>BSBK01004962.1:37500-1497500 GCA_027943335.1 Chamaecyparis obtusa | reverse complement strand
AATAATGAACTTAATGCACTTAAATTCTTAATGAATAAATGAACTTAATGCACTTAAATGATTAATGATTAATGAGCTTAATGCACTTAAATGATTAATGATTAATGAGCTTAATGCACTTAAATGATTAATGATTGATGAATCTAAATGCAATCTTAAATGATGTGCAATGTATTTGATTAGAGTCCAACATACTCGATCTAAGAGAAAATTTTGATGATGTCAACCCGATGAACTTACCTCCTTAATTAAAGAAATCCCTTAACTATTTAACATGCAAAACTTAATCTATATGAATGCATCTAACTATCACTTTTGAAAGGAATGCATTTATTTTTCATCATTGAGATTTTTGA
This sequence comes from Chamaecyparis obtusa, assembly GCA_027943335.1. Taxonomy (NCBI): domain Eukaryota; kingdom Viridiplantae; phylum Streptophyta; class Pinopsida; order Cupressales; family Cupressaceae; genus Chamaecyparis; species Chamaecyparis obtusa. Next base: position 1,497,144 of record BSBK01004962.1, on the reverse strand, counting down.
ACATAAATTTGGTACAACCGTCACTGGTTCAACCATGAGGGTATGAATACCTTTTTCTTCATATTTTGCCCATGAAGTTGGTACAACTGTCATTGGTTTGATTTTTTTTACACACATGATGGTCTGAATAGTGCTTTTATCGGTTTCAATGTTGCATGTAAACAAAAAAAGAATTGATCCCTTTCATAAGAAAATGTCCTCTATGATTCTTCGATAATCATGTCATTAGATGATTTTGCATACTTCAATGAATCAACCGTACAAACAATCACACAAATCAAGGAGATTGTCATTCTTTTATCATCACTCATCTAGTCAAAAGACCTCATCAATTTTCTAAAAATACATGAATCAGAAATCAAGTAACACATTGAACATTATTTCTATTATTTTCGAATCCATATTTCAAGTAGAACTTCATCCATTTTGATCTTTGTTTATATTTTTAATCCTGATAAAGATAAGTCAATTTGAGTTCAAGGATCAACGTGTTGATCATTTAGGCTCAAGATCAAATGTTTGAATCAGAAATTGGTATGGATCAAAGGTTCAAGTGTCAAGTTTTTTGTTTGATTCATTGATTTTTTTGAATTCGTATCTTTTTGACGATCTCACTTGGTTTTGGATTAGTGCCCCTAGTTGATTGAACAACGATGTTCGATTTAGATAACTTTCAAAACCATGATGAAAGCCTTTGATATGCAAATGCAGCTTTGAGAGTTTATTATGACCATGTACAAATGACAGGTAATGCAAGAATGTATACAAGGATGACAGGAAGTTGCAGATGGAAAATGCAACTAGGCTTGACTGAAGGGTCACATGGTCCCTGTTTACTAGGTTTTCACCACTTTAAACTATTGGTCTTTTTCATTTTTCATTTTCTTTTTTTGCTACCAAGGTGTTTATTGCTATGTTTTCACCAAGGCACTTTTTTTTCTCTCTTTTTTTTTGTATTTTTTCAAATTTTTATTTTTTTATATTATTTTGATATTACCAAGGTGCCTGTTTTATAGGTTTTCACCAAGGCAACTATTTTTTTAGGATCAATATTTGAATGTTTTTTTCTTTCTTCATGATCAATTTTCCACTATTTTTTATTTCTTCAAGAACTCTTTTTCACTTTTTTTATTTCTTCAGGAACTCTTTTTCACCATTTTTTATTTCTTCAGGAACTATTTTTCATTGTTTTTAATTTCTTCGGGAACTATTTTTCATTATTTTTAATTTCTTTTCTACTTTTTGATGTTTTTTGAGTTTTCTCAGGATTAATTTTTGAATGTTTTTGGATTTATTTATGAACAATTTTCTGTTGTAAAAGTAAAGATACTTTTTCATCTGATATACTCTCATTTGATACTCTTTCAGTCTAATACACTTTCATTTGATTAGGTATAAAACCTCTTTAAGTGAATTCTATTAATGGGTTCTTGCAATCCTTCTCCATCACAATCAACTAGTTTGTATGTTCTTGTCCCAAAGGATGATGTAACAATGAAAGGTCCTAGCCAATTTTCTTCCCATTTTCCTTTCTTTTCCCTATCTTCTTGACTCTTTGGGTTCTCTCTCAACACTAGGGCACCAACTTGAAACTCTCTTGGTTTTATCTTCTTATTATAACTCCTCAACATTCTATTTTGGTAAACCTTGAGATCCTTGAAATTTTCATAGGCTTGTGCTTGATGTTCTTCAACTAACTCAATTTTTTGGAGTCTAGAAACTCTATAGTCTTCATCGATCAAAAATCCATGCAAGGAGACTCTTAAGGATTTAATCTCAACTTCTAAGGGTAACAATGCCTCAGCTGCATAGACTAATGAAAATGGTGTAGCTCTAGTTGATGTTCTTATGCTTATTTGGTAATTCCCATACTATTGGATTCAATTGTACATGCCAATCCCTTCCTAAATTATCCATTATTCTCTTTAAGGTCTTAAGGATATTCTTGTTTGTAGCTTTTTCTTGACCATTCCCTTGAGGATAGTATATGGAAGATGAATGGTAAATGATGTGAAAATTTTCACACAGGTCATTAATATCCTTATTTTTTAAATTCTTTTCATTATCCATTATTATGGTGTGAGGAATGTCATATCTACAAATTATGTAGTTTAAGATAAATATTGAAATCTATTTTTCGGTTGCAATTGATAAAGGCATGACTTCTACCCACTTGGTGAAATACTCCATTATAGTTATGATGAGCTTATGACCATTGGATGAAGGTGGATAAATCATCCCAATTAAATCTAACCCCCATTGATAAAAGGGCCAAGGTGTGTTCATTGGGTGTAACTCTTGTTTCGATATATGAATCAAATTTCTATGATATTGGAATTTTTGGAAAACTTTGACAAACTGGCAAGAATCATTCTCCATCGTGGGCCAATAATATTCCATTATAAGAAGTTTCTTAGCTAAGGTTAAACCACTTGAATGTGATCCATAGATTCCTTCATGGATGTCTTGCAAGGCTATTTTCTTTTCCTCATCCTCTAGACACCTAATAAGTGATTCATCGAGACTCTTACCATACAATGTGTTTGAAACAAGAGTATAGCAGCAAGCTTGGCGTATGAAGTTTCTTCTTTAGTTTTGGGATTGGTCTAAGGGTAAAGTTTGGTCTCTTAAGTAGGTCTAGATGGATCCATACCAAGGAGAATTATGTTTGACTAGTAAACAAATGAGGTGGGATTTGAGAAGGTCAAATGCAGGTTTCACTAACTCTTCCACCAAGAATTTGTATCTCGCACTTTGATTTGGTATTTGTAAAAGAGAAGCTAGATTTTTCATGGCATCTGTAACTTTTTTTTTTCTCCCTTGGTATTTTCTCAAAAGTTATCAAGATGAAGTATTTATTCAAATAATCTATCATCTTTTTATAGGACACAACTTGTCATCTCTTTTTTGGTAGTCATCATTTATCTAGTTTATCACAAGTTGAGAATCACCATACACTTGTAGCTTTATCAATTTCCATTCTAGGGCCATTTTGATGCCTATGGCCAGATCTTCATATTCAGAAATATTGTTTGTACATGGAAAAAGAAGTTTATATGACTTTGGAATAGTGTATCCTTGAGGCGCAATTAGGAGAATGCCTACCCTTGAGCCATGGTGTGTGTAGGATCCATCAAAGTAGAGCTTCCATGTTTTGGCTTTGATGTTTATTATTTATGGATTCATAAATTCTACTTTAATTGGTTGATCATCTATTAAAGGAGCCTCTGCTAACCAACCAACTATGAATTGGCCTTTTATTATTTTTGTATCACATATTTGATGTCAATTTCAGTCAATAACATGACCCATTTTTTTGATCTTCTTGTTAGGGACATTTTACTTAGTAAATATTTAGAGGATCAATCTGAGCTATAATCCAAATATTATGTGCCAACATGTAGTGACGTAGTTTTTGTGAAGGAAAAATGACTTCTAGGTGGCTAGTCAGTATAATAACTCTGTAACTAAGGATTGGACATCCTTCTTATAGTGACTCTGTATTTAAGCAGTGCCAAATATCATACTTAGAATAACATACTGAGATCATTAAATTATCGACTAGGGATGTAAACTTGGAATGACGTCCTCAAATTATATGCTCTAACCGATCTTAAATGTCATCATAACTTATGTAAAATGAAATGTTGAAGGAAATACTAAGTAAGAAATGGAATAAAAATATAACCTAGTGCTTTGGATTCATGCTACAGACATGAAACTAGCTATTTTCTTATGATATAGGAAACAACCAATAGTTCTGTTACTGTATGGCTCCAAGAGCAACAAAGTTCTAAATACTTCAATTAAACTTAAAGCTAATTCCTACCTAGCTATGAACTGAGTTCACCTTCCACGTGGCCTTCCACGAAAGAGTGAATGAATAACAACTCAGAGATTAAGAGCTATAGATATCATTTCATTCATAAGTAAAACATAAGTACAAACTGTAAAAACATAATTATATTTCACTACTACTGGATTACAAAAGGATTCACCACAAAAACTAACTAACTCAGGAACCTAAAAATCTAGCTTATTTATAACATCAAAATAGAACATAACTCCCTAAATCTAGGATTCTCCAACATCGGGGATATGCCAATATTGAAGATATAGAACAATGTCATTTAATATAGGAGCAAGTTGCATTCGATTACACATGAATTTAGTAGTTCATGACTTCTAGATTTACTCCAGGATGGTTGATAACCGTGTTGGCTCAGTCCACAATAGTAACTATTGATGACTGAAAGTAATGGAATCATTATGAGTTCAAAACAGTTAACCAAATTCTTATCACCACTTTGTCTTCTGATGCTGACTTCTTCTTCCCTTCCCGACTTTCCATTTTCCTGCAAAATATTAGCGTGCACATGCAAAAATTGCAATACATATCCAAGATAAAATTCATGATAAGTTTCCCTTGTATTAGCTTTGCTCTTATCACATGGTTATAGGAAGAACTACCCAATCAATACAAGATAGAAATACATAATATTCCATTCCATGAAACTATATAACATATATGTTCAACATATTCATTTAATCTTAAAAACTTCATAGTGCACACACACATAACAATTTAAACATAAGCAGTCTGAATAAGTCCATCAAAATCTCATAAAGTTCTCAAGTCCTAGCCACAAAAACATATAAAAACATAAAACAAATAGGCCTTAAATTGGCCTCATCATTTCCCCCCAACTTTTCCTTTTTCTGGTCCTCCAACAAACATGAAGTTCTTAATCCTTTCCATCATTCTGTAGTTTGCATCTATTTTCTATCCTGCACCTCCTTCCACAAAGCTCCAGTAAAAACCATTCATCTATCTGTGCTTTTCTCATCTCCTTACCTCCCTTGCCATATCATAATCATCCATATTTTCTACATTAGCCAATAAAGGAGAAATACGAATGGGTGGCTGGAAGGTGAGTGGAATCCAAAAACTTTGCTTAACTCTGTCCAATGTGATGTACCAAGGGGCTCTTATGTTTTCCATGTTGAAATTAAGGGGTGAATGTGGCTCTTTGTTTCTTAGTTCTTCAGACATGATCATCCAACACCACTATATTGAGTTCACAACCTCATGCAACTCGATTTCAGCCATTTTAACATATCCATCAAATGTTGCCTCTATGAGGGGATATATTGCACGAATTCCTGAGTTTGAAGGAGCAATTTTTAACTAGTCATAATAATAAGTTTTAGGATCTTGAGCTTCTTGCCTTAGGTAGAGGGGAATTTATTCCTCTAATTCCCTATAGGATTTGGCCTAAGATGCCCTACTTATTTCATTTTGTATCCATGACATTAGAGCTCTTAACTAAACATCCCCAACATATAATAGAGGATTCCATTCTCTATTATCAGGCATTGCAAAATTATGAAGAAAAATATCACACAATAAATTTTGTATGGCTGTAGGAGAACTATGGAAAGCTTGGAAAAAATCAAGGGGTTCAACTAATGATGAAGACTTATCTCTTATGACACAAGTCATTTCATAATTCAAGAACTATTCCTTAAGGAACAATGCATAAATAGGAGATGTGGAGTGACAACTCATTAATTCGGGTATCATTGAAGTTACCTTAGTAAGCTTTGTTTGTAGTTGGTCCACTTTTTCCTCCTTTTCCAGGAGATCCTAATAATGATTATCAATGGATTGATTCAAATTTTTATTTTGCTGCCTCCACTGATCTCTTTCCACTATTAGCTGGTTAGAAAACTGTAAAATGATAGAGAGTAATGTTATGGAATGAGAGGCACCTGTCACGGTATTCTCTTTAGAGTTTTTCCTTGCTACATGCATAACAACTGTCTCATCATTAACTAGACTTTTAACCTTAGAAGGATCTTTCCACACAACAATAGCTCTCTCAAGATTATCACACTACTGAGCAGTTATTGCTAGTGCATCTAAACCTTGATTAAATATTTTCTCTGCTACTCTAGTCACAAAACTCATATCAACTTCATATTCTTCTTCAAACAAATTTTTCCTTGATGCTGTAGGAGGTGATTCTGGCATATCCTCTTCCACTAGAACATAATATTTTGAAACATTATCATTTTATGAGTCAACAGAGTCATGAACTACCTGGGGTCCTCTTGAGGAGGAAGAACCCTTCCTTTGAAATCGACAGTTCTTCTCATTAGAGCTAGAATCATCCTCAGTCACTATCTACTCTTTCTCAATGTCAGGTGGTGAATTAGAAAATTCTTGTTGTTGATCACTGGGTTCAGTCATTCCCTACTCAAGTGGCTCATAAGATTCAAGATTTATTGTTGACATGGTTTGTGGCACATTTGCAGACACATATTGTCTCTTTCTATGGCTTCTCCTCATTGCGGTTTCTTTTTCTTTTTCAGACATTTTCTACTTTTTGGAAATGACTGAAGCTACAAGAAATTTTTCCTTCTTCTTTTGACAGGAACTAGAGGATACTTTTCTTTCTCCTTGTTCTTTCCATACATAATCCCTCATTCTCACAGACAAGGGTATGGTCTTTTCTTCAGAGATTTTAACTTTCTTTTTACTTTTAACCTAGACTGAGCCAGATGTAGAGGCTCCATGAGAACTCTCCAGGTTTCTACACCTGGATCTTCTAGAATTTTTTGAGGAAGACATTGATTCCACATTTTCAATTATTTTGTGAACCCCATGTTTAGTGTGAATCTGTCTTCCTCCTCTCCGCCCTATAGGACTTAGGGTTTGGTTTTCAAATTCTCCTAAAAGAAAAATTTCCCATGCCATATTTGTTTGTTCCCTTAATGCCCTTTCCACTATTAACTTAATCAAACAATGGTGAGAAACAACATTAATCTTACCTCCTTGCACAAGTGAAGCCCTTTTATTTAGAATGTGGAATAAAAAATTGGGAACATTCATCCACCGATTGTCATGGTGTAAGCAACTTAAGAATTTGAAATGAACAGAATGCAAAAATTTTTGCCACCCTTCATAAGTGAAATACTTTATGACATAAACTACATAAGCCTTGTAAGAGTTTGGTAAAGATAATTTGTTCATACCCTATTTCTTGTCAACATCCAATGGTGGGTCTGCATGTAATGTGAATTGAGCTCTAGCAGTTGTAGGATCAAGATTTTCTAAAAATTCTTCCCCTTCCTGTGGCAATCCCATGATCTCTACCAAAATTTCTTGAGTGAATGGTACCCTTAATCCTTTGACCATGTCTATACTATTACTCAATGTGCTTAGGAACTAAGAAGCTACTTCACCATCCCAACTGGTAAGTTTCTGTATGTAGTAATTTAGCCCCTAGCTTGAAAAAGTGGCATGCATGCCTAGTCACTTAACAAGATATCATGGATTGTAGGTTCATATCAAAGAAAATATCCTCCCAGCTTCTTAGAATACCAAGTCACACACACAAATAATATTTGCAGCAATTCAAGACAAACTCAATCACAAGCAATAGCACAGGTGAACCCAAATACATAAGTTTGTGAAATTAAGCCCTCATGGAAATATGATTTCAAATCTTCAACAAATCACATGTTAATCACTCATAATTACCTCTTCATACCTCTCATACCAGCCACCTTTGAAAATTATGTGCAAAGTAAATAGTTCCTTTAAAGTTGTTACATCATGCAAAACTAAATTTGGCTAAAGCATGCGAAAGTGCAAATATGGCTAGATTTAAAAGAATAGCATATATAATAATTATATAGAAACATAAAACAAAAAAATTATATCTCTTCCCCCAACTTATTTGAGCAATTGGTCCCATAATTTCACACATGACAAGAGCGCAACCAAATTGAAAAACAAATTAATAAAATAAATATCTTGGATAGTATGTACGAACCTGGCAAGGTGCCGACAACAACAATAAATCATCATCTATTGGTGGAGAATAATGATGTGGAAAGGTGGATATACTAGAAATGACGAGGTGTAATTTATTTCAAAGAAGATACTTTCAGAAAGAGAGTATTTATTATGAGGTGATCTGAGTGTTAAAGAGAAGAACTGACATGAGCCGATTACTCATATCCAGATGCTACAGGAGACTCATTGTCAGCTGCAGATTGGAAGTGCTACAAGAACTCCTCTATGCTCTGAGGATTATGATATAGCTTAAGCCTTTGTCCATTTACTAGTAATTTGAAATGCAAAGGATCAATAGTGGCCAATTGAACAACACTATTTGGAAAAACAACAACAATCTTATAAGGTCCCAACCATTTGGTTTTAAATTTTCCAAGAGTATGTTTATATATGTTTATAAATTTATCATTCCACTATTTTCGTTGCTATTGCACTAGTTCTGTGTTATGTGAGGCAGAATTCCTCCATTCATCTAGTCCATTCAAAGTTAAAATTTGCTCCCTTTGGGCAATAGTAAGATCCAAATCTAGTTCCAATGTTGTCCTTAAAGTCTTGTGTTCAAATTCCATAGGCATCATAAAGATGACTTACCATAGACAAGTTGAAAGGGTGTGAATCCCATGGTAGTTTTCCAGGTAATCCTATAAGCCTAGAGTGCTTTTGCCCAATATTTCTTATGAACTGATACTATCTTGGTAAGTATTGCTTCAAGTTCCCTGTTGGTTACCTCTACCTAGCCATTGGCTTGTGGATGGTAGGGAGAAGATTTACCATGCCTAATTTTGTATTCCTCCATCAAAGTAGCTATGAGATTTGAAGTAAATTGATCTCCTTGGTCAGATACTAATTCCATAGGGACACCAAATCTTGTGAAAATGAATTCATATAAAAATTTGGCAACATTATTATCTCTAGGATGTTTCATAGGATTGGCCTCTGCCCACTTGGTGACATAATCAGTGCAAACTAGAATATAAGATTTACCTTGTGAAGTGGGTTCAATGGGTCCAAAAAGGTCAATTCCCCATTTATCAAAAGGTGTTACAAAAACCTGCGGCTTCAAGGGCATCTCATATAATTTAGTAGGTCTTCCCATTCATTGTCACCTATCACATTTTTTGGTGTACTTAGCTGCATCCTTGTGGAGAGTTGGCCAATAGTATCCAGTGGTCAAGATTTTAAATGTTGTTCTTTTGATGGAAAAATGACCTCCACATGGTTCATCATGACATGCCTGAAGGATATCATAAGTTTCATCTTCTCTTATACATCTACGCATCACTTGATCAGGACCAGTGTAAAACATAAATCCAACAATCCAAGAAAAGTTAAAACTTTTCTCTGCTAATAATTTTCTTTCTTTGGGAGAGAAGTGAGTTGGTGTCCTACCTGTGGTGAGGTAATTTGCAATGTCAGCATACCATGGATTTTGTGCTGATAACATAAATAGATGGTCATATGGAAAACTATCATCAATGGCTGCAGGATCATCAGGAACATGCAAAAGGGAAAGAAAGTCAGCTAATACATTTGCCTTTCTAGGCTTGTCCACAATAGTGATTTCAAACTCTTGCATAAGCAACAACCATCTAGCCAACCTTCCTGATATGGAAGGTTTATTCATCAAGTATTTAATAACTAAATGATCAGTATGGATAAATATCTCATAACCAGTAATATAATGCCTGAACCTATTTAGTGCATAAATAACTACAAGCACCTCCTTTTTTGTTACAATATAATTGAATTATGCTCCTTGCAGATTTTTACTTATGAAATAAATGGCATGTTTTACTACTTCTGATTTTTGCCCAAGCATTGCTCCTATGGAATAGTCTAAGGCATCTGTATGAATATGTAATGGAAATCCCCAATTGGGACCTCTCAATACTGGTGCTTTGGTTAGAACCTCCTTAAGCCACATGAAAGACTTGTCACATTCAGAATCCCAAGAGAATTCAGAATCCCTTTTCAACACGTTGTAGAGAGGTGTTGCAATTTGACTAAAATCCTTGATAAATCTTCTACAATATCCAGCATGTCTAAGAAAACTTCTTACATCCTTCTACTTTTTAGGTGTAGGAAAAGTGTTGATTACCTCTATTTTTTTTGGATCTACTTGGATGTCGTGTGATGAAATGAAATGACCTAATACAACACCTTCCTCCATCATCATGAAACATTTCTCACTATTTAGAGAAAGATTGTAGTCTTTGAATCTTTTGAGAATTTTTTCCAAATTGGTTTTAGCTTCTTCAAAAGTGTTCCCATAGATAGTAAAATCATCCATACAAATTTCCATACAATCAGTAGATATGTAAAAAAAAATGCTTATAACAACTCTTCGGAACGTAGCTGGTGCATTGCACAAGCCAAAAGGCAAGACTGAGTATGAAAAGGTTCCCCATGGACATGTAAAGGTAGGTTTCTCCTTGCCTTCTGGAGCTATTTGGATATGATTTTAGCCACTAAAACCATTTAGGAAAGAGAAATACTTCTTTCCAGCTAAGTTATCAAGAACTTGATCTATAAAGGGCAATGGAAAATGGTCTTCTTAGTGGCTGAATTCAGTTCTCTATAATCTACACAAACTCTCCATTTCCCTCCTTTCTTTGGCACTATGACTAAGGTTGAAACCCATTGAATATCATAGATTGGGTAGATAAAACCAGCGTTTAACAATTTTTGCAATTCAATCTTAACTATGTCTCTTAAGATAGGATTAACTCTCCTTTGAGGCTACCTTACATGCTTATATTTTGGGTTGATGTAAGTCCTATGAGTAAAAAGTTTAGGATCTAATCCCTTCATGTCTATATAATCTTAGGAAAATTCTTGTTGATTTTCTTGTAGTAGCTTGAGTATAATTTTATAATATGGTGGTGACAAAGCACTGCTAACATTCAATTCTCTCCCTGGACTAACCTCAATCTTAATTACCTTCTCCATCATGGATATTTGAGAAACTAGAGAAGAATCCATCCCATGGGGTAACAATGAATGAAGGAATTGGGAGGATTTTGAGTATTGAGGTGCATTAGGAGGTAGTAGAACAGTTTCCAAGATACAGTTCAGTTGTGAACACAATTGAAAATCTACCCCATATTCATTTGTGACAATGGATGAGATTACATCATCTTCTCGAGGGGATACAAATGGATCTCTACCTATCATCATAAACTGATGGATTGAGTTGACTTCTTCTTCATCATCTCCTAAATCATGCCAAACTACTTGTTCATCTTGTAATAGAGGTTGAGCATGAGAGTATAGGGTCAAGTTCTTAGTATACATACCATTAGATATTATCATCTTTCTAGACCTACAAGCTCTGTAAGAATCTACAGTAGCTAACCATGGTTCCCCTAGGATGAGAGGATACCCAAACATGCTAGCTTTTGGGGAAAGGAAAACAAAATCTATTGGGTATTCCCAAGAATTTAATGTAACTATGACATCCTCTACCATCCCATATGGCTTGATAGTAGAGTTATCAACAAGTTGTAGAATGGTTTGCATTTCTCTAAGGCCAATAATATGCAATTGAGACAATACCTCTTTTTTCATTACATTTATCGATGATCCTAAATCAACCCCATTTTGTACTTGAATTCCATGAATGGTGATAGTAACTACAGGACTCCCTGGATCTGAATATTTAGGTACTGTCAACTTTTCTAACATAAGGTCAGACAATTGTCCTAAGACATGAATAGTTTTAGGATCTTTCTTCTTTCTCTCTGGCTATTTTATACAAGCTTCCTTAATGGCCTTAGTGTAAACATGAACTTCTTTGATAGCATCTAATAATGGTATTTTTACTGCCATACGATTCAACTGGTTGAGAAAATCTGTTACAACTTGGTTTTCTATGGGCACAACTTGGTCTACTAACCTTTAAGGAAATGGAGGATCTTTTGCCACAGGAGAAGTATGTGGAGTGAGAACATCTTCTTTTTAAGTAGGAGGATCTTAAACTTCTATTATTATAGGCTTTTGAGGTGAAGCAAGAGTGGCTCCTGGCTGTAAATGAATATCATTCAAGGAGATAGAATAACTTTGTTGTTGAGCTAGTGGCTTGCTATTATTAGGATTAGGATTAGATTGAGCTAGCAACTGGGTTTTCTTAGATGAATTTATATTAGCTGTAGGAGGAGGCATTATAGCCTATTGTTGAGGTGGTGTCTGCATTAAGGCCTGCTAATTGGATTGGTTAGACCATTGATTAGGTTGTTTCCAACCTTGCTAAGGTTGTTGCCAACCTTACTAAGGTTGCTACCAACCGTGTTGAGATTGATGCCAACCTTGCTGAGGTTGCTACCAACCTTGCTGAGATTGATGCCAACCTTGCTGAGATTGATGCCAACCTTACTAAGGTTGATTGGACCAATTAATATGCCCACTAAATCTAGTAATTTTTCCATTTACTATTGTTGCTATAATTTTGCAAAGGGTCTTGTGACATACCTGGTCTTTGGGCCAATGGCCTGCGTTGAGAAAAATAGAGCACCAAGCACCTCTTCATTTTCATCAATAGCTTTGAATTCAGTAGGCATTGGCTGCGACTCCAAACTTTCAACAATCTTGCATTTGTAGTTCCTCTTCCTTTCTCTACAATGTGGACAATATTCAGCTAACATAGTTTCAGCTTCTTCCTTCTTCCTTCTTTCTTGCATGCTATCTAGCTGAGTGAAAACATCATTGATGATGTCCTTCTTGAAATCAGATAGAATCTTGGACAACTCCACCTTAGATACTCTTGATCCATTGGACTTATTCGGCATAGCCCTCAGTCCTGTACCTTTCTTCATAGTAGCTCTTGAGTAATTCATACATATATTCTTTATATCATCTCAGTTCTTCTAAGTGATGTCTCCTCCCGCCATAAGGTCTAAGGCCTCAATAATTCCATCATTTAAACCTTTTAGAAAAATATTTTTTTGTGACTCCTCATTCAACTGATGTTAGGTATTGCACTGCAAATTAAACATAAATCTTGAGACATAGTCTTCCAAGTTCTCATCCTCCTTTTGTGACATTTTAACAATGTCATTTCCCCTCATATCATGAACCCTACAATACTCTTTATATTTAGAAAGGAATATATTCTTTATTGCATCCCAATCTAGTATAACATTGGCACCTAACCCCATGAACCATCTTAGAGCAGCCTCTTTAAGAGTAGATGGAAACAAATTTAGCTTATGGGCATCAGTTGTATAATAATAACTCCTACAAAGGATGTTAATTTCAAAAAGAAAAGTTTTAGGGTCTTTAGTGATAAGGCCATGAAACCTGGGAAGTGTAGAGGTAGGTATGTTTTTTAGATTATAGTTACTATAGTGATCAGGGATGGGGAAAGGAAAGGTAGGTTGAGCCATCCTTGGTGGTGGATCTAGTTGTTGTTGTGGATGATAAATAACAAGAGCTAATGGATTTTCCTGATACTCGGGCTAAAAAAAAAGATCATTCAAATTTAATGATTCCTCAAAAGATGATAGTGAAGATATCTATTCTTTTGTATCAACAAATGGGTTTTCAAATGGTTCTTCTTCTTCTCTCTCAACTTGGGGTTCCTCAGGCTCAGGATTAAAGATATCAAATGGTTTAACCTGGATATTGTGAGGAAGGAATCTCCCAAGATGATCTCTTCTTTTATGTGTTAGAATAACTAAGAGGGGGGGTGAATCAGTTAGATCAATTATCCTATAGTCCCAAATCTTAAGATGTAACTTTAAAAACAATTTCAACAAATTCTACAACTCAGTAAAAAAAACTCTTAAACTATCTGTGCCTTTACCGATTACTAGTTAATTAACTCATAGTAACTACCGATCAAATAAAATATGCAGTATGTAAATTATGACAATAAAACAATCATCATAGAAACACATAACACAATGATTTAATGTGGAAACCTTGTTAAGGGAAAAACCACCTAGGACTGGTAACCCAAAATAATTTTCACTCTTCTAAAGTGAGCTCGGTGAAGAGCCAACCTTGTTAAAGGTTACAAACACACTATTAGGTGTGACCTTGTTAGAGGATTTAAGACTAACAGTTATCATTCAACCAACATTCACTATGGGGTTGATAGGATAACAATGTACATTCATTGAATGACATGGGGCATAACATAAGATGGTTAAGTCCACTCGGTTAAGAGATTTTTCTGTATCAATGGTTAAACTAAAACATTAGTTGATCTAATTACAATACAAATTATCTTGCACATGTTCAGATCTATTCTAAGCCCATAAAAATCCTCTCATCAATATATCAATTCACTTCCTTAACTTACTTTCACTCGGTAATAGCTCTCTGGCACTTGGTACTATTCTACAGTTTGGTTCTCCTTCAACCAGTCTGATCAAGCATGCATGAAACTATATTCACATGAAATCTCTGTAGTCTTCTTTCTTCCGACATGTTTTAATAAAGAAACTCATATCTCTTATATAGACAGATAAACCCTTTTCATATCAACCATCAGATTTTGCCGCTTAATCTCCTTCATAGATTTTTCCTCTTAAACCTTCCTTGATGGTTGTGTTAGTTAAACATTTCAATTCCATCCTTTAGATCTTCTCCAAATTTTGTCAGCCATGGATCTTATAACAAACTTTATCCTCAATCTCGAAATCATAACAATTTCCAGCTCATCAATTTTTGTTGGCTAAACTTAAGTATTTAATACTTTCATCCATAGTCAGTTAACAAAGAAATGTGTTGGTGAACACAAGCTCAGTTAATACTATCGCTTGATATATACTACACTGTCTTGGTGTATATTGAAGTGCTTCATTTATCGACCACATTGCCTTGTACATTTTGCTTCCTCCTCCATAATAGATTAATGCAACATAATCAAGTCAACAACATGAAGTCATAGAATCATCAATAAGTTACCCAAAGTATTCCTTATCCTCATTTGTTGTATCCATCTTCCTCTAGGTAGATATCTTAGTTCTTCATCTTTTCTCTCCTCTTTTGACGCAGGGGCAGGGTAGATACAAGCAGAATCAAGTAGAATTGACTCCACTTGAATAAAAAAATAAGCCCTACTCAAAGTTACACAATGGAAGAAATATAATACCATATGAAATCAGTAAAAATACAATGGATATGAGACAAGCAACTAGCATTAAAAACAAAGTAATTATGTTAAATCTTTCAACATGCCCAGCTGTGAGGCCTTTCGGGTTTCAGCCTAATACAGAGAAATTATGAAATTAGAATCTCAAATTGCATCCTATATTTGTCTCCAATGATGTATCTTGATAATCATCCTCCTTCCTACTCTTCTACATCAACCTAGACTCCTTATATATCCAGCTAAGCCATAAGTCGGCCAGTCAGGCATTTAATTACATTATAGGTCCAATCTAGAAGAATAAATAAAAAATAATGAAAGAATGAACACCACATGATGAGAAGTTACATTTAGGTCCACACATGACCCAATAACATGTCCCTAACTTCTCAAGGCCCCATATCATCACACGAAACCGCACAAGAACAAACACTCCATGTTTCACGTGAAACTGGTTGAAAAATAGGTACCCAAGAAAAATGGTCATAAATTTTTACTCATAATGAATTAGGACTTGTAGTCTTAGGTGAAGATATTAATTTAGTTCCTTTGAAGTTCATAAGAGTGCAAAGGCTGATTTGTTAAGGATCAATGGCTACATAGTGCGCAATCAGCATGCGGAATGCAGGAAAATACAACTCCAATGGCAAGGAAAACAACTATAACTTTGAAATGGTCCATCCAATCCTTATGTTCTCATAGGATAAGGTTAAAAAATAGGTCCTCAACATCATGTAATCTTTTCACAACATGAAACCAATAAATGCAATGATTATAATGCAAACAACATAAAATAGGAAATGTTTTTGGTTGATGCAAGATTGCTCAAAGACCTAGGATGCTCCTGCATCAGACACCTAGGGTAAATAAAGAATTGATGTCCACATCAGGAACTACTCATATTCTAACCTGAGTCATAAAGATTAAACTCAGATTGTGTAATCCACGAACTATCTTCAACTGGCTTGTCTTTCCACTGAACTAGATATTCCATGTAGTCTTTTCCTCTTGTACTCTTGCTTACTCTGCTATTCAAGATCTTCTCAATGCTGTCTTTATTTTTCTTAGGATAATCCAGATCATCTTCTATCTCATTAGTTGATTCAAAGTACTCAAATATATCAACAATATTGAATATAGGTGATATATCCATGTCCTCTAGTAATTCCACTTCATAAGCATTTCCACTGTCAAACTTCTTCAGAATCTTACAAGGTCCAAACTTCTTCATTTTTAGCTTGTTGTAGGTACCAATTGGAAATCTATTTTTCTTCAAATGAATCATAACCTCATCTCCAACTTCAAAATATTTATGTCTCCTTCTCTTATTTTCTCTCTTTTTATATTTCAAATTACTGTCCTCCAAATTCTTTTTAACTTGATCATGAAAAGTTCTCATGTATACTGCAAAATCCTCAGCTTCAACACTTTTTCTGGTCTCAGTAGGTAAATCTCTCAACTCTATGGTTCCCTTAGGATGAAATCTAATAACAATCTCAAATGGTGTCCTCTTAGTGCTTCTATTCACATAATTATTATATGCAAACTTTTCTTGTGCCAAAACTAAATCCCAATTAGCAATCTTATCCCCAACTAAACATCTCAACAAGTTTCCCAAACTTCTATTCACAACTTCAGTCTCTCCATCTTTCTGAGGGTGAAATATAGAACTAAAATTCAACTCAGTATTCATCTTCTTCCAAAGTGTTCTCCAAAAGTAACTAGTAAACTTAGTATCTCTGTCTGAAATAATAGACTTAGGCAAACCATGCAATCTTACCACTTCCTTGAAGAATAATTCAGCTACATGTAATGCATCAGATGTCTTCTTACAAGGTATGAAATGAGCCATCTTAGAAAATTTGTCAACCACTACCAAAATAGTATCATTACCTCTCTGAGTTCTAGGCTATCCAAGAATAAAGTCCATACTCACATCTTCCCAAGGTCTATCAGGTACAGGAAAAGGTGTATACAATCCCAAATTCAGACTAGTTCCTTTTGTTGTTTGGAAAATTTTGCAACCTCTAACCATTCTCTATACATCTCTGTAAATGCATGGCCAAAAGTATCTTTCTGAAATAAAATTCACAGTCTTATCAATCCCAAAATGTCCAGCAAGTCCACCACTATGTTTCTCCTTTATTATGTTTTCTCTCATAGATCCTCTAGGTATGCACAACTAAACTCCTTTAAACAACATGTCTTCTTGAATGAAATAATCAGTCCACTTATCACTCACTGTGTTCCTTAAAAGCTTTCCAAGGCTCTGCAAAATCAATGTTAGTCTCATACAAACACTTCAAATAATCAAAACCAAGTACCTCAACTCTCATCTATGTCAGAAAACTTCTTCTTCAACTCAAGGCATCAACAACCTTATTTGACTGTCCACTCTTATGCTTCAATGAAAAGGAAAAATTCTACAAAACCCACTTCATATGTCTCTGATTCAATTTATTCTGACTTCCCAAATACTGCAAATCTTTATGGTTAGTATACAACACAAAATATTTAGGCATCAAATAATGTCTCCATTTTTAAAAGCTTGAACAATAGTATAGAATTCCTGGTCATAAAATGAATATTTTCTCTTAGCATCATTCAACTTTTCACTAAAGAAAGCTACAAGTCTTCCTTCTTGACTCAAAATAGATCCAATTGCACTTCCACTAGCATCACATTCAACTTGAAAAAATTTACTAAAATTAGGAAAAGCAAGTGTAGGTAATTCTACAATTCTTTGTTTCAATGTTTTAAAACTCTTTTGTGCTCCATGTGTCCATTTGAAATCCCTTTTATCTCCTCTCATAGTTTCGGTCATAGCATTACAAATAGAACTAAAATTTCTTATGAACTTCCTATAAAAACTTGCGAATCCATGAAATGATCTTACGTCTCCAACATTCTCTGGTGTAGGCCAATCAAGTATAGCTCTCACTTTCTCAGGGTCCATCTTCAATCCATTAGCTGAAATTACAAAACCAAGGTACACAATCTCCTCTTTCATAAATGAACATTTCTTTAAATTAATCAACAACTTTTCTTCCTTCAATATCTCAAATACTTGTCTTATATGTTCAAGATGTTCTTCCTTACTCTTACTGAATATCAAAATGTCATCAAGATATACAATCACAAAATTACCCAAGAATCTTTTCAGAATTTCATTCATTAGCCTCATGAAAGTACTAGGTGCATTAGTCAAACTAAAAGGCATAACCAACCATTCATACAAACCTTCATTATTCTTAAAAGCAGTTTTCCATTCATCCCCTTCTTTGATCCTAATTTGATGATATCCACTCTTCAAATCAATCTTTGTGAAATATTTTTCTCCACTCAAACTATCCATTATGTCATCCATCCTAGGCTAAAGAAATCTGTACTTGACTGTTATCTTGTTTATAGCTCTAGAATCAATGCACATTCTCCATTCTCCATTCTTTTTAGGTGCTAACATAGTAGGTACTACACAAGGACTCAAACTTTCCCTAATCAAACCTCTCTCAAGAAATTCTTGCACTTGTCTATTCAACCCAATCTTTTCATCAGGTGTCAACCTATGTGGTGCTTTGTTAGGCAAACTAGCTCCAAGTATCAAATCTATACAATGACTTATACTTCTCATATGCGGTAAACCATCAAGTACATTATCAGAAATGATATCACTAAATTCAGTCAACAAAGGTTTAACCTTAGGTGCATGTTCTAACTCATCTTGTTTCTCAGTTGTCCTTGGAATTAAAGCAAAACAAATATTTTGTTCTTTCATTTCTCTTGCAAATTTTTTATGATCAACCAAGCATACTCTGACTGTAGTATAGTGAACTTCATCAAACTTCTCTACTAAAGGAAATAATACTTGTTTCTTTCCATCCATCCAAATAGTATATTGATTCAATCTACCATCATGCAAAGCTTTCCTATCATACTAACAAGTTCTACCCAAAAGAATATGACAAAAATCCATAGGCATAATATCACACAAGACTTCATCATGATAATTCCCAATTTTGAATTTAACAAGGCATTGTTCACTTACAAGTAGTTTATGCTCCTTCTGCATCCATGCAATATGGTAAGGCTCAGGATGTTTCAATCTCTGTAATTGCAATTTGTTAACCAATTCTTTGGATGCCAAATTATCAGAACTTCCACTATCAATGATTACCTTGCAACATTTATCAGTGATCTTACATCTAGTTCTGAACAAACTTTTCCTCAAAAAAGGTTCCTCATCAGCTTCTTCATTCCAAAATATCCTTCTTAGCATCAAGTTTTGACCATGTTTAGGTTCATTAGACACTTCCTCAACTTCTTCACAAGCCAAATTGTTTCTACCATTACCTCCAGTCTTCTTTCCAAAGTTAGTACATTCAAAGGCTCTATGTCCTTCACCACATTTGTAACAAGTACCTTTAAACCAAGATTTCTCTTCTCTTTTCCCATTATTGTTATTCCTAGAGTAGCTAGTATAGCTACCTATAGAGTAGTTACCTATTTTAGCAGGTTCATCTTTCCATCCTTTATCTTGCACTACATTTTCAGATTTTCTACTTTCTCCATAAGATCTGCCTCTAATTCTTTGAAATCTGCCACCTCTTCCTCTCTATCTTTATTCATGTCTTTTTGTTAATCTCTCTTCTTCCTTCAAATAAAATTGGTATGCTTCTTCCACACTTTCTATTTTCACATAGTTGATCTAATCTTGAATAGATGTCCTCAGGCCATTAAGGTATCTAGCCACTTTCTCAACTTCATCATCAACATGTCCAGATCTGATATCCAATTTATAAAATTCCTCAGTATATTCTTTCACACTCATGTCCTTTTGTCTCAAATCTTGCAT
This sequence comes from Chamaecyparis obtusa, assembly GCA_027943335.1. Taxonomy (NCBI): domain Eukaryota; kingdom Viridiplantae; phylum Streptophyta; class Pinopsida; order Cupressales; family Cupressaceae; genus Chamaecyparis; species Chamaecyparis obtusa. The sequence goes on along the minus strand of BSBK01004962.1, from coordinate 1,477,335 downwards.
TTTCCTCATCAAACTAACTTGGTAGTCAGCTGGAAGAAACTTATTCTTCATCATTCTGAGCATCTTCATCCATGTCTTGATCTTTTCTTTTCCTCTCTTCCGTCTCTCAGTTTGCAAATGATCGCACCAAAGAGATGCATGAACTTTCAACTTTGTGACTGCTATCTTAATGTTCTTATTGTCAAGAGTACCTTCATACCCAAAGTATTTATCCATCTTAGAGATCCAATCCAAAATTTTATCAGTCTCAAGTCTTCCATCATAGTAAGAAACTTCAACTGTAGGCCTGGAGTTAGCCTTAGAAAAAACTCTCAAGAGTCTTTCCTCATCTTGTTTAACTTCAGGTTTAGGATTAGGTGCTGCTTCTTCTTCTTCATCACTAAAATCTTCAAGATGTGTGCCTCTTCTCTGGGCTGTGTCTACAACTTCAAGCCTAGTTGCAATCTGCCTCAACATATCCATGGTAGCATTATCATTTCCTCTACCACAAACCATCTTGAAAATCAAGTTCCAGCAAGATTGTAACCATTTGCAAGTTATAGGTTAGATCTTAGATCCACCACCCTACAACCAATCCAATAAGGTTCTCCATGATCGAATCCACAAGAAAGAACTTGCTCTGATACCACTTGATGCAGGGGCAGGGTAGATACAAGTAGAATCAAGAAGAATTGACTCCACTTGAATCAACAAACAAGCCCTAATCAGAGTTACACAAAGGAAGCAATATAATACCATATGAAATCATTGAAAATACAATGGATATGAGACAAGCAACTGGCAGCAACAACAGAGTAATTATGTTAAATCTTTCAACATGCTCGGCTATGAGGCCTTCCGGGTTTTGGCCTTATACAAAGAAATTATGAAATCAAAATCTTAGCTTGCATTGTATCTTTGTCTCCAATGATGTATCTTGATAATCATCCTGCTTCCTACTCTTCTACATCAACCTAGACTCCTTATATAGCCAACTAAGCCACAAGTCAGCCAATCAAGCATTTAATTACATTGTAGGTCAAGTTTAGAAGATTAAATCAAAACTAATGAAAGAATGAACACCACATGATGTGAAGTTGAATTTAGGTCCACACATGACCCAATAACATTTCCCTAACTTCTCAAGGCCATATATAATCACACGGAACCATGCAAGAAGAAACACTCAATGTTTCGCGTGAAACTGGCTGAAAAATAGGTACCCGAGCAAAATGATCATAACTTTTTACTCATAATAAATTAGGAATTGTGGTCTTAGGTGAAGATATTAATTTAAGTCCTCTTGATAAGAGAGAAAATTTTGATTCATTAAGGATCAATGGCTACACAGTGCACAATCAACACGTGGAATGCAGGAAAATACGGCTCTGGCAGCAAGGAAAATAACTATAACTTTGAAACGGTCCATCCAATCCTTATGTGCTCATAGGAGAAGGTTCCAAAATAGGTCCTCAACATTATGTAAGATTTTTGCAACATGAAACCAATAGATACAATGATTATAATGCAAACAACATAAAATAGGAAATGTTTTTGGTTGATGCAAGATTGCTCAAAGACCCAACATGCTCCTACATCATCTTTATAAATGTTTAGATATTTTTAACTAACATGATAAGTACTGTCAAACTACTTGAAATAAATGAAAACATAATGATCGATTTAATTATATTACATATCATTTTAGTGCTCAGTGATCTCTAATCACTGGTCTTCAAGTCATTCAGGTATTCAATCAGTTGTAGTTCATCAATCTCTCCCTTTGGCATTGATAGAAACACAAGAAATATGAAATATGCCATACACATACCAAACATGTATTCTACAATTATATAAGTAAATTTTGTAGCTCGGTAAGCTCTCCCTAGCTTGATATGTTAATATGTTTAATCACTGCATTACATGACAACATTACAAGTGTAGACTTTCCTTTGTGGATTTGATGTTTTCAGCTCTCATATTCCTTATGTTCTCAACAACAAATCTTCAAAACTCTCCTTGAATTTCTCAGATTATCTCTCCCTTAGATAGTTGTGATCTTGATCTATTTATCATATTGTTTATCTCTCCCTTTGACAACAATGCCAAAGAAAAACATAAAACATACAGCTCTGCAATAGCCAAGTGAGTCTCTGTTGTTCGGTGCAGACTATGTATCTTGGTATACTGATATGCCAATTCTTTGTTCTATTTCCTTAAATCTTTCACAACCTTAGACATAATCCAAAGTGTGAGCTATGTTGCATCATCATGAATGATCTTCTGATAAGATTAGGCTGAAACAACCTCCAGATCACATTAGTGACCGGTAGATAGGGGATGGACCCGAAGTCTAGTCCTCAAGTATTCAAAAGTTTCCTTCGGTAGAAGCTTGGTACAAATATTAGGAAGTTGCTCCTTTGATGTAACAAATTCTTGTTTGACTTGCTTCTCCTGTACTTGTTCTCTTAAGTAGTGACACTTAATAGAAATATGCTTGGTCTTTGAGTGCATTACAAGATTCTTAGAAATATTTATTGCACTAGTGTTGTCACAATATATAATCACCGGCTCAGTGATTACCTCATTCATCCCTTCCAACACTTGTTTGATATAAGCAATCTTTGAACAGTTTGTAGCAGCAACAACATACTCTGCTTCAGTAGTAGACTGAGAAATACAAGGTTTTTTCTTACTTGTCCAAGTAACAAGTCTTTCACCAAAGAAAAATGCTCCTCCAGTTGTACTCTTTTTGTAATCTATATTTCCAGCCCAATCTACGTCAGTGTAGACTCTTAGTTCAAATTTTCCTTCCTTAGGATACCATAATCCATATTCCTCTATTTTCTTCAGGTATCTAAAGATTTTTTTTACTGCAACCATGTGTGAATCCTTTGGATTGGCAAAAAATCTAGCAATGATCCCCACTGCATGTGCAATATCTAGTCTATTGTGTATTACATACATCAATTTACCAATCATAGATCGGTACAATGTCTGGTTTACCTTTGTAGATTCATCATCTTTAGTCAGTTTGCAACCTATGACCATTAGTGTTCCAACTAGCTTAGCATCTTCCATGCCAAATTTTTTTAGTACTTACTTTATGTACTTTTATTGTGTGATGAAAATTCCATCATTCTACTGAATAACCTGCAAGCCTAGAAAAAATTAATCTCTCCAAATATAGACATTTCAAATTATTTTCTCATCTCATTAGCAAATGATTTACAAATATGATCTTGTCCTCCAAATATTATATCATCCACAAGTATTTCAACAATCAAAATAGTATCATTAGATTCTCCTTTCATATACAAATTGTTGTTTTCACTAGTTCTTACGAAACCAATACTTAAAAAATAAGTATGAAACCATTCATACCAAGCTCTTGGTGCTTTCTTTAAACCATATAAAGCTTTATGTAGTCTACATACCATGTCTTTCTGATTTGGATCAACAAACCTTTCTAGTTGTTCTATGTAGACCTCCTCTTCTAGTATTCCATTCAGAAAAGCAGACTTAACATCCATTTGATAGACTTTAAATTTCTTATGTGTAGCATATGCAAGTAACATGTAGAATCCTTCCAATCTAGCAATAGGTGAAAAAGTTTCACCATAATCTATGCCTTCTTCCTGTGCATATCCCTTGCAAACTAGTCTAGATTTGTTTCTTGTAACCTCTCCATTCTCATTCATCTTATTTCTAAAAATCTATTTAGTATCGATAACATTCTTATCTTTTGGTCTAGGTAATAAAGTCCATGTCTTGTTTTTATCTATTTGTTCTATTTCTTCATTCATTGCATTTATCCATTCATCATTCTCAAGTGGAACCTTAACATTCTTTGGTTCAAACACACAAACTAAGCATGTATTTTGTCTTAACTTACTTCTTGTCAGCATGCCAGCTTGCTTGTCTCCAATGATTTGGTTCTTAGGATGATGTCTTCTGACAAATCTTGCCAGCACTTGATTTCTCCTTTGTTCTTCATTTTGTTTAGGTTCAATTCCCTGCTCGGTAGCTTCTTCATGTTCCTCAGTTTCCCTTTGCTGTTCCTCAGTGTTATTTTCCTAATGCTCGGTCAACTCAGCCTATGGCTTTGGTAGGTACTCTGGATGCTCAACATAAGTGAATCTACCATAGTCTTCCGGCTCCTTATTGCTTTCTTCCACATTTTTATCATCAAATTCATCAACTCTGACATTAGCACTTTCAATCATTTTATTAGTGACCTTATTCAGATAGTGTTGTAAGCTTTTCTTTTAGTAGAATATCCAAGAAATATTCCCTCATCCCCTTTAGAGTCAAATTTCCCATTCCTATCATCTTTTAGAATAAAACATTTGCTACCAAAAATTTTGAAGTAACTTACACTTGGTGTGTAACCAAACCATAACTTGTAGGGTGTTTTGTTTGTGTCCTTCTTCAATTGTACTTGGTTTAGAACATATACAGTTGTGTTAACTGCCTCTCTCCAGTATACTTGTGCAACATTCTTTTCTAACATCAGTGTCCTTGCACAATCAATAATTGATCTGTTTCTCCTTTCAGCAATCCCATTATGATGCAGTGTTCTAGGAGCATAAACCTATCTTTTTATGCCATGCTCATTACAATAGTTAGTGAATTCATCAGAAATAAACTCACCACCTCTATCAGACCTCAAGCATTTTAGTTCTTTCCTGGTTTCTTTTTCTACTTTTTCTTTGTACCATTTAAACATTTTAAATGCCTCAGTTTTCTCTTTTAAAAACATGATAGTCATCAATCTAGTGTAATCATCAACAAAAAGAATAAAATATCTATCTCCATAGTAGCTCTGAGTTCTCATGGGACCACATAGGTCGGTGTGAACTAACTTCAAGATTCTTTTTGTTGAATAGTCTTTACTCTTAAAACTAGATTTTACCATTTTCCTATTTTGACATTCATGACACATAACATGATCAGGATTTTTTAGGCTAGGTAGACCTCTAACCTTTTTCTTTCTACTGATCTTCATCATGTTATCAAAATTTACATGACATAACCTTTTATGCCATAACCACACATCCTCATTTTTCATCAGTAAACAAGAAGTCTTAGAATTGTCAAGATAAAATAAGTTACCTTTAGATTATCCTCCTGTTCTGACAAGCTTTCCACTTTCATCAAATATCTTTACCTTCTTGCTTTCAAAAGCTACTCGGTGACCTGAGTTGTTAAGCTATGCCACACTTAGAAAATTCTAATTCAATCCATTTACCCAATAAGCATTATCACATTTGATTTTATCATTTATCAACAAAGATGCTTTTCCTCTAACCATACATGGTGTATCATTACCCATTCTTACTGATCCTGCATTGTAATGCTCAAGATGATCAAAATTTTCTTTATCACCAGTCATGTGATGTGTACAGCCACTATCTATGATCCAAGTATCAATTTTACTAACTTTCGAAATGAGTGATATCTCTACATACCTTTCTTCTTCCTCAGAATCATCCTCTATCACAACAAATACTACTTCAACATCATCATCTATGTCGGTATCAGTATAATTCTCTTCAGCAATGTAACATACCTTTTTTCCCTTATCTCTGTGATCTTGGTTTTCTTTGTTGTAGTGTCAGTAACTTCTATTGTTTCTCCTTCCATAGCTTCCTTCACTAGATCTATCTTTGTTTCTATCTTCATCTTTCCTGTTCGGGCATCTAGCAACAATATGGCCAACTTCTTTATAGTTAAAACATGCTAAAGGTAATTTACCCTTATATCTACCTTTACCTTTAGGTAATCTCCAGGCCATAAGAGCTTCAAGTTCATCAAGCTCATCATTAGTATTGCTATCACTGCCATTCTTTATATTATGTCTACTGCAGACTTACCGATCTTCAGATAAGACATGAAAGCAGACTCAACAGATGGTACAACACTATTATCAAAATTGTTTAGCTCAAAATTTGTTAGCTTACCGTTCAGACTATCAAGAGTGAGATTATTACCAAGTGCAAACCTCATTTCATGTATTGCAAATATTCTGATTGCATAAGCAGGTAGCAAGGTTCTTAGAATTTTACTTACCACTGTATCTTCATCAATGACACCACTAGATCCTCTGATAACATTGACTACCTCCTTTATTCAATTTGTATATTGTACTATGTTTTCTCCTTCATTCATTTTCATATCATCAAACCTACCTCTTAGGCTTTCAACTCTATCTCTCTTGACATTAAAATCACCTCCATAGACTCAAGCAAGTTTATCCCACATCTCCTTTGCAATAGTGCAATCTTTGACATCCTTGAATTCAACATCGGATAGAGAAGCAACAACCTCTATCATATTAATGTTGTGTTCATGTCAATCTTTTAGTTGATCAAGAGTCAATGGACCAGTTGTCAGTTGTAAGTGGCCATTTTCAAGTAGATGTAAGGTAGAATCTCCAATTTCAAATATATGAAGTTTCATTCAACTTTTCCATATGGTAAAATTGTCCTTGTTCAGCTTTAGCACCTCCCTCTTATACATATTGTGATCTTTTTGCTGAAGTCCTTAAAACTTTGTTCCAAGCAACCAATGCTCTGATACCAATTGTTAGAATAACTGAGAGGGGGGGTGAATCAGTTAGATCAGTTATCCTACAGTCCCAAATGTTGGCATTAAGCATGATTGTCATTAGTGACAACACTTATTCAGATCAGTGCATATCGAGCAGATCAGTACATACCGAGCAGAACAGTACATACCGAGCATATCAGTGCATACCAAGCATATCAGTGCATACCAAGCATAACAGAGCTTACCGAGCAGAACAGAGCTTATCAAGCCGAGCTGAGCTTACCGAGTAGAACAGTGCATACTGAGCTCGCAAAGTTTCACAGTGTTTACCGAGTGCTGCATGGTTAAACAGGAAATTTAGTTTCTACCGAGTAACACTTTATCTACCAAGTCTCCAGTGTTTACTGAGTTTGAAACTACTACTGAGTGGTTAGTATGGACCGAGTTTTCACTTCTACTGAGTGCATGATGATGCCGATTAACGCAGTGGACGCCGAGTATCAGAAAGTCACCGAGTTAGTTTGCAGTAACCGTGTAACTATATTTGGGCCGACTCAGTAATATTTGTGTTTACTTGTTTAAGAGCCGAATTTGTAATTATTTTGGAATTAACTTAGATTGATATATAAATAATGTTTTATGTCATATCCAAGGATGAAATAAAAAATAGACAAGTATGAAAAAGAGAGAAAGGCAGAGATAAGCGAATTACAAAGGGCTACAACAGTATAAGAAGCAACAAAGATTTATCCATCACAGAAGGTGATCAGTACATCAAAGAATCTCAATTAGCAAGTACAGTTTCAAGTAAGAGATCTACTGTTTCATCCTAACAGGTGAATCAGCTTGAAATCCTTTAACCGGGTAGACTTAACAGTCTTTGTAAAAATCTCTTAACCGAGTGCATACTTCATTGTATGTTTGTAAATCCTCTAACAAGGTGGACCTAGCAGTCCTTATTGCTCCTAACAGGGCAGATCATCAGAAGTGATCATTGTAAGCCTTAACCGGCAAACTTTATACTGCAGTATTGAAGTTTTGTGGGTATCATCCCCACCCTAGTTTTACTTTCTACTTGGAAGGTTTCTGGGTCACCAAATCTCTGTGTTCTAAGTGTTATGAATGTTTTATTCTTTCTGTTACTCATGCATGCAGTTAGATTATCAATCTAATATTATTAAGATCTGAATCTATTAAAAGTTTTGAAGTTACTGATTCATCCCTCCCCTCTCAGTAACCTAGATAGTCTTGAATATTTCCAACACCAAATCTTAAGATGTAACTTTAAAAACAATTTCAAAAAATTCTACAGCTCGGTAACAAAAACTCTTAAATTATCTGTGCCTTTATCGATTACCAGTTAATTAACTCATAGTAACTACCAATCAAATCAAATATGTAGTATGTAAAGTATGAAAATAAAGAAATCATCACAGAAACACATAACACAATGATTTAACGTGGAAACCCTATTAAGGGAAAAACCATCTGGGACCGGTAACCCAAAATAATTTTCACTCTTTTGAAGTGAGCTCGGTGAAGAGCTAACCCTGTTAAAGGTTACAAACACACTGTTAGGTGTGACCTTGTTAGAGGATTTAAGACTAACAGTTATCGTTCAACCAACATTCACTATGGGGTTGATAGGATAACAATGTACATTCATTGAATGACATGGGGCATAACATAAGATGGTTAAGTCCACTCGGTTAAGATATTTTTTTGTATCAATGGTTAAACTAAAACAATAGTTGATTTGATTACAATACAACTTCTCTTGTAGATGTTTAGATCTATTCTAAGCCCATACAAATCCTCTGATCAATATATCAATTCACTTCCTTAACTTTCTTTCACTCGGTAATAGCTCTCTGACGCTTTGTACTATTCTACAGTTCAGTTCTCCTTCAACTAGTCTGATTAGGCATGCATGAAACTGTATTCATGCAAAATCTCTGCAATCTTCTTTCTTTTGACATGTTTCAATAAAGAAACTCATATCTCTTATATAGATAGATAAACTATTTTCATATCAACCATCAGATTTTGCTGCTTAATCTCCTTCATAGATTTTGCCTCTTAAACCTTCCTCAGCAGTTGTTTCAGTAACATGTTTCAATTCCATCCTTTAGATCTTCTCCAAATTTTGTCAGCCGTGGATCTTATAACAAACTTTATCTTCAATCTCGAAATCATAACAATTTCCAGCTCATCAATTTTTGTCGGCTAAACTTAAACATTTAATACTTTCATCCATAGTCTGTTAACAAAGAAATGCGTCGACGAATACAAGCTTGGTTAATATTGTCACTCTGTATACACTACACTATCTCGGTGTATACTAAAGTGCTTCATTTACCGACCGAATTGCCTTGTATATTTTTCTTCCTCCTCCATAATACATTAATGAAACATAATCAAGTCAACAACATGAAGTCATAGACTCATCAATAAGTTACCCAAAGTATTCCTTATCCTCATCTGTTGTATCCATCTTCCTCTATGTAGATATCTCAGTTCTTTATCTTTTCTCTCCTCTTTACAGATGTTTATATATTTGTAACTAACATGATAAGTATTGTCAAACTAGTTGACATCAATGACAACATAATGACTGATTTAATTATCTTACATATCATTTCAGTACTCGGTGATCTCTAATCATTGATCTTCAAGTTATTCATGTATTCAGTCAGTTGTAGTTCATCACTATGCATACAAGATAATGTAAAAACTAAAACTAAGGTAATGAATCTAGGGCTGGATTAGATTGACACCATCCCTGACAATGGCGCCAAAAATGGTTGGTCAATATAATAACTTTGTAACTAAGGATTGGACATCCTTCTTATAGTGACTTTGTATTTAAGTAGTGCCAAATATCATACTTAGAATAACATACTAAGCTCATTAAATTATCGACCAGGGACGTAAACTTGAAATGATGCCCACAAAGTATATGCTCTAACCCATCTTAAATGTCATCATAACTTATGTAAAATGAAATGATGAAGGAAATTCTAAGTAATAAATGAAATAAAAATCTAATTCAGTGCTTTGGAATCATGCCACAAATAGGAAACTAGATATTTTATTATGCTACAAGAAACAACCAACAATTTTGTTACCGTATGGTTGCAGGAGCAACAAAGTTCTAAATACTTCAATTAAACTTAAAGCTAATTCCTACCTTGCTATGAACTGAGTTCACCTTCCCCATGGCCCCCCATGGAAGAGTGAATGAATAACAACTCAAAGATTAAGAACTGTAAATATCATTTAATTCATGAGTAAAACATAAGTATAAAGTGTAGCAACAAAATTGTATTTCACTACTCTGGATTACAAAAGGATTCCCCACAAAAGCTAACTAACTCAGGAATCTAAAACTCCAACTTATTTATAACATCAAAATAGAAAAGAACTCCCTAAATCTAGGATTCTCCAATGTCAAGGATATGAAAATATTGAAGATACATAACAACATCATTTAATATAGGAGCAAGTTACATTTGGTTACGCATGAATTTAGCAGTTCATGACTTTTAGATTTACTCTACGATGTTTGATAACCATGTTGAATTAGTCCAAAATAGTAACTGTTGATGACTGAAAGTAATGGAATAATTATGAGTTCAAAACAGTTAACCAACTTCTTATCACCACTTTGTCTTTTGATGTTGACTTCTTCTTCCCTCGCCGACTTGCCATTTTCCTGCAAAAGATTAGTGTGCACATGCAAAAATTGCAATACATATCCAAGACAAAATTCATAACAAGTTTCCCTTGTATCAACTTTTCTCTTATCACATGGCTACAGGAAGAAATACCCAATCAATGCAAGATAGAAAGACATAATATTCCATTCCATGCAACTATATAACATATATGTTCAACATATTCATTTAATCTTAAAAACATCATAGTGCACACACACACAAGTTTAAACATAAGCAGTCTAAATAAGTCCATCAAAAGCTCATAAAGTTCTCAAGTCCTAGCCACACAAACATATAAAAACATGAACCAAATAGGCCTTAAATTGGCCTCATCACTAGGCTTGTTGTTTCAATGAAACTATAGTTTAACTCATACTTGACCAATGTCTTGCTAATGTAATAAATTACCTTATCTTTTCCATTTTCATCTTCTTGAGCTAATAAGACACTTAATGAGTGATCCATTGTTGAAATGTATAGTAAAAATGGTTTTCTGGAATAGGAGATACCAAGATAGGTGGATTGGCTAAGTATGTCTTCAAAAGGGCAAAGGCTTCATCACATTTGTTGTCTCACTTGAAGATTGTGTCCTTGTGAAGGAGTTGAGTAAAAGGATGACATTTTTTGGCTAATTGTAAAATAAATCACCTTATGGATTGTAGCCTACGTTGAAGTGACATCATTTTACTTATGTTTCTTGGTGTTCCCATTTTCATTATTGCCTTGAATTTTGTGGGGTCTACTTCAATGCCTTTTATAGATACTATGTAACCAAGTAAATTTCTAGATTGTACCCCAAATACATATTTTTTTGGATTCAACCTTACTTTGAATTGTTATAGCCTTGGAAAAATATTCTCTAGAATTGGAAAGTGTTATTTCCTTGAATGAGATTTAGCCAAGATGTCATCAACACAATCTTCTAGAAACTTGTGCATCTTGTCATGGAATATGGTAGTCATGGCTCTTTGATAAGTTTCTCTAGCATTATTGAGGCCAAAGGGCACTATGTTCCAACAAATGTACCCCAAGTACATGTAAAATATGTCTTTTCTTGATCCTCAGGGGAAATCTTGATTTGGTTATATCCACTAAATCCATCCATGAGAGAAAACATAGAATGACCTTCTGTCAAATCTACTACTGCATCAATGCTTGGTAGTGGAAAATAATCTTTAGGACATGATTGATTGAGATCCCTAAAGTCTATGCATACTCTGATTAATTTGTCAAGTTTGGAAATTGGTACAATGTTGGAGATCCACTTGGTATAATCAATGGCTCTTATGAAACTAACCTTCAACAACTTTTCCAATTCATCTTTGACTATTAATGCAATATGAGGATGCATTTTCCTTAATTCTTGTTTGATTATTTTGGCTCTTGTATTGATGTTCAAATGATGCATGGTGATATTTGGATCTATCCCCAACATATCCGCATAGGACCATGCAAAATTTACTTGTTTTTCCTTGAGAAATGCAATTAATTCTTCTCTTTCTTCTAGTGTTTATAATGATGTTCCAAGGTTAATGATCTTTGGCTTTGATTATATTAATGTTGACTTTTACTATGGGTTTAATCAAAATAAAAGATCTTTCTTCATAGTGCTCAGGTAAAGTGTCCGAACTCTCTTCCTTAGGTTCCACAGTTGGGTTTTCACCTTCAAAAACATCTTTTATTTTTACCTTTTTCTTGGTCTAGTATTGCCACACTGTAGTTTTCATCACTATATTTAAGTTCATGAATTCATTATAAGGTTTGTACATTGTATCACTTAAGTCTATGACATGTTATTGCTCAAGGTGTTCCATAGAACTTGGATCAAAATTCTCCTCACTCAAGTCCTCTTGGTTTTATGGAGGATAAAAATCTTGTGGGTTAAACATAAAATTAGATTATCCTAACCATGGTGTTACATGTGACTCTTCATTTGTTCCTAGTAACCATGAAGGTATATAGGGCTCTCCCATCCATTTAGACCCATTTGATTCTTGTCCTAATTTAGGTTCTTGATTAGAAATTGTTCTTTTATTTAAACTTGAAGTGAGGTTTGAATTTGACCCTTGGTTTGAAATTTTTCCCTTGGTTGGACTAGATATATGAGTATAGGTATGAATCACATCCACCTCTTTTTCCTAGAAATATTCTTCAAACAAAGAGTCCCACTCCCATTCATTAGAATCTTCATCAGTCTGGGAACTTACTTATAAAATTTGTTCATAAAGTTATGGATGATTCTTTTTAGTATATCCTTGCTCTGGGTTCCCTAGCCCTAATTTTTCTCTACTATCTCTCCAAATTATTTCTATTGGTTCCAACAAACCTTCATTTTTACTTCCCAAGGGTCCCTTTCCTTTATAGCCTATCTTTTACATGATTTGATATCCTTTTCCATATTTATGTGTTGGAATGTTGAGATTGTGAATCCTTTCTTCATTTGATGTTTGGTTTTATCTTGATGCTTCTTCACCTTTATAAAGCCATTTTAAGATGTCATTATCATCTTCTTCAACGTGTGAAGAAGTAATAGCTCTTACAAAATGTTCATTGTACTTTTGAGGAGTATTAGAACTAGATGGTTTTCCATGAGATCTAGGGGAAAGAGGCAATCCATCATTGATAAGGAATATTATCCCACACCTTTTTACTTGATTTTTCATTGTTCCTAAAAAAATTTCATTATTTTATCCATCTTTTGATAATGGATTTCTTTGACTTCTTCTTTCTCAATTTTAGAATATTTTGATTTTTATCTTCTTGGTGTGAAACACTTAAGCTATGGCTCTTTTTCTTTTCCTCTTTTGAATCTAAAAGACTAACTTTATCTTTTCCCTTAGCCAATGCAAATAAGTCAGTGTTTTGATTTAAATTAACAAGAGCATTCCATTCTTCCATATTTTCCTTCCCTTTTGATATGGAGCTTGAATTTGAACTTTGGTCTTGAGTTGTTTCTTTTGACATGATTGACGTAGCACCTTCACTATTATGTGGGGCCAATGAATTATTCAAGGGTTTGATATTATTGCAATATTGGAATGGATTTAAGTCTCCACTCACTATGATTTATTGAACCAAATATAGAAACTTTAGACATTGATGATATGTCGAAGGCACTTCTTGCATTTATAATGGATCTATGGCCTTCCAAACAAAATGTTATATGTCAAGTTGAGGTCAAGAACTTGGAAAACTATTTCTTTTTGGACTAGGCCTACTTGAATGTGAAGAACAACCATTCCTTTTGAAGATCCTTCCTTTTTATCATAAGCTTTGGCGGTAATTTTTATTTTAGGATCAACAACTTTTTTGGAATATCAAAAAGCATTCACAAGACTCAAGGCACAAATGTTTAGGCCACCACCACCATCAATTAAGATCCTTTTGACATGGTGTTTATGTATCAAGACTTGTATATGCAATGGGATATTTCAAGGATGATTTAGGGACATATCATGTTTCTCAAAAAAAGATAGGCAATGAGGTACAATGAGGTGTCCAACCATTTTTTGAAATCTATCAACATCCAAGTCATTAGGAACATATGTCTCAACAAGAGCTTTCTCCAATATTTCTTTGTGGGTTGGTAAAAGTTTTAACAGCTCAAAGATTGATATTTGTGTCGATGTCTTTTGGAGATGATCCACAAGGTCATATTATCTCTAAGAGGAAGATGATTGATTAAGACAAGTGGTTTTAGGTGTGGTCCCTTGCAATGTTATCTTTCAAGATTTCCCCCTAGTCACAACATTAGAAGTTTTTTTAACTTGTATTATCATGCCTCGATAGGGAGTTGATGACATTGTCATAAGTATGGGAAAAATTAACCTTGTCATTAATTCTTTTGTTGTATTGGTTGGAATGTGAAGATTCACCTTTCTCATACTTTAAGAAAGGAGTTTTGAATTCCGTATGATCTTCATTATTTTGAGGCCTTTCTACTTTAATCGTACAATCATCTATCAAGTCTTGGACTATGTTCTTAAATCTCATGCATTAATTTTTTTGTGCCCTTTGTTTCTATGATATTCACAATGTTGGGCATCATTATACCATGAAGGCTTAACTTGTGGTTCATATGGCTTTTCCTCTGCTAGAATAAGGAGTTTCTTGGTAGTGAGGATTGTTAGTGAATTCTTGAGAGGTTCGCCCAAGGGTGTGAAATTCATCCTTTATGTTGTATTGAAGAAAGGTCTTCGTTTGTTGGTTCCTTAATTGTTGAACACATTATTGTTGTTGTTGTTGAAAGGGGTCTTAGTTTTTTGATAGACATTGTTATTTTGATTGGACCCACTTGATAAGTTGAAAGGAGTAGCCTTAAGGTTGTTTTACTCTACAACCCTATCATTCCCAAGGTTTTTATTAGTATTCTTTAGCCGAAACCTAGGTTTTCATTGTTATTATTGGCAACCTTGTTGTTGTTGAAATTGTTATTAGTGCTAGAGAAACTCTTGTTTTCTTTGTAAAGTTTTATTTCTCCTTCTCTCACTAAAACTTTCTCTACTATGATCTCATTTTTGATGATTTTCTTGAAAGTGGGTGGACATTGAATTTGTAACCGATAACTCATCTCCACATTTAGATTATTCATGAAAATACCCATTTTCTCCTTCTCGGGTACACTTTTAAGGTAATGGGTCAAAACCACTCTCCATCTTTGTAAGAAGCTTAAGGGCTCACCATCTCTTTGTTTGGTATTGCATAGATTTAGTATGGTGACCTCGTGTTCAATATTATAATAATAATGATTAACAAACTTGGAGGCTAATTCTTCAAATGTTTTGATACCTAGAGATAGTTTTGAAAACCACTCCATTGCTTTCCCTCCAAGATTTCTAGGGAAAATTCTCATTAAATAAGTTATTTTGTGCATGAACTCAATACTTAAGGAACAAAATTATCTCAAATGGTCTTGTGGGTCTGGTTTACCCATATACTTGTCATAGCTTGGAAATACCGCATTTGGAGGAAAAGGTACCATGATCAAACTTTTTTCAAAGGGGAACCAACATGTGGCTTCAATTGAAAATTATTTAGGAGCTATTGCCTTCTTCGTGTTATCAATTTGGGTTTGAAATAGTTTAAGCTCTTTGTTCATCACCCCAATTGGATTTTCTTCTTCCTCATCCTTCTTTAAGGTTTATGTATAATAATCATGATGAAGCTTAACTCCTAATCGAGTTGAGTTTAAGAAATGTGTTTCTTTATCTCTCTCCAAAATATTTTCCATGACTTTTAGGAAAAAGGGATCTTAGGCTTCCTCGTCGACCCTCTCTTCATTTTCTTCTTTGTCTTAATATCTATGGCATTTTTTTTTATCTCAACTTGCCTTATTTCAATTTGATCTTGATCATAATTGTTATTGTTTTCTGCCATATTATCCTCTTGTTATTGTTCTTTGTCAAATGGAAAAAAGAAATATTGCGGGATTTCATCTGCATACGAGATTTCTTTTCTAAGGTATGTTCCATCTTCTTGCAAAGATATCTTAATGTGATGGTATCTAGTGAAGACCAACATTAACAAGAATCAAAAGTTTGATATTTAGACCTTTTGAAGACCAATCCTTCAAATTTTCTTTGACAGTTTAAAATTGTAGGCATATCAACTGGATTTTGGTTTGAACAAGCACTCTATAAAGGGTATCCAAAAATGATTTCAAATTGTAATGACAGGTTTGAAAAATGCTCACTATTTGAGGGTTTTAAATTTGGTACACATTAAAACAAACCTAATACGCATCAGAGAAATATTTATACGTGCGCCGGACAGGAAAAATACTATGCACTTTTATGTTCTTGGCATGTGTCACTTTTTTGTTTAAATGCATCAAAAGATTGTTGATATGCATTATTTTAGTTTTTAAATGCATTGATACTCTACTGGGATGTGTTGTAGGAATTTTTAAAAGTGTTACTAGAAGTTTCATACGCGTCACATGATATACCAAGAATTGTTGCTTTTCTAGTTAGGTCACCACTTGACTGATTTTTAAAAATTTAAGCTGACTGTTAGATCTAACTACATGTTTTTTATTTGCATGCATGGATCTTCAATCACAACAATCACAAAAACACTTGTTTTTACCCTCAACTCCTAAACATGGAGTGTATGTTCAAGATCATTTTCACGGGTCTTTTCACAATAAAACATTCCAAGAAATCTACGTATGGTCAATTTTTATATATAAATATGGCTCTAAAAGTAGGCATTACTAGATTAATCAGGTGTTTAGTTCGGGTTGCAAACAAAAATATCAAATGAATCATACAAGGAACACGTAGTCATGCATGCACAATTAAGGCCTATAGCCTTGCGAGCCCAAGCATTTGATATTTTATCCCTCTAAGTTTTTCAACTTAATGGAGGTCTTTATTTATAGTGGCTGGTGGAATAGGTTGGCTTCACCTTGTTCCCACTTTGGGTTGTTCCTCTCATTGGCCTTCCTAAGGCATGTTCGTGGGAGGTAATCCCACTAAAGTTATAGCATGTTCATATAAAACAAGAAATTTAAATGAAAGAAAGTCTAGGAGTTTGATTCACCAAAAGATGAAGATCATATCCCTATTGATTCACTTCACAAACATGTTTAACATTGTTCTTTCCCAAGCCTTTTAATCTAGGGGACTAGAGCACGTTTGGATTTTTGATTCACCAAAAGGTAAAGAGCATATACCTAGAACTTTTGTCCATAAACAAGAAGGCTTTGTTTAAGTGTTTGGTAAATTCCTTAGGTTATCTTCCTATCAAATTTGGAAAGTCTAGGAGCTTGATTCACCAAAAGGTGAAGAAAATATCCCTAATACCTCACTTAAGATTCCAATTTTCTTTTCTAATTAGGCTATATTTTGAATTGAATGCCACAATTTAAGCAAATACAAGGGGTTTCAATGTTACCTTAATCGATGCTAGCAAAGGCTAGGTGTATTTTTTTAAATCATTTTCATTGTATTTTTCACTTTTCACACTCACCTAGTAGCGATTGTTCTAGATCCTTTGCATCCTCATTCCACACACATTAGTTCAACAATAACAATTCAAGGTGAGGAAATCCCAATTTTTAAATTACTTTGGAAATTTATTTTAAAAAATGATCAAATTATTAATCAATGAATAAAGATCCAATTTAATGAAACGTATTTAGACTTATAAGCATTACTGATTTTATCATATCTATCATATGCTTTTAAATCTTCATTAATATCATCAAGAAAATTAGCAAAATAGATTTTCTTTTGGAATTTAGCTAATTTTATTTTCTCCTTGTTTTTGAAATAATCAACTGATTTACAAACAAGTTTATGCACCTTCCTATGCTCTGTCAACTGCAAAACAAAAAAATATTACCAATAGATTTACAAAACTTCGAACAATAACAATAGTACGCACTACAGAAAGTTGCATACGCTTTACTATTTTTACCCCTACACGTCACATAAAATTTTAAACACATTATTTTGCCACTTCTATATGCTATTTAAATGATCAAATGTTAATACGTGCTAAAATAGATTGTAAATGTGTCATAAAGCTATCTGATATGCGTTGGGAGAATAATAGACATAAGATAGAAGAAATATAGCACATGCCGAAACTCTGTGTAAATGCATAGAAATTTATCATATACGTGTTGCGTAACCCTATAGAAGTGTCAAAATTTGTCGTGTACACTTCATTTCTATCGTCAGAGGTGCTGCTTTACTGCAATTTTCAAATCTACAACATAAACAACTCCAATTTAGCAAATAAATATCAAATTCAATTAGTAGAGGCCTTGAGCCCCACGGTGGGTTGGGTACCATTTTGTGTATGTAAAATACCTTCATAGGATTAGTTCATCAAAATATCAATTCAAATGTAAGGAAATACAACAATTTAAAGAAAATTGAATTGAAATCAAGATAATAAGTATCCTATGATTCTCTAACTAGAAAAGCCAATTAAATGCTCCTAGATTAGCATCCATTAGTGACAATCCTAGAATGAGAAAATTAAGCTATATTGATGCAATTATACCCTATTCTAGCTCAATTATGGTAAATTATTCCATTATGATCACTACTCATGCAAATTCTCAAATAAAACTCCTAAGCTCAAGCACAAATTTGCTATAGTAATAATGCTCTAGATAATGGATATGATTTTCTCCCTTAATGCACTCTAATTAAATCATTCCTAAAATTAGGAGGGTAAGTTAGATGTGAGTTAGATTGACTCATGGTTAGAGGTGAGTTGAGTTGGTGGTTTCAAATATTGGAACACAAATACAAGAATGGATGGTAAAGATAGAAAAGGCAACTTGGATGGTGGAGATATGAAAGCCTCTTTAGTGAACCATGTGATCAAAATACTCTCACCTCATTGGTTGAATTCATTTTGTCCATATGTGGTTGGTGAGAATAATTGATTTAGCCATGTCCCCCCTTTGAATGAGTTGAATTAAGTTTAATTAAAATATACAATTAATTGATTAAAACCAATTGCATAGTTATTTGATCCTTTTGATTTTTATTAATCCTCTTGGATTTGTTTTCAATTAATTCATGCTTTGGTCATCAATTGCTTGCTTTGATTTTTCTTGACCAATTTTAGGTGTATACATCACTAAAGGAGCATAATAAATAATGTTTTCACTTAGGAGGTGAATATTCTCACAAGAGGTATTTTCACAAGGAAATGGATTTTATTTTCAATCATAACATACATTATGATAATTTATGATATGAGAAATATTATCCACATAAATACAAAGGGAGACTCAAATAGAAAAATATTTACAAATTAAAGATTAAAAATTTAATCATAAAATTAATAATTATTTGATGACTTTTAAGTGGGTGGTTGAAAGGCTTTAAAACCACAAGATATGACGATACAAAGCGGTCCTTTGTAATTATAAAAGATAAATCAAGACTGGAAGAAAGAGGGTCATAATCAATGAATTGTAATATTTTTTATAAAACATTCTCTTATATTCCTAGTGTTTACATAGAGAATATGAAAAAGTATATTTTTCTTTGACATGTTTTCAACTGTTAATTAATTTTAATATAAATATGTCATGTAAGATATCTCCACACTTATATTTTCCTGATCATATGAACCAATGTATCAAAGATACAACCAATTTTTTGTGGTACCTTTAATGCTTCTAGGTATCTTGTTTGGCTGGTCTCTTTGAGCAAGAGTTAAATACTTTCCAATAGGTACTGTGATTTAGAAGAACAAGTTGAATCAATAAGAAGGGTTTTGTGATTTACATACTTGCACATTTATGCAAGACATAAAAAATATACTTCCTATTTCTACAAGACATAAACTAGAGTAGTGCTAAATAGTTAGAGTTTACAAACATTAGATAATAATCATTGTGACTTTGTTTCCTAATGGATAGAAGATACAAATTATTTAAAGAAACCACATTCATATAGAATTTCAAATTTAGTTTTATGCGAGTAAGAGACATGAGTAGGGTTAGAATTCAGATTATTCTATTTTAGACCATTGACGCCATTTTGAAATAGAGGAAGTAGATGCTAGAGATCAGTAGTTAGAAAGATTCAATCTTCTTAATCATTATAAGGTACAACCGCCTTGGTCTAGAAAAGCTAGAAGTACAGGGAAATTTGATGATTTTGATCAATCTCGTTCGTTGGCCACAGTTAATTGTTGAACCTAATAACAGAACCTGGAATATGCTTAGGGTTTAGAAAACTAATGATTTTGGGAACCAACACCTCCACCCCCCTCTTGTAGTGTGGAAACCTCTGATAGTATCACTTGGACGGTTGTCTGATGGTGAAGAAAAAATCACTCTATAGACTCTCATTCTCCTCCCCATGTTGTAGCTGAGTTGTGTACCCACTATTGATGTGGATTACTATCTCCTTTGACCTTATTGCAATTAATTGCTTTAGTTTGTGGTTTTAATGCCTTCAAACTATAGTGGTGTAAGGGACAAAACCCTTGTTTTTTTGCTTTTAACATAAAAAACATTTGAATTGACTTTGTATTTGTGATATTCATCTACCTTCTAAAATTCATTGCCCAACACCCACTGAGTCATGTGAATGACTATCCCCTCTTGAGTATTAGAGATTATTTTTATGTGAGCTTTCAAAATTCCCTCAAATAGGCCATTTTCATCATTCTTATCATTTAGAGACTAAGTGGAAATTGGTTTTCATGACGATGAAGGAAGGAAACTGAAATTTTTGATGCTTCACCATCCTTAAAAAACCAAAACACATGCTCACCCATTAATAAATTATTAATCCTCAATCCTTAATCTCACTTTGCCATTTTCTCAACATATTCTACTCCTTGTGAGCTTCCATAGCTAGAAATGATTACATTTTCTTGTGCTCAACTATTGATATGGTTTGTCATAATAATGATTACTATCCAATCAAACAAACTTGAATGTCTTCTTTTTTATTATGGGTATCATTGAACTTATTTCCAAATATTTTTCATGCATCAACCTTTGTATTTTTAATCCAAATAAACTAGACTATTGGCAATGCCATTGTTAAAAGGTCTACTTCTCCATACACATGCATAATAGCATATTCTAAGAATGTGATGATATTGGACTGGCATTTTAAGGATATTTATAATTTTCTAATGCGCCAATTATTTTATCCTCAATACATTTATAGTAATTTATATTTCTTGTTCTATCTGAGTTGACATATTATTTGCAAACTTTGGAGATTGAATAGGAGGCTTGAGCTTGAGTTTTATTTAGTAACAATTTTATCAAAAAATAAAGATAATATAAAATTATGGAGAATAGTTTTTTAAAAAGGAGTAAATAATTTTGATATGGATCTATAAATTAATGAGGCAACAAATAAGGGTATTCATTCTATGAAAACATTCAACAATAGTACTTTAATAAAGTTTCATGAGAAGAACACCACAACTTAACCATCACAACATGTCGATGCCAACATGTGGTGAATATTTCTTTTTCTCAAAAAAATATTTATTTCTACTCACAAATGTTAAAAATATTAATTTTATTGTAATATTTTTTAAAACACTAGAAATTAATAGAAGATATTGAGAAATCTTAACAAAAAATAGGCAAATACTTTAATTACTATGACTAATCCTTCATTTAAGAAAAAACTTAAATTCCCATGAAAAATAAGGTCTTGAGAGTGGCAACGATTGACTAATTTACACTTTAATATGTAGTGTTTGTATTTATAATTCCTCAATTCCATAATATTTTAAATTGACCCTAAATTATTTTTCACCACCATTTAATTTATTTATAATCTAATGAGCACCATGATAATTGGATCTTTGCATGTACATCTTGGCCCACAAAATTTAACCTTAGCAATTAGATTATAAATCTACAATAGCTCAAATTTAGTTTTGGGCTTAATGGGAATGGAAGCTTTATGGTATCCAATAATAATGTGATATTATTGACAAATTTATTTCATTTATTGCAATAACTTATAAAATTTAGGTGAATATAATCTAATTAGAAAGGCAAATTTTTGAGTTTAAAAGTTTAATAAAATAAACATTTTAGCTATTTAACTAGAGGAAAACTTGGCAATTCTTTACCTTACAACTTGTACTATTAGTCAATTTCTTTGTCCCCAATTTTAACAATTAGCTAATTGAAAAATATTAGCCACTAAAAAATTCATTGGTTTCATTGTTTATCTTATTTTTCAATTTCTTTGATGCTATTCTTTTTCTACTTATTAGAAATAATATAACCAACATTTGATATTTTTGAAATTTCTCTCATAGCATTTCCAAATTTTAGTTTCACATATCTTATAGTGTGTGTGGCCTATTTTGGATTCTTGCAAGGAGAGGAGGTGAAATTTAAATTACAAACCTTGTGAAGTATGTGGAGATGTGGGAAGTATTTTTAAAATTTTCATTTGCCTAATATTTTATCATTATAATATTCATACTCAAATTTGCATTTAGGTAAGGTAACAACCTCTATGGGAAGTTCAATGATAGGAGAACTAATTGTGCATCACTGAACGACCTCCAACATTTTAGAAATTGGATCTTCATTCACTTTCTACTTTTAAGAGAGAAAAGAGAGAAACAGAAATAAAAATAGATTTCTCTATGGTGATTCACCATAAAATTATTGGCTAGACATCTCAATATTGACAACTTTATATCATAGTGCAACCACAAAGTAAATGAACTACAAAAAGAGTCATAGAAATGATCCCACAACTTATATATTAATGATCAATTAGAAAAGCTTGAACAAAAACATAGATTTAATTTGTTACTAATACAAAGCATAATAAGTAAGATAATTACAAACATACATAGGCTAAAGCACCATATGATGCGCCCATGCAACACATGGAAACTTGGCTGGTAGAAAAAACCAGCAAGAGAAGAAGGGGCCCACTAATCATATGAAGACCTTTCCACATAACAAAATAAAGTTAAAACAAAATATAAATTACAGCCAGTCATAGAGAATTGGGCTCACACAACTTATCAAGGTAGAATATACCTACAATTTGGTGAATCTAGGCATCCTTTGCCTATGAAGATCTAAACTCAAAATCTTTGGAAAAAAATAAAAATTGTAGGGCACTAGAGAGGAGAGTTGATTAAAATCTTTTTATGGTGGCATAAAGAGAAACCCATTATGCCTCAGATGGATGAGCCATATCTTGCAAGAGACTAATTTAACCTAGTCAAATTCAAATATCTCTTTAGAAAAGATATTGGTCAGTGCTCCCAGGATGGATTCCATGTTGAAATTTAGCTTGACTGGGGGCCATAAAGCATTTTCAATTTCTAGTGCATTTGGCAGTGAGCTTAAATCTTGGAAAACTGAGTAATTACATAAGATTTTGTAGACTAACTTTTCATCCCTATCACTTGGACTTCAAGGGCTTGAAGGTATTCTATTCCTTAAAACACAACCCTATGAAAGACAATACTCATTCTCCTTTGCATAAGACCTCTTGTCTATAATCCCTTCTACTGACATAGTATCAAATGTAGCCACCTACAACCTTTCAATGAGAATTCTTAAGTGAACTTCCCTTGGGATAAATGCTAGCAATGTTTGGTCAATCAATGTGCCAACTTCTATACTCAATTTTTGAGCATCATCAATGAATCTCAAAGTAGCTATTAGTGAGGCTATTGAGTCTTGTATCTTTTCCTTAAAGGAAACATATAGTTATTGAAAACTCAGGGGGTAATCTCCTAGTTTTTGCTGAATAGGTCAGTTCAAAAGTAGACAATTGAAGTTGATGGTGGTTGAACTAGTAATCTCATCTTGTAGGCTATTGGTCCTCACTAAAGCATGCAACAAGTATTTGCACAATCGCTCCAAATCATGCTTGTTCATTTGAAATGTGGCTCTGGTTGCATGCTTTATGAATACTTTTGTATCTAGAGACTCATGGATTTCTCGAAGCCTTTGTTGGAAAGAGGCTTCTCATCTTTATAAATCTTGTTTGTTTAGGGCTAGCTCTTGATTTACGACATGGAAATAGGTTTTGGCCAATTTCCTTTTCTTCTTTTTGACTTCTTCACATGCCAGGACATCATTCAAACCCTTTTACAATATCTCCCTTTTAAATTTTGCTTCCTTGAGCCTCCTCAATA
Source organism: Chamaecyparis obtusa (assembly GCA_027943335.1). Lineage (NCBI taxonomy): Eukaryota > Viridiplantae > Streptophyta > Pinopsida > Cupressales > Cupressaceae > Chamaecyparis > Chamaecyparis obtusa. The sequence goes on along the minus strand of BSBK01004962.1, from coordinate 1,453,450 downwards.
TTTTTTTCTCTAGTGTTGATAACATACTATTTGAATTGGGCCAACTTTTTATCTCTTGCATGCAAGATAGTACTATATCATCATTTCCTCTCTACAAATTGGAAATAGTTACTTGGAGATCTCTTAGCTCTTCATCACTCATTTGTATTTGGGAGTTTTTCACTACCATTTTTCTTTTGAGAGAAGTCATTACATCCTTTAGACTTAAGAGTTCCTTCTAAAGTTTCTCTTTATCTACCCATTTTGCAAGAAGGGAAGTAGTTGACACCTTTTTTATATTTTTATTTTCTGAGTTTGGAAATCTCCACATCATGCCCCTTAATCTAGACTTCAATCCTATTTGCATTGGTGATCACACTATCAAAATCCTTCCTCAGTTTCTCCATATTATGACTTTATTTCAAGAAATAATTGGTGACAACCTTTTATAATTCCTCCAATAACTATACTAAATCTTGGGGGTGGGAATCCTTTATGTTGATTCCCACAATGTAAATTAAATAATTTGAAGGTCTACTATTTATCATCACATAGTGTCTCAATTATGGAGGTAGCCATTTTGTTGGTGTCCTTTGATCTATTTTTTTATCCTTTCTGCTCGAGTCTCTCTGGTTGTATCAAACTATAGCCAAATCACTTTAGGAGAATGGATAAAGTACATCAAACCCAATGTGATTTTGTGTTTGATAAAGTACATCAAAGAGAAATTAAAATAATATTTTCTTCTCGATGCAAGAGTTGCCAAGTTTGTGTGTATTGTTCCAATGAAGAAATCAGTAAAAATGTCTCTAAGATGTTAACATTGACTTTAAGATTTGTAGACAATGAATTGGGTGAAAAGACTTGAAAAATAATCTGGCAAATGTAGGTATGTGAAATATATGGAATCATACAAACATTACATTAAGTATTTGACAGACATGAAGAAATACTCTTTTAAATAATGCAATAAAAGGACTGCAAAATCTACACAAATGAATCATGTGAGGGAGTTCTTGAAATTGTTAAATCAATATTGCATTTTTAAATACATCTGAACATTTAATGCACATACAATATTCTTAGGAGATTATGATACTAAGTTAAAAAACATGAAATAGGTTGGCATTACATGAACATGATGATTATGGAAAGGAAATAGTTCAATAAAAATGATTTACATTTGAAATGACAAAAAAAATTTCATCAACCTAGTATGAAGTATGAATTGTATTTTATGTGAAATATTTCACCTAATGAAGAGAAACTGTAATAAGGTGAAATTTCACTTGAGATGGAAAAAATTGAACATGCACACTAAAATTATCTCCTCAAATAAATTGACGAGTGAAAGAGATATTTTTCATCCGAGGACTTGTTTTGTCACTAGGGCGAATATCTTCACTAGAATGAAAATGTTTCACATAGATAACTACTGAGTGAATCTGCAATTATGGGTGAAGATTATTTTTCACTTAAGGAGCATAATAAAAAATATTTTCACTTAGGAGATGAATATTCTCACAAGAGGTATTTTGGCGAGGAAATGGATTTTATTTTCAATCATAACTTACATTATCATAATTTTTAACATATGAGAAATATTATCCATGCAAATACAAAGGGAGACTCATGTAGAAAAACATTTGCAAATCAAAGATTAAAAGTTTAATCATAAAATTAATGATTATTTGATGACTTTTAAGTGGGTGGTTAAAAGGATTTGAAACCACAAGATATGATGGTAGAAAGCGCTCCCTTGTAATTATAAAAGGGAAATCAAGATTGGAAGAAAAGGGATCACAATGACTGGAAGAAAGCGGATCATAATCAATCAATTGTAATATAATTTGAAAAATATTGTCTTGTATTCCCAAGGTTTATACATAGAATATGCAAAAAAATATTTTGCTTTGACATGTTTCCAAATGTTCATTAAATTTAATATAAAGATATCATGTAAGACATCTCCACACGTATATTTTCTTGATCATATGAACCAATGTATCAAGGATATAACTGATTTGTTGTGGCACCTTTAATTATTCTAGGTATCTTGTTTAGTTATTCTCTTCAAGAAAGAGTTAAATCCTTGTGAATATGTACTGTGATTTGGAGGAATAAGTTGGATCAATAAGGGTTTTGTGATTGGAGTAATTGCACGTTTATGCAAGACATAAACAATATACTTCATGTTTCTACAAGACATAAACTAGAGTAGTGTTGAATAGTTAGAGTTTACAAACATTAAATAAGAAGATAATTATTATGACTCTGTTTCCCAATGAATAGAAGGCATTGATCATTTAAACTAATCACATTCATATAGAATTCCAACTTTAGTTTTATGAAAGTAAGAGATAGGAGTAAGATTAGAAGTCACATTGTTCTATTTTAGAGTATTCATGCCATTCAAAGATAGAGAAAGTAGATGATAGAGATCATTAATTAGAAAGATTCAATATGCTTAATCATTATAATTTACACTCACCTTGGTCTAGTAGACCCAAAAGTGTAGGGGAATTTGATCATTTTGATCAATCCCATTTGTTGGCCAAAGTTAGTTGTTGAACCTAATAATAGAACCTGGCATATTGTTAGGGTTTGGAAAACCAATGATTTTAGGAACCAACACCTCCACCCCCTCTTGTAGTGTGTACACCTCTGAAAGTATCACCTAAATAGTTTTCTTATGGTGAAGGAAAAATCACTCTATAGACTCTCACTATCCTCCCTATGTTGTAGGTGAGTTTTGTGTTGACTCTTGATGTGGGTTAGTGACTATGTTGCTAGTCTATCATCAATGGTCTCCTTTGACCTCGTTGTAAATAATTGCTTTGGTTTGTGGTTTTAACACCTTCAAAATATAGTGGTGTAAGGGGCAACAACCTTTGTGCTTTTAATCCAAATAAACTAGATTGTTGGCAATGACATTGTTAAGAAGCCCACTTCTCTATGCACATGCATAATAGCATATTCTACAAATGTGATGATTATGAACTGACATTTTAAGGATATTTATGATTTTCTAATGTGACAAGTGTTTTCTCCTCAATACATTTATAGTTATTTCTATATCTTGTTCCATCCGAATTGACATATTGTTTGCAAAATTTAGAGATTGAATAGGAGGCTTGAGCTTGAGTTTTATTTAGTAATAATTTTATCTTAAAAAATATGATATTTATTGTGGAGAATATTTTTTTTAAAATGGGTAAATAATTTTGATATGGATCTATAAATTAACAAGGCCACAAATAAGCGACTTCATTCTATGTAAACATCCAACAATAACACTCAAATAAAGTTCCACGAGAAGAAAACCACAACTTATAAATTATCACAACATGTCGATGCCAACACCTGAATATTTTGTTTCTTGATTTTTTTAATATTCTATTAATAAATGTTACAAATAGAATATATTGAGAAATATTAACAAAAAGTAGGCAAATGCATTCATTACCATGGTGAATCCTTCACTTAAGAAAATACTTAAATTCCCTTGGAAAGATAAGGTCTTGAGGGTGGAAACGATTGACTAATTTAAGCTTTAAGATGCAATGTTTGTATTTATAATTCCTTAATTTCATAATATTTTAAATTGACACTAAATTCTTTTTCAACCACCATTGAATTAATTTATAATCTAATGAGCACCATAAGTATTGGATCTTTGCATATACATTTTGACCCACAAAATTTAACCTTAGCAATAAGATTATAAATCTACAATAGCTCAAATATAGTTTAATGGGAATTGGAGCTTTGTGGGTAGATCCAATAATAATGTGATATTATTGACAAATTCATTTCCATTTTTTCTATAACTTATAAGATTTAGGTGAATATGATCTAATTAGCTAGGCAAATTTTTGAGTTCAAAAGTTTAATAAAATAAACATTTTGGTAATTTAACTAGTGGAAAACTTGGTGTTTCTTTAGCTTACAACTTGTACTATTAGTCAAATTTTTTATCTCTAATTTTAGCAATTAGCTAATTGGAAAATATTAGCCACTAAAAAATTCACTAGTTTCATTTTTTATCTTATTTTTCAATTTCTTTGATGCTATGATTTTGATACTAATTAGAAATAATATAACAAACATTTGATATTTTTGAAATTTCTCTCGTAGCTTTTCCAAATTTTAGTTCCACTTATCTTATAGTGTGTGTGGTCCATTTTGTATTCTTGCAAGGAGAGGAGGTTAAATTTAAATTACAAATGTTATGATGTTTGTAGATATGCGTGAAGGTTTTTTTCAAATTTTCATTTGTCTGATATTTTATAGTTATAATGTTGATTCTAAAGTTTGCATTTAGGTAAGGTAACTGTAATACACCAAAAATGGGCTATAAGTTCATTAATCTCCTACATCTTCAATTCGAATGAAATCGACATCAAAGTCCTAATCTAAGGCACATCTAAACATCATCGAATCATAATTGATTATCTTAAATTCTACATCGAGGAATATTCCTAGTAATATTCCTAATCATCATAATTATCTTTAATTTAATGATTATTTGGCGATAAATCACATTTATCCTAAAGTTTGATTAATTGAATATTTTCATATTTAATTAATTAGATTTAATATCTTGCCACTTAATTATGTAATTAAATATAATTCTATCTATTATTAATTGTATTATTTAATTTTGACAATAAATCAAAATTCCTATTTTTAATTGATTAAATTCTTATTTGATTAATTAAAGCATGTTGTCATTATTTAATAATATAATTTTTAATAAAAGTTTGATAAAATAGTTAATTAACCCATAAATTAATTATTTTATTTCAAAAATCAGTTAAGTTGAGCATAAATCACTTTATTTATTTATTAAATCATAACTATCCATGTGCATATTCAAGGACCAATTAAACTCAAAATTGGAAAATCAATGCAAGTTGTTAGCTTTTTAAAACTCAACATCTTTTTGAGTTTTAAAGTTGATCTAAACTTGTAATTCGAGTTAAACTGTGCTTTAGCATGATTTTTGTGACTTAATTATCTTTATTTAAAAATAACTCAAAAATCAACTTGAGTTATTTGAGTGATTTATGGCTTTTCCCATGCACCTCCAAAGCCTTGGATTTCTATAAAAACAAGCCTCAGCTCATCTCAAAGATCTCATATTTTTGCACAATCAAGTTGGAGAATTGGAATTGGGAGAATCAAAGCTTATTGCGAATCAAGGCTATTGTGAGATCAATTTGTTTTTTTTACATTCATTTAGATTCTTTTTCATATCATTGTTAGATCATTTTACCATATCAATTTCCATATTAGCATAGATTCATATCAGTTTTTATCATTTTTATTGCATAGAAATACCAAAAAAATAGCTTAATTGCATTCAATTCATATCTAGATCAATTACATTCAAATCCTTCATTTAGGTGTCGTCTAGGTCACTGATCTCGATAACAATCTGAGAACATTAATCTCGCACCTATTAGAAGGCAGTAAATCGCTTGGTTAAATTAGATTTCAATTTTGCATGATTTTGATTATAGCTAACCTCTAATGTTTTACTAAAGTGTTGTGTCTACAGATCAGGTACAATTTTCACACACACATTTCTGGCACCCACCGTGGGGCAACCCACCTTTGCATGCTGGTTTTGATTTTTTTTGGGAGCTAAAACCCTAAAGTTTCAAAGATTTAATTTTATCTCCGAAAAGGCTTGGTTTTTTGGTCTGAAATTTTTTTGGCAAGTTGGCGACATATCAGGGAAGCTACAATAAAAAATTTAGAATTTTTAAATATTTTTTGAATTTTTAATAATTTTTTCTTGAAATTCCAAAAAAAATTAATATCTGACGCAAATCATCATATTTTTTGGAAATTTTTATATTTTAAAAAATATTTTTAAATTATACAGGGGGTCCATTCTTTGTGTTTTAAATTTGAACATGATATAATAGCTCAAATAGTCAATTTACAAAAACTAGTCTATTTTGATAAAACGGGTCTCTAGGGCACAAATGAAGAGATTTTTCCAAAATTTTTGCATTTTTGGAAAGATCTCTATTTTTTAGTAGGGATCTCTATTCTAAATTTCTATTTTTGTGGCCAAAATCATATCAAAAAAATTAGATCTTGTTGACTAGGTCAAATGCAGTGCAAAAAAATTAAAATTTTGTGATGGGTAGACACTTATTTTTCATATGATTCAATGCATGATATGAGTTATCATTTGGATTAATTTTTGGTTATTATTGCTCCTAACAATTTATTTTTAGATCTAATCCTAGGGTTTTCATAAGTTGAATATACCTTGCATATCTTGTTTGCTTGTTGGCTTGTTGGAGAGTTCGTAGCTTGCTTGCATAGTAAAGCTCAACAAAAATTACTAAAAATCAAGTAAAATCTACTAAGCACGTTGCAAGGATCCCAGGTATTATCCTTCATCTAATGACATTTCAATTTGGACTTAAAATAAATCTCTTATGTGTCAAGTTTGTGTGCATCTTTTCATGCTTTTGATCTATTTTTACACACTTGCATAATTGATACTAGGTTGTGACCCCTTAAGGATTCATTAAGTAGTCTTAGAATACTTGTGATTGATCTTGATTGCTATCTTGGGTTATTGGACTCACTAATTCACCGGCCCCTCATTTCTGCCCCGTGGTTGCAATCTCAGCGCCGTAAAGGGGAGGGGTGAACAGGACAGAAGCGTTAAGTGTTCCACTTGGCAACCCTTTTGTGCTTTTAGGAACTCACTTGTTTTCTAAGTTGGGGACTCATTTTCAGCTTGTGTGAGGTGTTAAGTATTCCACCTTGTGGACTCATCTCATACTCACTTTAAGTGTTAAGTGTTCCTCTTTCTACTTTTTGGGTACTTTTGGTAGATTTGCTTTCGGGAATATATCTGTGCTCACATAGTAATTAGGCCCTATGAACTCTATTCATGATTCTTGAGAGATTGGATTCCTAGAGAAATCTTTCTTGATGACAGAATCCTTGTAGGTAGGGAGGATACATAGTGCATTTCACATTCAACTTGGTTAGTGCATCTTCTCTTATTGATCGATACATTCTCTCCCAGGAGAGGTTGATAGATCATGTGGGGTTGACATCACGAGCTTTGGTGAATCAAAATTGGTTAGTGCGCCTTCTTTTATTGATTGATACATTCTCTCTCAGAAGAGGTTGATAGATCACATAGAGTTGGCATCATAGACCTTGGTGAAGCAAAACTTTGTCTTAGCATGGCGGATTAATCTGCTTGCTTTGTTTGGGTTAAAAGTGAAAAGGTGTCAAAAACCTTGGATCTGGAGCCAAGTCCCCTTGTGGTATACTATTGTAAGTCATCTTTAGAGAGGGTTAACCGTAGCAAAAATCCCTTCATAGGGCAAACTGCGTTGACGGAACCTCAAGCGGTCATAGCCATTTTCGCCGTGGTAGTGACAGCCGCTATATAAATGTCCTTGTGGAAAAAATCTCCATGGTTATGGTTCATTGTTGGGTTGTCAGATCTCCCTAGCAGCTCCTGAAGATTAAGTTCTCGGACTGTGTCAAAACCCTGGTGCGCCGGGATTGGAGTTCACCCCTTTGGATCATAAAAGTTGCAGAGTCAAACCATTACTAAAAACCCTAGCGAGGCCAAATTTTCATTTTATAGGGTATATGTGTGTTATTGCAAAACATTTTTGGAACATACACAATTAGCACTTTTAAGGATTAGAATGAATAAGTCACTTGATTGTTCATGCGCAAGGTTTCTTTTGCCCTTGTTCATTGTTTTCAGACATGCTTGAAATCACTTGCTTGCTATTTTGCATGCTTGTTTATCTATCTGGTTACTGAAAATGAACAAATCTATTACAATCTTCAAATTTGGACATTGAAATTTGCAAACAATCCGAATTTGAAAACTCAAAATTTGCAAAATCTAAAGTCAAATTCTTTTTTGGAGTCAAAAATCATTTCAAGAAGTCAAAAATTCATATGAGTTTCCATCAAGTGTCATTTCATTGCATACCCACTATTGTACGAGTCTGCAGAGTGACGTTTGGGAAATTTTTGAAAGTTGTCAAAAAATTGTTAGAATTGCCAGATGTTTAGCTCTTTCAGCCTAGTTTCAAAATCTGCCGAACGGATCATTGTGTCAGGAACAGAGCAGTAGCTATTAAGAGTCCAATTATTTTCTTAAAGTGGCCTTTTGAATCTGATTCTGCCTTTTGTCTAATCAATTTAAGTCTTTATCATCTTGTGTCAAAACCTTGTCATAACTATCAATCTTCAATTAATCAATCATCAAAATGACTAAGTGTTGTGATATCTTGTCCGCTATCTTTTGGGAACCTACCCATACATCCAGGGCACAATATCCTTCATCCACATCTAATCAAATCTTCAAATCAATCAAACCTTGACAAGGTTGCGTCATCTGATCATCTTGATTCAATTCATTCTTCAGTTATCCGAATCTTATTCTTTTGTTTCACTCAAAGTTGATGGTGGAGACTAGAGCTTCCTCTCACAAGAAATCTATTACCACTATCCAAAATCCAACTTTTGAGCAACTCATCAATTCTGGTCTTTACGAGGATGACAATCTTGGAAACTATCGATTGAAATCTGGTTACGTACCCCCTCCATCGACTCACAGAAGTACTCAACATACCCCTCATCAATCTAATCCAGGGAGTCCACAAACTCCTACCATGTCTCAAGCAGGGACAAATTTTGGCTCTCAAAGAGCTCAATCTCAACATGGTGCAGATCAGGAACCCACACCTGAAGAAATTGCTCACTACCAAAATGACGATGAATTTAACAAGATGATGAGACATTTCTTGAAAGAAAATAGAGAAGCCTACTTTTTACAACTAGCTCATCAAGGAGCTAAACTTCCTCCCAACTTTAATGTTGAAGATATTATTATGCATGAGGAAGAAACTCCACTCATAGCTATGATGAAACAGATACATGCTTTACAAGTCAAATTTAATAATCTTGAGAAAGAAAAGGAACACAAAGAGTTCTCCATGGAAGCTCTATGCCCTTTTCCTTTTGACAAAAACTTGTATATGCCACCATTTCAAAAAGAGTGGAGATGCCAAAGTATGATAAGTATGATGGACACTCTGATCCTCAAGATCATGTCAGAGAGTTCTGTACGCAATCCATGGAATTCATGCATGAATTGACCTATCTGATGCATCTTTTTCCTAGATCTCTGGGCGGAGCATCCATTCAGTGGTTTTCAAGATTGCCTCCTACAATCAAAACATTTGAGGAATTGATTAAATTGTTTTATCAACAATATTCCTACAATATTTAGCATCCGATCACCATGATTGATATTTGTAATCTCAAGCAATATCCAAGAGAATCATTCCTAACTTTCCTCAAAAGGTGGCGAAAGAAGTTCTCTCTATATGCTAGACCAATTCCCGAAATGGAGAAACTTGAAATCTTTATCAATAACCTTGTTCTAGAGCTCAATTATCCTTTGCAAATGCAAGATCATACATCTTTTGACAAGATGGTGGATAATGCTATCAAAATAAAAAAAGTGCTTGTAAAAAAAGGGGAAATCACACCCCAAAAAGACAAGTACGAATTTGGATCTAGTTCCAAAGACAAGAAGAAAAATTGGAAAAAGAACAAAGGCATCATCACAGATGGCATTGTAGACACTGTCTGTGCCCCATCAAAGGCACCAGCCTACAATCTCACTCTTGGCACTCAAGCCATTAAAGCTTTTGAGCAAAAGTCTTCTCAACCATCTCAAAAGAAGCCGGAATTCAAAAAATGGGATAAACATTGAAAATTTACTCCTCTAGGAGAGTCTTTAGAATCGGCTATGAAAAATCTACTGGCTAATAACATCATCTCTTTACCACCAATCCGACTGAATGCTTAGGACCCCAAACTGATATGGTGGAAGGATAATGAATTCTGTGATTTCCATCGGAGTAAAGGTCACAAAACTAGTAGTTGCTACCACTTGAAGCATACCATTCAAGATCTAATCGATAGTGGAGATATCACAATTGACAATCCCATGAGCAATAATGATCATACAACATTCATAGAACCATTTCCGAAACATGGTCAAAAGGTTTCAACTTCTCAGCCTAATATGGGGGCAAAAGTCAACTATGCCTACCCTGGAAATAACACTGTCATCAATATGGTTGAACCATGTCTCTCTGAAAGTTGTAATGTCATCACAATCGTACGAAGAGATAGAGATCATTCCTTAGCTAACACAATTACTCGATCAAAAGCTCAAACACATTTGAATGGACAAAACCCAAATTCATCAAATGTCCCAAAGGTGCCCTTCAATCTTTCATCTGCTTCTAAATAGAAGGCTACTTCCAAATCTTCCAATCCAAAGGATACAAGGCCTATGTCTTATAGCATTGTTCAACAACTCCAGCACACTAATGCAAAAATCTCCATGTTTGAGTTGCTTCAAATATCTCCAGCTCATAGAGCCATTCTAGATAAAGCTTTGCTCGGTTCCAATGTTCCTGATGACCTTGATTTAGACAGGTTCCAGACTATGGTTGGACATCTTACATCTCCGCAATATATCTCCTTTTCAGAGGAAGATGACAACTCCTTGAGTCACCCACATAATCAGCCTTTGTATATATAAGTCTTGATCCAAAACTGTAGAGTCAAATGTGTGTTGATAGATGGGGGCGCTGGCCTAAACATTTGTTCTTACAACTTGATCACACAATTGGGATTTTCAGAATTGGCTATTGATCCTAGAAAGAAAATAACTATCAAGGCCTATGATGAACAAGAAAGATCTTCTAAGGGCACCATTATTTTACCTATTAGAGTGGGTCCAGTTATCAAAGATACCATCTGTCAAGTGCTTGATCTACCTTTGGCCTACAATGTCCTTCTAGGGAGACCATGGATACATGAAATGCAAGCTATTCCTTCTACATACCATCAATGTTTGAAGTTTCCTTATGAAGGAGTCGAGGTTACTATCCCAGCAGATCTGAATACAACTTGCAACACCTTGAAGGAAAGTGCAGATAAGCTTGTACCTAATAATAGAGAATCTCACATAGAGCCAACTAAAGAAGCATCCACATCTAAAATGGAAGATCTTGCCAAAGAGGTTACTATCAAAGAAAATAGTATGGGAGAATACACTATCGAGCTAGTCTTATCTTTAACATCTCTCCCTATCTCACCTAAGTCTTATGGGAAATCTTTGAAACAATCCAAGCACAAACCTCAGGAACCTCTTGAGGCATATAAAAAGAATTTTGTAGCAGAACAAGTATCCAAGCAAGAGTTTGAAGAGGATGAAGCTGTGCTATCATGGCCATACAAAGATGTACCTGAATCTCAAGTTGTTCAAACTGGTGACTCTGTAGTATCCAAGTCATATGGTCCAGGAGATAAATTAATAGCTAAAATAGGATATTCAGGTAAAGGACCTCTAGGAATCAAAGGAAAAGGTCTTGAGGCACCTCTCCCACATACTGGTAGAGAAAATAAAAATAAAATTGGCTTAGGATTTAAGAAGAAACCCTATCACCTCAAAGGTAATTGCTCGCATGTCATAGAGCAGATCGCACCAAGGGAACCTCTTCTTAAGAAAGAAGAAATAGAATCATCAGATAGTGATTCAGATAGTTTAGAACTCATCCCCTATGAAAAATTTCCTAAAGAGATCAAAGAACTTCTTAATGATAAAGATGATCCTATCAAGAGAATTAATGTAGTAGAAACACAAGAACCTACTATCAATCAAGAGATAGTTGCAACACAAGAACCGACTAGTCTAGAAAACAATCAAGAAGAGGGAAGTGGTAGTGATTCTGAGATAGATTCCCATGAGTATGAATACAAATCAGAATCTGAGGGTAACCCTTCTTGGGGTATTCACCCTGACTTTACTCATGTTCTAAGATTTCTTGGAAATCCTGAATCAGAAGATGAATCTAATGACTATGAATGGGGAGTCATCCTAGAACCAGATGAGCTTATCATAGAGAAACATGTTGATGTTATTCACCAATATGTACCTAATCCCAATATGAGTCTAGAGCAAAATAATGAACCTATCGAGTCTGATCCACCTATGGCTGAATTGGACTCCCATGATGACATTGAGCCTATCCATGAATTGGATGTCTTAAGTTGTAGTATCACCTTTGAACTCGAGCGTCAGGTTAGGACCAATGATGACATATCCATATCCATGAACACCATATCCCAAGCCTTTCCCGCTTTGACTATCCAATGCCCTGATCTTATCGACCAAACTTCCACAAACCCAAACCATGGTGTTTACACCTTTCCCAATGACTATGCCCTTACCTGTTACCTCAATGCAGTCGAGCCTATGAGGACTTCCATCAGCAAATCAAGCGTCAACATGATTGAGTCAGACATCAAATATCTTAGTCAAAAGAATAAAAATAAAAAGAAAAAGAGTTCTGAGGGTGAAAACCACTTCGTGGCAGTCTCAGAACTGACAAAAGTAAAAATAAAAGACGTATCCAAAGGTGAAAACCTCTCCGAGGCACCTAAGGATGAGATATTTGATGTCCTTCCGAGTCATTTATAGGACATGTCTCTAGTTCTAATTGAGCCCACCCAATCCATCAATTTGGGTACAACAGAGGAACCACAATTGGTACATGTAGCACAATCCTTATTAGAAGAAGAGAAACAAAAATTTACTACATTCTTGACAGAAAAAAAGATCAACTTTGCATGGAAGTATTCAGATATGCCAGGGTTGGATCCAAATCTTATCATGCACCATCTATCCATTGTTCCTGGAGTAAAACCGGTCAAGCAAAAATTGAGAAAGATGCATCCTCATGTTGCACTTTTAGTCAAAGCTGAATTAGAGAAACTCCTAAAAGCTGGATTGATCCGCGTCATAGACTATGCTGAGTGGATCTCCAACATTGTACCTATTTCTAAACCAGAAATGTGTGTGTGAAAATTGTACCTGATTTGTAGACACAACACTTCAGTAAAACATTAGAGGTTAGCTATAATCAAAATCATGCAAAATTGAAATCTAATTTAACCAAGCGATTTACTGCCTTCTAGTAGGTGCAAGATTAATGTTCTTAGATTGTTATCAAGATCAGTGACCTAGACGACACCTAAACGAAGGATTTGAATGCAATTGATCTAGATATGAATTGAATGCAATTAATCTATTTTTTTGGTATTTCTATGCAATAAGAATGATAAAAATTGATATGAATCTATGCTAATATGGAAATTGATATGGTAAAATGATCTAACAATGATATGAAAAAGAATCTAAATGAATGTAAAAAAAACAAATTGATCTCACAATAGCCTTGATTCGCAATAAGCTTTGATTCTCCCAATTCCAATTCTCCAATGTGATTGTGCAAAAATATGAGATGCTTGGATGCAAATTTGAGAGATTTTAGAGATGAGTTATGAAGAGATGAGCCTTGTTTTTATAGAAATCCAAGGCTTTGGAGGTGCATGCGAAAAAGCCATAAATCACTCAAATAACTCAGGTTGATTTTTGAGTTATTTTTAAATAAAGATAATTAAGTCACAAAAATCATGAAAAAGCACAGTTCAACTCGAATTAGAAGTTTAGATCAACTTTAAAATTCAAAAAGATGTTGAGTTTCAAAAAGCTAACAACTTGCATTGATTTTCCAATTTTGAGTTTAACTGGTCCTTGAATGTGCACATGGATAATTATGATTTAATAAATAAATAAAGTGATTTATTCTCAATTTAATTGCTTTTTGAAATAAAATAATTAATTTATGGGTTAATTAACTATTTTATCAAACTTTTATTAAAAACTATATTATTAAATAATGACAACATGCTTTAATTAATTAAATAAGAATTTAATCAATTATTCATAGGAATTTTGATTTATTGTCAAAATTAAATAATACAATTAATAATAGATAGAATTAAATTTAATTAAACAATTAAGTGGCAAATATTAAATCTAATTAATTAAATATGCAAAATATTTAATTAATCAAATTTTAGGATAAATGTGATTTATTGCCAAATAATTATAAAATTAAAGATAATTATGATGATTAGAAATATTACTAGGAATATTCCCCGATGTAGAATTTAAGATAATCAATTATGATTCGATGATGTTTAGATGTGCCTTAGATTAGGACTTTGATGTCGATTTTGTTGGAATTGAAGATGTAGGAGATTAATGAACTTATAGCCCATTTTTGGGGTATTACAGTAACAACCTCTATGAGAAGTTTAGTGATAGGGGAACTAATTGTGCATCACTAAATGACCTTCAAAATTTTAGAAGTTAGCTCTTCATTCAATTTCTACTTTTAAGAAATAAACTTAAAAGAGAGAGAAACAACAATGAAAATAGATTTCTCTATGGTGATTCAACATAACATTATTGACTCGACATTTCAATATTGACAACTTTATAGCATAGTCCAACTACAAAGTGAATGAACTAAAAATAGAGTCATAGACATGATCCCGTAGCTCATATATTAATGATCAATTATGAACAACAAAATAGATTCAATTTGTCACTAATACAAAAGAATAATAAGGAAGATAATAGAAAACATACACTAAAAGGTCAAAGGAACAATTGATAATAATAAAGTATTTCCATTTGGGAGGTCCATAGTTCTAGGCTAGACTTCCTTCTAACTAATCACCTCCTAGCTAAGTGATTGGAGTTGCAAATCAAATGATAATCAAATAACACCTTGAAGGACACAAGAAATGGAGGAAGCACGCCTAGGTAAAAGTATAGTAAGTGTGATGAGAGTGCTTCCAATCGAGAAAGAAAACCTCCTATGAAGATTTATAGTACATCATTGAACACATGAGGGAATACCGTTAAATTTTTCAAGGAGATAGAGTACTATAATAGGAATTGGGGAAAAAAGAATTCCACATTTCATTAGCATAGGCATTCCTGGGAAAAAAAAGGCGAAAGCACCATATGATATGCCCATGCGACATGAAACCTCGCTGGAATAAAAAACCACCAAGAGGATTAGAAGGGGTTGCCACATAAAAACATAAAGTTAAAACAAAATATAAGTTATAGCCAGTCATAGAGGATTGGGCTCACACAACTTATTAAGGTAGAATGTACCTAAAACTTGGAAAATCTAGGAATCCTTTACCTACAAAGATCTAAACTCAAAATATTTGGGAAAAAATCAAAATTGTGGGGCACTAGAGATGAGAGGTTATAATAATTTTATTATGGAGGCCTAAAGAGGAACCCATTCTGCCTCAAATGGTTGAGCCATAGCCTAAAGAAACTAATATCCTAGTCAAGTTCAAACATATCTTTAGAAGAGATAATGTCCAATGCTCCCAGGATGGATTCCATGTTGAAATTGAGCTTGAATAGGGTCCATAAAACATTTTCAATTTCTTTTGCATTTGGTGGCGAGCTTAAACATTAGAAAACTGACTAATTACATAAAAATTTCAAATTATCTTTTTATCCCTATCACTTGGACTCCATGGGCATGAATGTATTCCCTTCCTCCTAGCACAACCCTATGACATAAAATATACTCATTCTCCTTCTTTGTAGATGATCTATAGTCTATAATCCCTGCAACTTACATAGTATTGGATGTAGCCACATACAACCTTTCAATGGGAATTCTTAAGTGTCCCACCCTTGGGGTAATTGCTAGCAATATTTGGCCAATCAATGTGCCAAATTTTATACTCAATTTTTAAGCATCATCAATGAATCTCAAAGTAGCTACTAGTGAGGCCATTGAATCCTCTATCTTTTCCTTAAAGGAAACCTATAGCTATTGAAAAATCAGGAGGCAATCTCCCAATTTTTTCTGAATAGGTTAGTTGGAAAGTAGACATTTAAGTTGATGGTCTTTGTTATTAATCTCATCTTGTAGGCTATTGGTCCTCACTAAAGCATGCAACAAGTCTTTCCACAATCGCTCCAATTCATTCTTTTTCATTTGTAATGTGCCTTTGGTTGCATGCTTTATGGCTAATTTTATATCTAGAGACTCATGGATTTCTCGAAGCCTTTAATGGAAAGTGGCTTCTCATCTTTGTAAATCTTGTTGCTTTAGGGATAGCTCTTGATTTACAACATGGAATCAAGTTTTTTCTAATTCCATTTTCTTCTTTTTTGTGTCTTCACATGCTAGGGAATCATTCAAACCCTTAAAAATCTCTCCCTTTTGAATGATTCTTCCTTAAGTCTCACCTCTATTTTTTCTCTAGTGTTGATAATATACTGTTGAAATTGGGCCAACTTTTCATCTATTGCTCGCAAGACAACACTAAGATCATCACTTCCTCTCTGGAGACCAATAAAAGTCACTTGGAGAGAACTTATCTCTTCATCACTCATTTGTGTTTGGGAGTTTTTCATTGCCATGTTTCTTTTGAGAGTAGTCAGTACATCCTTTAGACTCAAGAGTTCCTTCTAAAGTTTTTCTTTATCTGCCCATTTTGCAAGAAGGGAAGCAACACCTTTTTTCTATTTTTCTTTTTTGTGTCTAGAAATCTCCACCTCATGCCCCTTAATCTAGGATTTAAGCCTATCCACATTGGTGATCATGCTCTCAAAATCCTTCCTTATTTTCTCCCTATTATGACTTTATTTGAAAGAAATAATTGGTAACAACCCTTTATGATTCTGCCAAGAACTCCACTAAATCTTTGGGGTAGGTGCCACTTATGTTGATTCCCACATTGTGAACTATATAATCTTCTATTTTCATCTCACCCTTCTACTTATGAACATTTGGGGTCATTGATGCTATCATAAAGGTCTACTATTTAATATCACAGAGTGTCTCAATTATGGATGTAGCCATTTTGTTTATATCCTTTGATCTCCTTTTTTGTATCCTTTCTTCTTAAGCCTCTTTGGTTGTATCAAACTATAGCCAAATCACTTTAGGAGAATGGATCTATTTCCTCGTAGGAGTGTGACCCACTGGCATATCAAAATATATTAGAATGGTTGGAGTACTCCTTTCTGAGCTACTATTGGACCTTTAGGGAAGGCTATGGATATTTGGTGAGAAGAGTGGGGTACTTAGGGAAATTTTCCCTCCTAAAGATGGGGTTGAGAACATAGGTTAGATAGAGGTGGAAGCGGGTATAGTTTGTGTGACCACTTTAGTAGATGTTGGGATTGAAGTAGAGACGCCCGCTTATTATAATTTTGAACTTAAATGGGGAAATTTTTTTGTAGGGGTTTTAGGGGCTGACATTTGGCTAGGGATTTGTGATGATTATAAGGTAGGTTAAATTATGGTTGATTATGTACAATTCATAATTGTAAGGCTAGGCTTTGAAGTCTAGTTTGGAGCTTGAACAATCTCTAGAAGAGAGAAGATGGGGAGAAAAACTTACCACTTGGGGATGCTACAATGGCCTTTTCTTCTTCTTCATCATCATATATGTTATTCATATCCAATCTTCTTGTCCTCCACTTATTTTTAGGGGGTGGTGGCATTTCCTATTCTGATTTAGAGACCCCAACTTGTCTTTTCTTTGAAACTTTAGTGTCTAGATCTAGTGTCATAGTCATAGCTGATGCCATTAACTTTTTAGGCCCCTAATGAGTTGTAGGTCTCTCCTCCAATAAATCAGACTTCCCTTTATATTTTTCTTGGTCACGTTTAGGGAAAATTATGATCTCCATTTGATATTTTATATTGGATCCATTTTGAGGTGCTTTGGTTGGGTGTTCTTAATTACACAGGTTACTAAAAATTGTGTTATGATCTAGGTTACCATTTGTAGTCATGGTATCATCAATCTCTTGGAAATAAACCTAGAAAGTAGTCATCTTATTTACTCACCAATATTCCCTCATAAGGGCCTTCTTGAAAGATTGAGGAATTCTTATGGATTGGTTTTATTCTTCTATGTTTGGATAAAAGGTAAGATAGGAAGGTGGACCTTGTGTAGGAAACATGGACAAGTCTACCATTGTGTTGGTTTTTACTTGGGTTGGGCTATGATGCTACTCCCACTAGGGACTTGACTCATGTGAAAATAAAATTTTATGGGCTATAGTCAAGAAACCATCCAAATTATAGTGTCAAATAGTAAAAATGAGATGCACTTGGACATGTACGCCAATTTGGCATTGAGTACATGTTTGACTTTCTTCTTCAAAACTAAAATTTCACCATAAGTCATTGTCCCAACAAAAATGACCATTTTATTTGTTTTGGATCCACCAAAAGTATCTACGGTCAATGATTTCTAGAAGAATTATAGGGCTAGGATCTGGTATGTTACAAACATCGGTAATCCAGAAGGTTTACCAATGATTCCATGCATAGACAAAATTAAAGTCATGCCCACAAAACTAATCAAAAATAAGAGGTAGGGCCCACATAAAATTAATTTGGTGGCCTGAAAACCTTGGAATTTGTCCTCCCAAAAGATCTTGCAAGATAGGGGTCAACAAGAATTTTGAAAATTCATAATAATTATATGTGGATGACAACAAGTGAGTCCACATGGTCATAGGATTTCTCCTATTTTCTTTTCCTTAAATATGTAGGTCCATGTAATTTTTGAAGAACATTACATTTTGATACAAGAAAAGGTGAGCAAGAGAAGAAGGGTAGATAAATCTACTCAATTTTTGTAATCCTTCAAGATACCTGAGAAGACCATTGGAAATGATTTCTATGAAATCATGATGACATACATCATTGTCTTATTTCAGATTAAGCACAAACCCCATCTAAGAAGCTTGTATATCTAGGTCATGATATTTTCCATAAAGAAAGAATAACATGGAGAATATATCTCACAAATCATGCATGTAGGGCTTGATGAAAATAGGGAATTTAGGTCTAGACCTTTCACTAGAAGACCAGTTTAGCTTAGTATTTTAGAAAGTGGCAACATTGCTTCTCCTAGAATATAAATCCTCAAATGTCTTTAGATTAAATTTAGGAACATTGAGTTCATAAGGAATAGATAACATTTTGTGCACCTTGGAATCATTAATCATTAATTTCATCTCATTTCCAATGGGGGGTTTCTGGTCTATGTATCAAACAAAGCATTTTGTGCATGCATTAGCTAGTTTAGGGAATAGGTTCACTTGGGGTATCAAGAATTAGGGAAATCCAGATAACCACAAATGATAGCCTAGAGGATTTAGATCCCTTCCCTTCCCTATATTTTCATCTTTTTATAGGATCCCTCCTTGAGAATCTTTGTGTTTCTCAACAAATCTAGGTTGAAAATACTGTTGACTCAATCCTGAACTATGGTGCCATCTTTGTGAGAAACCTTCATTAGGATTTTGGTTTACTCATAATTAGTTTTATCTAGAATGGGAGTGCATACATACAATGAATCTCTAAAGAATTCAATATAATTGGATGGTAGGACTTCAACTGTAAGGTGAGAACTTGATCCTATGTGGGCGTTTACACTACTAGAGATTATTTTTAAAATAATGTTGTGATTCTTCTTCGATTGGTTTGACAACTCTTCTCTTCTAAACTCTTGTCGAATTCTTGAAGTGACCTTGAAGGAACAATAATTATGGTAGGTTTTATAAATAAGGTTCCTGAGAATACATTTGAGTGAAATAACTACCTCTTAGTTTTTGTAAAATACCACTATCAAATAAAATTTGTGTCTAACTCATTTTCACTTCCGTTTAGAAAAAGTACTTGAAGGACACACTAGATGGTGTGTTATGAACTTGGATCATTAAATATTGGATAGGTGGAGATAGTATAGGTCTTTTCAATCATTATATATATTTTAGGGACAACAAGTTGAGATAATGGGCACAACATACTCTTAGTACTCTCCAAATTTATATTGTATTCTAGATAGGTTGCATATATGTTTTTTAAAAGGGTGTTATTAGATTGAAAAAATGGCTAAGTATGGTCCCCCGTTTACCTTAGGGAACCATTTTTTATTTTAATTTTTACCTCCTTGTTTGATAAAAAATGACTTAAAAAGGATTTTTATCTCACTAGGAAATTGACCCCGGGCTCATGTAATCCCATTATCTTTTACCATTGTGGCTAGTTTGTTGATTTTCCTTTGATCCTTTTTTCCGCCTGATTCCATACAAGGTTTCTCTTTATTGAGAAAAAGATAGTGTGGGTGAGTGGCATTAGGTGAACTAACAATAAAGCTAGTGTGGATGATGATCGATAGAGCTAGTGCTCATGTGTGGGTAGGTGGGGTGCAAATAGATGTGATGAAAATAAGGAAAATGGGTTAAAACCTATTTCCCCATAGGGGATATCTAAATGAAGATGAATATAGTCTAGGTGCACAAGGTGTTAGCAAGTTAGTGAGGTGACATGAAGGTATAGGCACTGCAACCTTGGAAGAGTTATCATGAGTCCAATAATTGCATTGTGGGCCTATAGGGTAGTGATTTTGAGTATAAAAACATATAACATGAAGTCCCCAAAAGCTTATGATGTCTAAAAAAAGTCTGAAAAGTGTGGCACAGGTGTGCAGGGTAGTGATACATAAGAAGGATCGAATGCAATATGTTGGCCATGCTTCCTGCAAGGTTAAACTTGATGATAAAACATAGTTTACATGCATGATGGGATAACGAAGCTGAGTGATGATTTAGGGTAGTGAGTTCCCCTATGTTCATGTAGTAACTCAATGTTTGAATGCGATATTACATGGGTGCATGGGATTATCATTATGAGGAAAAACTACTAAAGGACAAACATGAACTTGCACCCTGCAATGATAATGACATGATGTGATGATAACTTGTAGGTGAGTGGGGCATTTAGAAATAAAGACACATTGATGGTTGTTTTATAGTCAAAGGGGGTCAAGGAAGTGATAAAATACCATGTGGCACCATGTAGGCAAGGAAGTGTTGGGTGGAAATAGTCAAGGTTATTTGATGGTGCATTAAAGAAGAAGCGATAATAGGTAAGGTTTTGAAACATGCTTGACATTTAATGGATATGTTATAGGGCTACAATATGAGTACAATTCTAGAAATATTCAAGTTAGATCTCAAAAATTATGGATTTTTCCAGTTAATTCTTTGAAACCAAGAAGTGCAGACACAAAGATCTCACAACTATTGGGTCAATACATTATTTATAGATATAAAAATTTGATACACAATGATAAGGATTGAGAAGAGATCATGGAATAAGACAGGAAGATTGATGAACTTGAAGCCTTGATTGCAAGAAGACTATCTAAGGGCTCTGGTAAGTATGAAGGGAGATTAACTTTGAAATGTTTCATTTGTATTAAGATTGGTCATATTGCATCTAGATGTCCAAACAAAGATTACAAGGATACTAAAGATAAATCTAAGAAATGTCATTCTAAGGGTCATAAAATATTTTATGCTACTAAAGAAGGTGTGACTGATGATGAGTCTATTTCTAGTGAGGAATAAATCTCATTTATTGGTATTAAAGAGGATAATCCTAATGAAGAAAAAATGTTGGTCTCAAGAGTTGTTAAAAGAGATGAAATGGTCATTGATAGTTGATTGTCACATCATATGATTGGTGATAAAGATAAGTTTTTGAATCTTGAATACTATGATGGAGGTGTTGTTAGATTTGATAACAATGCTCCTTGCTTGATTAAAGGAAAAAAATCTATTACTCTTGATGGTAAAAATAATACTGATGATGTCTTGTATGTTGAAGGTTTAAGTCATAATTTGATGAGTGTTGGACAACTATTGGATACAGGTTACAAATTAGAATTCATGGATAGAATCTACAAAATCATTGGAAGTAGAAGAAAGCGTATTGCATCAGGCACACAAACTTATGGTAACCTATTTCATTTGAGAACTTTTGAGAATAATTTTTTGGTTGCGAAGATTGATTATAGTTGGTTATGGCATAGAAGAATTTGTCATGTGAGATTTGATAATATGGTGAAGATTATCACTACTCATGCTATGAGAGATTCTCCTAAACTAATAAATCCTAAAAATATCTGCAAAGAATGGCAATTGGGAAAGCTAACTAGATCTACTTTTAAAAATAGAACATATTCTTCAAATGGATTTATGGATTTAGTGCATAAATATCTATGTGGTCCTATGAATTCAAGAAGTTACTTTAGTGATAGATACTTTATGCTATTTATTGATGACTATTCAAGGATGATGTGGGTGACATTTTTGGAGGAGAAATCAAAAGCTTATAAAAAATTTAAGATATTCAAGACAATGGTGGAGATAGAATCTAGAAGATTGAGATACTTGAGATCAGACAGAAGTGGAGAGTTTACATCTGATAAGTTTAATGCATTTTTTGAAGAGCATGGGATAAAGAGACAAACTTCAGATCCCTGAACCCCACAATATAATGGTATAGCTGAGTGAAGGAACAAGACTATCTTAGACACACCTAGGACTATGATAATTGAACAAAAAATATTGTATATCTACTAGAGAGAAGTAGTGTGCACTATAGTATATAATTTGAACCAAAATACAAATTAAGAAAGGAACTAATAAGACTCCTTATGAAATTTGGTATGGTCTTCCTACAATGAAATATTTTAGAATTTTTGGAAGTAAATGCTACATTAAGAGAGATGAAGATAATGTAAACTTTTATCCTAGAAGTGATGAAGAAATATTTCTTGGCTATTCTACAAAGAGAAATGCATATAAATGTTACAACTATAGATACAAGAAGATTGTTGAAAGTGAAAATGTCAAAGTTGATGAAAATCAGTAGAGATTAGAAATGAATTGTATGTAAGATATGACTAAAGATGGAAATTATATTGTGGAAATGCCAAATCAAAATCAGGATGGATCAGAAGAACAGAGACAACCTGAAGGGAATGAAGAAGATGTTAACACTAAAGGGTCTTCTACACAGTCTATACCAAAAAATCCAAAGTATGTAAGGATTAATCATTCCAAAGATCTTATTATTGGTGATAAGAATAGAGGTGTTCAGACTAGAGGAATAATTGCTAGAGAAGAAACATGTTTACTATCTATATTTAAGCCTAAAGATGTTAATGAATCTTGTAATAATGAGAGTTGGATGAAAGAAATGAAGGAAGAACTTGATTAGATTGAAAAGAACAAGACTTGGATCCTTGTTCAAAGACCTATTGACAAGAATGTGATTGGTACTAAGTGGATATTCAGAAATAAGTTGAATGAAGATGGTAAAGTGGTTTAGAATAAAGAAAGATTGGTATGCAAAGGTTATTCACAAATGGAAGGTATAGATTTTACTAAGACTTTTTCTCATGCTGGTAGACTTGGACCTGTTAGATTACTTCTTGCATATGGAGCTTATAATAAATTTTAGGTTTATCAGATGGATGTTAAGTCTGCATTCTTAAATGGTAAACTCAAGGAAGATATTTACATTGAGAAACTTGATGGTTTTAATCTAACTAAAGAAGGATATATGGTTTGTAAGTTGCAGAAAGCCTAGTATGGATTAAAGCAAGCTCCTAGAGTCTGTATTCTATATTTGATGTAGGAGCAACTTGGGTCCTTGGCAATCCTATGTCACCAAAAAGAATTTGGAGTTTTTCTATGTTGCTCAATTTTTGCTTTGACTGAGTTGGTCGGTAGTTGGTTGATTTCCTCTGGTTATCGAGTGTGGTCAATTATCTCTTGGGTGGTCAGTTATTTCATTGGCGCTCGACGTTGTCTGTCTGTTGCTCGGTTATCTTGCTTATCAACGGGTTCAGTTTTGATTCCTATTGTGGCTGACTTGTGCATT
The DNA here is from genome assembly GCA_027943335.1 of Chamaecyparis obtusa. Classification (NCBI taxonomy): domain Eukaryota; kingdom Viridiplantae; phylum Streptophyta; class Pinopsida; order Cupressales; family Cupressaceae; genus Chamaecyparis; species Chamaecyparis obtusa. Next base: position 1,429,718 of record BSBK01004962.1, on the reverse strand, counting down.
TATATTGGATCACAAAATTAATGTTGGAATCCATCATTGGGAAGCGTGTGGTCCCATATTTGACTATTATTTCTACTAATTGTGGATCTAAAGGCCGACTCAACTCGATAGCTTCTTGTATAAATGTAGATGTTTGGTTGTAGTTTAGGGAGTTAGTTTTGATAGAAGATAATAGAGATAAGATTGAAGATTTCTGATAGATCCTCGCATGTTTGAGGACTTCTATAATTCATTGTAATATCAAGCCCTAACCGGGAAGGCCTTATAGCCTGGCATGTATGATTCCAATTAATGATAATATATGAAAGCTCTGGAATTCTCTCTCTCACTCTTGTTATTTGTTGCTTCTGCATGTGTGTTGTAGGCTTGGATCATTAGGGTGTGCCATCCTTTGACCCCTCTTGCATCCCTACCTTGCGTCAGGTGGTATCAGAGTGAGGTGAGATCTTGATCTAGTTCTGTGGATCTAGGTTTGTAGGTTCCTCTTGAAGCCCTAGTTGAGTTGTTGTGGGGTAGCAGATTACGATCTGACTTGCAATTACAGAGGGTTGTCAAGATGGTTCTTGGGAGGTGAGATGTAGATCCAGGATTGGCAGATATGCTAAGACAAATTGCTACTAGGTTAGAAGCAGTGGAAATAGCCCAAAGAAGAGGTAGACATCGTGAAGATGTTAGTGATGATGAAATTGAAGAAGAACAGGAGAATGCAAAACCTGCTCCTATTATGGATTAAGGTGAAGAAAGATTCCTGAAGGCTTTGACAAGTCTGAAGTAAACACCACATTTCAATCCCCCCGAGTATGGTGGAAACCTAGATTCTAATGAATTGGTGGACTGGATCACCGAGGTGGAAAAGTATTTTGAATATGAAAACATTCCTGAGGATAAGAAGGTGAAGATTGCAAGCACAAAGTTGAAAAGTCATGCATCCTTATGGTGGGAACATCTACAATTGGATTGGAAAAGGAAAGGAAAAGAAAAAATTAAGGTATGGAGTAAAATGGTCAATAAGTTGAAAGGAATGTTCTTACCCTGTGATTATCAAATTAACCTAGTTTGGTGAATGCAAAGTTTGAGATAGAAGGATAGCTCAGTAAAAGAGTATGATGAGAAATTCTATAGATTAGATATCAGATTTGGACATGATGAAGATGATGTGGAAAGAATCGATAGATACTTGAATGGTTTGAGGGTTTCCATCCAAGAGGAGATTAGTATTGTCAAATTGGAGAACATTGAAGAGGCTTATCAATTTTATTTGAAAGCCGAGGAGAAATTGAAAAAGAGACATGAATAGAGATAGAGAGGTTGAGGTGGTAGATTCCCTAGAGGAAGAGGTAGATCAAATGGTGAAAATGGTAGATCTGAACCAGAAAAGATAAATCTAGACAAAGGCAAGACTGAGTGGAAAGGTGAAAGTTCTAGAGGTAGAGGTAGTAACTACCGAGGTGGTTATAGCAGAGGAAGTTTTTGAGGAACTTGTTATAATTGTGGAGAGGAAGGACATAGATCTTTTGAATGTACATAGGCTAGTAAGAAGGTTGGTAGCAATAGAAATGCTTTGGTGCAAGAAGAGTCACCAAATGAACCTAAGAAAGAAAATAACTTGCTGGTAAGGAGAGCACTATGGAATGAAAGAAAGAAGGAAGATCTTGTAAGGAAAAGCTTGTTCAAGACTAGATGTAGAGTTTTTGACAAAGTTTGGAAGGTAATCATTGACACTGGTAGCTTGGAGAATCTGGCATCTGAAGATATGGTCACAAAATTGTAGTTGGAAAGGTTGGTACGTCTGAAGCCCTATCAAATTTCATGGATCAAAGATGAGCATACACTCTTGGTAAGTGAACAATGTTATGTTAATTTGAAGATTGGAAAATACTATGATAAGGTGTTATGTGATATCATGCCTATGGATTGTTGTCATATTTTTTTGGGTAGACCTTGGCAATATGATAGACATGCTATATATGATAGGAGATTGCATAAGTATACTATTGTGGTTGATGGAAAGAAACAAATCTTGTTACCATTGATGGAAGAACCTATTAATAATGTTTTCACATCTGTGAAAGTTTTCTTGATGGAAGGAAGAAGGTATGTTAACTCATTGAAGAGGAATGACGTATGTTTTGCTATGATTCCTAATAAGTTGAGTAATAAAATAGAGGATAATGTCCCTGAGGAGATTGATAAGTTACTCACCGAGTATAGTGATATCATTTTTGATAATGTACCTAATGGTTTGCCACTAAAAAGAAGCATTGATCATTGTATGGATCTAATCCTTGGATCTAGTTTACCGAATAAGGCACCTCATTGGTTGATACCTACCGAGAATTAGGAATTGAATCGATAGATTCAAGAGTTGCTGGAGAAAGGTTTGATTAGAGAAAGTTTGAGTCCTTGTGTAGTACCTATTGTATTGGCAAAAAGAAGAATGAAGAATGGAGAATGTGTACTAATTCCAGAGAAATCAATAAGATAACAGTGAAGTATAGGTTTCCTATACCGAGAATGGATGACATAATGGAAAGTTTTACTGGAGGAAAGTATTTCACAAAGATTGATTTGAAAAGTGGGTATCATCAGATCAGAATCAAAGAAGGTGATGAATGGAAGACTACTTTCAAGACAAAGGAAGGTTTGTATGAGTGGTTGGTTATGCCTTTTGGTTTAACTAATGCACTGAGTACTTTTATGAGGCTAATGAATGAAGTTTTGAAGAAATTCTTGGGTAAATTTGTGATTGTATATCTTGATGATATTCTGATATTCAGTAAGACTAGAGAAGAACATTTGTTGCATGTTAGACAAGTTTTGTAGAGATTGAAAGAGGAAAAGTTGCTAATAAATTTGAAAAAAGTGTTTGTTCATGAAAGAAGAGATTGTGAATTTGGGATTTGTTATTTTAGTTGATAGTTTGAAGATGAATCCTGAAAAGGTTGATGCTATTCTGAATTGGCCTACACCTATGAATTCTACTAAGGTAAGATCATTTCATGGTTTGACAAGTTTTTACTGAAAGTTCATAAGGAATTTCAGTTCAATTTGTAATGCTATGAATGAAACTATGAGAGGAGATAAAAGATAATTCAAGTGGACACATGGAGTTGATAGAAGTTTTGAGACTCTGAAGTAGAAGGTTGCTGAATTACCTATTTTGGCATTACCTGATTTCAGTAAGGTATTTCAAGTAGAATGTGATGCAAGTGGAAGTGCAATTGGAGCTGTGTTGAGTCAAGAAGGTAAACCTATTGCTTTCTTTAGTGAAAAGTTGAATGATGCTAGAAGGAAATATTCTGTATCTGATCAAGAGTTCTATGCTATTATTCAAGCATTGAAGAAATGGAGACATTATTTGATACCGACTAAATTTGTGTTGTATACTAATCATAAGGCTTTACAATATTTGGGTAGTCAGAATAAGTTGAATCAGAGACATATGAAATGGGTTGAGTATTTGCAGAGCTATACATTTGTTATAAAGCATAAGAGTGGAGTCACTAATTGAGTTGCTGATGCATTGAGTAGAAGAAGATCTTTGATGATCAAGATGAAAATTGAAGTTCTAGGTTTTGATGAGATGAGAGGTTTGTATGAAAATGACCCTAATTTTTTTGAGCCATGGAGAAAGTGCAGAGAACCTATTCAAGATCAATAAGATACTAAATGGGATGAATATTTTATTTAGGAAGGTATGTTGTTTAAAGGTATTTAGTTATGTATACCGAGAGGAGTAATGAGATCTAATTTGATAAAGGAGAAACATAGTAGTGGTTTGGCTTGACATTTTGGCATTGATAAAACATGGAATTTGCTTAAGGAGAAGTACTATTGGCCGCAGTTGTATAGAGATGTTCAGAAATTTGTGAAAAGTTGTGGTATTCGTCAAGTTGCAAAAGGAGTAAGTCAGAATACTAGATTGTATACACCAATTTTTGTTCCTAAGAAACCTTAGATTAACATCAGTATGGACTTTTTTTTGGCTTACTGAAGACAATAAGAGGTAATGATTCTATATTTGTTGTTGTGGATAGATTTTAAAAAATGGTACATTTTATACCTTGTAGAAAGACATCAAATGTAGTATATGTAGCAGATCTTTTCTTTAAGGAAATTTTTAGATTGCATGGATTACCAAGGAGTATTATCTCTGACCGAGATAGTAAATTTGTTGGATACTTTTGGAAAACACTTTGGAAGAAATTTGGCACTGAGTTGAAATATAGTTCTACATTTCACCCACAAATCGATGGATAGACTTAGGTTGTGAATAGAAGTTTGGGAAATCTTTTAAGATGTTTAGTTAGGGACACACAGAGTAATTGGGATTCTGTGTTAGCACAAGAAGAGTTTGCATACAATAATTCAATGAATAGGAGTAGTGGAAAGACACCATTTGAGATTGTGAATGGCACACAACTGAGAGGAATATCTGATTTGAGAGACATTGCTGATGAGAATAACAAAAGTACTGAAGGAGTAAAGTTTTTTGATTACATGAAAACATTGCATGAAGATGTGAAGCTGAAGCTAGAAGACAGTAATCAGAGATATAAAGATAGAGCTGATAGATCAAGAAGACATAAGAATTTTGATGTTGGTAATGAAGTGATGGTTCATTTGAAGAAAGGCAAATTTCCTATTGGAACATATGGGAAGTTGAAGATGAAGAAGTTTGGACCTTGCAAAATTTTGAGGAAATTTGACAGTGGAAATGCATATGAAATTGAGTTACCTGATGACATGGACATATCACCAATTTTCAATATTTCTAATTTGTATGAGCATCATGAACTTGATGAAGAAGTGACAGTATCGACAAAATATCCTAAGAAGCAAAATGATGAAGTTGAACAGATTTTGAAGGAAAGAATTGGTAAAAGTACAAGAGAAAAACAATATATGGAATATTTGGTCAAGTGGAAGAGTAGACCGATGTAAGACAGTTCATGGATTTCACAGTTTGAGTAGGGTGCAGCTTGGACCAGGCCTGCCAACTGATTTGAAGAATCATTTCAAAATAACCCCAGGTGTCTGATGCAGGAGCATCTCAGGTCCTTGGCAATCCTGTGTCACCAAAAATAATTTGGAGTTTGTCTGGGTTGCTCGATTTCTGCTATGACCAAGTTGGTCAGTAGTTGGTTGGTTTCCTTTGGTTACCGAGTGTGGTCAGTTATCTCCTAGGCAGTTGGTTATTTCACTGGCGCTTGACGTTGTCTGTCTACTACTCGGTTATCTTTCTTATCGACGGGTTCAGTTTTGTTTCCTGTTGTGGCCGACTTGTGCATTTATATTGGATCATAGAATTAATGTTGGAATGCATCATTGGGAAGTGTGTGGTCCTAGATTTGACCATTACTTCCACTAATTATGGATCTGAAGGCTGACTTAGCTCGGTAGCTTCTTGTATAAATGTAGATGTTTGGTTTTAGTTTAGGGAGTCAGTTTTGATAGAAGATAGTAGAGATAAGATTGAAGATTTCTGACAAATCCTCGCATGTTTGAGGACTTTTGTAATTCATTGTAATATCAGGCCCTAACCAGGAAGACCTTACAACCTGACATGTATGATTCCAATTGATGGTAATATATGAAAGATCCGACATTCTCTCTCACTCTTGTTTTTTGTTGCTTCTGCATGTGTGTTGCAGGCTTGGATCATTAGGGTGCACCATCCTTTGGCCCCTCTTGCATCCCTTCCTTGCATCAATATTGGACAATTATTTAACAAATATTGGTTTAAAAAAAGGTATGGTAAACATTAATTTCAATTTCAAAATAGCTTATGGTAATGTCTTGATTGCTGAAGTATTTTTTGATGATATCATATTTGGTGGAATTGTTGAGTTGAGTAGAGGTTTTGCAATGAAATGCAAAAAGAATTTGAGATGTCTATGATTAGTCAAATGAAATTCTTTCTTGAATTGCAAGTTACACAACTAGATAGAGGAATTTCATTACTCAATCTAAGTATGTCAAAGAATTATTGAAGAAATTTGGTATGGAAGATTCAAAATTGGTAGAAGACCCTATGGTTACTGGTTGTAAGTTGACTAAAGATGATGATTCCCCTTGTTTTAATCAAACATTATACAAATATATGATTAGTGGACTACAATATCTAACTCATTCTAGACCATATATATCAAATGTTATTGGAATTGATGCAAGATTTCAAGCTAAATCAAAGGAATATTATATGGTTGTTGTAAAAAGAATTTTTAGATACTTGAATGGTATAGTTGACTTCACTCTATGTACATACACTGATGTTGATTGGGAAGGTAATATGGATGATAGAAAAAGTGCCAATGAAGGTGCATTCTTCTTGGGTAAGAAATTGGTTTCTTGGGCTAGTAAGAAGAATGATTATATTTATAAATATACTATTAAAGATAAGTATTTTGTTGTTTCTATTAACTATAATCAAGCTATTTGGATGAAACAATTATTGAAGGACATAAGGATAAAAATTGATGAACCCATTATTATTCATTGTGATAAATCTAGTGCTATTAAATATTGTAAAGAATCATGTTCTACATTCAAAGAAAAAGCATATTTATATTAAGTATCATGCCTTGAGGGATAAGGTAAATGAAAAGGAAGTGAAATTGAAATTTGTTTCTTCTAAGGAAAAAATTAGTGAGATCTTTACAAAGCCTTTGCCATATGATACTTTTGAGTATCTTAGGGAAAATCTTGGGGTGATAGCCCATTTAGATCAGGGATAATGATGTTAAGGGTAACGTCAATCCAGAGAATCTATCAAAACATTAATTCCCTTGATTGATGAGTTTTGGGGACTACTCCTTAGGGGGAGTAGTCTTATGGATATTTATTGGTTTGGTATTTTTTCATATCTTTGGTTCTTTTCCATTTATTTCAAAGGGGGAGAAGATTGAGTGAAAAAAATAAGAAAGATTAGAGATTACAAAGATGGTGTTGAAGTTGGATACTTAGAGTGATCAAGTAGATTTAGAATTGACTTTGTGCATTGATATGTTTTTCACTACATATGTTTCCATCAAATACAAAGGGTTTGTTGGAAGATTGTTGTGCATATCAGAGTTTTAGATTTGGGTGTGTTGACATTAATGTTTTTTCATTGATGTCAACATACATGTTTATGTCTCTAACAATGTGTTCATGATGTTCGATAAGGACGATTTCAGTTGTTTAGGTGCTATGTTGAAGATGTTGAGTTGGGATGGTGAGGTCTTATTTGGAGATATCTATAGATCATCTATAGAGGTTTGAAGAGGTTGGTTTGATAGTTTGAGAAAGATATGATTGAGTTTCTTGTTACTGGTGTCATAGTGTTCCTCTAAGTAATGGATGAGTATTTGGTTCGGTATGAATTGGATCTAATGTTTTAGAGGTTGTGAAGCTGGTTATTGTATATTACCTTATCATTGTATTCATAACTGGTGTTGATCATGATCTAGAGTACAACAAGATTTCTTTTATTATGTTTGAGTTTGGTATTTTAGTGTTCCTATTGATTAGAGTTAAAGATAAGTTTGGATTTTATGTTTGAGATGTTGAAAAAGTTATGGATGGTATTCATGCTACTTTTTGGTGTTCTTGGATCATGTGATGATCATTTTGTTGGTTTTCATTTGTTTAAGTGATTGAATTTTCTATTTTGGTAGTGTGTTGGCATTTATTCATTTAGGTATTAGTCAACCTAGTGGAGTAACATCTTGTGATTCTTGGTGGTGCATTGGTGATTCTATAGCATGTTTGAGGTGGAAGGTTTGGGTCCTATCTATGTCTTGGCCAACTTGATTTCAATCACATTGAAGATTGAGAATAATATTTATATCTATTATTGTATTAGTTCTTAGCTGATCTAGTGGTTGATTATTCTTTTTAATCAATATAAATGAGATATCATTTTGTAATTGAGTAGAGGTGTAGTAAGAGAGAAATGTGAGAAGAAGTAATGTATGTATGTGTTTTTACTTCATTGGAACTATATTAGCATAGATGTTATTTATCAATTTGGTTGTAAAGGACTATATGTACACCTAATTGTAATTGAAGATAGATCAGTGAACCCAACTAAGGGCCAGATCTGAGATTGTATTGTGAGTAGTGAGCTCTGAGAAGTGAGCCTGTTGATTGGGATGTAAGCTTTTGGTTGCAAGTGTATCCTTTGTTCTCTATTTTTTCTCTTGACTAGGAAGTACTTTTAGCAGATTACATTCATCTAGTGGGTATCATCCCCACCAACATTTTCCCTTATCCGGGTTTCCTCAAGAATAAATATTTGTATTCTATGTTTTGTGTTGTGGATCTTGAATTATTTTTATCTTTTAGATCTTAGTGGCTAAAGTGGAATTAAAATAATTAGGTACACACAATTGATTCACCCCTCCCCCATCTTAGTTGTGCTTTCCTCCTTTTGGTCCTAACAATTTATATCAAAGCTAAGTCCTTTTTAAAGAAGCTTGACCACTTCAAGGATATTCATCATTACAAGTATAAGAAGAGAGAGTTCAAGTTTTGATGGAAATAATTACCTAATATTGAAGGATCAAATGACTACCTACCTAATATGCATGGGAATAGGAGATGATTTCTGGCAGATCACTAAGAAGCCTTACAACATTCTGAATGACAAAAAATTCTATATATTGGAAGAATAAGTTCATAAACATGTTAGTAAGAGAGGCACTAATCAATGCTTTATCAGATTCAAAATATTCAGACATTTATGGATTGAGTACTACACATAAGGTATGGAATAAATAAGAAACTATTTATGAAGATGATACTTATGTTAAGGAAGCTAAGTTGTAGGGAATAGCTAGATATGAAGACATGAAAATGAGTGAAGGAGAGAATGCCTTAATTTATTTGCAAAGATTGAATAATCTGGTCTGTGAAATCAGATGTACTAGAGGAACCTTGACAGATAATGAAGTTTTTGACAAGATTCTAAGATCTTCTCTTGCATGTTATAGTGAGAAGGTTGATGCTATTGAAGAATTAAGAGCCATAAGACCTTTTTCAAGTGAAGCTTTGGTTGGAATACTTTGTGCCTATGAGATGACTACACTTAGTAAGGAACTTCTAAAGATTGAGACTATATTCAAAGAAAGTGTGACCAAGTATGACCAAGGAGAAATCTATACAAACATAAAATTCAAATACTATGCAAAGGATTGGGAAGAGATCATAGAAGAATAAAGGAAGATTGATGAAATTGAAGACTTGGTTGAAATAATATTAACTAATGGATTCAGTAAGTATGAAGGAAGATTACCTTTGAAATGTTTCAATTGTAATAAGATTGGCTATATTGCATCTAGATGTCCAAACAAAAATTACAAGGATACTAGAGATAAATATAAGAAATATCATTCTAAGGGTCATTAAAGCTTGTATGTTGTTGAAGAAGGTCTGAATGATGATGAGTCTATTTCTAGTGAAGAAGAAATTTCATTTATTTCTATTAAAGAGGATAATCCTAATGAAGAAAAAATATTGGTCTCAAGAGTTTTTAAAAGAGATGAATTGATCATTGATAGTGGATGCTCACATCATATCATTGGTGATAAAGATAAATTTTTGAAGCTTGAAGACTATGATGGAGGTGTTGTTAGGTTTGGTAAAAATTCTCCTTTCCCGATTAAAGGAAAAGGATCTATTAATCTTGATGGTAAAAATAGTATTAATGAAGTCTTGTATGTTGAAGGTTTAAGTCATAATTTGTTGAGTATTGGACAACTATTGGATAAAGGTCACAATTATAATTCATGGATGGAATATAGAAAATCATTGGAAGTATAGGAAATCTTATTGCATCATGTACACAAACTTTTGGTAACCTATTTCATTTGAGAATTATTGCGAATAAATGTTTGGTTTCTAATATTAATGATAGTTGGTTATGGCATAGAAGACATTTTCATGTGAAATTTGATAATATGGTGATATTAGCACTACTCAAATGCATTGTTAGATTTAGTGCATACAAATCTATGTGGTCCTAATAAGTTAAGAAGCTACATTTGTGATAGATAATTTATGTTATTTATTGATGACTATTCAAGGGTGATGTGGGTGACATTTTTTAAGGAGAAATCTCAAGACACTTGTGGAGACAAAATCTAGAAGAAGATTGAAATGTATGAGATCTGACAGAGGTCAAGAGTTTACATTTGATAAGTTTTATGTATTTTGTGAAGAGAATGGGATAAAGAGATATGATTAATCTCTTTGAACCCCACAACACAATGGTGTAGCTAAGAAAAGGAACAAGACTATCCTAGACACATCTACGAATATGATGATTGAAGGAAAAGCACCACAAATATAGTGGAGAGAAATAATGTGCATCACAGTATATACTTTGAACCGAGTATAAATTAAGAAAGGAAATGGTAAGACTCCTTACATAATTTGGTATGGTCATGTTCCTACAGTGAAATATTTTATAATTTTTGAAAGTAAATGCTATTGGAAACTAAATTGAAATAATTGTTGTATTTTCATTGATGTAAAACCTTAATTGGTAAGACTGTTGCTACTTAGGAAAGTACTATATCTATTTGAGTGTTGCTAAGAGGGCTAAGCAAGGTTGGTAACAATAGCACCTAAGGAAAGGTTGAGTTATCTTGATACTACAAAGTGTACTTGACTATGTTGCACTATGATGAGATAATGTATTGTTTATCTTAGTAAGACTGAAGACTAAACTGGTAGGCTTAACCGAGAAAAGAATGGAAAAATCATGTTTGAGCCAAGTGATGTTAGTGTCGACCGAGTTATTATATGCTAAGAAAATTATAGTGTCGACCGAGCATCAGTAAATTGCCGAGGAAGACAGTGCAAGCTGAGGAGACAGTTTTAGTATTGACCGAGTGATCTACATGAAGACCGAGTGAACAATCACAGTATTGACCGAGCATTGGCAATTTTATATTTGAAGAGAATTTAATTTTGGAGCTGACATTGTTGAATTCTTGGATTATGTAAAACATGTTGACTTTATTTATTGATTGTTTGGAAGCATTAAATGCATTGTAAAACATTTTATTGTAAATCTTTAAGAGATTTGAGATGATTCTAGAAAAGGAGCCGAAGAACATAAAGTGGGTAGATTCAATGAATCTGACCTAACCATAAGATCTACAAATGAGATTGAGCGGAAAAAGATGAGTTAACCTAATTGAGGAAAATATAAGGGAACCTGAACATTGTGATATGTATGCACATGGTGAATAGAGAATGCTGGAAGAGGAAAGTTTTATTGACTAAATAAGCAAAAAAGGCTGAAGGAGAATGGTGGTGATTGCTTGAAGAAAAGTTCCGAGCAGATCAGAGATGGAAATGGAAAAGTTTCAAAGTCAGTAAACCAATATTAGTGTACGGAATCAGATCTGATATTTGCAAAGTGAGTTGTATATTTTTCAAATAATACTGCTGCTACTTTCTAACCATTGTAACAGTTAAAATCCTTTTAATAGAGGTTGACCTAACAGTCATATGTTAAATCCTTTGAACAAGGTTGCATTCTAATGGAGTGTATGTAAGTCCTATGACTAGGCTCACTTTTAACAGGGTGATTGAAATCCTTTAACTAGGTCACATTTGACAGTGTTGGCTTTTTACCGAGCTCACTTCAGAAGAGTGAAAATAATAGTAGCATGTTACAAAGTGGTTTTTCCCAAATTGGGTTTCCACTATAAAACCTGGTGTTTATACTTGTGTGAATGTTTAGATTTGAACATTGCTATGTTTTACAAGTTAAGTTACAGCTAGGTAGTGGACTGCATTGTTAGATGTTTCTATTATTGAATCAGTGATGACCGAGTTTGTTTTGGTTTTGGATCTGATTTAAAAATAAGTTTATGAGATTGTTTTATACATCAAGACCTGAGAGCAATTGATTCACCCCCCCTCTTTGTTGTTCTAAATCATATTAACAATTGGTATCAGAGCCTAGTTTCTTATTATTAGTGTTGACAGATATCAAGTTTAAAGGGGCTTGAAGCAAATGATCAGGATGTATAAGAAGGAGGTACCGAAGTTGAACAAAGAAAATTTCCCTGCATGGAAAAGCTTGATGAAGCTACATCTGGTTGGTATTGGTGACTTTGCAAAGTACTACATTGAGAACAACTATGTCTCACCTGTTGCACCTTTGACTGTCGAAGAAATGAGAGTTAAGCAAGAACACAATCAGGCAATGCTAGAAATTGCATCTGCCCTAAGCTATCTAGAATTTGAGGACATTAAGGACTGCACAACTGCAAAGGATATGTGGGACACTCTTGCAAGGATCTATGGTGGTGACTTGAATGTGCTAAAAGCAAAGGTTGAGAGTCTTAGAGGTAAGTTTGATGAAATGAGAATGCAAGAAGGTGAAAACATTGCACAATATTGTAGCAGAATAAAAGAAGTTGTGAATGCTATTAGAGGAGCTAATGGGACTATTGATGATGAAACTATAATTGGGAAAATATTAAGAACCCTGTGTCCCATATATGTTATTAAGATCTTAGCTATTCAGGAATCTAGATGTAACTCTACTAATGTGCTTACCTTGGAAAGTTTGGTCGGTAAGTTGACTGCTTTTGAACTCTCTAATTATGATAATTTCACTGTTGGAAGCATTGGAAATGTTGAATTTTCTTTTAAGTCATAGCTAGTTCTGAACAAGCCAAAGAAAGAAAAAGAAAGATGAATTAGTGAAAGTGATAGTGACACTTTTGATGAAGACCTAGAAGATCTAGTGTAATGCCCCGCCAGGGAACCCAAGAGAATTTAACCCTAAACATGCTACTAAGTTTGGTGCACAATTTTTTTTTCTAAAGTTAACATACAAAATAAACAACTGTGTGGAAGCAATTACCATTTACTCACATTGAAACAACATCCAACATAGATTACAAGACTCAAGGGTTCCATGATGTAGAATTACGTAAGAATAAAATACAACTAGAACTAACATCAATAAAAGATTCCATAACTTATAAATTACAATTACATGATAACAATAAATACAATTCTCATGGACTTCCATGATATCCAAATAAACTGACATCCACTGCACATGTCGTAGGGTATGTAGTAATAAAACTAACATAAAAGTACAATGTCCAGATTAGGTATCACATGCGATACACTAATACAGGATTACAAATAATGAAGATAAGAAAGAAACATCAAAGAAGAAGTATCAAAAGGAATCCATCTATGAAATCACCATCAAGCACTGGTACTAGGATGTCAAATCTCAAATGGTAAAGAATCACTACCACCCGTCTATGTAGAACCACAAAGGCCTACCCCACTGTGCTGAGGAGATAATCAAAAACCCTAATTGGATAACCAATACAAAGCAAGGATAAAACCCTAAGCAGAAGGATCCTGAAAAGTACTCTAACTCATGATACACATGATAAAGATAAAGGTACAACTCACTAAATCAAAGGCAACCGACATATGTAGAATAACCAGACTATGCGAAGGAAGGTGTCATCATGTACGTCTAACCTTTGAGTTTTGTCTTGGTAATCTCTCTGGATCCTGGCACCCAAGTGACCATACACGGTATTAATGACCTCTCATACTGATGAAGTCATCAACTATGCCAAATCATCCCTTAAAAGGGGGCTAGTCATCTTCTCAACCCATCTTAGTCTGTACAAGCACTAACACTTGGGTGAGGACTCATATCTTATTAGGTTCATTTATTTCCCCTTAATTATATTAAGTTATCACTTGATTATTGAAAACTTACAATAAGTGATCCTAGTAGCCACTTGAGGGCTCCGACACTTATTGCAAGCCACCTCATATTACATGTCAAGGTAAACTACCCTAGGCTCACAGATCTCTCCTAGATCTAATCAGGTATACAACTACGTAAGCTCATATCCATTTTCACACAAAAGAACTAGATATGGTTACAGAGATACCACAAATAAAGTACAATATATCATGAGCCCAATGGTCAAACATGAGTGATAATTAGATAGAGTACACACACACCAAACATAACTGAAAACATGAACATCTGACTCAAACCCCAGACTCTGCATTCCCCTAGGTCATCTAGAACCCGACAACCCATAATGTAATAGAAGACATGAAGAATACACAACCACATCATTTGAACTGAAATAAAAACCATAATCCAATACGTTTCATAATCATCATAAATGAGTTCAAGAAAAGGGTCTACTAGGAAATTTTCACAAAAAACCATGTCCATAAATATTGTAAGTAAATCAAATTATCTAAGAAGTACCATAGAATCCATCATAATGAAAAATACCCAATTTTGATAGAAAATAATCAAAATTTTGTTCTATGAATGGCAATAAATAAATTTGTAAGGTTAAAGTCCAAATACCCTACAATTAACTCTCTTATCATCAAATGAATAAAACAAGATTATAAAAAAAATATTTACTATTGACCATAGGTATTTTTAACTAACAAAATCATGCTTGAGTTAAATAAGAAATGCCTTAACAAATTTTAATGATGTTATATGAAATACCATTACTGATATTAAATGGATTATATTAATAAAACATATTAATAAAATTTTATTAATATTTTAAATAAGACATATTAATAAAATCTATTAATAAAACTTTATTAATATTTAAATAAAACAATTAATAAAATTAACTAATATAAATTTTTTTTAATTAATAATTAACATCTTAATAAAATTTATTTAGATTAAAATAAATCTTAAGAAAAATGACTATTAAAAATTAAAATCTTTAATGAAAAATCGTTTAAGCATAAAAAAAGAAATGCTTTACCTCAAATCGAGGCAATGCGCAATGTGAAGGAGACCACTGCATGACGGTACTCCAAGTACCGCCGACAGGGTACTCCCTGTCGATGGTACCTTGGGTACCGCTCGGCAGGGGGTCTGCGACCTCGGGGATGGTGGGGGATGCGGTGGTCCCCACATCCTATTCAATTCATTTAAAAAAAAAAAACCAAAACAAATTCGTTTTTAATAAAAACTTTTTTCAATTTTATATTTTGTTTGCTAAAACTTTATTTGATAATAAAATTCGTTTGGTAAGTTATTTGTAATTTGTTTAGCATTTTTTTTTGATAAATAAAACACTAACTTATATATTAGTTTTTTTTTGGTTTTGACAGGACTGCTCATTTCCGAAAACGGAAATGGCAGACTGTAACTCTAATTTTTTAGAAATGGAAATAAAATCCATTTTCTAAAAATTCATGGAATATCCTTGTTTCTTCTAATCTATTTTTTCCCATTTAACATTATAGTCCAAAAAATACAACCAATTAAAACATGAGACAATAATTTTTGTCTTTACCAGTATATTTTTTTGACTGTATATTTTTTACAGAGAAGGGATTTTTTTTTTTCCAAATTAAGGAATTTTCACCCAAATTGAATTTTTGTCAACAACCCACTAAATTATTTTATCCAAACTATAGAACTAACTATATAGAGATTGATTTTTCATTTTCTATGTGTTCTAGGATGAATTTTCTCTCCAAATTTGGACAACATAACCCTACTATGCCAAGTTAATATAAAAATATGAAATAG
Source organism: Chamaecyparis obtusa (assembly GCA_027943335.1). Classification (NCBI taxonomy): domain Eukaryota; kingdom Viridiplantae; phylum Streptophyta; class Pinopsida; order Cupressales; family Cupressaceae; genus Chamaecyparis; species Chamaecyparis obtusa. The sequence goes on along the minus strand of BSBK01004962.1, from coordinate 1,414,141 downwards.
CATTCTAATGAGTTTTCTAACCTTTAAATTTAAAGCATAAATGGAAAATAGATCTTAATCTATAAATTAAAACAAACATAGGGAAATTGCAGATAGAACTACTGATGAATTCATAGAAAAACTTCACAAATCCCTACCTCAATTCCAATGCCAAATACTGAATAAGAAGGCTTGTAGAATGTTGAAACGCTCAGATCTGACAACTGAAAAGCTCCACCTGTAGATCTGATTCACAGTGCATACAAACCCTGAATCCAAATGCAAACAACCTTTACCCAGAAATCCAAACACTCTCACAAATGCTCAAGAACACAAAACAAGCACAAAAACTCCAAAAGCTCTCTCTCTCTCTCCAAAAATCCTCCAACAACCTCATTCCCTCAAAATGAATGCAAAATCCCCCTATTAAGGATTCAACTCCACTAAACATGCAAAACCCTAGATGACTCACACAAAGAACTCCTAATCCAACTCTCCCACTTTGTTGAGAGAAAATACCAATAAATAATTAAAAATAAATATAATTGTGCACAACTCAATAAAGCACATGTTAATAATAATAAAATCTATCATTAAATAAATTAAATACTTAATGCATCATGAATTCATGCAATTAATTATTTAATAATTTAATAATACTCACAAACATGATAAAATCCAATTCTCAATAAAATACTCAATTAAATCCAAATAATCAATTATTTGATTTTAATTAAATTTCATCATAATAAACTTAGGACATAATCAATATTAATTTCCAATACTAAAATAATTAACTTTAATTTGATTTCCTTAATTAAATCCTAAAAGCATAATTAATCATTAAATTCAACCATGCACCTAACATTGATATTCACATAAAATAAATCTAAATTAACATAATTCAACTATAATCAATAAATTAATAATCACCCAAATAATCATAAATCAACTGAAACATGCAGAGTAAAAATCAAACACAATAAGTCAAACAAACACAGGAGAAGGGACCCATGAATTCATACCAACCAGGTGAATTCAGGTAGGGTAGTAAGACTGACACTTGTCCAATCCTAGGACAATAAGGCTTAGGTTTAGGGTTTGGGTCTGTGTATTATCTCCCCTCTTTACCATTGAGATGAATGTTTGTGGGCATGCTCACTCTTGCCAATTCAGGGAAGACGATGCCCTGTACCTGCAAACATGTCACCACAAGATGAAGCATGTACATACAATAATATATATATCAAACAATGATAGGGTACGGTCGATCGTGTGGATCTCAACTAAGCAAGTAACTATGCCTCCATCCTCTACCAAATAAACATGTCAAACAGATGCAAATACAAGATAACCACACACATGCCAGTATGGGATCAGTACCATAAATCAATATAAAACATAAATATAGCATCAAATGATATCAACATCTAATGTATGCAATAACTTGTTACACATTCAATGAACATAAATCCATAATCATCATTTATTAACATAATAATCGATCACATCAAAAGTGACCTAAAAGAATTCGGTCAAACCACTGGAACATAAAGAAACCTAAAAGTGAACTATGGGCAGGGTACTACATCTAGAAGCTCTTATGGCTAGAAGACTGAGAAGGGGAAAAGGAAAGTATAAAGGTAAACTCCCTATTATATGTTTTGCATGTAATAAAGTTGGTCATACAGTTGCTAGATGTCCTGACAGGAAGGATAAAGATGTTGAAAGGAAAAGAAAACACAAAGACAAAAAAGATGACAGAAGCTACCAATGGAATAGAGACTACAAGGGAAAAGGTAAGAAATCTTGTTACATTGCTAAAAAAGAGATTGACATTGATAGTGATGGTTGTGAAATTGAGGTAGTTTATGTGGCAATGAAAGATGAATCTAATGAGGATGAGAAAACTACATTGATATCCTATGTGAACAAGAATGATAAATGGATTATTGACAGTGGCTGTTCACATCACATGACTGGTGACAAAAATAAGTTTGAGAATTTACATAATTACAGAGGTAAAAGTGTAAAATTTGGTAATGATGCACCATGTCCTGTTAGAGGAAAAGGTTTGATTAAACTAACTGATAAGATATCTTGTGAAAATGCATATTGGGTTGAAGGTCTTAATTACAATTTGCTAAGTGTTGCTTAGCTTAACAAAACTAGTTACCGAGTGGAATTTCATCACAAGCAAGCTAAAATATTTAATGCTACTGGAGAACTGATTGGAAGTGGAGATCAAACTAGAGGTAATTTTTTCTATCTTGACCTATCTGAAGAAACATGTTTGATTGCACAACTTGATGATATTTGGTTATGGCATAAAAGGCTGTGTCATGTTAACTTTGAAAATCTAGTAGAGATAAGTAAGAAGAAAAAGGTAAGAGATCTACCTAGATTGAAGAAACCTGAGAATGTGATGTGCAAGGAATGCCAATTAGGAAAAATGACAAAGTCAAGTTTCAAGAGAAAATCCCTTACTTCTGAAAACATTTTAGATTTGGTTCATACTGACCTTTGTGGACCTATGGGTGTACAAAGTTACTGTGGTGCTAGATACTTTGTCTTATTTGTTGATGATCATACTAGGATGATGCATGTGATGTTTTTAAAAGAAATATCTGAAGCTTTTCAATATTTTAAGTGGTATTTGGCTAAAGTTGAAAAGGAGATAGGTAGGAACCTGAAATGTCTTAGATCTAACCAAGGTGGAGAATTTACATCAAATAAATTTAATTTATTTTGCAATGATAGAGGAATTAAAAGACAAATGTCTGCACCTAGAACACCTCCACATAATGGTATAACAGAAAGGAGAAATAGATCTATCTTGGATTGTGCAAGGACATTGATGATTGAAAAGAATGTGGCACAAAAATATTGGAAAGAAGCTATAAGCACTGTTGTCTACACTCTTAATTGAGTACAGATCAAGAAAGGTACAAATTTGACACCTTATGAATTATGGCATGGACATGCACCAAGTGTTAAATACTTTATAATCTTTGGAAGTAAGTGCTATATATTAAAAGACACTAGGAATGGAAAGTTTGATGCTAAGAGTGATGAAGGCATATTCCTAGGGTACTCCACAAAAAGTAAATCTTATAAGTGTTTGAACTCTAACACTAACAAAATTGTGGAAAGTGTGAATGTAAAAATTGATGAGTATGCAGAAAGAAATGAACCTCATAGTAAAAGAGAACCAAAAGATTATAGATCTTTTGTGTACATTGAAGAAGAGGAAGAGGCAAGTAACAGACTTGCACCTGATGCCGAGTCTCGGGTAAGCAATGCCGAGCAATAGACAGAAGCTATCGAGCGTTAGGAAAACAGTGTCGAGAAAGAACAAGAAGATGAAGAGCTACAAGAAAATGTTGTTGAGTATCAAGAAGAGGTTGCCAAGCATTCTAAAGTTGAATCTGACAATATTATTGAGGAACATGATGAAATACATGAGAGAACAGTTGAACCTATTTTGGCAAAATATGTGAGAAGACATCATAAGCCTGAACAGATAATTGGAGACAAAGATACTAGAATCCAGATCAGAAGTAAGACTAAGGATCCAACATATCTACTATGTGAATTTGAACCTAAGACAACTAGAGAAGCATTGGAGAATGAAGATTGGATACAAGAAATGAATGAAGAAATTGACCAGATTGAGAAGAATGATACTTGGACTCTGGTGTCGAGACCTGAAAACAAGAATTTATAGGAACAAAGTGGGTATTTGGGAATAAGATGATTGAAAATGGTGAAATCACTAGGAACAAAGCTAGGTTGGTATGCAAAGGCTATGCACAAGAAGAAGGAATAGATTATGGGGAGACATTTTCCCCTGTAGCTAGATTGGAAGGAGTAAGAACTCTTCTTGCATATGTTGCTTATAAAGATTTCAAGGTATATCAAATGGATGTCAAGTTTGCATTTTTGAATGGTATACTAGAAGAAGAAGTTTACATAGAACAACAAGAAGGTTTTATTGATCGAAACAGAAGACACATGGTGTGCAAACTGAACAAAGCATTAGATGGATTGAAGCAAGCACCTAGAGCATGGTATGAGAGATTGCACAACTACTTGATACAGATTGGATTTTCAAGAACAAATGACACAAGCAATCTATACATGAAGGATGAAGAAGGTAAAGGTATCTTGTTGGAAAAAAATTTTTTTGATGACATTATTTTTGGTGGACAAGATGCATTATGCAAAAGTTTCTCAAACGAAATGCAAACTAAATTTGAAATGAGTATGTTTGGTGAGATCAAATTCTTTGTTGGTTTACAAGTATATCAGAAGAAGAATGAAATTTTCATTACACAGTCTAAGTATGTTAATGAAATACTGAAAACTTTTGGGATGGAAGATGCTAAACCAGTAGGAACTCCTATGGTTACTGGACAAAAGTTATCTAAGAATGATGATGTTGCAGAAGTGAATCAAACTCTGTACAGATCTATGATTGGAAAATTGTAGTATGTTGTACATAGTAGACTAGATATTGCATTAGCTATTGGGATTGTGGAAAGATTCTTTGCTAATCCTAAGGAAACACATATGATGGCCGTGAAAAGAATTATGAGATACTTGAAAGGAATTGCTGACTATGGTCTATATTATAAGAAGGATGACAAATTTGAACTCTGAGTTTATATAGATGCTGATTGGGCAGGAAATGTAGATGACAAAAAGAGTACAAGTGGTGTAGCTTTCTTTCTTGGAAAGAGATTAGTCTCCTGGACAAGAAAGAAACAAAATTGCATTTCCCAATCTACTGCTGAAGCCGAGTATGTTGCTGCTGCAATGAACTGTTCAAACTTGGTATGGATAAAACAATTGTTGATAGGCATGAAAGAAGAAATCACTGAGCCTATTGTTATTTTCTATGACAACACAAGTGCTATCAATATTTCTAAGAATCCAGTGATGCACACTTAGACCAAACACATTGCAATCATGTATCACTACTTGAGAGAATTAGTACAAGACAAAGAAGTTCGAATGGAATATGTGAATACAAAAGTACAACTAGCAGAAATATTCACTAAAGCTTTACCCAGAGAAGCTCATGAGTATTTGAGAAGTCAATTAGGGGTTCTTCTCCTAATTGAGGCTGTGTAGGCAAGCTAGGAGCACTGCATCAAATGTGCTACAGCAGAACATTTGACAAATTGATGCAGAAGATTGTCACACTTTAGGGCTGGCCTAGAGTTGTGAAGAGAAGCAAAGACAGGAAATCAGTCATAAGCAAGATGACAAAGGGAGAAACACAGAGCTACACAGATATTATCTACATCTGATGGATGTAATTTTTAGTTGCTGCTTTGGCATTTTTGTCAAAGAGGGAGAATGTACTGATATGATAATACATGAGATATGATAACACATGATACTAAAAACTAAGAGTTGATGAGCTGATGGAACTAAAAAGAAAAAGGATGATGAACTGAAATGTAGAATCAGGATAGAGGGAGATTTGAATACTTTTGATGGTCACAGTAGTGATGCTTACAGGATTATGAATCAGAATGAAGCTAAGGATATTATAAATAAGTTTTTGATGGATAGATAAGGTTTTTTTTTGGATTGTTTGGTAATCCATGTATTATTCAAATGATATCATATGGTGTTGCCATCAATGCCAAAGAGGGAGATTGTTGGAAACTGAATTGAAACAATTGTTGTATTGTCATTGATGTCAAACCTTAATTGGTAAGACTGTTGCTACTTAGGAAAGTACTATATCTATTTGAGTGTTGCTAAGAGGGCTAAGAAAGGTTGGTAACAATAGCACCTAAGGAAAGGTTGAGTTATCTTGATACTACAAAGTGTACTTGACTATGTTGCACTATGATGAGATAATGTATTGTTTATCTTAGTAAGACTAAAGACTAAATTGGTAGGCTTAACCGAGCATAGAATGGAAAAATCATGTTTGAGCCAAGTGATGTTAGTGTCGACTGAGTTAGTATATGTCGAGAAAATTATAGTGTCGACCAAGCATCAGTAAATTGCCGAGGAAGACAGTGCAAGCCGAGGAGATAGTTTTAGTATTGACCGAGCATCAACAATTTTATATTTGAAGAGAATTTAATTTTGGAGCCGACATTGTTGAATTCTTGGATTATGTAAAATGTGTTGACTTTATTTATTGATTGTTTGGAAGCATTAAATGCATTGTAAAATGTTTTATTGTAAATCTTTAAGAGATTTGAGATGATTCTAGAAAAGGAGCCGAAGAACATAAAGCGGGTAGATTCAATGAATCTGACCTAACCCTAAGATCTACAAATGAGATTGAGCGGAAAAAGATGAGTTAACCTTATTAAGGAAAATATAAGGGAACCTAACCATTGTGATATGTATGCACATGGTGAACAGAGAATGCTAGAAGATGAAACTTTTATTGACTAAATAAGCAGAAAAGGCTGAAGGAGAATGGTGGTGATTGCTTGAAGAAAAGTTTCGAGCAGATCAGGGATGGAAATGGAAAAGTTTCAAAGTCAGTAAACCAACATTAGTGTATGGAATCAGATCTGATATTTGCAAAGTGAGTCGTATATTTTTCAGATAATACTGCTGCTACTTTCTAACCATTGTAACAGTTAAAATCCTTTTAACAAAGGTTGACCTAATAGTCATATGTTAAATCCTTTGAACAAGGTTGCATTCTAATGGAGTGTATGTAAGTCCTATGACTAGGCTCACTTTTAACAGGGTGATTGAAATCCTTTAACCGGGTGACATTTGACAGTATGTATTGTAACCTTTGACAGGGTTGGATTTTTACCGAGCTCACTTCAGAAGATTGAAAATAATAGTAGCATGTTACAAAGTGGTTTTTCCCAAATTGGGTTTCCACTATAAAACCATTTGTTTATACTTGTGTGAATGTTTAGATCTGAACATTGCTATGTTTTACAAGTTAAGTTACAATTAGGTAGTGGACTGCATTGTTAGATGTTTCTATTATTGAATCAATGATGACCGAGTTTGTTTTGGTTTTGGATCTGATTTAAAGATAAGTTTATGAGATTGTTTTATACATCAGGAGGTGAGAATAACTGATTCACCCCCCCTCTCTATTGTTTTAAACCATATTAACAAATTCTACGTGAAGAGAGATGAAGATACAAGAAATTTTGATCCTAGAAGTGATGAAGGAATATTTCTTGGCTATTCTACTAAGAGAAAGACATATAAATGTTATAAATATAGACTAAAGAATATTTTTGAAATTGAAAATGTTAGATTTGATAAAAATAAGAAGAGATAAAAAAGGAATTACAAGTATACTATGACTGAAGATGGAAATCAGATTGTGGAAATGCAAAATCAAAATTAGGATGGATCGGAAGAAGGGAGAGAACTAGAAGGAAATGAAAAAGATGTTAACATCAAAGGGTCTTCTACACAACCTATACCAAAATATCCAAGGTATGTAAGGATTAATCATTTTGAATATTTTATTATTCGTGATAAGATTAGAGGTGTTCAGAGTAGAGGAAGAATTGCTAGAGAAGAAACATGTTTACTATCTTAATTTGAGTCTAGAGATGTTAAATAATATTTTACTAATGAGAGTTGGATGAAAGCAATGAAGGAAACACTTGACTAGATTGAAAAGAATAATACTTGGATCTTTGTTCATAGACCTATTGACAAGAATGTGATTGACACTAAGTGGGTATTCCAAAATAAGATAAATGAGGATGGTAAAGTAGATTGGAACAAATCAAGACTATTATGCAAAGGTTATTCACAAATGGAAGGTATATATTTTACTAAGACTTTTTCTCTTGTTGCTAGACTTGAAGTTGTTAGATTAATTATTGCATATGTAGCTTATAAGAAATTTTAGGTTTATTAAAATTTTAGGTTTATTAGATGTATGTTAAGTCTGCATTCTTAAATGGTGAACTTGAGGAAGATGTTTACATTGAGAAGACTGATGGTTTTACTCTAACTGAAGAAGGAGATATGGTTTGTAATCTACAAAAATCCTTGTATGGATTAAAGAAATCTCCTAGAGACTGGTATGCTAGATTGGATAGGTATTTAACAAATTTTGGTTTTAGTAAAGGTACGAGAGATAGTAATTTATATTTCAAAATAGCTTATGGTAATGTCTTGATTGCTGAAGTATTTGTTGATGATATAATATTTGGTGGAATTGATGAGTTAAGTAGAGGTTTTTCCAATAAAATGTAAAAGGAATTTTAGATGTCTATGATTTGTGAAATAAAATTATTTCTTAGATTGCAAGTTACACAACTAGATAGAGGAATTTTCATTACTTAGTTTAAGTATGTCAGAGAATTATTGAAGAAATTTGGTAGGGAAGATTCAAAACCGGTAGGAACCCCTATGGTTACCATTTGTAAGATGACTAAGGATGATTATTACACTTGTGTTAATTATACATTTTAAAGATCTATGATTGGTGGACTATAATATCCAACTCATTCTAGAGCGGATATATCAAATGCTATTGGAATTATTGCAAGATTTTAAGTTGAACTGAAGGAATCTCATATGGTTGTTGTAAAAAGAATTTTTAGATACTTTAAGGGTACAATGATGAACTAAAATTGATTGAATATCTGAATGAACTGAAGAAATAGTGATTAGAGATCACTGAGCTACTGAAATGCTATGTAAGATGATTAAATCAGTCAATATGTTATCGTTGATGTCAACTAAGTTTTGACAATACTTATCATGTTAGTTACAAACATTTGAACATCTATTAAAGGAAGAAAAGATAAAGAACTGAGATATCTACATGAGGAAAAGATGGATATGATAGATAAGGATAAGGAAAACATTGGGTAACTTATTGATGAGTCTATGGCTTTATATTACTGACTTGATCATGTTACATTAATCTATTATAAAGAAGAGATTTGAAATTGAACATGTCAATGTGGTCGGTAATTGAAGATTTTTGTACACACCGAGCCAATGTAGTGTATACCGAGTGACAGTATTAACCGAGCTAGTTCAACTAGTTATCACCGACACATTTTTATATCAACTAAGTATGGATGAAAACATTAAATGCAAAGAAAAACTGATAGAATTTCATGAGCTGGAAATTGTTATGATTTAGAGATTAAGGATGAAGTTTGTTATGAGATCCACAACTAAAAAAATTTAGAGAAGATCTAAAGGATGAGATTGAAATGTGTTAATGACACATCTTCCGAGGAAGGTTTAAGAGGCAAAATGGATGAAGGAGATGAAGAAAAAAAATATAATGGCTAATATGAAAACAATTTATTTGTCTATATAAGAGATATGAGTTTCATTATTGAAACATGCTGAAAAGAAGAAGACTACAAAGATTTCACATGAAGAATTTATTCTTGCATGCCTAATCAAACTGGTTAGTGAAAGAACTGAGATTTAGACATTACCGAGCGTCACAGAACCATTTACCGAGTGAAAGTAAGTTGATAAATATTGAGGAAGTGAATTGATTAATGATTAGAGGATATTTGTATGGCCTTAGAATAGATTTGAATATTTTCAATTGAGTTGTATTTGAATCAAATCAATACTGTATTAGTTTAACCATTGATTTAGAAAATCTCTTAACTGAGTGGACTTAACAGTCTTATGTTCTACCCTATGACATTCGTTGAATGTAAAGTGTTATCTTGTTGACCCCATAGTGAATGCTGGTCAAAAGTTAATTATTAGTGATAAATCCTCTAACTAGGTCACACCTAATAGTGTGTATTGTAACCTTTAATAGGGTTGGCTCTTCACCGAGCTCACTTCAGAAGAGAATTATTTTGGGTTACCGGTCCCAGGTGGTTTTTCCCTTAATAGGGTTTCCATGTTAAATCATTGTGTTATGTGTTATTTGTGATGATTGTTTTGCTCTCATACTTTACATATTGCATAGTTGATTTGGTCGGTAATCACAGTTGGATAATTACTGGTAATCGGTAAACTGAATAGACATATTGATATTTTATGTTACCGAGTTGCATAATTTGTTGGAATTGTTTTATAAGGTACATCTTTTTATTTGGCACTGTAGGATAATTGATCTAACTGATTCACCCCCCCTTAGTTATTCTAACAATTGGTATAAGAGCGTATTGGTTTCTTGGAAGAAAGTTTTAAGGACTTGAGCAGAAAGATTACAAGATGTATAAAAGGGAAGTGTCGAAGCTGAACAAAGAAAACTTTACTACATGGAAAAGTCAGCCGAGACTTCACATATCTGGTATTGGTGAATTTTCTATACATTTACTTGACAATGGCTACTTACAATTGAATGTTGGACCTTTGACCCTTGATCAGTTGAGAGACCGACATGAACACAATATTACTATGATAGAGATTACTACTACTCTATTTGATGTTGAATTTGAGGATGTCAAGGATTGCACTATAGTGAAGAAAATGTTGGATAAACTTGCTCTAGTTTATGGTGGTGATGTGAATGTGATGAGAGCCAGAGATGAAAGCTTGAGAGGGAGATTTGATGACATGAAGATGAAGGAAGGAGAGAATATTACACAGTACACAAACTGAATCAAAGAGGTAGTTAATGCTATCAGAGGAGTTGGTGGTATCATTTCTAAAGATAAATGGTAAGTAAGATACTGAGAACCTTGTTGCCTGTTTATGCAATCAAAATATCTACTATTCATGAAATGCGGTCTTCACCTAATAGAACTCTTACTCTTGATAGTTTGATTGGAAAGTTAACAACTTTTGAGCTGAATAATTTTGACAATAGTGTGGTACCGAGTGTTGTGTCTTCTTTTATGTCATCACTTAAGATTGGTAAATCTAGCAATAAGCATAATATAAGGAATGAAAGTGATAGTAATACTAATGATGAGCTTGATGAGCTTGAAGCACTTATGGCCTGGAGATTGCAGAAAGGTAAAGGTAGATATAAGGGAAAGTTACCTTTAGCTTGTTTTAATTGCAAAGAAGTTGGCCATATTGCTGCTAAATGTCCTAACAAGAAAGAGGATGATAAAGAAAAAGATTGATCTGGTGATAGGAAGTTTGGCAGAAGGAATAATAGTGGTTACTGACACTATAACAGAGACAACCAAGATCACAAAGATAAGGGCAAAAATGCATATTACCATGCTAAAGAAAATGACTATGGCACCAACACTAACGATGATATTAAGGTGGTGTTTGTTGCAATGAAAGATGATTCAGAAGAGGATGAAAGGTATGTAGAAACATCACTTATTTCTAAAGTTAGTAAGAATGATACTTGGATCATTGATAGTGGTTGTACATATCGCATGACTGGTGATGAAGATAAGTTTGATCATCTTGAGCATTATAATGGAGGATAAGTGAAAATGGGAAATGACACACCTTGCATGGTTAAAGGAAAGGGATATATTTTATTGAATGATAAAATTAGATGTGATAATGCATACTGGGTAAAAGGACTTAATTAAAATTTATTGAGTGTAGCACAATTGAATAACTCAGGTCACCGAGTTACATTTGAAAGAAAGAAGGTGAAAACTTATGATGAAAATGGAAAGCTTGTCCGAAGAGGAGGACAATCAAAAGGTAATTTATTTTATCTTGACAATGTTAAATCTTCTTGTTTGTTGGTGAAAAATGAAGATGCATGGTTATGGCATAAGAGGTTATGTCATGTAAATTTTGATAACATGATTAAGATGAGTAGAAAGAGAAAAGTTAGAGGATTTCCTAGTCTATCCAAACCTGATCATGTTATGTGTCAACAATTTCAAAAAGAAAAGATGAAAAAATCTAGTTTTAAAAGTAAGGACTTTTCATCTAAAGGAATTTTGGAGTTGGCATGGTGATAGATAATTTATTTTGTTTGTTGATGACTATACTAGATTGATGACAATTATGTTCTTGAAATAAAAATATGAGGCATTCAAACTGTTTAAATGGTATAAGGCCAAAGTTGAAAAAGAAACCAAAAAAGAATTGAAATGCTTAAGGTCTAATAGAGGAGGTGATTTTTTTTTTGATGAATTCACTAAATTTTGTAATGAGCATGGTATCAAAAGGCATGCTTCTACACCTATAACACCACAACATAATGGAATTGCTGAAAGGAGAAACCAATCCATTGTTGATTGTGCTAGAACATTGATGATTGATAAAAATTTTGCACAGATGTACTGGAGAGAGGTAGTTAGCATATTAGTATATGTCCTGAACTGAGTTCAACTAAAGAAAGACACAAACAAGACACCTTACAAGTTATGGTTTTGATACACACAGAGTGTAAGTTATTTCAGAATCTTTGGTAGCAAGTGTTATATTTTGAAAGATGATAGGAATGGTAAATTTGAATCTAAAGGTGATGAAGGAATATTCTTGGGATATTCTACCAAGAGTAAAGCTTATAAATGTTTGAATAAGGTTACTAATAAGATGATAGAAAGTGCAAATGTAAAAGTTGATGAGTTTGCTGATAAGAATAATGAAGAGAGCATGATGAAACCAGAAGATTATGGTAGGTTTACTTATGTTGAAGATTCAGAATATCTATCGAAGCCACATGTTGAGTCTACCGAGTATCATTGAAAATGCTAAGGAGAATCAATAAATGGAAATTGAGAATCGGGAAGGAGCTACTGAGTAGGAAAATGAACCTAAACAGAATGATGAGTAGAGAAGAGATCAAGTGCTAGCAAGATTTGTTAGAAGACACCATCCAAAGAATCAAATCATTGGAGATAAGAAAGATGGCATGCTGACCCGAAGTAAGTTAAGACAAAACACATGCTTAGTTTGTGAGTTTGAACCTAAGAATGTTAGGGATGCACTTGAAAATGAGGAACAAATCAATGCTATGAATGAGGAAATTGAACAAATTGAGAAAAATAAGACATGAAATTTATTGCCTAGATGAAAAGATAAAAATGTTATTGGTACTAAGTGGATTTTCAGGAATAAGATGAATGAAAATGGAGAGGTCACTAGGAATAAGGCAAGACTTGTCTGCAAGGGATATGCACAAGAAGAAGGTATTGATTATGGTGAAACCTTTGCACTTGTTACTAGACTGGAAGGAGTCTGCATATTACTTTATTATGTTGTACATAAGGGATTTAAAGTATATCAAATGGATGTGAAATCAGATTTTTTGAATGGAATTCTTGAGGAGGAGGTCTACATAGAACAACCAGAAGGGTTTGTTGATCAGAATCAAAAAGACATGGTATGTAGACTACATAAAGCTTTGTATGGATTGAAGCAAGCACCGAGGGCATGGTATGAAAGACTACATGCTTATCTTATAAGTATTGGCTTTGTAAAAACTAATGAAAATAGTAATTTGTACATGAAAGGAGGATCCGATGATAACATTTTGATTGCTGAGATATTTGTTGATGATATAATCATTGGAGGACACGATCTGATTTGCAAATCTTTTGCTGATGACATGAGAAAGGAATTTGAGATGTCTATGTTTGGAGAGATTAAATTCTTTCTAGGTTTGTAGGTTATACAACAGGATGATGGGATTTTCATCACTCAATCAAAATACATTAAAGAAGTATTGAAGACTTTTGGCATGGAAGATGCTAAACTAGTAGGAACACTGATGGTCACTGGATGTAAATTAAAAAAGGATGATGAATCTAGAGAAGTAAATCAGACTCTGTACTGATCTATGATTGGTAAACTGATGTATGTAGTACATAGTAGGATTGATATTGCACATGCAGTGGGGATTGTGGCTAGATTTTCTACCAATCCTAAAAATTCACATATGGTTGCAGTGAAAAGAATCTTCAAATACTTGAAGAAAACAAAGGACTATGGATTATGGTATACATTTAAAGGAAAATTTGAACTTAGAGTTTATACCGATGTAGATTGGGCTAGAAACATAGATGATCGGAAGAGCACAACTGGTGGAGCATTATTTTTAGGGGAAAGGCTTGTGACTTGGATTAAAAAGAAACAAGCATGCATTTCTTAGTCTACTACTGAAGTAGAGTATTTTACTACTACTGCAAATTGTTCAAATATAGCTTGGATCAGACAAGTGTTGGAAGGGATGAATGAGGTAATCACTGACCCAGTGATTATTTATTGTGACAACACTAGTGCTATAAATATTTCTAAGAATTTTATGATGCATTCAATGACAAAGCATATATCTATTAAGTATCACTACTTGAGGGAACAAGTTCAAGAGAAGCATGTGAAACTAGAATTTGTAACATCTAAGGAACAACTTGCTGATATATTTACTAAACCATTACCGAAGGAACCATTTGAATATTGAGGACTAGACTTGGGGTTCGTCCCTTGTCTACAAGTCACTAAGGTGATTTGTGTGTGTGTGAATTTTGTACATGATCTGTAGACACAACTCTTTAGTAAAATATTAGAGGTTAGCTAAAATCTAAATCGTGCAATAATTGAAAAACTAAACTAACCAGACGATTTACTGCCTTCTAATAGGTGCGAGTATGATGTTTTCAGATTGTTATCGAGATCAGTGACCTTGACGACACCTAAATGAAGGATTTTAATGCAAAAGATGGATATGAAATGTATGCAATTAATCTATTTTTTATTTATTTTCTATGCAATTATGATAAAAAAATGATATGAAACTATTCTATATGAAAACTTGATATGATATGCTAATCTAGAAATGAAATTCTAATATGATATGCTAAAATATGAATGATCTCACAAAGTTGTTTGATTTGCAAAAGAAGCTTTGATTCTTCAGACACCAATTCACCAGCATAAGTTTGCACAATTATGAGATGTTTTGTGAAGAGCTGGGGCCTTAATTTATAGAAATCCAGGGCTTTGGAGGTGCATGAATAAAAGCCATAAATCACTCAAATAACTCAGGTTGATTTTTGAGTTATCTTTAAATAAAGGATAATTAACTCACAAAAATATGCAAAAGCAAAGTTTAACTCAAAATATAGTTTAGATTTAATTGATAATTGGTAGTTGTGTGCTTTTCTGATTGTGCATGTTTTATTTATGAATTAATTTAATAATAAAGTGATTTATTTCCAACTTAACTGATTTTTAAAAATAAAACAATTGATTTATGGGTTAATCAATTATTTTTCAAACTTTTATTCAAAAACAATATTATTAAAAATTGACAACTTGCTTTAATTAATTAAATAAGAATTTAATCAATTATTCATAAGATTTTGGATTTATTGTCAAAATTAAATAATACAATTTAGGAATAAATAAAATTCAATTAAATAATTAAGTGGCAAAATTAAATCTAATTAATTAAATATTTAGAATATTCAATTAATCAAACTTTAGGATAAATAGGATTTATCGCCAAATAATCATTAAATTAATGATAATTATGATGATTAGGAATATTACTAGGAATATTCCCCTATGCAAAATTTGAGATAATCAATTAGGATTCGATGATGTTCAGATGTGCCTTAGGTTAGGACTTCGATGTCGATTTCGTTCGATGTGTCAATATAGGAGGTTAATGAACTTATAGCCCATTTTTGGGGTATTACATTTTGCCCCTCTTTGAATTGATGTGTGAAGCACAGTGGTTCAAAGATAGTCTGTGTATGATATTGAAATTGATGTTTGAAATTGATATTGATATGAGACAAAAGCTGATTTGTATTTGATATGAAGATGATAGGTCCTGAATGACCAAAGATAATGTTAACTATAACAATAATGAACCGATGATTGCGAAAAAGTGTCAAAACGCCTGATTCTAAACCTTATGATTGCAAAGAAGTGAGTGACCGATTCTAGACCCAATTGTCCTTATATTGAATCACATTGGTATCACATCTGAAGAACCAAGGAAATAACACTATTGAACCGATAGTTACAAAAACTGATAAAATTTACAAGATTAAGAGAATACCAGATTGATATGGATCTTGATGAATTTGATATGCCCCGAGTGATGATTGATTTGCCCCAAGCGATTAGGTCTTTTGATGAATCAATAACTAGATGTGGTTGTTGTCTTGATTACTAATGAAAGATATGATTTTAGCAAAGATATGATTTCAAATTAGATTACAGACTTTGAATGATATGCAATACCATGCCCCCTTCAGGATTAAAATTGAAATTTGACAAGAAAAGTCAGTGTTGATAGTTTAGAAGCATGTTAATTGATTTGACAAGTGGGTAACACGTTCAAGAATGCATTCTGCATCATTTGGAGGTCTTTGAGACCAAGTTTGACTAGGGTTGACCATGAGTTGACCATAGTTGACCAAGTTGAAATTTTGATAGTTTGATGTACGATAATCAGTTAAGTTGAATTTTGGATTTCTATGATGATTAGAAGGTCAATTATGCAAGTAGTTAATAATATGAATGATCTCAGATTTTGATTTTGATCCCGAAAAAAGATTCTACTTGCTATTTTGTTGGAGGAACCTTTGTGTGAGATTCAACTCTTGTTAGATTTGAAGATGCGATTTGAAGAATTGTTTAAGTATTGAAGTTCGTTGAGTCATTGTGAGGTCATGCAAACATGTAAAATGTAAAGAGACATGCAAAATGAAATGCAACTTAAGACCTAGGACCTAGTAACTGATCATGTGTCGGTTATTCTCATCATTGAATTTTTAGGTAACCGGATAAATCAATACAATGCCCACTAGTTATGAAACTATAGACATATGAATATTGATTGGTATGCGTAAGAATCAATACAATACCCACTGATTAGGAAACCATAGATATATGAATATTGATTTTGTTTTCAGAATGTTGGATTAGATATAAGCACCAAGGCACAAATGCTAGGATGACCGGAATATCATGTCCATTTTGATGTAGAAATTTGTATAAGCATCAAAACATAGATGTCGTGATGACCAGAATACACCTTGTGGTACAAACATATTAAGCAGTCAAGAGATCATTCTAAATCCAGTGTGAATAATCCATAGTGACCCTTTATCGTTCACATCCTTAGGTAAGATTGCATTTCACAATAGGAGAAAGAACTTACTCAAAAAGACAATAGTTAGATCAAACTTCTTTGAATTTTTTGAGTATCAATGGTCGAGGTACGCATGGCCATCCAATTCGAGATAGAGACTCTTACAGTCGGACACCATTTTAATCCAGAATTTCCAAAGTTGTTAGATTTTCACATACAAGCAAAAAACAAAGAAAAGATTATGCCTCCCAGTCATCACTTTCTAAATCCTGTAAAGGACATCATCGAAGAGCTCAAAGGGACACAATATGCAAAATCTCAATGCGAATTAGTAAGCATACAAGGAGATAAAAGCATGTAAAGCATAGATTATTTTCAGTTTGTGTTTGATGTTTGATTGCATTGTTGTAGATGCAAAATCCTTTCTGGAGATGAGACTGACTCAAATGAAGCTTCAAAGGACTCAGACTGGATATGATACATTTAAGATACATTGGAGACCATAGGATATGACATTGATTGCCCCCAAGTTTGAACATTGATAAGATACAGACGCTTGAGCTGATTGGTGTACAGATCGACTTATTGAAAATAAGAATGCAAGAACAAACTGGGAGATATGTACAAACTAAAGAAAGATTGAAAGCTGGGAAAGACCAAGATTGCATTGATAGATGGAGCATTTTGAAACAAGTGGTGCCCATTTGCCAGGTTTTCACCATCTTGGCAGAGATTCTATTTTTGCTACCAAGGCACCTGTTTCCAGGTTTTCACCAAGGCACTTTTTATTTTTTTAATTTTTTTAATTTTTCATTTTTCAATTTTTTTGTACTTTTGATATTTTGCACTTTTTTTGTGAATCATTAAGGCACCTATTGCTAGGTTTTCACCAAGATGTTCATTTTTTTCAAGACTTTTTCAGATTTTTAAGATTTTTTCAGGACATTTTACCATAGACTAAATTCCTTAGGCATAGAATTTCTTCAGATGGAGAACGTTGATTTGTTCTTGGAGATTTTCTCCTTTAGTCATTGAGAGTTGATAGGCACCAGAGCCAAAAGTAGCAGTGATAACAAAGGGACCCAACTAGTTGGGTTCAAACTTCCCCTTGTGTTCTCGATGTGATTGATTTTTAAGATTCTCTCTCAAGACTAGATCACCAACCTGAAATTCTCTGTGTTTGACTTTCTTGTTGTAACCTCTAGACATTCTCTTCTAATATACTCTGAGATGATCATATGCTTCTTGTCTACGCTCATCTAGTAGTTTAAGTTCTTGCAACCTAGACACTCTGTAGTCATCATCAGTTACTAGACCATACATTCTGATTATTAGTGATGGGATTTCAACCTCAATAGGAAGTACCACTTCAGACCCATAAAATAAAGCAAATGGTGTAGCCCCAGTGGGCATTTTTATACTTGTTCTGATATTGGTTTTGATACTGATTCTAATACTTGTTTTGATACTGGTTTTGATACTGGTTCTGATACTTGTTCTGATACTTGTTCTGATACTGGTTCTGATACTGGTTTTGATACTTGTATACTTGATAGCAACTTTTTCCATTGCAAACTCCCAAGAAAGATCACATCATGTAGTCCCAATGTCTAGCAAGGTGGAGAACAAGAGGGATCAACAAGTTGGTGGAAGAGATGGAAGATAAGAGAATGAAAGAGAATGAAGGGAAGAAATCTTGAAGGGAAAAATCCTCAAGAATACCCAAGCTAGGGAAAATTGTCATGTAAAGTGCATTTGGACAAGAAATGAATGGCCAACATAGGATAAGTCACAAAAGCATAATGCAAGAGTAGGAAAGGATGCAATCCAAAGGAGTAGACATGTCAAGAGGCTTCATAACATCGTGTTTTACTCTTTTTTTTTTATATTAGATCAAGACCAAAGGGGAAAAGGATAAAAAAGACTAGAATGAATGGAGGAAAATAAATATGAAGGCTAAATAGGAAGGGAATGAAAGCAAGATTATCGTAAGATAGCTCACAAGATAGCCAAATGTTTGTGTATAGATCAACATTGTCAAGATCAAAGAGAGAAGATGGAATGGATGAAATATGTAGAAGAACTATGCATGATGCCTGATTGCTAGGTTTTCATCACGGTACTTATCCAAGGTGCCACAAAGGAGTGGTTTTCACCATAGGATGAATTTATTTCTCTTTACTTTTGCTACCAAGGCACATTTTCAATTTTTATTTATTTTTATTTCTTTTATTTTTCTTTTTGGAAGAAGGCAAGATTTTTAGATAATGCTCCTTGAAAGGATAAACCATGATATGCCAAGGATTCAAAATGATACGTTCAAAGATTCTGATAGGGAAAGGGAGATGGAAGAGAAAAATGGAGGATAAAGTTTTATGTAAAGTGAGTGAGGTTGGAAGATAGGAGGAATAAAAAATGAGGAAAAAGGATAGAAGCTAGAAGGATAATGAATGGAAGGATTGTGAAAGGGTAGATGGAAAGGAAGGAAAGATCAACATCAAAACACACCTTGAAGGATGGTGAGAGGATGGAGGAAACATGAATGAAGGAATACGTGAAGGAATATGGTGAATGGATAGCAGAGGTTGTGGTTTAGGCGCATGAAATGGAAGAATGTTTTTGGAAGAAGATGAAGTGGAAGTCTTTGGAAGCTTGAATGTCAACTTCACTTGTTTCTCAACATTAGACTCTTTCAAGAGAGACTTTGGAATCCATATAGCCATAGGATTTTTATTTCTTTTTGATGATTTAGAGAGAATATCTTCAATGATAGATTTTGGAACCCATACTTGTCTTGTAGTTTTTTTCTTAGATATATCTTTTGACTTTATGCCTCCATGTCGATTAGAGGAGACATGGTGATCTTCTCTTTTTGATGGATTCTTGTATTGCTTCTTTTTCTTGTATTGAACATTCAAGTTACTTACAAAAGACTTGGGACTTGTGGAAGAAGAAAGAGGATATGACTGGTTTAGATGGGTGGGTGGATGAAAAGGATTCAAGGGTATGAATCTATGTTGATCTTGAGGAAAGATGGGAGATGGAGGGATATAAGGACCCAAGATGGATAGTGAATTAGGAGAGTTAGGAGGGGAAAGCAAAGGGACATAAGGACCCAAGATGGAAGGTAGACGTGAAGCTCTTATTTTTGGTGGAGGAGGTCCAAGGATGGATGTGGAAAATGCAAAAGGATAATCAATAAATTCATCATCATCTATGTGACAACCAAGGACACCAGCATCTTTAGAGTGAGCATTAGGATTTTCAATAGGATTGTGGACATCTTGAATATGAGTACCTTCTTTGATAGGATTGTTCAGAGCTTGCAAAGACTTAGGAAGAGTAGAAAGTGGAAACAAACATGAAGTGGTAGAATAAGAAGATGGAAGACTTTGATCTTGACAAGGATCTTTGGATAGCACAAGCGTACAAATTTTTTCTTGATTTTCAATAGGCTTAACATTGGAAGTAACAACACCATTTTTACCAACCTTAATGGAAGTATCATCTTTGGAAAGCACAAGTGTAGTAAGGTCATTTTGATTGTCAATAAGCTCAACGGTGTAAGTAGTAGCTTGATCTTGCTTAGGAGAAGATTTAAGACATGGTGGAATGCACGAAAAAGGGTGTGCATGATCAAAAGAACCTTGAAGTAGATAAGAGACATCATGAAAAGGATTGGATGACATGGAGGGTTCTTGATCTTGATCTTTCTTTATGTTCTTTTCTTTATCATTTTTAGAGTCCTCTTGACATGGAGCCACTTCTAAGGATAAGGAAGCATGTTGGAATTATATGGAAGACTTTGGAAGAGATGGTGAAGGACTAGCTGAAGCGGGCATTATAGCATATAAAGGTTTAGGCTCTTTAGGTTTAGCATTATTGAAAGTATTTGCAGCCAAGTGAAGGTTAGCTTGAGTTTCTTTAAGGGGTAGCCCTTGAGGATAACTATAGGAAATTGCATGAAAAGTATTAGGACCTTTGGTGGATGAAGGATTCGTGAAAGATTTGATAGGCTTGGAAGCTTTAGGAAATGTATGGGTATTGGAGGAAGTAGGGGATGGAAGGGAACCACCGCAAGACAAAAGGTCAGCATTAACATGATCTTGCTTGAGAGTATAATCTTTATCTTCAACATGAGAGTTCTTAGAGGAGAGATCCTTGTAGTATTGATGTTTATAATCAGTACAGTACATTTGATATTCCTCAATAGAAGTAGATGTATCATCTAGGTATTGTTCACAGAAGTCATCAAAGTCTCTTTCAAAATCAGAATCATATGGATCACCATCATGATCTATCCAATGTGATAGCACATTTGTAGTAAGCAGGAACACATGACGAGGAGGACTCTTAGGAACAGAGGTGTCATAGGTATCATTATATTGTCTGCCATCATAGTCATCATAGTCTTCAAAGATGGGTGTGTCACTCTCTGTGGAAGAGGTATCATAAGGATTGTCACATTGCTCACATTCTTTCCGGGGGCATGGTGACATGTACAAGTCTTCATCAAATGGAAAAGGGCATAGAGCTTCCATGGAAAACTCTTTAGGTTCCTTTTCTTTCTCAAGTTTGTTAAGCTTGACTTGAATAGCATGCATCTGCTTAATCATAGTGGTGATTAGAATTTCTTCTTCATGTGTACTGATTCTTTGAGACATGCTAGGAGTTTTAGGACTCCCTAGAATAGATTGATGTAAAGTTTGTTGATTGACTCCTTGAATTGATGGAGGAGGAATGTACCCATATTTTAATCAAAAATTGCCAAGGCCGTCGTCTTCGTAAAGACTAGAATTGTAAAATTGCTCAAGAGTTGGACCCCTGGTAGCGGTTATAGGTCAGGTTTGGGATACTTCTCTAGATTTCTTGTGAGAGGAAGCTCTAGTCTCCACCATTAACCTTGGGTGAAGAAAAAGAATAAGATGAAGACAATTGAAGAATGAATTGAATCAAGATGATCAGATGACGCAACCTTGTCAAGGTTTGATTGATTGAAGTATAGATATGACCTAGATGAGGGATATTGTGCCCTAGATGTATGGGTAGATGCCCAAAAGATAGTGGACAAGATATCACAACACTTAGTCATTTTGATGATTGATTGAAGATTGATAGTTATGACAAGGTTTTGACACAAGATGATAAAGACTCAAATCGATTAACAGAAGGCTGGATCGGATTCAAAAGACCACTTTGGGATAATGATTGGATTCTCAGTAGTTGCTGCTTTGTTCCTGACATAGTGACTATTTTGATAGAATCTAGAAATAGGCTGTAAAAACTAGATTTTTGACAAATTTGACCAATCTCTGACAACTTTGACTTTGGCTTTGATACGATTTTTGAAATTTTAGGATGACTTTTGACACCAAAAAGGATTTTTGCTTCAGATTTGTAATTTTTTAGTTTTTCAATTTTAGATTGTTTGCAAATTTCAATGTTTAGATTTGAGTATTGTAACAGATTTGTCCATTTTCAATAACCAGATAGATAAACAAACACGCAAAATAGCAAGCAAGTGATTTCAAGCATGTTTGAAAATAATGAACAAGGGCAAAAGCAACCTTGCACATGAACAATCAAGTGACTTATTCATTCTAATCCTTAGAAGCGCTAATTGTGTATGTTCCAAAAATATTTTGCAATAACACACATATACCCTAGAAAATAAAAATTTGGCCTCGCTAGGGTTTTTAGTAATGGTTTGACTCTGCAACTTTTATGATCCAAAGGGGTGAACTCTAATCCTGGCACATCGGGGTTTCAACACAGTCCAATAATTTAATCAATCAGGAGCTGCTAGGGAGATCTGACAACCCAACAATGAACCACACCTGTGAAGATTTCTTCCACAAGGACATTTATATAGTGGCTGTCACTACCATGATGAAAATGGCTATTACCGCTTGAGGTTCCGTGAATGTGGTTGACCCAATTAAGGGAATGTCCACTATGGTTAACCCTCTCTAAAGGTGACTCAGAAGATATAGCACATGGAGACTGGTTCTAGATTCAAGGATTTGGGTTTCTGGTACTATCCAAAAAGGAAGTAGAGCATAATCCCCTAGCCTTTTCACTTTTAACCCTAACAAAGTAGATAGATTAATCTGACATGCTAAGACCAAGATTATATCACAAAGATCTATGACATCAACCCCTTAGGATCTATCAACCTCTCCGAAGAGAGAATGCCTCGATCAAAAGTTGAAGACACACAGATCTAGTGGAACGTGAGAATCCCTCAGTATCCTCCCCACCTACAAGGGATCCTTTGTTGAGAAGAGTTTCACTGGAAACCCACTCTCTCAAGATCCACAAATAGTGTTCATGGGGCCTAATTACTATGTGTAACAAAGATGCTGAAAGCAAACTATGTTCATTTTTATAGCCCAAATGAAGTCTGTGATAGGAAAGAAATAAAAGTCACTCAAGCTAGACACATGAGATGTTCATTTTAGATCCAAAATCAAAGTCTTATCAGTTGAGAATATTACCTAAAATCCTCGCAACGTGCTTAGTAGATTTTTACCTATTTTTAGCAATTCTTGCACTTTTTATCTTCTATCTTTTGTACCCACAAGATGTACCTGCAACTGCACCTGCAACCCACTGTTATGAAAAACTTACCTATTCTTATACATGAAACCCAATGTTATAAAAATCCATCAAAAAAATAAACACAACTTTTCAACCCCACGTGGTAGAAAATCAGGTTAGTCAAAGATAATATGTCATTTGATAATCGAAAAACCTGTTGTCATAAAAAATCAGATTTTGACCAGCCTTCACTAAATCAACAATAACTTTTGCAAATCAAAATGAAATTAATCCAAACTAATGGAAAATGAAAGATAACTCAAATAAATTTCTAGAAATATAAATTTTAGATCTGTATCATGTCATATGTGCATGTACCAATAAAAATATCAGTCGGATTTCATAAAATCAGGTTCAGACCAATCTTCACTAAAATGATCATAACTTTTTCAAATCAAAACTAAATTAATCCAAACCAATGGAAAATGAAAGATAACTCAAATACCTTTTGAGAAATATAAATTTCGTATCTATATCATATCATATGTGCATGTACCAATAAAAATATCAGTCAGATTTCATAAAATCAGGTTCAGACCAGTCTTCACTAAAATGATCATAACTTTTGCAAATCAAAACGAAATTAATCCAAACTAATGGAAAATGAAATATAACTCAAATAAATTTCCAAAAATATAAATTTCAGATTTTTATCATGTCATATATGCATGTACCAATAAAAACATCAGTCGGATTTCTGGAAAAACAACCCAAAAATTTATCACAAAACTCACAAAAATTAATCTTGTGGTCCTGGGTTCGAGAAAAATGATAGAAATTTGATAGAATAGAATGGAAACCTATTTTAGGGCCCCACAATGAGCGCTAGAAATGTGTGTGTGAATTTTGTACTTGATATATAGACACAACACTTCAGTAAAATATTAGAGGTTAGCTAAAATCCAAATCGTGCAATAATTGAAAAATTAAACTAACCAGACTATTTACTGCCTTCTAATAGGTGCGAGTATGATGTTCTCAGATTGTTATCGAGATCAGTGACCTTGACGACACCTAAATGAAGGATTTTAATGTAAAAGATGGATATGGAATGTATGCAATTAATCTATTTTTTTTGGATTTTCTATGCAATTATGATAAAAAAATGATATGAAACTATTCTATATGAAAACTTGATATGATATGCTAATCTAGAAATAAAAATCTAATATGATATGCTAAAATATGAATGATCTCACAAAGTTGTTTGATTTGCAAAAGAAGCTTTGATTCTTCAGACACCAATTCACCAGCATAAGTTTGCACAATTATGAGATGTTTTGTGAAGAGCTGGGGCCTTAATTTATAGAAATCCAGGGCTTTGGAGGTGCATGAATAAAAGCCATAAATCACTCAAATAACTCAGGTTGATTTTTGAGTTATCTTTAAATAAAGGATAATTAACTCACAAAAACATGCAAAAACAAAGTTTAACTCAAAATATAGTTTAGATTTAATTGATAATTGGTAGCTGTGTGCTTTTCTGATTGTGCATATTTTATTTATGAATTAATTTAATAATAAAGTGATTTATTTCCAACTTAACTGATTTTTAAAAATAAAACAATTGATTTATGGGTTAATCAATTATTTTTCAAACTTTTATTCAGAAATAATATTATTAAAAATTGACAACTTGCTTTAATTAATTAAATAAGAATTTAATCAATTATTCATAGGATTTTGGATTTATTGTCAAAATTAAATAATACAATCTAGGAATAAATAAAATAAAATTAAATAATTAAGTGGCAAAATTAAATCTAATTAATTAAATATTTAGAATATTCAATTAATCAAACTTTAGGATAAATAGGATTTATTGCCAAATAATCATTAAATTAATGATAATTATGATGATTAGGAATATTACTAGGAATATTCCCCAATGCAAAATTTGAGATAATCAATTAGGATTCGATGATGTTCAGATGTGCCTTAGGTTAGGACTTCGATGTTGATTTCATTCGATGTGTTGATATAGGAGGTTAATGAACTTATAGCCCATTTTTGGGGTATTACAATTTGGAGGCTGCATCAACCTATACTTATTAGAAGATCATTCATGTTGATGCACATAGTTCACACTTTGGATTTTGTCTAAGGTTGTGAAAGATTGTAGAAGTTGGAACATAAATTTGTTTATCTATACACTGAGGTACCTGATTGATTTGAATCAAACAACAGATAATTACTTGGCTGCTGAAGATCTATTTGTATAATTTTTTTGGCATTGTTGTCAAAGGGAGAGAAAATGAATATGGAAAATAAGTTACTAAGAACACAAGCAGAGAGAGATTGCAGAAAGGGAGAGACTTGAATATTTGTTGCTGAGAATGAAGGGAATCTGAGAACTGAAAAGATAAAAAATGCAAGGAGAGTCTACACTTGTAATGGTGTTATGTTTTGTAGTGATTAAACATATTAAAATTGAGCTTACCGAGCTACAAAATTTACTTACATAGTTGTAGAATATATGTTTGGTATGTTTATGGCATATTTTCATATTTCTTGTATTTCCATCAATGCCAAAGGGAGATATTGATGAACTACAATTGATTGAATATCTGAATGAATTGAAGAAACAATGATTAGAGATCACCAAGCTACTGAAATGATATGTAAGATGATTAAATTAGTCAATATATTATCATTGATGTCAACTAAGTTTTGATAGTACTTATCATGTTAGTTACAAATATCTGAACATCTGCTGAAGGAAGAAAAGATGAAGAACTGAGATATCTACATGAGGAAAAGATGGATATGATAGATAAGGATAAGAAAAATATTTGGTAACTTATTGATGAGTCTATGGATTTATATTGTTGACTTGAGCATGTTACATTAATCTATTATGAAGAAGAGATTTGAAATTGAACATGTCAATGTGGTTGGTAATTGAAGAATTTTGTATACATCGAGCCAGTGCAGTGTATATCAAGTGACAGTATTAACCGAGCTAGTTCAACTAGTGATCACCAATGCATTTCTATATCAACTGAGTATGGATAAAAACATTAAATACAAAGAACAATGAACTGAATTTGATGAGTTGGAAATTGTTATGATTTCAAGATTAAGGATGAAGTTTGTTATGAGATCCACGAATGAAAAAATTCAGAGAAGATCTAAAGGATGAGATTGAAACATGTTAATGACATATCTGGCGAGGAAGGTTTAAGAGGAAAAATGGATGAAGGAGATGAAGCAACAAAATCTAATGGCTGATATGAAAACAATTTACTTGTCTATATAAGAGATATGAGTTTCATTATTGAAACATGCTAGAAAGAAGAAGACTGCAGAGATTTCATGTGAAGACTTTATTCATGCATGCCAAATCAAACTGGTTAGTGAAAGAACCGAGACTGTAGACATTATCGAGCGTCAGAGAACCATTTACTGAGTTAAAGTAAGTTGAGAAATATTGATGAAGTGAATTGATTAATGATCATAGGATATTTGTATGGGCTTAGCATAGATCTAAATATTTTCAATTGAGTTGCATTTGAATCAAATCAATATTGTATCAGTTTAACCATTGATTCAAAAAATATCTTAATCGAGTGGACTTAACAGTCTTATGTTCTACCCTATGACATTCATTGAATGTAAAGTGTTATCTTGTTGATACCATAGTGAATTCTGGTCAAAAGTTAACTATTAGTGATAAATCCTCTAACCAGGTCACACCTAATAGTGTGTATTGTAACCTTTAACATGGTTGGCTCTTCACCGAGCTCACTTCAGAAGAGTGAATTATTTTGGGTTACTGGTCCCAGGTGGTATTTCCCTTAGTAGGGTTTCCATGTTAAATCATTGTGTTATGTGTTATTTGTGATGATTGTTTTTCTATCATACTTTACATACTGCATAGTTGATTTGGTCGGTAATCACAGTTGGATAATTACTAGTAATCAGTAAACTAAATAGACTATTTGATATTTTATGTTACCGAGTTGCATAATTTGTTGGAATTTTTTAAAAGGGTACATCTTTGTATTTGGGACTATAGGATAACTAATCTAATTGATTCACCCCCCTCTCAGTTATTCTAACATACAATTGACTATGGATTATGATATGAAAAAATATGATGAATTTACTCTATGTGCATACACTGATGATTATTGGGAAAGTAATTTGGATGATAGAAAAAGTACTAGCAGAGGTGCATTCTTCTTAGGTAAGAAATTGGTTTCTTGGACTAGTAAGAATAGGGATTGTATTTCTCAATCTATTGTTGAAGCTGAGTATGTTGTTGCTACTATTAACTATAATCATGCTATTTGGATGAAGAAAATGTTGAAGGACATAAGGATAAACATTGATGAACCTATTTTTAATCACAGTTATAACTCTAGTACTATAAATATTTTAAATAATCTTTCTCTACCAAAGACAAAGAATATTTATATTAGTTATCATGTCTTGAAGGATAAGGTAAATGAAAAAGAAGTTAAATTTCAATTTGTGTCTTCTAAGGAACATATTTCTAACATCTTTTCAAATCCTTTGTCAAAGGATACTTTTGAGTATCTTAGGGAAAAGCTTGGGATGATAGCCCCTCTAGATCAGAGCTAATGATGCTAAGGGTAGCATCAATCCAGAGTATCTATCAAAATATTATTTGTTGGATTGATGAGTTTTGGGGACTATTCCTTAGGGGGAGCAGTCTTATGGCTATTTATTGGTTTGGTATTTTTTGATATTTTTGGTCCTTTTCTAATGATGTCAAAGGGGGAGAAGATTGAGTGAAAAATAAAAGAAAGATTAGAGATTGTAGAGATGGTGTTGAAGCCAGATGTTCAGAGTGATTAGGAAGATATAGAATTGACATCATGCATTGATCAATTTTTCACTACATATATTGTCATAAATTCCAAAGGGGGAGATTCTTGGAAGATTGTTGTGCATTTCATATTTTTAGATTTGGGTGTGCTGACATTAATATTTTGTCATTAATGTCAAGATACTTATTGTTGTCTCAAATAGTTTGTTCAGGATGTTTAGTAAGGAGGATTTCAGTTGTTTAGGTGCTATGCTGACAATCTTGAGTTGCGATGGTGAGGTATTGTTTGGATATTTCTATAGATCATCTATAGAGGTCCGCGGAGGTTGGTTTGATAGTTTGAGGAAGATATAATCAAGTTGATAGTTAATTACTAGTGTGAAAATTTTCCTATTAACAATGGATGAGTATTTGGTTTTGTATGACTTGAATTTGATGTTTTAGAGGTTGCAAAGATGGTTATTGTATGTTCCCTTATTATTGTATTCATAGCTAGTGTTGTTCATGATTCAAAGTACAACAACCTATATTTTTTTATGTCTGAGTTTAGTATTTTAGTGTTCCTATTGATCGAAGTTAAAGACAGGTTTAGATTTCACATTTGAGATGATGTGAAAGTTATGGATGGTATTCATGATACTTTTTGGTGTTCTTGGATCATTTGATGATCATGATGTTGGTTCACATTGAAGTGATTAGATTTTCTATTTTGGTAGTGTGTTGGTGTTTCTTCATTTAGGTACTAGTCAACCTGGTGGATTAACGTGTTGTGATTACTGGTGGTGCATTGGAAATTGTATATAATTTTTTAGGTTGAATAATTGGGTCCTACATAAGTCTTGGGCAACTTGATTTGGATCACATTGAATATTGAGCGTAATGTTTATATCTTTTATTGTATTAGGTCTTAGCCAACCTAGTGGGTTACTATTCTTTATAATTGGTATATATGTGAGCTCATTTAGTAATTGAGTATAGGTATATTAAGAGAGAAATGTGAGAAGAAGGAATGTATGTATGTGTTTGTACTTCATTGCAACTATATTGGCATAGGAGATGTTATTTTTTAATTTGCTTGTAAAGGATTGTATGTCCACCCCATTATAATTGAAGATAGATTGGTAAACCTAACTAAGGGCCATATTTGAGATTGTATTATGTGTTAGTATTATAAGGAACTGAGGGGGGGGGGGGTGAATCAAAGCATCCACAAAATTGAAACCTTTAATTATAATCTTCCACAAAAACTAACATGCAACTGATAATATAACATAGAAGCATAACATGTAAAACATTCATACAGAATGAATACAAGAAACAATATTTTCCCATAGAAACCCTTGTTAGAGGGAGAAAACCATTTGTGGGAATGATGTTGACAAATTTCACTAGTGCACCATGAAATCTTCCCTATTAGTAGCAATTACAATAACCCTTCTAAGGTTATACCCGATTAAGAGTATTTAGCCTTGTTAGAAGCCACAAAAATTCCTATTAAAGACTACTCAGTTAAGGGATTTAAAACTCCTTCTAAGAGTAATCTTGTTAGAGGATTTAAACTTCAAATCCTATTAGAGATCCTTCTCACCCTATGAAGAGTGACCTTGTTAAAGGACTTTATCTGCAAACCTTTTAGGGCTTGCCTTGAGATAGACCCAAGAAATAAATGATTTGATAGGACACTTCATGTCTGATAGATCCACTTCAGTTATGATCACAACACCACATAAACATCAAAAAATTATTCCTTCAAATTTTCATGATCATAAGAACCTATCGCATCACCACATCATTACCCTAAAACTCAATTTCATTCTTCTTATACAAAATTTTTTCTAAGTCAACCTTATGCCAAAATATGTTTTACCCATTGACATAAAATTCAAATCTGATCATGCCAAAATGCATTGGTCAACTCAATAAAGTCAACACAACATTAAAAAAGTCATAAATATAACATTTACTTACTCAAAATTGACCGATTGGTCAATTAGCCAAAGTCACTCTACCCATCTTCTATTTTTGTTGCCAGTGCCACTTCAATCCTCCATAACTCATTGAATTCCTTGAACTAACTTCAATGTGATGATAGATGTAGTTAAATACTCATTTGTAGATGATTTCTATCTGATCGCACACCTTAACTCGATCTCCAACTCCAAATTTGGTCACATGTACCTTTCATACTGTCTTCTTACCAATTGACTGAACAATTAGTTTATTTTCCAATTTGATCCTTCAACACCATTGGTAAAGCTGATCTCATGTCATCAGAAGATCATTTTTAGAACAATGACAACACCATAAAAAAATCATATGATCAAAACACATATCATTGACATCAAATGCCAACATTGTGAGAAGTGGGCTCTGGGCAGTGAGCTTGTTGATAGGGCTATAAGCCTATGGTTGCAAGTACATCCTTTTTTCTCTTATTTGGGTAGTAATTTTAATAGAGTACATTCATCTAGTGGATACCATCCCCACCGGGGTTTTCCCTTAACTGAGTTTTCTTGAGAAAAAGCTTTGTGTTCTATGTTTTATGTTGTGGATCTTTCATTATTGTTTGTTTATCTTTCAGATCTCAGTGGCTAAAGTAGAATTAAACTAATTAGGTACACACAAATGATTCAACCTCCCTCTTAGTTGTGCTTTCTTTCTTTTGGACCTAACACGACTAATTTCCAACAACCCCCTTCAAGATTTGTGACATAGTTTAACAACCTCCTATGTCTTCTATAAGTCATTTTATTGTATCAGTTGTTAATAGGTTGATCATTTATTGCAACAAAAAAATAGACTTGTAATAAATATAGGGACTAGGGGTGAGATTAATTTGATATTCCATCTTGTAGCCATAGACATATTAAAATTTCCATAGGTAGTCAAAGAGATATTAAAATCCTTGAGTGTGGCTACAAAATTTATTTGGGGCTTGCATGGTTTAACAACCTCCTATGTCTTCTATAAGTCATGTTATTGTATCAGTTGTTAATAAATTGATCTTTTAGCACAACAAAAAATAAGCCTTGTAATAATATATAAGGAGGCTTGTAATAATATATAGGGACCAGAGATGAGATCCATTTGATATTCCATCTTGTAGCTATAGGGATATTAAAATTTTCATAGATAGTCAAAGAGATATTAAAATCCTTGAGTGTGGCTACATACTTTCTTTACGGCTTGCAAATAATTCCAATCTCTTTGGCTATCACTCTGATTCTCCCTAGCAGGTGGGATACATAGAGATAGAAGGATGAAGGGGCTAAAGATGGGGCTTTAGTCATCCATTTCCTGTTGAGATTTTTTTTCAAAGTTCTCCCCAACGAGGGGAAATGGTGAGAATCTTTCATTTTGGTCTTTTCTACATCAATTTACACATTTAATAAATAATGACATAGATCACAAGCCTAGTTGGGTCCCAAGGATACACTTTGACCTTGGGTTCTCTTGTAGACTAGCTGATTAGTTTCACTAGAAGATGAAATAGGAGGCAACCATTTTATTAGTATCATGTTTTGTGTAACTGACTAGTGGTAGTCAAAAATAAAATATGTGTGAACATCCTGTAGCTTGTAGTATTCCTTGTAATTATAAAAGTAATACCAAGGCCATTGTTAGGGGTTCTGAGTTTATTTGCAAAACAATGTAAATAGGGTAGTGTCTTAAGTTCAGGTAGTAGACTGAATGCACATTTTGTAACTGTTTGATTTTATTTTCAAGTTGGAACCATTTTTGTACACTAATGTTGTCACTATTATAAAATTTTCTCCAAGATAATGTATTATAGATCACATAAATTTAATATATCAATGTTTTTTGGGTTTATCTTTGTAGATTCTATTAAAATTGTGTTGTTTACTCATGACTCTCTCTCAAGGATAGGGTTAAATGCTTTGTTTGAATAATAGTTATTTACATTATGTTATGTGGATTATAAGAAGGATTTCATAATGTTATAAGTGGATGTGTTAATTTTAGGCATTAAATGTTGAAAATCTATTGGTTCCTCTATTTTTTCTTGTAGGTTCTTATTTATGGTTATTCTTGACTTTGTAGCCAAGATTTAGGCATTGGTCTATGCATGACAAGTTGCATTTTTAGAAACACCCATAAACTCAAATCATGTACTTTCTTGTTGTTAGATGTAGGTTTTAAGTATTTTCACTCTCAAAGGTGTGTTAACAACATATACCCAGAATAGGTCCAAATTTGAGAGCATACATATGAATTCAAGTAATATATGTTGAGATCCATCTATTGGTTTGTAATACTTGTTTGAATTTAGCCAAATATTCATAAGTATTACTAGGTTTACCCACCTGGGTTTTGTAGAGCTTGAAGAGTAGAAGATTTTAGTCCTGTGACTGAGTCTTGTCATTTGGACACCAATAACCTATTGAAAAGAGAAGGAAAATATTTAGGGTTATCTTAAATATTAGTTTGAAAGACCAACAAACTAGCAACTCTTTTGGGGATAGAGAAATGAAAGATTGTTCATGTGAACCCAGAATCTCTGATTTTACTTGTAAAATTATTATCCAGTCGAGTTAGAGTCAATAAATGTATGGATTTAGATATTTGTTTCAGATTTGGATTTTTTCAACTTGGAAAAGGTTATTGCAGCATAAGTGAAGAGTAATTAATTGACTCTGCTATGTGGAGAAAACCTACAACATATTAAGGTTTTAAATGACTCTCAGTTATTTGAAATATTTTCTCTACAAGGAGGTGGTGACTCTAGAAGAAGAAATTAGTGGAGGTGAAAAGAGGCTTCTAGATTTGTCAAACTCCCAGTCAAGAAAGAAGATGAAAAGTTCTACAAAACTTCCAGGTATAGACACAAATATTCCCTATTAGGTGAAGATAGCACCTTGAAGGGAAATTTTTGTAATAATTTTTACATACTTATCAATTTTTCTCTACATTGTTTTTACTATTAGGAATATGTATGTTAAGTTGTATTATTTTGAAATAGGGTCACAACATTCATTGTACTAAGCCATATACTATGAAAATTTATGATACCTTTTTGTGAAAGGAAGTTTGTAATAATATACATGTCAAGATGTTACAACTTATGTATCCTAACATAGTTCCAAGTGAGACCATGATTTCTAATCAATCTTAGTTGTATAATGAGAAAACCAATTCAAAAATCAAAGGTATAGAGCCATAGATTTTAGTGGTGTTAGTGGTTTCTCAAGTTTCATGTCACTTAAAGTCAGGAAAAGGATTCCAAGATTTTGTGGTGGTAAACATGAATCAACTGATAAACATCTTCAAATATTTTATGATTTTGTTGAGGATTATGAAATAGAATGTGAGTTTGTGGTCATAATTTATTTTTTCATCTTTAAAAGATGAGGCATGAGATTGGTTCTCAAGTTTTCTACCATGTACAATCAACACATGGGATTATTTCTAGACAATTTTTAGTGAACAATTGGGTGAGAGAATTTGTGATAGTTTGCCTATAGAAGAGTTTGTGAATATCCATTGTTGATCCCTAAGTTTTGTTATCTATTAGTGTCGTACACTTAGTCATTTTCTAGGAAATGTTTTTTGGTCATCACTGCGATCGAGTCATCATATATAGGCTGAGTCATCTATATTGTATATTTACCGAGCAGTAGTTACTACCAAGAAAGTTAGAGGTTACCAAGTACTTCAGTATTAGCCGAGTCAGTTTTTGCCAAGTTATGTAGAGTTGGCAGTACCGAGCACCAGGGTATGAAGAACAGTGAGTGTTGAGTGCCAGAGATATCAAATTCTAAGTAAGCCAGAGTTGACATATGTATTTTTTATGGCACAAACACTTAGGTAAACTATTTTGGCCGACATCTACATGATATTTATTATTGATAGAGGAAATCACAGAGGTTATTATGCTTTAGAATTGTAATCATTAATCCCTATGTAATTCATGTAACCTATCAAATTTAGGGAATGGTTAAGTGGAAAAAGTAGACAATCCAAATTGTAGATCTCATCATGGAAGATGATTAACTATTTATATAAGATGAGATCTGAACCCTAAACATAGAATGATAGAGGAGAATTGTATGAATAAGATCCCATATACTTGTAGAGCAGAAAAGTTCTTTTTATCAGAAATAGAGTTTAGTGACCGAGAAGAGCAGTGAAGGACATAATAGAGATATATTTGATAGAGGAGATCAAATCTATACTGTAAGGAGAATATCTATAATCAACATAACAGTACAAACCAAAGGATCAGGTACTGAGACATTCTAACAGGTGATACAGGGTAAATATCTTAAAATAGTGGTTTTAATAGACCTAAATGAATCTCTTAACCAAGTGCTTACTTTGTTGCAAGTTTAAATCCTTTTGCAAGGTATATTGTATAAGTCTCAAAGCTCTTAATAGGTCAGACCCCTCATAGGGTAGATCATAATTTTTTATCAAAATTGTAGCCATAATAGGCAAACTTTAATACTGCAGTAGTGAAGATTTGTGGGTGTCATCTCCACCTTAGTTTTACCTTTCAAGGGTTTCTGGGTAACCAAAATCATTGTGTTATGTTTCATTTTCATGGATGATGATTAGGATGCTAGATCTATTTTAGTATTGAATTTAATGTTTGTGTTATGAAAGTAAGTTTATGTTAAAAAGGAAAATTGATAGATATCTGATTCACCCCCCTCTCAGTATCTCACTTTCCCATAATAGATTTCCAAAAATTGGTATCAGAGCCTAGTCTCTTAAAAGAAGTCTAACCACTTGTGAGATAAAGATCTTGAGATGGAGGCTTATAAGCTAGGAAAGATCATAGAGAATCAGAAGATTGATATTCAAATTGCATTACAACAACTTGAAGCAGTGATAGGAGAACTGAAGAAATCCATAAGAAGAAGAAGAGAAATATAAATACAGTAGAATGAAACTCAATACCAAGAAGAGGATACTAAAGGACTATTTGACAGTGGTAACTCTACTGAAAGTGAAAAAGCTATAAAAGAACTACTGGAGAAAAACAATAAACTGAATGAGGACATTAGAAATATGAAGAGAGAACAAGAAATACAACCAGTAAGACTCTGTGAAGTTGTTGAACAAAAAAAGAAAGTTGAAGAAGATAAGACAATGGCTAAAGAAGAAAAAATACAAATATCTATAAGACTTGATGAAAGAATATGTGATATGTAGAGGTTGAAAAATAATCAACTAGACATGGTAAATCAACTGCTACTTGTTAATCAAGAATTAGGCAGGAAAGATGTGGAAATCACAAATCTGAGATCAGAAAATAACCAACTAAAGAATGAACTAAGATCTAAAAAAGAGCTGAGTGAAAGGATGAACAAGCCTAATGAAGCTGTGAGATACTTTGAAGAACTATTAAGGTCACCTAGAAGATCCAGTGATTCATCTGGACTTGGACATAATGAGCACCTATCATCCACTGACACTAGTACGTTTGACCTTATTTTTCTACTGAAATTTTGAACCATTAAATAAAAAGGTTTAGTTTGGTTGGATTATAGAAGGAAAAATTTCATTTTTTTTTAATCCATGCCCGTGTTGGTCTAAATTTTGATCAATACTATGTAGGTCAAAATTTCAACCAACATGGGCATAACTTAAAAAAAAAAGATTTCATTTCTCATTTCATTATTACCTGACACAACGTATTTTTTCAAGGGTTGCAGTGCGTGAAACCTCATTGGCCAGGGTAGATTCGACACTATGTATAAGGGAACTCTTTCCAACAGTCAGCTCATTGCCATGAAAATAATTCAAAACTACTTTGCTGAAGGAGACACAAAATTTTTGAACGAAGTGGAGATTATCAACAACATAAAGCACATAAATTTGGTAGTTTTGAGAGGTTGTTGTGTTGCCAGTGATGATGTGGAAGGGAACCAAAGATTTCTAATCTATGATTTCATGCCGAATGGCAGCTTGGATGATCATGTATTTGGGAGAGACTGTAAAGTACCGCTATCATGGTCATATAAGAAGAATATTGTGCTCGGTATGGCCAAGGGTTTGGCTTATTTGCACTATGGTGTTCAACCTACAATTTATCACAGAGACATTAAGGTGATGAATATTTTGCTAGATGCCTATTTAAATGCTTATGTCTCTGATTTTGGACTGGCTAGAATGAGCGTAGAAGGGGAGTCTCATCTGACCACGTGAGTTGCAAGAACTCATGGTTACCACTATTATTTTTTGTAAAAGGAGGATCGCCTATGAGGGTTGCCATTGTTATTTGGTGTAAAAGGAGGACCACCTGTGAGAGTTTCCATTATTATTTGGTGTAAAAGGAGGACCACCTATAAGGATTTCCTTACCTTAACCTATGGTATGATCAATTTTTTTTAAACTTCAAATTTGTCTGGATTTTCCTTTAAGTTATTCAAGATCTAGTTGGCGGGGTGTTTGTACTCGCATGGAAACCATGAGAAAACATATTTGAATTCAAAGATTCATGGAATTGAAAGAGTGGCCCAAACATATTTGAAGAACAAAACTTCTACACTGTCATGTTGGAGGTTGTTGTCAGATTATTAGAGTTAGAAAGAAACTATGTAATGGTTTACAAACATTAAACAAAGAGTTTTCTCTGCATATTGGGACTGTCCCGTGGAACAGTGAATACAACATTGAGTCTATATGTTTGATTGAATATGATCTTGGCTAGGTTAGAACTGGTATTATGGTTCTGAATTGCAGGAGAAGGTGATTTCTACAAAGCCCTAGGCTATTGACCCAAAAAGTGAGGGTTTAGTGAATAGATAAGTGGACGAGTGTGTGTGAGAAAACAAAGTTGAAAAATGGTTGTCTCATACCCTTTGGAAAGACTTTTTGTGGTCATGGAACCCTGTGTTAACCATCTTTAAGGATCTTGACCATATAGATAGGACAACCATAAGCAAGGAATCAGAGACTAGATGGACAACTTTCTTTTTTGTTTTGGATAAGACATGTGCCTTTGTTTTGGAGTCAATGTATTAATATAACCAAATTATACCTTTGTTTATATAATTGATGGATTTATCTTTCAATGCTATCCAACCTTACATAGCTACTAATACCATTTTGAATATGTTATTGTAAGTGATGGCACCAAATGAAAGAGGACTCCAAATTTCACGTCATGTCATGCCAAGTCAAGCCATAGAATTTTAGATGCATCCAAGTTTGAAACTACGATGCTCAACCATTATTAGTAATATTTTATGTTTGTTTGGTGTTTACTCTCATGCCCATCAATAAATGTAAAATTTTCAGTTTTGTTCCCTCGATTAAGCCGACTGCGTCAACACATTACAAGACAAAACGAGAAAGCATTAGTCAATTTTCACCTTGAAGTGTCTAGTTCAAATGTTATTTTTCACTTTTGTGAGGTTGAGAATACTAAATACTAATAGTATTATATGGCCTATTTCTTTAGCCTCAATGTTATGTATTTTAGTATATTTAGTTTTTATTTTATTTTTATATAGATATAGATATAGATGTTTTATCTAAGAATGTGTAGTATTTGTCATTCATTTTATTGTATAAAAATAATATTTATTATATAAAAATTCTTTCAAAAACACATTAACAAAGAGAGAATCAGTGTAGTATTCAACAATCAACAATATTGTGGTTATAATACAATTATAATTTCTTACGCCAATTCTATCTAGAGAAATTATGATAGGACAACTCCTTGTAGAATCACAAGTCTACAATATTTTCCAACTATCTTACACATCTTACATAACATTAGATATTTATAAACACATCATAATACATATTTTATATGGCATCAAGCATAATCTCAAGTGAGAAACCCCTTTTGCATGAGTGCATAATAAATAATACATCAGGATTTGTAAAATATTTGAAACAATCTCAACATTCTCTCCCATGTTATATACCTTGCAAGAGAAAAAGAGAAACAATAATAGCCAATAAAGTACTTGCTTAAGATAGAATTGCACATAGCTTCACTATCCTATCGAAACTTCTTTTTGTTCACTAGATTTCTCAAATATCTACAAGATTCACACAAATTATTTACCTTCTCCAAGATAAATCTCTTGTCCTCCCCTTCATCATGAATAAAATGAAACTAAGCATCGATATATACTCCATTCACATGTGAAAATATTGATTCATTGTGAATTTGATAGTACTTTGACTATCCTCAAGTTGACACTATTGCAAGTTACACCAGCACTACTATGTCTACAATTGATTTGTAGTATTGATACTAAATTTTTTGGCTATAATTGAGCTATAGTACAAATTAAAATAAAATATTGAATACTTCATATATGTTTACCATAAATATTTTAGTCTATTGACTATTATCATGTATTTCCTACTAAGATTAGCCATAAACGTTGCTCAATAAATACTCACTATTTGGATAATGTCTAGTCTAATGCAAAATAGTGTATACAAGGTATCCAAGCACACTAGCATGAGCACATGAGTTATGTACATCTCACTAGATATAGATGGGCATTAATGCTCAATTGAATGATACGTTCCCATAAAAATGTGAACTCCTATTAATCTACAAACTCTCATGTTAAACAACTACAAAATAAAGTCAACATAGTTCCTTTAACACAACCAAAGTTAAAATTAAGAATTTTGGTGAAGTCAAGGAAGTAAGTGTGAGATCAAAATCAATCAAGTCCCTGAATCTAAGTCCAATTTTAAAAGGGAGGGCTTCTAAAGGCATGAAAATGACTAAGTCTGGGATGATGAAGTAAAGGTAAATTCCGAAGGGGCAGAATCTACCCTCTTCTTGGGATTTTTATCCCAACCACCCATTCATTTCTACCCAGGTGTAGGACTGCAAAAAACAAGGCATGAACGAGGAGACACACATAAATTTTAATTTCTATTTGGCCTCCTTGTCTAGGTCGGCCAAGGTAAGGATTTGAAAACAATTATATTTAATAATCTTTATTGGCCTTAAGAAACTCAAGTCGGTCCTCCTAGGTAGTCGTGCCTCTTGGCCCACAAATCACCTATATAAGGAGACTAAGTGACCTTATTTTAATATCATCTCAAAATCAAATTGAGCTTTGTAATTAGCAATGAATTTCCCCTTATAAGACAAAAAACTTTCATCCAAATTGGGAAGCAAATTTTACCGAGTTTGAGAAGAGATTTTTTTTACAAGAGGCATTGAATTTCATCTCAGCTTGTAGTGATTACCTTCATTAGATCAGGCAACAGACTAACTTGGGAGATGGCAGATGAACATGGGGGAGAGATCAAAATTTTGAGAAAGGTGAAATCTAGGCAGATTTGAGTATATTTATTTCAAAGTTTGTGATGAGGAGGATGGTGAAAATCAAATCTAAAACTTGTTTGAACTGAAAAATTACTTGTTTCTAGATTTTGGAATAATTTTCACCTCAAATTTGCCAAAGAAATGAAGACAATTGGCTTCTAACTTGAGACAATCGATGATTTGATCTATTCTTGCTTGATATGATGTAATTGTTACCCTAATTTTCATATGCATGAAAATTTGACCAATTCCCATCTCAAGGTCTCTATTTTTACCCCACCAAACACCTCAAAAAATTTCATAGCTTTATGTCCTATTCTCTGGTCTTTGCAAGCTTTCTAACTCTCTGGTCTGCAGGTTAAAAAATTCATAAAAGTAGCTGTTGTAGGCTTAAAACCCTAAGTAGCCCTTTGGCCTAATATATTTTTAAGTTACTTTATCAGCCACTTAAAATCCTAAATGCCCATGTGTGCTTTAATCCTATTGGCTGGTCGCAGATTCTCATATTTCTCTGCGGTGATCTTTCCCTCTCAGCAATTTAGCGATTGCATGATTCTCATAGTCGCTAAGTGTTTCACGGTTAAGTCCTCAATGGTTAGCAATTCAAAAAGTGCTTAGCCTTCCCTTGGTCACGCAATCATTGAGTTCTTTGGTGGTTTCAAGATTGTGGGGTCCCAGTTGATGAGATCAATGGTTGTCGTAAGATCTCATAGCATGTGTTAGAGGATTGCGATCTTATGACAACCGTCGATCTTTCCTTTTCTCAGTGCTTCATGCCTTTTTGGGTCCATTGCCATGATGTCCTATGTGGAGGTATTTCATTGGTCAAAGGGAGATGACTTGTAATTTGTCAGCGGGCCCAGTTGTTAGTCCTCGTTGATCTAACAGCTAGCATGTTTTCTCATGAAAAGTGTCAGAGGCATGTGATTTTCATACTGCCATTGATTTCTCCTGGTGACATAACTCTTCATGCCTGGTGGGTCCACTACTATGTGTATTCAAATGGCAGCTTCTGATTGGTCCACATGTACTGAGTCAGCTTATTCATCAGTGGGACCAAGTTCTTTCAGCGGTCAGAGGCTCTAACATATGCAGAGGATCAACAGCTATCGTATGTTCATGAGGCTATGTGTCAGGCCATGAGATCATGCGATGGCCATTGATCTTGCTTTATCTCAGAGCATTCTTGGTGGGTCCTTTCTTGTTGATGTGTTCGCTTCTTATTGGTTGCTGCATGATGATGAGGACTTCCAGGTGGACCGATGTTTCAGAGGGGTCCTGGTCTAATATAGATCTACGGTTGGCATAAAAGAACAAGGAATATTTGGGGGCCATGAGATCTTGCACCCACCGTTGGATTAGAATCTTGTCTTAAGTGGGACTAATGTTAGGACTTGTTGAGGTGTATGCTTACAAAGCAATCAAGGGCGAATAAAGGAATGACATGTGGTAGTTCTGGGCCTAGGGTTAGGGATTTTCCATGAATCAGTGACTAAAGAGATTTTCCATGTTCACTAGACTTAACCGAGGTCAACTAAATGCTTAAACGACTCTACAATTGAAGGAAAAGGGTAACCCGAGGTAGACTTAAGGTTAGATTTGCAGTCAAATGCCAAGCCTGGGTAAATAAGAAGATCTGACGGTCACGTTTTAAAGTGAGATTAAGTTTTAAATGTTGACCATCAATGGAGGAAAAGGTTGGGTGCCACCTGTTAGCCATTATTATTTAAATTCAAATATATTCCTGCAGGGTTTCGGCTAGGTTTTTTGAACCAGTAGTCAATTGTGACAAAATTAGTGGATGGAATTTATATCTTCAGGATGTTTACAGTTGAGGAAGATGATGATAGGGGTTTGGGCAGCCATTTTTGGTCATTTCTTGTCTCAAGGGGGTACCAATCAGTGCATTCATGGCAAGACTCTGTGCAAGAGAGGTAGATAGGTCCGGGTTGCTTGTCTGCAAGTTGATTTCCAATACAGAGATGGGCACAAATATTTGATCGGCTATGGTTTTTGCAGAGATATATTTATGATCAGATTTGATTGGCTAGGGTTTGATTATTGTATTGAAAACCATGTAACTCTAGTTAGTTTTTTGACTCTTGCCTGCGTGCAAAGGAGTATGTATATATTGTATTTTTGGAGCCTTAGGGCTCAGAGTTGGACAATTTGTAGAAGAAATTCATCTTTTCTTAAGGGTCATCTGTGGTATCATTTCTACCCTTTGGCTTATACAGTTCTATTTCTCCCATTGAGGATTCATATATTGCAGAGGTATTTTGTGACAATCCTTCATGTCCCTATGCTTCCTTGTCTAAATTATCTCTTATTGGATTAAAGTATATGATGTTTTTAGTGATATCTTAGGGTTCTTGATCCCTCTTGATTTCTATAATTTTGTGTTTTATTGTGTTTGATCTGATTTAGATGTTTTGTGGGTATACTTCAACCCCCTAACAATCTTGTCTCAATCCTACACCGAGTTGCAGAAGTAAATGTCTTCTTGCAGGTCATAAATTGTGTCTTATGTTCAAATCCTTCTATGAAATACTTATGCAAGCCTATTCAGTAAGCTGTGACCTACTAGATCTGAGCCTTTCATTGATTCCATTCCTCTATAATGAGATCCAAACCCTAATTTTAGTGTATCACCTAGTAGGTAGTTTGCTTTCAATTCTTTTCCCTTTCCAAGCATTCCTTCTATCCCTTTCCCTTAAAAGTTTTACTTTTTCATGTCTAGAAGAAAATTAAGGTGATTATCCAAGAGGAACCAGCCTAGAACCTAGAGGTCTCATTTCAGTTAGCATAGGTCCCACAACCTGGAGATGATTCCCATGTTATACTAGGTTATCAAGACTACAA
The DNA here is from genome assembly GCA_027943335.1 of Chamaecyparis obtusa. Taxonomy (NCBI): domain Eukaryota; kingdom Viridiplantae; phylum Streptophyta; class Pinopsida; order Cupressales; family Cupressaceae; genus Chamaecyparis; species Chamaecyparis obtusa. Next base: position 1,371,682 of record BSBK01004962.1, on the reverse strand, counting down.
GAGCTTGAAACAAGGGTGCAAACTTAGTGTATAACAATTTTGTCACGTCCGGTGGGACTACACAAGAAGTTCATTGTTGAAGATTATGTTATCTCTAATATACAGATTGCATAAAATAGGCTTTTAGAAGTCAGTCTATCAGGTATATCTGGCAACTCCATTGGTTTCAAGGATCCAGGCTAACCTTGTTTAAGGTTTATGAGAAAGATTGAGACTAGAAGCTCAAAGCCCACCAAATTTTCAAAGTTTCCCTCAAAAGGAAGTCACAAAGGTAGGTCAACTCAAAGAACATCCCTTGCAAGGAGATTTCAATCAACACCTCCTAATACCTCAGAAGGGAGACCTTCTCCCTTTCATTCCAAAAGAAGAGGTAGATCTCTAACCAGAGATCTAGAGGAGGATTCAAATCCAGTAGCAAGTACAGATCATATAGTTGTTAATCTTCAAATCATAGCTCCTACAATGGCTAGACAGTTTGCCTTTGTACCTTTCAATCAAGGGAGTCCATTAGCCTTTGCCCAACATCATGATGTGCCCTTGGTGGCACTAAAGAGTATACCTAATTTCGTAGGAGAAGGGCAAATGACTGCTTTTGAACACATAAGAGATGTGACCACCATCTGCAACATACACAATATAACCCAAGAAGATGTGGCCACAAAATTATTAGCAGCCTCTCTAAAAGGTAAGGCTCTTGAATGGTTTAAAACTTTAACTGTTGGTTCTATTACTTCATGGGATGAGTTAGGGGATGCATTAAGTAAACATTTTGAGGATAAATTGGATAACTTGTCTCTAGTTGAGCAGTTAACAACTATTAAGAGAGAACCTCAAGAGTAGATGACAGATTACAATAGTAGATTCCTTAAAACATGGAATAGAATTCCAGTCTTAGTGAGACCATCAACTGACCATGCTTTCCTCTACTACTTGCAAAGCTTGAATGGTCAAATTTATGTCATGATCCAATCTATGGGTGGTACTTCTTTACCCCAAGCCTTTGACATAGCTGTCAGGGCTGAAAATTGTTTGATCCAAGTAGGCATGATTGCTAGAAGGCCTCCAATGCCCATCTTTCCTAGCCTTCAACCCATTGCACCTACCCAAGTACCCCCATTCACCCCTATTCCCACTACATTAGCACCTCAAGCCAGTACTAGTGGTCAAGAGTTGAGAACAAGTTTCTCTCAGGAGCTGCAAGAGATAAAGAATAGCAAAAAACAAAGCAGTCAGCAAGAAATGACAAACTTATTGCAGACCTTGACTAAAGAGGTCACAAATTTGAAGAAAAAAGGTCAAGGAATTAGACCACCATTTCAGTCACAAGGCCAAGGTCCTAATCAACAATATCAAAATCAAGGACATCCTTATCAAAAAAATAGGCCACCATACCAAGGAGGTTATCAAGGACAAAGACAAAGTTTTAACCAAAGACCATTCCAACCATATAACCCTGCACCTCTCAATTCTAAAAATCCAATGAGGGATATGGTTCCTAGTCAAAATAATGTGGCTATGGATAATGAATGGTGTTTTCCTTGTAATCAGCCTCATAATCAGGCCACATGTTCAAATGGATGGATGAACCAAGCTCTAATGGTTCAAAATGCCTCACAAGCTCAATCAAAGGCTTCATCTAGTGGGTCAGTTCCTCAACAAGAGTCACAAGAGATTGAGACTGCCCTTTTCAATTGGGAGAAACCAGACTTCAATGGATTCAATGATGAGGTTGCTTTTGTTTCCTATACAAGAGCAAAGAGAAGAGCTCAAGACATGGAGAGAGCAGATTCTAATGCTAAAGCTACTACATCTGCAGAGCCACTGCAGCAAGTTACTCCCATCATACCTAAGGAGGTTCCTGCCATTACAAGCAAAGAAGGCCAACAGTCTAAAGAAGTAGAGCCTGTCATGGTGAAAGCACAATAGAGAGTACACACTGTGACACCTTATAATATTGTAGACAACATGAAGAAGGTGAATGTCACCATGTCCATGTGGGACTCTTTGGCTCTTCCAGGATAGCCTAAAATTTTGAAGAAGGCCATGACAGAAGTGACAACTCCTCAACCTACAAAAGAAGTTGCAAAGCCAGTGTTGGTTAACACTAATCAAGAAAAGGAGGCTCTAAGCAGCAACTCCAAGACCAATGCCACACAAGGTAGGAACTCAAAGCCAGCTCCCTTTTATGTATCTCTAATCATTGGAAAATATTTAGTGCATAATTGTATGGTATATAGTGGGGCTACTAGCACTGTAATGCCCAAGAAAGTAGCTGACCAATTAGGACTAAAATATGAGCCCTTCCAAAAGAAGGTTACCCAACTTGATGGATCCTCAATCAATACTATAGGTGTGGCTAAGGATACCAGTTTAATCCTGCATGCTAGTCCTAATTTTTCCATCCTCCTTGATATATACATCATAGATCTCCCTACATTATTTTCTATATGTCTTTCAAGAGAGTTTACAGCCAAGATAGGAGGCTATCTATCTTCTGATTGGTCTCACATGTTATTTCATACAAGGTATGGGACTAAGGTCACCATTAAGTCAGAACTATTAGCAGCACACCATATAGAGCCATATGTATCCAATACCATCAATGTAAATTGCCCTATATTTGATAACAATGACTTCCAAACCATTAGTGAAGCAGACACAAAAATAGAAAGTATCCCTGATATTTTTCTAGATGAAAGAGCTTTAGAAGCCCAAGAAAATCTTGTTTGGGATTTTGGTTTGGGAAGTTATTTGATACAAGAGAGTGGAGCCATAGAACCAAGCCTCCTCAAGGAAGATATTGATTCAGAGGAACAGAATAATCAGGTTTGGGAACTATTTTTTGATGGAGCTAGAAGTAGGCATGGTTCTGGTGGTGGTGTTATGTTAGTGTCCCCAAAAGGAGAAAGGTATTATACTACCTTTAGATTCAATTTCTCCTACACTAGTAATACTGCAGAATATGAAAGTCTAGTCAATGGACTAGAGTGGGCTAGAAAAAGAGGGCTTAAGGCCTTAAAAGTTTATGGCGATAGTGAGTTAGTTGTCAGCCAAGTAAGAGGGATAAGTGCAACCAAGAATGACACTTTGAAAGCATACAAACATAGATTTTGGGATGCAATTGAAGATTTTTGTGCTTTCAATATTGTTTCTATCCCTAGGAAGCTAAATCAAAATGCAGATAGGTTAGCTGCTGTTGGATCTCAGTATGATATTCCAAATAGCATCTCAAAAGAAGTGGATCAACAACATATCAAGGTGATTTTTAGACCATCCATTCCTGATAATGATGTCAATTGGCAAGTGTTTGACAATGATGAACAAATTCTACAGTTCTTGTTTGAAGAAGATGTTTTTTTAGAGTACAATCAAGATAGGCTATCACAAAACTATGGTGATTAGGTGATACAACTTAAGTCTAATAAGATGCCTAGAGGTCTTGTTACATTGGAGGCTATCTTCAACAAGGATGATGAAGTCAAGAAAAACAAAGTTGGCCTAGTAATCCAACAAGAACATTGTGTTGAATTAGAGTTGGAACCAGAAAGGAGCCTACAATTTGGAAAAGTAAACACTGAATTGGAAAAGCAAGCTTACACTCAGTTATTCAAAGAATTCAGTGATGTTTTTGCATGGCAATATAATGACCTCAAGGCTTTTGATCCTGCCCTTGCTCAGCACACTATTGAATTAGAACCTAATGCCAAACTAGTGAGGCAAAAGCAAAGGCCTGTTAATCCCAAACTTGAGCCACTTATGCATAAGGAAGTGCTCAAATTAATAGAAAGTCGTATCATCTACCCCATTAAGCATACTAGTTGGGTTTCCAACCTTGTTCTTGTTAGGAAGAAGAATGGGGAGTTGAGGTTATGTGTTGACTTCAGGGATCTTAACAGAGCTTCATTAAAAGACCGCCATCCACTACCCTCTATGGAACAAATCTTACAATGTGTCTTTGGATCTGAGAGATTTTCATTATTGGATGGCTATTCAGGATACAATCAGATCTTGGTGAATGAAGAGGATCAATACAAGACTGCATTTACAACCAAATGAGGAACCATGGCTTATCAGAAGATGCCCTTTGGTTTGTCAAATGTAGGTGCTACATTTCAAAAGGAAATGGATATGGCCTTTAAGAGCCTAATGTACAAGTTTGTGCTGGTCTACTTAGATGACATAACTATCTATTCAAAGCATGCAATAGATCACATCAAACATTTAAGGAAGATTTTTGAAAGGTGTAGAGAATTTGGGATATCTCTTAATCCCAAGAAATGTGTGTTCACAGTTCATGAAGGAAAATTGTTGGGATATGTAGTATCCAAAGAAGGAATTATAGTGGATCCTGAAAGAATTGTAGCTATCCTAGAGCTACCCCTACCACATCACAAGAAAAGTCTCCAATCTTTCATAGGAAAGATTAATTTTGTTAGGAGGTTCTTGCCTAACATTGTAGATTTACTCAAGCCCTTGACAGCCATGTTGAAGAAGAGTTCAGCTTTTAGTTGGACCAAAGAAGGGAGAGTCAATTTCCAAGCTATCAAAGAGGCCTTAACAAAAGCCCCTGCTCTCCTAAACCCAAATTTTAGTAAGGATTTCATCCTTTATGCTTATGGAGGTCATGATGCCATATCTACAATGCTAACTCAAGAAAATTTAGATGGATTAGAGCAACCTGTTGCTTTCTTTAGCAAAGGTTTAGAGGAGTATGAATAGAGATACTCTTTTGTAGAGAAACATGTGCTCACTATGGTGAAGAGCCTTAAAAAGTTCAGATATCTATTGAACCATAGCAAGGTACACTTGAAAGTTACTCATCCAAGTGTCAAAGAATTTTTGCTTTCCAAAGACCTAAATGAGAAAAGAGCTAGTTGGATCACCAAGGTGATGGAATATGACACAGATATTCAAACTACCAAGCTGGTTAGAGGAAGAGGTCTTTGTGAGAATTTGGTAGAGGATGAGATTTCAAAGATCAAAGCAAATAGATGCATCTCTTGTGGTGCATTCTACAGAAAAACAAGACAAGGCAACAAGTTGGTTGCCTAATATGATCAATTATTTGAAGACAGGACAATGCCCTACAGGCCTAGATTCAGCAAAAAGAAGGTATTATAGGTTACAATCTATTCCTTTTGTGCTAATAAATGAAGTTCTTTTTAGAAAGGATCACAATGGTGTCCTTTTAAGATGCATAGATTCAGAAAAGATAGCTGATATCCTATTTGAGTTCCATGATGGACCTTCTGGAGGTCACCTTTCTCCTAGGACTACTGCTTTTAAAATCATGAGGGCTGGATACTATTGGTCATCTATCTTTAAGGATAGTCATGAGTATGTGAGAAAATGCATCAAGTGTGCCATGTTTTCAGGAAAAGAGAGGCTTGCAGCCTTGCCCCTACAACCAATCAGAACAGAGTGACCCTTCATGAAATGGGGTATAGATTTCATTAGAATGATCAATCCTCCATCTAGTGCAGGACATAAATGGATAATTACTGTGACTGATTACTTCACCAGATGGACAAAAGAAATTTCTTTAAAAGAAGCTAATGAAAATTCTATGTTGAGTTTTTATGATGATATAATCCATAGATTTGGCATTCCATATTCCATCATATCAGATAATGCATTGGCATTCATAGGTCTCAAAGTCTTAGAGTGGGCAGTCAAGAATGGCATCTATCTGAATACCAGTTCTAACTATTACCCTCAAGGAAATGGCTTAGTAGAATCAATGAATAAGAACTTGATTAGGATAATCAAGAAGACTTTGCAAGACAATCAGAGAGATTGACATACCAAATTGAAGTCTACCTTGTGGTTAGATAGAATCACTCCAAAGAAGATAATTGGGAATTCCCCTTATGTGCTAGTGTATGGCAAAGAGGCCAAGTTGTCTATCTCAGTTGAATTGCCAGCTCTGGACTTGGCTACTTAGTATGCTCTATTTGAAGAGGGAGGTCCCTTGTAGATCAGATATGCTCAGTTGATGGAATTAGAAGAGATCAGAGACAAATCAATGCAAGATATGGAATTCCATCAGATTTAGACAAAGAGAGGTTTTGATAAGAGAGCTAGAGTCAAGAATTTCAAAGCTGGGGACGTAGTCCTCAAGTGGGATGAATTCAAAGCTAGGCCTAGCAGACATACCAAATTTGATTCATTTTGGGGTGGACCATTTGTTATAATAGAATGCAAGGGATCCAATGCTTTCCAACTATTAGATCTTGAATGAGATGCCTTGCCAATATCAGTGAATGGTTTCCACTTGAAGCCCTGCTTTGAGGTTAATCCCCCTCTGTAAATTTTGTAAATATGCTTTCCCCTACTTTCTTTCCCTATTTTCTAGGTTAGTTTCCTACTTTCCAAGAAGTGCCAATGCACAAGTTTGCCTCTCTAGTTCCAGTCCTGTCTCCCTGTGAGAATTTTTTATTTTTGATGACGACATGCCCAATGGATTGTCATAGACCACTGGTTTTCCATGTCTAGCAAGCTGACATCCAGTAGAAATCACCAAAATGTTACCCTAATTTTCATATGTATGAAAATTTGACCAATTCCCATCTCAAGGTCTATGTTTTTTACCCTACCAAACACCTCAAAAAATTTCATAGCTTTATGTCCTATTATCTGGTCTCTGCAAGCTTTCTAACTCTCTAGTCTACAGGTCAAAAAATTCATAAAAGTAGCCATTGTAGGCTTAAAACCCTAAGTAGCCCTTTGGCCTGATATATTTTTAAGTTACTTTATCAGCCACTAAAAATCCTAAATGCCCATGTGCACTTTAATCCTATTGGATGGTCACAGATTCTCATATTTCTCTTGCAGTGATCTTTCCCTCTCAATGATTCAGCGACTGCATGATTCTCATAGTCGCTAAGTGTTTCACGGTTAAGTCCTCAATGGTTAGAGATTCAATGAGAAATTAGCCTTCCCTTGGTCATGTAATCACTGAGTTCTTTGGCGGTCTCAAGATTGTGGGGTACCAGTTGATGAGATCAATGGTTGTCGTAAGATCTCATAGCATGTGTCAAAGGCTCACAATCTTACGACAATCGTCGATCTTTCCTTTTCTCAGCACTTCATGCCTTTGTGGGTCCATTGCCATGGTGTCCTATGTGGAGGTATTTCATTGGTCAAAGGGAGATGACTTGTAATTTGTCAGCGGGCCCGGTTGTCAGTCCTCTTTTGATCTAACAGCTGGCATGTTTTCTCATGAAAAGTGTTAGAGGTATGCAATTTTTAGATTGTCGTTGATTTCTCCTGGTGATGTAACTCTTCATGCCTGGTGGGTCCACTACTACATGTATTCAAATGGTGGCTTCTGATTGGTCCACATGTGCTGAGTCAGCTTATTCATCAGTGGGACCAAGTTCTTTCAGTGGTTAGAGTCTCTGACATCTGTAGAGGATCGAAGGTTGTCGTATGTTCGTGAGGCTATGTGTCAGGCCATGAGATCATGTGATGGCCGTTGATCTTGCTTTATCTCAGAGCATTCTCGGTGGGTCCTTTCTTGCTAATGTGTTTGCTTCCTATTGGTTGCTACGTGATGATGAGGGCTTCCAGGTGGATTGATGTGTCAGAGGGGTCCCGGTCTAATATAGATCTATGGCTGGTGTAAAAGAACAAGGAATATTCAAGGGCCATGAGATCTTGCACCCACCGTTGGATTAGAATCTTGTCTTAAGTGGGACCAATGTCAGGACTTGTTGAGGTGTATGCTTACAGAGCAATCAAGGGCAAATAAAGGAATGACATGTGGTGGTTCTGGGCCCAGGGTTAGGGGTTTTTCATGAATCAGTGACTAAAGATATTTTTTGTGTTTGCCAGACTTAACCGAGGTCAACTAAATTTTTAAACGACTTTGCGACTAAAGGAAAAGGGTAACCCGAGGTAGAATTAAGGTTAGATTTGTAGTCAGATGCCGAGCCTAGGTAAATAAGAAGATCTGACGGTCACGTTTTAAAGTGAGATTAAGTTTTAAACATCGACTATCGATGGAGGAAAAGGTTGGGTGCCACCTGTTAGCCGTTATTATTTAAATTCAAATATATTCCTGCATGGTTTCGGCTAGGTTTTTTGAACCAGTAGTCAATTGTGACAGAATTAGTTGATGGAATTTATATCTTCAGGATGTTTTCAATTGAGGAAGATGATGATAGGGGTCTGGGCAGCCATTTTTTATCATTTCTTGTCTGAGGGGGGTACCAATCAGTGCATTCATGGAAATACTTTGTGCAAGAGAGGTAGATAGGTCCGGGTTGCTTGTCTGCAAGTTGATTTCCAGTACAAAGATGGGCACAAATATCTGATTGACTATGGTTTTTGTAGAGATATATTTATGATCAGATTTGATCAGCTAGGGTTTGATTATTGTATTGAAAACCATGTAACCCTAGTTAGTTTTTTGACTCTTGCCTGTGTGCAAAGGAGTATGTATATATTGTATTTTTGGAGCCTTAGGGCTCAGAGTTGGACAATTTGTAGAAGAAATTCATCTTTTCTTAAGGGTCATCTATGGTATCATTTCTACCCTCTGGCTTATACAGTTGTATTTCTACCATTGAGGATTCAAATATTGCAGAGGTATTTTGTGACAATCCTTCATGTCCCTATGCTTCCTTGTCTAAATTATCTCTTATTGGATTAAAGTATATGATGTTTTTAGTGATATCTTAGGGTTCTTGATCCCTCTTGCTTTCTATAATTTTGTGTGTTATTGTGTTTGATCTAATTTAGATGTTTTGTGGGTATACTTCAACCCCCTAACAGTCTTGTCTCAATCCTACACCAAGTTGCAGAAGTGAATGTTTGCTTGCAGGTCATAAATTAAGTCTTATGTTTAGACCCTTCTATGAAATACTTATGCAAGCATATTCAGTAAGTTGTGACCTACTAGACCTGATCCTTTCATTGATTCCATTCCTCTATACTAAGATCCAAACCCTAATTTTGGTGTATCACCTAGTAGGTAGTTTTCTTTCAGTCCTTTTCCCTTTCCAAGCATTCCTTCTATCGCTTTCCCCTAAAAGTTTTACTTTTTCATGTCTAGAAGCAAATTAAGGTGATTATCCAAGAGGAACCAGCCTAGAACATGGAGGTCTCATCTCAGTTAGCATACGTCCCACAACCTGGAGATGATTCCCATGTTATACTAGGTTATCAAGACTACGAGAGCTTGAAACAAGGGTGCAAACTTAGTGTATAACAGTAATTTCCTTCATGAAATATTCAGATTTCTGACAAGTTGTTTCTTATAATCCCATGAATTAACTAAATTTTTTTCAGGCTTAATTTATTCCTTAATGTGTATTATTTATATGTGTTGTTTAAGGACTTCTAGCTAAGACTATTCATGCCATATACATTGTAAATTGGTTCTAACAAAGAGGCAAATAAAATAGAAGGTTAAGGTGGTAGAAGCTGCATAATTTACACATTGTTTATCAAAGCCATTACAAGCATGTTAAGATTTCACAATTACTCATTTAACATTCTAAGGTGTCCATCAAAATTCTTGATTTTATTGATAGGTTTCATATCTTGTAATACAATTGATAAAAAAGGTAAGGGTTTACAAATCTGTTCATAAATGAACTACTTCCCACAATGCCCAATTGTTCTTAAGTGACTCAACCCAACCAAGACTTATTCCAATGTAAACCAATGATAGATTTGATGTATTTAAGGTGTATAAGGGTATATTAAAGTGGTTTTAAGCTTTCAAGTGTTACCCACACTCCCAATGGCTAAATAGCTTCAGACTATTCCAGAGACCTAATGGCCCTTCCTTGTAGCCCTGCAGAGACTTTCTAGGTCTTTAAACTCTTCACTTTCCTAAAAAAAATAATAAAACTAAACACATATTCACATACCCATTTGACCATACCTAAACATACCAAATACTCATATATTTTTATTTTGGAACAACTTACAATACCCTGACTGTACCCCTGTAAATGCACCTAAAAGTGAGTAGTTTAACAAAGAAAATCCTATTTGTAGGTAACCCCAAGACCCCAAACTCTACATAGTGTTTTCAAATGTCTCAAAACCTCTAAACCTAAGAGGAATTTAACCCAAACTATTGGGAACACCAAAATCCCCAAATCACCTCTCCTAAACCCTTGATTCAAGGGTTTCTTCAATCTCAACCCTTCAAGCTCTTCCAAGATCAATTGGTGATTGATTCACCATTCGTACAAAAATATAAGACTACTCCAATCATAAAAACACCAAGCTATTCAAGCCAAACTCCCGCTACTATACTTGTGCCATGAATTTTAATGAAAAACTTCTTTGTTACAACCAGTGATCACTTCCTCTCATCAAAATTCTACAACTTCAAGATGATAACACTATTATACATGTTAGTGAGCTTCATTTCATGGATTCTAGGCCTTTGAGTCCATGGAATGGTTATTCATTACAAATAAACTTCAAAACAATGAAAGAAAACTGAACAAAGCAAGGTTAATCTGCTGTGTGTGAGGGTACAGTCATGTTAAATGACTCTCAAAGCCTTCAAAACGTGTGAATTAAGAATTATGAAACACAACAAAAACCCTAAACTCCCCATGATACATGAAGTGATTATCCTTCTCATGATGTATTTCATGAAATCCCTCTCCCCAACATTGATATTAAGAGTAAAATTGAGGCTCATAAGACAAAGGGACATTTTGAGACTCATTATTCAAAATGAAGTTCTTATCCTTCTCATGATGTAGTTCATGAAAGACCTCTCCCCCAACATTGATATTAAGAGTAAATTTGGGGCACATAAGACATAGGGATATTTTGTGACTCATTATTCATATATGAACACTAACACAGAGGACAAGGAAGATGAGGAGGAGAAGGATGCCTTTATGGAAATGTTTTCTCACCCCATCGTTTGATAAAATTAAGAGAATCAAGAGTAAATTCACTAAAGGGTGGGATTTTGACCAAGTATAGGGAGATTTTTTTCAAGTCCGATAAAATGGCCAAGGCAATTACAGAGATAAGGAATGATTTGATCAAAGAAATAAGAGATAAGGAATGATTTGATTATTTTGGATGTAGGAAGACTTATTTGAATTCCATTTATCTTTCCACTCTTTCACTTCATTATTTTCATTGTATTAAGTCTAGTGCCTTGGTTGATATTCTGGAGACACTAACTGGCAGGGTACAATCAATTTAATAGTAGTTTGACATAAAATATATGAAGGCTACTTAGTTTATCTTAGGGATAGAGATAATTTAATTTTAATTTTGGTTGTGTTAAAGGAACTATGTTGACTTTATTTTGTAGTTGTTTAACATGAGAGTTTGTAGATTAATAGGAGTTCACATTTTTATGGGAATGTATCATTCAATTGAGCATTAATGCCCATGTATATCTAGTGAGATGGACATAACTCATGTACCTCATGCTAGTGTGCTTGGATACCTTGTATAAACTATTTTGCATTAGACTAGACATTATCCAAATAGTGAGTATTAATTGAGAAAATTTTATGCCTAATCTTAGTAAAATATTCCTTCATGCTAGCAGTCTACAAAATTAGACCTTTATTAAGAATTCATCATATCAGATAAAGTATGTTTAAGAATTGTTGGGACTGGTCCTTTGGGGTGTATTAAACAAAATAGAATTTTCAGCATATTATTATCATTCTATTTCTTTGTTGTAAACATTCCATTGGTTCATTTTTGTACTTTTTTTTGTGTTAAATGCATTTAAAATAAAGCTCTAATTCTGTAGACTACCAGTCAGACAAATCTTCATTGTCTTCTGATTGTCTTCTTTATATACTAGCATTTAAATGAAACATTAAGCATAGTAATAATATGCTTAATCTATTAGTAATTGGTAGATAAAGCATATTATTACTATGTAGAGTTAGGGCCAAGTTCGTGCACACAAGAAAAAGTCCAGTGCCCTATAGAATTAGTCTAACAGTAAATTTATAACAATGCGGATAAGAATCAATTTGTAATTACTATGCATTAAACATGCTAAACTGATAAAGGTGTTATTTGCATTTAATCTGCCAATTACTAATAGATTAAGCATATTATTACTATGCTTAATGTTCCATTTAAATGCATTTAACACAAATTTTTTTTTACAAAACTGAACCAATGGCATGTTTACAAAAAAAGGTCTAATAGAACTCCCAACAATTCTTAAACACACTTTATCTGATATGATAATTCTTAAACAATTAAGGTTGGAGTAGACATAGTTATCACATAGTTTTTTGTGTGGTACAAGGAAGATTTGGCTAGGTCAAATCTTCCTGTGTGCTAGCAGTCTAAAAATTTAGACCTTTATTAAGAATTCATCATATCAGATAAAGTATGTTTAAGAATTCATCTATTTCTTTGTTGTAAACATGCCATTGGTTTAGTTTTGTAATTTTTTTTGTGTTAACATGCCATTAGTTCAGTTTTGTAATTTTTTTTTGTTGTAAACATGCCATTGGTTCATTCTATTTATTTTTTCAGGAACAAGTTGGCCCTTGGCCAAATCAATACTACTTGCAATCTCATTGCCAAAGTGGCCAAAGACCATGTTAGGCTGATAAAATACGGGGATTCTCTTTACCGTTGCAAATATTTGAAGGTTGTTGCACTTGGACAAATGTATACCATTGTTAAGAGAATTGGACTGAGTTTGGCTTACCTCGAACAGGTGAGGCAGCATATGGAAAGGTTGTCATCTATTGACCCAAATACTAGGACTATTTTGATCTGTGGGTACCCTAATGTTGGCAAGAGTTCTTTTATTAATAAGATTACTAGGGTGGATGTGGATGTGCAACCTTATTATTTTACTACTAAATCTTTGTTTGTCAGGTATACTGATTATAAGTACTTGAGGTATCAGGTTATTGATACCCCTAGTATTTTGGACCACCCCTTGGAGGACAAGAACACCATCAAGATGCTCAGTATTGTTGCCTTGGATCATTTGAAGGCAACTGTTTTGTTTTTCCTTGATGTTTTGGGGTCCTATGGTTATAGTATTGCACAACAGGCAGCTTTGTTTGACAGCATAAAACCTCTATTTTCCAATAAGCTTCTTATTGTAGTTTGTAATAAGATTGATTTGCAACCACTAGAGACACTATTAGAGGAGGATGCAAAATTGGTTGCAGAGATGAGATTTGAGGCTAGGAAAAATATGGGTGGGTTCTTTGGGAATCAAGAGGGGGGGATGATGGTGTGCTACTCTCTATGAGTGCTTTGAAGGAAGAAGTGGTGATTGCGATGAAGAATGCGGCATGAGAGAGGTTGTTGGAGCAAAGAGTGGAAATTAAGATGAATTCAAAGAAGATCAATAGTTGTCTCAATTGGATTCATGTTGCAATGCCCAAGCTGCAAGATGGGAAAGAGAGGCCCCCTTGTATTCCTTAAGATTTTTTGGATGCCAGGGCGCGTGTTGTGCCCAAGGAGGCCAGGAAGCTAGAGAAGGATATTGAGAATGAAAATGGTGGGGTTGGAGTTTACTCTACAAGCTTGAAGAAGCGGTATATTTTGGAAAATGAAGAGTGGAAAGAAGATGATATTCCTAAAATCATGGATGGACACAATGTTGCAGACTTTATTGATCCAGATATCTTGCAGAGGCTTGAAGACCTGGAGAGGGAAGAATGGCTTAGGATAGTAGCTAAGGTTGATGAGGATGATGAGATGGGGGAAATGGAGTTGAATGCTGATGAAAAGGAAGCTCTGGCTACAATTAGGAAGAAGAAGAAGATGCTTATCATCAAATAGAGATTGAAGAAGAGTACTACAGAGAGAAGGCCTACCGTACCAAGGAAGTTTCAAAAGAACAAGGAATATGGCTTAAATAGAATGGGAAGACATCTTTCTAGCCTAGGCCTGGATCCTTCGGCAATTAGCTTCATAATAAATGAAGTAGATGAGAGCTGAGAAATTAGCTTCCCAAGAAAAATCTCATAAATGAACTATGTGTACCCCAATTCCTGTGCCCTCTGTGCGTACCTAAATGATAAATTTGAAACAACAAGGGTAAGGCTTAAAGAAGTTAATTTTGCATCACAGTATGTAGTTGTTGCAGCAAAAGAGCATCAGGAACCACCTTCAGCACAATATGAAGGTGATCATATTGTGCTGAAGGTGGCACCTAATGCTCTGCTGCTGCAAGAACTACAGACTGTGATGCAAAATTAACTTCTTTAAGCCTTACCCTTGCTATTTCAAATATATCATTTAGGTACGCACACAGGGCATAGGAATTGGGGTACACATAGTTCATTTATGATATTTTTCTTGGGAAGCTAATTGCTAAGCTCTCATCTACTTCATTTATTATGAAGCTAATTTTTGAAGGATCCAGGCCTAGGCTAGAAAGATGTCTTCCCATTCTATTGTGTATAGAGAATGTTAACTATGACAATCTCTTGGTTTTAGGAAATGTAAACATGTTGAGTCTTCTTGGCTTCACTTGCTATCCATGCATATTTTGGTTGTGTTGCACGTGCATTCTCATTTCAGAGTGGGAAAATCTTATTTTGGATGCGAGGGAGAGAAGCCAAACACAAAGAAAATGCACATAAACATGACAACCGAGAAACATAAATGTAGATATCACAATAGATGAGAAACATAAATGTAGGCATCATGGTCAAATTTTTTTGGAGACAACATAATTGAGTGGTATACCTAGATGATGCAAAGCAACCACTACTCCTTTGGTTCCAAGTTGACACTGCGGGATCCAAAAACCATAGATAAGGAATAAATTTAGAGAGCGGAGAAGGGCCATAATGACCAAAATAATATAGGACAAACCTCAAGTTAAATGAGGCAATTGAAAACATTTAAATAGATTTTCATTATTAAATAATGAAATTTGCATATACTAGTGTTCTAAGCCCCCTCATTACATGATTTATTATTGCAAGCCCCCTCTGACTTACACATCTAGAAAATGAAACTACAACCTATTGGGATTGAGACAAACCTTATAAAACAACAATAGCTAAGAAGGATCGCTTGCCAACATCTGCTGAATACAAGGTCCTCCAACCATTGCCTCCAACCTTGTATTCAACAGATGTTGGCAAACAATCCTTCTTAGTTGTTGTTGTTTTATAAGGTTTGTATCAATCCCAATAGGTTTTAGTTTCATTTTCTAGATGTGTAAGTCAGAGGGGGCTTACAATAATAAATCATGTAATGAAGGGGCTTAGAAAACTAGTAAATGCAAATTTCATTATTTAATAATGAAAATCTATTAAAATATTTGCAGTTGCCTCATTTAACTTGAGGTTTGTCTTGTATTATTTTGGTCATTATGGCCCTATATTATTTTGGTCATTATGGCCCTCCTCCGCTCTCTAAATTTATTCCTTATCTATGGTTTTTGGATCTCACAGTTTTGACTTGGAACCAGAGGAGTAGTGGTTGCTTTGCATTGTCTAGGTATACCACTCAATTATGTTGTCTCCAAAAAATTGTGACCATGATGCCTACATTTATGTTTCTCAGCTGTTGTGTCCTAGGACCCCTTATGACCCTTTACAATCCCTAAGAATACATCTTAGAGGTCTTAAAATGTCGTAAAGGGTCATAAGAGGCTCCTACGAGGGGCCAGATGAGCTTCCACCTTCACGTGGTTGGCCCTATTAAGTAGAGAATGTTAAACTATTCTTGAAACAAAGAGAAGCTCAATAATTTAAGGTCTCGGTCCATAGACAAATTAAATTAGACTTACTATCCAAATTGGACAAATTATTTTTTTTGTACATGGCACTTGGAGTCAAGTGTGTCTCTAAACATTGTGAGATTTCCATATTCTTTAAGTGTTCTGTCACAATTTTATTTGTTAAAGATTGAATTAGGGATTAAGCATTTTCCCACAATTTTATTCGTACATTGATGAGAATCAACGATGGAGAGTTTTTAGATTCTGAGAAGACGTATATGTAGTGGAGGCTAGAAGGGACTTTTGTGGAGATTTTCTAGAGTGGCTATATACATACGAGGGTTTCCAGATTGATTACCAATGTAGAGATGATGATTCAGTAACCCGCATCTATAAAATCTTCACAAATATCCCTTCTTTGAACTCCACTCATTCATCTTCTTAGAATCTAGAAAATTTGGATATTGTTTCTCATCCATGCATGAAATGTGCTAGTGATCATATAAAATTACTTTTGCGAGACTGGGATCAATTATGAGAAGGTAAAAAATAAGATAATATTATTGTATCTTTCATTTCTTTTATCCATTCATATTTTTTGCCTTCTCTTATATTGGATACTATGCAGTGTACATAAAGGCAAGGTGGTGATTATTCTTGATGATCGACAGGTATAAGTCTTCTAGGCCTTACCCAGTAGCTAAGACTTAAGATAATATGCTTAACTCTTTATCGTTGTCCTCATAGTGTAGGAATTTATCTACTTCCTGCACTTGTAGACTACGAGTACATCCATAAAGAAGCATCCCCTCCCGTGGCTTGAATAATGTAGGCCATGGGAGGAGATGCTTAACTCTTTATTGCTGTCCTCATAGTGTAGGGATGTCAAGGCAGTCTAACTTTGGATTCCGAAGGAGGTCACTGGTGAATAATATTCCAACTTCTACCATTCACTTCAAAGGTTTGTGAATTGCAACTTTAAAGTTTGGCTAGTAACCATTTATAAATGAAGAAGATTCAAAAGAGTTGGATCCTTTGAATGATAGGATGAATGTGCTGGTTGAACTAGAGGAGAACAGGAGAGCAGATCATGAAGAAAATATAAGACAACAACAAAAAGTGAAAATACAGCATGACAAAAGGGTAGAGTGCAAAAAATTCCAAGGAGATTGAATTTTGAAATGGAATGCAAAGGATCAAGACAAGGGAAAGCATGTAAAGTTTGAATCTTTATGGCTTGGTCCATATGTCATCACTGGTAAGAATGGTGAGGAATCTTACTATTTGTAGGATATCGATGGACATGATCAAGAATTGTCCACTCATGCTCAGTATTTAAAGGGTTTTTTCTTTCAGAACTGAAATCAGGTGTATCCGTAACTCCCCTTTTACTTTTTGTTTTTGTTATTTTATTTTAACAATGGATCTTCTTTTTCCAGAGATATTTGAATTCTCACTGCACCCACAAGGGGTACATGTCCCCAACTAGAGCCACTGGTGGAACTTAGTATTTTGCAAATATTTTCCACCTATTATTGCTTTGATTATAGTTAGTTATATTGACACTTTCATGTAAAATCTATTTTTCATTTCAAAGACTTTCTTTATAGCATAAAATGATTATACAGTTGTGATCAGTAAAAGAATCTCTTACTACACTCCCTTTTTTATTGCAGAGAAAATCATGATCTGTCATCTATATCGATGACACAGGTCTCAAGGTGCATCCCTAGGGCTTACTTATCACATGGAAATCTCTATCCATGAATCTTGGCTTTGATTTTCTTGAAATTCCATGATATATATGATGTTTTCACATATCACTATAGCTATAGTGATAAGACATCAGATATCGGGGTATACTACAACAAAGGTAGTAAGGTCAGCTTGGGTATGGTATCATTGTAGCGTATAGCGATCAGGTTCATTGATGTGTGGAGAAAACTCATTATCGATATGACGATGAGAGATAAAGAATGGTGTATCACTATAACCTATAGCGATCATCGGTGAGCGGGATCTTTTGGATCTAGTTGTGGCAATCAGTGATGACATTTTTAGTGTAAGTCATGGTGATGGGTAAAGGAAGTGGGATTTGAAACCTTCGCTCTATGTTATGGAAAAATGTGTCATCAGAGATTGAAGGGATAAGATTTTATTACATCGACCGACGATGAAAAAATTACATTGCTATAGGCTTTCACGATGAGTGGTCCCAGAGATGAAAAGGCTAGATCGCTATAGAAATGGCGATAAGGATTTAGGTGATTGAAAGAAGTATTGTGTTGCGGTGATCAATGATAAGGTGGGTTGATCGCTGTATGGTATGATGCCATTTTTTTTTTAACATTCCATATTTGGTCAAAATTTTGACTAACCTTAGTCAAAACTCTCACCAAGTCTGGTCTAAATATTGACCATTCTATGTCAAAATGTAGCGTTGTGGGTTTGGCATCCTGGTCAGACGAGCCAAATATTTTGACCAATATTTGTCTAAATTTTGACTAATTTTGGTCAAAATTTAGTGTCATGGTTTTTGGCATCCTGGTCGGGCGGGCCAAATATTTCAACCAACGATGGTCAAAAGTTTGACAAATAAACCTACCAATTGCAGATGTCAGTTTCGACCAAGATTGGCATAGAACATTCTATGTTAACAATGATATGTCAAAAGTTTGACTAGGAAAATAGTGACAAGACCATTCGTAGATCATTCTACCAATCTTGGTAGAAAGTTTGACCATTTGTTCATTGAAAATAGGTGCCAATTGTACTAGTGTGAGGAAGGAGAATCATCAAAGAGTGGAGAACAAAGGAATGCAAAGCCAATGAATAACAAGCCTACATGCCATCACTGTGGAAAGCTAAGACACACAACTAACATCTGCAAAAGAAAACATGGTAAGTATGATCCTTAACCAAAATTCAATGGATATTTTTTTAACTATAAAAAATGTGGACATCAGGCACATGAATGTAGGACAAAGGTCAATAATCCACCTACATCACCTAGATTTCAAGGACAGTGTTTTAACTGTCAAAAATTTGGACATAGAGCATATGAGTGTAGATCCAAAGCCAAGTGGACATCCAATCAATAGACTAAGGCACCTAAGAAGGGTAATACATACAATTGGGACTACAATACATGGTATAGTTATCATTATTATGGAAAATATGGTCATATTGGAGAAAAAATTTTGAAGACACATTTTAGAGGTAAATCCAAAATTTGAATGAATGGAAGTATGGTATGCTACAAATGCAATAAGATTGGTCACTTAAGGAAAGACTACAAAGCACATATACCAAGCAATGAACAAAACAAGAATTAATAAATTGTTGAGAAGAAGAGAATTAAGATGAATGAGACATGGAAGAAGAAAGAGGAAGCAAGTAGTAGTGGAGTTAGTGAACCTGAGGTCACCCAATCTGATGGATTAGGTGATCACACTACTTCGAACTAAGAAAATAAGGTATGTGTCGAATTGAATCTTGCAATGTTTTATTCTACATCATTTCCTAACATTTGATAAGATAAGGTCCATTTTTGCATAGATTAATATGCATTATGACAGATTTGAGTGAGAAGCTACATTGTAAATTTGATGTCGAGCATCAGTATTTTAGCCTATAGTGACCGAGTCACTAGTGTTTGCTGAGATCTTGTGATCGCTGAGATGTAATGTACATCGAGCCATAACCAAATGGTTGTATCGACCAAGCTTATGTTAACTGAGTTGACATGAGATTGTTGAGACAACTGTATCTTACCTAGAAAGTGTACGAATCATTAATGAATCCCTAATCCAACCGTTTGAAGTCTATAAAGCTAGAAGTTACCATTTATCCTCATTTCACCAGTGATTTGAGAACTTTTTTGAATGATTATAGAGTGATTAACCAGAGAAACTTGTGCTAAGCATGATTTGCAGAAATCTTCAGAATGTGCCATTGGCAAACATATGTGCAAGGTATTTTATCAAGTTATTTATTTTAGGAATTGAACCCTTGAATTTGAAGAAATGACATCTTCATCATCGGATGCAATAAAGAAGCAAGGGAAGGAAGTTTTTAACGTTCAACTTGTAAGGAACGACGCATGTAAGCTGCATAAATTCTAGGCCATTCTAGAGAGTGTAATATTGGGGAATCTCACTGGAGCCCTAATGTCTATCCCTCAGAAGGTTTTGATGATCAATGACATTCACTCATGCTATATGTGTAAGATTAGAGAGATTGGAGACTACGATCTTAGAGAAGCATATGATAAATTGTGTAGCAATGGGGTATTGAAGCCTAAACATGAGAAGGTTGTTGAGTGAGGGTTGGTGCATGCCCTTAGTTTCCCACAGAATTTCAAATTTGAATGGATCAAAGTTGTACTAAGCTAAGTACATGACATGAAAATTTGGCTGGAAGATGGACCAGTTAAGATTACCAAAGAAATGATACACCGGGTAACTAGGTACCCTAGCCTCACAAGAAAGAAAACCATGAGATGTCAAAGCAAAGAGGAAATTAAAGAAAAAACCCAGGTGGTGTAGAACAAATAGGGAATGACAATTTCAACTATCATGGACCCAAAAATTGATTTTGCAGTGAGGGTGATAGCTCACAAGTTTTATCAGTCCAATCGGTTGGATAGTGTCCCATGTATGGCAATAGACCAAGCTTGGAAGATAGTAAATAAGGGTCATACACATGACCTTTTTGAGCTTCAACTGACACAACTTGCTGAGAACCTCACATCCATCAGAAAATAAAAAAATTATATGTGTATGTTTGGTTCTTTACTTGTCTGTCTATTTTTCCACATACAGAATAGTTTTCCTACTATTAGGGATGTAGAATGGGATAAGAATAGACATGTCACATTACATATTAGTGATTTTATTGATCAGATAGGTGATAACTTTGAGAGTGTAATGGATAGCTATTTTTTTGAATTCAAGAAGAAAATGAGGAAAAGAAGTAGGATCCCTATATCACTAGTGGAAAAGTACTAAAAAGATATATATGTTTCCTAGTTGATACAAATTTCACATATGCACAAGCAGTAATACTAAGGCTATAATGGCTAAGGCCATTACCTTATGAAGAAAATATAGATGAGACAAAAAAAAATCACAACCCTATTAGCTAAAGAAGTTGACAAGAAGGCTACATATGAAGATGCTAAAACCAAGATAACCATGGGATTTAAAAGTGCTACCATGGAGAGGAAAAGAAAGAACATAGTGAAAAACATAGACAAAATGCTAGGAGAAGAAGAGGTAGATGCACCTCTTGCATTAACTCAAGGATTATGAGAGGACAAGTCTAGTGAGTCAGAAGAAAGTGAAGAGGAGATTGTGGTAGTTAAGAAAGGAAAGAAAGCATCAGTCATCGAGCCTATCAAGAAGAAAGTATAGAAACCTAAGCCCATTTTCTCCCCAGTACTTAGGCCTAGAACTAGGGAAACTTCAACTATCATAGCTTTTGAGCCACTAAATAAGACCCCTACTTCAAGGAAAAGAAAAATAGTTCAGGGTAAGGTTGTACCAAGAAATATAAGGAAAAAGCCAAGAAGAAAGTTGATTTTGGAAAAAGATGATGAGGAACCAGAATCTGATGGGGTTATTAAGAAAAAGGCATTACCTCAAAGGAAACAACTAACTATGGATGAGATATTCCACAACATCACAAGCACTACTGGCTTAGAAGGCTCTAAGAAAATTAGATTCAAGAAACTAAGCATTGAAGACAAGGAGAGAGTAGAACAAGCTATCCTTGAGATGCTTTGTATATTTAAAATAACACCATTAAAATTAGGTAATCATATTCCTGATGAATTGTACAAGAGGATAGCTCAAAAATAGGAATATGTCTTAATGACTGAGAAGAAAATCAAGGAGAGCACTCTTGCTCAAGTCATGCCTGACTTATCCCCTAAATATATCAAGCAGTATATGGAGCAGTATAGGAATCGATTTGTACCCAAGCTCCAACCATATTCATTGTTAAAACACAAAGTAGAAGAGATTGTGCAATAGAGCACAAGATTATGGAAAATCATTTTTGGTCTTATAGTGGATAAGAGTGCACAACCGAGTGTAGGAACATCCAAGGGAGTAGAATTGGAGAATAGGGAGGATGTCAGTGAACAACAAGTTTAGAAGGATGCAGATTAGAAGGCTGAAGAGATAAATAAACAAGATGAAATAATAATTGTTGACATCACTAAGGACTCTCTATTGAAAACAAATATATTGACCGAAGAATAAATTTAGCAGCATATACAATCTCAGGCAGCCAAGGATAAATTTCTATCGAGCATCAATCTAGTATTACTACAAGTACAATATTATCCATGGATTGAGTAAACATCAACTATTGAGGCTACCTCAGAAAGCCCCCATATAGTCATAGTTGATCAACTAGTCTCACAAAGTGCTAATGCTGAGAACCAGGACAAGTCAGTAATCACACAAAAGCCTACATCTGTCGAGGAGACAAGCAAAGAGAAAGAAGAACAGTCTACATTGGGAGTATTAAGTCCTCATGTGGAGGTGAAGGAACAAGAAAATACTGAGGAATAGAAAGCACAAGACACACAAGAGCCTAATGAACAAGAGGAAATAAAATCTTTAATACATATGTCAAGTGGGAACACACCTAGGAAGAAGTCACAAAAGAAGAAGGAGAAATATCCTAAAACACAGGTGACACTCAAAGAAGTTATAGTAATTCCTAAATGGGACTCTCATAACTTGACCTATGAACAGATGCAAATATTTCAAGATCGACTAAAGAAGAAGAGTAAATAGGAAGAGACGACAAGGGAACATCAACAAAAGTAGGTACTACATGAAATAAAAGGTATTTTCATAGATGCTTTTGAGATGCATGATGTAAATGATTCTACACCTATTCTAGAGAAACTTGTACATATTGTCAAGAAAGTAACTGATGATGATAGTGAAGCCAATGATAAGTTGCTACAGTGGTTAGAAAGGAAGTTTGAGACCAAGGTACTCAATAAGGCCTCTACTGACATTGCAGTAAAACAGGTAGAACTCTCTACCTTAATAAAAAATTTAGAAGAAGTTGTACAAAATACCCATTCTTTGTACAAGAAGTTATGCAATGTAGAATATTTTATGAAGGATAATCAGGATATGATAGACAAAATACAACTAGATCTAAAGTCTACAGGTCACTCGCTGAGCATGGATGCAAGTTCCAACTCTATATATTTTACTGGGTTATTATATTATTAGGGTAGATTAGCTGAGTTGGTGGCTAATGATGGTAAAATAAGGGCTTGAATAATCTCTATTCAAGTAGTGTTGACACCTCATCTCAAGGTTATGCAGAGGGAGTTAGTCACAATAAAGGAATTACTTCAGAAAGACCCTCATCTTTCAATTGTTGAGAGCATAGTTGTGCTAGCTGCCAAGCTAGAAATTAAGTCTAAGGTTTTGAAGTTCATAATGTCTGGTTGGGACAATGCATTAGAGATGGTAATGCAACTTCACAAACCACTCTTGGACAAGCATTTCAAAATCCCCACACCATAGGAACTTGAAGTGAAAAAAATGAGGAAATAACTACCATGACAACACAACATATTAAGCATATTGACATGAATGACAAAGTTCTGAAGAACAAAAAAGAACTAAAATAGGGCACTAAACATGGTGGAAACATGGTATGACATACTAAGTGTTTCAATTGTATATATATTCGGTTGTATGTCAATAAGGAGTCTTATGTATATGTAAAAAAAATTTAAAGACTGAGTCAAGTCTTAGGGGGAGTATTCTATAGAAGTTTTTGCTATTACTAAGTGTTACAATTATTTAGAATAATAGAGAGGGGGGTGAATCAGTTGTTCTCAGGTCTAGATGTACCAATTGAAGTTTCTAACACTTCAACAACCTCAGATCTAATCACCAACACAACTCGGCCTCTAAAGTATATATCAAAAACATATAACATGCAGTCCATTATCGAAAAGTAATTAACTTGCAGAATATAACAACATTCACATCAAAATATTCACACAAGTATAACACCAGGAGTTATAGTGGAAACCCAACTTGGGAAAAACCACTTTGTAACATGCTACTGATATTTCATTCTTCTGAAGTGAGCTCTGTGAAAAGCCAACCTTGTTAAAGTGATGTAAGGAGGGATATGGAGAGGGGCCAAAGGCACACCCTAACCAGATCCACCTTGCAGAGATCACACGTGGAAGCAACAAACACACAAGTGAGAGAGAGAATCCAAAAAAATTTCATATATTTAATTCAATTTGATTCATACATGCCGAGTTGTAAGGTCATATATTATAATCAAGTACATAATTCCTCCAACATGCGAGGATCTAAAACAATCTTCTATCTCCTAGTTTCTAACTTTGATGTCCTAATTGATGTGCCAAAACTACAAACAAAGATTACATTATATACAAGAGGGTACTAAACAATTCGACCTTCAGATCCACCATCAACAAAAGGAATGACCAAATCTAGGTCCACATGCTTCCCAATGATAGATACCATCATTAAATCCATGACCAAAATTAAATGCAAGAGTCGGCCTCAACAGAAAACCAAAACAAACATCTCGGTAAGAAAGGATAGCTGAGTGCCAGATAAGCATCACTAAGCGCCAGGGAAATAACTAAGCACCAGAGAGATAACCAACCAACTCAGTTAACAAAGGAAAACAAGCAACCACCAAGCCAACTCGGTCAAAGAAGGAACTGAGAAACACAGGGAAAACAAAAACATGTTTTTAGTGACACATGATTACCCAGGACTCGAGATGGTCCTACATCAAACACCTGGGGTTATTTGAAAAATGATTCTCTGAATCATGAAGCAGATATGATCTGAGTTGAATCCAACTCAGATTGTGAAATCCATGAACTATCTTCAATTAGTCTATTCTTCCACTTTACCAGATATTCCATATATTATTTTCCTCTTGTACTTCTACCAATTCTTTTCTCTGAAATCTGCTCAACTTCTTCTATTGGTTTCTTAGGATAATCATTTGGTACTTTCATTTCTTCATCTAACTCATGATACTCATACAAATCAACAATGTTTAAAATAGGTGATATATCCATGTCATCAGGTAACTCAATCTCATATGCATTTCCACTATCAAATTTCTTCAAAATCTTGCAAGGTCCAAACTTCTTCATTTTTAGCTTCCCATATGTTCCAACAAGAAATATGCCTTTCTTCAAATGAACCATTACTTCATCATCAACATCAAAAGTCTTATGTCTTCTTGATCTATCAGCTCTGTCTTTGTATTTCTGATTACTTTTCTCCAACTTATGTTTCACATCTTCATGCAATGCCTTCATGTACTTAGAAAACTTTACTCCTTCAGCACTTCTCTTTCCTTCATCAACAATATCCCTCAAATCTGATATACCTCTCAGTTGTATGCCATTTACAATCTAAAAAGGTGACTTTCCAGTACTCATATTCACTGAATTATTATATGAAAACTCTACTTGTGTTAACATAGATTTCCAATTACTTGGTGTGTCTCCAACTAAACATCTCAAAAGCTTTCCCAAAATTCTATTTACAACTTCTATATGTCCATTGGTCTGTGGGTGAAATGTAGAACTATATTTCAACTCAGTGCCAAACTTTCTCCAAAGGGTCTTCCAAAAGTATCCAACAAATTTAATGTCTCGGTCATAGATAATAGTCCTCGGTAATCCCTGCAATTTGACAATTTCCTTAAAGAAAAGATCTGCTATATGTACTGCATCTAATGTCTTTCTACAAGGTATAAAATATCCCATCTTAGAAAATCCATCCACAACAACAAATATAGAATCATTACCTCTTACTGTCTTCGGTAAGCCAAGAACAAAATCCATACTGATATCAATCCAAGGTTTCTCAGGAATAGAAATCAGTGTATATAATCTAGTATTCTAACTTACTCTTGCAACTTGACAAATTCCACAACTTTTCACAAATTTCTAAACATCTTTATACAAATGTGGCCAAAATTATTTCTCCTTAAACAAATTCAATGTCTTGTCAACACCAAGATGTCCATCCAAACCACTACTATGTTTCTCTTTTATCAAATTAGTTCTCATTGCTCCTCTTGGTATACACAATTGAATACCTTTAAACAACATACCTTCTCTAATGAAATATGCTTCCCATTTTGTACTTGGTTGATCATGAATAGGTTCTCTGCACTTTCTCCACGACTCAAAAAAATTAGGATCAGTTTCATACAAATCTCTCATGTCATCAAAACCAAGAACTTCAATTCTCATCTTGGTCATCAAAGATCTCCTTCTACTCAAAGCATCAAAAAATCAGTTAGTGACTCCACTCTTATGCTTTATCACAAATGTATAATTCTGTAAATACTCAACCAATTTCACATGTCTTTGATTCAACTTATTCTGACTACCCAAATACTGTAAAGCTTTATGATCGGTATACAATACAAATTTACTCGGTATCAAATAATGTATCCATTTCTTCAGTGCTTGAACAATAGCATAGAATTCTTGATCATACATAGAATATTTTCTTCTTGCATCATTTAACTTTTCACTAAAGATAGAAATAGGTTTACCTCCTTGACTCAACATAGCTCCTATTGCACTTCCACTTGCATCACATTCCACTTGAAATACCTTATTGAAATCAGGCAATGCCAAAATAGGAAATTCAATAACCTTCTACTTCAGAGTCTCAAAACTTTTATTAGCTCCATGTGTCCACTTGAATTCTCTTTTATCTCCTCTCATAGTCTCAGTCATAGCATTACAAATTGAACTGAAATTCCTAATGAAATTTTGGTAAAACTTTGCCAAACCATGAAATGATCTTACCTCACTAGCATTCTCAAGTGTAGGCCAATTCAAAATAGCTTCAACCCTTTCAGGATCCATCTTCAAACCATCAGCTAAAATCACAAATCCCAAATACACAATGTCTTCTTTCATGAATGAACACTTTTTCAGATTTATCAACAACTTTTCTTCTTTCAACCTTTGCAATACTTGTTTAACATGTAATACATTCTCTTCTCTGGTCTTACTAAATATCAAAATATCATCAAGGTATACAATCACAAACTTACTCAATAATTTCTTCAAAACTTCATTCATCAACCTCATAAAAGTACTTGGTGCATTAGTTAAACCAAAAGGCATAACCAACCACTCATACAAACCTTCTTTTGTCTTGAAAGAAGTCTTTCACTCATCACCTTCTCTAATTCTGATATGATGATACCCACTTTTCAAATCAATTTTGGTAAAATACTTTTCTCCAGTCAAACTGTCCATTATATCATCCATTCTCGGTATAGGGAACCTATATTTCACTGTTATCTTGTTAATTTCTCTAGAATCAGTACACATTTTCCATTCTCCATTCTTCTTAGGTGCCAATACAAAAGGTACTACATAATGACTCAAAATTTCTCTAATCAAACCTTTCTACAACAATTCTTGAATCTGTTGGTTCAATTCCTAATTCTTAGTAGGTGTCAACCGATGTGGTGCCTTATTCGGTAAACTATCTCCATGGATTAGATCCATGCAATGATCAATGCTTCTCTTCGGTGGAAAACCATCAGGTACATTATCAAAAATTATTTCACTCTACTCGATGAGTAACTTATCAATCTCCTCAGGGACACTATCCTCTATTTTCTTACTCGGTTTGTTAGGAATCACAACAAAACATACACCATTCTTCTTCAAATCCTTAACAAACTTTCTTCCTTCCATCAAGTAAACTTTTATAGATGTACACACACTACTAATAGATTCTTCAATCAAAGGTAACAAGATTTGTCTTCTTCCATCAGCCCAAATAGTATATTTATGCAATCTCCCATCATATATAGCATGTCTATCATATTGCCAAGGTCTACCCAACAAAATATGACAACAATCCATAGGCATGATATCTCATAACACCTTATCATAGTACTTTCCAATTTTAAAATTCACATAAAATTGTTCACTTACCAAGAGTGTATGCTCATCTTTGATCCATGAAATCTTATAGGATTTCAGATGTTCCAACCTTTTCAACTGCAACTTTGGAACCATTTCCTCAGATGCCAAATTCTCTGAGCTACCACTGTCAATGATTACCTTCCAAACTTTATCAAAAACTCTACATTTGGTCTTGAAAAAAATTATCCTTACTAGATCTTCCTTATTACTTTCACTGCAAAGTGTTTTTCTTACCATCAAGTTATCTTCCTTCTCAGGTTCATTTGGTGACTCTTCTTGCACCAAAGCATTTCTACTACTATCGACCTTCTTACTTGCATGTGTACACTCAAATGATCTATGTCCTTCTCCACAATTGTAACAAGTTCCTCACAAACCACCTATGTTATAACCACCTCGGTAGTTACTGCCTCTACCTCTAGATGAACTTTCACCTTTCAACTTAGTCTTGCCTTTATCCAGATTTGTATTTTCAGGTTCAGATCTACTATTTTCACCATAAGATCTACCTCTTCCTCTAGGGAATCTACCACCTCTACCTCTTTTCCTTTTCTCATGTCTCTTGTTCAATTTCTCCTTAGCTTTCAATGCAAATGAAAAGCCTCTTCAATGTTCTCCAATTTGACCAAACTAATTTCTTCTTGGATGGAAACTCTCAAACCATTCAGGTACCTAGAAATTCTTTCCCAATCATCTTCATCATGTCCAGATCCGATATCTAATCTATAGAATTCCTTAGTATATTCCTTTATCAAGCTATCTTTCCACCTCAAACTTTGTATTTGCCTAACTAGGTTAATCTGATAATCACAAGGTAAGAACTTTCCTTTCAATTTATTCACCATCTTATTCCATACCTTAATTTTGTCTTTGCTTTTCCTCTTTCTGTCCAACTACAGATGTTCCTACCACAAGGATGCATGACTTTTCAAATTTGTGCTTGCAATTTTCACCTTCTTTTCCTCAAGTACATTTTCATATTCAAAGTACTTTTCTATCTCGGTGATCCAATCCATCAATTTATCTGAATCAAGCTTTCCACTATACTTAGGAGGCTTAAAGTGTGGTGTAGACTTCAGATTTTTCAAAGCCTTCAAAAATATTTCCTCACCTTGATCCATCATAGGTGCAAGTTCTACATCACCTTGTTCTTCCTCAATTTCATCATCACTAACATCTTCAAGATGTCTTCCTCTTCTCTTGGTTATTTCAACAACTTCTTATCTAGCAAAAAGTTGTCTCAACATGTCTACCAATCTTGGATCTGCATCTCGCCTCCCATGAACCATCTTGAAACCATTTGCAATTGTAGGTCAGATCACAATCTTCTACCCCACAACAATCAACTAGGGTTTGACAAGAAGGAACCCTCAAACCTAGATTCACAAACCTAGATCCAAATCTCACCTCACTCTAATACTACCCGATGCAAGGAGGGATAGGGAGAGGGGCCAAAGGCACACCCTAACCAGATCCACCTTGCAAAGATCACATGCGAAAGCAAAAAACACAAGTGACAAAGAGAATGCAGATAACTTTCATATATTTACTTCAATTTGATTCATACATGCCGGGTTGTAAGGCCTTCCCAGTCTAGGATAGATATTACAATCAAGTACAAAAGTCCTCCAACATGTGAGGCTATGAAACAATCTTCTATCTCCTAGCTTTAAATTTGATGTCCTAATTGATGTGCCAAAACTATAAACAAAGATTACATTATATACAAGAGGCTACCAAACAAGTTAGCCTTTAGATCCACCATCAACAGAAGGAACAACCAGATCCAGGTCCACATGCTTCCCAATGACAGATGCCATCATTAAATCTGTGACCAAAATTAAATGCAAGAGTTTGCCTCAATAGAAAACCAAACAAACAAATTGGTAAGAAAGGATAACTGAGTGCCAAAAAAGCATCGCCGAGCACCAGTGAAATAATCGAGCACCAAAGATATAACCAACCAACTTGGTTAACAAAGGAAACCGAGCAACCACTGAGCCAACTCGGTTGACAAAGAAGGAACCAAGCAACATAGGGAAAAAAAAAACATGTTTTTGGTGACATAGGATTGCCAAGGACCCGAGATGCTCCTGCATCATAAAGGTTTACAAACACATTGCTAGGTGTGACCCTGTTAAAGGATTTAAACACTCTATCAAAAGTGACCCGGCTAAAGGATTTAAGTACATTCCATTAGAATTCCACCTTGATTAAAGGATTTATACAATTACTGTTAGATCAACCTTGATTAAAGGATTTAGACTGATACAATGGTTAGAAAGTAACAGTAGTTTCTGATATGAAAAAAATACAACTCACTTTGCAGATATAGATCCACTTCACACATATATGTTGATTTGCTGACTGACCTTCATTTCCATCTCCATCACTGATCTTCTCAAAATTTACTTCAAGAAATCACAGCTCTATTCAAATCCTTCATAATTTCACCTTCAGCCTTCTACTTAGATTTATCAGTCAATAACATCAACTTCATCTCCTTATTGTAACCTCATAATTAGGTTTTCCTTTATACCTCTTTGATTAGGAAGATACATCTTTTGTTGCTTAATCTCCTTTGTAGATCTTAGGTTTAGGTTAGATTCATCTAATCCTTCCATCATTTAAGTTCTTCATCCTTCCTTCTAGATATATCTTCAAACTTCTCTTTTAATCCATAATAAAATGATTTACCATGCATTAAATTCTCCATACAATAAATTAATAAATTCAACATGATTTACATATCCCAAGAATTTAATCATGTCAGTTGGGAATCTCAATTATTTCTCCAAATGTAAATTACTAATACTCAGTCAATACTGTATTCTTCTCCTTGGTCATCACTGTGTGTCTCGGTCATCTCTACAAATTGTCTTCCTTAGCTAACACTATCTTTGCTTGGTAATTTTCTATCACTCGGCATAAACTGATGTTCGGTCAACACTAAATTTACTCAGCATATACTGGCGCTTAGTCGACACTAACATCACTCGGCTTAAACTAGATTTCTTCACTTTTTCTCGGTTAAGCCTACTTTTTCAGTCTTTCTTCTTACTTAGATATATAATACATTATCTTATCAATGTGCCAACTAATCAAGTACCCATTGAAGTATCAAATAACTCAACCTTTCCTTAGGTTCTCTTGTTATCTCCTTTCCCTAATCCTCTTCATCAATCAATAGATATGTACTCTCCTAGATAGAAACTATCTTACCAGTTAAGGTTTGACATCAATGACAATATAACAATTGTTTCAATTATAGTTTCCAACAATCTCCCTCTTTGGCATTGATGGCAACACTACATGAATAACACATGATATACCAAAAAATCCAAAAAAAATTGTCTGTGCATCATATTTTTGTAATATGTAATATCATTAGCTTCATTTTGATTTACAACAACTCTGCCTTGCCTTACCACACACACAGCTACTCCCACTGAATCTCTCCCTCGGGTTTAATGAATCCTCTATGTTTTCTCCAGAATCTCTCCCTCTTTGACAACAATGCCAAAGTAGTATCTAACACTTACATCTTCCACATGTAGATATCTTCTTGTCAGTTCAATATGTTGTATTTCTCCCTCTATCATCTAGCATATGACTGATTATCATCTCTTCTTTACTTCTCACAAATCTAGGAAGCTCCTAAACTATGACCTTTTCTGCATCAATTTGTCAGATATTCTACGTAGCACATTTGATGCAGTGCTCCTAGTTGACTAGGTAGCCTCAATTAGGGGAATCACCCCTAGTTTACCTCTAAGATATTCATGAGCATCTTTAGGTAAAGCTTTTGTGAATATGGATGCTAGTTGTTCCTTTATATTCACATATTCCATTCTCACTTCTTTGTCTTGTACCAGTTCTCTCAAGTAATGATACTTGATAGCAATATGCTTAGTCTTTGTGTGCATCACTGGATTCTTTGATATATTGATAGCACTTGTGTTATCCCTGAAAATAACAACCAGCTCAGTAATTTCCTCTTTCATTCCTTTTAACAATTGCTTGATCCACACTAAATTTGAATAATTCATTGCAGTTGCTACATACTCAGCTTCTACTGTAGATTGGGAAATGCAGATCTCTTTCTTGCTTGTCCAAGAGACTAATCTCTTTCCTAGAAAGAATGCTCAACCACTTTTTATTTTTCTATCATCAACATTTCCAACCTAATCTACATTAGTGTAAACTCTTAGTTAAAATTTCTCATTCTTCTTGTAGTACAATCCATTATCCTATGTCCCTTTTAGATATCTCAGTATTCTCTTCACTGCCATAATATAATTTCCCTTAGGATTGGTAGAAAATATTGCCACAATCCCAACTGCTAGGGCTATATCTAGTCTGATGTGGACAACATATTGTAGTTTTCCAATCATAGATCTATACATGGTTTGATTCACTTCAACAGTATCATTAGTTTTAGATAGTTTATGTCCAGTAGCCATAGGAGTACTTACTAGTCTGGAATCCTCCATACCAAAAGTTTTCATTATCTCTTTAACATATTTAGATTGAGTGATAAAGATACCTTTCTCCATCTAATAAACTTGTAATCCAACAAATAATTTTATCTCACCAAACATAGACATTTCAAACTCAATTTTTATCTCATTTGAAATTTTTGACATAGTGCCTCTTGTCCTCCAAATATGATATCATCAACAAAAATTTCAGCTAACAAAATCCCTTTACCTTCTTCAGATTTTATATACAGATTGTTGTTGTCATTTGTCCTTGCAAATCCAATCTTTATCAAATAATTGTGTAATCTTTCATACTATGCTCTAGGGGCTTGTTTCAATCCATACAACACCTTGTTCAATTTTCAAACCATATTTTTCTTGCTTGGATCAACAAATCCTTCAGGTTTTTCAATGTATACTTCTTCTTCTAATATACCATTCAGAAATGCATATTTGACATCCATCTTATATACTTTGAAATCTTTATATACAACATATGCAAGTAGAGTCCTTACTCCTTCCAATCTTGCTACAAGGGGAAATTTTTCCCCATAGTCTATTCCTTCTTCTTGTGCATAACCCTTGCATACCATTCTTGTCTTGTTTCTTGTGACTTGTCCATGTTCATTTAGCTTATTTCTAAATACCCATTTTGTTCCAATAACATTCTTATCTTCTGGTCTCAGCACCAAAGTTTAGGTATCATTCTTTTCTATCTAATCAATTTCTTCATTCATAGCTTGTATCCAGTCATCATTCTCTAAAGCATCTTTTATAGTTTTAGGCTCAAACTTACATAGTAAACATGTAGGGTCTTTCAACTTACTTCTTGTCAAGACTCCAAATTCTTTATCTCCAATGATTTTCTCAGGCTTATGATGTCTTCTTACATACTATGCCAATGTAGGTTTAGATTTATTTTCTCCTTGATCTTCAGGTTCATCATGCAAATTATCAGTTTCATCTTATGATTGCTCAATAGCATCCTCCTGATGCTTGGCAACACCCTCTTGATGCTCAGTAGCACCCTCCTGATGCTCGGTAGCATCCTCCTAATACTCGACATTTCTTATCCATGACTCTGCATCTAGTTCAAGTGTGTTACTTGCCTCTCCTTCTTCCATGTAAACAAAAGATCTATAATCTTTAGGTTCTTGTTTTCCTTCCCGTTCATTCTTTTTTGCATATTCATAAACTCTCACATTTGCAGTTTCCACAACTTTGTTAGTGTTAGAATTCAAACACTTATAAGATTTGGTCTTAGTGAAATAACCTAGGAATATGCCTTCATTTATTTTTGTATCAAATTTTCCATTCCTATTGTCTTTTAGTATATAGGATTTACTCCCAAAGATTCTAAAATACTTCACATTAGGTGCATAACCATGCCATAACTCATAAGGTGTAGCATTTGTACCTTTCTTGATTTGTACTCAGTTTAAGGTATAAACAACTGTACTTACAAATTCTCTCCAGTATTTTTGTGCAACATTCTTCTCAATCATTAGTGTTCTTGCACAATCCATAATTGACCCATTCCTTCTCTCTATTATAACATTTTGTGGAGGTGTTCTCAGTGCAAACATCTGTCTCTTGATTCCTCTATCATTGAAGAACATATTGAACTCATTTGATATAAACTCTCCACCTCAGTTAGATCTCAAACATTTTAAGCTCCTACCTATTTCTTTTTCAACTTTTTCCAAATACCACTTAAACAAATGAAATGCATCAGATTTTTCTTTCAAAAACATTACAGTCATCATCCTAGTGTAGTCATCAACAAACAGAATAAAGTACTTATCACCATAATAAATTTGTACACCCATAGGTCCAAAAAGGTTAGTATGAACCAATTCCAAAATATTTTCAGAAGTATATGTCTTGCTACTTTATCATTTTTCCCAATTGACACTGTTTACACATCACATTATTAGGTTTCTTCAATCTCGGCAAA
Source organism: Chamaecyparis obtusa (assembly GCA_027943335.1). NCBI lineage: Eukaryota > Viridiplantae > Streptophyta > Pinopsida > Cupressales > Cupressaceae > Chamaecyparis > Chamaecyparis obtusa. Next base: position 1,337,552 of record BSBK01004962.1, on the reverse strand, counting down.
CCTCTAACTTTCTTCTTTTTACTAATATTTACCAGATTGTCAAAATTTACATGACACAACCTCTTATTCCATAACCATACATCATCAAATTGTGCAAACAAACATGTTTCCTCAAATAGGTCTAGATAGAACAAGTTACCTCTAGTCTATTCTCCACTTCCAATTAGTTCACCAGTGGAATCAAATATTTTAGCCTTTCTATGTTGAAACTCTACTCGGTAACCAGTATTGTTTAGTTGTGCAACACTCAATAAATTATAGTTAATACTTTTAACCCAATAAGCATTTTCACATGTGATCTTATCAGTCAACTTAATTGATCCTTTACCTCTCATAGGACATGGTGCATCATTACCAAACTTAACACTTCTACCTTTGTAATGATCTATGGTTTCAAATTTAATTTTATCACCAGTAATGTGATGTGAGAAGCCACTATCAATAATCCATTTATCACCTTTAATCACATAAGAAATAAGTGCAATTTTCTCATCTTCATCATAATCATCTTTCATAGCAACATAAACTACTTCAATATCACATTCATCAGATTCACTAGTGTCACTGTCAATTTCCTCTTCATCAATATAACATGATTTCTTACCTCTTTCTTTGTAGTCTTTGTACCTTCGGTGATCTATGTTTTCTCTCTTATCCTTGTACTTGCTTTCCCTTTCCTCATCCTTGTCAGTCCTTTCAAGACATCTTGCTACAATATGGCCAACTTTGTTTCATGAAAAACATATTATAGGAATTTTACCTTTTTATTTCCCTTTTCCTCTTTTTAGTCTTCTAGCCATGAGTGCCTCAAGATCATCTAGTTCCTCATCAGAAGTGTCACTATCATTGTCACTATCACTTTCACACATTTTTCTTTTTCTCTTTTAGACTTATGCAAAACCATTTGTGACTTGAATGGAGATTAAACATTAGGAACAATGTAGTTATCATAGTTAGATAGCTCAAAAGAAGTAAGCTTACCAACAAGACTTTCTAGAGTTAGAACATTACCAAGGTTACATTTTGATTCTTGAATTGTAGAAATTTTGATAGCATAGATATGAAGGAAAGTTCTCAATACCTTACCAATAACAGTTTCATCATCAATGATTCCATCATCTCCTCTAATAGAATTCACTATCTCCTTAATTCTACCACATTACTGAGTAATATTTTCACCTTCTTTCATTTTTATTTCATCAAACTTACCTCTCAAGCTTTCAATTTTTTCTCTCGGTACATTTGTATCACCACCATAGATAGTTGCAAGAGTATCCCACATTTTCTTTGTAGTAGTGCAGTCTTTGATATCTTCAAATTCAAGATAGCTTAAGGTAGATGCAATCTCCAACATTGCTTGATTGTGTTCTTTTTTTGCTTTCTTCTCCTCGGTAGTCAAAGGTGCAATAGGTATAGCATAGTCATGTTCCACATAGTACTTCATTGAATCACCAATACCAGCTAGATGAAATTTCATCAGACTTTTCCATGCAGGGAAGTTCTCTTTGTTTAACTTCGATTCCTCCTTTTTATACATCTTGATCATTAGCTTCAAGTACCTTTAAAATTTTCTCTGTAAGCACCAACAACTCTGATACCAATTATTATAATTATTTAGAACAACAAAGAGGAGGGTGAATAAGTTGTTCTTAGGTCTAGATGTACCAATTGAACTTTCTAGCACTTCAATAATATCAGATCTAATCACCAACACAACTCAGTCTCTAAAGTATACATCAAAAACATATAACATGCAATCCAATGTCCAAAAGCAATTAACTTGCAGAATATAACAACATTCACACAAGTATAACACCAAGATTTATAGTGGAAACCCAACTTGAGAAAAACCACTTTGTAACATGCTAGTGATATTTCACTCTTTTGAAGTGAGCTCTGTGAAAAGCCAACCTTGTTAAAGGTTTACAAACACATTGCTAGGTGTGACCCTATTAAAGGATTTAAACACTCTGTCAAAAGTGACCTGGTTAAAGGATTTAAGTACATTCCATTAGAATGCCACCTTGATTAATGGATTTATACAATGAATGTTAGGTCAACCTTGATTAAAGGATTTGGACTAATACAATGGTTAGAAAGTAACAGTAGTTTTTTATCTGAAAAACATACAACTCACTTTGCAAATAAAGATCCATTTTACACGTATGCTATTTACTGACTGACCTTCATTTCCTTCTCCATCATTGATCTTCTCAAAATTAGCTTCAAGCAATCATAACTCTATTCAACTCCTTCACAATTTCACCTTTAGCCTTCTTCTTAGACTTATCAGTCAATAAAATCAACAACTTCAACTCCTTACTATAACCTCACAATTAGGTTTTTCTTTATACCTCTTCGATTAGGTAGATTCATTTTTTTCTGCTTAATCTCCTCCATAGATCTTAGGTTTAGGTCAGATTCATTTAATCCTTCCATCATTTAAGTTCTTCCTTCCTTCTAAATATATCTTCAACTTCTCTTTGAATCTATAATAAAATTATTTACCATGCATTAAATTAATAAAGTCAACATGATTTACATATCCCAAGAATTCAACCATGTCGGCTGGGAATCTCAATTATTTCTCCAACTGTAAATTACTGACACTCGGTCAATACTATGTTCTTCTCCTCGGTCATCACTGTGTGTCTCGGTCATCTCTACAAATTGTCTTCCTCAGCTAACACTTTCTTTTCTTAGTAATTTCCTGTCGCTCGGCATAAACTGATATTCGGTCAACACTAAATTTACTCGGCATATACTGGCACTCGATCGACACTAACATCACTCGGCTTAAACTATATTTATTCATGTTTTCTCAGTTAATCCTACTTCTTCAGTCTTTCTTCTTACTTAGATAAACAATACATTATCTTATCAATGTGCCAACTAATCAAGTACCCATTGAAGTATCAAATAACTCAACCTTTCCTTAGGTTCTCTTATTATCTTCTTTCCCTAATCCTCTTCATCAATCAATAGATATGGTACTCTCCTAAATAGCAACTGTCTTACCAGTTAAGGTTTGACATCAATGACAATATAACAATTGTTTCAATTACAGTTTCCAACACTAAGTAATCTTGTAATGTATCGTAAATGTAATGACAAAGTTTTTTTTACCACTAATGTCAAAGGGGGAGATTGTTGATCCCTAAGTTTGGTTGTATATTAGTGTCTTACACTTAGTCATTTTCTAGGCAATGTTGGTTGGTCATCACTATGACCGAGTCATCATATATAGGCTGAGTCATGTATATTGTACATTTACCAAGTAGTAGTTATTATTGAACAAGTCAGTGGTCACCGAGTACTTTAGTATTATCTGATTCAGCTTTTGCCGAGTTATGTAGAGTTGTTAGTGTTGAGCACTAGGGTATGAAGAATACTGAGTTCCGAGTGAGAGACATATCGAATGTCGAGTAAGCCAGAGTTGACATATGTTTTTTTTATGGCACAAACACTTAGGTAAACCATTTTGGTCAACATCTACATGATATTTATTATTGATAGAGGAAATCATGGAGGTGATTATGCTTTAGAATTGTAATCATTAATCCCTATGTAATTCATGTAACCAATCATATTTAAGGAATGGTTAAGCGAAAAAAGTAGACAATCTAGATCATAGATCTCATCATGAAAGATGATTAATTATTTTTATAAGATGAGATCTGAACCTTAAACGTAGAATAAGAGAGGAGAATTGTATGAAGAAGATCTCATATACTTGTAGAGTAGAAAAGTGTTTTTTATCAGAAACAGAGTTCAATGACTGAGAAGAGAAGTGAAGGATAGAATAGAGATATATTTGATAGAGGAGATCAAATTTATACTCTAAGTATAATATATGTAATCAGCGTGATAGTGCAAACTGAAGGATCAGGTACTAAGACATTCTAACAGGTGAATCAGGGTAAATCTCTTAACAGAGTGGTTTTAACAGACCTAAGTGAATCTCTTAACTGAGTTCTTACTTTATTGTAAGTTTAAATCCTTTTTCAAGGTAGATTGTATAAGTATCAAATCTCTTCACAGAGCAGACCCCTCATAGGTTAGATCATAATTTTTTATCAAACTTGTAGCCCTAACAGGAAAACTTTAATACTGCAATACTGAATATTTTTGGGTGTCATCCCCACCCCAGTTTTACCTTTCAAGGGTTTATCAGTCACCAAAATCATTGTGTTATGTTTCATTTTCATGGATGATGATTAGGATGTTAGATCTATTTTAGTATTGAATTTGATGTTTAAGTTATATAAGTAAGTTTATGTTAAAAAGGACAATTGATAGATATTTGATTCACCCCCCCTCTCAGTATCTCACTTTCCCATCATAGATTTCCAATAATCCATATCAAGGATCTTGAGTTGGTACCAAAATTTAAACTTAGGTTTATGAAGTCTTTAAGGAGAGTTCTTCAGAATCATAGACCTCAGGATGAAATAGTAATAGTTATATACTTGGATGCATTTTACAAAAGGATGAGCTATAGATTGAGGAATGAGGACCCAACCTCTTTACATGAGTCTTTTGAAATTGCAATGAATATAGAAAAGGTATCCAAATATGGAATGATTAGGAGGCTTAAGCCCAAAAGGAAAACTTCATATGTAAGTGAACAATGTACATTAGAGGTCGTAAATGAGTATCAAAATATTGACTAGCTTGATGCCCCAAGTTATTTTTCACTTCATGGTGTTGATAATAATTTTTCAACCATTATTCATAGACCATTAAGTGAAGGAATGCACATGAGTGAAGAAAATATGCTTCAGATTGTAATCATTCCTCAACTTTTAGTGTCAGATGCACGTGGGTATCTACATAATGTTTATATGTATAAAAGTAAATTTTAAAAAGGATGTGAGTTTTCTACCCTAATTGATGTGCAACTCACTACTGAAAATCAGATTGACCCTATTGAATTGTACCAACAATATGAGACTCTTGTTAAATATATTGCACGTGTATAAGCAATGAATAAATTTTAATTAATGAGGCTTTCTAGTAATAAAGAATATACATTAGCTAAGATTCATTTGAAACCATGTAATGGCTATGATATGAACGAAGAGTGTAAGGATGTTAACACAATTAAGATAGTTAGTTCACTTTCAAATGGACAATAGCAAAAATGATGACTATATGTATAAATATGTTGAATTATTCAATGATAAATCCAATGCTTATGATTCTTTTGCACACTTGCACTTAGTGAAAAAACTCAAGGTGTCTTCTCTCCTAATGTCCATGATAAGTTATATGAATTTGAAATGGAATGTGATGTTGAAAGTTAAACTAATGATGTGAGTGAAAGTGTAAGGTATCCTCATGTTTTTTTACACATGTATGAAGATGATTGTCATGCCCATAATTTTACAGGCAAAACACACCAACTTTTAAAAAAAATAATAATTAAAGGTAACATAACTTATTAATGTTTGAAGGTTGACTAAACAAAAGGTTATAATTATTAAGGTTAGATAAAATAATTAATCATTAGAGGGTAATCATGGTGAGTGATTAATGTACCCGCCAATATCCCTCACACGATAGAAAGACAACATAAATCTAGGGTTGACTAGCTTGAATCAAATAAATTATTAATTCAACTAGATTTAATTATTCCCCTTCAAAAAAAAATCAAATGAATGATTCCCCTAATGTTATTCTTTTTAAAGAAATATTTGATGAAGATTAAAAATTAATCTCATCCAATTTAATCCTAAGGGAATTACTTTTTATTTTTGAAACAAACCCCTTCCCACAATAAAGAATTAAAACAAGATTATATAAAGAAAATAACAATTCACAACAAAAGGTAAATTATAAATAAGCTATAACTTAAATAAAAGAGAGGGAACAGTGGAGTCAAATTTGAGTTGACTCATTTTTTCCCTAACCCTAATTTCAAAATTACGGCTACGGTAAAAATGGAAACTCCCAAAAATCACTCCCATTCTCTCTTTCTCCCCTCTTTTCTCTTCCCCTTCAAACCCTAAATGAGTTTTTTCCATTTTCTCTTGTTTTTTGTTGTAGGAGGGTTTGAAGGTGTCTACAGTGGAGATGCATGGACCATATGTGGAATATATTTATATCTACATATACTTTACATATATCCATATTTTTGTGCCCAACCAGCAAAGGGAGAAGTCATGCACGACAAGGTAAATATTTCTTTTTATACTCATTTCTTGTGCTCATATGAATTTGTTAACTCTGTTATACTTTTTTATTTTAAAAAAATAATAAAACTTTAAAAAAAAATTAAAAAAATATTAACATTTGGGAGGGGGGGATGGGGGAGCTAAAGCTCAACCCCAACCTTACTCACGTCGTGTTGTGGAGATGCCACAGCCACAGCCTTGACTGTGACTGTGATACCCCATAGTCCATGACCTTGTGGGCTGTGGAATACCATAGCCATAGCCTAAGTCATGACTGTGGTATCCCATAGTCCACAACACCCGTGGGCTATGGGTTACCACAGCCACAACCTAAGCCATGACTGTGGTATTCCCACAGTCCACGACATGTCATGGATTGTGGGGTTACCACAACCATGACTTAGGTCATGGGCTATGGTACTCACACAACCACCACATGCCCAAACACATTATATATATATATATATATATATATATATATATATATATATATATATATATATATATATATATATATATATATATATATATATTTATATTTCTTTTAAATACATGTATTTAACATGATACACATATAATATTTTTTTATATTATTCCATTTCTTTATTATAGGAAAGTTATTTTATTAAATCAATCGGTAATGTATATATATTATAAATATATATATCTATAGATCTCTATATTCTTCTATATATCTCAGAATATATATATTTAAATATACAGAATATAATGTGAGCACATTTACAAAAGTAAAGGTAGATTCCTATCAGATTTATTATTTTATTATTACAACAAAAGTCATGTTAATGGCTTACATACATGGGAATGAAAACAAAAAAAAAGGTTTATCTCTCTTACATTTAAAAAAAAAAAACTAATTGTATTTATACTTGGAAATATAAATATTTTATATTTTTTTGTATCTCTACATGACAACAATAATGTTCTTTTAAAAACAAAAACAAGCTAATGGGATTGAAGTAAATCACTAAAGGAATCTAATGATGAACTTATGAAAGTCACAAGAATGTGAACTGCAAATGTGTTTTTTTTTTGGTTTTTTTTAAAATAAAATAAACAGAATATAAATATGCTTCAAAGGAACATTAATAATTTTTGTCTAATAAAATGAAATGTACTAATGTTGTTTTTTTGAAAAATAAAAAGGGACAGAACAACAAGCTATATCTTTTGTTTTCCTTTATTTTCTATATCACCAAAGAAATAGTATTCTTTCCTTTTGAAATTCGGTTCTTTATTTTTGAAAAATATTAACATACAAGACTATTTCCCTTCATTTAAATTCTACTACAAAATCTGAAAACACTTTACATATAACATGTTTATAAATGCTTTAGCTACAAAGGAATATCATGCCCTTACAATGGAAACTGCTAAATCTTCAAAGGGAAATACGTGTTAAATCTACTTTTAGAATCATATTACATACTTTCTAAAGTACACAAACAACATATTTTTTTCTATATATTTGAGAACAATCCATAAGAGAACAACTCCTCAAACACAAGCTTTATCTTCTCTTTATCTTCTTTATGGCAACAAAATGCTTCAAGGATCATAAATCTTCATTCTTCAAAAAAAAATATAGGGCTTCAAAAAAACCTGCAAATAAAATTTTACTCAAGATGACCATGAGATGCTCACCTCCCAACCAAGGCCTCTAAGAGGCCACCCCTGAGCTAGGGGAACCAAGACATAGACGGGTAAACAAAAAACATATCCAAAAACAACATATTTACAAACAATCAAACCACATGAAAACATCCTTCCAAGGATATGCACAAAGGGTCTCACAATGACCCAATACTTGGGGTGAAGGTGGACCAAGTACCAATGGGGAGAAAGCCATAAAAATAAATAAGAACAAGTTTACACAAGGCATAAAAATAAGCAACATCTTTACATCTCTCTCTCTCTCTCTCTCTCTTACTCCATTTCAAAAAAAACCTTATGGCCCTTGAGGCAACATGCCAACACAAGTATTCCTTATGACCCCCAAGAAGAATGAATGGCTTCATGGAGCCCATACTCCATGTTTATCCCTCTCCTCCTTGAGATGAGACTCTACACCCATGGCTGTCCAAAATGCCCTTCACCCCCAAGGCTACTGTTCCCTCCCAAGGGTTAGTGTGGCCTTGAGACTCCCCAACACAATACACATACAATGAAGAAGAAAATAACTACAATACAAAAGAATACAACACATCCTATTCTCATCACACCACAAAAAGAAAACACCACTTACATTTCCTTTCAAGAAACAAAATAATAAGCAAAAATGAAAGCCACCAACCTAAGTCCAAAGAAAATGGTAAGAGTTGAAGTTGAGATCCTTCTTGTCCAAGCTTCTCCTATCCCAAGCTCCTCTCAAACTATTCTAGTCTCTAAATTAGAGAGTGGGTGTTCAAACTCTCCACAATGGAGAGTCCCAACTAAAAAGACCTCCACACAACTCCCCTAATTGTGTGGTCTTCCCTAATCCTCTTAAAGCTTTTAAAAAATGGGCTCCTAAAAAGGTTGGCCAAAAAGGTGGGCAAGGACCTTGCATTCTAATGGATGGTGTTCTTACCAAGACCTTGCTTCAAAATTTTATTTTCGGCCATTTTGAAAATCCAACTTTTGGAAGGGTCTTTTGGTCAACTATGGGTTTTCCTATGGTTAAAATTGACCCTTACCCATAGGTATACCAAGTGGGCTAACTAAAAATGGAATAAACACACCCCTAGGCACCTTCCTAACCCCCCAAAAGCCCATGATAAGATCCAATTCGAAATTCAATGACATGACTCTACCTCAAGCTCCCTAACCAAGGGATTCACATGGGTATCCTAAAGGGGTACTATCCTAGGTTGGTAGACATCCAATCCTCAACTAGACATGTCATGGCCACATGTACACATTACAAGTGTCAAGTGACACAACACAATTTACATATCACAAGCCACATGGCATATCCACTTGAGCTCTCACATAAACAATTTACAATTAAAATTAAGCACATTGAATAAAGACATACATGCTCATTACATTCACAAATAAAATACAATACAATGAGGTTTTGTCTCTCATTAGATGCAACCTTGGCTCGTACTAGAATTCACATAAGTCTATGTTTTGGTTCCCCGATAAATACCATGGTTTCATTCCCTGCACACTAAATCCAACATCAATAGTCCAAGAAATATAAATCCTCAACATAAATGAATCAATTACATCTAACTTAACAATTAATTTGCAAAAAATCATAATCAATTTGAAATTCACATTGCATAATCCTTTAACCTTTTTCATTGTGAAAACATAGACTCATCATGAAATAAAAAAATTGAATTCAACACTCAATAAAACTCATAGCATCATAATTACGTCAAATAATTATTTCCTAATTAGTCACATAATTAAATCTCATCATGTCATTCTAGCATTCATAAAACCATAGTAACCACAAATTCAGATCCATAATAATGTCACAAGTAATCATCATAATAATCATAAAATAATGTGCATCTAGCATCTAAGGTGATATAACCCATAACATAAGGTGTCTAAAAACCACAATGCATCAAAATACCAAATAAGTATCTCTCAAATGTAGAAACTGAAAAGCTATGACGAGCTCGGGGTGAGGCCTCACAATGATTATGTTGAAGATGAATTTAATAAGAATGAACAACTAGAAGAGATGGATAGGCTTGAAGAGGAGATGGAATCTAAGACAAATGAAGGATTTCTTTGTGATAAAAAAATAGATACTCTATATGTAGCTAAGTATGACTTTCAATAATTCTCTAATCCATTGTAGGAAGAGACAACATAGGAGGACCAATTGATATATTATCAAAGTGAATCTGAGAATTATTTTCACATTTTTGAGAATCCCCTATATAATGAAACCATGAAAGAAAATCATAAAATGTTCTTCCAGGTAATAGTTGAATGTGGTTTCCATCTTTTTGAAAATCCATTGTATGATGAAAGTTCTCTATCATTTTGTGAAGGAAATCAAAGTGCTGATGAGATTGACATATTAGACTTGTCAAATTTTGATGGATCTGTATATGATTATGACTATGATGATTAACCTGGCAATGATCATCATAGTGGATATAAATTTGAACATAGTTTTTAGAATTTTTAAGGAATCCTTGATGTTGATCAAGGGATTGTGTCCACCTTTACTCAAAGTGATTGGTATGGAGTAAAAAATGATACCAATGAGATTTTGCATGACATGAAGATGAATAAGAATGAAATCAATAAGATAAGGCCACTCAAAGATTATGATGGAGATGTTGAAAATAAAAAACATAGAGAGGATAGTGAAAATTAGGACAAAATGATTGAAGATGTAGATAATTTCACATCTCATAAAAGAAATCTCTAGGTTCAAGCATTTTGTCATAGTGACATTTTTATTATTTATTACCCATTTTTACTAGTTGAATCTTCTATTGAGAGCTTTCACATGGATGTGAATGATAGTTTTGAGGGTAAAATAAGAATGCAATCAAAATTATTGGCACAAGAATAATTTCCTAAATTTTTACATGAATTGCATGAAGATGAGTGTGACAGGTTTTCCCTTGATGCACAATTTGATCATGAGGTAGAATATCAAGGTTTTAAATTCTTAGTGAATATGATTTATTTTTTTTATAAACATGGTACCGATACTAAATATTTGAAATTCCACATACATTCACTATGTTGGAAACATAAAAATGATTCTTCTATTATGATGCTTTTCAATTTCTGCATGGTTATAGGGCATCAATGTGTGTGAAATGTGATGAAAATGCTAATTATGATGAAAGTATGGATGATGTAAACTATGATCATTTAAATTAGATGTTTTCCTATGAGTTTTTCAGAATTATCATATTTTGGTATGATGAAAATCAACTTTTTGACAAAGGAAGATTTTGGTTTTTTACCTTTGGTGGCCTGGGGCCACCAACGGGAAGATAAGTCTAATTTTCAAAAGGCAATATACATAGAGTAAGGAACCAAATAAATTTAATGATTGGTTTAAGTTCCATATAAATATAAATCATTTTTCTATTATGAAACTAGTTATCCCCAACTAGAACCACTATTAGGACTATCCAGATTTATACTATATCCTAGGTAGGGTTTCATATATGTTTTTCAAAAGGGTATTATCAAACTAAAAAAATAGCTAACTATGGTCTCCATTTTATATTAGCACACCATGTTATATTTGAATTTTCACCTTCTTGTCTGGTTGAAAATGTCTTGAAAAGTTTTTGTATCTCATTAGGAAATTGACCTTGCTTGTGTAATCCCCTTATCATTTACCTTCATGACCCATTTGTTTCTTTTCCTTTGAGACTTTTGTTCCCCCCACTTCCCTGCAAGGTTCCTCTTATTTTAGTAAAATGGTGCAGGTGAGTAGAGTAAGGTGTACTAAAAATTTTAACTCCCCTCCTCACATCCTCACAATGGTTATTGATAAAGCTAGTGCTCATGTACATGTAGGCAGGGTGCAACTAGATGAGATGAAAATAGGGAAAATGGGTTGAACCCAATTTCCCTGTAGGGGTATCTAAATAAAGGTGATTATAGTGAAGGTGCATAGGGTGTTATAAATTCAATGACGCGACATGAAGTTTTAGGCCTCAAATCCCTAAAAAGGCTATCTCGAGTCTAAGAAGCACATTATGGGCTTGTGGGGTAACGATTTTGAGTATGGAAATATCCAACCTTAATTTTGTGCATGCCCAAAATGTCCAAAACAAGTTCAAAAGTGTGGTGTGGATGTGCGAGATAGTAATACATAAGAAGGATTAAATGAAATATGTTGGCCCTGCTTCCTACAAGGTTATATATGATGATAAAATGTAATTGTGGTCCTACAAAGGATAAAGAAGCTAAATGACAATTTAGAGTAGTGGGTTCCTTCGTATCCCCATCATGATAAAATGTTTGAATGTGATATAGAATACATGCAAAGGGTTATCAAAGGGGGTCAAGTGAGTGATCAACCACCATGTGGAACCATATAGGCAAGGGAGTGTTGGGTGAAAATAGTCAAGGCTATTTGGCAGTGTATCAAAGAAGTGGTAATAGGTAAGGTTTCAAAACAAGTGTGACATTCGATGGATATGTTGTAGGGATTCAATATCAATATAGGTCATGAAATCATCAAGTTATTCATAAAAAATTATGGATTTTTCTAGTAAATCTATTGAAACCATGAAATGCGGATATGAAAATCTCATAATTGTTGGGTTAGTGCAAATTTTTTGGATATGATAATTTAATGCCGTCATTTTTTTACTTGAAAAATGTGAACCATAGCTTAAGGAAAGAAAATAGATGAATATTCCTTCTAGAATTCATATCTTACATTGGAAAAGAAGTGATTATTTTCTCAAAGGCTTGAGGATGGATCTTTTAGAGGGAGTAGGTAAATTATTATGCAAGAAGAGATGGTGTAAGAGAACCATATTGCAGGAGATATGTAGGGACTAGGGGAGTGAGCCATTTGATATTCCATCTTATAGCCAAAAGGATATTAAAATTTTCATAGGTGATTAGAGATATATTAAAATCCTTGAGTGTGGCTACAAAATTTCTTTCTAGATTGCTAATAATTCCAATATCTCTGGTCATTACTATGATTCTCACTACTGAATCACATGTATAAATAACTACTCACATTAGAAATGATACCATATGGGAAAAAGAACACATCAATCTCTAAGTGAATCACATAAATATACAATACCAAAAGAACATAGACGAATAGTTACACAATAAGCATATAAGAATCTAGATTAGATCAAAAGAATACACATGTAGCAGGATGTACATGTCAAAGGCACTGCATGATGTGACCCATATTCTTGATTGGGGTGATTTATAGGTAGAGGATGGGAATCTTTCTTTGGAGCCCATCCATATTTTTTAGCGTTGGAGGCTAACCCTCAAGGGTTGATATATAAAGTAGATAAGGGTCCAATGGGACTTGAATGATGATAGTTTAGCTACTTGGGAGGATGCGGTATGGTTGAGAGAGTTGTACCCCTATCATTTGTAGGCTTCCAAGAGTAAGCCTAGTCATAAGGGAGAACTATTATTGCCTCCCCTGTTTGCATTTGGTCACATTTCTTATTTTGAATTGAGTTGGAATCTATTTATGCTTTATTCTATGATTATTTTTATATTATTCTTTTGTATTGAAATTTATGTAATACACATGGTTATAGTTATATTATTTTGATCATGTTCATAAACCTTCTGATGTTATAGTATTTTATACTTGTGGTTCAATTATGATAATATATGAATGATGAATTTATGATGATGTAAAATGATGTTATATGATGATGTCTAGATCATATTATGAGGATGATTTGGTAAGATTGAATTTTTTGTAATCACATGATGATGCATTGATAATGTTATATTGGTGTGACTAAACATTATGTTACTGGTCATATTATGTGACCCTAATTGGAGAGAGAGAGAGAGAGAGAGAGAGAGAGAGAATGAGAGAGAGAGAGAGATTTAACTATTTTATACATGTACATGTCCTCATAATGTTTATTGAGTGATGTAGGTATTGATCATTGAATTTGCATGGCTCCCTAGGTCTGAGCATGCCAATATCTCAAGCAGTGGTTATAGGAGATATCACATTCTCCATTCACATTGTCCAACCTAGCCATTGTTACTAATTTGGACAATATTCCCATGTCACATATTTTTATACCTTAGGTTACCGTATAGGTAATGTTTGGTTACCCTCATGCATAATTATGAAAAACTAGTGACAAGTATATGTGCATAGTCGGTCATTTTTTGAGTTGTTGCTATTAAGTTATTTATATGAATAATATTTAAATTATTATAGAGACAATTTGATATTTATCTAGAAAATGTGTCTTTCTGTGTTTTGCTTTATTGATAACTGGATGATTCAATATTTGATGGATTTCAGAATTTTATTTAATATACAAGTTTAAGTGGGCTTTGATATTATTATAATTTATTTTTTAAAGTTCCTTTTAATTTGAAATTGGAGTTCATTTTTTAACACTTGGTCTTTTATTCCTCATTTTTGCTCTAAAACCCTACATGATGTATATTTAAGTTGATGAGATTGGTGGGGAATATTTTTATGGGTATTTCATTGAAAGAATTGTTTAGGTGATCTTTGCTAGCTATCCAAATTTTGTGGCTTCTCTTGGTGTGTGTGGAATTTTCTTCCAATTTGAAGTTCTCTCCAATTTTGAGGTAGGAAATCTTGATTTCTAATTTTTTTCTCATTTGAATTGGGTTTTTGTGAGTTGTAAATGATTTGTGGCATGATTTTAAAAATTTATCCCATTTGAATAATTTGATTTGGATTATATTTGGTTTTCTATGTTTGTAATTTGGAAAATATGGGTTTGTATGGGAATATGCTACCCAAATATGTATTCATGGGTGAAATATGGATTTGATAGCATTTTTGGGTTGTTGTGTAGTAGGGAACCAATGCATTTTCCTAAAGTTTCAATTTGTTGAGTTTGAATTTTTGCATATTTTGGAGTTCCATCAATAGTGGATAGCCTCCATCATTGTTTTTTGGTCAAGTTTGGAATTTCATGGGAAAAGGATTTTGAAATTGGAAATATGATATTGTGATGTGGAATATTGGTATTATATATGGTAATTTCATTATTGGATCATTTTTTATGTGTACTCTTGGTATTACAACCAATGGAAGGAGCCATATTTATATTGAAAATGGCATTATAAAGTAAGATTTTGTACGTTATAGAGATGTATGCATTTTTTGTCATAAGATTGGGTGTGTGTGTGTAAGATTTAGAATTGGGGAATGGCTCTCAATGGGGGTTGGGCCCAAAGTTGTCGCTAGGGTAACTCATTGGGGAGTTAATTAATGTAACTAAATAACATAATAAAATATTAGGCAAAAGACATTAATAAGATAATTTAGAATGCCCCTTTTGTGTCTTAAGTGAGCTAATATAGACTAAGGATGTATTGGAAAGGCCTAGTTGTATATGGGGCATTGATATGGCATGAAAAATATTCCTTATCTTCATTAAAGGACTATTTAGCTCTGCCTAAGCCATCCCTTTATGCTATGTGATGATAATTTGTCTTATTGGTCTATAAAACCCAACTATTGTGTAGACTTGAATAGTGACCCTATGTGGATTCATACTTGGTAGTATCCCTCTTTGTAATGTTACATTGTAAGAAATTAATTTAATCTATTGGTAATGTTGAACATTTTGATGTCTGTATTTTACATCTTGTGCACGAGTGTAAGTCTTTAATCCATGTATTGTGTATTATGTGACTATCCCCATGAGCATAGTAGATGAACTTATGGGTACCACATGGTCAAGTGGCATAGAAAACCACCATTAGGGAATAGTGGACAAGGTTTGAGAACAATTTTGGAGGCTACTTCAATATTTCCTCTCCTTGTACTTATTTATTTCTCAATAGCATGAGAAAATATGTATGTGTACCTTTATGTTTTACTAAAAATCTCATTTTGTAAGTGTAACTGTATGTTCTAGCCAAAATTGGAGAATCACCACATGTGGCTACACTTTAATGCTTGCACTTTTTAGTAGATGAGCCTACATTTTAGCTCATGCAAGGTCAATAGATAGAAAGGATCTAAAAATTAGTGTATGTGTTTGCAACATTTTTTGTCTCAGTCAAGGCATATTTTGCATATCAATGCATGTGATCTGCAAATCAACACCTCTAATTTTTAGTGCATGCATCTCTCATGGTAAAAATATTTATAAATTTGATGTATTTTTAGTTGTGGGGTTTTTGTACCAATGTATGTAATTTCTCTCTATTTTATCTCATCTTAAGTAAAAAAATCTCCAAGGAGACCCTCAAGTGAATCTAAGTACCCTGTACACCTTGCTTAAGGGATTGTAGGACATTTCCCTTATTTTTCTAAATCTTGAAGATGTTAGACTTTTGCTAGTGCAGATTCATGTAGTGATTGTTTTCTTTCCTTGAAGTTAAGCTCCATGTACCTGAATTATATTCAATTTTATTGTTAATGTATCAAAAAAATTATCTCTATGTAATCCTACCTATTTTTTACCTTTATTTTTTAGGGATCCTTGGTGAGGCAGTCCAATTTTATAATTTTTCACAACTACAATGTTTTGGTCACAAATTAGTGATGTTTTTAATACACACATGTACATACACATATACATATCAAAATCTCTGAGAATTTTTATTGAGACCTATTCTTTATAATTTTTTATTTTTTAGGTTAAACATTGACCGAAAATTCTTACCCTTGTTTACTAGGGGTTTTCATAAATATAATTTTAGAACACAATTTAACAAAAAAAAATTATTATTATTATTATCACCTAAATAGTGTGCCCTTTCTGATTAAAATCAGCCTATTGGTGAACATTGGAAATATTCCTTGATTGTGGGCTCAGATAGTGGAATCTAGCCCCCAGAGTAAGCTAGTTTTTAAGGATACTTCTCTGAAACTAACTCTTCAGAGGGAAAGGGTTAGAAAGAAACATGAAATAAAATCTACTCTTAAGGTGATGCACCAAATGACTTGAGTAAACCTACACAAAATGACCATACACACAATTTAAACCACCACAATGTTCTCACATGCATAACTCAATATTTTATATGCTCCTACATAATTATTTTATAAGAAGACTATGAAGTTTCAATTATAGTAGGAATAATATCATCCCTTCACAACTTTTAATTATTTTCATCACCAATACAACTCATAACTTGCAAGTACACATATACCTCTGCATAAAGGCACTCCTAACAAGACATGACATCAAGGAAAAGAAGATAATTTCATAAGAGATTGTAGTTTGTCACTCAACACACACAATATCAGAAAATGAGAAGGCATTACCAATGTATCTCTTTTAAAAAGATGAATCACTACTTTACATGTCATAAAATGAGTTACATACACTTATTTATCATGTCAAATAAATTTGAAAGTTACAATGTATCAAGAACCAAAAGGTAAATAAGTATCTCAATAATCAAATTTTTACCATACTTATGCTTCAAAAGAATCTTCATGAATATATGAACAAAAAACTACCTCAGTCAAATTCCCTCCAAAAACCTACCACCTAACACATCACCCCCCCCCCCCTTTCCCCAAGGCCCACTTGCTAAGTGGGTGGTGACAATACCAATGCACAATCAAGCCCTATGAAAATTCTTCAAGGGAAAGTGAAAATTTTCAAAAGTCATGTGTTTTGGGCCCACCAAATAATATCCACTCAACCCCAAACAAGGATTTATGCATGGCCAAAAGGGAGGTTGTCTTCTCAAAAGGGCAAGCATTAACTTGGATGCAGCATGGTACATGGAGAATGGGGAACATTGGCACAGGTTCTTGGTAGGTAAGTCAATGCATGATGCCATGTCAAGGTGGTCCCTTCATGACATGCTGCAAGAAAGGTTTATTTTGTATTTAATGCTAACTTGTTTTCCAAAATCCTACACCAAGGAAAAGGGTAAGGAAATTTTATGATAAGTTTTGATATTAAATAATATTATAGGTAAGGAATATAATAATGGAGTGGGTCACAATTGTATGCATGAGAATAAAGTGGTCAAGTAAATAAGTTATTTTATTAATTAGACTTAGTTACTAATAGGGATTAAGTTAGGGGTTAGTATACTAACTCTTATTAGGAAAGGTATCTTGGGAAGGGAATATTCTCTGTGGTAAAAGAGAATTATTTCCCTTCCCATACAAATTCCAAAGAGCATTTTGCACTCTAAAATTTTGGGAAGTAACATTGTAATAGTTTTATTATTTCTTCTAATATATTGTTTTCTTTGCTTTATTATTGAAGTAGTAAATTGAATGCATTTTATCCTCTATTAGTGCATTACACTAAGGAAACTATAAATTGAATCTTAGTAGTATGTGATTTTTACATTAGTATTCTAACATGTTTAATTGATCATTGTTATTATGCTTCATTTTAAAAGAATATGAGGTTGCAATATTGGTTTCAAAAGTTAACGTGTTGTTTCTATTGAAATGGAAGTTTGTTCACAAAGAGATTGAATGTAATGAACTTTGAAAATTACACTCAAATATTAAAGAGATTACTAGCTTTTCATACCCAAAAGACTTTACATTCTATGAAGCTAATTCATTATTTTCTTATCAACATTAGATATCATTCTACAATAGAAGATTAACTTCATTATTCCAAAGAATATGATACAAGAGGCATGAAAATAAAGCTTCTACATTTACATTATGGTAATCTTTAAAAAATACACATCTTAAAGATAGAAGAACTATACAATCAAATGGATAACATACAATGTTCCTTCCTTTAATGAAGCTATTACATAATGAATAAGAGCTCTTCACATATTACTTGATGAAGCCTTCAATATGAACATTACAACACTCAACAAGAAATGAATCTCAATACAAAAGGATAAAAAATGCAACATTAAAGTTTCTCTCACCCAACTTCACCAAAATAGAGAATTCTCCCAAGAATTTTCCACAAGCATCTTGTCTCCAAACCTGCAAATACATGGGAAGCTCACCTCCCATCCTAGGTCTCAAGGAGACCACCCCCAAGCTAGGAGAACCGATAACAAATGGTGACATTCACACAATCACATAACATAAATGCAACAACAAAGAACACCCTCCTAAGGCTTGCACAAATGGATTCACCATGAACCCATAACAAGGGGTGAAGGTGGATTTCCATGTAGGAGAATGCCAAAATAATACATACCATAAACTTGCCTCTTCAAGACTAAAACCACATACATCTTTCCATCCAATCTTCTCTTTATCTCCCACAAAATTAGGATCAAATACAATGGCATGCAAGGGCCCATACACCTTGCATTTTTTCCCTCTTCTCTCCATGACACGGGACTCTACACTATCATGGAATCCAACTAACCCCTTCCACCATACATGGCCACTTCTTCCCTATTCAAGGGTGAGTAATGCCATTACACCCATCATAAAACTCCCATATTCAAAACAAATATAAAACCATAAGCATGAAACCAAACCAAAATCCCATTCCCTTACAAAACAACAACACAATTACATATCACATATGCAAGAGAATGAAATGCATGCTAGTCTACTTACAACAAAAAAAAAAAGAACTTTCATGGCAATGGAGACCAACCTTCATAATAAGTTATGGCAAATGAATCTTGAGAAGAGCCCAATCCCTTATGCTTCCTCAATCCAAAACCCTAATGTCTCTAAAATTAGAGAGTGGGTGAACACTCACTAACTCTACAAAGGGCCTCTAAAAAGACCTCCAACTTCTACCCACCCACCAAAAATAAATTCAGACTTGACCCTAAAGTCCTTTGGCTTTTCCTTGTCCCCTATCATAAATGTCAGATTGGAAAAGAGTGTGGGTTTGGGTAAAAGGTCAAGACTTGCTCCATTTTCGTAGCATGTGGAAAATGGGTCATAAAAAGGGTCACCAAGGCCACTAGGGGGTTCTAGATGTGTTAAAAACATTCCTAACACATACCCCTATCACTAAGGTACTTGGATTTTGCTAAATTTGACCTTTAGGACCTCTTTTTGGCCTCTAGAAGTGGCTAGAAAAGAATTAAATCTAAATAATCACCTTGGTGGAACTTTGCAAGTATCTCCAACAAGGGGATTTAATTAGGTTCCTAATAAGTCAGTTAGGCTTAGGTTTACATTGCCAACCTTAGTAGACATGTCATTACATAAACACATAACACATGTCAAGTGACACTATAAAATGACATAATACAACATTGACATGTCACTAATTACATAGTGAAAACACCTAATACATACATACATTTTTACAGTTACAAATTAAATCACTTAACAACAAGGTTCAAACCTCTTCATTAGGTTCAACCTTGGCTTTACAATTTGCACAAATGGTTCGTTACTGATTCTCCAACTAATTCCATGGTTCTCTTTCCTGCACACTAAACTTGAGCATCAGTAATCCAAGATAATAAAATCACATGCAATATACATATTCAATTAGCAAAATTAATCAATATGCAGAATGTAATTCCTAATGACAATTTTCATGCAAAAATTTTTAAACATAGTAATTCCATAATCATGATGACATAACATCCATAAAATAATCAAGTCTAATCATGATCCAATCTTCTCATCAATTCACATATCTAAACATGTATAATCAAAATCAACCACATGTTCTAGGTCCTAGTCCACATTAAAATGTAATCCATCCAATATAATCATCATCAAACATAATATCTCAAGTCCCTGTCATGCTAATCAAAAAGAGTATCAATGTATCAAAATATAAAGTATCAAAGTGTGAATGAAATAGTAATTCTATGATGGGTCAGGCCAAGGCCTCACATCCTCCCCCCCTAGGCATGAACTTCCTCCTAGAGTTCATCAAAAAGGTATGGGTACTGTGATCTCATCTATGTTGCATCCTCCCATGAAGCCATGACCTCATCATAACAATCCCACTGGACCCTAACCATGTCTAGCTCTCTACCTCAAAGTGTCAGGGTCTGTCAGGCTAAAATGCATATGGGCTCCAAGGCTAACTGTTTGTCTGAATCCACCTACAAGGTATCCCAATCTATAATGTGAGACTCATCATAAACATATTTCTGTAACTCAGATACATGGAACACATCATGGATGCGTGATAGGCTAGGTGGCAAAGCTAAATGGTAGGCAACTGGTCCTATCCTCTCCAAGATCTCAAAAGGTCCAACAAAGTGAGGTGCCAACTTAGAGCCCTTTCCAAAATGGATTGGTATCTTATGCGGGAGCACTCTCAAGAAGACCCTATCTCCAACCATATACTCATGATCAAACCTCTTCACAACTGCATACTTCTTCTATCAATCCTGAGCCTCTCTAAGATGTTGTTTAATCAAAACCACCCGTTTCTCCATATCCTTGACCAATTGAGGTCCAATAGATACCCTATCCTCGATCCTGTCCAAACTCAGTGATGTCCTACATGGTCTACTATACAAGGCCTGATATGGTGGTATACCAAAAGAAGAATGATGCCCATTATTATAGGAAAACTCTACCAGATGTAGGTATTCCTCCCACTTGACCTGATGGTCCATCACATACATACATAGCATATCCTCTAGCACCTGTTTAACCCTCTTTGTATGTCCATCTATCTGAGGGTTACATGTTGTACTAAAATTTAGCCTAGTGCCCAACGCTATCTGTAACTCTCTCCAAAAGGTAGATGTGAACAAGGAGCCTCTATTAGAGATGATCTTATGGGGAATGCCATGAAGTCTGACAATATCCCACAAAAACACTTGAGCTATGTCTCATGTTGTGAATGTAGTACGCATGGGTGAGAAGTGGGCAACCTTGGTCAACATGTCGACTATCACCAAGATGGCATCATGGTGGTGAGAAGACATAGGGAGACCAACAATGAAGTCCATAGATATAGTATCCCACTTTCACTCAGCAATCTCATGTGGTTGCAGGAGCCCACCTGGATGACTGTCCCTATGGGAACTCTCTCGCTATATTACCCATACCACCACAAGTGTAACATGGCCCTCGGGTCTGAATCTCTAATCCTTATGTCCTAGGCTATTGTAACCCTCTGGTCCTACTAGAACCAATGTATCTACCCCTAGAGGACTTCTAAGTCCTAGCTGACTATGTCTAAGGGGTTTGTGTCCTCTGATCCTATCTAGGGCCCTGAGACTACCACTATTTGGGCTTAGAGCCTTGATAACCCTATGAATGCATCTGTCTAGAATCCTAGTGAGATCCCTACTGCTGAGACTATTGACCCTTAAAGGATCCCACATAATGGTTTTGTTTCCCCTTCCAAGGGGGTCTCTGCTATCCTGACTACTGGGATGAGGGGTTTCAATGCTGAGACTGATCCCAGGACTCCTATCTAGTATAGATATCCTCAGCTATAAGTGTCATCTCAATTGTATATTTGAATGTGGCAGGAAAGGCTAAACGTACTATACCCTAAAGAGACATATTAAGTCCCTTGATGAAACAATGGATACACAGTTTCTCATCCATCATATAATCTACATATGGAAGGAGATCAAGAAATTGACTCTCATATTGGGCCACTGTGAGACCTCTCTGGTGGAGCTCATGGAACTCCTCTATCTATCTCTATTTGAAGTGCTCAGAGAGATACCTCTCTCAAATTTGGGCTACAAAGGACTCCCATATGAGTGTGTCGATATCCACTCCTCCAATGGACTCTTCATGTTGCCACCAAGTGGAGACTTTCTCCCGTAGGAGATGAACTGCAAGTCATGCCTTTAGATTACTCCCACAAGGGTGTAATCTAAAGCATTGATGTAAAATCTGTAACCAGGCCTCTACTACTGACCCATCAGTGAATCCCAAAAATAAGGGTGTTTGGAGTCATATTAACTATCGGATCTCATCTCCAACATCTCTAGGGGGGTCTCTCTCGATCTCATATCCCATGCTCGTGTGGTACCTCTATCTAATGAACTGACTCACCCTCATGATCACCATGACCCTCAAAAAACCTGGGTGGATGGCCCCTCCTCCTCTCTTTGTTAACAGCTCTACCACCTCCTAGGATATCTGCTTCCCTTTTAGAAACATATTGCTCTTGCTAAGGAACTATGAGTGGTAGCCTCTACTAAATTACCCCAATTAGATTTTGAAGGACATCCATAATATCTTGGTTAGGGTTCTGAGGTGGTGAAGTTGGTGGTGGTGGTGGAGGTGGTGGTGGTCCACCCCCTTTCCTGCACTAACATGTGCAGCTCTATGACCCCTTCCTCATCGGCCAACTCATGTGACGATAGGCATCCTACACAATAGATTAAGTTAGGTGAGTTAAAACGTAGTGGGTTTTAGGTTCCAATGTTGTAACCTAGGCTCTGATACCAAATGTCATGCCCAAAATTTAACAAACAAAAATGAAACAAACTTTTTTTAAAAGATAAGATGTTAGGGACTGACGATCATAGGTTAAGGATAAGTCGACTATGGTTAAACCAGTCACAAACTAGGGTTAAGTTTGTTCAGAGCGTAAGCCCAATAAGTATCAATGTACCACCATGGGTCTGGCAGATTTGATATCATAACCATCATCGTAAGGATCTGAGTTCAGATAGCGGAATCCTAGTGTATACAATTTTATTTTAGAACTTTTGTTCATGATGTATTCAAAGATACCTAGGGCATTAAATATTCAATTTATCCCAATTAGACTATACCCACAATTAATATGTCTACCTAGGTTATAGCTTTTGAATAAGGTTTGATCCAACTAATAGATAATTTATCCTACAATAATGGGTTATGGGAAAATTGCATTTATGATTGAATTTCAATTATAATCCAACAATAAACCTAATGATGTTAACTAGAATCCAAATGCTATCTAAACATTGGAAGTTATAATACCATCTTCTAATACCTACTAATCACCTATTTATACATTAAATTATTTCAGACACATCGATTCATTAATTCATAATCCTATTAACCAATACCAAGTTAACAATTTCACTTAAACCAAATAATCTACTATTAATGCTCTTATGTTATCATTTAGAAATTGAATAAAATGAACTATAAAAATAACAAATTGATTTATTAATGAATAAGTCTAAACACTTGAATCATTTAACTAATCAACAATCAAATGACATGCACTATAAAGTTCACTAATTGATTTGTTAATTAATCTAAACACATTAGCACTAATTCTATTAATTACTAATAAATGAATTTATGAATAAATATTTTAAGCAAAAACAAAAATAATAAAACAAACAAACCAAAATCAAAAGGGTAAACTATTAATCCAACAACTTGATTTATTATTTCTAATCACATTACCCAAAATCTATAAATTTGTAATAAATTAATTTATTTAACAATAATTTAAATCACAAAATAAAATTAATATCTAACAAATCAAATTATTAACTAAAAGGACAAATCAAATCTCAAAAAGTTAGTCTATCCTACTCATCTCCTAATCTAACCTACTAACCTACTAATCTAACCTATTAAACCTACCACCTAACACATCACCCCCCCCTTTCCCCAAGGCCAACTTCCCAAGTGGGTGGTGACAATACCAATGCACAATCAAGCCCTATGAAAATTCTTCAAGGGAAAGTGCAGATTTTCAAAAGTCATGTTTTGGGCCCACCAAATAATATCCACTCAACCCCAAACAAGGATTTATGCATGGCCAAAAGGGAGGTTGTCTTCTCAAAAGGGAAAGCATTAACTTGGATGCAGCATGGTACATGGAGAATGGGGAACATTGGCACAGGTTCTTGGTGGGTAAGTCAATGCATAATGTCATGTCAAGGTGGTCCCTTCATGACATGCTGCAAGAAAGGTTTATTTTGTATTTAATGCTAACTTGTTTTCCAAAATCCTACGCCGGGGAAAAGGATAAGGAAATTTTATGATAAGTTTTGATATTAAATAATATTATAGGTAAGGAATAAAATAATGGAGTGGGTCCCACTTGTATGCATGAGAATAAAGTGGTCAAGTAAATAAGTTATTTTATTAATTAGACTTAGTTACTAATAGGGATTAAGCTAGGGGTTATTATACTAACTCTTATTAGGAAAGGTATCTTGGGAAGGGAATATTCTCTGTGGTAAAAGAGAATTATTTCCCTTCCCATACATATTCCAGAGAGCATTTTGCTCTCTAAAATTTTGGGAAGTAACATTGTAATAGTTTTATTATTTCTTCTAATATATTGTTTCCTTTTCTTTATTATTGAAGTAGTAAATTGAATGCATTTTATCCTCTATTAGTGCATTACACTAAGGAAACTATAAATTGAATCTTAGTAGTATGTGATTTTTACATTAGTATTCTAACATGTTTAATTGATCATTGTTATCATGCTTCATTTTAAAGGAATATGAGGTTGCAATATTGGTTTCCAAAGTTAAGGTGTTGTTTCTATAGAAATGGAAGTTTGTTCAAAGAGAGATTGAATGTAATGAACTTTGAAAATTACAATCAAATATTAAAGAGGTTACTAGCTTTTCATACCCAAAAGACTTTACATTCTATGAAGCTAATTCATTGTTTTCTTATCAACATTGGATATCATTCTACAATAGAAGATTAACTTCATTATTCCAAAGAATATGATACAAGAGGCATGAAAATAAAGCTTCTACATTTACATTATGGTAATCTTCTCAAAATACAAATACACATGTCTACAAGATAGAAGAACTATACAATCAAATGGATAACATACAATGTTCCTTCCTTTAATGAAGCTATTACATAATCAATAAGATCTCTTCACATATTACTTGATGAAGCCTTCAATATGAACATTACAACACTCAACAAGAAATGAATCTCAATACAAAAGGATTAACAATGCAACATTAAAGTTTCTCTCACACAACTACACCAAAATGGAGAATTCTCCCAAGCTTTATCCACAAGCATCTTGACTTCAAACCTGAAAATACATGAGAAGAACCATGGGAAGCTCACCTCCCATCCTAGGTCTCAAGGAGACCACCCCCAAGCTAGGAGAACCTATAACAAATGGTGACATTCACACAATCACATAACATAAATGCAACAAAAAAGAACACCCTCCCAAGGCTTGCACAAATGGATTCACCATGAACCCATAACAAGGGGTGAAGGTGGATTTACATGTAGGAGAATGCCAAAATAATGCATACCATAAACATGCCTCTTCAAGGCTAAAACCACATACATCTTTCCATCCAATCTTCTCTTTATCTCCCACAAAATTAGGATCAAATACAATGGCATGCAAGGGCCCATACACATTGCATTTTTTCTCTCTTCTCTCCATGAAAAGAGACTCTACACTATCATGGAATCCAACTAACCCCTTCCCCTATACATGGCCACTTCTTCCCTATCCAAGGGTGAGTAATGCCATTACACCCTTCACAAAACTCCCATATTCAAACCAAAGATAAAACCATAAGCATGAAATCAAACCAAAATCCCATTCCCTTACAAAACAACAACACAATTACATATCACATATGCAAGAGAATTAAATGCATGCTAGTATACTTACAACAAAAAAAAAAAAAACTTTAATGGAAATGGAGACCAACCTTCACAATGTGTTATGGCAAATGAATCTTAAGAAGAGCCCAATCCTTTATGCTTCTTCAATCCAAAACCCTAATGTCTCTAAAACTAGAAACTGGGTGAACACCCACTAACTCTACAAAGGGCATTTAAAAAGACCTCCAACTTCTACCCACCCACCAATAATAAATTCAAACTTGACCCTAAACTCCTTTGGATTTTCCTTGTCCACTATCATAAATGTTAGATTGGAAAGGAGTGTGGGTTTGGGTAAAAGGTCAAGACTTACTCCATTTTCGTAGCATGTGGGAAATGGGTCATAAAAAGGGTCACCAAGGCCACTAGGGGGTTCTAGTTGTGTTAAAAACATTTCTAACCCATACCCCTATCACTAAGGTACTTGGATTTTGCTAAATTTGACCCTTAGGACCTCTTTTTGGCCTCTAGAAGTGGCTAGAAAAGAATTAAATCTAAATAATCACCTTGGTGGAACTTTGCAAGTATCTCCAACAAGGGGATTTAATTAGGTTCCTAATAAGTTAGTTAGGCTTAGGTTTACATTGCCAACCTTAGTAGACATGTCATTACATAAACACATAACACATGTCAAGTGACACTATAAAATGACATAATACAACATTGACATGTCACTAATTACATAGTGAAAACACCTAATACATACATACAATTTTACAGTTACAAATTAAATCACTTAACAATGAGGTTTGAACCTCTTCATTAGGTTCAACCTTGGCTTTACAGTTTGCACAAATGGTTGGTTACTGATTCTCCAACTGATTCCATGGTTCTCTTTCCTGCACACTAAACTTGAGCATCAGTAGTCTAGGATAATAAAGTCACATGCAATATACACATTCAATTAGCAACATTAATCAATATGCATAATGTAATTCCTAATTACAATTTTCATTCAAAAATGTTTAAACATAGTAATTCCATAATCATGATGACATAACATCCATAAAATAATCAAGTCTAATCATGATCCAATCTTCTCATCAATTCACATATCTAAACATGTATAATCAAAATCAACCACATGTTCTAGGTCCTAGTCCACATCAAAATGTAATCCATACAATATAATCATCATCAAACATAATATCTAGAGTCCCCATTAGGATAATCAAAAAGTGTATCAATGTATCAAAATATAAAGTAACAAAGTGTGAATGAAACAGTAATGCTATTATGGGTCGGGTTGAGGTCTCACATCCTCCCCCCTAGGCATGAACTTCCTCTTGGAGTTCATCAAAAAAGTATGGGTACTGTGATCTCATCTATGTTGCATCCTCCCATGAAGCCGTGACCTCATCATAACAATCCCATTGGACCCTAACCTAGTCCAGCTCTCTGCCTTGAAGTGCCAGGGTTTGTCAGGCTAAAATGCATATCGGCTCCAAGGCTAACTGTCTGTCCAACTCCACCTGGAAGGCATCCCAATCTATAATGTGAGAATCATCATAAACATATTTCCATTACACAAATACATGGAACACATCGTGGATGCGTGATAGGCTAGGTGGTAAAGCTAAATGGTAGGCAACTGGTCCTATCCTCTCCAAGATCTTGAAAGCTCTAACAAAGTGAGGTGCCAACTTAGAACCCTTTCCAAAATGGATTGTACTATTATGCGGGTGCACTCTCAAGAAGACCCTATCTCCAACCATATACTCATGATCAACCCTCTTCACATCTGCATACTTCTTCTATTGATCCTAAGCCTCTCTAAGATGATGTCTAATCAAAACCACCTGCTTCTCCATATCCTTGACCAACTAAGGTCCAATAGATAGCCTATCCTCAATCCTCTCCTAGCTCAGTGGTGTCCTGCATGCTCTACTGTACAAGGTCTGATATGGTGGCATACCAAAAGAAGAATGATGCCCATTATTATAGGCAAACTCTACCAAATGTAGGTATTCCTCCCACTTGACCTGATGGTCCATCACATACATACGTAACATATCCTCTAACACCTGGTTAACCCTCTTTGTCTGTCCATCTATTTGAGGGTGTTATGTCATACTAAAATTGAGCCTAGTGCCCAACACTGTCTGTAATTATCAGAGATGATCTTACGGGGAATGCCATGAAGTTTTGCAATATCTCATAAAAACACCTGAGCTATGTCTCATGCTATGAATGCAGTACACATGGGTGAGAAGTGGGAAACCTTGGTCAACATTTCGACGGTCACCAAGATGGCATCATGGCAATGAGAAGACATAGGGAGACCAACAATGAAGTACATAGATATAGTATCCCACTTCCACTTAGCAATCTCATGTGGCTGCAGTAGCCCACCTGGATGATTGTACATGTCGGCACTGTATTGCTATATGACCTATACCACTGCAAGTGTAACATGGCCCTCAGGTCTAAATCTATACTCCCTATGTCCTAGGCTGTTATGACCCTCCGGTCCTACTGGAACCACTGTATCCACCCCTAGAGGACTGCTAAGTCCTAGCTGACTGTGTCTAAGGGGTCTATGTCCTATGATCCTGTCTAGGGCCCTGAGACTGCCACTGTTTGGGCTTAGAGACTTGATAACCCTATGAGTGCCTCGCTCTAGAATCATGCTGAGATCCCTTCTGCTGAGACTGTTGACCCTTAAAGGATCTCATAGAATGGTTCTATTTCCCCTTCTAAGAGGGTCTCTACTATCCTGACTGCTAGGATGAGGGGTTTCAGCATTGAGACTGATCCTGAGACTCCTTTCTAGTATGGATATCCTTAGCTATAAGTATCATCTCAATTGTTTCTCTGAATGTGGTAGGAAAGGCTAAACATACTGTACCCTGAAGAGACATATTAATACCCTTGATGAAATGATGGATACGTAGTTTCTCATCCTTCATATAATCTACATATGGAAGGAGCTCAAGAAACTGACTCTCATACTAGGCCACTGTGAGACCTCTCTACTGGAGCTCATGGAACTCCTCTATCTTTCTCTGTCTGAAGTTCTCAGAGAGATACCTCTCTTGGATTTGGGCTACAAAGGACTCCCTTGTGAGTGTGTCAATAGCCACTCCTCCAATGGACTCCTCCTGTAGCCACCAAGTGGAGGCTTTCTCCCATAGGAGATGAAATGCAAGTTGTGCCTTTAGATTACTCCTGTAAGGGTGTAATCTGAAGCATCATTGTAAACTCTGTAACTAGGCCTCTGCTACTAAGCCATCAATGAATCCAAAAAACAAGGGTGGCTGGAGTCTTATTAACTCTTAGATCTCATCTCCAACATATCTAGGGGGTCTCTCTCAATCTCATATCCCATGCTCAGGTGGTACCTCTATCTGATGAACTGACTCACCCTCATGATCAACGTGACCCTCAACAAACTTGGGTGGAGGGATCCTACTCCTCTCTCTATTAACTACCCTACCACCTCCTAGGATATCTTCTTCCCTTTCAAAAACCTACTGCTCTTGCTAAGGAACTATGAGTGGTAGCCTCTGCTGAATTACCCCAATCAAATTTTGAAGGATGTCCATAATATCTTGGTTAGGGTTCCTAGGTGGTGAAGATGGTGGTGGTGGTGGACGTGGTGGTGGTCCACCCACTGTCCTACACTAACATGTGCAGCTCTATGACCCCTGCCTCGTTGGCTAGCTTGTGTGATGATAGGCATCCTAAACAATAGATTAAGTTAGGTGAGTTGAAACATAGTGGGTTTTAGGTTCCAAAGTTGTAAACTAGGCTCTACTACCAAATGTCATGCCCAAAATTTAACCAACAAAAATGCAACAAGTTTTTTTTTTCAAGATAAGATGTTAGGGAGTGACGATCATAGGTTAAGGATATGTTGACTATGGTTAAATTGGTCTCACAAACTAGGGTTAAGTTTTTTTAGAGCGTAAGCCCAATAAGTATCAATGTACCACCATGGGTTTGGTAGATTTGATCTCATAACCATCATCGTAAGGATCTGAGTTTGGATAGCAGAATCCTAGTGTATACAATTTCATTTTAGAACTTCCATTCATGATGTATTCAAAGATACCTAGGGCATTAAATATTCAATTTATCCCAACCAGACTATACCCACAATTAATCTATCTACCTAGGTTCTAGCTTTCGAATATGGTTTGTTCCAACTAATAGATAATTTATCCTACAATAATGGTTCATGGGATAATTGCATTTACGATTGAATTTCAATTATAATCTGACAATAAACCTAATGATGTTAACTAGAGTCCAAATGCTATGTAAACATTGGAAGTTATAATACCATCTTCTAATACCTACTAATCACCTATTTATACATTAAATTATTTAAGACACATCGACTCATTAATTCATAATCCTATTAACCAATAGCAAGTTAACAATTTCACTTAAACCAAATAATCTACTATTAATGCCCTTATGTTAATCATTTAGAAATTGAATAAAATGAACTATCAAAATAACAAATTGATTTATTAATGAATAAGTCTAAACACCTTAATCTTTTAACTAATTAACAATCAAATGACATGCACTATAAAATTCAATAATTGATTTATTAATTAACCTAAACACATTAGCACTAATTCTATTAATTACTAACAAATGAATTTATGAATAAATATTTTAACCAAAAATAAAAATAAAACAAACAAACAAACCAAAATCAAAAGGTTAAACTATTAATCCAACAACTTGATTTATTATTTCTAATCACATTACCCAAAATCTATAAATTTGTAATAAATTAATTTATTTAACAATAATTTAAATCACAAAATAAAATTAGTATCTAACAAATAAAATTATTAACTAAAAGGACAAATCAAATCTCAAAAGTTAGTCTATCCTACTCATCTTGTAATCTAACCTATTAAACCTACCACCTAACATATCACCCCCCCCTTTCCCCAAGGCCGACTTGCCAAGTGGGTGGTGACAATACCAATGCACAATCAAGCCCTATGAAAATTCTTCAAGGGAAAGTGTAGATTTTCAAAATTCATGTGTTTTGGGCCCACCAAATAATATCCACTCAACCCCAAACAAGGATTTATGCATGGCCAAAAGGGAGGTTGTCTTCTCAAAAGGGAAAGCATTAACATGGATGCAGCATGGTATGTGGAGAATGGGGAACATTGGCGCAGGTTCTTGGTGGGTAAGTCAATGCATGATGTCATGTCAAGGTGGTCCCTTCATGACATGCTGCAAGAAAGGTTTATTTTGTATTTAATGCCAACTTGTTTTCCAAAATCCTACGCCAGGGAAAAGGGTAAGGAAATTTTATGATAAGTTTTGATATTAAATAATATTATATGTAAGGAATATAATAATGGAGTGAATCCCACTTCTATGCATGAGAATAAAGTGGTCAAGTAAATAAGTTCTTTTATTAATTATACTTAGTTACTAATAGGGATTAAGTTAGGGGTTAGTATACTAACTCTTATTAGGAAAGGTATCTTGGGAAGGGAATATTCTCTGTGGTAAAAGAGAATTATTCCCCTTCCCATACAAATTCCAGAGAGCATTTTGCTCTCTAAAATTATGGGAAGTAACATTGTAATAGTTTTATTATTTCTTATAATATATTTTTTTCTTTGCTTTATTATTGAAGTAGTAAATTGAATGCATTTTATCCTCTATTAGTGCATTACACTAAGGAAACTATAAATTGAATCTTAGAAGTATGTGATTTTTACATTAGTATTCTAACATGTTTAATTGATCATTGTTATCATGCTTCATTTTAAAGGAATATGAGGTTGCAATATTGGTTTCCAAAGTTAAGGTGTTGTTTCTATTGAAGTGGAAGTTTGTTCAAAGAGAGATTGAATGTATTGAACTTTGAAAATTACAATCAAATATTAAAGAGATTACTAGCTTTTCATACCCAAAAGACTTTACATTCTATGAAGCTAATTCATTGTTTTCTTATCAACATTGGATATCATTCTACAATAGAAGATTAACTTCATTATTCCAAAGAATATGATACAAGAGGCATGAAAATAAAGCTTCTACATTTACATTATGGTAATCTTCTCAAAATACAAATACACATCTTCAAGATAGAAGAACTATACAAACAAATGGATAACATACAATGTTCATTCCTTTAATGAAGCTATTGCATAATGAATAAGAGCTCTTCACATATTACTTGATGAAGCCTTCAATATGAAGATTGCAACACTCAACAAGAAATGAATCTCAATACAAAAGGATTAAAAATGCAACATTAAAGTTTCTCTCACACAACTACATTAAAATGGAGAATTCTCCAAAGCTTTTTCCACAAGCATCTTGACTTCAAACCTACAAATACATGAGAAGAACCATGGGAATCTCACCTCCCATCCTAGGTTTCAAGGAGACCACCCCTGAGCTAGGAGACCCGGTAACCAACGGTGATATTCACACAATCACATAACATGAATGCAACAACAAAGAACACCCTCCCAAGGCTTGCATAAATGGATTCACCATGAACACATAACAAGGGGTGAAGGTGGATTTCCATGTAGGAGAATGCCAAAATAATACATACCATAAACATGCCTCTTCAAGGCTAAAACCACATACATCTTTCTATCCAATCTTCTCCAGCTTATCTCCCCCAAAATTAGGATCAAATACAATGCCATGCAAGGGCCCATACACCTTGCATTTTTTCCCTCTTCTTTTCATGAGAAGAGACTCTACACTATCATGGAATCCAACTAACCCCTTCCCCCATACATGGCCACTTCTTCCCTATCTAAGGGTGAGTAATGCCATTATACCCTTCACAAAACTCCCATATTCAAAATAAAGATAAAACCATAAGTATTAAATCAAACCAAAATATCATTCCCTTACAAAACAACAACACAATTACATATCACACATGCAAGAGAATGAAATGCATGCTAGTCTACTTACAACAAAAAAAAAAAAAAAAAAGAACTTTCATGGCAATGGAGACCAACCTTCACAATGTGTTATGGAAAATGAATCTTGAGAATAGCTCAATCCCTTATGCTTCCTCAATCCAAAACCCTAATGTATCTAAAAGTATAGAGTGGGTGAACACCCACTAACTCTACAAAGGGCCTCTAAAAATACATCCAACTTCTACCCACCCACCAACATTAAATTCAGACTTGACCCTAAATTCCTTTGGTTTTTCCTTGTCCCCTATCATAAATGTCAGATTGGAAAGAAGTGTGGGTTTGGGTAAAAGGTCAAGACTTACTCCATTTTCGTAGCATGTGGAAAATGGGTCATAAAAAAGGTCACCAAGGCCACTTGGTGGTTCTAGATTTGTTAAAAACATTCCTAACCCATACCCCTATCACTAAGTTACTTGGATTTTGCTAAATTTGACCCTTAGGACCTCTTTTTGGCCTCTAGAAGTGGCTAGAAAAGAATTAAATCTAAATAATCACCTTGGTGGAACTTTGCAAGTATCTCCAACAATGAGATTTAATTAGGTTCCTAATAAGTCAGTTAGGCTTAGGTTTACATTGCCAACCTTAGTAGACATGTCATTACATAAACACATAACAAGTGTCAAGTGACACTATAAAATGACATAATACAACATTGACATGTCACTAATTACATAGTGAAAACACCTAATACATACATACAATTTTACAGTTATGAATTAAATCACTTAACAATGAGGTTTGAACCTCATCATTAGGTTCAACCTTGGCTTTACAATTTGCACAAATGGTTGGTTACTGATTCACCAACTGATTCCATGGTTCTCTTTCCTGCACACTAAACTCGAGCATCAGTAGTCCAAGATAATAAAATCACATGCTATATACATATTCAATTAGCAACATTAATCAATATGCAGAATGTAATTCCTAATTACAATTTTCATTCAAAAATGTTTAAACATAGTAATTCCATAATCATGATGACATAACATCCATAAAATAATCAAGTCTAATCATGATCCAATCTTCTCATCAATTCACATATCTAAACATGTATAATCAAAATCAACCACATGTTCTAGGTCCTAGTCCACATCAAAATGTAATCCATACAATATAAGCATCATCAAACATAATATCTAGAGTCCCTATCAAGATAATCAAAAAGTGTATCAATGTGTCAAAATATAAAGTATCAAAGTGTGAATGAAACAGTAATGCTATGATGGGTCAGGGTGAGGCCTAATATATATCCCTTAGGAAACCTCAAAATATATGGTATAGGTGTTGTTCTATAGGTGAAGCCTCACATCCTCCCCTCCTAAGATTAAACTTCCTCCTGGAAGTTAGTAAAGAGGTAAACTCCTACGCTTGAGCATGTCTATAAGGAAAACAGATCAAACTTCTGCCCTGACATATAGTATGTGAATTGCAATGTTATCTTCTAGCATATCATTATAAAATAAGTACTCATAAGGTAATTTTCCACAATCAAGGAGTGACACAACATTCTTTATATGTTCTCATATGTATGATGTACAGAATTGAAATCATCATAAAGAATGTAACTCATATTTTAAATACAATATAAGCCAATAGTTTCACTAAGGATGGTTTTATTCATATTCATTATGTTCTTCTTCTTCTTTATAACAACTCATTCAATAATCAAATGCTATTAAATGTTTGGGATGTCACAATGTACTAAAATGAAACATATATATTATATCACACCCACAATACTTCAATGTGAAATTATATTTCTCTTCTATTTTATTCTCTATCACTTTCTTTCTCACATGAATATCCAAGAAATATAGCCATCACATAGGTAACCACAACACAACTCACGTAAACCACGACACAAGACTAACACCAAATGGGATGAGGATGAATAGTGTCCTAAAATTCTCCTCCGAGAATCCATATCACATAAGAAATTTCCATTAGGTCCTCCCTGAGGTACCTGTATAAAATAAAATATCATATGATCTAGGGGAAATGGATAGTAACCGTCCTATACCGGTCTCATTTACCCCTACATATTTATTCCCCAAGCCATCTACTCCCCCCATACAACCTGTCAGGGACTCCTCATGAGTATGGTAGTTTACATATGTAACAAGCTAGCAGTAACAAACATTCATTAAAGCCTCAAAAATATAAATCTTAAGTTTAAATCAATAAATAATGAAAAGGCACAAATGATGATAAAATTTGAATGGTGGACACCAAGAAATAATTCAAAAATTATAAATGATAATTCATACTAACAAGTCCTTGAGGTAAAAAGGACAATTTTATAAAGCATTTAATCAGTAACTTAAATAAATTCAAGACTGGTAGCTCCATCAATTCAAGATCAAATAAATAATCAGAATGTAAGCTTTTACAACACAATCACTTTGTGACTCCAATCAAGTCACGTAAGGGGGAGGAGGGGAATAAGGTGGTCTCAACCACATTGAGCTCATAAATAAATCTCAATATCATCATATCCAAGTCTCACACAACCTGAGACAATCTTATAGTAAATGTATCATCAATGATAGCTCCATTCATTCTTCAAGGGTACACTCAGGTCCATCCTCACCCATGGGTATGCATATCAATGAATAGGTTTGCACTATGAACCAACAAATGTGGCTCTACATGTGGGGGAGTCAATAGGGACTAACATCCACCAAAGTCTTACACTCAATGAAGGGCCTCTATCTCCCAACATGGCATGCAACTCATATAGAAGAAATAATCTACTATGGAGCTATGACCAATAAAATATTTGATTGTAAGACTCCAATGTGGTCCTCTATCTCTCAACCCCTGATTACATGGTGTACCTCACACATAGCCTACGCTAAGGGGCTACTGTAACACCACCCAATAACTAAGTGATGAAACCAAAATAAAACCAAACAAAAACATACACCACAAAGAGATAATAATTTATTTTTTTTAACTTCCATAAATCTGATTACAAAAGTTTATAAACTGTCATACGTAGTTGTCCATACAAACTCTGATTACAAATGAGTTACATCAGTACTCTTTATTGAAAAGATAAACATACAAATGCAGGAAATCTACCTAAGTTCTCCTATAAGATCTATACACTGCCCTAATGACCAACAGAATAGCCACAATCTATTTTCCATAAATTTTAACAGCTGCCAACCATTGGCCCGTACTCATAGTTTTATCCATCTAGGTTCCTGTAAAAACCAATAAGAACACAACACACAAAGCAAATAGGGCTCAGCATAATTACATAAGTCATAGAACTTCCATGATAAACCTGCAATTATTAGCATCATAATGAACATATTTCATATACCATAAAACTCATTTGAACCAAAACATCATTATCTCATTACAACAGTCACATATTATAGCAGACATAAAAGCATGATAAAAAGAAATAACTCGCAGTCAGAATTCCAAAAAGATGATGCACATATATACTGAGATGTTTAAACACTGAAGAGTCATGATTCTGCACCCATGGTTGTGCCCATGACAAATCTTGCAGTGCAAGGTAATCTATACTCCCGTTAATAAACTTAACAGTGCACACAGCTATCTGTTAATCTGTTTAATAACGTAACAGTACCTCATGCCCCATACTCCGTTCTAGATCATGCAAATCATAGACATAGGAAAGGCCAATTATCTTATTAAGTATTAATCCCATCCCATAATTTTTAAGGTTATCACTTGTATACTGAATTGGTTCTTCCAATTCAGCCATCCCCATATGTGTTCATCTTCGGAATTCCTCACATTCACATGTTTAAACAAAAAACCAGACACTTATGCAAACAGAATCAATACAATGATCTACACAATTCCATCTTTAGTACAATCATATCATCAATGAACTTTAACTTCAAAATCTTCCTTCATTCTACTGTCACAAAGTAGTATGTAATGAAATTCTCAAATTAAGAGCATCAGAATTGTACCAACTTACAGCACAAAACCAACTAATGCAAAAATGTACATTTGAGTTATCTACAAGTCTAACACTAACAGATTGCAAACTATCATTCCTTGCACACAGCACTGATAGGCAACACCTGTTATTGCTAGGCTAGTACCATAACCAAGTACTTTATACCACCTCTCTACATATACTTCAATGCCAATGTAATCATTACAAAATTGCTTAAGCACTGATATATACTACATAAACCTTTGTTACATAAGTTTTTATTCACGTTCTATTTGAATTCAAAGTCATGTTACAGTGTCATTCTGACATTTCAAATTAACACAAATTAACTATGCTAATAGAGAATTCGGACTTTTTCCTTACTAAAATAAAATGAAACTCAAAATGTTTATTCTCAACCAATATCGGCCCTCAACTTGTCACAGCAACCATTTACAATTCTACAATTCCCATCACAAAATAACTAATTTAACCATACAAAATGACGTAAAGTATCCGCTGTCCCTAATTAAAAGTTAACAACATCACAAGATCGAGTGCACTGTTTAAACCATAAGATGAGTTTAACAATCGACAATAAAAATAGAGTTACCTTACTTGCTTAACAACTATGTAACTAAATCTCAAGCATCTCGACATCAATCACTCAGATTAGAAAATGCCCAAATACCCGAAAGCAACCAACTCTGCATTAGTCAATACATTAAACAACACTCAAACTGAAACCAAACACTCTATCATTACTCGGTTACAACAGTAACTACAATTCCATGTTTTCCCAATGATCATTTATCCACATCGATGTACATTCGAGAGAATGCAAAGGTCTGTACACAATATTTCCCCCCGAACACATTGCACAACCCCACTCACAAACTACAACATCGACACCGATCCATTATAACACTGGAAGTTATAAAGGTAAACACAAACAACATTAATAAAAGCAATGAACATTCAAGATATACTATGGTCAACCACAATTATAATGACAGCAATGAACATTCATGGTATGCTACGGCTCAACAAGACAATACAACATGCCTCGACACCAACAGAATAGACCACTGCAAATGACTGAAACCCTCGACAATATTCCCAACAGAAAACATCCATACAATCCCCCAACAACTTTAATCACTACCCGATACACCGTTTCCTTAAAGCCTCTCCCGAGTGCAAGCTCGAACAAACAAACGAAATACATCTGCAATCACTTCCACAACAGACCCACAAAACTGAACAAATACAATATACAATGCAACCCATTATTGCTGCTGCCGTTTAAAACCGACTGGTGAACATAATGAACCCGCGACAGAGAATTTATACCCAACAAGATACACATTGTCACAATGCTCTATTTTTATCCATTTCAATATCCAAACTCAAAACCCACAAACGCTTTCGAATAAAACAACATTACTATGCAATCATATTGGCGCCCACAATCATAAACTATTTCAATAAATGTATTACCACATCATATAACCGAATTACAAAATGCATGTTACAGAGAAGAAAGGGAAGAGTGCTGGCCCTGACCTGAACAAGCAAGAATTGAAACCAGAATCAAATCGATGTCCTTCGCCAAAACCCCCAAACCAGCAACTGAAAGCAAGCACGCACAACCCACAGACAACCAACACAACAAGGTAATGCTATCGCAGAGGTGAGGAAAAGATATGCATATTCCTCCACCGACCACGACCCTAAACTCTCTCATGCCGGCCGAACCAAGCGCCATGCAAATAGCCATAGTTCAAAACAGAAACCAGAATTCTTCTCAAGCACTTCCCGTTAACTTAGCATCAATGGCGGCACAATCAAAATAGAGACAGGCCACAATAACTATTACCACACTTGGCCAAATGCAATGCCTAGCGAAGTACTAGCTTCGATCACAACACCCACTGACATGCAGATCATCTCAAACGAACATTAATGCCATCCCACAAGTGTCCCATAACAGCCGCCTCACAAAACCCAAAGCTCGGCCAAAACCAACAACCACAGCCGATAACGCCACCTCACCAAACTTCACCACCTTCACGACATCTATCTTTATTAGCAAGGTAAGATAAACACTTAACAATATCCCATTCAAAAGATATGTGCCTAAGTGCGAATTACCATTCACACTTAGGTACATATGCTTCATGCATATAAAACATGACCACCCTTGCTCATAAAGAAAGATATCCAAGACATTACAAAATCCAATATGACCACGGTATATATATTTATAAATATATCTATATACATAATCACGGTATATAAATATATTTGTAAATATATATATATATATATAATCACGATATATATATTCATAAATATATATATATATATAATCACAGTGTATATATATATATTTGTAAATATATATATATACATAATCACGGTATATATATAAATATATATATATATATGCATTCACTATAAAAGCTCATAAACCAGAGTATTACTAACAGAATACTAACACCATATTATAGGTCACTATCATGATATTAAAAAGGAGCACTTTCAGAATTCAAAATCTCATGCAATGTTAACATACACAGAATATTTTTCCACCACTCTTTAATCCAATCCATAATAACTGGTAAGCAATTAAACATTGGAAGATGAAGCAAACTTAACAATAGAAAACATTTACAGAATTCTACCAATCACTATTAAGAGAATAACATAATGAGCACAATGATTCAATCAGAAAACCATCACAATCTGAGAAAACAACTATTCGAAATGAGTTCATAGTGAAATCAGAATTAACATTAGGTCCTTATGACAGACACTGATGCAGGAGCATCCTGGGTGTAAGAGCAATCTTGAATCACCCAAAAATATTTCTATTTTCAGTAAGGGCTATTTTGTGCAGAGCTGCTATTTATGGAAAGTTACTATTTTTGGTAATTTTCATATGTGCTCAGAATGATCTGATTTCTTTCTTGGAGGTTCATTTTGGTCATATAAGTCTGCCAGTAAAGTTTCATTGCCAGATCAAGTGTATATTGGAAGATATTGAAGATTTTCGGTATTGGCAGTAGGGTACAGAAACTTTGAACTCACTTTTGAAGGCTTTAGAGGCCCCGGATGAGGTCAAAAATTTGGGTGACGGGCACCTGCATGGATCAAGCCTGTAGAGCGCTGCGTGGTGTTTCTGAAATGGGGTTATAATAGCCGATCGGGTCAACTGGTGATGATTTATGGTCTTCGGAAGTTGGGCCACCTGAAATGGCGGAAAATAATTTTCTTCAAAATTTTTGTTCGGGTTTCAAAGGTTATCTTGAGCCGACTATGATGTAATGAAATGTAAAATAAAATAATTCTAAGTTTGGTCGGCCTTATTGGCTAAAATTCTGGAACCTTCCCAGGCGGTGGGGAATTGCCTATATAAGGAAGGCTGTATTATTGTCTTAGGCGGTTCAGAATAGTTCTGGGTATTGATTCGAGGCTTTGTCCTACAGAATATTGTAAGGGAATGCCCATGTGGCTTTGCATATTGTAATTCTAAAAGTTTGTAATTCCACATTTGTGGAGATAATAAGAAGCCAATTTTCTGTTCTTGCATATTATTGTTGTTGTTTCTCTATTTCTATTATGTGTTTGTGGTATTGAGGGGAGCACCTTTCATCAGGTGGTATCAGAGCAAGTTTTCTTGAGTGTGTAAACAGATCGTCGACTGTGAGGCAGTTTGCACCAGGACCGTGGTTAGGGTTTCAGCGTGCATCGCGAAAATGCCTCCACGAAGAGAACAGGGCAGAAGAGCTGGTGCTGTGACACCTGAGGTTAGAGAGCTGCAGAGACAAGTGCGAGCATTGCAAGAAGAGATTTGTAGAGGAATGAATCTTAATGTCAGAGATGAAAGCGAGGATGAAGCCGAAGAAGAATATCAAGAAGGAGAAGTTGAAATTGTGAACCAGGAGGAAGAAAGACTTTTTTGGATGATTTCCAAGATTGGAAAAAGACCTAAGATTGAGGTTCCTACATTTTCTGGAAATCTTAACCTAGAGGAATTGATCGACTGGATCAATGAATGTGAGGAATATTTTGAGTATGAAGATGTTGAGGATCCTGATAGGGTCAAATTTGCGAAGGCCAGACTGAAAGGTCATGCAAAGATATGGTGGCAAGAGATTCAGTTGGAGCGAAATAGACGGGGAAAGGAGAAAATCACGAGATGGGATCGGATGGTGGATAAATTGAAGCGACAGTTCATTCCTGTTGATTATGAGCTTGACCTACTGAAGAAAATGCAAAGTTTGAAGCAAGCAGGAAGATCTTTTTAGGAGTATACAGAGGAGTTCTATCGACTTCTCATCAGAACAGGCCATGCAGAAGCTGATAAAGAGAAAGTTGCCCGATACCTTAATGGGTTAAGGCCAAGCATTCAGGAGGAGCTGAAGCTGGTTCGAATGAACAGTATTGAAGAGGCATACCAGTTTGCCCTAAAAGTAGAGGAAAAGTTGAACAAGAAGTTTGAGAGCAGACAAAATGGAAGAGGTTGCGGTGGACGATCTGGTGGATGGTCATATGGTGGCCGAAATGAAGATCCGAAAAAGAAGGATGAGGCCAGTAGCAGTCAGAATCAGTGAGGAAATAATTCCAATCGCTTCCAGGATCAGAATAATAGAGATCAGAGAGGAAGAGGAAGAGGACAAGGATCTGGAAGAGGTGGCTTCCGTGGAACATGTTTTCACTGTGGAGAAGAAGGTCATAGGGCATTTGAATGTCCTCAGCGCCAAGGGAGAACAAACAGGAGAAATGAAGGCTAGGCCAGAGTTGCACATGTAGATGAAGATGCCAGATCATCAAATTCTGAAGATGCTGAAAGAGGAGAAACGTTGATTCATAGAAGAGTCCTGTTGAGTGGTGAGAATGAACCTGAGCAAAGGAGGAGCCTGTTTCGCACCAGGTGCAAGTGTGAAGGTAAATGTTGTGATGTGATTATCGATAGTGGAAGCACTGACAATTTGGTGTCAGAAGAGATGGTGACAAAGTTGAAGCTCAAGAGACAGAAACACCCACATCCATATCGGATTGCCTGGGTACAGGATGACCACAAGGTCATGGTCAATGAACAATGCCTGGTGAAGTTCAAGATTGGTGGATACCAAGATGAGGTACTATGTGATATCATATCTATGGATGCATGTCATATGTTGTTGGGTAGACCATGGCAGTTTGACAGATGTGCTGTACATGATGGCTGTGCGAATAGCTATTCCCTGACAAAGGATGGAGTGCAACATAAACTAAAACCATTGAAGGAGACTAAAGAAAAGGTATGTGGTAATGCAAGGATAACTTTTGTTGATGGAAGAAATTTCCTAGATGGTATGAGGCATGAGCATGTATGTTTTGCTTTAATTCTAAAAGCTGGTAAAGAGGAAGTAAAAGATGTTCCTGTAGAAGTTGTAGATTTGTTGAATGAGTTTCAGGATATTGTATCCGATAACCTGCCTGATGGATTACCACTAGTCAGGAAGATCAGTCATCAGATGGACTTGATCCCAGGAGCGAGTTTGCCGAATAAGGCAGCACACAGAATGACACCTGCAGAAAGTGAGGAGTTGAATAGACAAGTACATGAACTATTACAGAAGGGGTTGATTCGAGAGAGTCTGATTCCCTGTGCTGTACTAGCGGTATTAGCACCAAAGAAGAATGGAGAGTGGAGGATGTGTACAGATTTTAGGGCAATAAACAAGATCACAATCAAGTACAGGTTTCCATTGCCACGAATGGATGATATTATGGATTGTTTGAGTGGAGCTGTGTATTTTTCAAAGATAGATCTGAAAAGTGGATATCATCAGATTCGGATCAGAGAAGGAGATGAATGGAAGACTGCCTTCAAGACAAAGGAAGGACTGTATGAGTGGTTAGTCATGCCTTTTGGGCTAACCAATGCATCGAGCACTTTCATGCGGCTCATGAACGAGGTTCTGAAAGAATTTCTGGGTAAGTTTGTCATTGTTTACCTAGATGATATTCTGATCTTTAGTAAGACATTGGAGGAGCATATGATGCATATTCGTATGGTATTTGAGAAGCTGAGAGAAGAGAAATTGTTGATTAATTTGAAGAAGTGCAGTTTTGTGAAGAAAGAGTTAGTGTATTTGAGATTTGTAGTTTCAGCAGAAGGTCTAAAAATGGACCCAGAGAAGGTACAGGCTATCCTTGAATGGCCTACTCCAAGGAGTGC
Source organism: Chamaecyparis obtusa (assembly GCA_027943335.1). Taxonomy (NCBI): domain Eukaryota; kingdom Viridiplantae; phylum Streptophyta; class Pinopsida; order Cupressales; family Cupressaceae; genus Chamaecyparis; species Chamaecyparis obtusa. Next base: position 1,294,117 of record BSBK01004962.1, on the reverse strand, counting down.
TACTGCGGTAAGATCTTTTCATGGTTTGGCTAGCTTTTACAGAAAGTTTATCAAAAAATTTAGCAGTATTTGTGGTCCCTTGACTGAAACAATGAGAGGGGATAGAAAAGAGTTTAAGTGGACTAATGGGGCAGAAAAGAGTTTTCAATTGTTGAAACAAAAAGTTACAGAACAACCTGTTTTAGCACTTCCAGATTTTAATAAGGTGTTTCAAGTAGATTGTGATGCTAGTGGTACTACAATAGGAGCTATTATGAGCCAAGAAGGTAAACCTGTTGCTTATTTTAGTGAGAAGTTAAATGATGCCAAGAGAAAATATTCTGTTTATGATTAGGAATTTTATGCTATAGTTCAGGTATTAAAGAAGTGGAGACATTATCTGCTTCCTAAGGAGTTTGTTTTGTATACTGATCATCAAGCTTTGCAATATTTGAATAGTCAAGGAAAGTTGAATCAGAGGCATTTGAAATGGGTTGAGTTTTTGCAGAGTTATACATTTGTTTTGAAACACAGGAGTGGAAAGTCTAATAGGGTTGTAGATGCTCTTAGCAGAAGGCAACTATTGCTGACAGAAATGCAGATTGAAGTGGTTGGGTTCAAGGAACTCAAGAATTTGTATCCAGAGGATCCTGATTTTGGTGAAGCTTGGAAAGTTTGTACAGAACCTGTTACTCTAGACAAGATGAAATGGTTAGATTTCATCATCCAGGATGATATGCTATTCAGAGGGAGTCAGTTGTGCATTCCACGAAGTTCTATGAGGGAGAATCTCATCAAGGAGAAGCATAGCGGAGGATTGGCTGGACATTTTGGTCGTGATAAAACCCTTGGTTTGGTTAGTGAGAATTATTATTGGCCACAGTTGCAGCAAGATGTGAAGAAGTTTGTACAAAGTTGTAGAGTATGTCAGATGGCGAAAGGAGTGAAGCAGAATACAGGGTTGTATCAGCCATTACCCGTACCAGAGAAGCCTTGGGAGGATATCAGCATGGACTTTGTTCTTGGTTTACCGAGGACTCAGCAGGGACATGATTCAATTTTTGTAGTGGTTGACAGATTTTCAAAGATGGCACATTTCATTCCCTGCAAGAAGACTAATGATGTTGTTCATGTAGCAGAATTGTTTTTCAGAGAAGTAGTGAGACTTCATAGTTTGCCAAAGACCATAGTTTCAGATCGGGACACTAAGTTTGTTGGATATTTCTAGCGTACATTGTGGAAGAAGTTGAAGATAGATTTGAAGTTCAGTTCATCACATCATCCACAGACTGATGGACAGACAGAGGTGGTGAATAGGAGTTTGGGAAATTTGCTGAGATGTTTGGTTGGAGATAAGCCAACAGGATGGGATTTGATTTTACCATAGGTGGAATTTGCATACAATAATTCTGTCAACAGGAGCACTGGTAAATCACCATTCCAGATTGTATATGGAAGTAGTCCAAGAAATGCATCTGAATTGAGGAAGATAGATAAAAGAGAAATAAGTAGTGCTGAAGCTGAGGATTTTGTAGAACACTTGAAGAACATCCATGGGGAGGTGAGGAAGCATATTACCAAGATGAACGCATAGTATAAGGCTAAGGCAGATGAGAAAAGGAGGTATAAGGAATTTTAGGTTGGTGATGAAGTCATGGTTCATTTGCGGAAGGAGCGGTTTCCAGTTGGTACATATAACAAGCTGAAAATGAAGAAGTTTGGACCATGTAGGATACTGAAGAAACATGATTCAGGAAATGCATATGAGGTAGAATTGCCTACTGAGCTAAATATTTCACCAGTGTTTAACATTTTAGACCTGACAGAGTATCATGAAGGAGGTGTTGAAGATGAGATCACAGCAGCACAGTGGAGTATTCCAGCGACTAGTTCAGACACTAAGGAGATCAAAGATATACTGGACAGTCATGTTGGCAGAAGCACAAGGAACAGGACATATGAAGAATATCTAGTCAAGTGGAAAGGATGACCTGTTGAAGATTCATCATGGCTGACAAAGGAGGAGGTTAGCCGTCTTGGTTTTCCTCTGCACACCTGAGTCGTGACAAGGTCACTTCTCAAATTACCCCGGGTGTCTGATGCAGGAGCATCCTGGGTGTAAGAGCAATCTTGCATCACCCAAAAATATTTCTATTTTCAATAAGGGCTATTTTGTGCAGAGCTGCTATTTATGGAAAGTTACTATTTTTGGTAATTTTCATATGTGCTCAGAATGATCTGATTTCTTTCTTGGAAGTTCATTTTGGTCATATAAGTCTGCCAGTAAAGTTTCATTGCCAGATCAAGTGTATATTGGAAGATATTGAAGATTTTCGGTATTGGCAGCAGGGTACAAAAACTTTGAACTCAATTTTGAAGGCTTTAGAGGCCCCGGATGAGGTTGAAAATTTGGGTGACGGGCGCTTGCGTGGGTCAAGCCTGTAGAGCGCTTCGTGGTGTTTTTGAAATGGGGTTATAATAGCCGATCGGGTCAACTGGTGATGATTTATGGTCTTCGGAAGTTGGGCCATCTGAAATGGCGGAAAATAATTTTCTTCAAAATTTTTGTTCGGGTTTCAAAGGTTATCTTGAGCCGACTATGATGTAATGAAATGTAAAATAAAATAATTCTAAGTTTGGTCGGCCTTATTGGCTAAAATTCTGGAACCTTCCCAGGCGGTGGGGAATTGCCTATATAAGGAAGGCTGTATTATTGTCTTAGGCGGTTCAGAATAGTTTTGGGTATTGATTCGAGGCTTTGTCCTACAGAATATTGTAAGGGAATGCCCATGTGGCTTTGCATATTGTAATTCTAAAAGTTTGTAATTCCACATTTGTGGAGATAATAAGAAGCCAATTTTCTGTTCTTGCATATTATTGTTGTTGTTTCTCTATTTCTGTTATGTGTTTGTGGTATTGAGGGGAGCACCCTTCATCAGACACTAACACACATGCAGAATTAAAATGATCAGAACAAAATCCAACTAAAACATAATAACTAACATAGTAAATCATCCTGTCCATAGAGTTAAGTTTTCTAGCAAACTGAACATAGAAACAAATGAAATAGGGTCAGGCATGACACCCTCCCCCACTAGTCCTTGACTTCCTCCTGGAAGTCAGCAAAGAGGAATGGATGCGCTGCTCTCATCAGATCATAATCTTCCCATGTAGCTGAGGACTCATCATTTGGATCCCATTGGACCCTTACCTGCCTTATTTTTCTGCCCCTTAAATCCAGAGTTCTGTCTTGAATAACCTGAACTGGTTCCATCATAATCTGGCCATCTATTACCTACAGATCATTCCAATTAAGAACATGTGCAATATCAGGAATGTATTTACACAGAACAGAAACATTGAAAACATTGTGAATACGAGATAATCCCGGTGGTAGAGCTAATTTATAGGCAACTGGTCTGATTCGCTCCAAGATTTCAAAAGGGCCCACAAACCGTGGTGCATGTTTAGATCCTTTTCCATAATGAATAGGACTCTTCCTAGGCCTCACCCTAAGGAATACTTTTTCGCCCACCACAAATTGACGATCAACTCTATGTTGATCTGCATACTTTTTCTGTCTGTCCTGGGCAGTAAAAAAGTGTTCTCTGATCCTCTTCACCTGTTGTTCCATTTCCAGCAACAACTCAGATCCTAAAAGTACTCTGTCACCAAGTTATCCCAACTTAAGGGTGTTCTGCAAGGTCTTCCATATAGAGCCTAAAATGGAGCCATCCCTATAGAGCTGTGATAACCATTGTTGTAAGCAAATTCTACAAGATGCAGATACTCTTCCCACTTGTTCTACCTGTCCATGATGTACATTCTGAGCATGTCTTCCAGAATTTGATTGACACATTCAGTTTGTCCATCCATTTCCGGATGATAGGCGGAACTAAAATTTAGTTGAGTACCTAAATCCCATTGCAAAGACCTCCAAAAAGCAGAAGTAAATACTAGATCCCTGTCTGAAATTATCTTTTTGGGAATCCCGTGCAATCTAACCACTTGTTTCATATAGATTCTGGCCACTGAAGATGCATTGTAAGTAGATCTAATCAGAATGAAGTGAGCTACCTTAGTCAAATGATCCACAATAACCATGATTGCGTCATGACGTCTAGCAGTGAGTGGTAACCCAACAATAAAATCAATAGAAATGGTGTCCCATTTCCATTCAGGAACACTATGAGACTAAAGTAACCCCGCTGGATGTTGATGTTCAACCTTAACCCTCTGGCATTCCAAACATCTTGCCACAAAGTCGGCTACATCCCTTTTCATTCCGGGCCAATAATAATGCCGCTTGAGATCAGCATGCATTTTCTTAACACCCGGATGAGCTGAATATGGTGCTTTATGGGCTTCAACCATGACCAAACCACGCAAGTCTCCAATACTTGGAACATAAACACTGCCCTGATAGATTAATAGCCCCTTCGAATTGATGGAATATCCCTCAAACCGACCTTCCATCATGCTGCCACTATCAATCACGGTCTTAACTTCAGAAAACCACTGATCAACTGATAAATTCTATAGAATTCTCTCCTTCAAATCCACAGTTAAGATCAAGGAAACAATCTCGTGACGCCTCCTACTAAGAGCATCAGCTACTACATTTTCTTTTCCTTGAACATATTTTACCTCAAAATCGTATTCACACAAAAACTCCATCCATCTACGCTGCCTAGCGTTAAGATTGGGCTATGTGAATAGATACTGCAAACTTCTATGATCAGTATGCAACTCAAAATGTTGACCGAGAAGAAAATGTCGCCACTTAGTCAAAGCATGCATAACTGTTGCCAATTCTAAGTCATGAGTGAGATAATTAACTTCATGATTCTTAAGTTTCCTAGATTCATAGGCTATCACCCGGCCATCCTGCATCAAAACTGCTCCAATGCCGTCTAATGAAGCATCCGTACACACTACAAATTCCTTCGAAGGATCAGGTACTGCCAAGACAGGAGCACTAGTCAAGCATTCCTTAAGCTTACGAAATGCTACCTCACACTCTTCCATCCAAGAAAACTTTTTCCCTTTCCTTTGCAAGGAAGTAATAGGATGAGAAATTTTAGAGAAATTGGACACAAATCTTCGATAGTAACTTGCCAATCCCATGAAACTACAGACTTCTGACACATTGGTTAGAGCTGGCCAATTTATAATAGCCTGGATCTTGGAAGGATCAATAGCTATCCCATCCCCCGAAATGATATGACCTAAATAGCAAATCTCCCTCTTGAAAAACTCACATTTCGCTAAATTAGCAAAAAGCTTGTTCCTTCGGAGACAATCAAGAATTTGCTCTAGATGTTTCTCATGCTCTTCAACAGAGTTAGAATACACCAAAATATCATCCAAGAAAACTACAAAAAATTTGTCCAAATACTCTCTGAGTACATCATGCATCAAATTCATAAAGACTGAAGGTGCATTAGTCAGCCCGAATGGTACCACTGTAAACTCATAGTGTCCATATCTGGTACGGAAAGCTGTCTTATGGATATCTGACTCCTAGATTCTAAGTTGGTGATATCCTGATTTAAGATCAATCTTTGAGAAGATACGAGCACCCTTGACCTGATCAAACAAGTCATCAATCCTAGGCAAAGGATACCTGTTCTGGATAGTAACTTTGTTCAACTATCTGTAGTCAATACAAAGTCTCAAAGATCCATCCTTCTTCTTGACAAAGATAACTGGTGTACCCCGAGGTGATACACTAGGACGTATCAGTCCTTTACCCAAAATCTCTTCTAACTGAATCTTAAGTTCATTCAATTCTTGCGCTGTCATACGGTATGGAGCTTTGGAAATTGGTTCAGTTCCTGGTACTAGATCAATTCGAAAATTGATTTCCCTTTTAGGGGGTATGCCAGGAATTTCTTCCACAAAAACATTAGAGAACCTCTGCAATACGGGATGATCAAGAGAGGCATCTCCTGCAGCAACATCCTCCAAATTGTTCACAGCGATAGCAAATAACTTGTCGCCTTTTTGGACACACCTCACTAATTGTTTGGCAGAAATGGTTCTGACTGAGATAGGTCTTTTTATCCCAATGATAATCTTGGGTGCTCCCAAGTCATCAACACACTTGACCACTTTGCCCAAACAATCGATCACTGCTTGATGTTGTTCAATCCAATCCATTCCCAGAACTATATCATAGGATCCCAATGGAATTACCCTAAGATCCACTGAAGTAGTAAAGGATTTCAACTGAACCTTGCAGCCTGGAGCTATTACCCCAGCCTCCACTCGAGACCCTGAAGCTAACTCCACTTGCCATAAGATATTAGCTCTAGCCACTGGAATACCACTCTGTGTAGCTAAGCTAGAAGAAATAAAGGAATCTGTAGCACCAGAATCAAACAAAATGGATATCTCCTTACCTTGCATTTTACCTCTAGCCTCAATGACTGTGTTCTGATGCTCTGCCTGCTTCTGGTCCAAGGTTGCGAATACATGGTGGTTCCATGCTGAATCACTCACCGTAGCCTCTGACCTGAGTGGATTAACCTCTGATCTCTGTTTGACCAAACTAGGACATTGAGCCTGATAATGTCCTTGCTGCCCACAACGGAAACACGTCACAGTCCTCTTGAAATCCCTGCCCTGAGAAGGTGTATTACTCTGAATAGTCTGAGACTGCTGAGGAGGTTTGAATTGATCAGACCCCCTATTGTTCCTGTTAGATGATGTGGGTTTGTCAAACTTTCTCTTTTTGAACTTTCCACCAGAAAATCTAGTTTTGAGGTTGCCTTGAGATTGCTTCGGACTCCTGAAATCACTCTGAATAGGTGGATTCACACTTGCTTTAGGGAATGACCCATGGTACCCTGACTTCATCTCAATAAGCTTGGCTCTCTCAGAAGCCTCCTGCATAGTCATAGGTTTAAAGGTCCTCACCTCTTCACCTATCTTGGGATTGAGCCCCCTGACAAAATGTTGTACCAAAGCCTTATTATCCTCCATCCACCCTGAGTACTTCTTAAGTTCGTAGAACCTTCGCTCATAGGCCTCTACTGAAGCACCCTTCTGCAAGATATTAAAGAACTCTTCAGCACGGGCTTGCTGCCAGTACTCGGACATAAACCTCTCCTTGAAGCGTTCCAGAAAGAGTTCCCATGTCACCTGGGAGATATCTATTCCCAGTTTATCCAACTCTTGCTCCCACCAAATAGAAGCAAAATTCCTGAGCTGCATGACCGTCCACCGTACCTTCACATTGCTCTGGTAACGGTGTAAAATAAAACATCGCTCGATGTTCAACAACCAAGCTTCAGCTGCGGTACCTTCTTCTATCCCGTAGAATGGTGGTCCTTTAATCTTGGACAGATCTTTAATCTGTGCCCTGACAACAGGATCTTCCTCAATAAGAGGACCATCAACATGAACCTGAGGCACTGGAGGATTTACTCCCCCACCTGGAATATGATTATTAGCTTCAATATTATCCAACTAATCCAAAATTCATTGGAGAACATTAGCATGAGGATCCCCTTGTTCATCCTAATTGACACCTTGCCCGATGGGGTTATTTCCATCCGCATCCTGGTGTCTGGGAATTCTACCACGGCCCCTACCTCTGCCTCTACCTTTGCCTCTTTCGACATTAGCATTGACTGGGTCACCGCGTCCCTGAGATCCTCTTGTAAGGGGAGGCATACTAGCAACCTGAGACAAACAACTACCGTTAAAAGACTACACAACAAGCGAACTAAACCCTTAACCCGAAGTCCTAGTTAAAGAAACCTGGGCTCTGATACCAAATGTAACACCACCCAATAACTAAGTGATGAAACCAAAATAAAACCAAACAAAAACATACACCACAAAGAGATAATAATTTTTTTTTTTTAACTTCCATAAATCTGATTACAAAAGTTTATAAACTGTCATACGTAGTTGTCCATACAAACTCTGATTACAAATGAGTTACATCAGTACTCTTTATTGAAAAGATAAACATACAAATGCAGGAAATCTTCCTAAGTTCTCCTATAAGATCTATACACTGCCCTAATGACCAACAGAATAGCCACAATCTGTTTTCCATAAATTTTAACAGCTGCCAACCATTGGCCCGTACTCATAGTTTTATCCATCTAGGTTCCTGTAAAAACCAATAAGAACACAACACACAAAGCAAATAGGGCTCAGCATAATTACATAAGTCATAGAACTTCCATGATAAACCTGCAATTATTAGCATCATAATGAACATATTTCATATACCATAAAACTCATTTGAACCAAAACATCATTATCTCATTACAACAGTCACATATTATAGCAGACATGAAAGCATGATAAAAAGAAATAACTCGTAGTCAGAATTCCAAAAAGATGATGCACATATATACTGAGATGTTTAAACACTGAAGAGTCATGATTCTGCACCCATGGTTGTGCCCATGACAAATCTTGCAGTGCAAGGTAATCTGTACTCCCGTTAATAAACTTAACAATGCACACAGCTATCTGTTAATCCGTTTAATAACGTAACAGTACCTCATGCCCCATACTCCGTTCTAGATCACGCAAATCATAGACATAGGAAAGGCCAATTATCTTATTAAGTATTAATCCCATCCCATAATTTTTAAGGTTATCACTTGTATACTGAATTGGTTCTTCCAATTCAGCCATCCCCATATGTGTTCATCTTCGGAATTCCTCACATTCACATGTTTAAACAGAAAACCAGACACTTATGCAAACAGAATCAATACAATGATCTACACAATTCCATCTTTAGTACAATCATATCATCAATGAACTTTAACTTCAAAATCTTCCTTCATTCTATTGTCACAAAGCAGTATGTAATGAAATTCTCAAATTAAGAGCATCAGAATTGTACCAACTTACAGCACAAAACCAACTAATGCAAAAATGTACATTTGAGTTATCTACAAGTCTAACACTAACAGATTGCAAACTATCATTCCTTGCACACAGCACTGATAGGCAACACCTGTTATTGCTAGGCTAGTACCATAACCAAGTACTTTATACCACCTCTCTACATATACTTCAATGCCAATGTAATCATTACAAAATTGCTTAAGCACTGATATATACTACATAAACCTTTGTTACATAAGTTTTTATTCACATTCTGTTTGAATTCAAAGTCATGTTACAGTGTCATTCTGACATTTCAAATTAACACAAATTAACTATGCTAATAGAGAATTCAGACTTTTCCTTACTAAAATAAAATGAAACTCAAAACGTTTATTCTCAACCAATATCAGCCCTCAACTTGTCACAACAACCATTTACAATTCTACAATGCCCATCACAAAATAACTAATTTAACCATACAAAATGACGTAAAGTATCCGCTGTCCCTAATTAAAAGTTAACAACATCACAAGATCGAGTGCACTGTTTAAACCATAAGATGAGTTTAACAATCGACAATAAAAATAGAGTTACCTTACTTGCTTAACAACTATGTAAATAAATCTCAAGCATCTCGACATCAATCACTCAGATTAGAAAATGCCCAAATACCCGAAAGCAACCAACTCTGCATTAGTCAATACATTAAACAACACTCAAACCGAAATCAAACACTCTATCATTACTCGGTTACAACAGTAACTACAATTCCATGTTTTCCCAATGATCATTTATCCACATCGATGTACATTCGAGAGAATGCAAAGGTCTGTACACAATATTTCCCCCCGAACACATTGCACAACCCCACTCACAAACTACAACATCGACACCGATCCATTATAACACTGGAAGTTATAAAGGTAAACACAAACAACATTAATAAAAGCAATGAACATTCAAGATATACTATGGTCAACCACAATTATAATGACAGCAATGAACATTCATGGTATGCTACGGTTCAACAAGACAGTACAACATGCCTCGACACCAACAGAATAGACCACTGCAAACGACCGAAACCCTCGACAATATTCCCAACAGAAAACATCCATACAATCCCCCAACAACTTTAATCACTACCCGATACACCGTTTCCTTAAAGCCTCTGCCGAGTGCAAGCTCGAATAAACAAACGAAATACATCTGCAATCACTTCCACAACAGACCCACAAAACTGAACAAATACAATATACAATGCAACCCATTATTGCTGCTGCCGTTTAAAACCGACTGGTGAACATAATGAACCCGCGACAGAGAATTTATACCCAACAAGATACACATTGTCACAATGCTCTATTTTTATCCATTTCAATATCCAAACTCAAAACCCACAAACGCTTTCGAATAAAACAACATTACTATGCAATCATATTGGCGCCCACAATCATAAACTATTTCAATAAATGTATTACCACATCATATAACCGAATTACAAAATGCATGTTACAGAGAAGAAAGGGAAGAGTGCTGGCCCTAACCTGAACAAGCAAGAATTGAAACCAGAATCAAATCGCTGTCCTTTGCCAAAACCCCCAAACCAGCAACTGAAAGCAAGCACGCACAACCCACAGACAACCAACACAACAAGGTAATGCTGTCACAGAGGTGAGGAAAAGATATGCATATTCCTCCACCGACCACGACCCTAAATTCTCTCATGCCAGCCGAACCAAGCGCCATGCAAATAGCCATAGTTCAAAACAGAAACCAGAATTCTTCTCAAGCACTTCCTGTTAACTTAGCATCAATGGTAGCACAATCAAAATAGAGATAGGCCATAATAACTATTACCACACTTGGCCAAATGCAATGCCCAGCGAAGTACTAGCTTCGATCACAACACCCACTGACATGCAGATCATCTCAAACGAACATTAATGCCATCCAACAAGTGTCCCATAACAGCCGCCTTACAAAACCCAAAGCTCGGCCAAAACCAACAACCACAGCCGATAACACCACCTCACCAAACTTCACCACCTTCACAGCATCTATCTTTATTAGCAAGGTAAGATCAACACTTAACAATATCCCATTCAAAAGATATGTTCCTAAGTGCGAATTACCATTCACACTTAGGTACATATGCTTCATGCATATAAAACATGACCACCCTTGCTCATAAAGAAAGATATCCAAAACATTACAAAATCCAATATGACCACGGTATATATATTTATAAATATATCTATATACATAATCACGGTATATATATATATTTGTAAATATATATATATATATATATATATATAATCACGATATATATATTCATAAATATATATATATATATAATCATAGTGTATATATATATATTTGTAAATATATATATATACATAATCATGGTATATATATATATATATATATATATATATATATATATATATATATATATATATATATATATATATATATATATATATATATATATATATATATATATATGCATTCACTATAAAAGCTCATAAACCAGAGTATTACTAATAGAATACTAACACCATATTATAGGTCACTATCATGATATTAAAAACGAGCACTTTCAGAATTCAAAATCTCATGCAATGTTAACATACACAGAATATTTTTCCACCACTCTTTAATCCAATCCATAATAACTGGTAAGCAATTAAACATTGGAAGATGAAGCAAACTTAACAACAGAAAACATTTACAGAATGCTACCAATCACTATTAAGAGAATAACATAATGAGCACAATGATTCAATCAGAAAACCATCACAATCTGAGAAAACAACTATTCGAAATGAGTTCATAGTGAAATCAAAATTAACATTAGGTCCTTATGACAGACACTAACACACGTGCAGAATTAAAATGATCAGAACAAAATCCAACTAAAACATAATAACTAACATAGTAAATCATCATGTCCATAGAGTTAAGTTTTCTAGCAAACTGAATATAGAAACAAATGAAATAGGGTCAGGCATGACAGCTACTACCAACATAGCATAATACACAACATGACTAGTAGTATTCTTATCCAAATACAAACACTTCACCACCACACCACATTACAATAGCACATTCATATATTTTGTTAGACATACACAACTTTCACGAAGGGCGCACTTAGGTGGATCTTCTATGGCATCCACCTCTCCCTTACCCAAGTTGGATGGAATATATCTCACCCACTTGGGATACAACACATTTAATGGTCTCATCACATATCACTACACATATACATTTATGAAATCCACTATACAAGGGTAAAGGACACATATACATGCATTCTTGTAGCTCAACAAAGTTATTTTCATAAAAGGAAGTTCCTATGAAATTGTTTTTATATTTTCTTGTTTGATGATTCACATGATTTTTATTTGCATGGATAGAAGTAACATAAATTACATCATGATTTTAATTTGTGATACAAAGTGATTAATCCCAAAAGATCCCAGTGTATAGAACATGGCTCCGATACCAAATTGTAATGCCCAAAATTTAAACACTAGATTAGACATCACACAACCTATTTTTTTCTACTCCAACTTACTATTTTGTAAATATTTCTTTTTTTTTCAAAATAATCAATAATCAAATACTACATTATTTAAGTAATAGATTAGGAATCTATTTGCCTAATTAGTTAATTAGTATCCAGAATGACAATAAATGTACTTCAAAGAAATATAGTTAATTACAATGTCCAAGTAACAAAGATGACATGCATTTGCATACCTAAGTTACTCTTTCTTATTTCTAAAATTGTTTTCCCCTTGTTCTCAGTACTTGTACCTGCATACAAGGCTGCACAACTAGAGGCATAATATAAGACCCATTAAAAGTTAGATACATAATCATAAAGCTAGTTCATCATCTCTATATTGGCTAGGTGCATCATAATGTAGTTACATTTAAATTGGTAAAAGGGGAGAAGTGTTGGCAATTTGGCTGAGTTGGTTACATAGATGTTGTCATTATGGCAACATACGATCTACATGAAGATCACATAGGTCAGAGAGCTAGTATGTCAAAGCGCAATGAAAAATTGTCTAAGTATGAGACAGTGTGTTTTTACCAGTGAACCTGAAGACAATTTTTGTTTGTGATGTCAACTGGAGTAAGTTCATTGATTGCACACTTGAACATAGACTCTATGGTGACTATTGAAGACTCATCTCAAAGCGCAAGTCAGTACAACATGTATGGAAGAAGTTATGATAGTTTTTCTAAAGACAGTTTTAAGCCGACAGGACAGAATATGAAGACAGAATTGGTAAAGAGTTAAGGGATTATTTTGTTTATCAAAATAATGACCTAACAACATAAAGGGATAACATCCTAGATGTTAAACCTTGGATAAATTTATTTTGTAATATGATAGCCGACTGGAAAGTTATTAATCTTAATAACTTGTATAAATATAATTGTAAATTGTAAGGACATATGATGAAGGAATGAGTGTATGTAATAGCAATAGTGAAAGAGAAGAAAAAAGATATTGATGCAAGTAGTATAAGGTTATGTACCTTGACCTATTTTTGTAATCAGTAAATATTGTACATTACTTGTTGGGCAGTGGGCTCATCTGGTAATCACATTTTGTACTGCCAACTCCTAACAGGGTTGAGGCTTCTAACAAGGCCTATAGTCCCTTAATCAGGACTAAGACACTACATGCATGTAATAGACTCCTAACAAGGTCAACATCCTTAATAGGATACTTTTGATTAGTGGATCTTTGTGGGTACCATCCCCACTAGGGTTTTCCTTTGGCCAGGGTTTTCCTCAAGAAAAAATAATGTGTTATGAGTTCTTTAGTTTTATTGCTATGCATGTTGTTTAGCTTCTTATGTTATGCATGTGTAAAGATAATCTGTTATATCCATAATTGGGCAAAAGATAAAGTTTGTAGAATACTGATTCACCCCCCCACTCTCAGTATTCCCTATTTCTAACAAGAAGTACACATGACATCAAGATAGAGTAAATGAAACTTAATTTTAATCTATACAAAGACAAGTCCTAAGGGCCAAACCTAAGTCTCGGTAGCTCATCTTTGATGGCCCTCCCTACATCAAGCACAGAGACTTTGTAGTTTGATCTTAACTTTGAAATTAATATTTTAAAGAATGGTATAAGTGGGTGCACAACCCTCTCTAGGTTCTAGTTCTCTCGACAATTAGCCTTGTCAAATGCCACCCACATAGGTGAAAGAGGAATGAAGTTACTTAGTTTAATTGGTAATTGACTTTGCTTTTAGCAATACGGGTAGAATAATATCACATCATTCCTAGTCTTACTACATCCAATAATGTCAATGTACTTCTTAACCAAATGACGATTGAAATTTATAGTTATTCATATCTATGGACATTCTACCATTTGTGCTTGCTATGATTTCCTACCCATAAATAACTCCCACAAGACTATTTTAGGTTTCAAAAAGGAATTCAATTATTTTGAGCATAGGAATGACCTTCCCAAAAATGCCGAAGGTGTCATTATAACCATAAATCCACATACTTATTGGATATAAGAAGGGTAGAATATGTGCAACACTTGCAACCATTTAGTGACATAAATTAAGCTATTGTGATAAAATAAGAATCAATGACCAAATAATTTTGATGACAATATATGAAGCCAGTAGATGCAATGGTAAAATTTGAGCCAATAAATAACAATCAACTATTCATCATATAAATTCATTACAATAATCAACCTATAACATAATGCTATAATTTAAGCATCCATTTACGATCTTACTTAAATAATACTGACTAATTTTTATGACATATAAAGATAGCAATATTATAACAACAACCAACAATATAGATGGTAAATAAATTTTAAAATGTTATACTAAAAACACTCACAAATCTAAAAGTTTTATAACAGCAACAATTGATATCAATGATAAATAAATCTGAGGGCATTGTACAAGCATTAATGCAGATATTTCCATAAATCTAAGGATATTATATCAGCTACTCCTATAGATACTTACTACTAGATCTTACCAAGTTAACTTATCCTTCATAAATATCTGAAATGCTATATTAGTAAACCATTACCATTTTATTAATTTATCAGTAGTCAATTAATAATTTCTACCCACCATATTTCAGAGATATAGAGAATCTTATCCAATAACAAAGAATAGTGCATATCTGTCAATTTAAAATAGATAAAACTTTGGGGGATCGTAAGAAACATTCTCTTCCACTTTCTTTAATGTTCATGTTTAGCAACTTGCCTCTCGAATGGCTGTTGAAAAAGCTTAGAAGCTTCCCAGCAAATGTAATTGGCAGTTGTAGATCCATATTCTTTGGTAATGTCATGCCAACTTGATACTATCAGATAAGCAATGGAGAGTAGCTTTGGGGGCAGTGTAAGCACCAGCCCAAGGACTACACACCAATGCTAACACCCTTCCTATGTTAACTATTTTCTCCTTCCTCCTCAATGCCATGTGAGGAACCACAACCTTTATCACCCATGTTATTTACAAGTATGTTTATGAGACCATACATCTCCATAATGGTTTGTACTGCCTCTTCTATGCTACCCTCAGATAGAATATCCAATTGCACTGTGTGGAGGAACTCCACATAATTGGTGCAGAGGGCTTCTAGAGAGGAAAGGGAATGGGCTGTGGCCACCACTATGCATTTCCTTCCTATGAAGAACATCAATCTCCTATAGGCTGCTGATTGAATTGCAATAAGGGCCTGAGAGTTGAACAAACACCCAATGCTGGAACTACTAGTAGATTGTGACAATCAATAGAACATTGCCACTCTAGAAAATGTGAAGATTAGCAATCTTCCTTCTAATTAAAAAGTTTGTCAACTCCCTTCCAGAACACTGTTTTCGCCTCATATAAGTCTGGAACGCTTGGAAAAAGAAATCAATCTTCCATTCAAGACTCACAAGCCTACTGTCATATTCACGTCTTAGAATAGCCTTCTCATGAATCGCGGGTTGGGAAGAAGTACTCACGCCATTATTATGATGTCCAGTATGTGTAAGGAATTGGTTATATCCTACTCATAATATGAGACCTGCGTATCTCAATGCTCTTATATGGCATTACACAGGGTCGAAGGCTCATCTTTTTGCTTGCCCCGCACAAATCCATCATACCCAATTTCATTGCCCAATAATAAGTCTCCCTTTCCAATAGTGTTGGTTTCCAAATTGAAATGTCATGCCAAGCTTCTGAGAAACTCTTAGGTAATACTATTTATTGGTCAATTCATGTGAAATCAATATCGTAATCACTGGAATATTTACCAAGCACATGGATTGGTTATGTATCTTGTAGATCTATTCATCCATTTCTATAATCTAATCACATCTTTTCTCACTGATTTATGCAGAAGTGTCAGTACTGTTGAGCAAAGATTTCAATCCCAATGAATTTCTAACTTTTGGAACTGGAAAAGTACCGTTACTGGCTGAAGCATTAACTCTTATGCAAGGTTTGCTTATTTTTTGTTCAATGACTAATATTTGAATGTACTATTCTGAATATGACAATATTTCTCATTAGATACCCACAGATATTTTCTAAGACTAAGCGGATGGACACCTTCAATATAATATATCAGCATTAAAAAAAAATTATATTTTAGAGTTGTACAGTAGCATATAAATTTATACAATTTGTAAAAGATTACTACATATTGTAGCACGTATAAATTTACAGAAGATTAATACATGTTGCAGATTATATATTTAAGTATAGTCACATTGTACAATACTTGTAGAGTTGTATATTTATATATTCATCATAAAAATATATTGCACCAGTTTAAAATTGTGTAGATTCCTACTCAATATCATTCTCCAAAAATTTATCGATTGCTTTATCTATAGATTAAAAATTGAAGGACTCGTTTATTTTTGAACATGGTATATTTAGCTATATCATTATACTAGTGTTGACTCATATACATATATATTCCTTATATTTGTGTATTCTCGTATAGATTCACAATGTTCCGCATTTTTTGTTTCATTTAAAAGTGTCCATATTAAATGATATTAGTAACATTCCAATGGACTATTATTTCCATATATTTGTAGTTTTCAAAAGTATGATCTAAAATATTTGCAAATTTTAGGAGGATGATTTGTATGTACCAATTTGTGTTTGGAGAATAACATAATTTCCAATAGCCTCTGACTTTAAGAAATGAAACATATCTAAATTATTTATTTCAAAACCTTCCCTTCTTCTTTCAAATACATAATAACGAATTGGTCCTCTTTAAATATATATTTAATAGAAAATGACTCTCTATCAACATAATAAGTACCCCTTTAAATACTATTTAAAGAATAGTCATACATTATGCATAAGATATTTTCTAAAGTTAAAATGGTTTAATTAGGATCAGCTATTCTATTACATTTAATAAATCTATCAACCAACACACCATACAGTATCTCTCAAACTGCCATTTTAAAACAAACATATATTCATCTTTAGATGTGTTCTAATGGGAAAGAACTAAGAAAAAATTGCTCTCAATTTATCTTTAAGAAAATCAAAGATTGTTATCCTGAAATTATCCTATATACTCAATCAAAGTCATTAGTACAACCCAACAACATAGCCATGCAACACTAAATTACTCGCATTCAACATATCATTGAAACTATCAAATATAGTATATGTTCAATAGTAAAGTAATCCATACAAAAGATGCCAAGCTACAATTCATCATAATTGTTGGTTAAAAATTGTAGATATAATTGTAGAAACGTTAAAGGATATTGCACCATAAATAAATTTATCCAAGGTAAAAGTTCATTAGTTTCATCATTAGAATTATTGTATTATTCAAAATTAACAAGCACATATTCAAATAACTCAGTGTATTTAGCTATCACAGGAATGGCTCATGCTAACCCGCTAGAAGCAAGAGGAATTAGTACTAAATGGTCAGTTGAATTTACTTTTGTGCAGATTCATGGGTTTGCCAATGCAAGAGATGTACTTGAATTGGTTACCCGACCTCTACATCGTCAGAAAAATTTAGAAGACTTGGGTCGAACCACTTTGGTCAAGAAATAATAAGTTTCAATTTCAGTAATTCTCGATCGAACTATTTCAGATAATTCAATCTATCTAATTTGATTTGAATTCTCAAAATAGAGACATATAGAAAAAGGAAAAAGATCAAAATTCATTCAAATTCATATTATTTTGAATGCTATTTGTGGATTTGAGCGATAACTAATAGTTGATTTTTTCTCACGGGAGATTTGAAATGATTATAGAAATTATTTCAAATTTCCCCATGATTATATGAATATCAGAGTCATTTCTCTCATGAAAACATTCTAATAAGGTTGAAGTACTTACTTCCTCATCATGAGGCTTGTTTTGCACCACTCACTTCTTCAAATTCTAAGATCATATCCCTTAGGAAACCTTAAAATATATGGTATAGGTGTTGTTCTATAGGTGGAGCCTCACAGAAGAAGAGAAGAAAGAGGAAATTCATGAATAAAAGGAAGAGGAGAAACATGAAGAAAATAAAGAAGATAAGAAAGAAGAGGAAAGAGAGGAAAGAACTAAAGACACTACAACTACTACTACATCTGATGCAATGAAGGCATCACGTTCCCCAAAATTTTCTACTGGTGAAAGTATTCAAATTGAGAAGAATAAGATAAAGAAAAGGAAACATGAGAAAACCAAAGTTGACTTGAGCCAACCAATAATTATACCTAAGGTAGACATTTCTTCACTAATCCCTAAAGAATTATCTGAATTTGGAGATCTATTGAAGATGAAAGCCTCCCAGGACAAAATGATAGCAAAGAAGAAAAATACAGATGTGTTAGAAAGTGTCAAGGATATACTACAGGAGATTGTTCTTGATGCTAATGTCAATGAGAAAGGAAATCTACTCAGTCAATTGGAGGAATTGGTAAAACAAGTAAAAGAACCTGGTCTATAGACCACCGAGTACCTCATGCAAGTACACAAGAATAAAAAGGAGCATAAAATAATTAAGGATATATTGAAAAATGGTGCATTGGACAAGGTATCACTTTTAGAGTTATTTATAGATTTGGAAAAAAAATTGCATGCTATTCTTTAATTATTTCATAATATTTGTATAATATCAAATTTCACTGAGAAAAATAGAAATAAAGATGAGTTTTTTGAGAAAGAGTTGACTGAGTAGTTGATGAATGTTACAATTGAGCCTAGAACACTTCAAGTTTATTACCTGAGGCTGAAACATCTCATGGGAATGTAGCATGAACTACAAAGAGAAGAGAACAAGATAAGAATGGAACTTATGGACCTGCAAGCAGTTTTGATTCCCCAAGTTGAATCATTGCAGAAACATATACACAAGGCCAAGGAATTGGTCAATACACCCGACATCAATTCTATGGATAGTATGATTGGACTAGCAGTAGATATTGGTGAACAAATTATTGTGTTGGAAACATTGAATGAATCATGGTAGACATCCCTTGAAGATGCAAAGAAGAGGTATAAACACATTTTTTATAAGATTCAACCACCTAATCAAAGTAAGTAATTTTTTTTTTGGCATATTTTTCAAAAAAGGGGGATAGATATATATACTGTACAAGATATTAGTATATAGGAAGTATTTTCATAGGGGGAGTTATAAGATTTATGGAGTTATAAAAAATTTATACATCATCACAATTTTGAGCAGATTTTGATTAAGGAAAAAAATTTGATGACTTTGAAGTTTTTAACAAATATGCCAAACTAATGCCAAAGGGGGAGATTGATACTCCTAAAATAGTTTTGTTTTTTTCATTAATATTGTCAAAGTCATATTGCATTGTATTCATTTCATGAAAGAAGAATGATTCATAGGACTCAGTTAGTAAAGCAAACAGAGAATTCGGTAAAGGAAGAGATAATTTCGGTAAAGACAAATGAATGATAGGCACCGAGAAAAGCAAGATAGACACCAAAAAGTGCATAATAGTTACTGAGATGAGAGCACATGTTACCAAAAAAAATGTGTTACCGAGTAACATGGGCCAACATAACACATTATGGCATATACATTGAACCTGGACACCGAGCATAAAATGTTTTACTGATTTCAAGAAGATCATTTGGTAAAACATTTGAAGTATAAAAAATATGATTGTGCATGATTACAAGGTAATATCCACCAATGAAAATTAAATGGAATATATACATTTGAAATGTAATCAATTCTACCACCATTTAAGGAGAAGAATCTAGAACATTTCCACCGCTTCTAGATCAAGTATATAAAGAACAATGTATGAAGATCAGAGACAAAGTGAGAGAATGACAAGCAGTCAGAGAAGAATGTGAAGCTAATGTGAAGGTGATGAAGTGCAGATAAGCTACTGAGTAACATAACAGTTAGAGTAGAACTGTGAAGGTGAATCAAATTTGAGGTTACCAAGTACTGAAGCTAAATTGTGTTTGAAATGTATTGAAGTACAGAATGAGGTAAAGATATTATTCAACACAGTGAGTCTGAACAACATTTTTTGATGCATTATTATAGACATATTTAGTACTGAATTATATTGTAATCAAAATTATAAAATCCCACTATTGGGTAGGCCGTAATAGGTCTTACTTTGTAAATCCTTTAACAGGGTACATCTCTTAGATTAGAGATTGTAAAATCCTTTAGCAAGGTAGATTGTATAAGTCTTTTTGTACTCCTAACAGGGTAAGCTATCAGAAGTAGCTAAATTTTGTAGCTCTGACCGAGCAACCTTTTTACTTTAGTAGTGAAGGATTGTGGATACCATCCCCATCATAGTTTTTCCCTTTGACCAAGGGTTTCTGTGAGACCAAAATCATTGTGTTATGAGTTATTTTTTCATGTTTGAATTTCTATGTTTGATGACGCTACATGCAAATTTTTCAATTTGGTAAATGGTCAGAATAGTGGATAAAAAAAATCATAGTACTAATTCACCCCTCTGCTCTCAGTACTTAACTTTCCATTACAAATCCAATAGTTAAACCACTGAATCTAATATGATATCCTTATCTCTATTCTAAAATTATGACAACACCATTGGATATTTATATGGTGGTAATTATCTCTTTTGTAGACTATCAATTTCATTGTTTATGGTTGTTCCTATCACATCTTTCATGTCATCTTAGTTATTTTAAATAAATATTCATTTTCTGTGACAATGGTTTGATGAATCCACTATTATGAATGATGGGGATATATTTGATATAACTAAGAGCATGTAAATTTTATACGTCTTTATCTATTAAAAAATAGGAGGGAAGCATGTTGGGCTCAACCATTGTGGGATCCCATTTCACCCCACAATTGAATTCATATGGTGATGAGTATGTAGTATCTGCACATTTAAAAAAACTTGTTAGATAAAAATAATGATGTTATGATCCATTATTTTATGCTTCCTTAAATTTGATATCTAGGGTGACTATTTTAATTTCATATGCAAGACCATTATATGCTTGTTAATGACTTCATATGATCTAATCAATGTCTGGAGCTCTAACAAGATCTTTAAAATTAATTTTTGTAGGAATATCTAGGGAAATGAGGCAGAAATACTTGAAGACATAGCTACCAACATCAAGACTCATTATGTTAGCATACAAGAAATGATGGATTTCTCATCCCTTCATGTATTTTTTTATTTTTCAATTGTATCATTGTCTTGTATATATCATTTATCTAGTCAATCCCATGACTTGTGTGGGATATCACACACTTCAATTTATGAATAAAGGAAATTTAAATGCAAAGTTGTATCATGAATTTACTATTCATAGCATAATTGCATTATATCTAATCTTCATTAGTTAGCCTCTCTTTTGGTAAAATGCTTAGAAATTTTAGACATGTACCCTTCATTTCCTTGTTGTAAAACCTAACCAGCTTCACTTAATGATCTGAGAAATAAAAAATGGGTAACATTTAGAGTGATAAATATGTGATGCTTTTCTACTAAGCATATCAAAATAGCTACCTATACCACCCACTGCGCATAGATTCAAAACACCTAATAGGAACTGAAAGAATCCATCCATTACCCCTTATTTAACTAACTCACTATTGTAAATCATTATCATTCAATTGAATTTATATGTATCATTTATGTATGTCAACTCACCAGTTCATTGGGATGCATGATACATATATGTTTGATTGAATAATAATGTTTTATTACAGTTCACCTTCTAAGTAAATATTGCTATAATTTATTATATTTCTATGGGAAGACATGTATTGTGTGTGACAAAGAACATGTGCATTTTTTGTTTCATCTAAAAGATATCTACCTCATAGAACTATAATGTATTATAATATTATATCTCCTTATTACATATATCAAACTTATAAAAAACTAACTAACCGTGCAACCAACACTTGGGGAAATGAAAACCTACCCTATCCTAAACTAAACAAAAAAGAGACAAACCTAAAAAAAGTCATATAATGATTCTAAAAAGTAGTTTCCTTTTCTCTTCAATTTGCAATTATTGACATGTTCATGGGAAGCTAGAGAAAGATACATTTTGGATATAAATTCAACAAACAATTGCAACTCTTCCTAAAATATAGACTAGTTCACCCACCTCTTTATGATGTGCATGTACACTTTGTCTTGAGAGCTTATAGGTCAATGGAACACAATCTCTTTCAACTTCATCTCCAGCTGGAACTTCACCTTTGGGTTCAAGCATAATTAATGGTTCTCTACTATCCTCCACCTTAGATAAATGCCTAATAGGGCATCCTCTTAAGAGACCAAACTTAGAGTTCCTTTTGTTGGTTCTTAGTTGATGAACTACTCCTTTGACAAGTTTCTAGTTATTGAGATTAATTATTTCAATTATCTCACTTGTTATGAGAAATGATACTTCTGTGAACACACTTTTTTTATTAGAAAGTATTAGCTTAGGTGAATCAAGGTGAGACAAAGTTTCTTATTTTACTTCACCACATTGTTCACAAACTTTTAGTTTTGTAGATGCTAGTTAAGTATCCAAAAGCTTCTAAATTAGACCAAAATATGTGTTCTTCAAAATATTCTTTTCTCCTTTCCATCAAACTACTATTTATATCCTTATAGTAGCTATCCTCAAGAATTGAAAATACCCCAAGACCATCCTTTTGAAGAAAAGTTTTGATTTATTTTCTTTCTTCTCTTGACCAACAACCTTGTTTGCAACAATTTCTCCAATTTGCAAAAATTGATCACCCTCAATTGCATCCTTGTAGACCAACATTTTATTATTTATATCAATTTCATCCAATAGGTCTAAAACTTGACTTGACACCAATATATGTACATTATCTTCTTATTTACAATAAAACAAGGAAGTTCATCACATAAGAATATGAAACATTTAATTCCACCACCTCCTTTTTTATTGCTATCTTGATGTCTCAACTGACTTGCTGACAAGGTAGATGCCACAACTTCCTCTTCTTGAGTACAAAATGGAAGCTCTTTAAATAAGTCAGAAAAAACTTCTTGTTGGACACTCCTTTCTTTGTCCAAATCTTATTGCCCCAACTGGTTGTAGTCATCATCCTACTACAACAAATCTAATTTATCTTCAAAAGAAGGCTCATCTTTCATGAAAATTAGCATATTGAACCTTGGAGCCCCTTATTCAAAAAATGGGTTTGAAAATATTTAGCTAATTTGGTTCCTTTCTTTTTTGTTTGGACCAACAAAAGCCTCTTTTGCTTCTATTTCATAGCCACCTCCTGTTGATGGAGAAAAGCCTAATAAGTCAAATCATACTATTGTAATTTATCTTCTTACTGCATCTTGATCTCATATAATTGTCTGGTTCCATCTAGCAATTACATAATTCTCACTGATTCCCATGTTTTCCATGTTCTGAAGCTGACTAGAAAAATCATCAGATTGGTTGGGAATGAAATTGTTTTCTTGAGGATAAATTTGGATATATGTTGGCTGCCAATAAGTTGGTGCAGTGGTGGATAGGTGGTGAGCATGATGAACATGTTGGCTACTTGTTGTTTCAAAGGAGTTTGGACTAAAAGAAGTTGCATGGTCATTTTGATATGAATTGGAAGAGGGTGCAGGAACAAAAATATCATGAAATAAGGGGTGATATGATTAATTTCTATGAAATGAAGACATTTTTATTCATTTGTATAAGCTTGAAACTCAATAAAAAACATATTTTCTTTTGAACATACAAGAACTTGAACTACTGAAACCAAAAGATATATGCTCAGACTCACCGTGTATATTTTTTAGTGCCTCCAAAGGTAGATATTACTGATAAACATGCCAAATATCAACAATGCATAGAAATTTCTTGAGCTAAAACAATCCAAACTATCCCACCGAGCATGCCAAAAAAATTTATCACCTAAATAGAGCACCCTTACTGAGTAAACTAATCCTACTAGTGAAAATTAGAAAGCTTCCCTAATTATGGGCTCAAATAGTAGAAGCTAACCTCGAGAGTAAGATGCTTCTTATGGATACTTTACCTAAACTAACTCTTTAGAGGGAAATATTAGAAAGAAACATGAAATAAAATCTACTCCTACGGTGATGCACCAAATGAATTGACTAAACCTGCACAGCATGACCATACACACAATTTGAAACACAAAAATTTTCTCACATGCACAACTCAATATTTAATATGCTCTTGCATCATCATTTTATAATAAGACTATGAAAGTCACAAATATAGCATGAAGAATATCATCTCTTTGCAACTTCAAATTGTTTTCCTCACCAATACAACTCATAACCTACAAGTACACATATACCTCTACATAAAGGAGCTCCTAACAAAACACAATAGCAGAGAAAAGAAGATAATTTCACAAGAAATTGAAATTTTTCACTCAACACACAAAATATCAAAAAATGAGAAGGCATTACCAACTTTATTGCTTTCAAAAAGGTGAATCATTTCTATACATGTCAGTAAAAATGAGTTACAAAGATTTCTTTCTCATATCAAATAACTCTAAAAGTTGCAATGTATCAAGAGCCAAAAGGGAAAGAACTCTCTCAGTAATCTTATTTTTACCATACTCGTGCTTCAAAAGAAGCTTCATGGAGATAGCAACAAAAAACTACCTTGGTTGAATCCCCTCCAAAAGCCTATTTTTTAGCCTTCTAAAAGACTCTAAAATGACTCTATCGTGAATAAATAGTCAACATTGACCAATTCCATCATAAAGAGACCTAAAAAATACACTTATCTTAAATTGACTCATTAATATCTCCTAGATATTCTCCTTGTGTTTGCAAACAACTTCAAACTCCCCTATATCCTTAGCCCTTGACATAATCCCTTATTCTTATCTGCTCGACTAATAATTAAATGCCAATTATACTGCATCCTATATAACATTTACTAAAATGATTTATAAAGCATCATTTATAGAAAATATTTTTCATTAAGAATCAATGCAAATAAAAGACACAACTCCTAAAAGAACAACCACTTTTACTTTGCATTATAAATTATATCTATTGAATGGTTGATAAAATATCACCACTTAATAAATATTTGATGCATTAGGAAAAAAGAAAAGAATAAAACACAAACTAAAAAAATTGTAAGTACCAATTAAAGGAAAAGAATATTATTTTAAAAAAGGGAAAAATTCCTCTTTGACCGTCCACTTAGGGAAAAGGAAAACCCTAGCACAGTGCACCATTCATTTTACTTTGCATCTCTTGATTTCACTCAGTTTCTAGCCACCAAGATTTCCAAGGGTTTATAAAGACTTCTCTTTAGATTTTGTATAAATTTGTTTTGTTTATTTATAGGTACATTTGAGCTCTCTACATATTTTTTCTTTGAGACCTAGAGGCCTTCTTCACATAAATAAATAAAAATGTTCTTCACACTTCACTTTGAGCTCTTTTTTTGTAACCATGTATACCATGACTTTCCCTTTTAATATTTTTATGTTTTTACTCCACGTGAACTTGCAAACTGTGATAATGTTTGATATATTTGTGTTTTTTAGGCTCATTTCTATAGATCATAATGAAAATCTTTTATTTTTTATGTGTTAGCTTCATACTCAGGCTCTCTACATTTAGATATCTTGGGATAAATAAAAAACCCTTTATAGGTCGACTAACATGTTATAAACCTAGGCCAAGGGTTTCATTATTGAAAGAAGTAGAATATTACTTTGTTTATATCAGTAATTCACACTTATCCATCATTTTTTCTTGTATTATACACTACTATTGAAGGTTTATCTGTATGTTTCTTCCTTTACTTGTTCATGCTAAAATCATGCAGACCATGACCTATTCTATTTTTGTTTCTTTCATTACCTTGACCTCTATTTTTCATGTTATCATATTGATTTCTGTATCTTGGAAAATACACTTTTTAGCATGTATGGGAAGGCTTCCTTTCTTGAGAATAAAGGACTGTTGAATCATTCTCTTCCTTTCCAATAGACATGCCTCCAAATATTTTCAATTATAAACTCTAATATTTTTTGATGTCTTTGCAAAAAGATGATACAGTAGATGAACATATCGAAGCTACAAAGTAACATCCATAACAATATCTTTGCACATGTATTTTCTTGAGAGACGTGTTTTTTGTCCATTGATTCTTTCCACAAACTTTTGGTCAATGAAATTCCTTGTTACTTGGCTTGTATCAAAATAAGAAGCTATTCATATATTCTTGTGAGTTTGCGTAGTTTTTCTATTTTTTTTATAATAGTACTGTGTTTGATGCATGTTATCTTTAGTGTCAATACACTCTTCTCACTACTAGTAATGATGTACTTTCTTTTTTTTCTCTCTTTCCATGCTCATGAATTTGATCTCCTCATCAATATATTGAAGTTACAACACCAAGCTCACTGTTCAAGTATTATATATGTTGGCTATCCTTGGAGTTATGAAATTCAATTTATTGAAACTTGTTTTGTTCGTTGAATATACTATTTCTAGATAAGAATTTGATGTTCCTCCTTATGGAATGCTCTTTTCTTAGATATAGACTATTGTTCATATGAATAAATATTCTCCTTTACATGCTAGATCTCTTATGAATTTTATTAACTCGTGTATTTTTTTCAATATACAACAATTCTTTACTCACCAACACATCGACCATCCCTCTTTGCACATTGATACCTTTTTAAGATGATGCATAGTTTGGAAATGGCAATATTGTTGAAACAGATTTTTCCATCATGAATAATGAATCATTTCTTGAGACATTGTTCTCATGTCATTACCTTAATCACTTTTTTGACTCTCTATTCAATACTAGATATATTGATGTCCACTCTTTCATGAATTTTTTCTAGTATCTTCATAATATACACTCTTTTCATGCATAATAAATATTTCTCTCTCAATCATTTGTCTATCTTTTTCAAATTTTCTTTTAATCATTTCTCCATGATTATATCTTGTGATATTGAATCTTGGTATTTGATTTCTTATCATTATGTTAATTGTGACATTGTGACAACACCCTTGGATATTGTTGTGGTGGTAATAATCTCTTTTGTAGACTATAATTTTCATTGTTTATTATTGTTTATGTAGCATCTTTCATGTCATCTTAGTTCTATTAAATAGATATTTGTTGTTTGTGACAATGCGTCGATGCATCCACTATTATGAATGATGGATATCTATTTAATATAACTAAAAGTGTGTAGAATATATACTCCTTTCTCTATTAAAACATAGGTGGGAAGCATGTTGGGCTCAACCCTTGCGGGAGCCCATTTCACCCTAAATATTGAATTCTTATGGTGATGAGTATCTACTTGTATCCGCACATCTAAACAAACTCGTTAGATAAAGAAATGATGTTATGATCCATTCTTTTCTACTTCCTTCAATTTGATATCTAGGGTGACTTTTTTAATTCCATATGCAAGACCATTATATGCTTTTTAATGATTTCATATTATCTTATCAACATCTAGAGCTCTAAAAAATCTTTAAAATCACTTTTTGTAGGCATATCTGGAGCAACAAGGTGGAAAGACTTGAAGACATATCTACCAACATCAATACTTGTGATGTCATCCTATAAGAAATGATGGATTTCTCATCCCTGTTACAAGTAGTAGTTGTCATTGCACCAAAAGATCAACCTGTTAATGCCCGATACAACCACTAGACTTATAAAAGACACGGGAGGTGGTTAAGCCATGTCGTGAACCCTATGAGGGACACTGGCCCACTGCCAACAATCCCCCTCCCAGCATCACTCGTTGTGGCCTGCATAGATTCAAACCTGTGACCAAGCTCTGATACCACTTGTTACAAGTAGTAGTTGTCATTGCACCAAAAGATCGACATGTTAATGCCTAATACAACCACTAGACTTATAGAAGACACATGAGGAGATTAATCCATGTCGCAAACCCTGCGAGGGACGCTGGCCCACTGCCAACAATCCCTTCATGTGTTTTTTCATTTTTCAGTTGTATGATTGTCTTGTATATATCATTTAGCCAGTGAATCACATGACTTGTGTGGGATATCACACACTTCAATTTATGAATAAAGGTAATTTAAATACAAAGTTGTATCATGATTTTATTGTTCATATCAAAATTGTATTCTTTCTAATATTCATTAGATAGACTCTCTTTTGGTAAAATACTTATAAATTTTAGACGTGTACCCTTCTTTTCCTACTTATAACCTAACCAGCTCAACTTAACGAGTTGAGAGATAAAAATGGGTAACAATTACATTTTTCTAAAGGTATCAAAAATTCAAAAGTAGTCTCATCTCTACATTTTTATTTTGGGGGCTAAAAGTATTGCAAAATAACTAGATATATTTTGACTAGTTAATAACAATGATTTTGAATTTAAAATCTTGTGATGAGATGTACAATAAGAAAAGTGAAGAGGATGGTGAATAGATCCCCTTTTTTCTATTATCTTGTTGGAAGGAATATGTCCCAATAGATTTAATTAAGACATAATATCTAATTGGATCGATGATCCATTATTGATTTGAATTAATAAATAACATGACATGATGTGATGTGATGAAAATGCATAATAGAAGGCTAGATAATCAAATATGGTCAGTTTCAGAAAATATAAAATAGACATGAAGCTATTGTGACCTAAAATATAAACTTGAAAATTGTATTGACCCGCAAACTAAATTTCAAGGTGATTTTCCAAGTACAAAATGCCTTTGGATTTTTTTTCTTGGGAGCAAGATGCCCAGGTCATTATTTTCTTAGGTATTTTACCTTAATCCAATTGTAGACCTCCTAACATAACCTTTACTTGTCATATCAAGTCTTGATAGGTGCATTGTTTGTACCTATGTAGAGAAAAATAAGGAATAAGGTTGGATATAGGGGATTGCCTTAGTCAAACCCCTCTTTAAAATCAACCTTGAAATAAATTGAAAGAAATAAAAATGTGTTATCATATATCAAAGGCTAGATATAAAAATATAATGTATCATAGCTTGATAATGCAAATTCTTCTTTGAATGTGATCAAATATATGTATACAATAGTTTTGACTTAACATAAAAACCCAAAAGGAAGTCATGAAAGATTTTTTTTTAAAATGTGATGGATGGTACAATTTTCCAAAATGATTGAATAAAGAATATGTAGGCCTAGGTGTATCTCCTTCCTTAATAGAAAACTCCTTTACTAGTCCTTTAATTAAAGAAATAATCTTTTGATCCATGGAGAAGAACACCTAATGTTAGAGAAGAATTCTAGATCTTGGATGCTTGAATGCTTGAACTTGAATCCTTGATCTTGATGATAATGAATGCTCAATGATCATGTTAGATGCAAAAAAGAGTAGAGATAAGGTATTTAAATACCTCTTGCAACATCTTAGGTGTTAAAACTCAAGAAGGTTGACTATAGTTCCAAATATCCCACTAAACCATAGATATGAGACCTTGGATCCAATTTGGACCTGATCCTTGAGGATCAAGATTACCTAGGTGTTATGCTCCCAAAAACATAATTCTCTAGGCATTATGTTTCACCCAATTAGATCTCAATCAGGGCCACATGTTTGAGATAATTAGGGGATGCTAGATTGCAAAGTACAACTAGTTTGGAAATCATGACAGATCACAAAGGACATAAATGGTAATATAGGGCCTAGGTGATGAAATAAATTATGTGATAGATGAAAAATAGAGAAGCATGCTTATAAATAAGGGCTTACATCAATTTTTAATAATATTGAAATGAAAAATGACCCATATTTGAATTTAGGTATCTATTAAGTGTCATATGAAGTCCTACTATGAAAATGCACTAAGGTAGGTGCTAAATAATCATGGAATTGTCACACATGTTAGGTTCTTACAATTTTGAAGGTACATTTAGCCCCCACTTTAGAAAGAGTATGAGACAATCTTATGATCATGAAAAAGGAAATGAGAGAGAGAAGAGAGTAAGAGAGAGATATGATCGTGGGATCACATATGTGACAACCATGCACAAGGGAAAAAAAACTAAAGAAAAAAAGGACAACAAAAAGACAAAAGCCACAAAAAAAGGATTAGTACTAAAAAAAATCCAAATCAAATCTAGTCTGAAGAGACCTCAATCAGAAATATCCCATCCACTAGCATCATGTTTAGAAAGCTATTGAAAGAGGACAAGTGATCACATGGAAAGGGAAAGAGCATATGCCAAGGATGAAAAAAACTCCATGATCTAACCTACTAGAAAATATATGAGAGAATGGATAGAAAGAGAGAAACCATGAATCTAATAGTCTAGAAAGTTGTGTTATGATAGGTGATCCATGGGAGAGGAAGAGGAGGAAAGAGTAGAAAGTCCAATAAGCTGTGTTATGCTAGCTTCACTCATCCCAAAGAGAGAGTGGAAGATAATTGATGGTCTATAAATTTGTGTTATGCTAGTCAATTATAACTTTTGAAGATCTTCACATGGGGTGACTTCTGCATTTTTATGCATGGGGTGGATTACAAAGTTTTTCACATAGGAAGGCTTATGAATTTTTGCACACGGGGTATTTTACAAAGTTTTTTGCATGGGGTGGCTTACAAATTTTAATGCAAAAGGTGGATTATGAAGTTTTGTGTATGGGGTGGCTTACAAAATTTTGTGCACGGAGTGACTTATGGGATCAGTCTTACATAAGTCATAGTCTCCATGTGGATCCATAAAAAATTGGTCAATCAAAGGACCAATAAAAGATGGATAATATACAAAGGATGTTGTATGTATTCCCCACTCCTTATGATGGTGACATAGGACTATGGTGGCATCATAAGGAAAAGAGAACAAGGATTCCTACTTCTGACAACAAGGAGATATCCTTAAAATAATAATGTATACAATAACCTTAGAAAAGAGTGAAGGCTCTTGTTAACTAAGGAATAGATAATCATGAAAGGATATCCACAAGTAGGAAGAGACCTTGGTTAAAATGCATATTACCTTCAAGAGGATTTCTTGAACAAAGATAACATCTTCAATAAAAAGAGGGAAGGAGAACTATATTGTACCCTTTTTGACCCACCAATTACTAGTAAAAAAAGGATTCTTGATGAAGGATCATACACTATAATCCCCCAAGAAAGGATAGTTGTTTAGGATGAACATAAGGAAATTAGATCCTTGGAAAGTGAAAGAATAAAATAAGACCTTTCCCCCAAGGGTGAAGATAAATTAAAGATAACACATATATATCCTAAGTGATAGATATTTTATTATAGACATACACTTTCAAGCAAGAATAAGTTGCAACAAGGATGTAAAACTCTTAAAAAATATAAGATCCTAATGTAAAAAAAACAAATCCATACAATAAAGAAAATTATGTTTTAAAATAAACAAGTCAACAAAGGGATAATGGATTTTTTGAAAGGAAGAAACACCATACACTCCCTAAGAGGAATATAATTTATAATATACATGCTATTTGAGGCAAGAAAAATATTGTTAACAAAGATTTAAAATTCCTTGTGTGAAACAAATAATCTCAAGCAAGAAAGAATGTACTATGTACGATGAAAACCCACAAAGAGAGAGAAAAACCCCTCATGAAAGGAGAAGGACAAAGGATGCCACATTATACAAACTTAGTGGTAAAATACTTTACAAGAGATATAAACTCACATACAAGGAACAAGTTTCAACAGAAGGATATCAATCCGCTAAAGAGAGAGATCCTTAACAAATAAGTTTGTGTATGGAAGGACATAATATGATAAAAGATTCAATTAACAAAGAGATAATGAACCCTTTGAAATTATAAATGAAGAAGATAGAGAGAGGCCTTGTCCCCCCCCCCCCCCCCCCCACAAGTGGAAGGAATAGGGAAAATTCCTATAATGTTTCTCAAAAATAACACCATGCAAAACAAAAATCCCTCAACGATGTAATCCATTAAGATTACATGATGGAGAACAACATAATAGGAAAGAAAGGTGCTAAGGTATGTTTCTTATATCAATAAAAAGCATAAGATCCATTTTTAAAAAAATGACACATCTATCCACTAAATCTTGAACAAATTATCTAAATTCAATACAATCAGTAATAGAATATTTATTTCTATGATGAAAAAGAAATATAAATTCACCATTAATAGGTCTATGATTATTTGTAAAATGTCTTAAAGTAAAATAGATCTTAGGATCATATTTAAGTCTCCAAGAGATTCTTTTAGCTAAAGCCAAATCCTCATAAAAAGGAGATGCGACAATGGATGATGTTAATTAAATAATGTCTAAATGAGGTTTTTTTTATGATGAAGAAGGATTAGGAGAAGGTAAAGTGGTGTCTAGAGGTATAAATCCTAGACCAAATCTAGTAACTTGTGTAGGAGGACCTATAGGGGTTTTGGTACCTTGTTCATTAATACCAAGACCTTGTCCGCTATAGCCTTGTTGATTAGTAATGTCATAATCCATATTGTAATTAGCTTTTAATTTAAAGTATGAAGGACATATATCCATCTTGAGCTTTATGAAAGTGTCTGGTATAAAGAGGAGTAAGATAAATATTAGGATTAATATCAATATTCTCATGTTCTTTAGGTGGAGAAGAAGAATAAGATTAATCAAGGTCTTCATGTCTACTTAATGTTATTATTGGATATAAATAAGAAACAAAAATGTTAAACATCAGGATTATGAAGAATGATTCGATAAAAGGAGGATTGTTTAAAGTCATCTAAAGAAGTGCATAAGTCCTAAGATTGTCCATTAAGGTGGGTTGAGGAGAGGATCTATGCCTCACTAGGATGGGACCATTAGGAGATCTATCTTCATCTTCAAGATCAATAGACACCATAGGAGTGGGATTAGGATTCTTTATGCTAATGGCATATTTAGGCTCATTAAAAAATACCCTTATTTAATCTATATATTGAATACATTTTGTTAAAAAATGAATAATAAAAGTACATGAAATATTGATAAAGGAATTGAAACATGTCTTATAAGGAAGAAATATGTTTGAGAGTCTCATAATATCATAAGAAAGAACACCATGAAGTAATATTTAAAAACTTAAATTTACTCTATACAACTGATGAAGATAAGTAAGGAGAAATGTAACAACATAAGTTATCACACATTAATCTAACTTAGTAAATTCCATGATGAAAAATTACCCAAATTAGATCTATGAACACAAATGAAATATAAAAACAAAATAAAAATGGAAATGTCATGCCTTGGGTTCACAAAAATGTACAATAAGAAAATGGAAGGGTATGGTGGATAGATCCCCTTTTTCTAATTGTGCAATCAGAAGGAAGATGTCCTATTAGGCTCAAGTAGGACTTAATCTCTAGGTGGTTAAATTATCATTTTCTTATTTATTTTGATGAATAAGATGATGTGATGTGAAGATATGATAATGTGTAATAGAAGAATAGATAAGAAAATGTAGATAGTTTCAAAAAATACAAACTGATAGAAAATAGACATGAAGTTACAGTGACCTAAACTAGAAACCTAAGAACTATACTGATTGCAAACTGAATTTGAAGGTGATCTACCAAATGCAAAATACCTTGTGATTTTTTTTCCTAGGAACAAGAAGCCTGGGGCATTTTTCTCCCAAGTATTTTTCCCAAATCTAGTTGCAAACCTATCGGCAGAGCCTATACTTGTTAGATTAAGTCCTGGTAGTTTCTACTTGTACCTACACATAGAAAAATAAGGAAGAAGGTTGGATATAGGGGTTTTCCTTAGTCAAAACCATGTTTGGATTTAACCTTGAAATCAAATTAAATAAACTGAAGTGTAATGTCATATAGAAAAGGCTAGATTTGTATAATATAATATATCATACCTTGATAATGTAAATTCATATTTTAATGTGATCAAATATGTTGATGTAATAGCTTTGGATTAACACAAAAAAATAAAAGGAAATTATGAAATAAAAAACCTTATGTGATGGGTGTTGTAATTGACCACAACTATTGAAGAAAGAAGATGTAGATATGGGTGTATATCCTTCCTTAATAGAAAAATCATTTACTATGTCTTTAATGAATGAAATAATATTGATCTATGGAGAAGAACACCTTAAATTCTTGAGAAAAAGTCTATCTTGGATGCTTGAATGTTTGCCTTGATTGCTTGAACTTGAATCCTTTCTATTAATGATAATGAATGCTTGATAATAATATTGGACTCAAAAATGAGGAGAGATAAGGTGTTTATATAGCTCTCACAACATCTCACAAGTCAAAACTTAAGTAGGCCAACTGTAGATCCAAATATCCTACTAAACTACTAAGACATGAACCCAGATCCAATTTGGGCCTTATCCTCAAGGGAAAAAAATCTTGAGGAATTATGTTCCCATGAACACAATTCCATAGGAATTACATTCTACCCAATTAGAGCTTAGATTGGGACCACAGATCTTGGATAATTAGGGGATGCCAAATTACAAAGTACAACCAATTATGAGATTAGGGTAGAACATGATTGCCATAAATGGTAATATAAGGCCTAGGTGATTAAATAAATTATGTGATTGGAGGAAAATTAGAGGATGATACTTATAAATAAGATCCTGCCTCAATTTTCAACAAGATTGAAATGAAAGAGGACCCATATTTGAATTTAGGTGTCCAATAAGTGTCATATGAAGTCCTACTATGAAACACACTAAGGTGGGTGCTAAATAATCATGGAATTGTACACATTTTAGGTGCTTACTATTTAAAATGATACATGAGAATATATTTTTAACATCTATTTTTTATTTGTAAACTACAACCAAAGTTGTGAAGATGGAGGTCACGAGGGAGACCTCCCCATTAAACATATTAAACTTAGATACCAAATAACCCACATAATCATTCCAAGTCAACATAGAAGACATATAGATGTCACTTTCAATAATTCAATCATGGACCTCCAGCACAAGAAACCTATGGCCTTTCTATTTGGGCACAACCCCATTGACATTTTATCTACATATAATTTAGTGCATCATAAAAATAATTTTTTATGTTTGCAGTCTATTATAATTTCTAAGATCATAAGGAGTTCATTGGTGCTATCAATTTTTGTTGTAAACTATCGTGTTTGGCATATTTTTAAACACTTGAAATTGAACATAAAATAAACTATTCATATTTTAATATGTGATCTAAAATAAACTATTGTCTTTTAATCTCCAAGATCTAATAAAAAA
Organism: Chamaecyparis obtusa; assembly: GCA_027943335.1. Lineage (NCBI taxonomy): Eukaryota > Viridiplantae > Streptophyta > Pinopsida > Cupressales > Cupressaceae > Chamaecyparis > Chamaecyparis obtusa. Next base: position 1,258,518 of record BSBK01004962.1, on the reverse strand, counting down.
TTAAGTGATTGTATTTTTCTCATTTAGTCTTGTTTGTTGGTATTTGTGTACAAAGGTTGAAAATTCAATAGAGTTAGGAAAAAAAAGATACCCTTGAGCTCTTTGTGTTAGATCAAAGGTTTTCAAATATGGCATTATAATCTGGTACATTACTTCTAGCTACTCTCTCTTTTTACATTTCAAGTTCTCATATCATATTTCTATCTATTACAAAATCATTATTGCCCTTGGGCTGTCCTACTTGGGGTGTCTTCCTCATTTTAAAATTGGGCATAAAAACAAACTTTCACATTTGTATTTAGGATCTAAAATAAGTGTTTATTTTAATCCCCAAATATCTAATTATGTATTATTTCCTCTTGTGTCCAGGTTTTTATTAAGGATAAATAACAAGTGACCTTGTTTTCTTTTCTAGGGGGCATTCTTGGATATTTTATAAAGTGAAAGGGTGAATCAAAAGGTTTTCATCCCAAAATTGAAATCTTATCAATCTAGACTAATCCTATAACAACTTTATACCTTAATAAATGAAGGTGGAGAGTGGTTCATCGTCTCATTTTGGCTATTTTGCATTATTCCCTTTCATCTATGGATTAGGCCTCATGTACCCTTGTGGCATATAGGGGATACCCTTAGTGGATCTTAAGAAACCTAGTTGATTATTTTAAGCCATATTTTTTTGTGGTTCCTTGTTCCTACAAGGATTAATGAACCCAATTGATCTATGCTTATTCATATGGGTAAGTGTGGAAGAATAGGGGAAAAAAGTGGCCACCATTTTTTGGTCTCATCCAAAACATAATGTGAGATCATTATAATGTGCCCACATTATGGCTCTATATTGATTTATCCTAGGCTCAGCCATTACCAAACCATAGTAGACTTTCATTATAACATTTTCATATTTTTTAAAAGTAAATCTCTCTCTCTCTCTCTCTCTCTCTCTCTCTCTCTATATATATATATATATATATATATATATATATATATATATATATAACTTACCACTATCTCTCTCAATGTATACCTATCCATCCCTCTCTTTTCCCTACACCCTCTCTCCTCTCATCACTCTCTCTTTATCTTTCCCTAACTTCCTCTCTGGCCCTCCCTCCTCACCTCATTAGTTCTCTCTCTCTCTCTCTCTCTCTATATATATATATATATATATATATATATTGCTCTCCCTCTCCCTCTCTACATATCTTTCTCTCTTTGCCTCTCTACTTATCTCTATATCTCCTCTCCTTTTCTCTCTCTTCCTTTCTCCAAGAGATAAAGAAAAGTGTATAGTAAAGGAGAGCGGGAGGAACAAAGAGATGGGGAGGTAGAAATATGTAGAGAAAGGGAAATCAGGAAGATATATATAGAGAGAGAGAGAAATATGGACAAATATTTTTAGAGATTGAATATATATCTCTCTCTCTCTCTGTATATATATATATATATATATATATAGAGAGAGAGAGAGAGAGTAATATGGACAAAAAAAATTTAGAGATTGGATAAGAGAGTGAGAAACAAGCCTATTGATTATTGAAATTTGACTAACTATGAATAATTAACCATAGTGTGAGTTTTTTATAAAATGCTCACGTTATATTATCTTCTTTGAGTATCTTATATCCTTAGTTTTGAATTATCCTTAGGCATTCAACCCAAAGGGTGTCTTACATGGTGATGCATGTAAAAGTGTTTTTATTATTATTTTAGAATGACACAATTTCAAGTGTGTTTTCCATTAAGTTTGCAAAATTTTCAATGTAAAGTAAAAAGATTAATAAAATTATATAGATCCATCACTTAGTTTTCAAGCCATGTAATTTTTTCACATTATTAATATATGAAGGTGTTGATCTTTGATTTATTTTGATAGTGTCTCCATTTTTTGTCAAAAACCTATGTATGGTATTATAGTCTCATTTTTTACTTGTTCATCATAATTTGAAACAATTTACTTTTTTAAAAATTAGACTCAAATCTACACATATTCAAAAAAATTAGGTGGGTGCACTCTCAATTTTGTATTTTTCAAGACATGTCCACTTTGAAAATTAGTTAAAAAACCATATGTTTATTATAAATTATTAGGCCTAAACTAAATTGTGTTAGTTAATTTCTCACTAAAGCTATTTTTGAAATACTAAAAAATGATATTTTAGGGGAGTCATGCTTGTGTTTTTTCTAATAAAACTAGGATTTATTCAGCCCTTATTTGAAGTTCTTAATCTCCACTATTTAAATAAATAAAGTTTAGAAAGTAGATTAAGAACACTATGACTATTTTTAGTTGCATCTTAAAGATTTAGCGTAATTATATTTAATTTTTCATCCAAGATCATATTCCTTGGACTTAAAAAAAGAGCTACTTAAGACATTCTTTTGGTCTCCCATTTCTTTATGCATGTCATGGTCTAATGTGTCTAAATTTATAGATCACCTTTCTTATTTGAAACCACAAGGGGGCATTTATCTAAATTCAACAATGAGGAAAATTTTCTTTTGCATTCATTTCTTATGTGTGTTTTTATTTTCCATCTAAAATACAAAATAAATCAAGCATCACAAAACTTTTTAAAAAATAAAACTCAACACAAGAAAATGTTTTGAGAGAGATGGGGGAGAGAAGAATATAGATTAATGCAAGTAGGGAGAGAGTGAGTGGAAGGTATGTACATAGAGGGAAATGGGAGATAGAGATAAGAAAAGAGAGAGGAAGGGTGAGAGTGGGGCCTGAGAATAGAGAGCATAGAGTGAACAACAAGAGCAAGAGGAAGAGAGATCTAGGTCTAGATCTTGGTGGAGAGATGAGTGAGTGACATAGAGAAAGGAGGGAGATACGGGAGAAGGGAGAGGGAGATTAAAAGTGAGATACATTTTTAGAGCTTGGATGAGAGAGATGTTGGAAACTGCAATTGAAACAATTGTTGTGTTGTCATTGATGTCAAACCTTAACTAGTAAGACAGTTGCTATCTAAGAAAGTATTATATCTATTGGTTGATGAAAAGGATTAGGGAAAGGGAAATAACAATAGCACCTAAGGAAAGGTTGATTTATTTGATACTCCAATGAGTACTTGATTATTTAACACTATGATGAGATAATGTATTATTTATCTAAGTAAAAAGAAAGACTGAAGAAGTAGGCTTAACTGAGAAAAATTGAATAAATCTAGTGACGAGTGATGTTAGTGTCAATTGAGCACCAGTATATGTCAATTAAATCTTGTGTTGAATGAACATCAACTTATGTCAAGCGACAGGAAATTACCGAGCAAGACAGTGTTAGCCGAGGAAGACAGTTTGTAGAGATAACCAAGTTACATAGTGATGACCGAGGAGATGAACACAATATTGACCGAGCATCAGTAATTTACATTTGGAGGAATAATTTAGATTACCAGCCGACTCAGTTGAATTCTTGGCTTATGTAAATTGTGTTGACTTTATTAATTGATTGTATGGAGAATTTAATGCATGGTAAATCATTTTATTATGGATTCAATGACGAGATTGAAGATGTTTCTAGAAGGATGTATGAAGGACTTAAATGCTGGAAGGATCCATTAGATTTGACCTAACCTAAGATCTATGGAGGAGATTAAGAGGCAAAAGATAGATCTATCTATCTAGAGAGGTATAAAGGAAACCTAATGGTGAGGTTACAGAGTATGTTGGTGTTGTTGATGTTATTGACTGATAAGTCTAAGAAGAAGGCTAAGCATGAAGATCAGAGTTGTGATTGCTTGAAGCAAATTCTGAGTAGATCAGAGATGGAGATGGAAATGATACTCAGTCAGTAAATCAGCATATATGTGTGAATTGGATCTGATATCTACAAACTGAGTTGTATGTTTTATAGATCATAAACTACAGCTACTTTCTAACCATTGTAATAGTCAAGATCCTTTAATCATGGTTTACCTTATAGTCATTCATAAATCCTTTAATCAAGGTGGCATTCTAATGGAATGTACTCAAGTCCTCTAACCAGGCCACTCCTAACACGGTGATTGAAATCCTTTAACAGGGTCACGCCTAATAGTATGTTTTTAAACCTTTAACAAGGTTGGCTTTTCACCGAGCTCACTTCAAAAGAGTGAAAATATTAGTAACATGTTACAAATTGGTTTTTCCCAAATTGGGTTTCCACTATAAATCCTAGTTTCATACTTGTTTGAATGTTTTTTTATGAATGTTTTGATATTCTACAAGTTAAATACTATTGGACAGTGGACTGCATGTTATATGTTTTTTGATATGTATTATTTAGAGATCGAGTTCAGTTGGTGATTAGATCTGAGTTTGTTGAAGTATTTGAATGTTCAATTGGTACAACTAGACCTGAGAACAACTGATTCACCCCTCCCCCCCCCTTTGTTGTTCTAAATCATATTAAAATTTGGTATCAGAGTTGTTCGTGCTTACAAAGAAAATTTTTAAAGGTACTTGAAGCTAATGATCAAGATGTATAAAAAGGAGGTACCGAAGTTGATAAAGGAAAAATTCCCTGCATGGAAAAGTCTGATGAAACTGCATCTAGCTAGTATTGTTGATTCAGTGAAATACTATGTTGAACATGACTATGTTGCACCTGTTACACCTATGACTGCCAAGGAGATGAAAACAAAATAGGAACACAATCAAGAAATGTTGGAGATTGCATTTGCCTTAAGCTATCCTGAATTTGAAGACATCAAGGACTGCACCTGCAAAGGAAATGTGGGATACTCTTGCAACCATCTATGGTGGTGATACAAATGTACTGAGGTAAAAAGATGAAATCTTGAGAGGTAAGTTTGATGAAATGAAAATGCAAGAAGGTGAGAATATTTCTCAGTATTGTGGAAGAATCAAAGAAATAGTGAATTCTATTAGAGGAGCTAATGGAATCATTGATGATGAGACTATCATTGGAAAGGTGTTAAGAACTCTGCTTCCTATATATGCTATTAGAATTTTGGCAATTCAAGAATCAAGATGTAACCCTGGTAATGTTCTGACTCTGGAAAACCTTGTTGGTAAGCTCACTACTTTTGAACTGTCTAACTATGATAACTACATTGTTCCTAATGTTGAATATGCATTCAAGTCACAAATGATTTTGCATAAATTTAAAAGAGAGAAAGATAAATGTGTGAAAAGTGAAAGTGGAAGTGGAAGTGACAATGACACTTTTGATGAGGAACTATATCTACTGGTTGATGAAAAGGATTAGGGTAAGGGAAATAACAATAGCACCTAAGGAAAGGTTGAGTTATTTGATACTTCAATGAGTACTTGATTATTTGGCACTATGATGAGATAATGTATTGTTTATCTAAGTAAGAGGAAAGATTGAAGAAGTAGGCTTAACCGAGAAAAAGTGAAGAAATCTAGTTTAAGCTGAGTAATGTTAGTGTCAACTGAGTGCTAGTATATGCCAAGTAAATCTAGTGTTGACTAAACATCAGTTTATGTCAAGCGACAGGAAATTACCGAGCAAGACAATATTAGTCGAGGAAGATAGTTTGTAGAGAAGACCGAGTTACATAGTGATAACCGTGGAGATGAACACAGTATTGACCAAGCGTCAATAATTTACATTTGGAGGAAGAATTTAGATTTCTAGCCGACTCGGTTGAATTCTTGGGTTATGTAAATCATGTTGACTTTATTAATTGATTGTATGGAGAATTTAATGCATGGTAAATTATTTTATTATGGATTCAATGAGGAGATTGAATATGTTTCTATAAGGATGTATGAAGAACTTAAATGTTGGAAGGATCCATTGGATTTGACCTAACCTATGATATACGGAGGAGATTAAGAGGCAAAAGATAGATCTATCTATCTAGAGAGGTATAAAGGAAACCTAATGGTGAGGTTACAGAGTATGTTGGTGTTGTTGATGTTATTGACTGATAAGTCTAAGAAGAAGGCTGAAGATGACGATCAGAGTTGTGATTGCTTGAAGTGAATTACGAGAAGATCAGAGATGGAGATGGAAATGATACTCAGTTAGTAAATCAGCATATATCTGTGAATTGGATCTAATATCTACAAAGGGGGTTGTATGTTTTATAGATCAGAAACTACCACTACTTTCTAACCCTTGTAACAGTCAAAATACTTTAATCAAGGTTGACCTAACAGTCATTGATAAATCCTTTAATCAAGGTGGAATTCTAATGGAATGTACTCAAGTCCTCTAACCATGCCACTCCTAATAGGGTGATTGAAATCCTTTAACAGGGTCACACCTAATAGTGTGTGTGTGTAAACCTTTGACAAGGTTGGCTTTTCACTGAGATCACTTTAGAAGAGTGAAAATATTAGTAACATGTTACAAAGTGGTTTTCCCAAATTGGGTTTCCACTATAAATCCTGGTATCATACTTGTTTGAATGTTTTTTTATGGATGTTTTGATATTCTACAAGTTAAATACTATTGGACAATGGATTGCATGTTATATGTTTTCTGATATATATTCTTTAGAGACCAAGTTGAGTTGGTGATTAGATCTGAGTTTGTTGAAGTATTTGAATGTTCAATTGGTACATCTAGACCTAAGAACAACCAATTCACCCACCTTCTCTGTTGTTCTAAATCATATTAACAATTGGTGTCATAGTTGTTGGTCCTTACAGAGAAAATTTTTAAAGGTACTTGAAGCTAATGATCAAGATTTATAAAAAGGAGGTACTGAAGTTGAACAAAGAAAAATTCCCTGCATGGTAGAGTCTAATGAAACTGTATCTAGCTGGTATTGGTGATTTAGAAAAATACTATGTTGAACATGACTATGTTGCATCTATGACTGCCGAGGAGATGAAAACAAAATAGGAACACAATCAAGCAATGTTGGAGATTGCATCTACCTTAAGCTATCCTGAATTTGAAGACATCAAGGACTGCACTACTGCAAAGGCAATATGGGATACTCTTGCAACCATCTATGGTGGTGATACAAATGTATTGAGGGAAAAATTTGAAAGCTTGATAGGTAAGTTTGATGAAATGAAAATGCAAGAGGGTGAGAATATTGCTTAGTATTGTGGAAGAATCAAAGAAATAGTGAATGCTATTAAAGGAGCTAATGGAATCATTGATGATGAGACTGTCATTGGAAAGGTATTAATAACTCTGCTTCCTATATATGCTATCATAATTTTGGCAATTCAAGAATCAAGATGTAACCCTGGTAATGTTATGACTCTAGAAAGCCTTGTTGGTAAGCTTACTACTTTTGAACTATCTAACTATGATAAATACATTGTTTCTAATGTTGAATCTGCATTCAAGTCACAAATGGTTTTGCATAAATCTAAAAGAGAGAAAGATAAATGTGTGAAAAGTGAAAGTGGAAGTGGAAGTGATAGTGACACTTCTAATGAGGAACTGGATGATCTTGAAGCACTCATGGCTAGAAGATTGAAGAGAGGCAAAGGCAAATACAAAGGTAAACTTCCTATAATCTATTTTTCATGTAACAAAGTTGGCCATATTACTACAAGGTGTTCTGACAGGAATGACAAGGATGAGGACAAAGAAAGAAAGTATAAAGATAAGAGAGACAACAGAGATCACTGAAGGTAAAGAGATTATAAGGAAAAAGGTAAGAAATCCAGTTAAATTGTAGAAGAGGAAATTGATAGTCATAGTGATAATTTTGATATTGAAGTAGTTTATGTTGCTATGAAAGATGATTCTAATGAGGATGAGAAAAATGCACTTATTTCTTGTGTGAGTAAAGGTGATGAATGGATTATTGATAGTGGTTTCTCACATCACATGACTGGTGATAAAAGTAAATTTAAAACTCTAGATCATTACAAAGGTAGAAGTGTTAAGTTTGGTAATGATGCACCATGTCCTATGAGAGGTAAAGGATAAATTAAGCTAACTGATAAGATTACTTGTGAAAATGCTTATTGGGTTGAAGGTCTTAACTATAATTTGTTGAGTTTTTCACATCTTAATAGCATTGGTTACCGAGTGGAATTTCATCACAGAAAGGCTAAAATATCTAATGCTACTAGTGAACAAATTGGAAGTGGTGAGCAAACTAAAGGTAATTTGTTCTATCTAGATCTATCTGAAGAGACATGTTTGTTTGCACAATTTGATGATGTATGGTTATGGAATTAGAGGCTATGTCATGTTAACTTTGACAATCTGGTAAATATAAGTAAAAAGAAGAAAGTTAGAGTTTTCTCGAGATTGAAGAAACCTGATAATGTGATGTGTAAACAATGTCAGTTGGGAAAAATGACAAAGTCTAGTTTCAAGAGCAAGACATTTACTTTTGAGAACATTTTGGATTTGGTTCATACTGACCTTTGTGGACCTATGGGAATACAAAGCTATTGTGGTGCTAGGTATTTATTCTATTTGTTGATGATTACACTAGAATGATGACTGTAATGTTTTTTGAAAGAAAAATATGATGCATTTCAATTGTTTAACTGTTATTTGGCTAAGGTTGAAAAAGAAACAGGTAGAAGCCTGAAATGTCTGAGATCTAACTGAGGTGGAGAGTTTATATCAAATGAGTTCAATCTATTCTGCAATGATAGAGGAATCAAGAGACAGATGTCTGCACCCATAACACCTCCACAAAATGGTATAGCTAAGAGGAGAAAGAGATCTATTATGGATTGTGCAACGACACTGATGATTGAGAAGAATGTTGCATAGAAATACTTTAGAGAAGTTGTAATTACAGCTGTTTATACCTTGAACCAAGTACAAATCAAGAAATGTACAAATGTTACACCCTATGAATTATGGCATGGATATGCACCTAATGCGAAATAATTTAGAATCTTTGGGAGTAAATGCTATATACTGAAGGATAATTGAAATGGAAATTTTAATGCTAAAAGTGATGAAGGCATATTCCTAGGCCATTCCACTAAGAGTAAAGCTTATAAGTATTTGAATTCTAACACTAACAAAATTGTGGAAAGTGCAAATGTGAGAGTTGATGAATATGCAGAGAGAAATGAACAAGAAGGCAATAAAGAACCTGAAGAGTAGAGATCTTTTATCTATATGGAAGAAGGAGAGGCAAGTAACACACCTGCACCAGATGCAGAGTCTCAAGTAAGCAATGTCGAGCATCAGGAGGATGCTTCCGAATAATTAGAAGCAGAATCCAATAATTTTAATGATGAACCTAAGAAGAGATCTAAACCTACATTGGCATAGTATGTGAGAAGACATCATAAGCCTAATCAAATGAGTGTGCAGGATAAGTTGACCATGGATCTAAATGCGGGGACCCAATATTAGAACCTATATTTATACCATGCATTCCAAGGTCTTCTTTGTATAAAGAAATGTGGACCTCATTGTATAGTCATTATTTCGTAAATGTGGTTTTCATGTGTGTATTTAATTTAGTTATTATATATGTGAATTAGCTAGGTCATTTGTTTTAATTAAATGTGTCAAATTTGGCAAATGGTTGTATAAGTGTTGGCATGGTTAGTGAATTGTATTTGGTTGGGTCAAGGGTTGACTAGGGGTTAACCTTAGGGTAGAATCAAGTTACCTTGCATTGGGAAATTTCTAGATAATCAACCTTCACTAGGAAATCCATGGGTAAACTTTAGGTAGAGGTTAGAAGGGTCATTTGGGCTCACATGGGTTAACTAGACTCAGTTTTAGCTACGCGAGTTAGTACCTTAGGGGTTAGGGGTCATTTTCAGCCCATTAAGAGCTTTAAAACTCATTTATGACACCTCTAAAGTCATGATTTCAAACTTGTGCGAATTTGAAGAATTGTGAAGTTTTGGTTAACCTCTCTCTTCTTCCCAAATTTGCTTTCAACTCCATTAATGGGAAGGAAGGCAAGTGGGAAGAAGGGAATGGAAGTTTCTTCCCCTCTTGTGATAGGTTCCTTGTTTTTAGGAGTTTAGCCTATTTAGGGAGAGTCTTGGGAAGGGTTTGAGTGTTGGCCCAGTCTCTAGTTTTAGAGACCATTCAGATTGGAAGAAGCTTTGGGAAGGATTAGCTTAGAAGGACTTTCAGTTTTTAGAATTTCAACTCTTGCTTCGACTAAGATTGGCCCTTGTGATATTTCTTCTTTTCTTGCATGTGTTTGAGCTTGGAGATCCATTAATGGAGTCCATGGCTTTTTTATGGTTCATGTTTTTAAATTTTTGTTTTGAAAAAATGTTGTTTTTAATTTGTAATTTCATTTTGGGATGGGATTCTTCAAGGTTCACTCACCCTAGGGAGGGTGGAGTAACCTTGAAGGGGTAGTAGGAAGAAGACCCGGGATGTGCAAAGTCTCTCATGTGTGGACGGATACACATGGCCTTTCACGATACCCATGATGCCAAGTATGGCCTACGGGCACCTTGGCGCATAAGGAGGTTTAGACCACATCTTTTTGAAGATAGTCTTCCCAAGTCCATGTGTGGCTTGGGATATTTGTATTATAATGTGGCTTCTCCTCCTGGTAGTCCACCTCTACCCTATTTTTAAGAAGGTCTCTTGGAGACCTTCATCTTGTTATATCTTGTTGGGAAAATAATTTGAGTGTCTTCATGTTTGAGTGTTTCCTTCTTGCTTGGTATCTTCCTGTTTGCATCTCATCACTTATTGTATCCCCTAGCTCGAGGGTGGCCTTGAAAAGGCCTAGGTTGGGAGGTGAGCTTCGTGATCAACCTTACTCTATCAGGTACCCAGTGGAAGCAGGATCTAGCTAACTTGTTGAACTTGAATTCTATCTATAAAACTTGTTGTAAATTTTACGTTCCAAGTTTATGTTTAAAATTGGAATCAGGGATTTCCCTTGTAAATTAAACATTTGATTTTAGTATTACGTTTGAGAGATTTGTTTATGGGAAAATTCAGAATTTTGTTAATATGGAATATTATGGTAAATGCAAATTTGAAGTTTCCATTTAAATTCTTGATGTAAGAGTTATTTGAAAATTTAGAAATAAATAAATGAGAAATTTCAAGATATTTTGTGAAATAGAATTTAAGGATTATTTTGGCATAGCAATTCGTTGATATATCGATTATAAATTTTAAGGTTTATTTATAATTTTGTTAGTATTGTTTAAATTAGCAAACTATTATATTGATGTTAGTATGTAGTGTTAGAATATTGTTAAAATTAAGTATTTTTTTTAGTGGGAAAACAAAAGAAATATGACAAAAAGAATATGACCAAAATTAAATTATTTTTCCTACAAAAGATTAAGCTAGATTTTCGCATTGCTAATATGATATTTATTTTTTAAAAAAATTATGCTATATGGTCCCTGTTTTGAAATTTAGGCAAAATCATTCACCAATAATTAAAGTTGTTTATTATATAATATTTTATAAATGTTATAGTACATATTAAACAAAAAAAAAAACCCTTATTGAATTTATTTAAAAAAATAAATGCATTTGGTTTTGTTCGGAAGCGTAGTGCGCTTGTTTTCTTTTTAAAAAAAAATTATTATAATTTTTGGTTGAGGGCGGGCCAAACCCCTAACCCCCAACCACTGCAGAGGTGGGTGGCAGAGGATAGCGGCACAGCCTCTCGCACCACCACTGCGGTTGCAGTGGTGTCGGGAGCGTGCGCTCTTGTCCCGTGCCCTTCCCCCCTCCGCTTCACCACTCCTCCTCACCTGTTCGCACCTTCTCCATGCTCATGTTTGGCCCTGCACGTAGGATTGGAAGGCTTTTTTAAACAATTAAAAATAGCAAGACTAAAAGAGATTTTTTTATAATGATACAAATTTAAAATTATTATATTAAGTTTGTCTTATATTTAGAATTGTCCTTTTTATATAAATTTTATTTCTTTTCAAAAATTAGTATGGTCTTATTTGTTTATAAAGTTGATAAATTGTTTTTGTTAAAATAGTAAATTTAAAATATGTATTTTGAAATTCAATTATTTTAAAGTTTAAACATATATTAATTTAGTTTATCCTTTAAACTAATTTAGATTATACTTAATTTAAATTTGGATTTATTAAATATAGATGTAGGTGTTGAAATATATATGTTTAAATTCTAAGTGTTATGCATTAATTTATTTTGATTAAATTATATTATATTAGTTGATCTAATTAAACATTAGATTGTGTTTTTTTTTTTTAAACACATTAATAATGTAGTTAGTTTTATTATTTAAATTGATACCCTTAATAGAATAGATTTATTTTATTAAAGGTTTATTTATTACTATATTGGATATTAAATTCAAATTTTATCGATTTTCCCTTATCATCGCCCTATGGTCTCATATAGGGTCTTAATGAACTCTTTAGACTTGAAGGTCGATTTTCGTGCATAGTTGACTTTTGGTCAACTTTAGTCAAACTAAGACAAGCACCTTGATTTGTGTGCACAACCCCTTCCTAATATGTTGTAAACCTTAGTTGTTGTAGAAAGCTCATTTAATGCACTGTTGACTTTTTGGTCAACTTAGTCTAACCTTGGACATCACCTCAGTTTGTGTGCATGAACCTTACCATAACATATTTTAACCTTAGTAGAACCTTGTCGGTCACATTTGGACACAGTTGAATTTTTGGTCAACCCTTGGTCAAATCCCTCAATTTGTGTGCCCAAGTATACCTAGATGTATTTTGTTTCCTTTAGCTTGGTTCCACATATTTCAGTGCATGGTTACCTTTTGGTCAACTTTGGTAGACTTTTGGTCAACTATCTCGATTTGTGTGTCGGTCAAAGCTTGTAGACTAGGAAACCCTATAGTATAGTTTGGAGTTATTTGATGAAGTTTGAATTTTGGTCAAACTTGATCAACCTTCTATGGTTAAACCCTTGTGGTGTTTTTACACACTTCATTATTTTCTACCTTTCGTTCTCTCCCTACACCATTTTGCATGCATGTAGAGTCTTATGTAAGTTAGTGTTTCACTTCTTGGTTGCATATGTTACTATGTTTGTAGTTGGTTAGTAGGTTTTTTTAAAAAAAATTGTACTTGTGTTATGCTCACTTTTTGGGCATGACATTTTGGTATTAGAGCATGATTTAGTTAACCTTGGGAACCTAACCCGCTTCGTGGTTGCTAAAAATTTGTGTTGTTATGTGTGTAGGATGCCTCCACTCACCCGATTAGCTCATGGATGTGGACTTAGGCGTATCTCATTATCTTAGGAAGAGGTACAACTAGAGGTAGAGGCTCAAGAGGAGGACCAGGGTCCACCTCCTGAACCACCTCTCAATGCAAATGCAGAGTTACTGCAGGCCTTTTAGAACCTTGTAGGACTTATCCTTGATTGTATGCTCCAGTTGTACCTTAGAATGTACAACAAGGTATGGAAGGAGGTGGGTCCTCAACTAGGGAACGTAGTAGGAGTCCTCCTAGATTCACAGAGGTTCAAGCCAAGCCGAAAATTGGGTCCATTGGGGGACCAGAGTCTCCATCTAGAGGTGAGGTTCACAGATATGAGAGACCACCTCCTGATGTAGGTGATCAGATTAAAGAATTTATGTGGCTTCAGCTGCCACTATTTTTGGGTTCTACAGATGGGACAGAGGTTGAGTCTTGGCTTCTAAGCCTTGAGCATTGTTTTAGGTTGCACCCCTACGAGAGAAAATTAAAGCACGCTTTTCCATTCACCTTCTCAGAGGAGGAGCTTCCACATGGTGGAAACATGAGGAGTTCAAGGGTCATCTAGTTATAGACACCTTGACATGGGAGACTTTTCTCCAGATCTTTAGGGCCAAGTACCTCTCTGAGCAGTTTAGACAGTGTCGTATAGATGATTTTCACTATCTACAGCTGAGGGGGCTTTCAGTGGCCCAGTATGAGGACTAGTTCATTGATCTCCTTCCTCATGTCAAGTATATGAGGGACGAGAAGTTATAGGTGAATTAGTTCATCAAGGGGTTGAACCCCTCTACTTCTGGCATGGTACGAATGGTACCACTAGGAGACTTATGATTTACTTGTGATAGAGCCTTAGTTGCAGAGGAGATTGTTAAGGGATCTTAGTACCACAATTCTGCACCTCAAAATTTTGGCTATCAGAAGCCCCCTTGGAAAGGGAATCAGAGGAATAATTCAAGGAATTTCAAAGCCCCACAACCTCAACAGTAGCAACAGCCTCAACAGTCTTAGCAAAGCTAGGCACTGAAACCACCTCAAGGACAGTAGGGCTCAAAGCCCAAGCAGTGGAATTCTCAGGGTCCTAAGAAGGGATAGAAATCTAAGGCCCCTTATACACCCCTAACACAAACACGACAGCCCTACAAGGGGGGATATAGTGGGTCTACTCATATAGGAGGATCTCAGTAGTCTAGACCTCAGGGAATTCAGGTTTAGAATCAAGGAACATGTTATACTTATGGTGCCATGGGGAAAATATATAGGGAATATCCTCAAAAGGGAAGTCAGTGGACAACGATGTCCGAACCTATAGTTGGGGACATGGGCTATTCCCGCAGAGTGTTTGCAGCGGTTGACAACCACCAGGAAGAGCATCAAGACACATTCATCAAGGCTTTAGGTACGATCAGAGGTAGTGCAGTTTCTATCCTTTTTTATACTGGAGCTACTGACTCCTTTGTTTCTCCATTGGTTGTGGAGCATTGCGGGCTAGTGGCAGCTAGGCAAAACATTAGGTGGGAAGTTCAGTTAGCTTCAGGAGCTATAGTATCGGTTACCTCGATGGTTAGGGAGTGCCCGATTCAGATTGGTGGTTTGCCACCTTAGCAGACCTCAGAGTTACACCTCTTGGATCTTACAGACTAGTTCTTGGCATGGATTGGCTATATGCTCACAAGGCCAAGCTAGATTGTTATAAGAAGTTGGTCAAATGATTGGATGACGATGGCAATGCTACTTTGATATGTGGAATCTAGAGGCTTGTATCTCTTCATGTGATCTCTGTTATGCAGCTTAAGTGAAGCATGCGAAAGGGATGTCATACATTTTCTGTCACCATCAGTGATAGGGAAGATGAGGTAGAACATGAAGCCTCACTAGATGACCATCCCATCCTGCAGGAATATGCAGATGTGTTTCCTTCAGAGCTACCCAGTATGCCTCCTCAAAGGTAGTGGAATTTCACATAGATCTAGTACCAGGAGAAGAACTGATGCAGAGAAATGGCACCCTACTGCTCAACTAATCAATCTAACCTTCTAAAAGGTTTTAGTTCTTGGATCTTCTTAACAAATAGGATCTCCTAGACCCTTCCTACCATTCTTAACCACTTGGCACTAGTTTTAGGCCTGGCAAACTAGTAGCCTTAAAGAATTCAAAAATTTGAAACTAACTAACTTCAAACCAAACTAGTTGTTAAAAATGAAAGCTAACTTAAAACTCTATCAATTCATGGAGTCTAATCTCCTATTGCAATCCATACATGGCCGTATAGTTGCAGAGTTATTAGACTGTCTAAATAGCAGAGTACTTGGATGACCGTACAAGATGTTAGAATTGTTGATTTTGCTTCAGTTCTTCATTAACCCCTTCAAAAGCTTTGAATCCAAGCTCTTATACTGAGCTTGGGTGGTTACAATAGTTTTTATCCATTTTGGCAACTTTTCCAAAAGTTGCTCAAGCAACTTTTAAGCAACTTATTACAAAATGAACCATATGACCTTGGCTCTCAACCTAATGATGAAATTGATCATCTAAGACCCTAATAAGGTATGAAAACCTTAAAAAAATCCATCTAACCTATTTGGAACACCAAAACACTACTTCTTTCCTTGGTCACCAAGGTGACCCCAAATGCTCACATGGACTCAAAGGTCCTTACAATCAAAGACCATGATCTTGCCCCTTGGTCCTAGTCTAACTCATCACTCAAACAACTAAACAAACAACTTCCTAATCATCCAAAATATATCAAAATTTGCAAAGTGGGAGGTTCCCTGCACCAAGAACCAGTTTCCAGAGCACCTTACAAGATGACCACTAATGATCTTAATAAGCTCAAGTTGCAGCTTGAGGACCTATTAGAGAAAGGACACATTCATCCTAATGTTTCTCCTTGGGGTGCACATGTTATCTTTGTGAAGAAGGACATATCTCTTAGGTTGTGTATGGATTACCAATAGTTGAACAAAGTTACCATCAAGAATTAGTATCCACTTCCTATGATTGATGACCTGTTTGATCAGCTACATGGCACCAGAGTGTTCTCCAAGATTGACCTTAAGTCTAGTTATCACTAGTTGAGGATAGTGGATAGTGTTATCCACAAGACTACATTCCCCACCAGATATGGCCACTATGAGTTCATAGTGGTTCCATTTGGTCTTACAAATTCTCTAGTTGTATTCATAAGTCTTATGAATGGAGTATTTTTTACCTTCCTTGACAAGTTTGTGGTGGTATTCCTTGACAATATCTTGATCTATTCAAAGAATGAGAGAGAACACAAAGAGCACTTGAGACAAGTTTTGCAGTGCCTTAGAGATAATCAACTTTATGGCATCTTGTTGAAATGTGCATTCTTCATATTAGAGCTCAAGTATTTGGGCCATGTGATATCTAGCGATGGGATCTCAGTAGACCCATAAAAGATTGAAGCCATTATGAATTGGCCAGCACCTACCTTAGTGATTGAAATGAGAAGTTTCAAGGGACTAGCCGGTTATTACAGATGAGTTGTTGAAGGGTTTTCTCGAGTGGCACACCCTATCACTTCTCTTCAACAAAAGGGAAGGAAGTTTGAGTGGACTAAGAAGTGCGATAGATATTTTCAAGAGCTCAAGAGAGCATTGACCAGTGCACCCATTCTTGTTGTGCCAGAACCCTCGATAGAGCTTGTAGTTTGCACAGATGCTTCCCTAGATGGTTTAGGGGTAGATCTTATGCAGGATGGGTGACTCATAGCCTATGAGTCTAGGAAAGTGAAGACTCATGAGCTCAACTGTCCTTCCCATGATCTTGAACTTGCAAAAATGGTGCATGCTTTAGTAAGATGGTGACACTTCCTTTTAGGACATCGATTTGAACTTTATTCAAACCACTAGAGTCTACAGTACATCTTTGCATAGCTAAACCTTAATGCTAGGCAATAGATATGGATGGAGTTCCTGTGTGAATATGATTTTGATGTTCACTATATCAAGGGGAAAGAGAATTTTGTCGTAGACGCTTTGAGTAGGAGATGGCATGAGCTATCATCTATGTCTACAGGCATGGATTTGAGAGGTCGTATTCTTCATCACTTTCATGAAGATGAGTTATATGCAGAAGTGAGTGAGTTGATTCAATCTCAGAGACCCCTTGAAGGGAAGTATGTAGATTATACCATGGAGTCAAATGGACTATTACGTCATAGAGGACACATCTACATACCTTATTCTAGAGAATTGTGAGAGTTTTTCATGCTAGAGGCCCATAGATCCCCTTATGCAGCGCATCCCAGAGTGAAGAAGATGCATGTCGATTTGAGACAGTTATATCATTGGCCAAGCATGAGAATGCAAATTGTCAAGTTGGTAGCTAGGTGCCTAGAATGCCAGAGGGTGAAGGCGGAACATCGACATACATGTGGTCTACTTCAGCCCCATGAGATACTAGTGTGGAAGTGGGACACCATATCTATGGACTTCATTGTTGGTCTTCCTATGTCATCTCACCATCATGATGCCATTATGGTGATAGTTGACAAGTTGACCAAGGTGGCTCATTTTTCACCATTGTGTACTACCTTTACTACACCTTTAGTAGAATAGGTGTTCTTGCGAGATATTGTCAGACTGCATGGTGTACCTCGTAAGATCATATTGGATAGATATTCTCTCTTCACTTCATCCTTTTGTAGACAATTGTAGGAAACGATGGGCACTAGACTCAACTTTAGTACAGCCTATCATCCTGAGACAAATGGACAGACCGAGAGGGTCAATCAGGTGTTAGAGGACATGATTTTCATTTATCTTATGGACCATCATACCTTGTGGAAGGAATACCTACATTTAGTGAATTTTTCCTATAACAATGGGCATCATACATCCTTGGGTATGCCACTGTACTAGGCTCTCTATGGTAGACCATGCAAAACACCACTCAATGGGGATAGGATCAAGGATAGAGTTTCCATTGGTCCTGAGTTATTCAGAGATATGGAGTAGTAGGTGGCCTTGATTAGGTAGTGTCTCGGAGAGGCTTGGGATAGATAAAAGAAGTATGTTGATGTGAAGAGGATCGATCAAGCTTACTTAGTAAAAGACAAGGTCTTTTTGAGAGTGCGACTGCATAAGAGTCCAATTTGTTTTGGAAAGGGATCTAAGCTAACACCTCATTTTTTTGGACCTTTTGAGATCCTTGAGAGGATAGGACCAGTTGCTTGTCATTTATCCCTGCCACCTAGCCTATCACTCATCCATGATGTGTTTCATGTTTCAGTTTTGAGAAAGTATGTTTATGATGAGACTCATGTGATAGATTGTGATGACTTGTAGGTAGATTCAGGTGAACAGTTGGCATTGGAGCCCATTTGTATTTTGGCCTGATGGACCCTTGCACTTCTAGGCAGGGCACTAGACTAGGTTAGGGTCTAGTGGGATTGTTATGACAAGGTCACATCTTCTTGGGAGGATGCATCACAGATGATATCACAATACCCTCACCTCTTTGATGAACTCTAGGAGGAGGTTCATGCCTAGAGGGGGTGGATGTGAGACCTACCTGATAGTCATATTTATACTACTTCATTTTCCATGCTTTCAATACTTATTTCATAGATGTACTTACTATTTGAGACACTTATGTATTTAAGGATCTGTTGAATCCTATGTTATATGTTTGGTACCTAATTATGTAATTAGGGTACACTCAAGATACTATATATTTTGATTCAGTTTCATTTTATGATGATGTCACATATGATGTAAAATGGTGTTAAATACCATTGCGATGAAAAATTGGTTTAGGAAACCGATGTTATGCTAGTTATTTCATTCATAGACATAGTTTTATACCATGTAGTGTTGATGATTTATTGTGTTGTGATTTGGACCTACTGATGTGTGCAATGAGTGTGTGGGATAAGTTGACCGTAGATCTAAATGTTGGAACCCAATATTGGAACCTATGTTTATACCGTGCATTCCAAGGTCCTCTTTGTAAAAATAAATGTGGACCTCGTTGTATAGTCATTATTCCTTAAATGTGGTTTGCATGTGCGTATTTAATTTAGTTATTGTATATGTGAATTAGCCATGTCATTTATTTTAATTAAATGTACCAAATTTGGAAAATGGTTGCATAAGTGTTGGCATGGTTAGTGAATTGTATTTGGTTGGGTCAAGGGTTGACTAGGGGTTAACCTTAGGGTAGAATCAAGTTACCTTGGGTTGGGAAGTTTCTAGATAATCAACCTTGACTTGGAAATCCGTGGGTAAACTTTAGGTGGAGTTTATGAGGGTCATTTGGGCTCCCATGGGTTAACTAGGGTCAGTTTTAGCTACCCAAGTTGGTACCTTAGGGGTTAGGGGTCATTTTCATCCCATTAAGAGCTTTAAAACTCATTTATGACACCCCTAAAGTCATGATTTCAAACTTGTATGAATTTGAAGAGTTGTGAGGTTTTGGTTAACCTCTCTCTTCTTCCCAAATTTGCTTTCAACTCCGTTAATGGGAAGGAAGGCAAGTGGAAAGAAGGGAATGGAAGCTTCTTCCCCTCTTGTGATGGGTTCCTTGTTTTTAGGAGTTTAGCCTATTTAGGGAGAGTCTTGGGAAGGGTTTGAGTGTTCACCCACTCTCTAGTTTTAGAGACCATTCACATTGGAAGAAGATTTGGGAAGTATTAGCTTGGAAGGACTTTTAGTTTTTAGAATTTCAACTCTTGCTTCGACTAAGGTTGGCCCTTGTGATATTTCTTCTTTTCTTGCATGTGTTTGAGCTTGGAGCTCCATTAATGGAGTCCATGGCTTTTTTATGGTTCATGTTTTGAAATTTTTGTTTTGAAAAATGTTGTTTTTAATTTGTCATTTCATTTTGAGATGGGATTCTCAAGGTTCACTCACCCTAGGGAGGGTGGAGTAACCTTGAAGGGGGTAGTAGGAAGAAGACCCAGGATGTGCAGAGTCTCCCATGTGTGGAGGGATAAACATGGGGTTTCACGATACCCATGATGTCAAGTATGGCCCACGGGCACCTGGGGGGCATAAGGAGGTTTAGACCGCATCTTTTTGAAGATGGTCTTCCCAATTCCATGTGTGGCTTGGGAAAGTTGTATTATACTGTGGCTTCTCCTCCTAGTAGTCCACTTCTACCCTATTTTTAGGAAGGTCTCTTGGAGACCTTCCTCTTGTTATATCTTGTTAGGAAAATCATTTGAGTGTCTTCATGTTTGAGTGTTTCCTTCTTGGTTGGTATCTTCATGTTTGTATCTTGTCCCTTATTAGATCCCCTAGCTTGAGGGTGGCCTTGAAAAGGCCTAGGTTGGGAGGTGAGCTCCATGGTCAACCTCACTCTATCAGGTACGCAGTGGAAGCAGGATCTGGCTAACTTGTTGAACTTAAATTCTATCTATAAAACTTGTAAATTTTACGATCCAAGTTTATGTTTAAAATTGGAATCAGGGATTCCCCTTGTAAATTAAACATTTAATTTTAGTATCAGGTTTGAGAGATTTTTTTATGGGAAAATTCACAATTTTGTTAATATGGAATATTATGGTAAATGGAAATTTGAAGTTTCCATTTAAATTCTTAATGTAAGAGTTATTTGAAAATTTAGAAATAAATAAATGAGAAATTTTATGATATTTTGCGAATTAGAATTTAAAGATTATTTTGGCATAGCAATTCGTTGATATATTGATTATAAATTTTAAAGTTTATTTATAATTTTGTTAGTATTGTTTAAATTAGCAAACTATTATATTGATGTTAGTATGTAGTGTTAGAATATTGTTAAAATTAAGTATTTTTTTTCGTGAGAAAACAATTGAGAAATTTATATTAATTTTCTTTTACACTTAGAAATATTTTTTTTGAAATTATGGCAAAAAAAAAAAGCCCAAAATTAAATTATTTTTCCTACAAAAGATTAAGCTAGATTTTGACATTGCTAATATGATATTTATTTTTTAAAAAAATTATGCTATATAGTCCCTATTTTGAAATTCAGGGAAAATCATTCCCGAGTAATTAAAATTTTTTATTATATAATATTTTATAAATGTTATAATATATATTAATCAACAAAAAAATAAATCCCTTATTGAATTTATTTAAAAATAAATAAAATGCATTCAATTTTGTTTGGAAGTGCAGTGCGCTTGTTTTCTTTTAAAAAAAAATTATTATAGTTTTTGGTTGGGGGTGGGCCAAATCCCTAACCCCCAACCACTGCACAGGTGGGCGATGGAGGCCGGCGGCGCAACCCCTCGCGAGCGTACGCTCTCGTCCCGTGCCCTTCCCCCCTTCGCTTCACCACTTCTCCTCCCCTATTCACACCTCCTCTATGCTCGTGTTTGGCCCTGTGCGCAGGATTGGAAGGCTTGGTGAAACAATTAAAAATAGCAAAAGAAAAAGAGATTTTTTTATAATGATAGAAATTTAAAATTATTATATTAAGTTTGTCTTATATTTAGAATTGTTCTTTTTATATAAATTTCATTTCTTTTCAAAAATTAGTATGGTGTTATTTGTTTATAAAGTTGGTGAATTATTTTTGTTAAAATAGTAAATTTAAAATATGTATTTTGAAATTCAATTATTTTAAAGTTTAAACATATATTAATTTAGTTTATCCTTTAAACTAATTTAGATTATACTTAATTTAAATTTTGATTTATTAAATATAGATGTAGGTGTTGAAATAGATATGTTTAAATTCTAAGTGTTATGTATTAATTTAGATTTGATTAAATTAAATTATATTCGTTAATCTAATTAAATATTAGATTGTATTTTTTTTTAAACACATTAATAATGTAGTTAGTTTCATTTATGATGACTATATCTTATGTATATATTTTGCTTGGCCCCTTCCTTTTCTCTACTTTTCAGATTTGCAGTTTATTTGTTTTTCCTCTGTATTGCAAACATGGCTGCTAATAGATGTTTTGATGAGTTTACTCCATTTAATCTTCGAGTTCGACTTCCCTCCCCTGAATTCAAAGTTCCCTTTGAAGGTTTTATATCTGATGATTCCTTGGCTTCCATTTTTGTTATTCACTGTCCAAGATGTTGTAAGTGTATTCAGAGGTTAATTGGTGAGCCGGTCATGTCCCCACGGTTTAAAAGGATCATTTTTCCCTCTCAATTACTCTCCATTTTTGCTCTAACCTGCTTGATCTATCCCAGTCATGGTCCTTGTTGCTTAATATTTCGAATGTGGTCATTTTGCCCCTTTTCCTTCAAAATAATAGCTTACTTTCTGTAGTACAAGGATATAACTTTTGGCATGGTCATGCTCATGTTGGTGGAATTTTTCCACGTCACTTACTTTTTAATTCTGATAGATTTATCATGTTGTTAGCTACGATTAAGGACTATATTGCATCCTCTGCTATCTTGTCGCTTGATCATGTCCTTAATAGGATTCCCTTTGATGCGGCTTATAGAGGCAAGGCCTTTGCTAAAACATATGCTTTACTGTGCTTGATGTCTCATTCTCATGCTTCGGTTTCACCGTCAGGTTCTTCTTCTGTGGGAGGTAACTTTTCACTTCACAATGGTGGCCCTAACTCTCTGGGTATCCCTGTTCCAATTTTGGACTCATGTGTGGGTGAATCTCCTTCTTCTCCCAGCTCTTCTTTAGGTGCTTCAGGGTCGGATGCTCTCTTGCATCGTGAAGCCAACAGATTGTGGAGCTCCTTGTTCTTGTCTCCTCCTTCATAGTTTGGAAGGGGGGGTGTTTCATGATACCTAATTTTCCCTTTTTTATGGTTTTTTGGGCTAACAATTTCCTATAGGCTCTCCACATTATTTACAGGTTCTCTGGCTCCTATACACTTTGGGCTATATAATTTCCTCCAGGCTCTCTGTCTCCTATCCATCTTGGTGGCTTTTCATTTTGGAATTATCTCTCTTCAGTTGTGGTTTGATGTTGGATTATCTATGACTTCTGCTTCTCTTCGACTATCAACATATTGTGTCTGGCTTTTAATACAACTCGAGGATTTTTCTTGGGCTTTCTTTTTCATCTCGGTTGATGTAAGATGATGGAGTCTCCATGCCTTATGCTTCTCTGTGATCAGCTAGCCTTCTAGTCCTCCTTCTTATAGTGGTCTTGTTTCTTCAATGTTTCTTTATGCATATTTACATGTTTTGTTCTTTGTATCAGGGTTGAATTATTCCAAGATGTATTTGGGCCTCAAATGGGCGTGGGTTTTGGGTAGATTGGGTTTTTTGGTATATATCAACATGCAATGTTTTTTTTTGTAAATTTGATGGATGCTAATGGGCATTCTCACTGTATTTTTTTGGGGTTTTGATATAAACTTGTAATTGGGCTCCTTAATGCCCTTGGGTTTTGGGTAGCCTAGGTTTCTATCTGAAGATCAAACTTTTTGTATTATGATGGGTAACGAACTGAGTTTTTCTTTCTGGTTCTTTTCTCTGGGAGACCTTTTTGAACTAGTTCATTATTAATATAAATATAAAGTTTTGCCAAAAAAAAAATGTAGTTAGTTCTATTATTTAAATCGATACCCTTAATAGAATAGATTTATTTTATTAAAGGTTTAGTTATTAGTATATTGTATATTAAATTCAGATATTATCAATTTTCCCTTATCATCACCCTATGGTCTCGTCTAAGGTCTTAATGAACTCTTTAGACTTGAAGGCCGATTTTTGTCCACAGTTGACTTTTGGTCAACTTTAGTCAAATTGAGACAAGCACCTTGGTTTGTGTGCACAACCCCTTCTTGATATGTTGTAGAAAGCCAATTTAATGCATGGTTGACTTTTTGGTCAACTTAGTCAAACCTTGGACATCACCTCAGTTTGCATGCATGAACCTTCCCCTAATGTATTTTAACCTTAGTAGAACCTTGTCGATCATATTTGGACATAGTTGACTTTTTGGTTAAATCTTGGTCAAATGCCTCAGTTTGCGTGCCCAAGTATACCTAGATGCATTTTGTTTCCTTTAGCTTGGTTGCTTGTATTTCAGTGCATGGTTGACTTTTGGTCAACTCTAGTTGACTTTTGGTCAATTGTCTCGATTTGCATGTCGGGTGAAGCTTGTAGACTAGGAAACCCTATAGTATAGTTTGGAGTTGTTTGATGAAGTTTGACTTTTGGTCAAACTTGGTCAAATTTGGTCAACCTTCTATGGTTAGACCCTTGGGGTGTTTTTAGGCACTTCATTGTTTTCAGTCTTTCATTCTCTCTCTGCACTATTTTGCGTGCATGTAGAGTCTTGTGCCAGTTAGTGTTTCACTTCTTGGTTGTGTATGTTAGTATGTTTGTAGTTGGTTGGTAGGTTTTTAAAAAAAATTATAGTTGTGTTTTTCTCACTTTTTGGGCATGACAATGCATCATGATGAGATAATATTTCCTTGTTAGGGGATTTGGCTATAAGAGGGGAAGTTTATTCTATTTTATGGTTTGGATGGTTAGATCATAGAGAAGAGATAAGTGAGTTATTACAGAGTATAGTTTTCAGTATTGTTTAAGACATCTATTTGCAAGACTTTGTTTCTATATTGTTTATGTTAATTTGGGAGAATGACTCTTCTCAACAGAGCCTTTGACATTTTGATTTAATATTAAATATCTTGGGAACCTATGTCATTTTCAAGCATTTAGTGATCTTTTTTAGACTCTAGAATTTTCACTTATGGAATCGTCTCTAATTTTGGACCATGTTTTATAACTCTTCCAATTTAGGCTGATTTTGTATCTAGAATTATTTCATGTATGTGCAGTGCTTAAATTTAATATATGAATATGATTGTTTTGAAGGTATTTATTAAATTCTATCTTATATAGATGCACCCATGAAATGATATGAAAATTATAACCAGTGTCTTAGATTTGGTTATTTTGTTCTCATTTCGACAATGAAGGGATTGTGTTATATTGTGCAAAAATATAGGACAATACATGATTTCTAATCTTTTTGGTCAAGCTTTCTTCATTGGTTAGTTTTTAAATTGTTATGAAAAGACCTGGTGCATTAGCTTAGTATATCTTTAATTAAGTTCTCGTCCCTTTCCAAAAGCCCTATTCATGAAGAGATGACTTCTCAATCCTAGAGGATGTTTTGAACGATAGCATTTTAGTCTTGCACCACCCAAACTTCCCATAAGATCTATTCCCTTTCTGAGTTACAAAATTCAAGATCAAAAATTCCTTTTTTTGGCATGCCTAGTGGTCCTTAATTCTTATCTAAAATATGTGTATAAGCCACAAACCTTTCAAAGAATCCAAAACTTCTCTCTATCTAAGACTATTGATCCCTCTCCTAGTTACCATAATCAGATCCAAAGTTGTAGCTTCCTCATCAAGTGCACTAACAACACCACCCCCTACGATACCAATGGCAACTCACAATTGTGTCGGGATAGTGGGATCCCTCTCATTCCACCACTTGCTAGTGTGGTATGGATCATATTCCTACTAATTCTCTGAAAGCCTTACCAAAGTTCCTTGGTGAGAATGAAAATACCCATGCTAAGCACATGAATTATGTAGCAAATACCTATATGGTGCATCATATTTCACAACAAAACATAGCCCTAATACTTTTAGCTCCATCTTTTAAAGGGAAGGCAGTGTAATGGTATGGATCATTGGCACAAAATAGCATAGGAACATGGGATGGTAAAAATTTTATATAGTCATTTCTATGAGAAAGGTGATCAATCATCCCTACTCCAACATTTGATTAATATTAAAAGATCTCCCTAAGAAGTTGTCATTAATTTCAATAGAAGATTCTATAAACTATGGCATAGAATTCCTCTAAATTCACTTCCACCAACACCCATAGCCTTTTTTTTATCTTAATCTTTCAATTTAGATATAGCTTGGACCATACAATCCTAGGGGGTACTAATATGCTAGTTGCTTGTGAGGTAGCTATTAGAGCTGAAAATAATTTGATGGATGCAAGAAAGTTTCCATCTAGACCCTCATTGTAAGTATTTCTAAAATTCTCGCTTCAAACCCTAAAGAAAACTCTAGGAAAAAATTCCACCATCTCTTTCATTCCCCTCAACCCATATATGTCTACCAAAATGCTCAGGCACTAGAGGTGTCTTCCACTTCCTTATTAGCATGGATAAGTGAGATGAAGAGCTTATTGAGAATAATTTCAAATGAGATTAAAAAAAACCTAAAGAGGCAATAGGGTATGCCTCAATATCCCCATTATTAAAATTATTAGAGTTTCCAAAATGGGAGGCCCCCATATCAGCTCAACCAGTATCAAAGTTGGAATAAGAACAACCAAGGAAGTAAAAAGGCTAATAATGGGCAAGGTCAAACTTCTAAATAGCTAGTTAATGTTCCCCCTCCAATGAAACCATTATAGTCCATTCCCCTAAATCCTAATAGGGAATTGGTGGTCATTCAAAAAAAAGTCTAAAGATTTGAATGTGTGGTGTTTCCCATGCAACAATGCCCATATTCCTTGAAATTATTCAAGGGTAAACATGTAGCAGAAAATAGAAAATAAAATAAGCTTAGGGTTAAACCCTAATGTTGGTGTTTAAAATTATTCATCTCTAAGAGTTTAAAACTCTATTCTAATAACTTAGATGCAGCGGATGTCTCTTGAGAAGGAAACAAATATTGCTACATGGGCCAAGCTCTTTTCTCCTAGATGGC
Source organism: Chamaecyparis obtusa (assembly GCA_027943335.1). Lineage (NCBI taxonomy): Eukaryota > Viridiplantae > Streptophyta > Pinopsida > Cupressales > Cupressaceae > Chamaecyparis > Chamaecyparis obtusa. Next base: position 1,231,783 of record BSBK01004962.1, on the reverse strand, counting down.
AGATGACTATATTGTTTGTTCAATTCAAGAAACAACTTCCCAAATTCCTTAGGTGTGGTCAGACTATAACACTCATTCAAAGAGAAGGCTCGTCAAAGAGATGAATTCCCCAACCTTTCCAAACAAGGTAGTTCTCTTTTTGCATTTGAGACTCAAAGTGAAAAAAATTGCTGCCTCAAAGCCTTATATGCAACTAGTCCATAAACTAAAGGATCTAGTGCCACAGAAACCAAAGGATCCTAACATTTATCTGAACTTGAAAGTGAATGTAGTTGAACAATTGAGGAATACTCCTGCAAATATATCCATTTGGGACATACCTAAAATTTTAGAATAGAAACACTTACTACAAGAGGCTCTTGAAAATTAGGACAAGAAAGCTAGGGCTAAGGTTGTGGCTAAGAAATAAAATCTCAAAGGAAAGATGCCAACTATAGGAAAAGAGGTTCCTCAAGCCCAAAAAATAATTGTGTTAATCAAGTCTAGTGATACTACAAAGAAAAAGGAAGTAGGTAAATCAAAACCCATGCCCTTCTTTTTAACTTTGATAGTGGGAGATAAATTGTTGCATAATCCAATGATTGATTTGAGAGCTAGTAGCATTATCATGTCTGAGAAAATAGCCAATGCTCTTCATGTATAATATGATCCATCCAATAGAGGTATCATGAAACTAGGAGAGAAGAAAGTCCAATCTATAGGAATCATAAAGGAACTTCCCTTGACCTTATTTTCCTACCCAAATATTACAGTTCTTCAATAAATTATGGTAATTGGCATCCCCCCTATTTTTGGTGTTTTTCTTTCTCGATATTTCACTACCAAGATAGGAGGTTATATGTCACTAGAATGGTCCCATCTAATCTTAATGACTAAACATGCAGATAAATGCAAAGTATTTCCAAAACCCATGCATAGTACCCATGATGCAGATGAACCTATGCTTAAGCTTGAACCTACTCACACATCAATTTCCAAGGATGAGATATATTATATAAAAATGTTATAAGATTAAGAAGTAACAAGTAATAGGGATGAAGAAGAAGAGGTCCTACTTAATATTTTCATTAAGAATTATCATTTTACTAATTATCATGCCACTGGTTTAGGAACTTATATGATATTTGATGAAGATTGACCTATGCCTAGGGTCACTGATGAAAATGAAGGTGATGAGAAATACATTGGTCTCTGAACATCTAATATGTGGACAATATATTTTGATGGAGCAAGATGCAAAATTAGTTCATGCATTGGTGTTCATTTGATTTCTCCCTCGGCAGAAGAATTAAAAAAGGCTTTCCACTTCCACTTTAGTTCTACCTATAATGAAGAAGAGTATGAAGGGTTAGTTTGAGGACAATGATTAGCTAAAAAATGGGAATCAAACAACTGAAGGTGTTTGGGGATTACAATCTAGTAGTAAGACAAATCCACAATGCTTCTACATCTAAAAAACCTCCAAATGAGATCATATCACCATAGATTATGTGATTTGGTAGAAGGTTTTGATGCCTTCAACATTCGAGTTGTCCCAAGGAAATAAAATATGGAGGTTGATCAGTTAGCTATGATATTCTCTCAATTTGGACCTGCAACATATTTACTCATGAATAAGCATTCAGTTCAAGTGATTGTTCAACCAACCATACTAGATAATGACAAACATTGGAAAGTGTTTGAAAGTGGTGAAAATATTTCTTTGTTCATTCAAAAAGATGGAGAATTCACCAAACAATTACACCCAAGGATTGAGGAAGCACATGAAGATCAGATAATCTAGTTGAAGGGAAATAAATTGCCTCCATGGAGAGTTTATTTGACTGTGATGATGTCAGAACTGACAAGAAAATTTGTGTCATTGATCAAGAGGATTATGAAGATCTTGAGTTTAAAGATGGAAGAAGGTTAAAAGTAGGAAAAAATATATCAGTAATTGACAAACATAGATTTAAATCCATGTGTGAAAAGTATCAAGGTGTTATATCTTGGACTTATGAAGATTTGAAGGGATGTAACTAGGACATTACGGGACATACCATTGAGTTTGTTAAAGGATCCAAACCTATAAAATAGAAATAGAGGCTTGTCAACCTGAAGATAGAGTCTCTAATGGCACAAGAGTTAACAAAGATGATTGATTCAAGGGTCGTTTATCCAATCAAGTACAACATGTGGGAGTCAAATCTTGTGCCTATGCAGAAAAATAATCTTGATATCTATCTATGTGGATTTTTGTGATTTGAATAAAGCCTCCCTAAAAGATCACCATCTCCTCCCCTCAATGGAGAAAATCCTACAGACCATTGTGGGATGAAAAATATTCTCTCTACTAGGTGCTTTCTCAGATATAATAAAGTCTGGGTGGTTGAAGAAGATCAATATAAAACAACGTTCACCACCAAGTGGGGAATATTCGCCTATGGGAATACTGGTCTTTCTAATATAAGAGAGAAATTTTAAAAGGCTATGGAAATATATTTTAAAGGGTTATTAAATTGTATCATTTTGATTTAATTAGATAATTGAACCATGTTTTCAAAAAAGGAGGATCATTTTTATTACCTTGAAGAGGTTTTTCAGAGGTGTCAAGATTTTGGGATATCTCTAAACCCAAAGAAATGTGTATTCAGAGTCCCTTAGGGAAAACTCCTAGGAGACATAATGTCTAAAGATGGTATTTCCATTGATCCAGAGTAGGTAAAAGCTATTCTAGAACTTCTATAACTAGTGAACAAGAAGGAAGTCCAATCATTCTTAGGGAAAATTAATTTCATCATAAGGTTCATTTTGGATTTCACCGGGTTGGTGCAAGCTATCCTTCGATGTTGTAGAAAGAGTATATTTTCAAATGAACCATAGAAGGAAAGGTATCTTTTGAAAGGATAAAGAAGGATATAGCTACAATCCCAGTATTATCTAATCTTGATTTCTAAAAGGATTTCATAATATACGCTTATGGAAGTGAATAAAATATTGATGCAGTGTTGACCGAGAAGGGAGATAATCAGAAAGAGAAACATCAGGTTGCCTTTTATTCTCAAACTCTTAATAATTACAAACTTAAATATAATTTTGTCAATAAACTGACATTTTCCTTGGTAAAAATACTCAAAAAAATCAGGCACATGGTGGTCGAAAGAAAAATCATGGTATACATGGATCATCCTAGTGTGCAAGAGTACATTATAAAAGGAGAGATCTCCAAAAAAAGAGCTAATTGGATCGCTATGATCATGGAGTATGATATAGAGGTGAGGCCTACCAAAATAATCAAAGGAAGGAGACTATGTGAGTATATTTCCAGAGATATTGAGGGGACTAAAGGAGCAAAAGAGATTATTCTCATCAACCATGCTATATAAATTGAAGATTGGTTGGAAAATCAAATAAATTTAATGAAAAATGGCAAATACCAGCTTAATCTTCATGTGAACAAATGAAGATATTATAGATTGCAAGGCATAGGATACCTCCTAGTTGAAGGAGTAGTTTTTAGAAGAAATTTCAATGGCATTCTATTGAGATGTGTGAATAAGGTTCATAACTAGAACATATTAGAAGAAATGCACAATGGGCCCTATGGTGGACATTTCTTCATAAAAACCAAAATGCTAAAGATTATGCGGATCGATTAATTTTGCTTGTCTATGTCATCTGATTACTTTGAAACATTCAAAAGATGTACATATTGTCAGTTCTTTGTTGGAAGATGAAATAACTCAGCTATGCCCCCCAAACCCATTGTGGTGGATGAACCCTTTTCCTAGTGGGGTTTGGACTTGATTGGGATGATCAATCATCTCTCTAGCATAGGACATAAATGGATTTTGACTGCAATAGACTACTTCACCTAATGGGTGGAAGTAGAACCACTTAATAATGATACAAAAAATGAGATTATAAACATTCTAGAAGAACTAGTCTTGAGGTTTGGACCTCCAAAGAAAATTATCTTAGATAATGCAAAGGATTTTCACAATAGAAAATATATCTAAATTTGCACTAAAAATGACATCTTCCTGAACACATCCTCAAATTATTATCCTTAGGAAAATGGATTGGTTGAATCCAAAAATAATAATCTAGTGAGGATTACTAAGAGGATGGGTTTCAAGCACCAATGAGAATGGCATAAGAATCTACAAACAACCTTGTGGACATATTGAATCACCCCAAAACAAGTACTTAAGACCTTTCCTTATGAACTAGTTTATAGAAAGGAGGTTGTGCTTCCAATCTCAATGGAAATTCCATCTTTTCAACTGATAAAATTAATTGAGGTAGAAGAGCATAGTGTGATGAATGTAATGTTGATGGAGCTTCTCAAACTCCAAGAGGACCTAGAAGATTCCCATAACGCTTGGACACATCATCAAGGAATTGTCAAGTTTTGGCTCGACAAGAGGTCTTCTAACCTTCTTTTTAAGGAAAATGATGTGGTCCTAAAGTAAAATGAAAGGAGGGCTAAGCCAGGTCAACATGCAAATTTTGGTGTCCTATGTGAAGGTCCTTTTTAGATTGTGTGCTGCAAAGAAAATAACACTTTTTATTTGGAAGACATAGAAGGTAATCCTTTTTAGATCTCGATGAATGGGATCCACCTCAAATATTTCCACTAATGGTTGCATCTTCCTATGTAAATAGTAGGTTAGTCATTATTCATACCTAATAAGTACCTTTACGTACATTTTTTTCCTCACTATCATAGGGATGATGATAGGTCTGGGTAATATGTACCTCTCTTTCTTTCAACCTAACCTCACAAAAATAAGGGAATTAATACACATGAAGAGTAGTTACCTCTCTTAGGCCTTTCTTTTATTATATTTGTATGAACCATAAAATTTTAAAGGTTATAAAAGAAGTTTCAAAGAGATGTTCTCTCTCTTTTGATTGTTCAATACAATCTATTGAATACACTATGATTAAAAGGCTTCTGCTAGCACCTCTACAAATGGAAATGACCCTGCTTCATTGTCTGGAAAAAGAATGGTGGATATTTTTTCAAGCATAGTGTCCTACATTGCGGTGTTCATACCTCCTAGGCCAAGCCCTGTGAAATCTAAGACTGCAAAAGTAGGAGCAACTAGAGTTTTAACGTTGGTGAGTGAATTTATAGATGGAATCCAAGACACAATATTGGTCGTGAATACAAAAGTCCTTAGAGAGGGAACCTTACAGAGAAGAACTAATAGAAAATATGGTGGGATTGGGTCCAAAATCTGGAACTATGGGTTGGCACAACATATGGTTCCAAATATTCACATATTCCCTAAACTCATCGAATCCATTGCCAAACACTTTGATGCATAGATTGGAGTTATCCAGCATGGATAATTAAAGGTTTTCATCATCCCTTCTATGGTAAGAAGTATGTTGTGTTTTCCTCATGACCTAGATAATGTTGTGTCTTTCAAGAAGATGAAGTTGAAATATGAGTGAGTTCATGCTCATGGCTCCCTTAGCTTCCATGAAAGGTAAATGCAGAAGGAACTCCCCGCTCTCCCAAGGTTTCCAATGCATTGTATCAATTTCAAGGGAGATTCAAAATATATTTTCTCTATGTTGGCTTTCATTTGTGGTATGGACAATGAAATAAATAGTCTACTATTGTTTCAAGACACCCTCTACATCTAACATCTATTTTGATTTTTTATATGTTATTAGTACAGAAGACGTGACTTAGCAGTTGTAGGAATACTTGACTTCTTTGATTTTCAAGTACCCATCATTCTTGGTCCACATGCTTTTATTCCAAAATGTTGGTTTATTTCAAAGGTTTATGCCTTTAGAGATGGGACTTATCCGAATGGAGAAAACCCATTTCTGTGTGGACCGGACTATTCTGGAAAGGCCCCATGATTATGACCTATTTGTAGAATGTTTTCTAAGCCTAGCCCTTCAAACCCTCTTGGATAAACATGATGAGGGTAGGCTTGAAAAAACTTAGATTTTATGGTTGCAATGTTGTGAACCCCGTAAGTTGGTTCTTTAGACTAAATTTTGTTATTATTAGGGTCTGTGGATTAGCAGATAGAAATTTAACAGTTACATGCAAATATAACCAATAATGAAAAGGAATAAAGCACATAGATTTAGGACAAGAAGACACAAATATTTAATGTGGTTCACCCAATCTTGGGCTACGTCCACCAAATATAGAGTCCAATATTATTATCCAGTAATTTTATATTGTAAAAATCTACAATCCCTTGCAACTCAATACTGATGCAAGAAGCTACGAAATTCTCATATTGAGAAAACCCTAGCCCTAATCCATTATAACAAGACTTATGTCGGTTAACAAGTTAACCCTAAAAAATACTAACCTAGGGAAATGCTTGATGGGTCAACTCAAAAACTTGACGAGTTAACCCACAAAAAAAAAATTGGGTTGTTGCCTTGAACCCCATGATATTTGGTGAGTGTGCAGTACTTGCCTAGTCAATCACCACAAACTAACATATGTTTCTACTGGCCAAGTGCCAAATATGATCCTATGATTAGGATGTCTCATAATTTAAGGAATTCTCTTAAGAAGGATAATTAGATAAAAGAGAAGATCATTTCCTTTTGGATTTATAGGTAGGAAACCAAATAGGGACACTCCCTACAATGATGCTACCGATGATGAGAAGTTTTAAAATATGTGGAATTCTTAGCACCAAATGACTTATGATATCTCTAGATAGGAAAGGTCTATTCATCACTCTTCAGGCCCTTCCCAAACAAAATAAATTGAATTAGTTGTAGAGAGACCTGTAAGAGCAGTGGTGTATAGGAAAATCTTGGAAGCATACTAGGATACTTAGAGCTCAAGAGAAAGAGAACCATGAAAGAGAGAAAGTAGATATGACCATAGAGACTCCAAAAGGATGAGACATAGAACACATTACATTAGTGAGAAAGAACAAGAGGAAGAAAAGGAACCTATCACCATAAGAAAAATAGTGTTCAATCCAACCCTGAAAGCTCCTCGGGTAAGTTTCTCTCCTACTCTCCTCCCTTCTCAGTCTTTGGTTTCTCCAGGAGTAGTGTCTGCAGCTTCCTCTATTTAGGGTTCATCTAAGCCAACTCCCCAAGGTCAGCCCCACATGAAACCTTCTAGTGACTTCCCTTCAAGTGTCAAGACCATCCCTCCTTTCTCCCCTTTCTTTTCAAGCTCCCCATTGACAAGATCAAGGTAGTTGTCAGTAAGGAGAGAGTTGATTTTGCCTAGAGACTCCAAGACAAAGAGTAGGAATTATTTCAATTTAGGAGGTCTCTAGATGATTTTTCTAAGGGTTTGAAGGACAAGGAAGAAAGATCAAAGAGAGATAACAAAAGGTTCACCCAATGACTCTTAGAGTTGTAGAGCTAGATGAAGGATACGAAAAATGGAGAAAGAGACGTTAAGGAAGGATTTGTAGAAAAGATCAAGATAACTCATCTAAAAGGATAATGAGCTAGTGTCTAGCATAGTTCAGAAAAAAAGATTTGACTAGGAGTTACGAGTCCAAGGAATGTAATTTGAGGCTAAGCATCAAAACATCAATAAGGTACTGGAAATGGAATAGGAAAACAACCAAAGTGCATTAAATTCTATGCAGGAAAGAGAGAAAGAGTTGACAAAATGCTGACAGGAGTTGGTGAATGTGCGATCATAGGTCACCCAGTTGTAGGAATATATGAGGGATAAAGATAGCTAAATTCAAAAATTGCATATCCCTTCCATTGTCCCCACCTTAGCAAGTTGTACCATGTTGGTACAACAACTCTATGTATCTTTCTGGGACAACATCAGGACATCCATACTAAGTCTAATGCTTATTTTTCATTTGTGGAAGATGCAATTGAGGTAGAGAGAACCTTAGGAATAATCTAGCAGGTAATTTCTTCTAAAATCATAGAAGCAAGGATCTTAATTGAAAAGCTATATGTGTCAGACAATGGTGCCTTATTATTGGTTGGCATTATTAGTCAAAGGCTCATAGAAGTAGAGGTTGGGGAGTTCATCAAATGCATAGAGGTGATTGCATACACTTGAGAGTGCCTCAAGGATTTGGAATCTTTCATTGTGTAGAAGAGGATGTAAATCAGTGCATTCATACAGGTAGGATTGTCTTCATCTTTCAGACTAGATGGGTCATTATTGGGAGAAGAATGGATAAAATAAATAATCAAAAAAAAAGATAGGATCATTCTTATGAATAGGTACTAGGACCTAATCCTAAGGCTATCCAGGTCAGATTGGTTTTGGATCCCTTGGACTATCTCTTTTTTAGTTTGGATGATGCACGAACCAATCTGGTTGGTTTCTCCTCCCAAGATAAAATTGTGCTTTACAATACTTTATGGGACTTCTAGCTTCACGATTTTCCAACTGACCATGAGTGTGCTCATTTTTAGTCTTCTATGTTAATGCTATGATCCTTGGTCATTCTCTCCTTCCTCCTCAATTTTTCATGTAACCAAGTTTTGGGTCTAGATCTCATAGGCAAGATCTCCCAGGAATCATGAATTATATATATATTTATATAGACAACCCAAGACATACAATACATTTACCCTTGTTCAAAATTCTTTTTTGAAGGTCAAGAAGAGACCCTTTTGGCATATCTCTGATGCAGGAGCATCTTGCATAAAAAAATAAAAGGGGGCATGATAAAAAATAAAAAATAAAAAAAGTTATTTCATTTCTGATGAAGGGCCACACCACCCTTACAAACTCATAACCAAAGAAATAACAACATGGAGACAAAGAGAAGACAAAATTCTTTACAAAGCATACATTAATACTTGAAAATCATTACAACTTGAGAGATCTTACATCCTCCAAGCTTACAATCCAAGAGCTTACAACTTGAGAGCTTTCAATGTGAGAGCTTGAACTCCTTGAGCACTTCTTCCCCAATAGGAGATCCTACCACTTGAGATATTTTTCTCCAATACAACATCCTACAACTTGAGAGCTTTCTTATGAATGCTCTAATGCTTTCTTTATATAGGCATTTACCACTCAAGGTATTACAACACAACCAATGTGGGATAAAAGGTAAATGCAACTACCTTGATACAAATATTAAATTCTCACCCAATTAATATTAAGCACCACCATATGGGCCAATTAAAAAATAGAAAGGTATAACTACCTAGCTACAAATATTAAATGCAAGAACTTTCCACAAACTTCTAAAATGCCACCTACACACCTCGATAAATGAAATCATTTATTTTTTTTATATTTTTATATTTTTATTTTCTTTATCTTTCCCACCTATGCACTTTGGTAAACGAAATAACTTTTCTTTTTCTTAGAGGAAAAAAAAGAGAAAAAAAGAAAAAAGAAAAAAAGAGAGAAAAAAAGAAAAAAAAAATTATTTCGTTTACCAAGGTGCATAGGTGGGAAAGAAAGAAAATAAAAATATTAAAATATTAAAAAAATAAATCATTTCATTTATCGAGGTGTGTAGGTGGCATTTTAGAAGTTTGTAGAAAGTTCTTGCATTTAATATTTGTAGCTAGGTAGTTATACCTTTCTATTTTTTTATTGGCCACAAAGGCAATGTAATTTTTTAATTGGCCCACATGGTGGTGCTTAATATTAATTGGGTGAGAATTTAATATTTGTATCAAGGTAGTTGCATTTACCTTTTATCCCACATTGGTTGTGTTGTAATACCTTGAGTGGTAAATGCCTATATAAAGAAAGCATTAGAGCATTCATAAGAAAGCTCTCAAGTTGTAGGATCTTGTATTGGAGAAAAAGCTGTCAAGTGGTAGGATCTCCTATTGGGGAAGAAGTGCTTAAGGATTTCAATTTCTCACATTGCAAGCTCTCAAGTTGTAAGCTCTTGGATTGTAAGCTTGGAGGATGTAAGATCTCTCAAGTTGTAATGATTTTCAAGTATTAATGTATGCTTTGTAAAACATTTTGTCTTCTCTTTGTCTCCATGTTGTTATTTCTTTGGTTATGAGTTTGTAAGGGTGATGTGGCCCTTCATCAATCTCCCTCTTTCCTTTCTCTTGAAGACTTTCCCACTCACCAAACAAGTGTTGTGTCTGCAGAACTTTGGAAGCAATAAATGGGAGGTTTTTTCCTAGAAACCTCGCCATTGTGACACGATTATGGAAAGGAGTTCAAGATGAGGTTTTTGTTGTCTGTTCAACTAACTTCATGGGGTTGGGTGATTCTTTTTTTCCTAGGATGTGTGTTTGATGCTTGATGTAGCTTTTTTTCTAGCTCAATCATGGTGGTCTTTTCCTAACTGTGAAAAACATGATGGATCAAGGTGGCACTTTTGTAGGGCACACATCATGATGGGAGAGTATTCTCTTGTTAGTGGATTGGCTTTAAGAGAGGGAGTTTTTTTTTATTTATGGGTTGTCTAGTTAGATCATAGAGAAGTGATAGATGCATTATTGAAGAGACTATATTTTTCAGTATTATTTAAGATAACTATTTGCAAGACTATGTTTCTATATTGTTTATGTTAATTTGGAAGATTGGGTGTTCTCAACTGAGCCTTTGAGGTTTTGAATTAATATTAAATATCTTGGGAACCTATGTCATTTTGAAGCATATAGTTATCTTGTTTAAACTAGCATTTTCACTTAAGGAATCGTCACTAATTTTGCACCATGTCTTATAACTCTTCCAATTAAGGGTAGTTTATATCTAAAATTGTTTCATGTTTGTGAAATGCTGAAAGTTAATAGATGAAAAGGATTATTTTCAATTTATTTACTACTTTCTAGCTTCTATAGACACACCTATCAAATGATATGAAAATTATAACATGTCTCACATCTGGTTATTTTTTTCTTATTTTGACAATGAAAGGATTGTGGTATATTATGCCAAAATAAAGGATAGTACATTATTTCTAATATTTATAGTCAAGCTTGCTTCACTAGTTAGTTTTCTAGATTGTTGTGAAAATATTTATCTTATCGCCATAGTGTAGTTATAATTCAGTTCTCTTCCCTTTCCAAAATCCCTATTCATGAAGAATTGACTTCTCAATCCCAAAGGTTGTTTCGAATGGTAGTATTTTGGTCCCACACCATTCAAAATTCCCATTAAATTTGTTAGCTTTATGAGTTGTAAAATTCAGGATCAACAATAATTTTAACCAATCTCAAACATCTTGCCAATAAATACATAAAATATAACTTAGAGTATAAGAAAGTAAAAATACATATTGAAATGTTACTTACCATAATGCAAGTACATTATAACATGCTCACTTCTTTGAGTATTTTTAATCCTTAGGGTTAGATTGTCATTTGGCTATTAGCTAACTGAGAGGGGGGTGAATCAGTTAAGTCCAGTTATCCTATAGTATCACATACTCCCTAATGTATAAAACAAATCTTTCAAATCAATTAAACAACTTGGTAAAACTTTAATTGTGCCTTTCTATTCATTAACCGAATGCCAGTAAATTAACTAGTGTGTATATTGATCAACCCAGTAATTGTAATTTGTAAAGAAAAATAACAAATCATCACATCCATACACATAACACTTTGATTTTTAATGAGGAAACCCTATTACGAGAAAAATCACCTGGGACCGGTACCCGAAAATAATTTACTCTTCTGAAGTGAGCTTAGTTAAGAGCCAACCATGTTAAAGGTTATAATAACACACTATAAGGTGTGCCTTGGTTAAAGGATTTATCATTAACATTTCTTCGTGACCAAATATTCACTATGGGGTCAACATGAAAACAATCAACATTCATTGAATGTCATAATGAAATATTAAGAGTGTTAAGTCCCACTCGGTTAAGATATTTATTTGTAGCAATGGTTAGAATGCAACAGTAAATGATTTGACTCAAATAAAACTTTCTTTTGTAGATTTTCATATCTAAGCTAAGCTCAAAATACCTCTGGCCAATATACTCAATTCAATTTCTTTGTATCCTAAAACTTTGTTCTACTCGATTAATTCCTTTCTCTATTACTCAGTGTTGTCTACAAAATTACTTGGTTGTGTCTTCAACTTGTTTGACCATCTTCGCATGAATGCAATCTTCTCACGTGCATTCCAAAATTAAATATGAATCTATTGTCTCCTTTTATAGACATAGTAAACTATTTTCTACTCAGCCATAGATTTTGCCTCTTAATCTTCACCGTTGATTTTTTCACTTCAACCTTTCTCAGAACTTGTATCTGTAACACGTTTCATTATCCATCATTTGATCATCCTTTAATTTTTTCAATCATTTGATCATCATAAAAAACTTTATCTTTAACCTCAAAATCATTCATAATCATCCAACTCATCATCTTTAGTTGAAAGTCATATGTTCCACTTATTTCTTTCACTTGGTTTATGCCATGATGTGCCGATGACTTCTAACTCAATTAACACTGCACTCGGTATACACTATGCACTTTCTCAATGTACACTATTTCAACTCAATGTATACTAAGTTCTTCATTTACTGACCACATAAACTTTTTCATTCTTGATCTTCAATCTATAACAGAATTATGTAATACAATCAAATCACTAACATAATGGCATAGACTCAACAATAAGTTACCCAATGAATACCATATCCATATCTTTCTCGTACATATCATCTTCATGTCAATATCTCATTTATTCATCATTATTTCCTTCTTTAAATGTTTGTAACTATCATGATAAGTACAATCAAAACTAGTTGACATCAATGATAATATAATAACTGATTTAATGTGTCACATATACCTTTGTAGCTTGGTGATCATTAGTCTCTCCCTTGAAGTATGCAATCAATTGTAGTCTATCAATCTCTCCCTTTGACATTGATGGAAACACAATATGAAATATGACATAGAATACCAAACATTTGTCTACAACTTTGTATATATGTTGTGACTCAATAATCTCTCCCTAGCTTATGCAATTAATATGTTTAATCACTACATAGCATCAATGTCTCTCCCTTTTGGTTAGCTTCAGTTCTAACTGATATCTCTCTCTCATTTCATGCAATCATTCTCTCTCATTAGATCTTTCCTGAATATTTCATGTAATCTCTCTCCCTTTGATAATAATGCCAAAAAGAAAATAATTAGCTCTTCAGTAGCCAAATCAATATCTCTATTGTTTGGTTTAGATTCTAGTACCTTGCATGTACTGATATGGAGTTTTAGCTTGTCTTCCATCTTTCACAACCTTAGGAAACCCAAAGTGTGAACATTATGCATCAACGTCATTAGATCTTCTAATAAAGTACAGGTTGATGCAACCTCAGATCACCTTAGTGACTATTAGATAGGGGATAGACCCCTAGTTTGCTTCTCAAGTATTCAAATATGTCCTTCGGTAAAGGTTTAGTGAATATATTAGCAAGTTGCTCTTGTGACTTCACATATTCCAATCTGACTTACTTTTCTTGAACTTGTTCCCTCAAATAGTGATACTTTATAGAAATATGTTTTGTCTTTGCATGCATCACTTGATTCTTAGAAATATTAATTGCACTTCTATTATCACAATAGATTATCACTGGATCAGTGATCTCCTCATTCATACCTTCCAATAGTTGCTTTATCCATGCAATATTTGAACAATTAGCAACAGCAAAAACATATTATGCTTTTGTAGTGGACTGAGAAATGCATCCTTGTTTCTTACTTATCCAAGTAACCAATCTTTCTCCTAAAAATAATGCTCCTCCAGTAGTGCTTTTTATATCATCGATGTTTCCAGCCCAATCAACATCTGTGTAAACTTTCATTTCAAAATTGTCTTCTTTCTTATACCATAAACCATAATTTTTAGTGTTCTTCAAGTATCTCAAAATTATTTTCACAGCAGTCATATGTGATTTTTTAGGATTAGCAGATAATCTAGCTATAGTTCTAACCGCATGTGTAATATCTAGTCTACGATGCACAACATACATCAATTTTCCAATCATTGATCTATACAAGGTTTGATTTACCTTAGTTGACTTGTCATCTTTTGTCATCTTGCATTCGGTGACCATAGGTGTACCGACTAGTTTTTAATCTTCCATACCGAATATCTTCAATACTTCTTTGATGTATTTTGATTGTTTGATGTATATGCCTTCCTCCTATTGTAATATTTGCAATCCAAGAAAAAATTTGATCTCACCAAACATTGACATTTCAAATTCTTTCCTCATTTAATCAGCAAAATATTTGCCTAAGTTATCATGACCTCCAAATATGATATCAACAAATATTTCATCAATAAGAATCTTGTCATCACTTTCACATTTCAAATACAAATTGTTGTTGTCACTTGTTCTAACAAATCCAATACTTATGAGATAAGAATGTAGTTTTTCATACCATGCTCTCGGTGCTTGTTTTAGTCCATATAATACTTTGTGCAACTTACATACCATATTCCTCTAATTAGAATCAACAAAACCTTCAGGTTGTTCAATGTATACCTCTTCCTCAAGTATCTCATTCAGAAATGCAGATTTAACATCCATCTGATAAACTTTAAGTCTTTTGTAAGAAGCATATGCAAGCAATATTCTTACTCCTTGAAGTCTAGCAACGGGTGCAAAATTTTCTCCATAGTCAATTCCTTCTTCTTGTGCATAACCTTTGCATACTAATCTTTCTTTGTTTCTTGTTACATCTCCATTATCATTCAATTTGTTTTTGAATATCCATTTGGTTCCATTCACATTTTTGTCTTTTGGTCTCAGTACCAATGTTCATGTCTTATTTTTCTATATTTGCTCAATCTCTTCATCCATTGCATTGATCCATTCATTATTTTCCAATGCATCTCTAATAGTTTTAGGCTCAAATTCACAAACTAGATAAGTGTTATTCTTCAACTTACTTCGTGTCATCATTCCTCCTCTTTTATCTTTAATTATTTGATCTTGTGGATGGTTTCTTCTCACATATCTTGCAAGTATAGGTTCAGATCTTTGTTCATCAATGTATTCTCCACTCGCTACATGATCATAATTTTCATCAATAACTGCTTGTTGATTCTCAATCTATAAAGGCTTTTTCTCTGTAGCATTATTTTGTTACTCGGTAATGCCAGACCGTTGCTCCGGTAGAGTTTTAGGTTATTCAATGTAAACAAATCTACCATAGTCTTTCAGTTCCTTTTTTCTTTCTTCATCATTATTTTCTACAAACTCATCAAATCTCACATTTGCACTTTCAATCATCTTGTTAGTAGCCTTGATCAAATATTTGTAAACCTTTCTTTTAGTAGAATATCCTAGAAATATCCCTTCATCGCCTTTTGAATCAAATTTCTCATTTCTATCATCTTTTAGAATGTAACATCTACTTCCAAACATTCTAAAATAACTCACATTAGGTGTGTAACCATACCATAATTCATAAGGTGTCTTGTTTGATTATTTCTTCAATTCCACTCAGTTCAGTGTGTAAACAACAGTACTAATAGCTTCTCTCCAGTACATTTTTACAACATCTTTTTCAATCATCAATGTTCTAGCATAATCAACAATTGATCTATTTCTCCTTTCAGCAATCTCATTCTGCTGGGGTGCCCTCAGTGCAGATACTTGTCTCTTAATTCCATGCTCATTACAGAAATTAGTGAACTCATAAGAAATAAATTCACCGCCTCTATCTGACCTTAAGCATTTTAGTTCCTTACCACTTTCTTTTTCCACTTTTTCTTTGTACCATTTAAACATTTTGACAGCTTCAAATTTTTCTTTTAAGAACATGGCAGTCGTCATTCTAGAGAAGTCATCAACAAACAAGATAAAATATATGTCTCCATAATAAATTTGAGTTCTCATAGGACCACACAAGTCAGTATGAACTCACTCTAAAATAGCATTAGATGAGTAATGTTTTCTCTTAAAACTAAACTTTAACATCTTACCCATTTGACATTGTTTGCACATTACATGGTCGGGTTTAGATATGCTCAGTAAACTTCTAACTCTTATTTTCTTACTGATCTTAACCATGTTGTCAAATTTCACATGACATAACCTCTTGTGCTATAACCATACATCTTCATTTTTAGCCAACAAACAAGAAGTTTCAGCATTGTCAAGATAGAATAAGTTACCTTTAGATTGTTCACCAGTACCGACCAAATTTTCAATCTCATCATAGATTTTCACCTTTCTATTCTCAAATGCAACTCGGTGACCTGTATTATTCAGTTGTGCTACACTCAATAGATTATAATTAATTCCTTTCACCCAATATGTATTCTCGCATTTGATCTTATTATTTAGAAATATAGAACCTTTTTCCTTTCACTAGACAAGGTGTATCATTTCCCATTTTCACAGATCAACCATTATAATATTCAAGGTATTCAATTTTTTCTCCATCACCAGTCATATGATGTGTATAGCCACTATCAATAATCCAAGTATCCTTCTCTCTAAATTTAGAAATAAGTGTTGTTTCAACATACCTTTCTTCTTCTTTGGAGTCTTCTTTTAATGCCACAAATACCACTTCTATATCTTCATCGGTCTCAATCCGGGTGTCATCATGTTCATCTTAAACTAGATAACATGCCTTAGTGTATTTATCTTTGTAGTCTCAGTTATCTATGTTTCCATACTGTCGGTTGCCTCTGTGATCTCGGTAATCTCTTTTGCCATTCTTCCTTTTATTTGATCTTTCACTTGTTTTCTCATCTTCCTTCCTGTCAGGACATCTTGCAGTAATATGACCAATCTCTTTGCATTTAAAACATACCAAGAGTATTTTACCTTTGTATCTTCCTTTGCCTTTTTGTATTCTTCTAGCCATTAATGCTTCAGATTCATCAAGTTCATCATCTTCACTTTCACTTTCACTTTCATTTCTTGTCTTATGTTTGCTACTTGATTTTCTAATTTTCAAAGATGACATAAATGTAGATTCTACTGTAGGTACAATATTGTTGTCATAGTTGTTAATCTCAAATGAATTCAATCTACTGATCAAACTATCAAGTGAAATATTATTACCAGGAGCTACTCTCATTTCATGAATTGCAGGGACTCTAATAGCATAGGTAGGTAACAATGTTCTGATAATTTTACTTACCACAGTGTCTTCATTAATAGTTCCACCTACTCCTTATATAGAATTCACAACCTCCTTGATTCGGTTGTGTACTGAGTGATGTTTTCATCTTATTTCATCTTCATGTCATCAAACTTTCCTCTTAGACTTCCATCTTTAGCCCTTAGGACATTAACATCTCCTCCATGAACTAGTGTAATCTTATCCCACATCTACTTTACAATTGTACATGTCTTAATGTCTTCAAATTCAGCTTCTGATAAAGAAGAAGCAATCCCAATCATCATAGCATTGTGTTCTTGTCTTTCTTTCATCTGATTGATAGTCAAAGGACTAGTGAGTGTGATAAACTCATTTTCCAAGTAGTACAGTGTAGAATCTCTAATCCTTGATAGATATAACTTCAATCTGATTTTCCATGTTGAGAAGTTATCTTTTTTTAGCTTTGGCACCTCTCTCTTATACATCTTGTGATCTTTTACTTAAGTCCTTCAAACTTTTCTTTTCAAGCACTCTATCTCTAATACCAATTGTTAGATAACTAAGAGGGGGGTGAATTAGTTAAGGCCAGTTATCCTATAGTCCCACATACTCCCTGATGTATTAAAAAAATCTTTCAAATCAATTAAACAACTCGGTAAAACTTTAATTGTGCCTTTTTGTTCATTAACCAAATACCAATAAATTAACCAGTGTATATACTGATCAAACCGGTAATTGTAATGTGTAAAGAAAAATAAAAAATCATCACATCTATACACATATAACACTTTGATTTTTAATGTGGAAACCCTGTTAGGGAAAAAACCACCTGGGACCGATACCCAAAAATAATTTCACTCTTTTGAAGTGATCTCGGTTAAGAGACAAGCCAGTTAAAGGTTACAATAACACACTGTAAGGTGTGACTTGGTTAGACGATTTATCACTAACATTTCTTCGTGACCAAACATTCACTATGGGGTCAACATGAAAATAATCAAAATTCATTGAATGTCATAATAAAATATAAAGACTGTTAAGTCCCACTCGGTTAAGAGATTTATCTGTAGCAACGGTTAAAATGCAACAGTAAATGATCTGATTCAAATAAAACTTTATTTTGTAGATTTTCGTATCTATGCTAAGCTCAAAATACCTTTGGCCAATATACTGAATTCAATTTCTTGGTATCCTCCAACTCTATTCTTCTTGGTTAATTCATTTCTCTGTCACTCGGTGTTGTCTACAGAATTACTCAGTTTTGTCTTCAACTTGTTTGACCAGCTTCACATGAATGCAATCTTCTCACGTGCATTCCAGAATTAATTATGAATCTCTTGTCTCCTTTTATAGACATAATAAACCATTTTCTTCTCAGCCATAGATTTTGCCTCTTAATCTTCACCGTTGATTTTTTCGCTTCAACCTTCCTCGGAACTTGTGTCTGTAACACATTTCATTCTTCATCATTTGATCATCCTTGAATTTTTTCAGCCATTTGATCATCATAACAAACTTTATCTTTAACCTCAGAATCATCCATAATCATCCAACTCATCATCTTTAGTTGGAACTCATATGTTCCATTTATTTCTTTCACTCGGTCAATACCATGATGTGTCGGTGACTTCTAACTCAGTTAAAATTGTACTCGGTATACACTATGCTTGCTCGGTGTACACTGTTTCAACTTGGTGTATACTAAGTTCTTCATTTACCAAACACATAAACTTGTTCATTCTTGATCTTCAATCCATAATAGAATTATGTAATATAATCAAATCAATAACATAATGTCATAGACTCATCAATAAGTTACCTAATGAATACCATATCCATATATTTCTCATACATCTCATCTTCATGTTAATATCTCATTCCTTTATCATTATTTCCTTCTTCAGATGTTTGTAACTATCATGATAAGTACAATCAAAATTAGTTGACATCAATGACAATATAATAACTAATTTAATGTGTCACATATACCTTTGTAGCTCAGTGATCATCAATATCTCCCTTGAAGTATCCAACCATTTGTAGTCTATCATTGGCATACAACCCAAATGGTTAGACTTACATGCCAATGTCAAGTCAAAAAATTGAAAAAAGTTATGTGGTGTTCTCTCTTAGCTTTATGACCATGTAAATTTTTCACATTTTGAATACATTAAGGCTTTGGTCTTTAATTTCTTTTGATAATGTCTTCATTTTTTTGTCAACAGACTATATATGATTTTCTAGCCTTATTTTTTACTTGTTCATCAAATTTTGAAACAAATTGCATTTTTTAGAAACTAGACTATTCTACACATTCAAAGAATTGGTTTTTGACCAGTTTTTCAAAATTTTAAGGGGGGATCACAATCAATTTTCTATCTTTCAATATGTGTCTACTTTGAAAATTAGTTAAAAAAACATATACTCATTAAAAAGTAATATAAACATCAATTATAAATTGCATAGTGTTAGTTTTTTTCTCACTAAAGAAATTTTTGAAATAATACAAAAATTATATTTTAGGGGGGCTCACACTGGATGTTATGTTAAGTTTATTTCTACTTAAAGTGGGAGCAACTTTTTTAGCCCCTTATTTGAAGTTCTTAATCTCTTCTATTTTCAACAAAAGATCACTAGTTAAGAAAGTAAATTAAGAGAATTGCAACTCTTTTAATGTTTCATCTTCAAAATTTTAGCATAATTATATTTAATTTCTCATCTAAGATCAATACTTCTTAATTTCAAGAAAAAAAAAGCCACTTGAGACCCTCTTTATTTCTCCATTTCCCTGCACATAATCATGTGTCTTATGTTTCTAAATGTTTAAATCACATTTCCCATTTGAAACACAAGGGACATTTATCTAAATTGAACCACAAGGAAAATTGTATTTTGCATTCATTTCTTATGTGTGTGTGCAGTTTGAATATAAAATACAAAAAAGAAAATCGAAGCATCACAAAACTTTAAATAAATAAAAATTAAATAAGAAAATATTCTATTTGTCTTCTTAGATCTAGAGTTTCAATGTACTTTGTGTGTTCGTGTGATTTGAAAGAGTCAATAGCCATATTAAATTTTGTTTGTCTCTCTCTATTAGGATTAACAAGGCAGAAATAACAATTACATGCAAAAATAACCAATATTAGAAAAAACATAAACCACACAGAAGAGAACATAAGACACAAAGATTTAACGCGGTTCACCCAATCCCTGGGCTACGTCCACCAACAGCGAGTCCAATATTATTATTATCCAGTGATTACAACCTGATTACAATCAGTAATCCCTTACAGCTCTATTTCGCTGCAAGTACTAAAACCATACATTATGAAATCCCTAACCCTAAGCCATATTATACAATATTTTGTCACTTTAGGGTTAGAATGAGTTACAACATGTCGGCCCAAAAATAGTCAAAAATATGTCAGCCCCAAAAAAATTCACCTCGAACCCCGGCGAGGGCAGGAGGAAAAGTGTACAGTACTTTCCTAATTAGTCACCACAAGATAACACTCTCGCTAAAAGAAAACATAAAAAAATCAAACTTTCAAACCTTTCAAACAAAAAAATATTAAACTTTCAAACAAATAGAGCCAAACTACACTTTAAAAAAAAACTAGCAAAACTTGAACTTCAAAACTTTTGATAAAATTTGGAGAAGAATAATATTTATTGATAGTGTGGCATATCTTCATCAAAATTCATCAATTCTTAATCTAGATCTCTTACCTTCTATCATGTATCATTAGTACATATACAGGCTTAAGAGTCATGACTACTCTTGAGTTGGAATCCTCCACTTTTTTATCTATTTTCTTGCACTTGTGGGTCTCATTCAAATAAACCATATCAATTTTAATATCTTGATAATTTTACTTGGACTCAGAAGTCTAGTTTAGGTGAAATGTCATATCTATATCAATAGTGTATTTGTTTCCTTAGGCTCACAACTCTAGTTCAAGCAAAAAATATTTTTATCATTTATGGATCTAGCTTAACTTTGATCTATTTAGGTCTTGTATAGAAAATGTAGCTTGTAAATCAAAACCCAATCCAATCTTACCTAAGATTTCACATTATGACAACTACGAAGTCACAAAGTAAGAAAACATGGACACAATTTGAGAGCAATTAAAGTATAGGATGTCTTCACAATTACCTTCCTTGGAAGAGGTCCAAAATAATCAACATCATCTTCAAGGGTTGTTCATATTGAGTAATATCTTAATTTATACACAACATTACAATAACTACAAGATTTTGAACAAAATCCTAATGGGGTGAAAATGATAGAAATGATTCTTTCTACAAATCCTAATTGATATTTTACATTGCTAGCTCAAAAGAATGCCAAGTTATTATCTTTTGATCTTAGCATGCCCACTTATAAAGATTAAGATCTCATTAACTTCAAAATATCCATCCAAACAAGTCTTATTGATATTCCCATTCCAAGTATATTATCATTTGACATGTAGAACCTATGACAAAATCAACTACAAAAGGTCTAATAGTGTTCATATCAAGAGACACATGGTCATTTCAAACCTAAGACTTTTCCCATCTTACACATTCCATGGGAATGTCTTCCATGTGTATGCTTAATGTATCCCTTATACCAAATCCATCCCAAGAGTTCTATGTGGCATCCTTGCACCAATCCCTATTCACACCACAAAAAATAATATCCCAAATCATTTCAACCTCACCACATCACTCTGCTTACTAACAAAAATAACCAGTGACATATCATGCCTACACCTACCAAAGCTACATCCCACAAAGACAACCTCTATTTTACACCCATATTCCTACTGATACACAACCACTAGTAGCCGAAAATGACTTGGTAAACTGAATTTAGATCTTACAAAAATAAATAATGAAAATCCAAATATAACATACTAAGAAGAGTTACACACTTGAGGATATATGTTATTATCCCTTTGATAGATTTATACCTATGATTATTTTTTCTTAAAATTTTGACAAAAACCTAAGTTTGACAAATATAGAGGAAAGGGTGACCCATATGAACATGTAAGAGAACATTACCTAACTTGTCTTGATGTTGCTTACATTGATACCTACCTAATGCACCTAATGCACCTCTTTCACCAAATCTTGGGACATCAAATTATTGAGTGACTTTCACATCTACCTCATGGGATCAAGTCCTTTCATGAGTTGGAAAAATAATTTATTTCACACTTTTCATAAACATTGAAGATTTGATTTCTATGATAGATCTAAGAAACACAAATCAAAGAAATTGAGAATTGTTTTCTCCCTTCCTACAATTATTGAGAAACTTAGAAAGTAAATGCCCTTATCATATTCTTTAAAAAAACTTGTTAACATATTTGTCTAGAATATAAATTAAGAAATAGCCTTCCACATGCAAGTTCAATGTGCCAGCTCACTCAATGAAATCATAGAAAAGGAAACTAAAATTAAAAAACCCCCTCATTGCTAATAGTTTTGTAAAGATTTATAAGGAAATCAAGGATAATGCCTATTCATGTAGTGATAAACCTTGTCTTTGGGTGAAAAATAAGAATTTTTTCAATGATGGTGTTGTGGTCCCACAACCATGCTCCCCTTTTGGCCACTTGGCCAAGGGGCCCCCCTTTTTTCTTTTTCTTGTTTGTGCCCTTTGGACTTCCTACTTGTTCCTTTTTGGTATGTCTATTGTCTGTCCCCTACCAGAGGATTTCTTCAGGAGAAACTTAACCTTTCACTATTTCGCACTTCCAGATATACCCAAACCCCAAAAGCCCGAACATCTGATTTGTTCTTAGAAGAAAAGCTTGGTTGATTTTTGGCTTTTTAGAGTTGTTAGGCATTCAGATCCCTAAAAGTTTGAAAGTTTGAATCCCTCAAAGGAGTTCGGACCTTCACACTTTCGGTGTTTCACAGGCCTACTGTTCTTCAAACCTTTGAAAATCTGAAGCTCAGAAAGCCCAAAGTTCAGAGGGTGACTAACGTCACCCTCCCCCATGGCGTATTTAAAGCATGTGGGTGACCTTTTTGGTCACTTGTGCATCTTTCAACTTAGCAATTTTGGAGTGACTTTGAGCTTTTGTCTTCCCAGTGCATCCCATCTTCCATATCTCTTCATGCTTAGCCTCCTTCGTGTTTCCTTTGATCGCCTTTGAGGTAGGGTCTCTTTCCCTTCTTTTTCTTTGGTTTGCAGTTGATTTTTGTATTGTTTGGTGTCTTCTAGGGTTCTTAGGTATCTAGTTAGGGTTTTATGGTCTTGTTCAAGTTTTCTTGTTACCTCAGGGCCTCAGAGTTGTCCCTCTAGACCCTTTATGAGGTGGGCTCCAAGCCAAGCTCACCTCGGGCTCTATTTTGAGGTCGCACAAGGGTTTTCACCCTTTGGCTCTCTATCAACCCTAATCTTTTCAGAGTTTCAAACTCCGAGGTTCTAGAGTCATCAACAAAAATCTAACTCCAAATCCTCAGCTTTGAACTTTCAATATTTCAGACACCGATGCTAGATACCCTTCTAAGCACACCGAAAGTCCAAAATTTGACACCAATCACTAAGCTCCCAGACAAACCAAGTCTTAACTAGACCTTTGCATCTTTGGCATTTCAAACGCCGACAAAACAAACTACTTTCACTCTCCAAAGTCCCGAAGCCCCAAACCATGGTAAACCTAAGTGCTCCACTTTCACCATTTTGGACTTTGGAGTGTGTACTTCATTTCCCACCTCTGAAACCTCAAAAGTCCAAAATCCTGAAGAAGTGGCGTAAGACCCTAATTTTTCCATTTCAGCCTTTCAGATTGCGATCACTCTATCAAAGTCCGAACCTCCAAGTCTCTGAAAGCTACCTTTTGAGCCTTTGAACACCTTATTCTTATGGGTTTTTGTGTTCATGTTTTTTTCTCTCATTTATTGTTCATATTTGATTGATTGCTTCTTACAATTGTTACTGATTCATGTTTCTTTTTTCAAGATGTCTGAGAAGTTAAATTCACCAGCCATGAAGTACAAGTTCAAAGGGTACCATGAACCATCAAATGTGGGGAACCTCCATGGTGAAATCACTGACACTGACATAGGGAATGTTAGTTGGAATGAGTACCTGGTAAAGTGTGTCCAGCCAGCAGGTTGATCTAATGACTGCACTTCATTAGTGTATTCCAGTCTCATGAACACAGCGGCACATCCGGTGTCCATCCTCTCTTCTGACCTTATTGTTACCTTGGAAAACCATTATGTACTGAATGAGAGGTTGGTAAAAAACACAATGGGAGAAGTGGTATTGGACCTGAGGCCCGATAATATTGAAGACGTCTTCCACCTACCCAAGGGGATAGACAAATTTTACAGATTTTCTATAGACAAGGGCATGAGCTTCTACAAAAAGGATGTTCAGCTATCTCATGAGATTGTAAATAATGAGTACCTGATGCAACCCCTACCTAAGAATAAACTTGACAAAATAGACATAAGGAGGGGATACTTAAAAGAAGACATCTAAGTAGCAGTCACAATGATCAACAGGATGTATGGCCTCTAGAAATTGATCCAACTTGAGCCTTGGATGATCTTGTTGATCGAAAAGATAAAGGGGAGGAAGGTGAGGTTTGAATGGGCCGCAATCCTTAGTGATAACCTAGACAGGCAGCTGACTTCCATGAAAAATGACCCCCATTTTTACACGACTTCCTATGTCATGTACTTGTTGGCTGCTAGGGCAGTATATCCAAGGCTAGTTAAAGTCAGTGTTATGGGTTAGCCCAATGCCTGGCCCTTTATAGTGTACCCTCAACTGGTGAGGAAGGAGTACCTTGGAAAGGATAGCTCAGATTTTAGGATCGTCAATGATGCCTTCATTTTTGCAATCATCTGATCTATAGAGGGTAATTATGCCAAGAGGCTATCTGAGGAAACTGTTGCAAAGGTAAAATCTTTGGGGGCTTATTACATCCAGTTTAAGACCTTCACATACATTAGGGTGGTTAGGAGTACTCTGAATCCTAAGAAGTTGTTGAGGTACCCTTCTGACAGAGTCACTCTACTGGAGATGGCTAGACAATTTTCTAATGCATATGAACATATAAAACATAAGATGAAGCATTGTTGGGACTTCCCTATTTTGATAGGATCCCATTTTCTGCAAGATATGAAGGTGTGTAAATATTTTTCCTTTGAGTTGGATGAGTGCCCCCTGCAACACTTCAATCTGATAAGGACTAGGTTCGACCCTATCGACACTTACAGTCGTATTATGGGGAGGCACTATGTACATGAGCCTCATTTTGAAGATCATTGGATAAATTGCACCGATGACTATGAGGTTAGGATCTCTGACTACTATCGAATGAGCTTGGAATTGGCACAAGATTCCTGCTTCTACGCATCCCACCAAAAGTGTGGGATGCAGATACAAAGGATGTTTTGGATCCTATATACAACCAAGATAAAATATACACAAGGGCCATCCTGAATGCTGAGGTAGATAAGGAAGAAAATGATGATATCAACTTCAAGGTCTGCCACATCATTAAAATAACCAAGACATGGATTTCTCATCCTTTTAAGATGGACCATGTGCTAATGAAGCAAAAGCCAACCCAACCTTCCAAGGAGAAGAAGAAAAGGGGAGAGAAGGTATTGATGCCTCAATTCAAGGGAGCTGCCCCGCAAAGGCTAGAGATAGTGTATAGGCATGAACACCCAACTGCTTATGGATCAAATCCTAGGACCAATCCTCCAAGGACCACAATGACAGGAAGCATAGCTCCACCTGATGCTCCATCTTCCAGTGGCTAGGAGAAAGCAAGTGTACCCGATAGGGCACTCAGGGTGAAAGTAATCGGACCTAGGCCTGCTGGAGTACAAAATGGCCATGTTTATAAAAGGAAGAAGATACTGAGCCTCTACTTCCTCCACAAGTTCCAACTCCTCCACTTCAGCAAGCTCTAGTACCTCCACTTCAAATTGCTTCACTTCCACCCCAAGTTCAAACCACTCCACCTTCACAAGTTCCATTTCCACCTCAATCACAAACTAAACCTCCATCACAAACTCCACCTATTCAACTCCCTACTCCTACTCCTCCACTAGTTCATATGCCTGCGTCTTCGACAACTCCTCTAATAGCTCTAACTCCTCCTCTTGCTCCCATGTCGCCCCTAGTCCAGAATCCCATTTCCTCTCAACCAACTCCACCAATGCCTACTCCTACGCCTTCTCATTCCATACCCCCTTCTGAGGTGACTCTACAAGGAGAAAAGCATCAAAAAAAGGAGGTTGAAGAGCAAGAAAAGGAGGTCGAGGAAGAAGAACAGGTAAGGGAAGAAGAAGAAAAGGTAAGAGAGGAAGAAAAGGAGAAAGAAAGAGAAGAAGAACAAGAGTTGGAATGTGAAATGGTCACCTCAAGCCTAGTAGCACCGTATGAAACCATAAATGCCTTCTCCAAGCCCACTTGGTTCACCAAAGAAATACAACCAAGGATGAGGGTTTATATGAATGAAGAGGACACATATATGGTAATGCTAAGCTGAGCATTTCATCAGGGAGAATCCAGTGCCCCAGTGAGGACTTTCTCAAATGTCACACAGGACCAGAGGGGTAGGTGGAAAGCACAGGTAGCCGTTCCTACTGTCGATACCAATATCTCATGAGGACTATGTCTTTGAAGAAGTGGACCTGGGTGAACCAACAAGGGAGGGAAACAAAACGTTGGCTACTTTAGGTTTGAAACATGCATTAGGTTTTATGGACAAAGATGAAGAGAAAATCAAAGGTCTGATGGAGCAGAATGAAGCAATGAAGAGATTCATTCTTAAGATGGCAAGTCCCATTGACCTTAGCAACCCGGAGGCCTCATTACAGGCTATTTTGGAGAAAAGGGCTTCTCCCGAGATACCAACAGACATCTCACATTCTTTTATTCATGTGTGTTCTGATTGAAGACTAATTTTGAGGAGGTCACAAGGACTTCCTTAAGGGCGATTTTGAGACCTTTTAGAGGTATTCTTAGGGAGATCACCAAATTGGTGGATATGATGTGTGAAGAGGATGGATTGGACGAAAAAATTCTTAAATGGAAAAAGGCTCTTGACGACCTTAAAATAATAAGGAAGCAATGCTTCCAAATTTTGGTAAAGATATATGAAGGCTCAGAACTCGATAATTTTTAAAAGTGGATTAAGGACATCACCGGAGCCCTGAATATTTATCATAAATGCTTGAGCAGAATTAATAAGAAGAGAGATGAAGGGATGCTCTGGGTAGAGGAATTGCATAAGTTCTTTGAAGGGCTGGGTTTAGATCTTTATGATGACGATGATGACTAGACAATGCACCCAATCAAGGACATCACACATCAATTCATAGAGATCTTCAATGGAGTAAAAACAAAAGATGACCTCCAACAGATGTTTTACCAAAAGGAGGAGATGCAAAAAAATGCTAGGTCGAGAGGAAGAGATACAAGCTTTTGCAAGTGAATTAGCCACCTTCTGAGAAAAGAAACAAGAACGCCTTGGAGGTATCCAAATGGTGGATTTTGAAGAGGTCCAGGAGATTGTGGATAGGCTTCGGAAGGCACATCCAGAGATTCTCCCAAGCCACTAAGTGTTCAATTTGGACTTGGCCAATTTTTGCATGGAGGAGATTTCCTGACACAGCCAATTTTGCACTCGAATATTTTCGGCCTTTCGGCCTCTAAAAGTCTGAAATTTTGCTCAACATGGTGTTGTAAACTTAGTCATTTTTTCAAGTTCATTTTTTCAGAGTTCTGAAATTTCTGGGTCGTCACCGCCAAGAACTTCCAGTCTTCTGTGGTGGATTTCCAGTCAGATTGACCACATGTCTTGGGTCATTTTTGCATGCTTTGAAGTTGTCTTTCAGTCAGAACCTCGAAGGGGAGCCATAATAAGGATTAACGGGAAGAACTCTAAGTTTTGAAGGAAGAACATGCAGGAAAATGGCAAAACTCTAGAGAAGATTTTGAGTTTTTTTTAATGCATCTTAGGCTTCAAGATTGTAATGCACATGGATCAAATTTGTCTAGGTAGTTTAGAGTTTCTTTAAGAGTAGTTTAATTTCAATTAAGTTTTAGTTTATTTATTTTTCAAAGTTGCATGCGCAACTGAAACCCTAGCTGCAAAATTTATTTCCCTAAAGGGTGGAGCTCTATAAATTATAAATCAACTGTGTAATTATGATTGGATTACTTTGCAATACAATATATACAATTGGTGCTTCAATCATAGTGTGAATTTTTTGCTATCTTTGCGAAGTTAATGAATGTGTGTTTTCTCATTCGTTTATTTCAAAGAGCCAATTGATTGTATGGTGATTTTGATCTATGAATTCATTAGTCTAGTGTTTATGATTGTTGCATTGCTTTATTGTGACGAATTGTTGGGAAGATTTTTCCTTTGGTGCTTAAAGATAAATTTGTCTCATGTGTGCGCACGTTCGTGGTGGCTTCATGATTTGATGATTTTTGACATATCTTACATCTGCATTTATTTCCATCGATGATTGCATCTACAAAATTGGGGTTGTGATTTATTCAAATCTACGTTTTGTAGGTTTCCTATATCTTCTTGGTAATTTAGTTTGCAAGGTAGTGCAACAGTGGTTTATGTCCGTTAGTTTTACTTTATGCAATTTCATTCAAAATGTTGTTACCTTGCTCCTTATTTGTCTTTACAAATCAATCATAGTAGATTAAATCAAATTTACATTGCTTTCATTCAAAGATTCAAAAAATACAAAAAAAAGAGAAAAATCATTTGTTCTAAGATTGTTTTTGCAGCCCCTCTAAGATCGAACCAGCAAAGGCCTCCTCATGAATTGTTTCACATTTATCTTCAATTGAGCTATCCAAGTGGTTGAGACCCACCCTAAAAGGAACCTTGAGACTGATTTTATCATTCTTCCAAGAGGGGAATTTGTTCATCCAAATTCCTAACCGTTGTCTCATGTAAAAACAACGCACAATAGATGGTGTAGTAGACTCAAAGGTATTTAAAAGAAAAAAAAACTCCACCTATCATACAACAAAAATAGAGAAAAAAAAAACTCAAGGTGTTACCTTTCCTAAACAACCCCCAAGGAAAAAAAATGGACTCCTCTATTCAATCTACTTTACAAAAATTGGTTCAAGCTAAGTTTATCACATTATTATAAATTAAAACTATGAACCTCAATTCAAATCCTGGTTATATAAAGATAGTAATTTTTTTGAATATCATAGGGTCGAAGGACACAAAACTCTCAATTGTATGAAATTGAGAAATTATATCAATACCTTCTAGGTCAAGGTGATATTGTAGTGGAAGATCAACCCACTTCATAAAATAGTGATCCTGAGATATTGCAATTTCTAATCCCTAAACATGAAACATCTCCAACAAAAATAACAACTCCAAAGAATCCCATTGTCCATATGTCCCATATTAATACAACATATCTTGTGTAGAAGGCTCCCTTCCAAATTTTTTTAAAAAAAATACAACTCATGTGTTTGATCTCAACACATAGGGGTAAAATAGAATCCAATGATCCCCTTCCAAATCATAGACCAAATTATCCATCCCATACAATCTCATGACCCTATTGCTAATTAAGATCAAAGGTTAACTTCAAATGATCTCTTTCCATCTCAAGGTTAAGATATCTTCCTTGCTCCCCATCATAATCCCATTCCAACTGAGGACCCATGTATCTCTTACATTTTACCTTGAGACAAAATTATCCTTTCGACTTCTCCTCATGATCCTATTCCAAGTTAAGATTAAAGTCCTCATTTATCCCCAAGTCATGATCTTAATACTCAACAAAATTCCACCATTCCTATTCAAGTAATGCATATCAAGGCACAAACTAAATTTTCATTCAAGCTTGTTCATACAAAAGCTACATCCTTTCCTATCCAAATGAGTATCCCCTCCTTTATTTGATCTTGACAATCTTATCACTACCCTCAATCATATATCTTATATCCTATTTAATCTTTTCTTTGATCTTGATTATTCTATCCATAATTTTCATCATATATCCCTTATCCTATCCATTTTTTCCTCTCCCAACTTTGATCTTGATCAAAACTAGAAGAAACATATCCTTTTATGATTTGGAAAATACAAAAGTTACTTTCTCTATCATCCTTATCCTTTATGCATTATCCTTCAATCTCAAGCTTATATATCATCTTCCATCCATAATTGCAATACCTCTATTATGGGTAATCTTGTCCTTTTGTAATATTCCTTGGAGAACCCTCCTCCTAAACCTACTACATTCCACTTATCCACCTTATCATAATAAAACTTTCTTCGCCCTACCATCTCATAATGAATGATCTTATACCTAACTAGGGGTTTGTCCTTGATGTAGCACTTGGATTGGACCCTTGTTTTCATCTTGAGAAAAAAAATTGGACATGTATTATCTCAAATACACATGCCCAATCTTGACACTCAAATAATAAAAAAGTGAGCTGTGAATAATTCAAAATGTTCACCTTTAATGAAAAGTATGAGGAAGAGATCATTACTAAACTATGTCTACTAAAAACACCTAAAATCCTACCTAGCCACACTCAATTTTAACCTATCCTAAGCCACTAATTAGATAAATATTTATTATTTGTTTAACTAATTACACCATCATTCCTATGCGTATCATAGCATTAATTAAAAACTATTTACTTTATTTAATTATTTTACCTTGTCTTATCACATTAGTTAATCTATTATTTATTTAATTAATTCCATAATTTAGTTTTGTCCCTCTATGCTTGATCACTCAAATCTAGCCCTTAAAAACTTGTTCACATGGATCATAATATAAAATTTTCATCAAGTGACAAGTGTTCCCTTCACATGTCTAACCAATCTTACCCCCATTTATTGAAACTAGACACCTTTCCCAAAGTCAATCTAACTTTATATCATATCCATTCATCTCAAACTAAACTAAGTAATCCAAGTCATTCCTATAAGGATGTTTCCCTAACCTATCCTCCAACCCTAGATCCTATCTATCATTTGACACTTACCACATGACTAAAATCTTTAGCCAAACCCTAATCCTACTTCAATCTTATTCATAAATCATCAAGCAACTTGAGCCCTTGATTTTGCCCCTTAAAGACTATATCTAGAGGCCCTCAACTTCAATCACATCTACATGCTATCTAGAGAATCCATCAACATACTATCAAGTCTATGCTATCATTTTTTCATCTTTTGATCATCATCATACTAAGGTTATGTTGGTTTTAGTATAGAGAATTGGCATTACTAGCAAAAGAGAAACTCAAATAGAACTAAGGTACATTATATTTCAAGCTCATCTAGGAGGATGGATATGGTTTAGCTTTATATTTCATTTCCTTATGTTTATTGTTATTTTGAATCAATCTATTTTTCATCTCTTCATTTTAGCATGTCTAGTGGGACCCATATCCTATTTTGTCCTTTTTGGTTGAGTTTTTGTGTGTTTTTGAGCTGCAAATTGCATTATTGAAGTCCCGACTATGAAGCAGTGCCCTCATTGAACAAAGTGGCACTTCATTTTATACAACAGGGACCTATGTTTAGACTCTAGGTGCTTGTGTTGAAGAAAGTGGTGTACGTATTGTCCAGAGTTGCGCTTTTGTTGCTTAGAACAATGCCCTTGTTATATCTCATTACATTATACTTATTTTTAAAGTCTTGTTTTGCAAGTTTTGAATCAACTAACATTTATTTTCTTAGGATTTTTAGCTTTCTAGTTGTAATAGTTAGATTTTTAGAGTATCTAGGTCTCTTCCAACCTAGGGTATGTTGCAAGTTGCCTCAATAGCTTTTAGTTGGAAACTATTATGGAGGGCTATTGAATTTATTGATCAATATCCTATCCACCTCATACTCTATTTTCTAGGTCGTCTAACTTGTTTGTTGCATAAATTAGTTATTTGCTAGGGTTTTTAAGCTTTATTTAACCTAGTGTTTTAAAGGTTTTTCTAATCATTATATGTTGTAGCTATCTTGTGCACACATGGGATTGTTTCTTGACTTATTTTTGTAGGATTGGACCCTATCTTATTTTTTTATAATCTGATTAATGGGATTCCAAAGTCCAACAATACTTTTGGGTCTCAAAAATATCATTTTTGAGTTATAAATGTGATTTTTCCTAGTTTTCTACAAAGTGGCACCTACATTCTATATTTTAGCACATATGTAGCATAGATAGATGCATGTGTCACTATTAGGGTTTAAAAGCCCTGTTCAAAAACACCCATATTTTCCAAAGTGGTGCTTGTGTCGACTAAAGTGGCACCGCTATCTCGATTTGTAGTTTGATTGAATTTTCAATCTTTCTTGTCGTGCTAACTTTTCTTATTGATAACTATTGAAGTGGTGTAGTTGTCTACACTTGTCAAGGATCAATATTATTCAACTGGTAGTAGTTTAATGCGGGTTTCATGAGTCCAAGGCTTGTTTGTTTCGCTAATTTAGGCACTTGGTCAATGAATCTTCTTTTTCATGTTTGGAAGCTCGTGTAGATATATGCTGTCCTTGCACCTACTACAATCTTGGATGACCAAAAATCTTGCATTCTTCATTTGCTTAGAGTAGATTTGTGTTATCGAAGGCTTGCTAATTTGTGTGTGATTTTTCCTTGCACTTTGTATGACTTTGGCTGATAAAAAACGCTTAGTATAGTCTTTCCTTATAAGGCCTGCATGAGGATTTTATCACCTCAAGGTTGACCTCAATAGGGATATAGAAAGGGGGGGAGTGAAATCTATACCTCAAATTGTAGCTAACATTATTAAATCCAAGCAGCTAGACCCTCAATCGATCAAGACTTTGTTTAGTGAGGAGAAGAGGGGAAATCTTGGGACACTATGAGACAAGCTCACTGTTCACAAATACCACTAAGAACCTTGTGTGACCATCAATCGTCATTTCAAGTAGGCTACAAGTAAATATAAAGCACACTCAAATAAAGGCTTCAAATATCATAAGTGTCTCGCAATGCATTGCTTTCAAATTTTATTTCATTACATAAAGAAACACATATTATGAACAATTCCAACAGAAAAAACTAATCAACAATAAGTTGTTCTTCGATTGATACATCACAGGCCAAAAACTCAATTTCAAATACCAACCTTGAATGTGATTTTGATATGTTACAGAAGAACCTTGAAGGTTCAAGAAATTTAATTGCTTAATCAACGGCATAAATTGCAGTGATTAAGTACAAACAATAACTGGCTACAACATTTAAAACAGTTCTGTATTACAGCCCAAGAGAGCTTGATAGTGATGCCATATTCAGAACACCTGTCTTCCTCCTTGGTTTCAAGATATTATCTGGGATTGCCTTCTTAAAAAGATCAAAAAGAAATCCGTTGGTTGAGGTTGATCCTTGTTTGCTTGTACCAAGATTGGAGGAAGTTTTTCGATTGCTGCTTGAATCACTTTGAAGAGAAGATTCCACATCTAACTCCTCACATAAGGGAGATTTTCCATTTGTATTATCGGCATCATTCATAAAAGTGCATAGACAACTGTTGAGCTTTCTAAAGCATGACTCGTGGAATACCAGACCACAGGACTTGCATCGCATTATTTCACCTTCCTGATTGCATCACCAAACATCATCAGTTCATCTTCACACAAAGCCAAGACAGAAACTTCGGAGACAAATTGATCCAACACCCTAAGATTAATCCAATAACAGATGAAAGGACATCAATCCAAACAATTAAGTTAGATTTTTCAAACCTGAAAGGGAAAGACAAGACTTGAAGGCTTTTCACACTTCAACCGGGCACCACACAAATCTCCCGCTTCACGGCAGATGGAACACTTATGCGTAATATGAACATAAATCTTTTTTGACAGGGCTTCCATCAGACAGGGAAGGGCTGCAGCAAACATTGAAGAATATGAACAATTAGTTTGCCTAGATTTTGTCAACCAAAAATTTAAGATATGCAGATGCCAGAATAAAATGTTTAGGGGACATTAGATGTCCGTTGATCAAAAAGACAGACAACGTAGAATTTCCATGAAAGTTTCTAGCCACTAAGTAACTCTTCATTACAAAACAATACTAGCATCTTGATGTACATTCAGATGTGAAACCATGTCTAATTCATCTTTCAGATCGAACAAAGTTTAAGAAGAGGAATTTTTCCAATCAGCATTCTCATGCAAGTGAGAACATTGTTAAAAGAACATTAACCAATCTCTAGAATGTTGCCATGATTTATATCAATTAACATCTGTAAAAGATCAAAACACTCTCCAATTCATGCCATCTAAGTATGTGGAAAGAAGTCACCAAGTGCTCAGAGCAAAATCCAAATTATGCAAAAACAGATTACAATCCAGTGTTACATGGGGATGCATTTCCGGCATAATTTGACCCGTCCCAGAAATGGGGACATCCTGGAAACTCAGAAACTTCCGGAAACCCAACCTCTAGCTGCCCATAAAATTAATGCTTGAATTTTGATAATTTGTTTGACCTCTACTCTCATGTGAACTCTCAATCATAGTTACCAGATTCACGTATCTAGGCCATGAATCGGATTCGGATTCACGAACCAATTCATGTCGGATTCACACAGGGTCCAGATTTCACCTTGTAATTCAATGTGATGATTTTCTTTTGAATCATTATGTTTATTTTTGACATTTGGCATTGATCAATGATCAAGCATCATAGATTCATACTATGAAATGATTTAGTTTTACAATTATGTATATTTCTCTTATTTTTTTGAATTAATAATGCATATATATATATATATATATATATAGACACACACACACACACATGAATCCATATGAATCATAATGGGAAAAAAAATCACAAATCCACAAATCGGATTCTCTCGTACCTGAACCCATCCCCAAATCCGAATTGGCAACTTAACTCTCAATTTAAATTATTTAACACAAATGTTAAATGTTAAGCTTCTATGATGTATAAAAGCATGCTTTAACCATGTTTTCATATGAATATTTAGAAGTTCCCTATTTTTTATATAGCTGTCCCCTGCTGCGGCAAAAAAAATCCATCCCGGAAACCCGTTTCCCTATGCCCCGTCCCTCTATTCCGGAAGCCCGGGGTAACATAGTTACAATCATAGGTCATCAAATGCAAATCCAAGCCAGGCACAAGTATCATTTCCAATTAATAGTAAGGAAAAAAGGGGTCACTGAATTGCCAAGTATGCAAATGTTGCAAAAACAAGCCAAATACTCCAAGCCTAATATTGCATCCGATTTAAAAATCCGTATGTCAACCCAAAGGTGCAAACCCAAAAATTAGGTGAAGCTGAAAAGATCAACAAAAGGAAACACCTAATGTGCAAATTAGTAAAATTGCTGTGAGAAGAGACAGCGATCAAATTCTACTGGGTATTTCCCTGAACCTTGGAGAAGATTCATGTTGTGAAGTCTTCAGAATCAGGACACAGAAATGCCACACTGCACCAAAATCCTAAATTCAACAAGAAAATAGCAACCACACTCAGTGTCCAAGTCTTCTGGCGCATCAAACACAAATGTAAATTTCCAACAAATATACAAAACATCAAGTATTGCAAAAGGTGACAACATCTTACAATTGCTATGGAAACGAGCTAAAAAAAATTCGGCTGCATCAAAATGTCCAATGATCATCACTAACCAGTAAATCGAATGGAGAAATAAGTATTAAAAAACTATACTGACCCAAAATGAAGATGAGTAAAGAAAAAAGTAAACCTCCCTTGATTCCCCATAATTATGTCAACCATGACACCTGAAAAATGCTTGTACAAGCATAGCAATGTTCCCTTGTATAAGAGCCTGCCAAAAGCAAAAATAAAGTATACAACATAACTAAAGAAAATAGAACTCTTGACCAAAACTAGCAATGTTTCTACAAATAAATCTAAGAATAATTTGGCTTCTTAATGTCTTGAGAAAAACTTGAGATACTACTTGTACCAATCTTGCCAGGAAGCATTTAAGGCTGTTTTGACGCAGTCCTTACAGAAATAAACCTCACATAGCATACCTTTGAGAATACAATAAAATATAATTTACCATTTTATTGGAAAATATCTTTTTATGGCAAAATGTATCCATATAGCTGGTTTAGATGTTTCAATCTAATGGTGAAATTTCTTGTTTTATACATCATATCTGCATTACCATCTTCCTTCTATTTTGAAAAAGTCTCTGTTAAGGTTATTAGGATCATTGCAAATGTAATAGCACTTCTTATGATTGTATGTGTTTTCCAAATGCATCGATCTCTTTGTATTTATACATGGCAAGGACAAGAAGAGACATGTCCCTTCATGGGACGTGTCTATTCATTATTTTATTTTATCAATTTAACTATTTATTTATTATGAGAATAATTATAATCTAACTTTATATATATATATATATATATATATCAATCATAGATTGAAATATCGTAGATATATCTGTGATATTTCAAATTATCGCAATAAGTTTGCAGCCCAATAAAACCTGTGAAGTTCGCGCGCCGATAAGTTAAAAATATCACCCGATAAGTTGACAAATTATCGCCGATAAGTCGCCAACTTATCGCGAGAATTTGGCAACTTATCACGCGAATCTGCACAAGGTCCTGCTAAGGTCAGTTTCCAATTTTCTAGTTCAGGGACAGGAGGATTTATACAAATATAATATTTAAGTATAAGATTAATTTCTTATACTTTAAGTTATATTTGTATAAATACTTTCAAGATGTTTGAGATAGGTTCCAGCCTCATAGGAGTTAAGATGCAGATTCTAGATTTTGGGGGTTTTCGAAAAATTCCAGACTTAGCCAAATTTCAGGATTCGGCAAGGTTACCTCCCACAATCCGTCATGGCTTTCTAAGGTCAAACTGAAGCTGGCAAAAGGATTCTCAAAGGGTTTTAACTCATTTTATCACAAATCACTTGGTTTCGACCCCATCTCTATGATAGACTTAGCTTAGCTCTTGCCCAAACCCTAGACAGACATGACTTTCCAACAGGCCAAAATCACTGAAACCTCATTTGCCGAACCTAGGGACTTGAAAACAGCCACCAACAAAGACTACCTAAAACCTAGTTATGAAGACTTTGACATTTGGCATTGATCAATGATCAAGCATCATAGATTCATGGTATGAAATGATTTTATTTTTACAATTATGTATATTTCTCTTTTTTTTGTATATTTCTCTACGGCTAGACCCCCTCCCATTCCACCAATTTTTAATAGAGCTGCTAGGAGGGGGAAGAGGAAGATGTAGACTATTTTGATATTGTACTTGACACTTGTATTTGCTTATAGTTTTACAAAGACAATTTGCTATTCTTAGTTTGCGTCAAAGTTCAGACTACCAGACTATGGCTACAAGTCATCAACATTCCACATGAGAATGCGATTATGTATCCTATTTGCATTCATACATATCTAGATCAGCTTGTTTGGTTTGTTTACTCATTTACTGACTCATTAGATGCATCTCCTTATTGAATTTTGCAACAAAAAAATGTATTTCTAATTAAATTTAAGCAATTTTTTAAGTTCCCGATATTTTCCCGAGAAGTTCCTGACTTATCTCCGATATTTGTCAATATCTCTTTTTTTGCCCTAGCCGATAAGTTGCGGATAATGATATTTTGACTTATGATATCAATTATTATATATATATTGATATATATGTATATATATAATAAATCATTTCTCATAATAATCATATAGTCAGTATTATTTATCTGACCGATGCTACAAACATCAACACTCCCTCTTAGTTGAGGATAAATCAATCCAATGTCAACACTTAAGACACTTGACAACATCAATTATATGATGTAAGCAATAAAGGCATCATCCTCATGATGTAATCAATAGAAACATAGTCTCAATGTGTGGATTGCCTCCATCGGCGGTTCTATCCACAAATCCTCGGGTGGATTGCCTCCATCGGCAATTCTATCCACAATTCCTTAAGTGGATTGCCTCCATTGGCGATTCTAACCACAAGTCCTTGGGTGGATTGCCTCCATCGGTGATTCTATCCATTTGATATCTTGAGTATTGGCCTATCAAAATGTCAACACATGACATTCACCTAAGTACTCAAAAGTTCATAAAGATATCATCTCATGATATTGAGAGCATTGGCCTGCAGAATATCAACTCTCAAGATATTCACCAAGTGCTTAGAGTAATGGCCTACCAACATCAATTCTCATGATGTCCACCAAGTACTCAAGAGTTCATAAAGATATCATCTCATGATATCGAGAGCATTGACCTGCATAATATCAACTCTCAAGATATTCACCAAGTGCTTAGAGTAATGGCCTACCAACATCAATTCTCATGATGTCCACCAAGTACTCAAGAGTTCATAAAGATATCATCTCGTGATATCGAGAGCACTGGCCTACAAAATATCAAGTCTCGTGATATTCACCAAGTGCTCAGAGTAATGGCCTGCAGAATATCAAGTCTCATGATATCCACCAATTACTCAACAAATGTTCATAGGTAATGTGCACTTACCATAAGAACATTCACATCATCTATTATGATCTGTTTCATCCATCACAAGATGTCTATCACAATAGAAGATGCCATCTATTATGATCTATTTCAACCATCACAAGATGTCTATCACAATAGAAGATGCCGTCTATCATGATCTGTTTCAGCCATCACAACATGTCTATCACAATAGACGATCAAGTTATTATAAGATTGTCACCTTCTAATAAATTTTGCAAATACAAGTGATAATCATTTGGAAGTCGTCACTTCCTCATGATTTACACAGGAGGCAGGCCCATTAAAAACATTCATGATTCGTTAGTATAATAATCAATTATATCAAGTTTACCTCATAAGTGTTTCACCTTCAATAGTGAACTCCCTCTCAATCAATATGACCAAGATAGCCACAAGTTGACTGAACCATTTGCTCCCTCTGAAGCTCAATTTATTCAACTTCTTGACCTCTTTTGAAATGTCAGACTCCCTTTGCATCTAGTCTCAATCATCAATTCGTTTGCAAGCATCAAGTTCTTTCTCCCTTGAATGCAATTATCTTGTGCTTCTGTCCTAAAGGTATGTCAGAGAGAGATTACAAATAGCTCACTAAACTATCTCGACCGAAAATACCAATGATAGAAGCATACAAGATTTTACTAACCAATAGTATAGCATGAATTACAAACTCAAAAACTATGTGCATTAATAAAAAATGAAATACTTATCTTTTATAAATTTCAAGTATTTCATTGTGTAAGGTGAGCCCATATAGAAAATATCATGCAAATTCACAAAATGATGTCGTCGTTCTTGAACATTACCATAATTCTTCACATGACCTGTCTTGAATATCCAAAGGTTCTATACACTATGACAACCTTCAATATGATTGGATCTCCCTTCAAACGGTTAGGCTTTTAAAGAAGGAACATCGCTCTTTTACAAACTTTTCATAGACCCGTACGCAATCGGTCATAACTTTTGAACCTAACATTTTTGCTCCAATCACTGGTGAGATTCTTCTAAATTTGTTTATCACCAACATATCCAAAATTTAGCAAAATCCAATGGTGCATTTGTGAGATATGGTCCTCGTACTGAGACTGTATTTTCTGAGACAGTCACACATTAACCATCAACAAACTACTCTTACATTTGCAACTTGGCTCTGATACCATGTTAAGGTTATTAGGATCATTGCAAATGTAATAGCACTCGTTATGATTGTATGTGTTTTCCAAATGCATCGATCTCTTTGTATTTATACATGACAAGGACAAGAAGAGACATATCCCTTCATGGGACATGTCTATTCATTAATTTATTTTATCAATTTCACTATTTAGTTATTATGAAAATAATTATAATCTAACTTCATATATATATATATATATATATATATATATATATATATATATATATATCAATTATTATATATATTGATATATATGTATATATATTGATACATATTTATATATATAATAAATCATTTCTCATAATAATCATATAGTCAATATTATTTATCTGACCGATGCTACAAACATCAACAGTCTCCAACATTGAGAATTTTCTTTTTTTTTTGCTCATTACCAACATTGAGAATTTTTATTCTCTAGGTAACATGATTTATTATGCCCTCTTAAGTTTGTTTCCATAGATGAGTCCCATAGATATCAATTGGCATATTTTCATGATTGCACTTTTATATCTGCTGCCACAAAGTTCTATTGTCATAAAGATATTTCATCTCTATTTTTATTGTTGTTGAGGTGATAAAAAATATATTTTCTCCACGTCTCTTAAAATTGTCTTCTATTGCAGACTGAATAAATTTCATGGGAGAAACAACGAGAATTTATTTTCTCAACAGAATTGACATTAAACGGCAAGATTTTCTTATTTTCTGGCAATAGTCATCATTTTTGTTAGAAAATGTTTATTTGGGGTGTTTCCTAATAAAGGCAAATTATTTTTTGAAATATTTCCTAAATAGTTAAGAAAGATATGTTTAACATATTCATTTATATTTCAATAGATAAAGGTTCTCCCCAACTTATTCTCATTTTATACAAAATCATCTAGCCAAATTCACCTGTAAAAGTGCCATATTATTTTTTGTTTTGTTTTTAAAAATTTATATACTAATTGCATTGCTCAAGTAAAGAACTTTTATCTGATTAAGTGGATGGTCAACCTTTTAGTGGCAATTAAGAGTTAGTATTTGCTTTGTTGAGGAAATATTTGGAAACATGCACTGGTATTTAATTGTTTCTTAATATCATCTACTATTTGAATTGCAGCTTTTCATTCATTACTTTTCAAATGAAGAACTAGGATATCATTTCTTCTTGACAGCCTTCGTAACTTCCAATAAATATTAGTATTACCATAGAAGCATAACAGATCGTTTAGGGAATAAATCAGCAAACCAAAGGAATAGGATTTTTTGAAAAAATCGGCAAAAATTCGAGGAGAAATCAGATGTACAAAAAAACATGAAAATTTGATGGAAAACAGTTAATGCTACATTTTTTTAAATTACAGGGCATTTCCATAGCACAGATATATTGAGAGCTAATAAAATATAGAGTTCAACCCATCAATTGTAGAAAATAGATTTTCATTGTTTATATTCATATTGCTGATTACAGAATATACATATTACATATATAAAATATAAATGTATATTATAGAATACATAATATACATATATAGAATATTTCCAGAATACATAATATTTACAGAATTCTACAACTATTGTGTATCGAATATTTGCGAGCACAATATACATAATATAAGTTTTTCTATACATTTTTCAATAATACATATTGAATATACAAATTTGATATACAAAATACAAACAAATGTAAATAGAAATTCCATACATACGGCAAATTTGATATATACGAGATAAATTCGAGAAATACTTCTTGTTGCAGCATGGACAGGTAGTTCGATGAGAATAAATTTGAAGAATGCCATGAATGCTGTCCATCTCTGGTTGCCATCTGTTTCTGGTGTGTGTGATTTCAAGTCTGTGTGCATTGTCTTTATAAGAATCAGTAGAGCTTTTTTGGTGCATTTTAGGGTTTGTGGAGACTGTTTTCTCCGCGGTTTAGGGATTTCAATGACTGCAATTAAACCCAATTTAATCCGGAGTTAAACTTGATTTTTTGCCAAAAAATTGTTAACTGTTGTTGACCGATTTTTCCTGATTTTTGGGGGAAAATATCAGTGCTAGCCCCGATCGCCAATTAATTGGGTATAATCGGGTTTTTTTGTACAATTATGTTTTCTATGATTCATATTGTTGATTCTATAGGAAAATATTCAGTTAACTTTTCAAAATGTAAGTCACCAAATAGTTGCGTAAGTGTGAGATCAAATATTAGCCACGTGTATGAAGTACCTGAGATCAAAATGAATTATAAAAAATAGATTTTTTCATTTATATTCGTATTGCTGATTACACAGGCAAATATTCAGCTAACTTTTTGAGAGGGAAGTCACCGAATAGCTATCTAAGTCTGAGATCAAATATTAGCTAAGTCTATGAAGTAACTGAGATCAAAACTTATCAGACTTCTAAAGAGGGTAGTCGCCAAATAGTTGTCTAAGTTTGAGATCAAATATTAGCTAAGTCTACAAAGTAATTGAGATCAAAATTTATCAGACAACAATCTATCTACTGTTAAGAATTTATAAAAAGTGGAATATATTAGAAGTGGAAACCATTTTGAAGTCATCCAAGACCTTCATTGTGATTGGGGTAAGTAGTTTTGTAGGGGTAGTTCAATATTTGAGAAAGCTTATCAAATCATATTCTACAATTGCAATGCTTTATATTCCATAATGGCAATTGGTAAGTCTTTAATATGGGGTAGAATTCAACCAAAGACATTTGTTTGGTTGAAATAAAAGATTAGCAAGCCACTGGTTTTCGCAACTAGTATTGTAGGTGGAGACGAATGTTAATGATAAAATTAAATATATTAATTATATTTTAAAAGTCATATTTATATATTATTATATACATATTAAAAATATAATATATTAATTATATACTAAAAATAAATATATACAGTATTAATTTTACATTTTTTTATTTTATAATTTATTATATAACTATTAATATATATTAATATTCAATAATAATTTAAACGTTGAAACTATGTTATAATATTAATTATAAACTATAGGGGTTCACTGCTTCCCCTTTAAAGGGCCATCTATAATAGTGCATAATAGTAATAATTTTAAAATTAGTGTATAATATTAATTATATATTTGATCTCATTAGAATACATGGGGGGAGGCATGCAAAGAGCACAGGTCATATTGAAACCATGATTTAGAACAAATTCATTAGCTGCTTTGACACTATCTCACATACACCCACAATTTAGGATGATTGAGGCCCTTTCAAATTTTGTTGATGGTTGTCATTACTCCTCTTACTCATTTGTTTAGGGTTTTCCAAAAGTTGGAAAGAAAACTGAAGGGACAAAATTACAAATTGTTTCCACGCCGATTCCGCATTGACTTCATTTTTGTCCTAGAATCAACCATATTTCTGAGTCTTTCGTCAATTTCATGACTTTTTATAGGATTTCGTAGGTTTTGGCAATGACTTTTTACATTCTTTGCCATTTTTTAGGGACTTTAATATGATTTTAATGTGCTTTAAATGCAAAAAGGTCATTGAAAATCGGATCAACGATTGGTCAACAAATTTTTTATGAATCAGGATTTTTTCAAGGGAAAAATCGGTTGGCTCTAGGATTCAAGATTAATCAGGTATAATCGGGGTTTTTTGTAGATTTCTGCTTCTATGAGTAATACAACTCAATCATATTTGCCAGTTTTAATCTCGAGCAACTTTCACCTACATGATCTCTAGAGCCACATTTTGCATACTTTCTCTGAATTTCTAAATGCTCAATACCAAAAAAGACCGGAATTTCTAAATGTTCAATACCAAAAAAGACCACTTCTTATCAGATCCTGTTGGAGATCTCGGATTCATGTCATTGTTATTATTATTAGTCACGCATTGATTAAATATGTGTATTCCCTTCTTATCACATCCAACTAGAGATCCAGCTCATGTAATTATAATTATTATTATTATTATGTGTAGGTGTGCATGTGTGTCATGCCCCCACCCTGAGACCTCCTCAAAACTAATAGATAGATATATAGATATCTGATTAGAAAACTGTCTTATTTATAAGACATCACAACTTTCTTATACTCAGCCAACCGCTTTTGTTGGGGCGAAAGGCAGACCAAATTATAAGGCAGCCATGGAGGATTAGTATGGTGTCCTAATAAGAAACTATACTTAGAGGTTGATGGAGTTGCCTCCATGCAAGCAACCCATCAAATGCAAATGCATGTATAAAGTGAAATGCAAGGCAAATGGTGTTTTGCATATGAATTAAGCCCCTCTTGTTGCCAAAGGCTGATCACAACAAGGAGGAATTGACCATAGGGAGACCTTGCCCCTACTGTCAAAATAGTTACTTTCGGTTAGAACTCTTTGTAGTGGCTTAGTTTGGTTGAGAAAAGTATTATATGGATCTGAAAAACACTTTCCTGAATGAGGATTTAGACGGGGAGGTTTGTATGGTACAGCCTGAAGGGTTCCAGGTGTTGGGAAAGGAACATTTGGTGTAGGATGGTGAATTACATGGATGGACTAAAACAGACTCACATCAAAATCAATCAGCATTCGTGATTACACATTTAGAAGAAATTTCTTAGATCCAAATATCTATCCCAGAAGTACTAGTGATAACAGTGTAATTTTCATTTCTTATGTTGATGACTTAGCTGTCACTGGTAGTAAATGCTATTCAGAGGGTAAAATCAGATTTACCCTCAACTTTTGACATTACAGGCTTGTGCCTTCTACACTACTGCTAAAGTGTAGGATTTTCATGACTTGACTCTGGAATCCTTGTTTCTCAAATCCATATCCAAATATAATATAGAAAATATGGCAGATTGTAA
Organism: Chamaecyparis obtusa; assembly: GCA_027943335.1. NCBI lineage: Eukaryota > Viridiplantae > Streptophyta > Pinopsida > Cupressales > Cupressaceae > Chamaecyparis > Chamaecyparis obtusa. The sequence goes on along the minus strand of BSBK01004962.1, from coordinate 1,187,230 downwards.
TCCCTCATCAACTGCTATCGATGGACTAACTACCTTAAGGAAATTTTAAAAGGCCACCCACTGTACATAATTGCATGAATGCAACATTGCTTTCCACTTAAATACACTTCTTTTCTTTCTACAAATTTGTCGTACTTAAGTGATCATGTAACCTGACTTATAGCTTATACATTGCTGAAGCCTCTTATAGAAATGTAAAACTTTTATAGATACAGAATGGAAATATAGAAGAAGATATACTCTTCAGTTGTTTGGAGCACACCTAGACATATGCTGTAGCTTCCTTTACAAGGTGGACTTTTATTACAAGCTTTACTTTGACAAAACTAAAAGTAAAAACCAATCCTTTTTTTCTACAAATTTACAGTTATAATTTCTATAGATGGGCAAAATTATTACAAAAGTACTTGGTAAAATATTGAATGGATTAATGGAATGAACACACATTCATTTATAGTTGTACAAAGACAATGTTTCTATTATGAAACAATCATAGAATTAGAAACTATCTAATATTTACAGAATCTACAATATTGACCATTAAATAAGGAATAATAAAGATATTATAAGATATTATTCTAATACCCTCCTGTTGATGTGAACTTTGTTCCAATACAACATGCAAAATCGAATACTTAGCATTTCGAGATGAAACACCAAATCTCCAACTCTCTCTTGAATAAGGATGTTCATATGCTAAACAATGTATACGAATTTTGTGATCAAATGAGACAACCTCAAGGTTCCTTCTTTATTGAGGACTTTCACTCAGTTTTATGATGTGATATGTTGGTTATCACAAAGGGACTTAAGTTATTCATTCAATGGATCTCAACTTGACTTTAACATCTTCCAACCAAACAAAATTCAAGGGAAAGGGTTCAGAAATTCTAATCTACTCTTAGAATGCAAGAAACTATGGATGTCTTTGTGACTCTACTAAATTTAGTTTAGCCATCAACATCAACCAAGCTAGTGCAATCTCCTAAGGTAAATGTAAGATGTTCAAACTACCACCATTCCATTAACACCATCCATCGATACATATCAATGTGAAAGCAATAATCGGAGTTAAGTTCATTATTATGTCAGTTGACCATGCAAGGCAAACTTACAAATAGTACGCAGGTAGTGGTTTGGTCTAACCGAGTTCACCAAAGATGCATCCAAAATCACTTCCATTCAACTAAACACTACTTCTAACCAACATGAAATGAAATCTACTGTAAGTGGAGAACTGTAGAAACCATGCAATACTCCAAAGGAACACAAGTATTCCACCATGAAGACCAACAATGAATCAACAATTACTTTGATAGCATTATGACAACAATTTCAACAAGTCTCCTCTCCTACTCTACCCCTGATCTATTCTTAATCTATTCAGTTACAAATGAGAAGGCCTTGGCCTTTTATAGTTGTTCAAATACAATGAAGGGCCAAGATCAATTCAAGATAAAGGGCCACTATTAATCCATTACAAACCCTATTTAGGGTTGCCGCCACTATCATCCAATTACATGAAGGTGCCATCTTGTGGGCCAATAAGAAAATTACAATGCTTTTGAGAGCCAAAGAGAAAATAGATTAAGTAGAGGCACTAGATGTCTTCCAAATGTACACTTGGCATGATATGATTGAATGTGTTTGTACACATGTAACCGGAGTCTTCTGGTTTGTTGAAGACAAGTGGGTGCCACCTCAGCATCCTCATCTTATAGACTTGATCAATTCTTTGATGATTAGAAAATATCTCTTGATAATCAACATTATCAAGCCTTCAATTGTGATGGCATATTCCCAAATTACTTCATCTTCTCAAATTTTCTCCATCTTCTGAAAATCTTCTCAATGTCATGATTTTGAACTTGCTTGTAGTGATGAAGCCTTCATGCAATTGGATATTTCAAAGTGAACTTGGATTTCCAGAGGAAATTCAAGTTGATGATAATTTTCTTTCACTTGTAGATTTATCCTTTTTCTTTCATAACTTGTTCTTCAAATTCCACTTTGATAATCTGATCTTGAACCACCTTCTCATTTGAAGTTTTGAGCCTGATCTTCTTTGATGGAAGGCTGGCCATTTGTGAATTCTTGCTTGAAGTCCTTGAGCTTGACATTGCCACCATCTTTTTTTCTCCAAACATCTCCTTCAAAAATTACCTTGCAAAACAAAGGAGAAAGACAATTTGATGTTAAGGTTGCGAAAATGATAAACAAAACAGAACTAAGGTACATCTATGGAAAATTTAACTTGATTATTGAAGTTGTACCCATGTAAGCTTTGTATGAAAATCTATTAACTCCACATTTCAACCTGATTTAAATTCTGTTTTTTCTTATTTTCTGAATATTTTTTTAGCTAATTTTGGGTCTGATTTTCATGGTATAGTAGTTTAGTTACACTTCAAAATGGCCAGATTTGTGAACAAAAGCATCATGGACTGCAAATCTGACTAGGAACGAAGGGTGGAAATCAAGGGGGTGTCAGGATTAAGAATCCTGACAAGAGGTCGAATTCTGACCTAGTGTTAGGATTGAGCATTTTCCTTGCCTCTTCATCCTTGTGCGATCTGCATTGGAAGGGTGACATTCTTGTTTCCAGCATTCAAAACCAATTGATTTACAATGCCAAGATGGAGATTTGGGCAATGTCAATATTGTGAATCCTGACAAGGGGTCGGAATCTGACCCTATCAGGATTACTTCTGATTTTATCTTGATTCTCAATCTGCCCTCTAGCCTTTCCAATCCCTCTTACATGCTTTTGACTTCGTTCCAAGGATTGATCATCATAATAGTTTAGTTGTGATCTGCATTTGCAGCTGATCGGAGTCCTTTCCATTTAATTTCAATCCAACTTTTTTTGCTCAAATCTTCAAGACTTCATCAACTTTGCCTCAAATCTTCATTCTTCATCATTTTGATCAATTTAGACTTGAAATATTTCATTAGAAAGTCCAAAAGCCTGGACGGGTTTTTAAAGTTGTCGAGATTTTGCTTGGATAGTAGGGCAGAATTTCAAGGCCTCTCGAGATTATGAATCCTGAGAGGTGGTTGAATTCCGACCTCTCGGGATTATCTTTTCATCTATTTGATCTTTATAATCCCCCTAGACTTCATCGATTCCATTTGATCTTCTAACTTCCGCCCTCTGTTTTGATAATGTTTTCTGATTTTGTTGGATTTTTTATAAGGATCTGCATTTACAAGATCATCACTTTTATCTTGATTCATCTTATTATGCCTCCCTATTATCTTCTTCATCAATTTTGCATTAGAACCTTGCCCTTCTTGCCACTTAGAAATTGTTTAGATCAGAGTGGAAATTTGGGCAGTGTCTGTATTAGAAATCCTAATAGGAGGTTGGATTCCAACCTAGTGTCAGGATTATTCCCTCCTTTATATGGTTTGCAAATTGTCAAGTCAGTCCTCTGAATTCATATTTCATGTTTTGAGATCACTTTCAAGGCTCTTTTCCATGTTTTTCATTCTGATTTGCATCCTTGATTGATTAAAATTCCTCAACATCTGATTTCCATCCATATTCATCTTCAAAATCTGACCTCTTACCTCCAATATTTCGATTGGTTTTCATCCTTCATCTTCAATTTTCATCATCTTTATCAACTTGGAGTTGAAATTTTGCCTTGGATTGTCCATAGACTTGAGCGAAATTATGAGGGCTGTTGAGATTTTACATAGAGAAAGAGGCAGAATTTTGACTACTCTCGAGATTAAGAGTCCTGAGAGGTGGTCGGATTCCGACCTACTCTCAGGATTACCTTTGGCAAATTAACTCCCAAGATCATCAATCTTTTTCCTCGCTTTTCACAGCTTGGACTTCATTTCTCATGATTTTTTCTTCATCATTGACTTAATTTTCGTTGGATCTGCTCCTTGAAATCTGATTGTAAGCCTTAGAACTTTTCTTGATTCACCCCTTTCACTCATTCATCTCTTGGTTTTTTCATCAATTCAAACTCAAATTTCACCTCATGCTCGATTGGAGACCCTTTGGACCAGGTCTGTCAAGATTTGGAATCCTGAGACCAGGTCGGAATCCGACCTGTTCTCAGAAGTATCTCAAAGGGAGAGATTTTGGTTAAGTATGCTTCAACAAAAACCCAAGTTTGCTTGATTATTTCCTATGAGATTATGGCTTTGGTGATCATCTTTGCCTCTGATTTTAGTGAGATTCATCTGTTATCTGAATGTTGAAATTCTCCTTTTCCCACTTTCCATACCCAGATTGTTTCCATTCTCATCTTCAAATTTCATGCCTTGTTCATAATCCTTGAATTTCACTCTCATTGCACTTGTTTGTTCTGGAAATCTTGATTTTCTTGGCCATGACTCTAAATCAGATCTGAATCCTTTAACTATCAGAACTTTCATCCAAGATTCGCTCTTCACTCTCTACATCGATGCCATTTGAATTTGTTCCTCATACAACCTTCATGGCCATCACACTTTGATGGTGCTTCTCATTTTTCAATTCATCATCTCTCTACATTATCGTCGAGGTGAGCTCCTTGGTTTCTACGCTAGACTCTTGACTCCTAAATGGGCAAAGTTGCTCAAACTCATCTCTCACACTTGGAGACTTGAAAATTGCTACCAACTAAGACCACTACTACTACAGCCAAAGCAAAAAGAGGGGGTCCCCATTGCAATGAGGCGATGCTGTGAAAACCTCACAACATCTCCCTTAATGGTCAATCTATCAACTACACCAAGTTGCCCCTTGAATTTTACAAACTTGTCTAGGCTCAGAGACTTGGTGAGAATTTTTGTGTCTGGTCTATAGTTGGAACATACAGCAATTGAATTGATCCTTCTTCAACCAGCTGTCGGATGAAATGACAATGAAGGTCAACATGCTTGGTTCTCTCGTGGAAGACCGGATTCTTGGTCAGTTTGAGCATCCCTTGATTGTCACAATAAAGGGGAGTAGGACTTGCTTGAGACATATGCATGTCTGAAAGCATCCTTCAAAGCCAAACTACCTCACAAGCTACTTTAACTGTTCCTCAATTCTCAACTTATGTTGAGGAAAGAGACACCACCTGCTGCTTCTTGCTAGTCCATGTGATTGCACCAAATCCTAAACTGAAAACATACCCAGATGTTGACTGTCTGTCATCAATGGAACCTCCCAAATCCGAGTCTGTAAAACCAATAAGTTTAAGATCATGACTTCTATTGTACAGAAGACCAAAATCAGAAGTGCACTTCACATAACATGGCACACGCTTCGCTGCTACCCAATGATCAGCCTTGGGGGCTGTCATAAAGTGTGAAATGTAGCTCACTGCAAAATTGAGATCAGGCCTAGTGGCAGTAAGGTAGATGAGTCTGCCCACCAATTGCCTGAATGATAATTCATTCACCATTGGTGAATCTGATTTGGTTGTTAGCTTCAGCCCTTTCTCCATGGGTGTGGATGTAGGTTTTCAATCTTGCATCCGAAACTTGTCCAACAAACTACGAGCATACTTAGACTAAGATAAGAAGATACTACCTTCAGCATGCCAGACTTCAACACCTAAACAATAGTGTAAAAGGCCCAAGTCTGTCATGTCAAAAGATTAACACAAACTCTGTTTGATTTGATCGATCAAAAGTGTCAAAATGCCAGTGATAATGAGGTCATCAACATAGACAACAAGAAGAAGAATACCATCACTAATGTTTTTGACATCCATCATCAACATAGACAACAAATTCTTCCTGCAACTCAATGTTGAGTAAGGCACTCTTAGCTAAGTCAGCTTTTTACTTAACTTTATAGACCCATTTGCAGCTAATGGGCTTCTTCCCTAGAGGAAGATCAAAAAGGACCCAAGTGTTATTCTTCAGAAGACTCTAGTGTTCAGCTTCCATAGTCGTTTCCCACTCAAGAATCCCTTTAGCCTCAATATATGTTTGAGGCTCAAAAATACTATGAATGTTGGCCATGAGAGAAAAGTTGATTGTATCATGTTCCTTGCTCTTATTTCTAGAAGATCTACTCTCGATGAGCTCATAAGGACGGAGATCATTGATTGTCTTAGCCCACCATTTAGACCAGAGAGTAGAAGAACCAACATCAAATGCAGAAGGAATAACTGAAACAGGTTCAACAGGAGCATCATCCAAACGAAATTCAAGTAGTGTCATCAAAGTCAAAGTCTGCATCATCCCTCCCATCAAGTGAACCAAATGGAAGTTGGACACCCAAATCACTAGCCTTCAAAGGTTGATCCTCAGCATTTTGGACGGATGAAGAGAGTTGAAAAGGTCCTCATTCTTCATCAAAGACATCACGACTAAAGATAAGATGATTAGTGTCTATATCAATCAACTGGTAAGCCTTTTGGTTGTCACTATACCCTGTGAACATAATTTTCTGACTCTTGGAATCCAACTTGGAGCGTTGGGCATTTGGAATCCATACATATGCTAAAGAGTCAAAGACTTTCAAATGACTGATCCTAGGCTTGTGACCAGTCTAGGCTTCCTCAGGAGTCTTCCCCTTAGCAACCTGTGTGGGAAACTAATTAAGGAAATGGACTGTAGTGAAAACTGCTTCTGCCCAAAATTTCTTAGGAACACTCCTATGTTCCATCATTGACCTAGCCATTTCAGTGATAGTGTGATTCCGACGTTCAACAATGTCGTCCTGTTGCAAAGTGTAAGGTGTGGTTAATTGGCATTTGATGTCATGTGTATCACAGAAGGTGGAGAAAGCAGTAGAACAAAACTCCCCCCCCCCATTATCTGACCTAAGAGTGACAATAGGACAGCAAGGCTCTTTCTACTAAAGCCTTAAATTTCTAAAATACAGTAAACACATCTGATTTTTGTCTAAGAAAGTACACCAACATTTTACGACTAAAATCATCAACAAAAAGAAAGAAATACTTGACACCAATAACAGAAGAAGTATTCGTTGAACCGCATACATCAGCGTGAACCAACTGCAATACCTTTGAGGCTTGCCATGATTCAGCATACTCGAATGGCGTCTTGTGTTGTATCCCAATCTAACAAGCTCCACAAATGTGGTGATGTTGAGTCTGGATCTCAAGTAAACCAAGAACAAGATCCTCCTAAACAAGTTGAGCAAGATAGTGAATGTTCAGGTGACCATACTGTTGATGCTAGAGACTGTTGATGGAAGATGGTTCAAATGCAAAAGCATGCTCAAGAGAAACACCTAAATCCACAAGTTTGTACAGACCATGATCCTCGATGCCAACAACTATAGTAGTGCGCACACGATCAACAATCGAACACTTGTGTAAAGTGAATACCACATCAAGCTGAGGAGAATGCCACATAATCTGGCTCACTGAAAGAAGAATGAGTTCCATACCAAGAACATAGTATACATTGAGGAATATGAGATTTCTCCCACTAGACTGTATCTGTATGTTGCCCCTGCAGACAACTGTATACTCTTCTTGTCTACCAAAAATGACAGGATCAATGAAAGATGAGAAGTTTATGAACCAGTCACGTCAATGAGTGAAGTGTCGAGAAGCACCAGAGTCTATGTACCAAGTAGAAGACTTCACATGATCTACAGATCACTTTGCCATGAAAGCATAAAATGCAGATTTTTTCTGCTTTGAGTGCTCTACAACATTGGCCTTAGGCTGAGACCCTCCTTGCTTTCGTTGTTCAGAAGCAATCCAACTCCGACGGTCCTGCACCAAGTGACCAAATTTGTGGTAGTAGTTACACTGAACTTTCTTCTTATTCGAGCTATCCTAAGGCTGACTAGAACCTTTCTACTGAGAAGATTGAGCTTTGCCTTTATCCTTGTGAAAGGATTTGGCCGCAAAGGTTTGATCTGAGGAGGATGAAATTGCACTACTACCAAACTGTTGTTTCCAACGATCTTGCTATAGAAGTTTGATGCATAAGTCAGAAAACTTTGTCAACATTAGTTGCAGTAATGTTGAGTATTTTTATTAAGTGCTCATAAGATTTAGGTAGACTTTTCAAAGTTATGACTACCATATCCTCTTTCGACCAATAGCCTCAAGCTAATCTCGAATGTCCTTAATCTTTGTAAGATGCTCCTGTAACGACATATGCTCATCCATCATGATAAAAAAATAGATGGTTCTTCAAGAAGAACGCATGGCTCTTATCTAATGTCTCATGGAGATCCTTCAAAATAGTCTAGATCTCTATAGCTATCTTGCCGAAAGGCACTTGTGACAACTAATCATCAATAACTGAAAGCTTGATAAGCATGACTGCTTCTCGATTGCGCTCGTCAAACTTATCCTAATCTTGTCCAACTCTAGTAGGACGAGACTAAGTGCCCAAAACGAGCTCATCAAGGCGATGATACTCAAAGACAGTCATCATCCTCTGCTTCCATGTGTTGTATTTTTTGTCATTGAATCGTTGATTGCCTTCCAACGTTATGTTAGTCAAAGACACCATTGGCACGTTTTCCAAGACACGTATAATGAGAAATTCTAAAAAGGCAACAAATAGAGTGCAAAACCTGATGCATGGATCCCAATGCATGAACAAAGGCAGATTCAAGTATAGACTTCAAGAATATGAAGTGCAGCTAACGCATTTCCTGAAGTGTAGACCTAGAAACCTTTAAAAAAAACCCACAAAGAATTTGTTATCAAAATATGAATCCAACTAAAAAATCCAAAGGATTTTGCAAAAACCCTAGTCGGATGGAAATGATAACTAAAGGTCTGCAAATACTAGAAAAAAATTGCAAAAACCAGTATAAGATCATAGAGAAAACCCTATTCAAGCCAAAAATTTCTGAAAACAATCTGCTGCAAGTCGTGAGAGGCAAATATAGGGCCGCCGTGGAAGAAAAACCCATGAAAAAATCATGGTTGCACAAAAGCGGCACCAGAAAGGGCTCGAAGATCTTCCAAACGCGTGTAAACAGAAGAAAAAATCCTTGTCGTCACCCAAAAACCTGAGAAAAAGGGTCATAGTGGAAAAAAAAGTGTTTTCAAGAAGAAAACAGCGACTGCAGCAGAAATATGGGCCAGAAAAATGGAGCACAAGCCGCAGGTGTTTTTAGGCAAAAAGAACATGCCAGAAAAAAACACTTGAGCATGGAGAAACAACCAAAAAACTGGTCGTGCAAACAAACAAACGCAACATGACGCTGAGCAAAGAAGAAAAAGAACAAAAATTCAAAAACCCCGAGTCGGGTTTTGAAAGAAAAAAACTCCACGATCAGAAGCCAGGAAAGAAAATAATCTGCCCAGGAAAAGAAAAAAGAAAGATGTTTTTCCAAAAAACTTAAAAAAATTCATCCAAAATTTCTTAAGAAAAACAAATCCAAGTTTTAGCTCCGATACCATATTACGAAAGTAATTGGTAAAATATTGAATGAATTAATGGATTGAACAAACGTTCATTTATAGTTGTACAAAGATGATGTTTCTATTATGAAACAATCGTAGAATTAGAAACTATCAAATATTTACAGAATCTACAATATTGACCATTAAATAAGGAATAATAAAGATATTATTCTAATAAAAATGACCAATGAATTAAATATCATTCAATGTACCTTATAAAAGTCTACAAATGCTATCCAGATTGCATAGTTGCATGAACACAAGACTTTTTTCCAATCAAGCATATTTCATTTTTGCTTTCTACAATTTTTAGCCATACTTCTTGTTCTAGTAACCAAGTCACATAAGCATAAAACTTCCATGGAGACAACATGGAAATAGGGTAGAGGCCTTATTCTGATGTTTTATTTAAAAATATATACACAGACAACCGCTTCCTTTACACCATATAGCTTTATGTATACACTTGATTGCTTATTATGGATAATTATCTTATAAGTTAACAAAAAGAAAATTCTGGTTTGACAACGTTCCTCATGTTTGCACCTAGAAAAGATTAAAACCCTGAGTTGTAAGAAGAAAAATAGAAAATGCATTGTGTGGCTTCAAGGGCGGTGCTTATTAGGAAACAATTTTGTAAAACCCTCTATAACAACAAGATGACCAAACCTGATGAGCTTTCTAAGTTCCATTAGGGACCTGGCAATAAAATATTTCTAGCCAATAAATGAATAGTAGTTGCTCTTAATATAACACCTTTTCGCATTTCTCATTCAAAGCCTTAGCCAGCATATATAAGACAATGTATGTCCACGATTACTGAATAGGGAATTCTCTTTTAAATCCTTTGTGATTTATAACAGTTTAAAATATCCCAGAAAAGTCTACAAAAAATATCTTGCATCTATAGATTACATTTGATTAAAGTGTGGTCTACCTGTGAATTTGCACTCAATGATTTTACAGACTTTTCATGTTTATGTCCATTATCACTTACAAGGGAATTCTTTTTTAAATTCTAACTTTGTGATTTGTAAAACAGTTTAAAATATTCCAGAAAAAATGTAAAAAAAAATATTTTGCATTAATTACAGTATGCTCTACCTGTAAATCTCCACTCAATGGTTTTACATAGACTTTTAGTTTTCATGTGAAAAATCTTCAGCCATTAAAAGCCAAAAAGCCAAATGGAACAAGCTCAAGTGCTAAATGATCTGGGCTTTCATAATGAAGACCCATGTAAATTATAAACTACCACTTCCAATTCTGGCCTTGGCATACCTCAAGGAACAAGGACAGGTGCAAGTCGTGGGTGAACTCAAAATAAGTTTCCCTAAGCTGTGGCATCTGAGCAAAAGAACTCCTAGTGAGGAAAATTTCCAAATCAAAAAACAAACTGTATGCATAATTGGTTCTGCCTATCCATAGACTTTTTGACTGCCACCTGTTCAAATCAACTGTGAAGTAAATCATGGCTTTTTAGTTTTAATCCCAAGAGAATACTAACAGCAGCAGATGCAGACTAATTACGGTCTTGTCAAATCAACACTACCACTGCTACAGATTGACAAACCCTGCATAACGATCATGAGAATATGTTTCTCTCATTTACTTTTGTTTTTTCTCTGGAGTTATAGAAATGCATCTCTTTAATTGTAACAGTGGTTGTGCAAGGATCTAGATGAATGTGGATGAAAGAATCCAAACCTGTATCTTCCATAAACAATGCTCAATAATTACAAACTTACAACTTCAACAAGAAAGTCCCTCAATAAAAATTTAGAACATCTTTCCAACAAAAATACCTGGAATGCCACCTTGTCTTTCTCGTCAATTCTAGAAGTTGAAAAAGTTTACAAGAAATTTGCATTTGTCTTCAAAAGAAGAGACTCATTGCTGGGTTAATTATAGTGGCTTCAAGTTTCAATCGACACTGGAATGAACATGATATTCTGTAGTCCTTCCCCGTAATTTATTTCAAGAAATTTCTCAAGGTGGAATTTCCTCCATTTATTTCAAAGAATGATTGAGAAAATATAAAGCAAAAGAGGAACTACGATATTGTCAATAATATTTTATGCAATTACAAACTTTAAGAAAATAGTTATCAGAGGAAGAAAGTAACCATAGGATAAATTTCATATTATCGGATGCATTTTAACATTTGAATGCAATTCGCGTAATAGTGCAAATGATCCACTCACCAGCAAAAGCTCCTTTTGAAAGATCAACAAGATCCCGCAGAGCAAGAAAATCACTATTCTCAAGAAGATAACGACGTGACCGAAGACTGCGTTGTATTGTCGTTCGAGATGGGCACCGCATACATGCAAGCATTCTGCTCAGTTTCTTTCGCATCTCCATAACATGAACCAGTACAGGTACCTTTGAAAATATAAAGGGATTAACTGCACTAACACAAAGCATGGGCTGCAAACAACATAATAGTTTGAATATTAAAAAAATAGGACCACGAAAACAAAAGATTATATATTATATTTTGTAAGTGTATAAGTTGAGCCTATTAGTTGAACATTGAGATAATGAACAGTTACATTCTTTCTCATTAACTGTAAATTAAATAACGGATGAAACCCACAAAAACAGTTATAGTAAAAATGTTATTTTTTATTTGGGCAGTGAAAAGTCATAATATCGGATTTCAAAGCAAGCCAAGAAGTTAAATGGGTTTCATGCTCCAACACTGAATCTGAAATTCTTAATACAAGGTCTGAATTTTTTTTAAACTAAAATAAGAGGTATGCATAAGTGAGGGCTTGGTAATCATGTTGTGAACATAACACACTGTAACTTATATTGATATCCTCAAAAAATGGTTTTCTCTGGAAAAATAACCTGGTCATAAATGGAATCTAGATATGCTTTTGATAACTGACAAACAGGACGTGGAGTGAAGTCCCAGTGTTGCAGAACTCGAGCTGGCAGTACTGAAGTTTCATTTAAGTGGCATGAAGTGCAGAGTAATTGTCCAGTATACTCACAAAGACGTGGTTTTCCCCAGCCCAAAGTTTGCACAAATTCTTCCATCAAACCTTTTGCTATATCTAGGTGCTTGTAACAACCTGCACATGAGTAATGTTGTTCTTCCAACAATTGCTTCAAAGATTTATGTGGATGGATATGAACAATAAGCCCTATGGTCTTCCCAAAGGTGGAAAATTTCTCACTATCGCCATCTCTGTAATCACTGATACTGATCTCAGCGTGTGAACTAAGTGACAAGTCTTGGAGAGAACTGCAACTAGACTCTTTTCCATTTGGTGTTATCTTGACATTTTCAGTTGCATTACCTTTCAAAGTAGCAGCTGTATCAAAAAGACTTTTCTGTGGTAACAAAAACCAAAATAATGGTGGTGCTGAATCAAATGGACTTCCTGCAGAGAGAAGAGACCGTAGGCACTCTTGAACAAGAGCACTTCTTTCACTGATGACATCTGGGGAAGCATTTCCAAAAACCTTACGGGACTCTCTTTCAACAAGTCCCCATGGAGAAGGAAGATTCAATCTGCTTTGACCACAAAATATCTTTTTCAACTGACGATAAAGACCAAGGAAATCACGGTATCTCCTCTCAATCTCCCATTGATTTCTTCCACTATGAACTTTTATTTGATATATGGTATACTCCTTTACACCAACCAACCTTTCTCCAAATGAGGCTCCTCCTGTTCTTTGCTTTGCCCCAACAACTTCAATCCAATCAATTCTTAAGGTAGTCTGCATGTGTTCTGAATCACTATCAGCATCTGATGTAGAAGCACCTAAGCCTTCATTTTTATAACCCCTGGAAGATAGCTTAAATTGGCTTCTATTGGTGTGAACAATCATACCTCCAACACTTCCAACTGAATCAAGTAGCACATCCTCCATGTCATGAACAGTGTCAATATAAGATTCATTCACATCCAACTCCTCAACATATCGTGAAAGCTGCCAAATAACATAAAAGTGTAGAAATATTCAGTATTGAGCAGAAAAATGTTCTGTATTGAGCAGAAACTATGGTCCAATGCAAAGCCTAAACTAATTTTTATAACGACAATATTCATATTGTTTTTCCTGATTCAAGATTTCAGATAGAAATAAAACAGAAAAACAAGAAATGTAAAGTGTACATGCTAAAGATTATTATAATATGCATTACTAATTAGACTGTACTTGTATGTATTTATTTTTAGTATTGACTGTTAGTAATTTAGAAAAAAGCAAGTGATGATTACTATATATATAGTAATAAGACAATAATCATATTTAATTGTTCAATTAAATCATGGGTTGCTTGTCTCCCATCTTCTTTCAAACTTTGTCTTTAACTTTGTTGTCCATTATTCAATATAAATCACAATAAACACATAGTATGTAAGAGTTCTGCTTTTCTCTCAAAAACAGTGTACTTCTCAAAAAGTTTGCATGGTATGAGGAACTGGAGGTGAGGTATTTAGCAATATATTATTACAAGAATAACCAGCATGAAATATGACATATGGGTGAACAAGAGATAAGAAGGCAGTTCAGTCCTTGAAAACACAAGTTTATGCTGGTTGAGAAAAATTCAAAAATAAGGTCGTGCAAGGCAGACAGATGTGAAAGAGGATAATATGAGTCGAGCCAACAGCAAGAGATTTCGTTGGAATTTCTAATGCCTAAAAAACTCATTGAATCTATCTGCAGTTCATTAATTTTTTAAGTCTGCTCTTTTCCAATTAAAGAACCTGGAAAATTTCTATAAGGAGTTAAAGTCCGTGATAGAGCCAACAATTGAGTTTTTTGCAAGGAATTGAAGAAAATAGAGAGTGAATTGACTTTCAAGGAGATTAAATTATATTCTAAGTAAACATAAGTTAAGAACTAAAAACTGCACAATTGACTGGGCAATTATAGTACAGTGGATTCCCAAAGCTTCATGTGACAAGATAGGTTAAATGCTTAGTTACCGATGCGTCCACAGGCATCATGGATGCGGAAGCGGATGCCTGTGGAGGCGGATCCGGGGGTGGATGCCCTGTGGGTGCTACCCGGAAGCCACCACAGGCATCCGGATGCAAGTGGATGCAAAATTGTAATGATCTGTTCCCAAACAGAATACCATTGAGTACTCCGATACCTAGCAATTACCATCTGCATCATAATCAACGCAGCAACATTACATTACAGTAGCTTTTTGATGGCAAAATTACATTGCGGCAATAAAAACGATTCTCTAATGTTTGCATGCAGTAGCATTATGGCTCAGAATTACAATATGAATTGCACTTAACAAAAGACAAAGACCGTTGGTGTTAGAGATTGTTTACCCCAGCATTAGACAATAATAATCCGCCTAAATTAAGAAATAGGGAAATTGTTGAAGTGGCATCAATATCATACAAGTCTATGGAGATAATACTCAAGGAAAAAGTGACGCTAGTTTCATACTAGCAATTGGGAAAAAAGAAGGATTAAATCAAAATTAAACTATAAACTGTTAAAGAGCAACAGTTTGGATGAAGGGTCGTTACCCTTTCCTCATAAAGATACAAATAGGGAAGAAAAAGTCAATTGTTGAGGGAGGAATGAATACAACTAACATCAATCATCAGCCATCAAAATAATGGTGGAGAAGGATTTCTCATAGATACACTTGAGCAGCTAATCAAGTTGTTGATTTCCAAATATGAAATATCTTAAATCTTGATCAATGGTGAAGTATCATTATTCATACTATCAAATGATTTATTTTTGTATATTTCTTGCACTTCTTTGCATATATGATATATATAATATATTATATATATATATATATATATATGTATGATTATATATATAAATATATAATTATATCTATATAAGGATATATATATATATATATATATATATATATATATATATATATTTATTTTTATATATATATTTTTTAAAAATACATATATATATATACACGCATCCATATCCCCTTAAAAAAAATTTCACGCATCCGCACATCCGATTCTTGCATCGGCATCCGCATCCGAATCCGCACCCGAATCGGTAACTTAGGTTAAATGATATTAATCAAACTCAAACAAAAAGAGGTGTTTGAAGAGAAGAACAAAGGGGCCTCTGAGTTAATAAAGTTATCCATTTGTGATGAAGTGATGGCATCAGCATGCAGGAGACTTGTGGAATCAATTATACTCTCTATATGCAATATCAGTTAAAGGCTCTGCTCCATGGGGACGCATCCCCTATGCTGGTACCCTCATTCCTCTACCGAGGATGGTACGGGGATGCGGGGACGGCGTTTAAAGGTACCCCACCCGTCTCCAATCTGTGCAAAATTAAAAAAACATTTCTAAGACAACTCTGAGAGTGGTCAGGGATGTAGCGGACAGCCAGAAGTCCCTGGAACGGCCAAGGGACTCCTAGTTGTCCTAGGGACTTCTAGTTGTCCCCTATGGCCCAAGCCATTTTTGTAAGGCCAGTTTCAAAAAAACACATTTTTTAATTTGAAAAAAAGATTGGCTAGGCCCACAAGGACACCCAAATCACATTTAACAACACCAAAACCTAATCTAAGCATAAAATAACCAAAAAGAAGAAAAAGAAATTCATTATTGCAAAGGAGAAGAGCAGCAAGAGAAAGAGCAAATGATCAAGGAGTGAACAGCAGTTGAAAGAGGAGGTTAAACCAACCAATCTACTTGATTTAGACTCTTAGACCAACCATCTGCTGATTATGGACAGCAATATATTATTGTATTTTCTTAGTCCTATGTTTATTGTTTACAAACTTCAGTTTATGTCATTTCATAGTTGACACTTGGAGCCTTCGGGCATTTTTGTTATTATTCAAATATAATATGTATGCACATTGACAATGAAAGTTTCTACAATGATGAAATACTTTTCCAAATCGTTCTCAAATTAATCTAAATGTATTAAGCTTCTAGAATGTTTATGATGAATGCTTTGTGAATGTTATGATATACATATTTGAAATTTCTCTGTATTGTTAAAAATTCCACTATTTTTTTAACAGTTGTCCCCTGTCCTCTCCTAAAAAATGGCACAAAAGTATCCCTGTACCGGAAACACATCCCATCATCCCCTTCTGTCCCCATCCCTGAAACTCGGTGGAACATAGGTTAAACAAAGTGTCTTTATGTGAATAAGACACTCTTGTCACTCAGATGGTAGGATAATCTTTTGCTGACCATTTGCTGAATTTAAAGGATATCATGGAGCAACTTGCAATATTTACAAACAAATTCAATTAGGAATACATGGTAGTACAAAATGCTTGATGATTTGTATATATAACAGGAGCAAGCAACCATTCTTCAATGTGATAATAAAAGTGAAATAAAACTTGAAAACAGTTCAATATTCCACATGAAACAACCCATGTAGAAATTTGCTATTAGTACACACAACAGTTGTTGGCATTAAGAGATGGTAACTGGTAAGCCTGCTACCAGTACATTGCAATTAAGTATTGTCATTGATTGGCAAAAGAGAAAAGATCAATCTCACTCTAAGGTCCAAAGATCTAAGGAGATCTGTATGTAAAGAGGTTGGTTTGGCAACCGGTGACACTATGCAAGGAAGAAAAGACTATATCTGCTAGTCAAGAGCAACTGGTCACTAAGCAAAGTGCATCAGCAGCCAAGTAAAGGATACAGCCAAGGACAGGGATACAACCGGTGTCAACAACGCAACCGAGGAAAAGGTGCAACCAGTGAAGGAAGGAAAAGTGATAGGTCAAAGTTCTTACCTGTTCACAACATGAGGATCTCAACCAATCAAGTGAAGACTTCGGTATGTTACGAAGAACCGGGGAAGTCATAGTCAACTAATTGTTTGAACCAGCTCTTTGACCGGGATTTACTGCACTAAATCCGGAATGACTTTGAGTTAACATGGTGATCGGTTCGAGGCGCATTTAAAGGTTTTAAAGCCGAAGTTTGTGGCTTTAAAACAAGGAGTTATCCCTTGTGAAGAAAAGGTGCTTGACACGCATCTATTGTTTTCTTCATAAAGCAGATAAAGCAAGAGCATGCATCGGATGTTTCCTCAGTGAATTAATACTCCACTGAGTGATGTATCCGAAAAGGATCTGTAATTAGGTCATGCATGAAAGGCGCAAGTAGGGCAACAACTCTATATATTCTTCTGCCTATTGAGAATATAGGTTGCCCTCATTCTGCCAAGAGAAAAGAGTGAACCTGTACGCAGAAAAGCTTGGGTGAATAGGAAAGAGAAGTAGAGAAAGAAGAGTGTGCAGAGAAGCACAACAATAAAAGAGAACACACCTGCGGCGACCGGTGATGCTTCTCAGTTGAGCATAATACAGATCTTATCAAGCTAAGCAAAGCCATTTGTAAAAGGTCATTCCCTCTATTGTTTTCTAACAACTACAATAGTTTAATCTTAGTATTTGGGTGGACTCTAACAAGTCCCTTATATCAAATTCCTTAACCGGGTGACATCTTGTAAGATGTTCTAAGTCCTCTAACAAGGCAGGCACTAACCGGCCTTACTGTAACAAATCCCTTAATCGGGTCGCATCTAATAGTGCGTTGTAATCCTTTAACAGGGAAGGCTCCTAACAGGGTGCACTTCAGAAGAGTGCATAATTTGTGAAGTCTCCTCACACCGTGGTTTTCACCCAAATTGGGTTTCCACGTGATAAATCTGATGTCACTGTGTGATTGAATGCTTGATGTTATTTTATGCTTGAATTTGTTTAGCTTACAGTTATAAGCATACTTCATCAGATTTATTTTAAAGAAGTTTTATAGGTGTTGACTCACCCCTCCCCTCTCAGCACCGGTTGGGACTGTCAATTGGTATCAGAGCTCCAGGTTTATTTTCTTTACTACTTAACTGCATAAAGAAAAAGTCAAGATGATGAGAAAGGAAGGACCAAAGTTTTCGAAGGAAAACTTTACTCTGTGGTGTAGCAGAATGAAGCTGTACATGAAGACCACTAGTGATCAATATTGGACTCATGTAACCACTGACTACAATGAACCTGTTGGCACTCTGACACTTGATGAATTGAAGATTAAGACTGAGCACACGGCTGCTATGGATATGATAGCCAGCACTTTACCTGATCATGTCTATGCTGAAATTGAGAATTTAGAATTTGCTCACAAGATGTGGGCTAAGCTGCAACTGGTATATGGAGGGGACCCAAATGTTCAAAGAGCCAAGGTTGAAAGCCTCAGAGGAAAGTATGATGACATGAGAATGAATGAAGGAGAAGACATTGAGCAATACAGCAACCGGATCAAGGAAGTGATCAACTCCATCAAAAGCGCTGGAGGAAAGATCAATGAAGAGGAGATGATTAACAAAATATTGAGAATGCTCAGACCTCAGTATGCCATCTCTGCTATTCAAGAACTCAAATCGGTGACCATAGATCAAGTCACTCTAGATTCCCTAATCGGTAAGTTGACTGCATTTGAATTAAGTAATTTTGATAATAGCTTACCGATTCAAGAAGCATCTTTTAAGACACCGGTGACACTATGCAAAGAAGAAAAGACTATATGTGCTCATCAAGAGCAACCGATCACTAAGCAAAGTGCATCAGCAACCAAGTAAAGGATATAGCCAAGGACAGGGATACAACCGGTGTCAACAACGCAACCGAGGAAAAGGTGCAACCGGTGAAGGAAGGAAAAGTGACAGGTCAAAGTTCTTACCTGTTCACAACATGAGGATCTCAACCGATCAAGTGAAGACTTCGGTAGGTTACGAAGAACCGGGGAAGTCATAGTCAACTAATTGTTTGAACCAACTCTTTGACCGGGATTTACTGCACTAAATTCGGAATGACTTTGAATTAACATGGTGATTGTTTCGAGGCGCGTTTAAAGGTTTTAAAGCCGAAGTCTGTGGCTTTAAAACAAGAAGTTATCTCTTGTGAAGGAAAGGTACTTGACATGCATCTATTGTTTTCTTCATAAAGCAAATAAGGCAAGAGCATGCATCGGATGTTTTCTCAATAAACTAATACTCCACCGAGTGATGTATCCAAAAAGGATCTGTAATTAGGTCATGCATTAAAGGCGCAAGTAGGGCAAGAACTCTATATATTTTTTTGCCTGTTGAGAATATAGGTTGCCCTCATTCTGCCAAGAGAAAAGAGTGAACCTATACGCAGAAAAGCTTGGGTGAATAGGAAAGAGAAGTAGAGAGAGAAGAGTGTGCAGAGAAGCACAACAATAAAAGAGAACACACCTGCGGCGACCGGTGATGCTTCTCAGTTGAGCATAATAGAGATCTTATTAGGCTAAACAAAGCCATTTGTAAAAGGTCATTCCCTCTATTGTTTTCTAAGAACTACAATAGTTAAATCTCAGTATTTGGGTGGGCTCTAACAGGTCCCTTATATCAAATCCCTTAACCGAGTGACATCTTGTAAGGTGTTCTAAGTCCTCTAATAAGGCAGGCACTAACCGGTCTTACTGTAACAAATCTCTTAACCGGGTT
Source organism: Chamaecyparis obtusa (assembly GCA_027943335.1). Lineage (NCBI taxonomy): Eukaryota > Viridiplantae > Streptophyta > Pinopsida > Cupressales > Cupressaceae > Chamaecyparis > Chamaecyparis obtusa. Next base: position 1,167,395 of record BSBK01004962.1, on the reverse strand, counting down.
GCATCTAATAGTGCGTTGTAATCCTTTAACAGGGAAGGCTCCTAACAGGGTGCACTTCAAAAGAGTGCATAATTTGTGAGGTCTTCTCACACCGTGGTTTTCACCCAAATTGGGTTTCCACGTGATAAATCTGATGTCACTATGTGATTGATTGCTTGATGTTATTTTATGCTTAAATCTGTTTAGCTTACAGTTATAAGCATACTTCATCAGATTTATTTTAAAGAAGTTTTATAGGTTATAGGTGCCGATTCACCCCTCCCCTCTCAGCACCGGTTGGGACTGTCAACATCTAGTTTAAGTGCAGCCACCTGATCACTATAAGCTTGCTCTTGTTTTCCAATACTTGAAAATTGTCCAGCATTGAAGTACTGCTGATATTGTCACCAACTGCTTGGTCATTATAAGCTTGCTCTTTTTTTCCAATACTTGCAAATAGTTCAGTATTCCACATGAAACAAACCATGTGGAAGTTTTCTATCAGTACACATGACAACTGGTTTGAAGTGCAATAAACGGCAATAAAAAATCATCCAGCGTTGAAGTAAACTGCTGATATTGTAACCAGCCACTTGGTCATTATAAGCTTGCTCTTGTTTTCAATATGACCCTTAAGGTAGAGTATTAGAATGTGTATTTAATATGGACAATCATATTGTACCTTTTACAATGTATCTATTAATTCAAAACATTAAATGTGAGATGTTATAAAACATTGTCTAACTTTGAATAAAACTGCTGACGTCATCACCAATGGCTTGGCCATGATAAGTAACATGGGCAAGCTTCTTGTTTTTTTTTCAATTTGACCAATAGAGAAGGGTATTAGAATGTGCATTGTTGATCATATTGTACCTTATACAGTGCTTGTATATAATAATTTTAGCATTAAATGTTAGTGATTTAAATCAAATCGAATAGTCAATGACAAGCAATAATGATAGAACAATTTTCATAAACAGGAAGATAGCACCCAACGATATGGAGGAACTGCTAAATGGATTCTCCCACTATGGAGTTTATGGAAAACCAACTTTGATGGGACCTCCAAAGAGAACCGGGGAAAGACAAAGGCAAGCCAAGATCTAAAAGGAACTCTAATCTGGTGCTCTAAGACACACCTTCCTACAAGGCCTAACAAAGAGTTGGAAGCCCAAGCCTTGGTATAAGGCCTTAGACTAGCCCTCTTCCTCAAATCAATGAAGTTTATAGTAGAAGGTGACTCCAAGTTATAATGAATAGAATGTTGAAAGGAACTATGCCCAGCTGGAAACTAAATCATATCCTCCAAGATGCCAAGTTGCTTAAAGGCCAAATTCATTTCCAATGGTTTCCAACGTTCTTTCAAAGAAGCCAATAGACCAACAGTTCTGCTGGCCAGTGCTGGAGCTGAGATGGAGAGCATTTCATCACATCCAAACACCTCAAAGAATGATTAGTTATGACTAAGGAGGTTATCAAGAGCAGACAGCCAACTCATAGCATCATTGGACTAGAGAAGGGGCCAACATGTGCCCTTAGCCTTTATAGTAATGTTGTATGCCAAATCATACCCTTGTCCTTTGAAACCAGTTTATGTGAAGATTAATACATGTAAGAGTTGGAAAACAACAATTGTGGTCCACTTGTGGCTGGAAATTATATCAGCTGATAGGTTATCATAGGCTCATAGCAATGAGGAGTGAAGCCCAATGTGGAGAGGTGCCTTTTGTTGAGTTACTTTCAACCAAATGACTCATAATGATTGTTTCTGTTAAGGATAAACCTGAGATGGTTTTAATTCAGAGCATTTTGGAGGATAAGAATCGGATTTCAGGATAGGGGAGGAGATGAGAGTTAAATTGAGCATGGAAGACACTTTCCTGGCAAATTTGGCCTCCAAACCTGCAGATAAGGACCCTTTCGTTCGGACCGCAAAGATCTCGGTGCAGAGGACCTACCTGCACATCTAGGAGAACCCAGTGGCAATTTAGGAAATAGCCTAAAGCACCCATGGACAGATTGAAACAACCACAGGTGTAAACGTAGCAAGGGGTAGTGAAATGACAATGAAGGACCCTTCTTCCAAAACTTAACAGGATAAGGTTTTGCTTCTAGAGGAGACATTTGCAGCACTAAAAAATCATTATTTGGGTATCATAAAGTTTGACAACTCGGGTGGGTGGAGATGGACATAAAGGGAAACCACCAGCCTACGAACAGCTTTTTTTCAAAGCAGGTACCCAGGCAACCCACAGGAGTACAGCAGCATACATTGCAGCATAAGGCAAGAATCATAAATGTAGAGCACTTCATTTTGAACCCTAAATAAGAAAAATGCATCATTTGAGAGACAAGTTACTCATCGCCACTATCCAACAGTCAAGAACAATGAAATATGGCCTGCATACAACATACAAAGCTCTTTTACAAGATACACAAACCTATACAACTTTCTTTCAGTTGCTCTCTTCCCTAACCCTTCTCCAATCATGACAATGGTGTGCAAACCACTTGCTACCAGAAATAAACATGAGTGCCACCCCATGTGCAGTGTTCAAACTTGATTTAAATAACCTCCTACATATTCCCAAGAGTGTGAACACATATTCCAATGTTTGGAAGGTGAAATGAACAGACAAAATCACTTATATTCCATGCACTCCACATACACTGACCAATTGCTGGTTGCTCAAATATATAATTTCACCACTTCTAACAAGTTCATTGGACAAATGGTTGTAGTGTTTTGCATATTAAGGTGGCATTGTATGCATCAGATACAGAAACACATGTTCATGGCATGTTGCAAGTGGCAAACTCATCCAAATTGTTAAAAATGCTGTAAACATGCAAGCCCATCTTCTTTCCCAAGATGCTCTGAATCATCCTAAATCTTCAACAATCCTGAATACAAACCCTTGATGTTCCAAATGATAGAAACCAACTCTTTCAAAAGAAAGAATTCCTTAACACGTCTTCCTTGACTGGAATGGAAACAAAACCAACCGATTGATCCTACACAAGATCCAATTTTTGGATTAGCTCATAAAGATAGGCAAGAATGGGACAATCTTGGCAAAGCTGAGAAGGAAGAAGTCGGAAAAAGTCTTGTTTGAAGGCTCAAGTCCAAGAGGCAAAGCAAGGAAAGGAAAGGTTGGTCACGATTTAGGCCATGCCATAGGAGAGCAAAGGTAGGAATTCAAGGCGTTTGAGAATTGGAGGCAAGCCTTCTTTCACATGTGGAATCAATACTAGTTGACAAACAGTGGTTAATACTTACAAACAAAATGTTGTCTAGTCATATCCTCTGTGGGTACCCACGAGGGATGCTAGCCATGTATAAGTATTGTAGTGTCTGGTTGAGTTCAATCAACAATTTCTATTCTTAAATAACATAAACTAACCATTTGTTAGATAAGGTGTTAAAAAACTTACATACATATCCTCACGAAAATATAAATTTTAATAAATTTACTTCAGATGATTCAGGAGGATCTCATACTTTAATTGATTCACAGTGCAACCGCAGTTCTTTGCACTATATGCCATTCTCATCACAAACTTTAGGATCTTCCCTAAAACACGTGGTTGTACTACAAAGCTCTAACTCGTGGTTGCTTCTGCCACATAACTTCAGCAGCCTTGTTCAGCACAGCTATTCTGTAACATTTGTAGCATGACAAAACAAAGAAAATGAATCAATGAAAGGGGAACAATTGCATTTCTTGTCACTCCTCTGACTTCCCCTCATCTTCTAAACTTGTATAATACAATGTAGAATAGCTATTATTTAGCAGAGACAACATAGTACAACAAACGGACATCTTGCAGCAGAAATCCTACCTCTCAGATTTTGCATAGAACTGTATCTTGTAATTTACAGTTATGGTATTGTGTCTTGTTGTTCTTGAAATCTATTTTCGCACCACACACACTTTGATATTTGCACTATTATAATTCGTTCATTCAGTTCCATTTGTAATACATTTGAAAATGCTTGTGTTGTCCCAAAGGAAAACCTAGGCCTTGGACCAGTGGTATTAGAACATATTCCATATCATGTCAGTATTGGAGTTTCTCATTGAATCCAACTTTGCATTTTGAGTGCCCAATAACATTAAGTATTAAAAGGAATCTTGTTCTTTAAACTCAAAGCCATTCATCCTGTCTCCCTTCACTATCTCAACAAAAGAAAAACTTATGGCCTTGGAAAGTTGGACCTCAAAAGAGCTATAATGGGGGGTTATACTTGTTGACCAGCTTACAACACGTTTTATGACATCTCATGAGGCGTCTTCGAATGGAGATAATGGAGCCAAAAAGGAGTTGCCAAGATCCTGAGTGGGACATGATGAGCTTACGATAGATATAAGGAATATGTTATTATAATATTATTAGCCTCTGAACTCATCTTGGGATTAGGATGTTAGATTTTGGCTAAGAATTTGGGCACCACATTTTTTATGTTTTTAACTCTTTCCTAGATACCATCTGACAATTTCATGTTATTGCACCCAAAACAAAACTCAATGATTGTGTTACATGAGAGTCATTCATCATCAAAAAAAAATCATTACATGTCAAGTCAAATTCATAAATAGCCATATCTGATCAGATCGCATGTTGTGATGTAGAAGTCCACAATTTGACATTAACAAATGCTTGTAGATTGTCCATGGTAGTAAATTCTTGACAAATGGTGATTGGGATGTAGGATCCGATGCTAATCGAGGGATGAAATATTTTAAATTAAAAATTAAAAAATAAAATGAAAAAAAAATATTTGTCACGACTTTTGGAAAACCTTAGTCCTCTTTCCAAATTATGGCCAACTTAAATGTTGACATCAACATTCAAATAAGAAGAGTTTCAAAAGGTTGACACCAACAGCAAGACAAATCGAGGGAAAAATGAATAATCCAAGTCAACAATTGAAGATTGGCAATTCAACACAAGGAAATCCTCCAAAAGAAAAGAACGCATATTTAAAGAGGATGGTTTCTCGCCAATATTTAATAAAGTCAACCAAAATATATGGAATCACAATATGGAGAATAATATACATCTTGAACAAAAAAGTTAAGGAAAAAGACGGACCTTTTTTAAATTGGATGATTCAACACAAGGCATTTGAAATTATTTGCACATTTTTTTAAGCGTGTCATCTTTAAAAAGTGTAGCCAAGGTTCAAAAATAACTACATTAAAAAAATATACAACACACTCTTGACAAGTGTTTGTCATCATAGTTGGTAATGGCATAGTGTGATGGTTAATTTATGTCATTGTGGTTCTTGCCATCGAAGCTCAAACCCCTACAGGGGTGTTACTAATGAGTATTCATGTTGGAGATGAGGGCTCCCATTTGTGGCCTTGTCGGTTCATAGCTCTAGTCAAAAGCATTTACCCTTTAGAAAAAAAAGTGTTCATCATCAATGAAAAAGTGCAGTCAAAGTTCAAATTGTCATCTTTTAAAAACTGTGGCCAAAGTTCAAATATGTAGTATTCCCATTTTAAGCAAAATCGATTTGTGAACAATTAGCCAGTTTTTGAGCTTTCTCAAACACTAATTGGTATCAAGGGGAGAACTCCAAACTTCTTGGAAAGCACAAGTTCAGTTTTGCAAAGTTGTTGTACATCACAATGAGCTCAAATAGTTACTTGGAGTCCCTTGATGTTTCCAAAATAAATTTTCAACCTTTTTGGTGCTCTCCAAACTTCTTGGAGGACCAAGCTATTTTTAGCAAAGTTACCAAGTTCCTTGGTTTAAGCGCGGGTTCCAATATGGGTGCAATCCTAGTACTGGTTCTCCTTGGGTTCTGCTTGGGCGCTTGGGAATGACCTGAGCGGAACGCAGGGAGAACCCAAGGGAACCCAAAGGGACCCGCAACTATGGGTGCTCAAAAACGGTAGTTTGAATATAGACAATCATATTGGACATAAAAATGATGGATTTTTTCCTAAATCAGCTAGCTGATCACCAATTTTATGGTTATCATTTATATAAGAAAAAAAATAGGAAAATACTTATTATCACAAGGAGTAATAATTGTTTTCAATAAATATATGGAGGTTTATGTAAGATGTTAACTAGCCTTGAACCATCTTCTATATAAATGATTTGTCTTTGAATTCAAAGTGTCACAGTATATCCACTTGTTGGACATGCTAGGTGACTTCGAATAGTTGATCTCACCAATGGATCGTAGCTAAATGCCTAAAGAGACGTGGGCCTAGCATATAAATAGATAATAGGAACAGTAAGTATATGCGCATTACATGGTTTCACTATTCTTTGACCATGTTCTTCAATAGAAATTCTTTCTCGGGATAGAGTTCAACAGAGGCTTCTTCTGCCCTCACTCTCCAAACTTTAGAATTTTAGTATAATAGAAGCTATGTTGGCATTACTAGTAAGGATGCAGCTGGTAAAGAGACCACCGGTAATAATCAGTGGTGTTGTCATTGATGTCTATGCTAACAATGTCCAAATGCTAGGAAACCGGTGACATAGTGATGAGCTCAGTAAAGTCCAGAAATGCACTTGAACAGAGTACTCGGCGCAGTACTAACTGTTCAAAGTTGGTGACTGGTGAAGACAATGACCGGTGAAGACAATGACTGAAGACAGTGACCAGTGAAGACAATGACCAAAGCAATGACCGATGTAGACAAAGAACAGAGAAGTGACTGGTGAAACACTGCATAAAGGTGTAAACCAGTCTATAGTGATCAATAAGATATCATTAAGACCAATGTATGTCTACTATTTGTTGAGACCGGTGAAAGGCACAGTTGACAGATATTGAGGAGATTCCTTTACCATGATTTGTTGCACAATTCATAGCGGATTTTCTATTAAGGGAAAGTTTGCGACACGCATCTGATGTTTCCTTTTAAGACTGAAACACGACTGGATGGTGGATCAACAAGAGATCTTCATGGGGATCGCAACGGCAAAGAGCGGGAAGATCTTTTAAAATTTGATTTGAGTGATTTGCGCTTCTTTCTCTCAACTGTACAGCAGTCCCACGCTTTGCAGGAAGTGTATTTATTCTTCAGTAAGCGAAGATAATCTCTTGCCTTCATTTTGCCAAGAAGAAAAAGTGAAACTGAACGTTGATCAAAGCTACTGCAAAAGAAAGGGAAAAGAAGAAGAGAAGAAGAAAAAGAAGAGAGTGTGCAAGGAAGCACAGTAACCTGGGGACAGCATACCAGTGGTGCTTGGTGATGACTCTCAGTAAATGAAACAGTGATCTTATCAAGCTCTGCAAAGCCATTTCAAGGATCAACCCTTTTATTGCTCTCTAACAATTGCAATAGTCAAATCCCAATATCTAGGTGGACATTAACAAGTCCCTTGTATTAAATCCCTTAACCGGGTGACATCTAGCTGATGTTTTAAAGTCCTCTGACAAGGCATGCTTTAACGAGCCTTATTCAAAATCCTTTAACCGGGTTGCACCTAACAGTGCGTTTGTAATTCCTTAACAGGGGAGGCTTCTCACATGGTGCACTTCAGAAGAGTGCAAAATTTGTGAGTTCCTACTCACACCATGGTTTTCTCCCATTTTGGGTTTCCACGTGATATATCTGGTGTTCTATGTTGCTGTGATTTTGTGTTGATTATTTCTTTTATAGGATATGTTTTGCATGCAGTAATAGTTAGTAGATCTAAGAGTGTCTTCGAGTTTTATTGGGTATTGATTCACCCCTCCCCTCTTAGCACCGGTTGGGACTATCAAGCTCACCACCATTGTCACATAGAATTTCGTCTAGTTTATAACAACTAGCACAAAAAATTGTGAACACAAGTTCACTTCAAGATACCAAAGGCTACTATGTAGACTTTATAGCAATAATTGTCAAAAGAGAAGAGAAGCATGTTCTCCAAGAAGGGCCATGGTTTACAAATAGATCATGGGATTATTGCATTTAGATTTCGAATATGTCATGATCATGGCTATCTAGCAAGGGTTTGTTGAAACTTGAAACCAGCAACTCCAACAATATAATGTATATAGTTGTGACTTATTATTATTATATGTTTGGAGTTTTCAACCAAATGATAAATGAATATGTATGAATCTATGATGTATATATAAATTTATAATTTTCTAATATACCAATATGCATCTATATATATATATATATATATATATATATATATCCGTGTGTGTGTGTGTGTGTATGCCGAACCGGACGAAGCAAAAAAAAAAAATGTCAAACCTACGTACCCGAACCTATATCAAAACCAAGATTGGTAACTTTGATTTTTAGTAAGTCACCCAATCACTTTGGTTCATCGTCATATGACTCAAATATAACTATGGTATGACCAAAATTGCATAATTATGTTATTTACTTACTTTCCAAAACATGGGTGGACAGAAGAGTTATGATTTAACTAATTAACTTTAATTGTCTAATGTTGAAAATACTAAAAGAGAAACTTAGTGTAATAGCTCATTGAAAAGGCTAAGTTACCAGATTCATTTATGGAGGCAACAAAGTCGGGTCCAATCCAGCCTAAAGTCAATACTAGATGCCATTCACTGAAAAGTTGGCCGTAGGTGTATAATTAAGCCCAAAGTTTGTCAGACAAACCCGAGCCGAATTTGGAAGAATTTATGGCGAATGTGAAAATTTGTGGCAGGACTCAGGCCAACTTTGGCCAAAAAACACATTTTATTGACTTTTTTAAAGTTTTTTTTTGTCTAATTTAGTTTATTTGACCCTCCAGCCCTAAAATAGACCACTAAAAAGGCCAAGAAGGTAAAACATGTCATTTGTGCATTTGTCAATGAAAAAGAAAACTTCTTGCTTGTAATGACCCCTACTGTGACTGTTATTATTAGGGATCTATCCAAATAAAATTTGATTGCAAAATACTCTTTCCCAATGAAATATTCTCCTTAACTTAGATTCCCTTGCAACTTATATTGTTAATATGTGGCTCCCTTCACTTATTTGTTGTATATCACACAGATAAGTATCTTAAATCATATATGGTGTTCATGAATCGTATTGGTGAAATGAACAACCCTGATATTCACTCATGAAGTATATAATTCTTATCAATCTGATAGGGTGGAGTTTATTGTGTTGTCCTTGAGAGACTAATGGTCAACCCCACTACCGATACTGTATACCACCCAGTTTATGACATTTTATCATATTACTCTTATCGTCTATGTATTATGTTGCATAAGTATTGATCAATGATACTGCTCTTGTTCAAGTATTCTACAATTCTCCCTAATTTTAACAATGTAAATAGAGTGGGTGTGAATGTACTTCCTATTTGTGGGTGTTACTGACCGAGTCTTCCTTAACCACTGATGTGCATACCTATCTCGTATGACTTGGTCATTGTCCGTATGTGTCTCTGATTGGTACTTGACGTGCTATCCAAATAGAAGAAGCTCAAAGAGAAGATCCCAATGTTAATAAGAGATAAAACGGTTTTCCATTTCATGCCCCTCGATGACTATTGGGGAGAGCCTTCATATAGCTTTTCTCTTGAACGAAGAGTTGCAACCTTTTCGAAGGTTCTAATCACGCCTTTTCCATTGAATAATGGCACACCTTAATACCTGTATCTATTGATTTATTAATCGATTACCTTCCATGATTGCTGATGGGACGGAATAGTAATACGAAACATCAATTGTTCTTAATACTAGACGTCGACCTAAAATTTAATTGCTTCCGCTAGCACGATTTCTCTGGTATCCACGATTGTTAGCTTGTTTAAACCATTATAATAGTCATCCTCATAAATTATAATAGTCGTCCTCATTATAATTACGGAGCAATCTCCAAATTTATTTGTAATTATATTGTCACTATAATTCGCTTCATTATTTAGTTATTATTATTTAGTTATATTAGTATTTTTTTTATTTATATTTATATTTAATTATTTTGTATATATTTTAATTTCAAATGTATATAATTTTTATAAATATAATATTTATACAATGGTAATATATATAATATTTATATTTAAGATCAAATATTTATATTAGCATAATATATCAAATATATATTATATTATTTATCTGTTTTAAATTTTATATTTAATATTATTAAAATCTCTATTGTTCAATTCTTATTTATTATTAAGTTTTATGTCAAACGGGGTCATGACATTGCCTCCATTGCTAAACTTTCTTGTTTGGTTGTCATTGCTCAAGGAGTGTTGAAAGGTGATTGTTGCATGATATTCCTACATGGTTGCAAGGGTGGAGAACTCCTCAAAGACATTGAAGAGGAAGATTTCAACAAAAGAGGAAGGCTTTTGATGATTTTGTTTATTTTTTGAATTTTTCTTTGCATTTTTTTTAACAAAATGAAATGAACTCTCTAGTTTTATTTATTTTTTTCATTTTGGTTTGTGACTATGTTGTTTATAGATTCATAAAATGGCAAATGTTTTTAGCACTGGGAACTCCCAGTTGAAAACAGACCAAGGCTCTTGACTGTGGAAATATGTGGAAATGGTTTAGCAAATGCCAAGTGGAGGAGGTTACGTTTGGATTTGCAGTCATTGCAAAGAGGAATATAGTAGCTCTTATAGTAGAGTGAAAGCACATTTGTGCTTTATCCCTCAAAAAGGCATCAAGTTTTCTCCAAGCAAGCCAAGAGTTGAAGGGTAGTCTGCACCTAAAACCCTTCTTTCAATACATATTGTACTAAAATATATTGAAGAGAAAAAACATGCAGATGAAGCAGATGGGAATCCAATTGTTCATCTTTTGCAAAGGTCTAGAAGTAAAAAGGCATCAAAGGCCTCTGGCTCTATGGCTTCACTTTCCACTTCCAATGCACAACCCGCAGAGGGCCATCCATTCTTGTGTGTTCCTCAAGAACTAGTGACAAATAAGAGGGCAAAGGGGTTGTTGGAAATGTCATTTCATAATGAGGCTATAGACATTTCATAATGAGGCTTCAGACATTGTCAAGCAAGACATAGCGAGATGCATCTATGAAAATGGATTGGCATTTAATGTTGTTTGCTCGCTGTATTGGCAAAAAATGGTGAGATCAATTCATGAGGCTTCAAGGGGGTTCAAGGGCTTGGGTTATGAGAAGGCATGCACCACTTTATTGGACAAAGAGGTGAAACATGTAGAAGATTCGTTGAAGCCCATTAGGGATTCATGGATCAAAACAGGTGTATCCATAGTATTTGATGTATGGAAAGATGCAAGAAATCGCCCTTAGGTCAATGTTATTGCAGTGTCCACAAGACGTGCAATGTTTTTGAGAGCAGTGGATTGTGAAAGGGCAATGAAGGACAGTCTATTCATTGCAAACATTCTCATCCAAGCCATTAAGCAAGTTGGCCTTCAAAATGTTGTTCAAGTAATAACAGACAATGCCAAAAATTGTAGGGTTGTCGAGCTATTAGTTGAGAAGAACTTTAAACACATTTTTTAAAAACCTTGTGTTGTCCACTCATTCAACCTAATACTACAAAAAAATGGCAAGAAAATTGAGAGGATCAAAAAAATGTATGAAGATGCCCAAGAGATCCAAATGTTCATCACGAAATACCATATGTTGCAAGCCATATTTAGACATTTCTCGAGATTGGAGCTCTTGAAAGCAAGTTAAATTATTTAAAATTTTAATATATTTTAGACTTTAGTAAACTTTCTTTGTTTTTAATTTTAATTTATTATTGTTTTGATTTTGAAATAGGTTGTTGAGACCCATTTTGCCTCCAACAATATTATTTTGAGATGCCTTGTGAAGGTTAAAGAGGCATTGTCTAGAATGGTAATCAGTGCTAATTGGAGCTTATGGAGGCAATCTAATAGTACAAGAGCAGCTGCCATTAAGGAAATGATACTAGACGAGTCTTGGCAGGATCGTGCTGAGTACTTTCTGAGATTGACAAAGCCTATATTGAGCATGATCCAATACACTGACATGGATAGGACTTGCTTGGGTGAGGTATATGATGGCATAGACTCCATGATTGAGGATATTAAAAAAACCATAAATGAGAAAGAGCAAGGCCCTAAAGAAACATTCTTCAAGGAACTATAAAAAATCACAGTGGAAAGATGGAGTAAATTGACTACCCCTTTGCATCTCCTTGTCTTTGCATTGAGCCCCAGGTACTATAGTCAATCAATCAGTCCTTAAGGAGAGTAGCACTAGAGTTGCCCCATATAGAGATCCTAGAGTTGGTCACGAGTACAAGGCAGCCCTTCATAGACTCTTTCCCAATCCCAAACGGCCTACGATGATAGTTGAATTCATTAGTTACACAAGCCTAGTGGTTGTGATCTTGACGCTCTTGGAATAGTGAATAAGTGGATTGAGGGCTATTTGAGGAATTATGTCACAAGACAGAAAACAGTGTGGATTAAGTGGTTACATCTTGGGGAGTATTGCTACAACACCTCTCACCACATGTCAATTGGTATGTCTTTGTTCAAGGCACTCTATGGTTATGATGGTACTTCTTTTGTGGATTTGATCTTTTCAGATAGTAGAATTCCCTCGGCTAAAGATGTGGTCCAACAAAGCAAGGATATTTTGGTGGCTCTTAAAGAAAACTTGCAGCATGCTCAAAATAAACAAAAATTATATGCTGACCACCACCGGACAGAAAGGTCTTTTGAGGTGGGTGACTTGGTATTTCTGAGACTGCAATCCTATAGATAGTCATCCATTAAGGGGAGTGGGGAAGAGAAATTGAAACCACGTTTCTATGGTCCTTATTCGGTGATAAGGAAGGTGGGACTTGCATATGAGCTAGAATTACCACCCCACAGCAAAATTCACAATACCTTTCATGTTTCTTGCCTTAAAAAGGCACTTGGACAACAGATTACACCTTCTGCGGAGTTGCCACCATTGGATTATGAGGGCAAGTTGATATTAGAACCTGAAAGTGTGCTGAATATGAGAGAGAAGAAGCTGAGGAATAAGGTGATTCCAAAATATTTGGCTAAATGGAAAGACTGCCATTGGAAGATGCCACTTGGGAGGGGATAGAGATTTTTGAGCATCCCAATCTGCAATTGCTTGAGGTCAAGCAATTGTAGGACCGAAGGACTATAATGTTCCCAAATTATGAAAGTAATTTTATTTTTATTGTGTTTCTTGGGCCGACCTAGCCGACTTTGCTAGGCGCCTATTAATAGGTGAAAATCCTTTATTTTTCTATGCTTGGTGAAATCAAATTCTGTATGTGTGCACGAACTGAGACAGATGATCATCTCTGACCTCATATAAGGTGAGATGCTAAATCCATCCTTGTCATTCAATTTGTCGATCTTGGCAAAATCGCTTATCTAACTCAGAGTTTTGACATTTCAGTTGTGAATACCATCAATAAGGAATCACAGAGAATTTATGGTGATTTCAGGGGTGTCAATAAGTGGTGAAGAGCGCATGAGGAGGCAATGCTAACTTGTGTACAGGACCATCAGTGATGCGCACTATTTCCAGACGGCCCAACCAGAATTAATAACAGCTCGATACTCATTGGCAACCGAAGGGGAATCGTCTACATATTTACATCAGCTCGCTGGAGGAAAGCCCACACGGTTACATTGCTAGGAAGTGTGTCTACGACAACTGCAAGCTAGCCACACACGATAATTGTTGAGTCTGCTGCAAATAGAACTCAGGTATTCATGTATGATTTTATATTTACCAGTGATGGTATGGGAATGTAGAATGTGTATCTATGATGGTGAATATCCGAAATAGCCACTGGCATTATTTGTTTTATAAAACTCGAAGTGATTTTGTGGTTGTTATAAGAATCTGAACAGAATTAAGTTGTCTGATAAATCTGAACAATATTAATTGCCTCATATTTGTTAGTATATTTCAGATTCTACCAAGGAATATATCAGTCTATAGAGATCTAACAAAACTAAACACAGGATATGATAAGAAATCACAAAGAACAAGGAGAGATAGTACCCGGATTATATCTCTAAATCAGACTTCAAATCTGAACATTGAGATCTTCAATCTTGCCCTTCAATATGTCGACAATCTGCCCTGATTTTGGCCTTCTATTAGATCCATAATTCTCAGATCTAGGTCTGCAATATTGGCCCTCATATTGTTCTTCTAGATCTGCACAATACTGCCCTAGTTCGCTCCTCTAGGGCTGCATAATATCTCTGCCTTAGTTCCCTCCTTCCGGGCTATAAGATCTCTGCCCTAGTTCGCTCCTCTAGGGCTGCAAGATCTCTGCCCTAGTTACAATTCGCACTCTTCATGAATTTTCTGCTGCACATGCTGCTGCTCCAATTCGCTGTCTTGAAACTGCTTGTCGAATCCACAAGGAGAGAACTCATGTTATGTTTTTGATGTGTTCTCCCCAAGGTTCGATCTGCCTTATATATGCAATTGGATTGCCTCCACAAGAGGCCAACTTGGATATAATATTTTCCCTTAAGGAGGCCGACCTTGGGCCCAGACTTAAGTTAGACAATTAATTCGATTTTCTAATAAACAATAAATATTAAATATCTCTCATATTTAATATTATTATTTATATATCGAAATTTATCCAAAGCATGATATATTTGCCGAAAGGCCATAATATCAACAATATTGTAGGTTATTTCTCTATATGTGTGTTTTTTTGAGTTTGGATTCTTTTAGCACCCATGCTTGATGAAAACCAAATTTACAGTGCAAAGCACTGCAAACACACAAAAATTTCAAAATTAAAAAAAAATATAGTTTATTAACAAAAATGAAAAAAGACCAATTTTATTCACAAAGAAATCACAGTATGTCTAGTATTGGCAAACATCCCCTTGAATGATAGAAAATCAGAGGACAGATTTGTGTGAGTTCATATCAATCTTTATGGCAATTAACTGTGATAAATCACTTATTTTGGCAGATTTTGCTTCTATGCTTTTAACTGCCTTTGCCTGGTATTGTACATACTACATAACACCTAGCAAGCTGGATATGAAATTTGATTTATTTCTCTTCATCAGGTTTCCTGGGGATTTTTCTGTCAATCTTTGATGCATCTCGTTTAACAAATTATTCACTTGTTTTATGTACTTCAGGTATTTTTGGATTTAGATAAGTGTTCAAATTTGCTTGTCCTTCAAGCTTGTTTCTTAAAATTTTATGTTTTATTTCATTAGAGGATGATTTATTAAGGAATTTGATTCTTCCTATTGTGAGACTTGTCTGGCTATGGATACAATTTTTTTAGTTTAATAGGGCTTGCATTGTCTGCACTCTGTTTCTTGGGTCTTGTTTTGTTAGTTAAATCTGAAGTCAGATGGCTTATTTTATTTGATTCTGTTGTTGCTTTGTTAGTTAAATCTTAAGTCAGATAGCTTATTTGATCTGATTTTCTTGTTTTCTACTGTCACATGAATTTTGCAGATGGTTGGATGATGCTTGAATAATGGTTGATTTTAACTAAATATATTCAACACAACAGAATTGAGTTCTAAGTTAAAATCTCAACCAGAGTAAATAACCTCTTGAATTAACCACGTAATATCAACTCATGTATCAAAGTTTTTAAACCATTTCATTTATTTTTGTTCAAAGTTATAGAAGATCGGATTCTAGCATAATTAATTTAATGGGTGATTAAATTAATCAATTAAACAATTAATTTTAATGGGTGATTAAAATTAATTAAATCAAATTATTGGGCTGGGCCCAAATTGCTTCTCAAATACAAAACATATTAATCAAATCAATATTGGGCTGGGCCCATTTGTTTTCTCTAAGTCACAACATTTGTAATATCTATGTCTGGCGCCAAAATCCAAATGAGGGCCGACAGGTTGAAAAGCCTTCTATTTAAGCAAGGCATCGCCTTGCTATGAATACACAATGCACTCAATCACTTTCATATACATGTCTGCGATCTCCAAGTTTGCTAAGAAACTGCAACACATGTTCATGTGATCCTCTCTAGCACCATTAACGGCAAACTACTGTGGACAGCGATCATTGAGAAATAATCATTAACTGTAAACTACTGCGAACTACAATCACTGTGAACTGCAATCATTAATAAAGAGCTGCGATTCCAAATCTTTCTATCTGCCTTGGCTTCATTCATGCTGAAGACCCAGAATCTGATAGTGGTGTGACTCATTGGTGACTCAGATCCTCATACCAGCGAATTATATCTTTGCTCAGACCCTGCGGATCAATTCAGATTATACATTCAGCGCATAATAAACATTGGTCTGTTACTACAACAACAGAGTTATCGATCTGGACCTTGTCTTAGATACTAAGACAAAAGCAATCTGAATCCTGATGTACTGTGACTACTGTGATCCGAATTTTATACTGGGACTATGATCTACAGTGAACATATACTTGATAGCTGAGGCTACAATTTGGTGATTTGATAGTTGGAAGAATAGCATTATTGGATTTGCTTCGTGGATCGGGGATCCTCAGCAAATCATCAGCGAGATTGAGAAACTACTGTGAGTTATTGTAATTGTATCTTGAGAAGAAATATTTGATTTAATTGTTGCTGGGTTTTCCTTCAAGAGGGAGGTTTCCCAAGGTAACTCATTGTGTCATTGTTTCATTTTGTTACTTTCCTGTTTAAATTGTTTATTATTATTTTGGTATTAATAATCTGATCACAAATTTAACATGGTATCAGAGCCAGGTTCGTACTAACAAGTGATCAGATTTAACCATACTCCTCCAGTTTCTGTTCTTTCTTTCGTGTGGCAAGATGGTGACAGGTTTAAAGGTAGAAGACAGGCTGGAAGGAGCACTAAATTTTGCGTCTTAGAAGTGCACGTTCTTCTTGCACTTGAGGAGAATGAATTACTTCAGTGTGTGGAAGGACAAGAACCAGCTGAACCTGAGGACCAAGATGAGTTAAGACAATTCAAGAAGAATGCTCTAAAGGCCAAGAAGATTCTAATTGATTATGTGAAAGATGATCTTGTACCTATTATCGCCAAGTTGTCTTCAGCTCGAGAGATGTTCAAACAACTTGAAGGAATGTATGAGATCAACAACTTAAGCCGGGCACTTGCATTAAGAAGACAACTGCTTCAAGTCAAGATGGAAAAGGGAGAATCAGTCATGGCCTTCTTCATGAAGATTTCAGAATTAAAGGATCAAATTCAGGCTATTGATGGTGAGGTTGTGGACAAGGACCTTGTGATGCTTGAATTAAATGGTCTTCCTCAATCTTGGGAGTCATTCATTCAAGGTCTTAGCGGGAGAGATGAGATTCCTACATTTGATCATCTTCGTGCTAATTGTATTCAAGAAGAATCTCACTTAGCGGCAAGAGGGATCAAGACTACTCATAGTGAAGAAAATCAAGTTCTTGCTACTCAATCCGTCAAGAAAGGTGGCCATTGGAAGAAGAACAACTTCAAGAGGAATAACAATTTCAAATCTAATGGTGCTCTTGATCCAAGAAAGAAGCCAAGGGATCTATCTCACATTCGATGCTTCAAATGTGACAAGTTTAGTCACTATGCCAGAGACTGTCAAGCTCAACTCAAGCAACTAAAGGCAAATCCGAACGAAGTAGCTGATAAAGGAAAAGAGGAAGATTTTCTTTTCATTTCAACATTATCGAATAATGTTCCTACTAACAGTGACACTTGGTTGATAGATAGTGGAGCACCTAGAGTCTAGACACATCACAGGTTATAAAGATCAACTTTCAGATTTAGTTGAGAAGGACTCCAACCTTCATGTTGTCATTGGTGATGATGCTCGATATTCTATAAAAGGTTTTGGTAACACTTCTCTTAATTTAGATTCTGGTATTTCTTTACAGTTAACTGATGTTTTATTTGTACCGGGAATTAAAAGGACTCTAATCTCTATATCAACCTTCGAAGATAAAGGTTATCAAATTGCATTTTTTGAAGGAAAGGTTCTTGCATGGCCTAAGAGACCTAGCATCAAAACAGCTCAAGTCATTGGATACAGGGTTGAAAGTCTATACAAGCTTTCAGCTCATCCCTTTCAAACTCTCTTTCATTCTACATCTAAGTCTAGCGATCTATGCAATAGAAAACTTGGTCATCTTCACTTTCATGCTCTACCTATACTTGAGAAAATTGTTAAAGGTATGCCTAAACTTAGTTATGTTCATGATGATATATGCAAAGGTTGTGCAATTGATAAAAATACTAAAGGTTCTTTTCATAGGAGTGAATCTAGATCCAATGAGAAACTAGCTCTTATTCATTTTGATTTATGTGTTCCCATGTCTATTGCATCTCCTAGTGGATTTTGGTATTATGTGTTAATATTTATAGCCTGTCGGCTTAGATCAAACTGGACTGCAGAATTAATAATTGTTTATTATTAATTAATACCCTAGATTGCACGATTTTATAATAATATTAGTATTGTTATAAAATAAAAGCTCTTAATATATATTGTGTTTAAAAGGGGTCCATTATTAAGGAACAAGGTCGGCCCTCCTTATAGATGACAAATTCACATATATATTGGAGTTGTTTTTGAGGGCAAGAGACATCAAAAACATAACATGCCTTCTTGCCCTCAAGAATCAGTCATTCCTGCGATCTGCTATATACAAGCTGGTGTGAATTCATTAGTGTTGGATGAATTCACTTGGTTATAGCGATTTACATTGGAGCAGCGAAATCCATCATGTTTTATAGGATCGAATTCATCCAACTGCTGGATAATTGCAGCGACTGTCTTCTTCTCCAAATCTGATCATTAAGGTTGGCAATTTTATTTGTAGGGCTTGCAAAATCGCAAGGTGCTGAAGCTAAGAGATATCTAAGTCAGCCCTTCATCAAGCAGATCAAAACCATCAAAGGAAGAGCAGATCAACATCATACAAGGTTCGCTTCTACAGCAGACTGGGAAGTCCTTTAGGCAACGTCTTTGGTCTCACTGGCTGCTATCTTTACAAGTACTTGTGAAGGCTAAATTAGTTGCAGATCTGAAGTTCCATCTTCAATTTCCGGGTACTATCTTATTCACTCTTGTGTCTATGCTATTTCCTGTGCTTAGTCTAAATTGAAAGATCTCTATAGTTTGTACATTCCTAGAATAAATCTGGAAAATACCAACATGGTATCAGAGCTACGGTAGAGAAAAAATCCATTTCAGATTTAGGAATTCAATCTAATTCTTTCTAAACTAAGAATCTTTATGGCATCTAGGGTCTGGTCTGAAATTGAAATAAGGGTTTTTAATTTTCAGTTAGTTGCCTCTATGGGAAATCTTATTAATTATCTTTTGATCTAGAAGGAGTAGATCATCTTGAGATTAAGTGCATAGCATGTATGATTCAAAAGGAGTATATTGGATACATACTTAACATAGTGTTGCACATACCTTCATCTTGTTTGATGTATGGGAACCTTTGGTATACATACTGGTTCTATGCATGTGTAGGATACATATTGCAACTTTGCAAATTATCTTGGTCAAATTATGTTGTATACTCCGACTAATAGAAAATTGATGGCCGACCCTTTACCCCTTGACCCCTTCAGAGGCTCTGCCCCTTGACCGCGCCTGGGGCGCTGCCCCAAGACCCCGCAAGGGGCTCTGCCCCTTGACCCCGTAGATAAATCGGGGGGGAAACCGCGCCAAAAGAACCTAAGTCTGATTAGGCTCCACATACATAACATTTGTATGTGTTGACTTTATGTTGCTGTGACTGCTTACTGGCATTTCTGTATGATAGGATCATACTTGATATTAGCTAAAGTCTCATGTTACATTACATTGGTTTTATTTTGCATATATGTGAACATGCTTCTGATATTCATGTTTGAATCATTCCTTGAGAGAACTACATACAATTCATGCTTTAAATGCAAATTGCCTTGGCTAGTTCTAGATGGAATGTAAGCTTAAGGGGGAGTTTTATTATGGGCTCACTTACACCTGGTATAAACCTCTCTCTCTTCTATATGAGTAGGAACATTCCCCATTGGCATAGCTTATAATTGTATGTGTGAAACATTCATCGCTAATTGGAATATCTGTTTAGCTTGGATGGTTATACCTTACTCTATGTCACGTATTATATCTAACACTGTTATGAGATCATTCACAGTTAATTGTTAGTATAATTGGTCTTACATTGATGCATACATTAGTGGATGAATATATGATGACTATCTGCTCATTAGCTTCATGTATGGGAATATAGGTATGTAACAGCTGGCATATTTTATGGTTGTTGTATACATGGGAGCATATTTTTATGGATGCATGTTGTGTTATACATCTCTTGGTTTATGTTAGCATAGGAACATGTTGACATTGATTTGTATATCTTCTTTACTCTCTGTTACAGTTGACATACTGTTTTCCTTATGCATAGGTGCATAAATGTTGGAACATTCTTATAGGCATATCTTTTGAGAGAACTATACTACATCTGGTTAGATGTTGGTTATCTTTAGGTGAAGAAGACTTATATGATTATTCTTATACACAAATGTTGGATAAATTATGCTGGATGTATGGGGCATACATCTTTTGTATAGCTTGTGAAGCATACTTTAAATATTATGTATGAATGGGTCATACTCTCTTTCATTTACTGATCATGGCTAATAACCATATTGGCTAATCTTATATTTGCGGGTTTCATATGATCTAGATATACTTATGTTTTTCTTATGAATTGAAGAATTTGATAAGGGGTCCACATTTGCATGGATCAGGGATCCATTGCCTAGTAATGGGTGAGACATCGTTGGATGTCAAAAGACCATTACACCTAGTAATGGGTGAGACATCGTTGGATGTCAAAAGACCATTACACCTAGTAATTGGTGAATATCATGGACTTGATATTCGTGAGACCAATGCTCTAGATATCATGGAGTTGATATCATTTGAGTCTAGGAGACTCATGGATCAGGGATCCACAATTGAGTATTTGGTAACATCATGGACTTGATGATACCATGAATATCATAGAGTTGATATTCTAAATTCTTGAGTCATGGGACTCGTGGATCTGAGAAATCCACATCTGGATAGTAAAACATCATGTACTTGATGTTGGTATGTTGTCATGGATTTGACATCTCTTGAGTCTTGGAGACTCGTGGATTTAGTTGTCCACAAATTGGATGGTATACATCGTGGACTTGATGCTTCTATATATTGGAGAATTTGGCAATCCAATGTTATTATGAATATCATGGACTTGATATTCTTATGGATCTAATCAATCCACTCATTCGGAGGATAACGGATTTGAGCCAAATTTTTATATAGACTTATGGTAGATAGGATCTACATTCATAGACTTGGAATCTATGATATCTCTGGATAGGGTATCCAAGATGTCTATGTTTTTGTTCTCACTATCAAGGGTGATAGTTAAGGGTGTGTCCTGGTATAGATGGGATCTATGGTTTGATCTTACCCTCCAGTCTAAGTGGGAGTGTTAATATTTATAGCCTGTCGGCTTAGATCAAACTGGACTACAGAATTAATAATTGTTTATTATTAATTAATATCCTAGATTGCACGATTTTATAATAATATTAGTATTGTTATAAAATAAAAGCTCTTAATATATATTGTGTTTAAAAGGGGTCCATTATTAAGGAACAAGATCGGCCCTCCTTATAGATGACAAATTCACATATATATTGGAGTTGTTTTTGAGGGCAAGAGACATCAAAAACATAACATGCCTTCTTGCCCTCAAGAATCAGTCATTCCTGCGATCTGCTATATACAGGCTGGTGCGAATTCATTAGTGTTGGATGAATTCACTTGGTTATAGCGATTTACATTGGAGCAGCGAAATCCATCATGTTTTATAGGATCGAATTCATCCAACTGCTGGATAATTGCAGCGACTGTCTTCTTCTCCAAATCTGATCATTAAGGGTGGCGATTTTATTTGTAGGGCTTGCAAAATCGCAAGGTGCTAAAGCTAAGAGATATCTGGGTCAGCCCTTCATCAAGCAGATCAAAACCATCAAAGGAAGAGCAGATCAACATCATACAAGGTTCGCTTCTACAGTAGACTGGGAAGTCCTTTAGGCAGTGTCTTTGGTCTCGCTGGCTGCTATCTTTACAAGTACTTGTGAAGGCTAAATTAGTTGCAAATCTGAGGTTCCATCTTCAATTTTCAGGTACTATCTTATTCACTCTTGTGTCTATGCTATTTCCTGTGCTTAGTCTAAATTGAAAGATCTCTATAGTTTGTACATTCCTATAATAAATTTGGAAAATACCAACATTATGTTACCTTTATAGATGACTATTCTAGGAAAACATGGATTTACTTTCTAAGGTCAAAAGAATCTGATGAAGTTTTGAGTAAATTTAAAGAGTTTAAATCTTTGGCTGAAAATCTTTCTGGTAAAAGAATTAAAATACTTAGATCTGACAATGGAGGTGAGTACACCTCAGGTGTTTTTCATGATTTTTGTGTAGAAGCAGGAATTAAGAGGGAGTTATGTGTTCCCTACAATCCTCAACAAAATGGTATTGTTGAAAGAAAGAACAGATCCATGATTGAGGCAGCAAAGGCAATGATTCATGATCAAAACCTACATATGTTTTTATGGGCTGAAGCAACTAGGACTGTTGTATATATTCAGAACAGGTGTCCCCGCAGTGTCTTGAAAGATATGACTCCAGAAGAAGCCTTCACAGGAATAAAACCTGACAGAAGCAACATGAGAATCTTTGGAAGTCCAGTTTACATTCACATCCCTAAGGAGAAGAGAACCAAACTAGAGTCTTCTGGCAAGAAAGGTATGCTTGTAGGTTACAGTGAAAATTCCAAAGCATTCAGAATTTTCATTTCTGGTCTGAAACACATTGAGGTAAGTAGAGATGTTATTTTTGAAGAGAACATTGCATTAAAAAAGTCTAAAGGTTCATTAATAGAAAATGAAAATGATGCTAATGAGAATCAAGATATGGATATGGATCATCATGTTGAGTTTCAGAGAGAGTCTACAAGACCTTCAAAGCCTTCAGATCATAAGGTACTTTCAAGGAGAGTATGAGACCTTAGAAGTTCTCCAATTATGTTGCATTAATGTGCAACATCATTGAACTAAACCCAAGTGTGCTAAAGAAGCAATGGACCAGCAAGAATGGAAAAATGCTATGGATGAAGAATATGAGTCCATAATCAAGAATGATGTATGGGAGATTGTGCCAAGGCCTAAAGGTAAATCTATTGTATCCTCTAAATGGTTATTTAAAATTAAACATACTTCTGATGGTAATATTGAGAAATATAATGCTAGATTTGTAGCTCATGATTTTTATCAAAAGGAAGGCATAGATTACGAAGAAACATTTGCACCTGTTGCTAGATATACTTCTATTAGATCTATTATAGCTATTGTTGCAGCTAAAAGTTGGAAGTTACATCAAATGGATGTAAAGACTACTTTTCTCAATGGGGTCATTGAGGAAGAAGTTTACATTGAGCAGCCAGAAGGTTATGAGATTCATAAAAGAGAATCTCATGTATGCAGACTAAAGAAAGCTCTATACGGACTCAAACAGACTCCTCGTGCACGGTATGAAAGAACTGATAAGTATTTGGTAAGCTTAGGATTTTATAAGACTGATGTTGCTCCTAGTCTTTATTTCAAAGTGTTAAATGATGAAATTCTAATTCTGGTTTTATATGTAGATGATTTATTTCTAACTGGTAAAGAAGATCTAATCATTAGATGCAAGAAAGAATTAGCTTTTGAATTTGAAATGAAAGACTTAGGATTGATGCATTATTTTCTTAGTTTAGAGGTTTGGCAAATAACTAATGAAATTATTCTAAGTCAAGGAAAGTATACTGTAGACATTTTGAAAAGATTTGGAATGATGGATTGCAAACCTATGTCTACTCCTATGGAAACTAACTTGAAAAAATTGAGTATGTGTACAGCTAATTCTGATTTTGCAAATCCAACTGAGTACAGGCAGTTGATTGGATCTTTGATGTATCTAGTTAACACTAGACCGAACATTTGTAATGCAGTTAGTGCTCTTAGCCAGTTCATGAACTAACCAAAGCATGTTCATCTCACTGCTGCCAAACACATCTTGAGGTATCTACGTGGCACCATTGGCTATGGGCTGAAGTACTCTCTCAACTCCATCATAACCTTGGAAGGTTATTGTGATTCAGATTGGGCAGGCAGTGTTACAGACAAAAAGAGCACTTCAAGATTATGTTTCAGTTTGGGATCCACTATGATTTCCTGGGCCAGCAGGAACCAATCCTCAGTGGCATTGAGTACTACTAAAGCACAGTATATTGTCTCTAGTGTTGCTTCAAGGGAAGCAGTGTGGCTTTGCAAGCTTCTTAATGGGTTGTTTGGACAACCCTTGGATCCTACAATTATTCATTGTGGTAATCAAAGTTGTATAAAGATGTCTGTCAATCCTGTGTTTCATGACAGATCAAAGCATGTGGAAACTCATTATCATTTTGTTCATGATATGGTACAAAGAGGTGCTATTTAGCTGAAATATATCAGGACTGATGAACAGGTTGCAGATATTCTCACCAAGCCTCTTGCTCGAGTGAAGTTTGAATACTTCAGGGATAGGCTTGGAAGTGTGGAGAACTCAGCTCTCGCTGAGAGGGAGTCTCCGCTTCATTGATATATTTGATTGTATCTTCCACCCTCTATGGGCAAGGTGTGACCACCCTCTGTGAGCAAGGCAAGGTGGTAATGTATTCTTTGTGAAAAGTCTTATGTGTATTCTTTTTGTCTTATTTGGGAGAAGACTTGAGGCTTTAGTCCTCTTTCACCCTCTGCGAGTAGGTATGGTGGATGTCATGGAAGGAATTCCATGATTATATTTGGCCATCCTCTGCGAGTAGGCATGATGGAAATCATGGTAAAAATCCATGATGCTCTTGGGAATCCTCCCTAGCTAAGAGGGAGTGTTAAAAGTTATAGCTAGAACGGATTCTAGCATAATTAATTTAATGGGTGATTAAATTAATCAATTAAACAATTAATTTTAATGGGTGATTAAAATTAATTAAATCAAATTATTGGGCTGGGCCCAAATTGCTTCTCAAATACAAAACATATTAATCAAATCAATATTGGGCTGGGCCCATTTGTTTTCTCTAAGTCACAACATTTGTAATATCTATGTCTGGCGCCAAAATCCAAATGAGGGCCGACAGGTTGAAAAGCCTTCTATTTAAGCAAGGCATCGCCTTGCTATGAATACGCAATGCACTCAATCACTCTCATATACATGTCTGCGATCTCCAAGTTTGCTAAGAAACTGCAACACATGTTCATGCGATCCTCTCTAGCACCATTAACAGCAAACTACTGTGGACAGCGATCATTGAGAAATAATCATTAACTGCAAACTACTGTGAACTGCAATCATTAATAAAGAGCTGTGATTCCAAATCTTGCTATCTACCTTGGCGTCATTCATACTGAAGGCCCAGAATCTGATAGTGGTGAGAT
The DNA here is from genome assembly GCA_027943335.1 of Chamaecyparis obtusa. Taxonomy (NCBI): domain Eukaryota; kingdom Viridiplantae; phylum Streptophyta; class Pinopsida; order Cupressales; family Cupressaceae; genus Chamaecyparis; species Chamaecyparis obtusa. The sequence continues at coordinate 1,141,948 of BSBK01004962.1, read as the reverse complement.
TCATTGGTGACTCAGATCCTCATACCAGCGAATTCTATCTTTGCTCAGACCCTGCGGATCAATTCAGATTATACATTCAGGGCATAATAAACATTGGTCTGTTACTACAACAACAGAGTTATCAATCTGGACCTTGCCTTAGATACTATGACAAAAGCGATCTGAATCCTGATGTACTGTGACTACTGTGATCTGAATTTTATACTGGGACTATGATCTACAGCGAACATATACTTGACAGCTGAGGCTACAATTTGGTGATTTGATAGTTGGAAGAATAGCGTTATTGGATTTGCTTCGTGGATCGGGGATCCTCAGCAAATCATCAGCGAGATTGAGAAACTACTGTGAGTTATTGTAATTGTATCTTGAGAAGCAATATTTGATTTAATTGTTGCAGGGTTTTCCTCCAAGAGGGAGGTTTCCCAAGGTAACTCATTGTGTCATTGTTTCATTCTGTTACTTTCCTGTTTAAATTGTTTATTATTATTTTGGTATTAATAATCTGATCACAAATTTAACAAATTTTCTTCCTAGAAAATTGTATTCAAGTGTTCATTATGTTAGACTTGTACTGTCATCTTGAAGATCCTCATAAAAATAAAGTTTATAACTTTATGGCCCAAGGTTGCACGGGGACGTGGGTACTTGGGTAATTTGGGTACAGGTACGACTATTTTCAAAATAGGGGACGGAGGTACTTGGGTACATCAATTTTTTAATTTAATATAATTTAACGTTTTATAGAAAGTCTAAAAATATGAGTCATGACAAAGAGTTTTTAAGCCAAGAACAGTGATAAAGTTTACAGATGTAATGTATTGTTTTCGGTTTCAAATTTGCAATATGTTCGTAATAATATATATGTTAAATGTTTAGATGCATAACAGAGAAAACAAACTTTACACATGAATAAGAAGATCATAAATCATATAAAAATAATATATTGCAAATGATAAACTTCTGACTTGAATAGTGATAATGTTTACTATTAATCAGTATTGCATCAAATTTTCAAACTGATTACATATTGAATTAAGCTTGATAAACAGCAAGCTGATAAGCTGATAGGTAAACAAAAAACTGAAAAAAAATCAGAAATCTTAATCAAGTTCGTTAGCTATGATGCTCTCCACCAAGTACCCACCAAGTACCAACTGAGTACCTGGTACGCGGGTACGTGTACCAGTACCCAGTACGTGTCCCAGGGGTGTGGGTACGAGTACCCATGCAACCTAGCTTTATGCTTTTGATTCATTAGATTTTCATATTTAGCTTATCTATTAAAAAATAACAAAAAGTAAAGTTAGAAACTTGTTCTTATTTTTATTATAAGGCTGGGATATCAGAACTTTTATTTAATTGTTTTCGAGGACAGCAGTACAAGTAATTAATTAGGCTTATATGCTTTGACAATTTTTTATTAGTTTATTCATATTTCTTAATAATTTCACTTTATTTCACATTAAGACAATTTGCAGTAATTGCAGCCATGTGTATCCAACCAAATACTTTGAGGCCATCCTTTCACCTAGATGTTTAAAATACAACATCAGAAAACCATTTAGAGAAGCCCAACATTGAGCTTCATCATGCAGCTATTTCTATTCATCAGCCATCTTTTGCAGATGATCCATTAATCCAGTGCAAAGCATGCCAACTCTTCGACAAAATGCTTTAAAATTTGTCTACATCTTTGCCAGCATCTACCATATTGCTTCTACACATCCTTGTTGTTTTTGACATCCTATACTGTCCTGTGCTATCATAACAAAACAGTCCTACCAACATTTGCAGGAACTTTGCTGCATTGCAGCCTTCTTCTATTGTGGTTTGCAATATTTTCTCGATAATAGCCATAGAAAAACTAGGTTTGCTTGTTGCTATACCAACATCTGATTATTTTCACTCTTCATACATTTCTCTCCCAACTTTGCCTCTTGCTTCAGCCAACCTTTACTTCTTTCTGGCTGGATCCAATAGTCAACTCTTTTTGCTTGGGATCTAGTAATTACCATTATTATGTCCTCATCAACGCCACCAATTATATCGACAATTACAATTAACATAACCTTTGAGTCCACAAAAATGGCAAAGAATTATGGAAGTATCTTGATCGGTAGGTCAATCTCTTTCAAAATGAGACCATTCATTACACTTACAACATCGTGAAACTAGTTGGCCATGGCCATCGTGCTGGACCCATCTTCTGCTTCCACCCATATTCTGATTCCTATTATGTCTTTGATTTTAATATCCACCAGGTGATGCACTTGTGGCTGTGCTAGTAAGTGCATCTTTATTTGTCTACTACTTCAATAGAGTGGCGGGTGGTTTCAATGGCTCTCCTTGAGCAAAGAGTACTTGGGCACTCTCATACTTCACATTGTATGGGCAATCCTTGACTAAATGGCCCATGACTTGACAAATTTCACAAACCATTCTTTTTGGGAAATTGGCTTTAGTATGACCTACTTCACAGTTTGTAAACCAAACTTCAATGCCAATCAAAGATAATTTCCCCAATTTTGAAATTAATTGGCAATTTGACCCTATTTCCATAATGAAATTCAGAAGTACAAAAATATTTAATAAACCAACTAGTGTCACGCAATCAGACTATTTCGCTGCTGCAGCAAGGGATTCAAAGGAATGACTAAGAAAGTTCATGAAGACATACAGGTTGAGCCAGCCTTTGAAATATTTCTTCTGTACAAAATTAAAGAAATGACTTCCGTTTGTTTCTCAAAAATCCAAAATATAAAAAAATATAGCTGATCCAAATGCTACAAAAGAAGTTTAATCAAAGATATATAAAATATTTTAACCAATTGCCATAAGATAAATGTGCCAATAAAACTTAAGTATATGTGTCACTAACCTCGTCTGGTCCAAGGTCTTGTTTTCCCCGATCTCTAGCATCTATCGACTCTATACCAGAGTTCATATCACAGAGATGGATATTTCTTGATCTAGATGCCATTGGTATAAAACTCTCACCATTTACTTCAATTCTTGGAACTTTCTCCAACTTATTTTCTGTCACTGCCACAGGCAAACATATTGTTTTGATATCAGATGATGAGAGAAAGGACATGCCTTTCTCACCAGATTCCTTCCTTGCTGATGGTGCACAAAATATTGAAGGATTCTTCTCTTCCTGTATTTCCTCTTTATTAGGTAGGCATTGAAGTTCCTCGTCATGATTAGTATCCTCAATCTTTATGACAGATGCCTTCAAAGAAGATATTTCAATGTCCACTTCCTGGTTAGAAGCTTCAATATGAGGCTTTCCTGATTGTAACCTTTCTTCTTCCTCTTCAGCCAAACAATTATCCACTAGAGAATCTGGCAACTCACTGGAAAGTCCACTGTCTCCGCATCCATAATTGTTTGATTTTGCAATCAGATTTTCAGAATCTCTGAACCTGTTTATTGTCTGAACAGAATCAAAAGATCTCGACAACTCCTGTCTGTCATCTTCTTCGAGATCTGGCCTTCCACTTCCACTGCTAGGAAAGATATTCCCCAAGTGAAGAGGAGTTGTGAGCATGTCTTCATAAACAAGTTTACCAGCAACCCCTGTAAATGAACTACAAAAATCTTCTACCTTCAAATTGGAAGCACCACGGACATCCTCCATAGCATCTAATGCCTTGGAGTAAGTGCTTCTAGACACTGTATGACAACAGACCTCCTGGACATCCACCTCCTGACTGGAAATGCCCGTGTCATTTCCTCCTACCTCCTGGGCAAACTCATCCCAATCACTAGCTCCAAAAACTACCTCTGAATTCAAGAGCAATGGATTATCATTGCCTGTTTCTTTTGCATCAACCCGATCATTCAAGGACCTCTCCCTCTGTGAGGGTTTTAAGGCGTCATCTTCATCGTCTGTTGCATCTCCCATTATTGAATCAAACTCACTCTGGCTATCAAAATCTGAAGACCTCTTGGACATCGACAAATGATTAATATCATGCAACCTACACAGTTCAGACACATCATTACTTTCTCCTTCACGATGGGACACGAATTCTCTTGTAAAAGAACACCCTTCACCAGAAGTCACCCCATTTACTTCCCAATCACCTGTCCTGAGATTCAATTGCCCTGCACCCACATCCTCTCTATCCAAATCTGCAATTCTACAATCTTCCCCAAAGCTGCAACCAGAAGAATTTGAAGTCAGCTGCCGAGACTCACCGCACTCAGTTGTTCCAAATTCAAAATTCTCAGACACATCGTTCTTGGTGGAATTTAATTCTGAAGTCTGTGATTGACATAACAAGCTCAAATTACCCCTATTTGCCTGATAACCGTCCAGTTCCGATACGGTGTTCAAGTCCTTACATCCATCTATTCTGCTCTCACCCCTATCGTCTGGCCCATATATTCCATCCTCTGCTGTACTCAAAGCACCATCTTCCTTATGATAAGACCAAACCCCAGTGTTATTATTATCGTTCTTCTCAACCCCAATCCCAATACCATTTTGTGATGGTAAAACGAAATTCTTCTTCCTGTGCAAATTTTTACTATTTTTTTTCCTCGATCTTGCCGACCTCAACGGTGAACCTTCGGTCTCGTATCCAGGGGAATCAAACTGCTCCAGATTTCGGATTTCTTGGAAGCTCATATTTCTATAGGAACCTATTTCTGAGTCGAGGAAATAATCATTGCAGCTCCCAAACGAACCACAAATTGTGGGCGTTTCGAGCGAATTTGCAGTTACATACCCAATTGCCATGCCTTTATTATGATTATCACAATCTGAATCATCGCGTTGAAATAATTTTTCCCCACAAGAGGAATAATGGGACGATGGTGGTGTAGAAGAAAATTCAAGATTTTCAGAGGCATATGACTTTAGCTTTAAATTCGGAATACTGAAAGCCCCCAAATCAGGAGGAGAATTTCCATTGATCATTTGAATGGAATGGAGTTCATGCCGAGAAAACCGAATTTGAATTAGAAAATTTACAAATTTATCAGGATTGAAGGCTTACCTTGTGTTTGATGACAACTCCAGGATTTTTTTCTCTCTAGTAGTTTTAGCATGGACGGATCAGGAGCTCACAGACTATATTAATGGCTGTGATACCACGTGGTTTATATAAAGCTGGAAGTAACAAGCAGAATCGTCTCCATTATCTATGAATTCTGAATGGGCTTCTGCTGTGGGATCCACAGATGAGATGTGTGGGAATTCAACCCTTCTACCAGTCTACCAGTCTTACAATTAGGTGAGACGTTGTTTACCACGTTAAATTGTGAGCCGCATATAAAATTGTTATTGAACAGGTAATGGGGATAACTGCATTGCCTTGCACATTTTCCTTCGGAGTTTTCTTTAAAAATTGCTATATAGTATGAATTTTATTCTTTTTTATTTATTTTTAAAAATTAATTATCATTTGTTATTTTATTCATTCAGATTGACTTTGTTAGAAAAATATAGTTTTTAATGATCAAATTTTTAGTATTGATTTAATCTTTTCATTAATTTTAGTATTAATTTGAATTATGAAATATTTTATTTGTGTTTTCTGTTTAATAATTAATTATAGTTCATTTTAATTATCTATAAAACATTTAAGAGGAACTTTCAAGATATATTTATTCTCATAATTGAAACAAGTATCACTTCATTGTCTTCTTCTATCAACATTTAGAATATTTGACTAGTGTCTTTGATCATTTCAAGTTGTAGACTCGATATTCTAGGGATTTAACAAAGGGGGGATATAGTATTGTGTAATATCATTTTCTAAGATATTTCTAATTTTGCCTTAACATAATAATTCTTATTTGGAATGATAATTGCTTTATCAAAAATTATAACTTTATTATGATATTCATATCAATTATCCAAGGTATAATTATGAAAATGAATCATATCTTGAATTCTTTGAAAATGCTTCCAAATCTTTTAAATCAAAAGTTTTCATCCCTAACTTACTAATTGAAATATTAAGGTTAATCATCTTTAACTTGTCAAAATTATTCAAGGGTTTTTGTCCATAAAAATCTTAGCCTTAGAAGGTTTTCATCATCCTTGATCAAGATTTGAGTTTTTGTCCAAACTTGATAAAAGCAACAAGAATTTTCTAGATAAGCACACAAATATACTGAGAAGGGGGAAAAATCAATATATGTCGATTACAAATTAATTCAACATTAATTGTCATTAGTAACTTCTCTAAGGATTGTAACTAGCCTCAAACCCAGATCATCATTAGTAGCATTTACTAATTGCTCCTTGAATATGAAACAACTTATCAAATGATGAACTTTAACACAAATCTACGTAAATGAACACATGTTTTATGTACAAAGTTGGAAGGGAAAACCACGATGAGAATAGTTGATTGGATCTAATGCCCAAATCCAGCCTCACAAGAATATAATAAAGAACTTACAACATCAAGTAGGTACCAACCTACCATAGACACCAATCCCTAATTACATTTGCAGACATCAACCTACATGAGACACTAATCCCCTAATCCAAGATCTAAGTACCAACTCAACATGTGAGATACTAATCTCAAATAGAATATAAGAGATATGTAGTGTAAACCTTCAAGGCTAAATACTTAGCTTCTTCGTGATCTAGTCAACATTAAAAAAAAATTCCCACAATGTGCATAATATCTTCAAAGAAGACTGCATACAATGATTAAGTGGACAATTTGTAGAAGTTTTGCAATTGTTATCATGTTACTCAATTGACACCATCACCCACATACGTACACATCAACCACACTCTTCGCACAACTACTACCCATGAAATGAATATGTTCAATAGATATATGTAAGGAAACTTGTACCTATATAATGACTATTTCCACATAACCCACATGATAAATCAATCAAAGAATTACTCAAAATCCACATGCAAGAAAATAGATAGCATACCAACATAAATGTGACGCAATATATACCCTGGGAAAGTCCTCATCAGGGAAAAGCACGTCCTCTAAAAACATCCATCGCCCATGTATTATTTAGCTATGCAACATTATAATATATCCATGAAAGCCTTCAAAACCCCCAACTATCAACAAGCACTCCATGCGAACAAGCATCTAACCACACATCTCATTCCATGCTTCCAACCTCCACAAATGCTAACCTAGCTACATTCAACAACTACCCTTGTGGTTTTTTTTATAGAAACAAGCTCTCATAAAACCATCAAGTGGTATTACATAAGCCATGTACTACCTAACCTCTTGACCCCATATTTAATATTGGGTACTTATTTTTTTCTTTCTCCAAAATTAAGTGACTAAAATAATTATAATATTACAATGTTACAATACAACATCAAGTGGCCCCAAGAATATTCAAAAAGGAATCTTTACATTTTACAAATCCATCTATGTGCTTCTAGGTGCAACATAAATAATAAATAAAATATTACAATAATAAACATTAAAATGAAAGGTGTACAACACCTATTTCCCAAAATTCTCCCAAGTGTTGTATGCATTGCGTAAGGGTCAATAAGTAGCCATAAATATGCACAAGGAAATAATCCATCTAGCCACCTAGACCATCATGAATCAAAGTGCTCCATGTGCTCCATCGAGATACCAACAAAAAAAAAGTGACCACCATCTCATACATGAATGCTTTCACCCTCCATCATGTCACTACCACTAGACATACATAATAGGCAATCCACAGAGAAAGTCATACAATTTATCACACATGAATCATAAGTCATATCTCAAATGATATCCCAAATGCAACACTCAATCCAAAGGTACCAACATCCATTGTTAGCTATCAAGAACCAATAACCATGGTTGAAATAGTACCCACAATAATTGTTAACACATTCAAATTTCCATACCTCCAAGGTGTACAAATCATACCAATTGAATCTCATATCATCAACATATACAACCTATAACATGTAACCATAAGCTCTAAGTGTAATACCTTCCACACACACACATAGAAGCCCCACTTCATAGGTAATGTCAAATTTGAAAATAATCAATATATCCCAAAGATCCACTAATAGAATCATATACAAAGTGTAACCATAACCATGTAGCATCAAGGAAAATCACAATGAAATGTGACATGTAAACTAATAACATGCAAGTACACCTCTCACAAAAAGTCTCTAATGCACTCCGATGTTCTCCACAACCAACAATAAAATGAGATAAAAGGTAACTATGTGTCATCTCCCACATGATAGCACATGAACACAAGCTAGTGAACACATAGCTCCAACCAATCTCAAATTCAATGTAATATGAAATTGAGCATCTAGGAAGATAACTAGGACCAAAGAGAAAAATATTGCAAATGAAAACCTATAACATGTCATTTTGCATACACCTCTAAATGCCAACTATGTCAAGTATGATATCCTCCATAAAACCCTAAGTAAGAAGCCATAACAACACCCAAACTTATTTGAGTACTCAATATGGATGTAAGCCTATCATAACCAAGAAGATCAAATCAATACCATTCCCAAACCAAGGAATAAGCCCAATAAACCATCTCCTAGACTAACCATTAATGGATGCCATCATAATAATAAGTTAAATAAACAAGGAGATAACTAATGCCAAACATATCTCAAACTAAATCCTCAAGAACTAACCATTTATCCATAGATCATGATTTGTATCTATGAAAGATAAGCATAAAATATAATGCACACAAAAGGCTTAATGGGCAATACCTCTCAAGTAGTAAACCACCAAGTATACCAAGAGTGGGGAATGAGTGTTCTCATCAAGATATCTAAGTCAAGTCATGAATCATCCAAGAACACTCTCCTCTTAAGTCTATACTAGGTGAATGCTCCTCAATCTTCCCGTTTAAACCATTAATCATTTCAACATGTCTCTAATCACAAGAAAATACCAATATCTCCTATGTCTTCATGTATCCATGTGTACCTATAATAGATCAATCCATGCCAAACTCCAAAGGCAAAACAAAACCATCATGAAGTAACCAATCAAATGATCATGTGTTCATACAAAGAAACCAACCAAGATCAATTTAAAAACTCCAACTGCATAATTAAGAACATAAACATGACAAGATGATCTAACTATCTCCTCCTAGGAAATAACATGCTCCATATGAACATATAAAATAAACCATATCATACCAAAACACAAATCCATAATAAAGAGTGCATCGTGACATAATAATAAACAATCCTATCAAATAAAGATAACATGTCAAATGAAAGAATAAACCACACCTCAACCAAGGACCCCTTGAGTCCTCTAAATGTCAACATTTCCAATCGTCATGGATATAAACATCTCCTACTAGTGAACCAAAAAATGTGAAAGACCCTTCTGCAAAATAAATATCCTCTAGGTCTACTCACACACACACAACTAATATAACATTAAGGGATAGCAAGTTCTCCAAGCTAAGAAGATATGAAACCACCAACATACAATCGAGACCCAATCTTACACCACCACATCATCATTGTCAAAAGATCACAATAAAAGTGTATACAAGCTATCCATGAAATCATGATAAAACCATCATCTCCATGAAATTCAACCAAGGCCTCAAACCATCAAAGAATTAAAAGTGCACATCATGAGCTCCCCAAAATAAACCAAATTAAAATATATGATCCTCAACCAAGAAGATATGTTTTCGTTAGAAATCAAGAACCTAATCAAATCATTGCCAATTAAGGCACATGCAAATCCAATCATGTCATGCCAAAGTCCCTAAATACAAGAAACATCCATGGCATCATGATCACATCCACAAACAAGCATCTAAATCCCAATGTGTCAAACTTTTAAGAATCACATAGTTAACACCATAGATCCTCTACCATGATTGTACCTGGTAAAAAAATATTTCCTCCTCTACATGACAACAAATCAATAAACCAAGTGAGTATGCAGATGCCTAAAACCATCTCTTATGAATTTATTAATTCATATTAACTAATTACCCTTTCAAACCTTATAATTAATTAAATTTACTTTAATTTATTACTTGACCATTAATATAATTAATTATATTATTATACCTCTTTCTTAATGTTTAATTAATTTAAATTGATTAAACATACCCTACACCCTTTCCTTAAAGCTTAATTAATTCCAATTAATTAAACTAACTTACAACCTAGCACATTTATTTCCTCCTAAATCTTTCCTAATAATTAATGCTCGATTAGTTAGCTTAATGCGCTCGTTCCTAACTTCATTAACCTTATTCTACAATTTAAAATTATCTCACACATTTGAGCATATTACTTTAATTTTAAATTGTCCCCCTATAGCCCTCACACGTGTAGCCACCTACTCTTCTATTTGTCCCCACTTGTCATTTTCCTACCTTTTCCCAAGGTTTCTCACACATGTGAAAAAACACCTCATCTCTTGCATGATCAACATATCCTTCCCTTCCCTTTCCACTTGGCATCCACCTCACCTTCTCCATGAAATCCTAGTCCTCCATTTCCATTAAATCTTAACTATCCATTTCTCTCAAAATCTTATAAATTGGAGCATTCTCTTCATTTAAATCCATCCACCCTCAAGCTATTGTTATCATGTTATTTTTAAATTATAATCAATTTTCCATTGTGGTGTTATCATGCTATTTTACATCTAGAGATCCCTTGATATCATATTGTCATCACTCTTGTATTTAGGAATCATTTGTATTTTATCCATCACTCAGAATCCCATTTAGAATACACCATCATCCTTAGCTTATCATCTCTAATTAATTTGTAATCATCAATCTATAATCTAGTAAATCCATTTTGTTGTGTTGAAAGGACACCATTCCACATAAAAAACTAAAGGAGGTGCAAGGTATAATGTGTGTTCATTTGCTTTGTTTGTATTGTATTGCATTTGTAGTTATCACATTTCCTTAGTCACATTTTGGCATGCCCAATGGGACCCATGTCTCTTTTAATTTAATCAAATTTATTGAATATTCTTGAAGTTGTAAGTCATAGACTATGGATGGGCGCCTTCACTATGCATTGGTGTCTCCGCTTTCCAGCTTCTTTGTCTTGAATCTATGTCTTTGAGTGGCATACTAACCCTCAGTTTTTTGTGGAAAAAATTATTTTTCTTGCACTTGATCAATTTTATTTAACACATTTTCTATAGGGGTTGTCATGCTAACACATTTGTGTGCTTTCTATCATTCTAACACTCAATATTTATAGGCTTTTCAATTTTTAGAGCTATCTCTTATTCACAATTTTTTAATAGTTTTTTGCAGATATATATCAATGTCTTTGCCTAGCCTTCATCGCCTATGCTTTTTTACGTCTGCATAGGAAAAAATAAGGTTTCTTCTAAAACTTTAGTTTTCAAATTTCTATTCAGTTAGATAATTAAAAACACAAAAAAAAACATTTAAAAAATCACAAAAAACATAGTCTAGATTATAATATGTTTTAAAATTATTTCCATTTTCCCATAGGCATTTTTATGTTTTCTATATATTAACATCTACATTGATAAGCATCTTTGATGATTGGTGTATGTGCCTACACAACAACATCTTTATTGATTGGTGCTTACACCTATACATTAGTGTCTCTTGTTGTACTATACTATTTTTAAGTTTTTAGATTTTTCTAACCACTAGTGACATTGTTCAACTATTCACGACCATTTAAGATAGGAAAATAGACTACTAATATGTGGTTCTACAGGTTTTAAACTACCTACTTGTCTATTTATTTGTCTTGTTTAGCTTAGTTGCACATAGATTAATTAGAGGGTTTAAATAATCGAGAGCTTGAATGTTTGGAGGATCTTAAAATAGGTACATTCCTTGCAAGATTATCATTTTGTGTTTAGATTAACCTATTTTTCCTTTGATTAAAAGACATAACAAAAGTATCATCTCCCCTTTCCTTCTAAAGGATCTTGGGTGTAAGATAAATCACACTTGTCTTTTCCTCTAGAGAGGCCTACCTTGGTGGAGAATGAGGTACTCACCTTGAGGAAACAACCTTAGATGGTGCTCTTGGTTTTGTCTATTATATAAGTGAAGGATAAAGTCAAAGCCAAGTTTTATTGGTATTAGTTCTTACCATATAGTTCCAATTTGAAACGAGGAATACTTTATGTATATTAAACTTTGAGTATGATTGGTTAGAGTTTGTATCATCCTGAATAGTTAGCACCCATTATTAGAGGCTCAATTAGGCCTATTTTGGTGATTTTAAGATTTTATGTCCATTATGCTTCATCCAACTACTTATTTCTTCCTGATTTGGTATCTACCCTATCTTCTAAAATTCTCATTTAAAATTTTGTGCTTTCTCCTTAGGAACAAAATGCCGCACACATTTTGTTCCCCAAGGAATGGGCCCAAATTTGAACCAGTGCCTCATTGTGGTGTTTCAATGGGCAATCATATCTCATGATCGTTTGGCTCAATTTTGAATCTTGAAATGTGTGATGAGGTATATAAACACCCTATCTCTCCTCGTTTTGGCAATCATGATCCATTATCTATCGATAATATATGCAATCTATCTATGATCAAGAAGAAATCAAGCAATCAAGTGAGTTCAAGGTTGTAAGGAAAACATCCAAGATCTAGTCTTTCTCCAAGCATCCAGTTAAATTTGAACGCAATATTCTCTATTGAAGAAGGCTTCTCTCCGTGATGGCCAAGTAGAAGAGTTCTCAAGCAAGAAAGAAGATCGTTTGTCCATTCTCATGCATTCTTCCTCCATAGTAAGTTTTCAATCAAGCATAACAACATTGGAGATCTAGGAGTAGCATTCATAGATCCATGAATCTATGAAGAAGTTTGTGGTTCTATTCTAAATTCAAAGGTCAAAAACTTCAATTCAAGTGATAGTCAAGCATCTTCATGAATATGTGTGATCTCAATATCTATTCATGAAGGTATTGGCAAGGTAGATCTAACATTTACCTTTAGATTTACTTTATGCAATCTTATTTCATTTTCAAGGTTAATTTCTAAATAGGGGTTTGACCAAGGAAAACCCTTTTCCACAACATGTTTTCCTATTTTTATGTGTATGTATAGGCAATGCAACTATCAAAATAGATCTTGGAAGGTCAAGACTTGTAGGACCGTCAGTCAAAATTTTGGGTTGATTCTCAAAGAACAAAATGCCTCACGCATTTTGTTCCCTATAATAGAATGTATAGGGTATTTTGTTCCACCCAAAATAGCTTCAGATTCAGTATATAGGTTAGTACAATTTTCATCTTTTCATTTCGGGTAATTATAGGTTCTTATCTATTTCTACCAATCTATATTTTCTCGAAGCTACTTAATTTAGCTTATTTTAATCATTTATCTTACATCATTAGATTAATTTATCAAATTCATTTCATTTGTAATCATAAAAAATAGAGGATCATTTCATTCACTAATTTCTTAATTCCTACTCGAGCCTATTGGGTCATCTTCCTTTTGATTATTCATTAGGAAAGAGGTGGACCAATCTCTTGATACCAAGTAGATACCCCCACCTATCTTCCATTATTGTAAAGAGTCTTAAGTGACTTTTTGGATGCTTGTAATGTGTTGGCGATCTAGGTCCTGATTAAACACCTATGTTATAAACTCATCCTTTATCATCCTTGGTACGGTGGTTGTAGTGCAAAGGGATTGTATTGCAACTTGAAGATACTCACCATATGCATTTTCTTGGAGTTGAGGTGGAAATTATTGACTTATTATAGACTTTTATAGTCTTATGGAAAGAGGCTAGTTTCCACCCGAACAAGGGTACCCTATCTCACCGAGCTCATTGAGATTCATTGAAGTATATCACATCCTCTCCTAAGAAGAGAGACATCCTCTTTCATAAGGAGGTATATATGTATGAGGATAAAAAAACATCAAGTTGTGGGCCTATATCACCTCACATTGTAATCCAAATTGAACTTTAGAAGTGAAAAGTGTATATTTAATTATGCTAGACCCATGTAATATTTGATTTAAGGAGCCTTTTTAAAAACATAAGGGCCATTTGGACCCTTCTCATCAAAATATTCTGAAGATTTTCATTTTTTTGTCTAGTTTGTTTTCTTGCCACAAAATTAACATCCTAAGATGAGTTAGACAAAGTCAAACCTCTGACCAACCTTAAATTTTTGACAAAATCACAAAGTTATCAATCAATATCTTTTAGTGCCTACACTTGACAATCATCATTTTTCCTTCACTGGACTAAGATTATTTAGAAAAAAAATTTATGAATAAATGCATATTGACATCTATAAATATAGTTCGGTGCCTACACATTTTGACATCTATGTCTGACAAATGGTGTATGTATCCCTCTCTTTTGTACCCATCTATCAAAAAAGAGTACAATTTCCATTGGTGTCTATGTCTATAGTTTGACAGTTGTGCTTTTTGGGGCCTTTTCTTGGTGATCGACACTTTCAGTGAGTCAAAACTAATTGTCCTTTGTCACACATCAACCATCCCAGTTGTCATTAGACTTGTTTGACCATTTGAGATCTTTGGTCAATGACCTTTACCATAGACATTTCATTTATCCACTTCAACTAGCAAAGTCATTGACTTAGTCATCCTTTCACATACATCCTTTAACCAAATTTGATCATACCTTTAATCAATACCATCCACATCATAACCATAATCATTTACCCCAATCAAAAATCAAGTCACAATTCTATCCTTCAACTTTGGACTTAGGAGAAAAAGTAATTAAAACAAACCCTATCCAATCAACATCCAATCATCATTCAAATCAACCAATCCAAATCCAATCAATCCAGCCCAATTAATAAAATCCAAATTAAATCCAATCAGTCCCTTCATCAACCTAAATCTAACCATCAATAAAATTTCAACTCATCAAATCATCTAAACCAATCAATTAATCCCTAAGGTCAATAATTTCAAAGTTTAAATTAAGATCCTTTATCCTTATTATTGTATCTAACTAATTATAGTGCTTGAGAACTTGGCCTATCCCAAATAGTGTATTTAGTTAACCCTTGGTATTTGGAATTGATTAGATTAGGGATCAACTCTCTCTAAGTTATTGATTATCAAGTAACCCCCATCTATTATTGCTTGAGAACTTAGATTATCTCATGTAGGAGAAGATGTCATCCCCAATCAAATTCCCTGAACACATCAAAGGATCTAATTATTTCTAGGATATCTTGACCTTTAATCCAAATCCAAAATTGAATACCTCAATAAAAATATAACTTCAAATCCAAATCCATACATCATACCGAATCCCAACATCAAATCAAAAACCCCACATCAAACCTCATCAAAATCCAAACCTAATCTTGATCAAAATCACATCAATCTTATTTTCTCCTAGTCCAAAGATCATCAAGTTCCCATTGTTTACCCATTGGAACATCCCTTCATCTATCATCAACCATTTAATAATCCGAGTAGTCATCCAACCTTTACCACCTTTAGACTTATTCTTCACATCAATTCATCAAATCCCCTAATCAGTTTCCCTCATCAACCCTTAAATGTCACAATTGTATGGTCAAACCCCAATCACAAGTTAAATGAATGATGGAATCTCAAATAAATCTCCATGCTACCAATGATGATAATAGAAACCCCTTTGGGGGAGTTCATATAGAGGAGATTACCAATGACTAGGAAGAGGTAGAATTTGTGGACCAAGAAGACATGCCCCCACATTTGGACGCTTTCATAAAAGAACCCTATAACACTAAAATGATGGACAAATTTATTAGGTTCAACAAACAAGCAATCTTTATGAACATTATTAAGTATGGAGAGACATTACCTCAAGACTTTTATGTCTCTATTCTTACCAATAATATCACCAAAACTCAAAATACCACCAATACATCATCTAAGAACAAAAGAACACCATCTATGACCATACCTTCCACTCAAAAAACTTTACAACCATCACATACTTCACAAAATTTCCAAGTTTTGCAAGAAATGATTCAAAAAATTCCTAATGCCATCTTCATTATCACTACACATGCTAGTACTCATAATACTACCAATATATCTAACGATATGAATGATAGAGTGCTTAATGTGAATCAAAATTCTTCCACACTATTTTCTACAATAAAAAACACCACATCATTCTTCACACCACCTATGCATGACTTAAATACATCCATGATCAATACATCTCCTACTTATCAATATATCACGCCACCTAAACCTGACATGAGGACATCTTCATTTCGACCTCAACATACATAAAATACCCCCACATCTCATAAAACACTAGATCTTGCACAACAATTCAATGGCTTGTGAAATATCATTCTTAATATGAAAAATGGAAGACACAAAAAGTAATTATCATTTAAAGACATATATCCTTATTTGTTTGATTGATTAAGAACATTACATCCTTCTCCAAGAACTTTGAAATGTGAAAAAATGATAAAATACAAGTGGGAAACTTGTCCAATCCAACATCTTAAGGAATTCTATGTGGCATGTCAAGAAGTATCCTAAAATAAAAATTAACTCAAGGGGCTCTTCCCTCAAATTTTGGGAGGTTCCTCCCTAGAATGGTTTATGAATCTACACTATAGATTAGTCTTTACATTAGCGATCCTTGCTAAAAAATTTATTGCACAATACTTCTACAATATTGAACATCAATCATCTTTGAGTGAATTGTGCAATATGAAGCAACACAATGGAGAGACCTTTTCTAATTTCCTACAAAGATGGAGACACCTTGCTTAAAAGTTCCCTTGGGATATTCCTAAGAAACATTTTCAATCACTCTCTTCATCCAAAATCTAGTGCAACTCATGGCTTTTCAAATGAAAATGGCTTGTCCCAAAGATTTTAAGATTGTCATCAATAAAGGAAAATCCATTTATCAAGGTCTCCTATATAAAGGAACAATCAAACATTATAGAAAGGATGATCATCCTTTATTCTCTATGAAAAACTTAAAATTTGGGCTAAGAATAAAAATTTCATCAATGATGGTGTGACAAATTCTAAACACATTCAAAATATTCAAACACTAGTCAATCAAAACAATCACCCTAATAAAAAAATACCAATAATCAATAAGAGTGACAACAACCATAGAAACACCAACAAAAAATTCATGATCCCAACAAAAATTTTATCCCATATTGCAACACCAACAATAACAATGATAATACCAATACTTATCACCATTTCCAATACACTCCCCTTGAAAAGTCCCTTGGTATTATCTTTCATCGCCGTTTTAAATAAAATGTGATGGTATTGCCAATTATGAAACCTTATGATGAGAATAAACCAAGACTTTCTTTGTAAAATAATAATGAATATTGTGAATACCATTGAATTAAGGGTCATGATACAAAGAAGTCCATAAAGATTTAATACTTCATCCAAGACCTTATCAATAATGACAAAGTCAAAGTTGAGGGACATACCACACCCTCCACTAATGCACAACTCAAAACATACAACACCCCTTTCCTTAAGCATAGGAAAGATAAACCCTCATCATTTAATACAATCCCATATGACTACACCAACACATTATTAGGCTCTGACTCTATATGTGGTTGTATTGAATAAGTTGACACCCATGTAAATACTATCACAATCAAAGGTGATAGTTGCAATGATACTACCCAAAGAGAGAAAATTGTTGTCCAAGGATCACATTCCTCTTCTTCCACTTCTTCTAGCTGCACATGTCTCACATTGAGAATAGTCTTCTTGACCATCTTTGAAATACACCCTCATAGATATACATCCTTGAGCTTCTTTGCATGCCACTTTTCTATTAAGAAATTCTTGAGAAAGATCTTCTCGAGTCTCATGTTCCTAATGACATTTATGGTTCAAAATTTCAATTCATTTTTGGGAACCTCATTGCGCAATATGACCTATTCTTTGTTGATAAATGATGCAGTCAAGGCTAGTGGATCCAGTTAAGGACTGACCAACCTTGCAACCAAACCAATATGCAGTGGAAATACACAACAACAACAACTGATCTGAAATAAAATAAAAGTCTTTATTCATCAAATCACTAATTACATGCAATGTGTCAGGCTGTAAGGCCTTCCTGATTACGGCCAGATTCAAAGAAAGTAACAATCTACAAGATCTCGCAAGATCCAAATCTTTTCCACAACATTAGTATTCGGCTAGCCCAGGTCTGCAACATACAACACACTGGTAGGCACCCAGGAAAGATCTAAACTTGTACTCAAACTTCCAAGAAATCTTCCTGCTCCTAAGCTCACAGGCTACTAACTTCCCTCCCCACTATCTCCTACCCAAACAACTACCCAAGCATCCTATAAATATTGATTCCCAGCCACAAGTCGGCTGATGAAATAATAAACCCTTACAAACAAATATTAAATGCTAAAACATCAGTCGGCTCTCAAATAGCCTTACAAAATAAATAAACTCTCCAAGATGGCCCCAACGGTCATCAGATCTACATAGAAGAATGCAGCACACCAGATCTAGGTCCCCACACGTCCAATGGTCAATCCATAACTCAAGGAGTGTGACCCAAATTAAATGCATCAGTCGGCCAAGCTGATCTATCCAAACAAACCAAGTTGGTAAGAAAGAACACTGAGCAACAGAGAAATAATTGAGTGCCAGAAACCAACCATGCTGAGCATGATCGAGGAACATAGTCATCACCAAGCACCAGAAGCAACTGATGCCTTCAGTTATAGGGCGTTCTTCAGAGATCGAGCACCCCGGTAACCACTAAAACTAAGCAACCAGTCTCCCAAATCGAGCAAGTACTCCACCAACCAAGATCAAAACTATCAATCTACCTTCAAAGATAAACATATTTTTGGTTGATATAGGATTGTAAAGAATCCTAGGATGCTCCTGTATCAGATCCCCTAGGTAAGAAATATTTTCTCATAAGGAAATCAGGAACGTCTCAAGGGAATCAGAATAGGTATGCCAAATCTATTCTTAACCCATATCTCCTCTTGTCCTTCATCCCAAGTAGTCTTCACTTCATTCATTTCTCCTTGCAACAAGTTCTACTGCTTTCCACTTTTCTTATCCTTTCAGTCGGCAACTGATAACAACTGTCTCTGACCACTACCGATCACATCAGTGCCTCAGTAAGGTTCATCCTCTCCAGACTCCTCAATCAACTCAGTATCATCTGCATCTCTCTATGTCACAAATGTCACCATCTATTGTACCATCTCTATCAATAAGATCATCTACCTCTTAATCTCAACAAACTCTTCAGATATATCATTCTCCTTTTCTTTCAAACTAGGCTTCGCAGGAAAAAGTTCATCAATCCTCTGCTCCCGAGGTTTGTCATAAGGAAAACACCTGATAACTCCACATCCCTTAACCCCTATTTCCTATAAAGGTATTAGCTTATTCCAAGCTCCTTCATGCCTAACCACATAGGTGTTAGCGTGACCATCAAACCAAACATTCCTATCAAACTGCCAAGGTCTACCGAGCAACAGATGACAAGCGTCCATAGGCAATATATCACACAATATCTCATCATGATAAGATCCAATCTGGAAATTAACCAAGCACTGTTCTTCAATCCTAACCTTAGAAACATCTTGTATCCAACTAATCTGATAAGGATTAGGATGCTTCCTTCTTTCCAAACTCAATTTATTAACCATTTCATCTGAAACAAAGTTCTCAGAACTGCCACCATCAACTATGACATTAGATACCTTATTCTTTCACTTACATCTGGTTTTGAACAAATTCCTTCTTTGCACTGGTTCATGGACACATGCCGCTAATCTCCTAGTGATAAGTGTCTCACCATTTTTTGCAACATTCACAATATCTTCTTTAGCAGCCAGTGCCACCCTTTTCTTAGGACAATTAAAACTTCTATGACCATCTTCACCATAGTTATAACAAGTACCAGTGAACTCATTCTTCCACCTTCCTCTCTGTCCAACATTCTTAGTAACTTGACCACTGCTAGATCCCACATCAAACTTAGGATTCTCTGGCACATTACTCTCAACAACTATCTCACCAGTTTTACCACCTTAGTTCCTATTGTTCTATCTTCCTTCAAACTTCTTATTCAGCTTCTCTTCAATCTTTAATGTCATCTGATAAGCATCACTGATTGTTGTCATCTGCACAGTAAGTAACTCTTCCTGAATACTAGGTCTCAAACCATAGACATATCTAACAACCTTTTCTTTATCAGCTTCAGAATGACCAATCCTAATCAGAATTCTATAAAACTCCACGGTATACTCCTGTACCAATTTGTTAGTCTGCTTTAAAGCTTGCATCTTCTTAAACATGCCCAATTCATAATCCACCGAAATGAATTGCTTCTTCAACTTTTCCACCATCTGGTTCCACTTAGTGATCTTTTCTTTTCCTCTTCTACCTCTTTCCAACTGAACTTCTCTGCACCAGATATTTTCATGACCCTTCAACTTAGTCTTTGCAAATCTAACCCTATCAGGATCTTCTATTTCTTCATATTCAAAGTACTCATCAATCTCATTGATCCAATCAATCAACTCTTCTGGCCTAAGGCTTCCAACAAATGCAGAAACTTCAATCTTAGGTCTTTTCCCAATCTTAGACATAGCTTTCAAAATTTGATTCTCCTCGGGATCTCTAGCTTCTTCTACAGCTTCTTCAAAATGATCTTCCCCAGATTCATCATCACTATCCTCTTTCAAGGTAGGTTTCTTCTTTCTCAACTCTTCTTGTAGGTCTTGCACTTGTTTTTGCAAAGCCCTAAAATCATCAAGACTGAATTCTCCAGTAGCTTCCTCTTCCTCTAAGATATCACAATTTCTCCTCGGAGGCATCTTCAAATCAAGATCCAGATGCAAACACACAAGATCCACTCGGCTCCAACAGGAACAAACTTTTCTCAAATAGGAACAAACTTTGCTCTGATACCACCTGATGCAGTCAAGGCTGGTGGATCCAGTTAAGGAATGACCGACCTTGCAGCCAAACCAATATGTAGGGAAAATACACAACAACAATAGATCTGAAATAAAACAAAAGTCTTTATTCATCAAATCATTGATTACATGCAATGTGTCGAGTTGTAAGGCCTTCCCGGTTACGGCTAGATACAAAGTAAGTAACAGTCTACAAGATCTCACAGGATCCAAATCTTTTCCACAACATCAGTATTCAGCTAGCCCAGGTCTGCAACATACAACACACTGGTAGGCACCCAGGAAAGATCTAAACTTGTACTCAAACTTCCAAGCAATCTTCCTGCTCCTAAGCTCATAGGATACTAACTTCCCTCCCCACTATCTCCTACCCAAACAACTACCCAAGCATCCTATAAATATTGATTCCTAGCCATAAGTCGGTTGATGAAACAATAAACCCTTACAAAAAAATATTAAATGCTAAAACATCAGTCGGCTCTCAAATAGCCTTACAAAATAAATAAACTCTCCAAGATGGCCCCAACAATCATCAGATCCACATAGAAGAATGCAACATGCCAGATATAGGTCCCCACATGTCCAACAGTCAATCCATAACTCGAGGAGCATGACCCAAATTAAATGCATTAGTCGGCCAAGCTGATCCATCCAAACAAACCAAGTCGGTAAGAAAGAACACCAAGAAATAGAGAAATAACCAAGCGCCAGACACCGACCATGCCGAGCATGATCGAGGAACACAGTCATCGCTGAGTGCCAGAAGCAACCGACACCTTTAGTTATCAGGATTTCTTTAGAGACTGAGCACCCCAGTAACCACCAAAACCGAGCAACCAGTCTAACAAACTAAGCAAGTACTCCACCAATCAAGATCAAAACTATCAATCTACCTTCAAAGACAAACATATTTTGGGTTGATATAGGATTGCCAAGAATCCTAGGATGCTCCTGCATCAATAAATATGTTTGTACCTCATTACCCAAATCATAATAAATCATTACATATTGAATCTATTATCTACCACCATAATATTAAGAGATTCATAATAGATGGTGGATCTTATATAAATATTTGTACATTGAGGATAATAAAATAATTGGGATACCCTGATAATGTTATTAATCGATTGAGTTGGGTCACTATCAAGGCTTATGATGATAGAGATCAACAATAATCTAGAGGCATAATTGAACTACCTCTTCAAATGGGTCTTGTATTGATTAAAACTACCTATTAGGTCCTTGACCTTGACCTTCCATACAACATCCTCCTTGATCTTTTATAAATGCCTAAATTTCCTCCATAATGGAAGAGAAATTACTATTGGTGATACCGAAATCTTTTATACTACAAACTTCTTGAAAGAAAACTATTAAATCTTTGATCACTTAATGATCCTACCAAATGATCTTTTGATCCATCTAATGTCACCTTCACTTCCAAGTAATCCCTGTTAGATTCCAAGGTTAATATTGTTGATAAAGACTACTGATAATATAAAATAAATAATACCTTTTATGTGGGTCAACTTTCATTTTCATCTAAGTCATATGATTGACCTTCTCCTTTGACCCCTAAAGACAAATGCACTATCCAAAGAAAAACATTACCTTTGAGAAATAGAGACCCCTTAATGAGGAGAATCTAGAAGAATACATCTTACCTTTCTACACAAAGAAGGAAAGGAAAAATCTATCAAGATTCATAAGGAAAATCCCTAATGCATATCCTATAGTGGAATGAATGGGATACCATGGAACACATTTGTGAACATAGAGAAAGGTATTCATGAACCTATACATCCAAGAGCATACTATCACAACAAAGGCCTCAGGAATCACCTAGAGTCTAAGGTAACCCATACAGATGTCCCACAAGCATCTTCTAATTTTTATGAACCTGAGGAAGAATTATACGAAGTAACTTTTGAGTACCTCAATAATGACCTTTATGGAATCGATCATGTTTACATAATAACTAATTGATCTCCCTCTTGTACACCCTAAACTCATCAATTGGGACCAAAATTGATTGCCACCAATTGACATCCATTAAAGTGGTGATGTTATTTTAGCATTGTTGGATATTAAACACCTCCCTAAGTATGAGCATCAAATTGCATATCATGAGCATGCACATTTTGGGTGTTAAGTCATTTATCTTAATTTAAAAAATGAGAATAAAAATAGTGAAAACCCCCATGAGGCACTTTCAAACATAGAAAAAGTAAAGATAAAGGATGCATCCTCTAGTAAAAACCTCCCTAAGGTGCTAGAGGAGGGATAAATTGACTTTCCCCTGATGGCCTTCACTCATGAGAAATCATCTATACTAATAAAAAATATCATTAAAGTTGATTTGGACACCTTAGATAATCCTTAGATCACAGTCATTGTCGTATCTTTGAGTGAGAAAGAAAAGAAGGATATGACCACGTTTCTGTGAAAAGCACACCATAATTTTACATGGTCAAATGTTGATATGTTGGGTTTGTATCTAGATCTTTTAGTACACCACCTTGGATTATAGTTATATGTCAAGCCCCTCAATGATAAACTATAAAAGACGCACCCTTAGGTAGCTCTCCTAGTCAAGGAAGAACTACAAAAAATGTTAGACGCGGGTTCCATTAGAATTATTGATTATATAGAATGGGTCTCCAATATTGTACCAATTATAGGTAAACCTATTGGGTGTATTTGCATCTACATAGATTTTAGATACCTCAATAAAACATTCAATTAATATGATTTCCCACTTTCTAAATATTGATATCATAATAGACATGAAAATTGGACATAAGGTGTTATACTTGAGGGATAGATTCTCTAGTTACAACCAAATTAAAATTGCTATAAAGGATCAACATAAGAATTATTTTACTACACCATGGGGCACATTCTTCTATCAGGTAATGTCCTTTGGACTAAAAAATGTTGGAGCTACCAATCTACACATGATGAGATCTATTTTCCATGATATCCTTCATGATATTATAGATGACTATGTTAATGATCTCCTAGGTAAATCCAAAATAAGAGATGCACACATTGTTGTACTCACCAAGATATTTGAGACATTATAATAGTATAAGGTATTTCTCAATCCTAAAAAGTGTGTCTTGTAGTGACATATGGTAAATTTATAGGCTTCATCACGTCACACAGAGGAATATAGGTGGATCCAAACAAAGTCAAAGACATCCATGATATGTAACCTCCTAAGAGCCTTCAAAAACTTCATAGTCTCCAAGGCAAATTCCAATCAATTCATCTCTTCATGCTTAGATTGCAGATAAATGTCAACCCATTTCACACCCACTACAAGAAGATGTCAAGTTTCTTTAAGATTTCTTGGGTTAGAAGACCTTAGATCAACTCAAAGCCCATCTTCCATCATCACCAGTGCTTGTATAAATAATGAAAATTATGCTTTGATGGCTCGTAAACACCGAAAGGATCAAGGGTGAGAATATTATTTATCACTCCATTGTGAGATCCTATACCAAACACTTATAAAATATATTTTGATTGCATCAACAACCTTCTAGAATATGAGGCTCTAGTTACAAGACTTCATATTGCTTTCAAATGGAAAATCACCAATCTGTGAATTTGTGGCAACTCCCAAATAGTGATCAAACAAGTTAATAATGAATATAAATTGAAGGATGATAAAATTTTACCCCATAGACACATGGCTAAAGACTTAAAGAAACCATTCATAGAGATAAAATTTGAGAAGATCCTTTGAGAAAACAAAAAAGTAGCAGTTGTCATGGAAACCATTACATCTTTAATAGCACTACCTGAGATCACTCATCAATGCAAATTCCTTGTAGATCCTCTTATTTTTGTGCATATGATATACCTAAATTTGAAATGGCGTGTGATATTTTTGGTCCCAATTTTCCATATACCAATAGATATATGCTTACCTCCATGAAGACATTATTTTACCTAAGTTAACCCATTACCAATGTAATAACTTCATTTTTTGTGTATCTTGTTATACAATCCTTGGAGAAACATTGTATTAAAATAACTTTTATAGAACCCTCCTTCGTTGTATAGGTTCAAAATTAGATCAAACAACATTACAAGAGGTTCACAAAGGAATTTTTGGTGCCTATTCTAGTGGTCTAACTTTCAAAGAAACTCTAGCGAAAAATTTATTATTGGCCCGCAGGGAAATAAGATGTGTGTTATTTTGTGAAGATATGTGTTCCCTGTCAACAACATGGTAATTTTTTGCATGTGCCTTCCTATTTTTTAACCTATTATCACTCCCTTTCCTTTCTTTTAGAGGGAGCTCAATTTTTTATTGGAAAAATTCACCCCCCATCTTCCAATGGTCACAAATTCATCATTATCGCCATAGAATATTTCACTAAATGGGTCAAGGTTGTTCTCTTGACCTATATTGATGAAAATCAAATATCTAAATTCATACTAAAATACCTCATTTGTTTCTACAACATCCCTTAATGTATTGACACTAACAATGGAAAACCTTTTAAGCATTAAGACGTCTAAGAACTATGCCAGTAATTCAACATCCAACATCACTTCTCCACTTTATATTACCTTAAAATTAGCAATCAAGCTGAGGCTTTGGATAAAACCCTTATCAAAATTCTAAAAAAAAATAGTCAATGAAACTGGCCATGACCGACACTTATAGCTAAATCCTACCTTATGGGAATATTTTACTTCTATTCATACACCAATTGGAGTCACGCCATTATCCCTTGTCTTCAGTTCCAAAATTGTCGTACCAATTGAGATTGAACTCTTGTCTTTGAGAGTTTCTTTACTAAATTTGCTACTAGATGAGGAATATCAGGTTGCATGCCTCCATGAACTCTAGCTCCTTGATGAAAATTTCCTTAATGTCTTTAATCATCTACATGTGTAGCATAATTTCCTTCTCTTATAGTACAAGAATAGGTTAAATCCTCAAGAATTTGAAATTGGTTACTTAGTCCTTATGCCAAATTAGAAGAATTTATGAGATCGAGAAAAGAAAGGAAAGTTTGAGCCGAAATGGTTATGACCTTATGTCATCATTGCTAATTATGGATTGAGAACATACAACCTTACTACACTAGAGGGAGACTCTATCCTTGAGACCATGAACATTGTACACATTAAGTAGTTTTATGTGTAGACCTCTAGGGCATCCCTATTTTCAAAACTAAAAAAAATCCAAAAAATATAAAATACATAAAAAAAAGAATCCAAAAATAGTAAAGAGAATTAGATTTGTTCATTTTTTAAACCACTTTAGTGGTGCTATGGATAAATGCCATGGCTAAAGTCTATCTTAGGCACCATGTGTAATCAACTAATCCATCATCTCTTTGGTCATTCATCCACTATGTCTCATCCATTTATTTCCACTCACTTATTTTCCATTCCTTTTCATCCATTCATGGCTTATAAATCTATCCCCTCATCTCACACATTCATCCATTTACCTACCACTGTCCATTCCATAATCAATTTCCTCATGTGTGGGAGTATTTTCTAAATCCCCCTTGTCATGATCATATCACATTGCTTCAACATCCTTGATGCAGGAGCATCTTGAGTCCTTGGCAATCTTGTGTCACCAAAAACAATTTGGAGTTTGTCTATGTTGCTTGGTTCCTGCTTTGACCGAGTTGGTCAGTAGTTGGTCAGTTTCCTTTGGTTACCGAGTGTGGTCGGTTATCTCCTGGGTGGTTAGTTGTTTCACTGGCGCTCGGTGTTGCTTATCTGTTGCTCGGTTATCCTTTCTCACTGACGGGTTTAGTTTTAGTTTATGTTGTGGCCAACTTGTGCATTTATGTTGGGTCACAGATTTAATGTTGGAATCCATCATTGGGAAGTGTGTGGTCCCATATATGACTGTTCCTTCCATTGATTATGGATCTGAAGGCCGACTCAGTTCGGTAGCTTCTTGTATAAATGTAGTTGTTGGTTTAAAGTTTAGGGCATTTTTTGGGAAGGCAGTTTTGATAGGAGTTTGGTAGAAGATAGAAGTAGAGATTTTGACAGATCCTCACATGTTGGAGGACTTCTAAATTCATTATAATATTAAGCCATAACTAGGAAGGCCTTACAACCTAACATGTATGATTCAATTTGATAAAATAAATGAAAGATTTGCATTCTCTCTCTCACTGTTGTTTGTTTACTTCTGCATGTGTTGAGCAAGCTTGGATCATTAGGGTGTGCCATTGTTTGGCCCCTCTTGCTCCCTGCCTTGCGTTAGGTGGTATCAGAGCGAGGTGAGATCTTGATCTAGGTTTGTAGGTTCCTCTTGAAGCCCTAGTTGATTGTTGTGGGGTAGCAGATTGCGATCTGACCTGCAATTGTAGAGGGTTGTCAAGATGGTTTGTGAGAGGTGAGATGCAGATCCAGGATTGGTAGATATGCTAAGGCAGATTGCTGCTAGATTAGAAGCTATTGAAACAACCCAGAGAAGAGGCAGACATCTTGAAGATGTTAGTGATGATGAAGTTGAAGAAGAACAAGTGAATGCAGAACCTGCACTTGTTATGGATCAAGGTGAAGAAATATTTGTGAAGGCTTTAACAAGTCTGAAGTCAACACCACATTTCAATCCTCCTGAGTATGGTGGAAAGCTAGATTCTGATGAATTGGTGGACTAGATCACCAAGATGGAAAAGCATTTTGAGTATGAAAACATTCTTGAAGACAAGAAGGTGAAGATTGCAAGCACAAAGTTGAGAAGTCATGCATCCTTATGGTGGGAATATCTACAATTGGATAGGAAGAGGAAAGGCAAAGACAAAATCAAGGTTTGGAATAAAATGGTGAACAAATTGAAAGGAAAGTTCTTACCTTGTGATTATCAGATTAACCTAGTTCGGCGAATGCAAAGTTTGAGGTAGAAAGATAGCTTGGTAAAGGAGTATACTGAGGAATTCTATAGATTAGATATAAGATCTGGACATGATGAATATGATGTGGAAAGAATTG
Source organism: Chamaecyparis obtusa (assembly GCA_027943335.1). Classification (NCBI taxonomy): domain Eukaryota; kingdom Viridiplantae; phylum Streptophyta; class Pinopsida; order Cupressales; family Cupressaceae; genus Chamaecyparis; species Chamaecyparis obtusa. Next base: position 1,114,016 of record BSBK01004962.1, on the reverse strand, counting down.
GTAGATACCTGAATGGTTTGAGAGTTTCTATGCAAGAGGAAATTAGTATGGTCAAGTTGGATAACATTGAAGAGGCTTATCAATTTTCATTGAAGGTCGAGGAGAAATTGAACAAAAGACATGAGCAAAGACAAAGAGGTTGAGGTGGTAGATTCCCTAGAGGAAGAGGTAGATCTAATGGTGAAAATGGTAGATCTGAACTAGAAAAGGCAAGTCTGGACAAAGGCAAGACCAAGTGGAAAGGTGAAAGTTCATCTAGAGGTAGAGGGAGTAACTACCAAGGTGGTTATGGCAAAGGAAGTTTTTGAGGAACTTGTTACAATTGCATAGAATAAGGACATAGATCTTTCGAATGTACACATGCTAGTAAGAAGGATGGTAGCAGTAGAAATGCTTTGGTGCAAGAAGAGTCACTAAATGAACCTGAGAAAGAAAATAACTTGATGGTAAGGAGAGCACTATGGAATGAAAGCAAGAAGGAAGATCTGGTAAGGAAAATTTTGTTCAAGACCAGATGTAGAGTTTCTGATAAAGTTTGGAAGGTAATCATTGACAGTGGTAGCTCGGAGAATCTAGCATCTGAGGAGATGGTCACAAAATTACAGCTGGAAAGGTTGGTACATCCAAATCCCTATCAGATTTCATGGATCAAAGATGAGCATACACTCCTAGTAAGTGAAAAATGTTATGTGAATTTGAAGATTGGAAAGTACTATGATAAGGTGTTATGTGATATCATGCCTATGGATTGTTGTCATATTTTGTTGGGTAGACCTTGGCAATATGATAGACATGCTATATATGATGGGAGATTGCATAAGTATACTATTGTGGCTGATGGAAAGAAACAAATCTTATTACCATTGATGGAAGAACCTATTAGTAATTTTTGCACATCTATGAAAGTTTGTTTGATGGAGGGAAGAAAGTTCGTTAACTCTTTGAAGAAGAATGATGTATGTTTTGGTGTGATCCTTAACAAACCGAGTAAGAAAACAAAGGATAATGTCCCTAAGGAGATTGACAAGTTACTCACCGAGTACAGTGATATCATTTTTGATAATTTACCTGATGGTTTTCCACCGAAAAGAAGCATTGACCATTGTATGGATCTAATCCCTGGAGCTAGTTTACTGAATAAGGCACCTTATCGGTTGACACCTATCGAGAATTAGGAATTGAATCGACAGATTCAAGAGTTGTTGGAGAAAGGTTTGATTAGAGAAAGTTTGAGTCCTTGTGCAATACCTATTGTATTGGCACCTAAAAAGAATGGAGAATGGAGAATGTGACCGATTCTAGAGCAATCAATAAGATAACAGTGAAGTATAGGTTTCCTATACGGAGAATGGATGACATAATGGATAGTTTGACTGGAGCAAAGTATTTCACCAAAATTGATTTGAAAAGTGGGTATCATCATATCAGAATCAGAGAAGGTGATGAATGGAAGACTGCTTTTAAGACAAAATAAGGTTTGTATGAGTGGTTGGTTATGCCCTTTGGTTTAACTAATGCACCGAGTACTTTTATGAGGCTGATGAATGAAGTTTTGAAGAAATTCTTGGGTAAGTTTGTGATTGTATATCTTGATGACATTTTGACATTCAGTAAGACTAGAGAAGAACATTTGTTGCATGTTAGAAAAGTTTTGCAAAGATTGAAGGAGGAGAAGTTGTTGATAAATTTGAAAAAGTGTTCATTCATGAAAGAGGAGATTGTGTATTTGGGATTTGTTATTTCAGCTGATGGTTTGAAGATGGATCCTGAAAAAGTTGAAGTTATTTTGAATTGGCCTACACCTGTGAATGCTAGTGAGGTAAGATCATTTCATGGTTTGGCAAGTTTTTACCGAAAGTTCATAAGGAATTTCAGTTCAATTTGCAATGCTATGACTAAAACTATGAGAGGAGACAAAAGAGAATTCAAGTGGACACATGGAATTGACAAAAGTTTTGAGACTCTAAAGCAGAAGGTTGTTGAATTACCTATTTTGGCATTACCTGATTTCAGTAAAGTATTTCAAGTAGAATGTGATGCAAGTGGAAGTGCAATTGGAGTATGTTGAGTCAAGAAGGTAAACCTATTGCTTTCTTTAGTGAAAAGTTGAATGATGCTAGAAGGAAATATTTTGTGTATGATCAAGAATTATATGCTATTGTTCAAGCACTGAAGAAATAGAGACATTATTTGATACCAATTGAATTTGTGTTATATACTGATCATAAGGCTTTACAATATTTGGGTAGTCAGAATAAGTTGAATCGGAGACATATGAAATGGGTTGAGTATTTGCAGAGTTACACATTTGTGATAAAGCATGAGAGTGGAGTCACTAACCGAGTTGCTGATGCATTGAGTAGAAGAAGATCTTTGATGACCGAGATGCAAATTGAAGTTCTTGGTTTTGATGAGATGAGAGATTCTTATGAGTTTGACCCTGATTTTTCTGAGCCATGGAGAAAGTGCAGAGCACCTATTCAAGATCAACAAGATACTAAATGGGATGAATATTTTATTCAGGAAGGTATGTTGTTTAAAGGAATTTAGTTGTGTATACTGAGAGGAGTAATGAGATCTAATTTGATAAAGGAGAAACATAGTAGTGGTTTGGCTGGACATTTTGGTATTGCTAAAACATGGAATTTGCTTAAGGAGAAGTACTATTGGCCATAGTTGTATAAAGATGTTCATAAATTTGTTAAAAGTTGTGGAGTTTGCCAAGTTGTAAAAGGAGCAAGTTAGAGTACTGGATTGTATACACCAATTGCTATTCCTAAGAAACCTTGGATTGACATCAATATGGACTTTGTTCTTGTCTTACTGAAGACAGTAAGAGGTAATGATTCTATATTTTTTTGTTGTGGATAGATTTTCAAAGATGGCACATTTTATACCATGTAGAAAGACATCATATGCAGTACATGTAGCAGATCTTTTCTTTAAGGAAATTTTTAGATTGCATGGATTACCGAGGAGTATTATCTTTGACCAAGACAGTAAATTTGTTGGATATTTTTGGAAAACCCTTTGGAAGAAATTTGGCACTGAGTTGAAATATAGTTCTACATTTCACCCACAAACCGATGGACAGACTGAAGTTGTGAACAGAAGTTTGGGAAATCTTTTGAGATGCTTAGTTGGAGACACACTGACTAATTGGGATTCTATGTTGGCACAAGCAGAGTTTGCATACAATAATTCAATGAATAGGAGTACTGGAAATACACCATTTGAGATTGTGAATGGCACACAATTGAGAGGAATATCTAATTTAAGAGACATTGCTGATGAGAATAATAAAAGTGCTGAAGGAGTAAAATGTGCTGAGTACATGAAGACATTGCATGAAGATGTGAAGCTAAAGCTGGAAGATAGTAATCAGAAATACAAAGATAGAGCTGATAGATCAAGAAGACATAAAATTTTTGATGTTGGTGATGAAGTGATGGTTCATTTGAAGAAGGGTTGATTTCCTATTGGAACATATGGGAAGCTGAAGATGAAGAAGTTTGGACCTTGCAAGATTTTGAATAAATTTGACAGTAGAAATACATATGAAATTAAGTTACCTGATGACATGGACATATCACCAATTTTCAACATTGTTGATTTGTATGAGTATCATGAACCTGATGAAGAAGTGACAGTACCGACAGAATATCCTAAGAAGCAGAATGAAGAAATTGAATAGATTTTGAAGGAAAGAGTTGGCAAGAGTACAAGAGGAAAACAATATATGGAATATATGGTAAAGTGGAAGAATAGACCGATGGAAGATAGTTCATGGATTTCATAATCTGAGTTGGATGTAGCTCAGACCAGACCTACCAAATGATTCAGAGAATTATTTCAAAATAACCCCAGGTGTCTGATGCAGGAGCATCTCGGGTCCTTGGCAATCTAGTGTCAGCAAAAACAATTTGGAGCTTGTCTATGTTGCTCAGTTCCTGCTTTGACTGAGTTGGTCAGTAGTTGGTTAGTTTCCTTTGGTTATCGAGTGTGGTCGGTTATCTCCTGGGTGGTTGGTTGTTTCACTGGTGCTCGACATTGCTTGTCTGCTGCTCAGTTATCCTTTCTCACTTATGGGTTTAGTTTTAGTTTCTGTTGTGGCCAACTTATGCATTTATGTTGGGTCATAGATTTAATGTTGGAATCCATCATTGGGAAGCATGTGGTCCTAGATTTGACCATTCCTTATGTTGATTATGGATTTGAAGGCCGACTCAGTTCGGTAGCTTCTTGTATAAATGTAGTTGTTGGTTTAGAGTTTAGGGCAGTTTTTGGGAAGGCAATTTTGATAGGAGTTTGGTAGAAGATAGAAGTAAAGATTTTGATAGATCCTCGCATGTTGAAGGACTTCTGAATTCATTGTAATATCAGGCCATAACCGGGAAGGCCTTACAACCCAACATGTATGATTCAATTTGATAAAATATATGAAAGATCTGCATTCTCTCTCTCACTATTGTTGTTTGTTTGCTTCCGCATGTGTTGAGCAGGCTTCGATCATTAGGGTGTGCCATTGTTTGGCCCCTCTTGCTCCTTGCCTTGCATCAATCCTTGACTCTATCTTTGTTATATATCCCTTCTACCCTAATACTTTCTTACATAAGATGACAATTACTACCATACCTATACTTGGAATAAGGATCACCCATCATATTCAACTTTCATCCTAGTACACTGAGCCTGACTCTATTACACTGAGCTTTCAATCTATGCGTAGGACAAGCATCCATCTACATGGTCTTCATAAGATCAAAATTAAGATCTTACTAGAGATAGTTATCTTTTCCCACATCTATTGTGTATATCATTAATATTTTTTTTTTTTTTCAATCATTAATAAATGCCCTTATGGATATATCCTTCCCAATACTAGCACAATCAATCTATCTATCATCATCTTCCTAACATCAATTTTGTGACAAGAAATGTGGGTTATATGGCTACTATGTTGTGAGGCCTTTTTCTTTGATTTTATTTTTTGTATCATATAACTATACCTACTTAAGGGCTTTTTGATCTATTCATATCTTGGTGTGTCTTGACTGGGGTATAGTGGGGAATCATTTTTGTGGTATGGTGTGGTTTTTGGTTACTTTAGTTCATGATTCCACAAGTTTACTATTTAACTATGGTTATGTACACATGATTATGGGGACCATTATTTGCATATCCCCACCAAGTCTCTACTAAGGGCTTGGGTATATTAGAATCTCCTCATTTTTTTTATGTTGCATAATGTCCTGTCTTGGTTAAGCATGAACTTGCATGAGCTAAGCTAATATTTCTTTCTAAGAGTCTAGTCCATGCTATAGACACATAAAAAGGACTTGTTGCTTGTACAAAATAATTTCACTATCAATCCTCTTAAATTATTAAAAAATCTTTATTATTTAATTAATTTACATCCTTCTATATTCTAAATTCAAATTCATATTTCTTCCTAATTCCATAATTAAGTAATTTTAATTGATTATTTTATTATTAAATGTCTAATTAATCTTCATTACCAATTCTTCTATAAAATAATTAAATAGTTATCATTATTTAATTATTCCCCATATATTTATAATTAATTAAACATTCCCTCTTTATTATTACTCCTATGTAATAATTACAATTAATTAATCAATTTCCCACTCATTAAATAAATGCCATTTTATTTTATTTAATAATTATTCCTCTCATAAATAAATAAGTTTATTTATTTACTTATATTCTCCCATGTGCAAATAAATGAATTCTTTATTTATTTAATTGTATTTATTCTTCTAGTTCTGATTAACACTAAATTTTATTCTACTAATCCTTTGAACTATAGGCGGAAACTATCTCCTCCTATCGTAGGGGCCTTGGCACACCCAAATAGTGGTTTTCTACCCCCTGGCGAATTTGATTGTCGGGGCCTATAGAATGGTAGGGGTGACACTCCCATAGAATTGCCCTAATAATGCCCAATCAATCTAGTCAACCCTCCAATATATTCACTTAATAGATTAATCAATTTTGTTAACAAGGCAATCAATCCTAGTTCACTCTTCAAACATAGCCAATTAATCTCATGAATCAAGGAATCTTGATTGAAATCCCAAAATTCTTATAAATAAAGAGCTTATTCTCATATTTTGGTAACCACATACATGATTTGAAATCTTATGCTATCCCATTTGAGCTTGAATCTAAGAGCCCACATTGCATCAAGAAGGACAACAACAAAGGACTTATTAGTTTTCATTTTCATTTTGTCTGAATTGATTTCATTTATGGTTGTTTATGTAGTATGTTGTCTTGTTTCCTCTTTTAATATTAGGGATTTACACTAACTACTATTACAAAGTATTTTGTGGTTATATTTGCATTACGATTGCAGGTTACAGATCCAAAATACACCCATGATTACAACAATAAACTCGACGTGAAGCACCAGGCTTAAAAAATCTAGTTTTTTTTCTGTGTTGTTCAAACACAGATTTCTTTTAACACAACCTACATAAGGATTTAATGCACAAGTGTTACATTCTTTTTTATGTAATCCATACTATAAAGTGACAAACATTTAATACACATTCACCACACTTGACAAGTCCATTCACCACAATCATTTACAGGAATGATGCACATTGTGGCCTAAAATGATGCACTTGATACTGTGATGTGCTACACTTGTCTATTAACATTTTCCTTTTTTTCTATCATTCACTAAATTATTTGGGTTATTTTATTTGTTGCTTATTGTTTTGATTTCTCTAACATCTGATTATATTTCTATGGTATACATTTTCCATGCCAGATTTCTAAATATTGACATTGTAATTTTTACAATTCAAATTCTAGTATATCTCTATCTCTGTGTTTTCATTCTACGTAGGTAACTGAATTAATCACCACAATTTCTCTCTAGAAAGACATAATCACCTACTTAAAAGGCCACAATTGTCTCTTAAAATATTGTAGTTGTCTAATATAACATTGTATTCTGACTGTTAAAACATTGTAATTGCCTATTTAAAATACCATAATTACAACCTAAAATACCACATATACTCTGTCAAAGCGTCGTAGCTATTTGATGAAGAGACACAACTGATATTTAAAACACGTAAAAGTTAAACTCTAAGAACCAACATAACAACGAAAGAGAGAGAGGGAAATTAACAAAATTAGGGACTAGCTTGCATATTAGAAATAGCACAATTGGAGGCTGGTATTAGTTACAAAGGACTCTTCAACACCTACTTGGATAAGGTAAATAAAATTACTAAAATTTTTGGTTATAATCATAATGGTGCAAGTGTACTAATGGATTATCAAAATTGAATGCTAGATCTTATGTTTTTGATACTAACATTTGTTTTTTAGCTTGTGTCTTGGAAGCAACATTAATTTTTTAATCTAAAATCAACCCACTTTCATTCTCAGTGCACCTAAAAAAGAACATTGTATGGACACACAACACAAACTCATATTTTTCTTTGGTGCATAAAATTGACGTGGATTTAAGAATTGAACAAGAAAAGTACACTTCAAATTTGGTGCATTAAAATTGGACAAAATCATATACATTTGAATTTGGTGCATTAAAGTTGAACAAGTAAATCTCACTTGGTTTAGTAGTTTAACAATGAACCCATGTGCATATATAGATGATATTTAGATTAGTTAACATTTAATTTTTGGTTTTCAATTTGATTAATTGCATGTCTTAAGTGTGTAGACATCAAAAATTGGGAAAGTGCTTAAAATCATTAAAATGGCAAAATCTTAATCAAAATGCTCTAATTCTCATCAAAAGGATCAAATCAAATCAAAATAGACATTTATTAATCAAAGTTGGACAAAATCAATAAAATCAAAGGAACAATCAAATGATGATATTAAATAATTAAATACAAGCTTAAAGGGGTCAAAAACACTATATAATTATTTTTAATCAATTAATTATATAGTTGTTTAAATCAAAAATCAAATTGAACCTATTCCCTTACATGGCTAATTTAATTAGTTGATGGAATTTAATTAATCCTAATATCTTTCAACAACAAATTGAGCGACCAATGAGAATTGAGAAACAAAAGCACATGGATCACTCAAAATAGGTGAATCTCAATCACACATTTCAACTTTTAATCTCATCCACTTAATTTTGTCCAAAGCTTTGAGACAAACATTTAAATTGTCTCCCCATTTAAAAATATTGCAAAGTTTTTGACTCAACCAAGGCTAAATCATGATTACTTCACTCTACCCCCTACCCTTGGGAATTTACTATAAATGAGAGGCATTTTGAGAGCAATAATCATCTTAGAAATTCATTTGCAAAGCATCACCATTATAGGCAATTTCATAGCCATTAAGAGAAATTGAGAGCATTTGAATTAACTTTGTATCACATTTGAGAGTTTGAGAGCTAGATTAAGCATAGTAATATCATATTTCTCATTCTAGATTTGTCACTAGTGGAGAATAGGCTGAGAGCTTCACTTACCAAATTAGTTAGAGAACCATGGGATGTCATGGATGTTAATTTCAATTCTTAGCTTAAATTTGCATTGTATTTTTCTAGAATTATTAGTTAATAATCTTAATTTCATGAAGGTGTTTATCATTCACACACAAATGGAACCCACCATGGGGCTCTAACCCTCATTTCTAACATTTTCATCAAGTTTTGTGTGTTTTTGTTGTCACTTTTCCATGAATTTTTGCAAGAAATAGGATAAATAATGCGTATGAAGAATCTAATGATGCATGTGGCTATTTTGATGATGCTTACTAGCAATTAATTGATGCCTAAGAGATAAAGTGTGACACTTGTGAGATAAATTGGTACGCCTAAGACAGTAAAGTGACACTTGAGACCTGAGAAGTACCATGTATTCACTATCTTTTGTCGCCTGTGACGATCTTTATGATGTAATTTAATGCAAATTGTCATGCCTAGTATTTGTTAATTGCTACTTTAAATAGCTTATCATACGCAATTTTCATTACTTTTCATGCCTAGTAATTAAAGTGTTACGGCTGCTGAACTTTAAATGTCGCCTAAGTCACTCGAAAGTAACGCTGGATATTTTTAAAGTTACGCTTGCTAGCATTTTAATCATGCGTATTAGCTGACTAATGACGCCTACTAATTTTTGCTTTAATTTGCTGTCAAATCTATAGATTCTATTTTCTTACTCTCTATCTGTATTTTTACTGCAGATGAGAAAACACAGGAAAGTTCAAAAGCCAGAGATTAGAGTCACACAACCAAGCAAAGAGGTAAGAATACAAGCTAAATGTGAAAAAGAATTGCATAGTGCTTTAATTTTAGAGAGTTTAGGCTTAGAAGAGAAATTGTATACTCATTACATCAAGGTGTTAGAGGCTTACAAGCTTAAATTTTCTACCTTAAATTGAAATTTGTTTACATTAAGTTGTTGAAGTTTTCATTGAAAAATCTTGTGAAAACACTTAATTGTACTTCAAATTGTTCCTTTATGGTTTCCCTCATTTTGTATGGCTTTGTTGACTAACTTGTTGGAGGAGGGAGCGAGAACGATCGCCACTAGGTGAGTGAAAGCAAAAACAAGCAATCAAAAACCTCATAAAAGCGCCTAGCCTTTTGCTAGCTACAAAAAAAGAGGTATTCATCAAATCAAGCTTGCATTTGATTAGATTGTGGCATTCATTGAATCTAGCTTAATTAAAATAAGGAATTAACACAAACACCTCAATTATAAAAATCTCGTTGTCAAGAGATTGAAAAAGAACAATTGTTGCTTAAGTGTTTGGAACGAAGAAAGACAATAGAGATATGCTCTTCACTTTTTAAGTGAACCAAATTCCCAAACTTGTTGGACTAAGTTCAATTTTCTTGTTTACTATACATGCTAGTTAAAATAGAGCAATAGAGGGCCTGCCTCCTGAGATTTTCCTTACAAGGATGGTGAGAGGGAATGACCCAAGTGGGAGACAATCGCCTTAGCCGTGGTACTATCCAACCCACTATAAAAAAATACACTCTTCCTTAATAGGGAAGTGACTAGATTATGTGCAATTTTCTTCACTTCCTCTAGTAGTCCTTTTGGATTGTACCAAATCATGCTTTTGTGTGTGTGGGAAGCCCGCAAGTGGGAAAAAGAGCTTGGCATGATTTAGAATGGAAATATTCATTAAATCCTAATAAGTAGTAAGCTACCTTATAGAGCCAAACATGTTAAAAGCCAAATTTGACTATAGGTAGATTTCTTGGAAGACTTTCTTGTTCAATACTTGTGGAAAATGACTGAGAACATACACTTTAGTGTGGTTTTAGGGACATGGTGCAAATTTGATGTGTGTGTTGTGTTTGTACTTCATTTTCAAGAAAGAAAAGTCCGCAGACCTGATCTTACAATTTTTAAAATTTGAAATTTACAACCTGGTCTGTAAAGTACCACCTACACATAGAGAAAAAACCGCCTGTGCACAATGAAGTTACACCTATGATTTGTGAAAAGACACCTAGAAACAATAAAGTCACGCTTGTAACAGTTTAAGTGATGCCTAGAAAAATTTAAATCACACCTATCATTAGGCAAATGCCATTTTCTTATCTGCAGAGTGCCACCTAAGAATATTCTAGTAACCGTGTATCAGTTGTTAAGTCACGCCTACACACTGGAAAGTGACACCCAAAAACAAAGAAGGGCAAACAGTGAACATCTCTCGAAGGTTTGGAAATATTTTGAAATCATTTTTGGATACCCTTTTTAGAGATATTCCTTATCAGTGCAACAAATAGATCATATTCCTGAAAATGATTTATAATGATGGAACTATTTGAGAAATGAATCAATCCTATTATGGAGCATAATTATCGAAATCAAGATCAAAATCTCCATTGGAATCAAAATGATGAGGTGTCTGAAGAAGAAGTTTCAGAAGCAATCCAAGATCCCATGTTTATGGAAATAATGGGATTAATTATGAATAGGGATAAAGAAGCATATTTCATAAAGTTAGCTCAATCAGGAGCTAAACTTCCTCATGATTTTGACACATCAACCTTGAGGGAGAATGAGGAAAAACAAAAAGATACATCATCTAAAAAGCCAACATTAAGATCAATGTGTCCTTTTCTTTACGATGATGGGCCATCTGTATCTTCATCCTCCTCACAAAAAGAAACATTTAAGAGCAACAAACCTATCTTAGATCAAGGGAAATTTCATGATCATCCTATTTGTGATCAAGATAATAAAGAGTATGAAGAGAAAAGTACCACTCTCAAGCAAGATCTAATGCACAAACCTCTATCTAGCAAGGCTTCTCCCATAGCTTGTACTCCTTTCATCCTTCAACCATCTCACAAAGCTTCACAACTATCCAAAATTCCTCCATTAAAGAATGAGCCTAATGATGACACTTTTCACATTGACTATGTCTACCCTCAAGGGATACCTCTAAAAGAAACCCAAGCTAACTTACATCTTACTGCAAATCATTTCCATGCTTCAAAGATCTTGGACCTCAAAGCTTCATGTGCTTCAATGCCTATTATACCCCTTCAAAAGGACCCTACATCATTCCTCCAAACATCCCCCACACATATCCAAACATCTACCTTGCCCTTAGAAGTGGCTCCATGTCAAGAGGATAATCCAAAGAGAAAAGAAACAATTGTTGATAAAGATCAAGATCAAGATTATATAAAATCCCCTCCCATATTTGATGAAGGTCCCATATCTATAGAACCCTGTGATGATCCCCTTGCATCCTTTCATGTCTTCCAAGATGATATCCTTCCATTCCAAGAACAAAGTACCCTTCCAAGTTCCATATTTTCTCCACTTCCCAAGCAACATCAAGATATCCCTTCCACAATTTCCAATGAGCATATCGAAAATCAAGAGCAAAATACCCTATCTACACCATTCAAAGATCCTTGTCAAGATCAAAATATCCTATCATTTCCTTGTCATATTATTCCATGTTCACCTCAAGAAACCATAATTCTCCCAAATCCCTTGCATGATAATAAATCCCTTCAAGCTTTAGTTGATCCTATCAAATGTGTTCCTATCAAAGCTATTCATGAGCCTATTGGTATAAAGATAAATCTTAAAGAGGTAAACCTTGGCAATGCAGCTCCTTTCAAAGATATTGATATCCCTCTCACACCTTATATCCCTCCATTCAAATGCAACCATATACCTTCACTATCCTCCAAATCCATTTTGGGTTCCTATGTCCCAAAACAAAAGTCTTCATCCCTTCCATATGTATTAGGTCCATATATTCCTCCATCCTGCATTCCTATCATCCCTAGCTCTCCATTCACCTACCCTACCATGTATCAAGATCGACGAAGGCACACACGCTTGAAGAATGTCCAAACACTAATCCATATGACCCCTCCATATTATTCCTATTCATCCACAATTCCTAAGTCTTTTGGAAGCAATTTTGATGTACAACATAACAATCATAAATCCAAGAATCCATATGTGTATAAAAATCACAATGTCCCATCTAATCAACATGTGAATGAAAAGAAAAATGAAATATCCAAAAGGCCACGAAGGTCCACCCAAAAAAATGAAAAATCAAATAAAATGTGGGTTCATAAATCCCTCATTGAAGAAATGCATTCAAAAGCATCACAAAAGAAAGAAAAATCAAAGACTATGTGGATTCCCAAGTCACTGTTGAAAGACTTGCACACAAAAGAAAAATCAAAATTGACATTCAAGCTTCCAAAGGCTTCCATTTCATCCCCTTCCAAACATCTTCCACTTTCCAAGTCTAATTTGGGTTCCTATATCCCAAAATTCACTACCTCAAGAAGATCCTTACCTCCTTCATCTATTGTTCCTCCATCATTCCACCACTCTTCAAAGTGTGTGTCAAAGTTGATCTTGCCAACATTTCCATCTACAACATACCTTCTTCTTATCCTCACATTCATGTTCCAATGCTTACTTTCTATATTTCCATCCCTCTTATCAATATCTTTAAGCATCCTAGCCATACCCATGGTTTATTATAGCATATCTTTCAGAAGAGAATTGTCCAAAGATCCTGATGTTGGGAAAATATTAAAAAATACAAAAAAAAGTGCCTTGGTGAAAACCTAGCAATAGGCACCTGGGTAGAAAAAGTAAAGAGAAACAAATACCATGATGAAAACCTAGTAAATAGGCGTCATGCATAATTCCTCCTTCTTACACTCTACACTTGGGGGAAAGTTTCATCCATGCTATCCGCCATCTTCCTATCATTTATCTCACTTTCATCCATATTCCCTATCTCACCTTTAATCTTGACAAGGTTGAACACATTCATGAGCATTAAGTATCTTGACATCCGTTATCCTTTCCATCAGCTTATTTACTTGTTGCATCCATGTTACCCTATCATGATCTTTCTTATCCCAAATTCACCTTCATTATTCCTTGACAGTCTTTCCATAATCCCAAAACATCCCTTCATAGCCTACATCACCCCTTTATCCAGATTGTGTTATCTTATCCACATCTTACCCAAATTGATCCTTTGGCCTTGATAAAAATGAAGAACTTAAAGTACAAAAATTTGTTATCAAGAAATTCTTGACATGTCCACTTCTTTTGGATCCCTCATTTTCATGACAGTAGATCGTTATCCTATAGGCTATCTAGCACTGCATCATTGGCTTCCATGGATTATCCAAAAACATGCTTCACATTGCTATGTCATTTTTTTCCTTAGCTTGGGTACTCTTGAGGAGATGGTCCTATGGGTCACATTCACATGCTTCATCCATCATGGTCTTTCCATCTCTAATCCCTCAGCTTGCAAATCCATCCTTCATGTCCTATATCTTGCTAGACATTGGGGGCAAACAAATGTGATCTTGTTTGAGAGTTGGTAAAAAGGAAAGCATAAAGTGCTTTGAGCTACATCTTGCATAAACTGAGCTTTTGTAATATTTTGGAAGTTTGCCCAAGTCCAACATTTTTCCTATCCAACTAGGGGCATTGGATCTTAATCAACAGATTTCAACAAATGACATCAATTCACATGAAGAAATGCAAGCCGATTCAATTAGTGCTACATTCGGTCACATCAGAGAGAGAATTATCAAAGCTTCAGAAGAGAGAGATTTTTGTTGAACCTTTGATGAATATCATTGTTCACAACCAAGTATTTTTATCCTACAACTTGATCCTTGAACCTTCATTGACTTTATTATTCAGGATTAAAATTGACAACACTTAAAAGATCAGAATGTTTGGAAATTCTATTTGAAAATCTTGATACATTGCAAAACACTTGAAGCTTTTTTGATGATCTTTATTGAATTGGCTTTTATCACATCTTTTTAGCTAATCGATGATGTTTCGACTAGATTGGCCATGATGGAGACATGATATTTTTCTTGCCTTTGAGTGACTATCTTGAGGGAGATCCAACAACTTATGTGAATTCATCTAACGACATGGTCATCAAAGAACCATCGAGGACTTTCATATAGGAGGAAGAATTGACCTTTGTTTATTTATACAACATTGAATCTGTTGAAATTGGTATTCATACTCCCATAGTTGGTCGTTCAACTAGTGAGGGTTGAACTAGTTTCCTAAAGGGGGTTACTAAAAAGTGATATAAAGCGGTATTCATATCATCATGATGTGGTTAGTGATGGTTGTACTTGTTTTTTGGTCCCACAAATGCTTAATGATGAAAATATTTCTCTATGGCATTTCTTTGCTAAAAGCTAGTGACAATTAGTTGCATTGCATTGCATTTTCATGTTAGATTAAGTGCATGATTTGTGGTATTTTTCCAAGGGAAAAGGGATTTAAATAATTATCTTGATCAATAAAAAAGGGGGAATCAAAGAAAAGTCCATATCATCATATCAATGTTCATAACATCAAAGATCCAACAATTTATATTTCAAGATACAATATCAACGACAAAATGATACATCAAAGTCCTGATCAATAAACATGAAACATGATACAAAATCAACAACAAGCAATATCCATAAATATAATATCCAAGAAGCTAGGGACCGTATGTATAAGTTACGAAAATGTGCTTTTTTTTTCAAATCAAGGGAATCATATCAATTTTCTATATCAGTGAATCATTTTACGTCAATCAATCAATCAACCAACTAGTACCAACTTATTGTTTCCCAACTCTTGATTGTGAGGCGGGACCAATATGATCAGTATCAATCCTATCAGTTATCCCATATCAGTTTCACGATCCTATCAGATTGACAAATCACATTCATTGGTACCATTATCCTGATATCCTAATCACTTGTTTTCTTAACTAAAACATACCTAGCTATCTTTGACATTCAATCGATCATCCAAAAACATCAACAACATTTTATTAATCATTGTTTTTCTATATCAACATATCAATCAAACCGGGGCATTTGTTGAAATCGGTGTATCATCAATGTTTTTCAGAAATGAAAACATATTGAATCAATATAAATCAATTTCATCAAAATTTCTACCAAGCAATCAATATGTTTCATTTTTGAGGGGTCATTATAAGAGTATCAAAGTGGCATCAAATATCATGAAATTTGGGGCATTAAAATTTTTGAACTATTATCAGTGGGGCACATATCATTTTATCAAATCAAATTAGAGACATATCATATCAAGCATCAATCAATTTCATATCAGGTATCAAATTAGAGTGGTATATCAATCAGTTAATCAGAATCAGCGATTAGGACTAAATTTTTTCTTTGAATCAATGAGCTTTGCACATCAATTCAAAGAGGGGCATTTGTAGACATAAAAAATTGGGCAAGTGCTTAAAATCATTAAAATGGCAAAATATTAATCAAAATGCTCTAATTCTCATCAAAAGGATCAAATCAAATCAAAATGGACATTTATTAATCAAAGTTGGACAAAATCAATAAAATCAAAGGAAAAATCAAATGATGATATTAAACAATTAAATACAAGCTTAAAGGGGTCAAAAATACTATATAATTGATTTTAATCAATTAATTGTATAGTTGTTTAAATCAAAAATCAAATTGAACCTATTCCCTTACATGGCTAATTTAATTATTTGATGGAATTTAATTAATCCTAATATCTTTCAACAACAAATTGAGCAACCAATGAGAATTGAGAAACAAAAGCACATGGATCACTCAAAATAGGTGAATCTCAATCACACATTTTAACTTTTAATCTCATCCACTCAATTTTGTCCTTTTGTCCAAAGCTTTGAGACAAACATTTAAATTGTCCCCCCATTTAAAAACATTGCAAAGTTTTTGACTCAACCAAGGCTAAATGAGAGGAATTTACTATAAATTCCTTCTAGATTTACTATAAATGAGAGGAATTTTGAGAGCAATAATCATCTTAGAAATTCATTTGCAAAGCATCACCATTATAGGCAATTTCATAGGAATTAAGAGCAATTGAGAGCATTTGAATTATCTTTGTATCACATCTGAAAGTTTGAGAGCTAGATTAAGCATAGTACTATCATATTTCTCATTCTAGATTTGTCACTAGTGGAGAATAAGTTGAGAGCTTCACTTACCAAATTAGTTAGAGAACCATGGGATGTCATGGATGTTAATTTCAATTCTTACCTTAAATTTGCATTGTATTTTTCTAGAATTGTTAGTTAATAATCCTAATTTCATGAAGGTGTTTATCATTCACACACAAAGTGTTTGGTGGTTTTGCACATTTTTTTAAAGTTTGGCATACAATCAACATATTAGGCACATGAACAAGTCTTGAAACCAATTTCCAAGTTTCCATTCTCTTCTAACTTCCTGATATGAAGCATGAAGTTGTGAACATAAGGATGAAGGATAGGTTTTTTATAAACTATAATGCCACATGATTTATTAGTTGTCTCATCACTTTATAAAATAAAATATCACTAATGAGATTGTGAGAGGGATTAGGAAAAGTGTTTTAAAATTATTTTGAAGCCTATAGGTTATTAGGATATCAGACTTAGTTGGAACCCCCAAACCAAAATGTGTATTTCCAAAGTTTTATAGAATCCTGACAATAAAAGAATCTAGCTCACTATTGGGAGGGTGAAACCTTATGTAGACACCCAAAAATAGACATCTTGAGAACTGACATTTAAAGTGCTAATAATTCCTCTATTAATTAATGATTTTTAAATCATTAATTAATCATCTATTTCTTATATAATCCAGTCTCTTAATCATTTAATCATTCTTGTAAAGTTAATTAAATAATTAAATTTATTTAATTAATTAACCTTAACTAATTAATATTTATTACTTAATTGAGTTTAATTTCTATAGTTTGAATTTAATTATTAAAACTTATTAACTATTCCTCCAAAGTTAATTTAATTTCCTCAAATTAAATTAATGTCATCTCGATTTCCCATTAATTTCATTTTGAATTAATTTGGATTAATTTGGTACTAATTTCATTATATTCTCTAAAAATTCAATTTTTAATTGAATTTTGATTTTCAAAATCCAAAAAAAACTCATTTATGAGCATTATTAATTTTTGAAAATCAAATATCTTTGAAAATAAAAAACTTCCCATTTCCTTCTAGTTCTCATTTTTGGAAGTTTTATCACTTTGAAAATGAAGATATTTATCCAAATTCTATTTCCATTTTCAAATCCCCGCTTTTTAAGTTAAATTGGAAACCTGCTAATTCTTTCTCCAGTCTCATCTCTTCTCATTTGTCAATCATGATTTTCTCTAACTAATTTTGAATGTTCATTTTATTGTAGTTTTCTATATAATAAACCTCTAGTCTTCACATTTGCATCACATACTTTTGCAATGAACCTCAACCACTTTCATACTACAAACTTTTTCTATCATATCATTTGATCATTTTCTCAGAGCTCAGAGTCTAAGTGTTGCCAAATGAGTGCACACTTTAAACTAAACAAAGAGAAGAAATTGAGGCTTGAGACATCAATTGGTTTGTTTGCATTTATATATTACTTGTTTAATGCTTATTTTCTCATTTCTCATTAGTTATGCATCCATTTTTGTTGTTTATAGGGTTAAATAGATTAGTTAGTTTACTATTTTGATTTAAGCAGTGCTACTAACTCATTTTTTTTAGCTTGTGAAGAAACCCCTACTACACTTTATAGAAAAATCAAAGCTATGTGATCATATTTCCATACTATGTATTTCGCTCGATCAACATCTGCACAATAAAGTCTTCATGGATACTGCTTGAGGAGGAGGGCAGTATCCTTTGTGATAATCATTATTATCGGTCCCAAGCCTAAAATTAAAAAGAATGTCAAATCCATTGACAACTCAAAATACTTTAAAGTTTACACGGAGATCCAAATGATTTGAAATTTGTGTTGCACCAATTAAGGTCGTTGATAAAAAAAGGGGCACCAAAGGGATATTTCAAGTTTGAAAAATGAACTTCATCAATTAAGGAATGGTATTATTGTGATAACTATCCAAGAGGGGCTTATGACATGAAGACAATAGTTTGAAGTTGGTTAAGTCAACATGTAGTCAAGGTTGGATAAAGAGGAGACGGTGATTCAATAAACATGGAAACTTTTGTACATAATTTGAATGTGAGATCTTATACATAGATCTAGAAGGATAATAGAAGGATCTATTAGAATAGAAATGTCCTAATTATTTGAGAGGGGGGGGGGGGGGGGGGGTTGAATCAGTTGATACCAATATAGAATACTTTAACTTTAACTCCAAACTTATTGTTGAAAACAAAATACTGAACTGAAAAGTAAATGCAACAATAACACACATACACATCAACACCAAGATTTTTTCTCAAGGAAAACCCTGTTAAGGGAAAAAACCCACTGGGAATGGTACCCACAAATATCTACACTATGATTATAATAACCCTTTTAAGAGTTTTTACCTTGTTAGGAGCTGAGTATTACAATAGGCAGGTCCTGATTAAAGGCAAAACCCTATTATGAGTCTTTTACAATGTGATCCATGTTAAGAAATTGACCCTACTAAGAGTCTACCCCTGCTAGAGGTAATAACCCTGTTAGGGGTGCACAATAGATTAAACTGATAAAGAGATTTGCTAGTTAAAGCCACCCTTAGGTTCTCCAAACCTCACAACTTCAAGGGTAAGACAATCCTAATATGAAATTGCTTCCAGTACTCAACCACTGCCAAGAAAGCTCCATCTTGTGCCCAAATGCACAAATACTATTCTTCAAACAACAACCAATGCAACCTCAATCTTGCATTATCCTTTCAATTCGCATATACATTTTTTGAATCCTTTTCCTTACTTAATTTCTAATGATCTCAATCCTTATATACAAATTACAACAATTAGGTTTGGGTCAGCCTATATAGGATAAATCCTATTTAAAAAATATAAATAGACCTATGCTAAGATGAAAATGGAACCTCTTACAATGTTACAACATAACAATTACATCAATTAATCATCCATATCCGTAAATCAAGCTCGCTCATCAAATTACTTGAAATGTGTTCTAAGTCATCCTCCAAATAGGT
This sequence comes from Chamaecyparis obtusa, assembly GCA_027943335.1. Classification (NCBI taxonomy): domain Eukaryota; kingdom Viridiplantae; phylum Streptophyta; class Pinopsida; order Cupressales; family Cupressaceae; genus Chamaecyparis; species Chamaecyparis obtusa. The sequence goes on along the minus strand of BSBK01004962.1, from coordinate 1,094,499 downwards.
CTTCATCAATACACACGCCATAGATGACATTGCTTGTACGATCAAGACTCCATATGATCAAAATAAGCACTCTAGCTAGTGTCCATCATGAACCTATGTTCGCTCATCATGACTTAAACAACCATGAATTCTATCCACAAATTTCTGCAATCAACTTTGTGGAAATCATAGTTTTTGTCTTCAGAAAAATAGTCATTAGTAAATCAATCATAACTTTGTTAGATCAATTCATAAGCATGTGTAATCACAACCAGTGATCCAAGACATCATGTAGATTCTCCATCTAAGTTTGCACATGCTAATTCGATGTACTGTGTCCATATAATTATTTGCAAGCTTCTCTAAAAAACTAGTTAGTAACATATGTTGACATCAATGACAAACACTAAGTGCCAGCATCAAAAAATCTTCCAATAATCTCCCAAACATATTAGAATGCAACAATTCCAATCCAACTTCCAACAATCTCCCCCTTTGGCATTGATGGAAACATATGAGAAAAACCATCAACACAAAGGTTCAAGGTGCATACTCTGCCCGCTTTCTGTGTTTTTCCTTCTTCTCAATATCCTCTTTAAAAGCTCCCAATATTTTTGTATTGTAGCTCCCCTAGGAGAAATATTTCTCATTCATCTTGATATCAACTATTGTCTCTTGTCTCTTTTTCAACTACAAGAGGGTTACTGACCCCCCCTTTCATGTACTCCCCCTATCAATCTAGAGGGTTGTTACATCTCTCCCCCAGAAAAATTGAAAGGTTTTTCTTCATAGTATATCCCTCCTCCTTTGACATCAATGGAAAAGGGTTCCATAGTGTCTCCTCAAAATAGTGCAATAGTTTCCAAACCACCTAGATCTCTTTTATGTGCTCAAATAGTTACTCCTCCATAGGAGTAAATCATTGCATTCAGTCCTACAAATAATGCTCTGAATACATGAGGACTAATGCATCTCTACATTTCCTTTAGTTTTCATTAGGAGGGTCTTTGACCCCAAGTCTACCTATGAGATATTCAAAGGTCTCTTTGTTTAGTGGCTTGGTGAAGATGTCTAAAATTTTCTCCTTAGTATTCATATATTCTAACTTCACTTATTTCTCTGCTACCTTATCTCTCAATAAATGATACTTTATTACTATATGTTTTGTCTTAGAATGCATAACAAGATTCTTTGACATATTTACCATGCTAGTATTATCACAATGGGATAGGAACTAAATCCTCAAGACATACTCCAATGTGCTTCAACATTTTCTTCATCCATATGATCTATGTATAATTGATTTCTACTACAACATACTTTGATTCTATTGTAGATTGAGAAATGTAGTCCTGCTTCTTGCTAAGCCAAGAAATTAACTTTTTACCAAAGAAGAATGCTCCTCCACTTGTACTCTTTCTATCATCTACATTCCCTGTCCAATCAGCATCAGTGAAAGCATGAAATGTAAAGTCCTTTTCTCTATCATACCATAGACCAAAATCAATTGTACCCTTTAGATATCTTAATATCCTTTTTACTATCATAAAGTGAGACTCTTTACGATCTTCTTAAAATCTTGCAATAATTCCAACAATATTAGCAATATCAGGTCTAGTATGTGTCAAATACTGAAGACCTCTAATAATTAATCTATAATTTGTCTATGGTACATTATTTGCTTCATCCTCTAAGGATGACTTAGTTCCAATTACCACAGGAGTTCCAACAAGTTTACTGTCATCCATGACAAACTTTTTCAACAATTCTTTAAGATATTTGGTCTGAGATATGAATATCCCTTTCTTACTTTGACTGATCTGTAATCCAAGGAAGAATTTCATCTCCACAATCATAGACATTTTAAATTCACTTTTCATCTCATCTACAAACTTATTACTCATTTCATCATTTCCTCCAAAGATAATATCATCAACAAAAACTTCAACAATCAAGATACCTTCTTCATTGATCTTTAAGTATAGATTTCTATCAGCATTACCTTTCTTGAATCTGAAATGAATTATATACTTATCCAATCTTGCATACCAAGCTCTTGGTGCTTGTTTCAAACCATACAAAGCCTTCTTCAATCTAAAAACTAGATCTTTATTTCCTAACAAAGGAAATCCATCAGGTTTCTCAAAGTATACTTCCTCTTCCAAGTCTCCATTAAGAAAAGTTGATTTCACATCCATCTTATATACTTTGAAATTATTATAACCAACATAAGCTAAGAATAACCTTACTGCCTCAATCCTAGCAACATGTGAAAAGGTTTCTTCAAATCCAATTCCTTCTTGCTGCGAATACCCTTTACACAACAATCTGGATTTTTTTCTAACAATAACACCTTAATTCATCTTGTTTCTGAATACCCACTTAGTACCAATCATATTTTTGTGTTTAGGCCTCAGAACCAACTCCCAAGTATTGTTCTTCTAAATTTTATCTAGTTCTTCCTTCATGGATTTGATCCATGATTCATCTTTTCATGCCTCATTTGTGGACTGTGGTTCTACTTGCGAGATCAAGAAAATGGTATTTATAGTTTGTGACCTCTCCTCTCTGTTCTATGATCTTGTTCTAGTTCTCTTATTGTTATCACTAATGATCTGATCCTTAGGATGATTTCTCATAATATATTTGGGTGTGGTCTGCTCCTTTAAATTCACACTTATGCCATTGTCAGTCATCAAAACATCCTAAGATGCTTCATTTTCTTCATTCTCATCATCATTATCTTTTATCTGCATATTGTTCTAATTTGTATTCAAATTTTCAAATGCAATATTATAGGGGTTAAAGTCAAAATACCTTTCTCTAACCTAAAAATTTTCATCAACTCTCACATTAGCAATTTCAATCAACTTCCTAGCTCTTAGATTATAACATCTATAAGATTTTCTTCTAATGGAATAGCCAATGAATATACCTTCATCACTTCTAGCATCAAATTTTTGTATGCATTCATCTCTCTTAATGTAGCATTTACTTCCAAATATTCTGAAATAACTAACAGTAGATGTCTTATCATACCATAGCTCAAATTGTGTCTTGCATGTACCTTCTCTAATTTGTACTTTATTCATTGTGTATACTACTATATTGACTACTTCTCTCCAATGCATATGTGTAACTTTTCCTTCTATCAACATGATTCTTGTCACATCAAGAACTATTCCATTTCTTCTTTCAACAACTCCATTTTGTTGTGGTGTCCTAGGTGCAAAAGTCTGCCTCATAATACCATGCTTCTCACAAAAGGTATTGAATTCATGTGAAGTGAACTCTCCACCTCTGTTTGATCTCAAACACTTTATATTCAAGCCTATCTCATTCTCAACTTTTGCATTATAAAACTTAAAAGTTTCAAATGCTTCTGATTTTTCTCTAAGAAATCTAACTCACATCATTCTAGAGTAATCATCAATGAATATGATAAAGTACTTGTCTCCAAAGTATGACCTAGTCTGAGTAGGTCCACAAAGATCTGTATGAATCAACTCCAGCTTTTTGGTTGGTGAATATCCTTTTCTTGCAAACTTGTTTCTTGTCTGCTTTCCCAAAACGCATTCTCTACATGTAGTGTTAGCAGGTTTCACAATCTTAGGTAGATCTCTAATAGCATTATTGTTAGATTCTTTTACCATGTTATCAAAATTGATATGAAAAAACCTTCTATGCCATAACCAACTGTCATGAATCATTGCAATAAAACAACTAACCTCAGTAGTGCTCAACTAAAATATATTACCTCTAGCCTTAGTACCATATGTGATCAACTCTCCATTAGCCCATCTAATAGATTAATAACCATCCTTGAATTCCAAATGATAGACCTTATCTACAAGTTGTCCAACACTCAACAAGCTATGCTTTGAACATCCACAAATAATACATCATCAATGTTAGTCTTTCCATCCAAAGTAATTGATCCTTTACCAACAATCATCCTAGGAGATTATCACCAAACATTACAAATCCATCATCAAACTTCTTCAACTGAATAAATCTATCCTTGTCATAGGTCATATGGTGGGAACATCCACTATCAATTATCCAATCATTTTTCCTAGCAACATGAGAAACTAAAGTTTTTTCTTCATGGGCATGATCCTCTTCTTTGATAGCAACAAAACTCAAAAAATCATTTTATTCATCATCTAAATCTTCAAATCCATCACTAGCATAGTAGCATTCCTTATCATTCTTGTACTTTCCATATTTAGGCTTATTCTTAGCTACTCTAGTTGGACATCTAGATGCAAAATGACCAACCTTATTACAATTAAAATATTTCAAAGGTAATTTTCCTTCAAACTTACCTTTACTTTTCCTTTCTCTCCTAGTGATTAGGGCCATGATTTTCTCATCCACTTGGTTGTCTAACCTTTGAATCTCTTCCCATTCTTCAGCATATTATCCAAGATCTTCATTGTTCTTGTTTGTTCTGCTAGATCCAGCACTAATAGATCCAGTTCTCTGAATAGTGGCCTTAAATATTATCTCCACCTTAGGTAGTGCATTCTTTAGCTCCGCGGTCTCAAATGTAGTCAACTTAGCCACTAACATTTCTCTCGTGAAATCCTTGAATTATGGTATTATCTCATACAAAGCAATAAATTTGGGTTTGTAGGTAGGAGTTACAGATCTCAAAATATTTGTTATGACTTCATCTTCTGTATAAGTACCTCCATTGTTTTTGATTCCAATCACACATTCAGATACTCTCTAAACATACATTCTTACTATTTCATCATCCCTCATTTGTACTGTCTCCATCTTTGTTCTCCAATTCTACAACTTTACTTGCTTAGTGTATTCATCTCCTTCATAAAGTGCAATTAGTCTTTTTTAAATCTCACTTGACTTTGTTAGATATTTGATCTCTATAAATTCACCATCAGATAATGCATTAACCAAATCTTTCTTTGCAAGAACATTACACACAAACCTTTTTCTTTCTTCTTCAGTAGTAGTAAGTATCTTAAGGTATTCCTCCTTTATGATAGGCACATATTTCCAGGTAATGAGCCAATATTCCAATCCCATGCACATCAGATGATTCTTTATCTTCTCCTTCCATGTGTCACAATAATCTACATTAAACTTAGGACTCTCCTTCCTGAATAAGAACATCATGATCTTTACCTCAAGATGTTAAGCTTCTTGACTAAGGACCAAAAGCTCTGATACAAATTGTTAGAATAGAAATGTCTTAATTAGCTGGGGGGGGGCCTAAATCAGTTGATGCCAATATATAATACTTTAACTTTAACTCCAAACTTATTGCTGAAAATAAAATAGTAAAGTGAAAATTAAATGCAGGAATAACACACATACACATGAACACCAAGATTTTTTCTTGAGGAAAACCCTAGTGGGGATGGTACCCACAAATATCTTCACTATGAGTATAATAACCCTGTTAAGAGTTTTGACCCTATTAGGAGCTGAGTATTACAATAGGAAGGTCCTAGTTAAAGGAAAAACCCTGTTAGGAGTCTTTTACAATGTGATCCATGTTAAGGAATTGACCCTACTAAGAGTCCACCCTACTAGAGGCAATAACCCTATTAGGGGTCCATAATAGATCAACCTGATCAATATATTTGAGAGTTAAAGCCACCCATAGGCTCTCCAAACCTCACAACTTCAAGGGTAGTACAATTCTGATATGAAACTGCTTCCAGTACTCAACCACTTCCAAGCAAGCTCCATCTTGTACCCAACTGCACAGCTATTGTTCTTCAAACAACTAATGAAGCCTCAAGATTGAATTCTCCTCTACAATGTGCATATGTATTTTCTCAATCCTTTTCCTTAGTTAATTTCCAAGGATCTCAATCCTTATATACAAGTTACAATAATTAGGTATGGGTCAGCCTATATAGGATAAATCCTATTTACAAAATATAAATACACCCATGCTAAGATGCATGCGACACCTCTTACAATGTTACAACATAAAAATTACATCAATTAATCATCTAGATATGTAAATCAAGCTCGCTCATCAAATTAATTGAAACATGTTCCAAGTCATCCTCCAAATAGGTCTTCACCAATACACACTCCATAGCTGATGTCACATGTATGATCAAGAATCCATATGATCACAATAAGATCTCTAGCCAATGTCCATCATGAACCTATGTTCTCTCATCATGACTTAAACAACCATGAATGATATCCATAAAGTTTTGCAATCAATTATGTGAAAATCAAAATTTATGTCTTCATAAAAATAGTCATTAGTAAATCAACCATAACTTTGTCAGATCAATTCATAAGCATGTGAGATCACAACTAGTGACCCAAGACATCATGTAGATTCTCCATCTAAGTTCACACATGCTAATATGTTGTACTGTATCCGTATAATTCTCTGCAACCAATCTGAAAGATTCTCTAAATAACCAGTTAGTAACATATGTTGACATCAGTGAAAAACACTGAGTGCTAGCATCAGACAGTCTTCCAACAATCTCCCAAACATATTGGAATGCAACAATTCTAATCCAACTTCCAACAGGATTGTGGGTATCTAATTTATAGAAATTTGCAATATGATACAATAATGATAGAGTGATAGAAACTAAGGTGAGTATAGATCCTCAGTAACAGTGGATATTATCTATGACAAGGAAATTGAGGCTAGGTTCACATATTTTGTCAAGTAGGAAGGATAAAAACATTCAGATTGTGGCATATTATTGTAACTATGATTTGTTAGTATTGGTCACATGTTTGTAAAGAATTATTTTGGTAATGGTCCATCATAAAGTCATAAGTTTTTAAAGATTCACAAGCCTATACCCCGTGCACCTAATCTTGCTACTTGTTTAAATAGGGGTTCAAATGATGAAATCAAGTCAATACATAGTCTTATCTTCTTCTAGTTCTAGCAATAACTATCAAGGCCAAAGTTTGTAAGTAGAGATATTCAAATAAAAAGTGCAAAACAATAAACAATGATGAAAAAGATTTGAGAAATATCAGAAACCCATAAAAAATGGAGTTCCTGATAATAAAAAGTGTCATTTGCCTTACTATAATTACTTTCCAATTAACTTGGCTATGATTTGGAAGTATAATTATGTAATACATGAATGAATATGGTTGCTAGTGTTGAGATATATATTTTATTTCTAGGCCATCTTGACAACCTATACATATCATATTACTCACTACAGACATTGTTGAATAGAACAATACCTAAAGGATCACTCCAATATGAAGCTAAAGAAAGGATGTTAACTTGATTAGTACTCATGAAAATGAAATGAATTAAGTCTATTAAGACAATAGATAATTCAAGCTCAAATGGAAGAATATTTGCATAACTAATCTAGAAATAAATGTTTGGGGATCTCAGATAAAAATAAATGGAAATCCTTTTGGTTATTGAGTGTATTCAAATAACTTATTTATAATGAATTACACATCATGCATAGAGGAAAATAAATTTATATATAAAATCTTGATATTCATATTCAAGAATCGATTACAAGAAACTGAAAAGTCACTGTGAACTATTTATCATAAAAAAAATCCAAGAAAAGGAGTTAGTTTTGAAAAAGGAAGAATTATTTCTCTTCAGAAGCCTATGCAATAGGGAGGGGGATTTTATGATTTTCTATGGTAAAAGGAAAAAGTAGAAGAGTATTTTCTTGAAAGGGGAATTTGATCTATTGTATTTGTAAATTTGAGTACTTGAACGCTTAATTTTGTTTGGGAAATAAAGAAGAATACCTAAAACTTTGTGTTCATCATATTGTTCTTGGGTTGTCATTTTCTTATATGTTAATTATAGCTGCCCAAATAATTTCATTATGCTTAAATCATTAATGTGGATACTTGTGAACTTTGAGTCTGCAATATTCACACTAGCTTTGATGATTTGTTGTTATTATTTTTGGTTGTTTCACATAAATGATGAGTGGGTGGGATTTATATCATTCACTTTTGTTTTCTCATTAATCTAAATTTGCATTCACTTATGTATCATGGCTATGTGTAGATGCTAATAAGACTTTACTTCTTTCTGGTCAAAAGCATGCCTAGAGATCAAATTAAATCATAAGAGGGAGTTGTACATCTAAAATACAGAGGAAAATCATTTATTTTATAGGGATATCTTTAACTATTTTAATTAAAGGTGAAAATTAGTTTTACAATGACTAGAATCCCAATGTCAACAAAATATTAACAAAACAATCATAACAAAAACCATCCGAGAATCATTAGCAAAATAGAGGAATGTCATCCCACAAAATGAAGAGAAAAAGAAAACCCAACAAAATAACAACCAAGATCAAAACAAAATACTAGACCACAAGCCTATAACATATTGACCAATTTATCATTCTTAAGAATGATGTCCCCATTAATATTCTTGACTTTCCTAATTATACTACCAATGAGATTCAAACCCTTATCTTTTCTACTAAGTCTCATTATTGGACTAGACATAGACCTCTCAATATTATCTGCATCAGATTCCACGTCTTCCAAAGGATCCTTGCAACTGTTTCACTTCCTTGCATCCTCAGCCTTCTATTTGTTCATCATCTTCATGCCACTAGTGGGAGAGTTTCCATTATGAATTTTCTTGATAGCCTTAGAAATCTCATTGAGTCTTTTAATGCCATCACTTGTCTCATCCATGACATATTTTCTCATGACCACCACCACCTTCAAACTACCCTAAAGATTATGGATATAAATTTCTAGCACCTTTCTCCACTCTTTGGGATCTTCCTTACCTCCTTAACCCTATTAGAAAGTGTTTGCATATTAGCTAGAATATCGTCAAGATTCCTAGGGGAGTGATTGGCCTTCTCTTTAATATTATTAATCTCCTAAATAATCGAACTAAATAGAGTAAATTTATTGTCCTCTAAATCCCTCAAATAGGGATTAGAACTCATATTCCCAAGAACCAAAGAGCCCATCTCCTTAGGTAAATCCCACCACCATCCATAGGTGTAAAAACATTAGCCTCTTGATCCTCCACTGGACATTCTTCTGAATAGGGTTTTTATTATTGGCATTGACCAACATGGGCCTATAAATCCTAGAATTTCCTTTTTTCACAAGACATAGAACCCCTAACCACTCATTTACCCTTCACATCAGTGCTATAGTCCACTAAATCATGCACATAATTAGGGTCCTCCTCCTCATCAAATAAAATAATCCCACTTCTACCAGAGGGGACTTTGGATTTAGACAATGAGGGGCCCTTGTTTTTATATATATGAAAAATATCATCTCCATCAGAATCGACTTCCTCATTTGAAGAGGTGTCCCCATAGTCAAGATGGACATTCTTCTTATAATTAATACCAATTTTATCTATTGTGTTTCTCTCGACATTAAGAGCCCTAACATACTCCATGATTAATAAAATTAAGCCCTTGCTTGAAGAATAGGGGTAGATACATTCTTCATATGGCCCCTTATACTATTATTCAATGAAGAAACTAGATAAAAGGGAAAGGAAATGCATTTACCATGACATACATGAATTAGAATAATAAAATGGTATCTAAATATTCTATATAATTTACCTTCAAGGGTGATATAATGCATGATAATGTCTATGACCTCCCTCTAGGGCTTCCAAAGTGAGGTTTTCTCCCATCAACCATTAGTATTATTTCTGTTACTATAACTAATGGTGATGATGATGAAGACTGAATAAGATCAAAGGTATACAAGATTGTAGAAGGATTAGATCAATTAGTATCTTGTCATTGATGTCAAACAATTGATTTCTGATTTATATTGAGTTGCCATATCATTCAGGGTACGATATAAGTTGAGTGAGTTAAAGAAGAAGATGAAGTGAAATGTTGTGAAGTTGAAGAACTTAATTGGACAACTAATATAGATTAGACAATGATAAGGTTATGATGATATAATTGTTTTTTACTAAACATGTGATTATATCAAGTCGGTAAAGAAGATTAGTTAAGTCGGTAAGAAAAATAGTTTGGCTACTGAGCAGGAAAAATTCATTTGATAAAATCAAAGTACATTTTGGTAAAGTGAAAGGAAGTCAAGATATCGAGTACAAGGTTTTAGTTATCAAGCAAAGTAAACAAAGTTTCGGTTGAAGAAAAAGAAGTTAGCTATTGAGCAAGGAATAAAAATTAAATACAAGGATCAGAATGACATTTAATGATGAGCTAGAAGATTCTAATGTTGAGGAAGAGTTAGTTGAAGAGATATACGATTAGGAAAATTCAAGATGATGATCTATGGTATAGATATAAGAGACAAAAATTGAAGGTACAATTTCCAAGAAAGTTCAAGTTTTGAGGTGATGATAAAACATTTTATCGAGCTCTAAATTCATTGAATTAGTTTATGAAGATGATCGAATGACTGAGATTAATCAAAGGAAAATGTAATAAAGGAGATTAAGAGGCAAAAAAAGTCTATACAAAGGATAAAATTGTATGAAGAAAAGAGCTAGCAAGTTGAAGGGTTGTTGAGTCATCGACTGATGTAGTAAAGAAGGAAAAGGTTGAATTTCGAGTTAGAAAGATGAGATTGATGAAGTGTTGAAGATAGTGGAAAGTGAAGGAATGAAGTGAAGACAAAGAGCACACAAGGGATTTGATTAAGCAAAAGGTAGTTGCAGATTTATAGATCAATTTATATACTTTTTCTTATTAATATTTGTAGTAGACAAATCTCTTAACCGAGTGGACCTAATAGTCTTATTGTAAATCCTTGCAAGAGGTGACATCATAGAAGAGCGTTTGAAGACCTTTAACCAGGCCACTCCTAATAGGGTGAAGATCCTAACAAATCTAAGGCAAATCCCATAACAGGGTCACATTTAACAATGTGCATTGTAATCTTTAACTAGATTGGCTTTTAATCAAGCATACTTTTGAAATGTATTTCTTTAGTGGGTGACAATTCTCATAGTGGTTTTTCCCAAATTGGGTTTCCACATTAAATATTGGTGTTATATGTGTTGAATTTTTATTGTGAATATTATTATTGATTGATAAAGTTAATTTAATGTTATTGGTTAATATTGAAATGTGTCTAACCGATTTGACGCCGAGTTGAATCAAAGAAAGTTTTGAAGGTACAAAGAATCAAGGATTACTAATTCACCCCCCTCTTCATAATCCAACAATTGGTATTAGAGCCAAGTACTCTAAAGAGATAAGTTAGAATGACTTGAGTAAAAGATCCAAATATGTATAAGAGAGAAGTACCTAAGCTGAACAAGGAGAGTTTCTCTACATGGAAAAGCAGGATGAGATTATACCTATCTAGATTTGGAGAATCTGCACTCAACCATTTGGATAATGACTACACTCCACCACCTCTTAGACCTTTTGACACTTGATCAGATGAGAGAAAAGAAGGAAAACAACTCGATAATGATTGAAATTGCTTCCTTCCTCACCAATGTTGAATTTAATGACATTAAGGATTGTATTACTACAAAAGAGATGTGGGATAAACTTGCACTTATTTAGGGAGGTGATTTGGGTGTAAAAAAAGAAAATTTTGATAGTCTTAGAGGAAAATTTGATGAGATGAGAATGAAAGATGAAGAGAAAATTAAACAATATAGTTTCAAAATTAAGGAAGTTGTTAATGCTATCAAAGGTGCTAGTGGAATACTAACTAGAGAAGAAGTGGTAATAAAAATTATTTTAACTCTTTTACCTAAGTGTGCTATTTGAGTCTCTCCTATTTAGGAACTGAGATCCATACCAAATAACATTGTTACTCTTGATGTTTTGATTGGTAAGATGACTGTATTTGAGCTTAGTATTTATGATAACAATATACTGAATATTGGAACAAATTTTAAATCATCTTTAGGCATTGGTAGTTCAAGAAGAGAAAGAGATAATCATTGCAGTTCAGGTAGAAGTGATTATGACATTATCCTAACCGAAAAAAAATAACAAGAAGAATTGGAAGCACTGCTAGAAAAGAGGCTACCAAGAGGAAAAGGAAAGTATAAAGGTAAACTATCACTAAATGTTTTAACTACAACAAGATTGGTCACATTGCATCTAGGTGTCCTGATAATGATAGGAATGATAAAAGTGACAAGAAAGAGAAACAATACCGAAGGTTTAGAGATTTCAAGGATAAAGGAAATAAATCATTCTACCCAACCGAGGAAGGAATAACTGCTAATGAATCTGATGACACATAGGAATGTGTGTAAGTTGTCTATGTTTCTATGAAGGATGATCTAGAAGAAGAAAGGTATGAAGATGAAAAGGACCTTATTTCTCATGTTATAAAAAATGACCTATGGATAATTGACTGTGGTTGTTCACATCATATGGCTGGTGACATAGATAAGTTTGAGAACTTGGAAGAATATGATGGAGGATTTATTAGATTTGGGAATGATGCTTCATGTTCTATAAGAGGAAAAGGATCCATTATGATGAATGAAAAGATCAAATGTGATAATGCTTATTAGGTTCAAGGACTAAAGTACAACTTGTTGAGTGTTGCACAATTGAACAAGACTGGCCACCAACTAGAGTTTCAAAACAAAAAAGTGAAGATCTATGGTGATGATGGAGATTTGATTGGAACCGATGAACAATCTAAAGGTAACCTATTCTACCTTGATACTGCCACAAAAAGTTGCTTGTTTTTTAAAGTTGAGGATGTATGGTTATGGCACAAAAGACTCTTCCATGTAAATTTTGATAACATGATTAAGGTGAGCAAAAATAATAGAGTCATAGGTAGATACCAAAATTGAGGAAGCATGATAAAGTGATGTGTATGGAATATCAGATTGGTAAGATGAAAAAATCAAGTTTCTCAAGCAAGTCTTGCTCATCTAATGTTATATTGGAATTAGTTCATACTGATCTCTGTGGTCCTATGAGAATACAAAGCTATTATGGTGATCATTATTTTATTTTATTTTGTTGATGACTACTCAAGAATGATGTGGATAATACTTTTAAAATAAAATTTTGATGCATTTCAAATGTTTAAATGGTACAAGGAAAGAGTTGAGAAGGAAATAGATAAGTGGTTGAAATTTTTAAGATCAGATAGAGGAGGTGAATTTATCTCTAATGAATTTACTTTATTTTGCAATGAGAATGGGATCAAAAGACAAGTATCTTCTCTGAGAATTCCACAACAAAATGGCATAATTGAAAGAAGGAACAAATCAATAGTTGACTATGCTAGAACATTGTTGATTGAAAAAGAGGTTGTGCAAACATTCTCGAGAGAAGCCATTAGTACTGCTATCTACACTCTCAACCAAGTACAGTTGAATAAAGGTAAAAATAAAACCCCTTCTGAACTCTAGTTTTGGCATGCACTAGATGTTAGCTACTTTAAAATATTTGAAATTAGGTGTTACATTATGAAAGATACTAGGAATGGAAAGTTTGATTCTAAAGGAGATGAAGGTATATTCCTAGGATACTTCAAAAAGAGAAAAACTTATAAATGTTTCAATAAGACTACTAACAAAATTGTGGAAATTGCAAATGTGATGATTGATGAATTTGTAGAAAGAAATGAAGAAGATAGCAAAAAGGAACCAAAATATTATCAAAGAATTATATATGTATAGGAAGGAATTTCTGGTGCTATACCCAAGATGTGATAAGAAATCAAGGAACAAGTTGAGCCTCTATCAAGAGATGAAAATGAAGGACTAACACAGTCTACCAAGCTTGTTTTAACAAAGTATGTGAGAAGACACCACTCACCTAGAAAAATAATTGGATACAAGAATGAAAGAGTCATGAAAAGAAGTAAGTTGGAAGACAATACATGTTTGATTTCTAAATTTGAGCCAAGTCTAGCCAAGGATGCACTTGAAAATGAAGATTGGGTTAATGCAATGAAATAAGAGATTGATCAAATTGAAAATAATAATACTTGATCACTGGTATCAAGACCTAAGGACAAGAATGTTATTGGTAAAAAGTAGATTTTTAGGAATAAACTAAATGAGAATGGAGATGTGATAAGGGATACATAAAGATTGGTTTGTAAAGGGTATGCACAAGAAGAAGGTATTGACTATGGTGAGACATTTTCCCCTTTTGCTAGATTAGAAGATGTGAGAATCTTACTTGCATATGATGCTTATAAAGCATTCAAGGTTTATCAAATGGATGTTAAGTTTGTATTTTTGAATGAATTCTTGAAGAAGGATTTTACATTGAACAACCTGAAGGATTTTTTGAGAATTATAACAAGGACATGACATGCAAACTACATAATGCACTATATGGTTTGAAGCAAGCACTCCGAGCATGGTATGAATGATTACATTCAAATTTAATCAAGATTAGATTTCAAAGGACAAGTGACAACAATAATTTTTATTCGAAATGTGATAGTACTAATAAGATTTAGATTTATAAAATGTTTTTTCGATGATATCATGTTTGGAGGGAATGAGTCAACGAGTAAATTATTTGCTAAAGAAAAGAGAAAGGAATTTGAGATGTCCATGATAGGAGATATAAAATTCTTTATTGGACTACAAATTCAACAAGTCAAAGATGGGATCTATATCACACAGTCAAGGTATATCATGGAGATCATAAAGACATTTAGTATGGAAGAGTCAAAATTGTTTGGTACATCGATGGCTACTAGTTGTAAATTTTCAAAGGAAGATGAAACAAATGAAGTAAATAAAACACTCTACCGATCAATGATTGGTAAGCTACAGTATGTTGTACACAACATACTTGGTATTGTTCATGTTGTTGGTATTCTTGCAAGATTTTATGCCAATCCAAAGGAAACACACACGTTTGTAGTCAAAAGAATATTTAGATATTTGAAAGGGACTGAAGATTTCAGTCTACTATATAAGAAAGGTGGAGATTTTGATCTAAAGGTGTACACTAATGTTGATTGGCTTGGAAACATTGATGATGGAAAAAGTACAAGTGGCAGAGCTTTTTTTTTAGGAGAAACATTAGTGACATGGCTAAGCAAGAAACAAAGTTGTATTTCACAGTCTACTACCGAGGCTGAGTACATTGCTGTAGCTATAAATTGTTCAAACATTGTGTGGATCAAATAGATACTTGAAGGTATGCAAGAGGATATTATTGATCTAGTTACTATTTACTGTGATAATAATAGTTCTATCAACATATCAAAGAATCTAGTGATGCATTCAATGACAAAACACATTTATATCAAGTATCATTACTCGAGAGAACAAGTTCAAGACAAGAATATGATATTGGAGTATGTGAATTCAAAGGAGTAGATAGAAAATATATTTACTAAACCACTATCGAAGGATGATTTTGAGTATCTTAGAGGTAAACTAGGGGTTCTCCTATCCAATATTCACCTGGGAAAGATGCATGCTACCTCAATTCAAGGATTCATTAAAATATCTATTTTCTAAGTTGATGATAGTGTTCACTATTTGGGTGATGCCTAAAGTTGTGAAAGATGTTTATGTATGCAATGAGAAATCAATACATATGAGGTATGATTCACTGTCTGAACAAAGTTTTCAGGAGTATCTATCTTTGGCATTGTTGTCAAAGAGGGAGAATATGTGAAAGAAGGAGAATATGCTATTGAAGGAGAAGATTAATATTGATGATTATAGTGACAAAGGGAGAATATGCAACTAATTATAGAAGGAGACTAAGCAAATAAGAGAGAAGAAGATAAAGCTCAGAGGGAGTAAAGGACAAAGACAAGTCACTAAGTGTTTCCATTAATGCCAAAGAGGGATATTGTTACTATAACTGATGCTAATGATGATGAAGACTAACTAAGATCAAAGGTATACAAGATTGTAGAAAGATTAGATTAGTTGACATAGGGGTAGGGTGGCTAAAGACAAAATCAGGGTTAATTGAGAATGCTTAAACCCACAAACATACCCTGCAAAGAGTTACACATGGAAGCAATATTTGAATAACACACACAATACCATGAAACACAATGAATATAGGCAAGCAACTAGCAACCACACTGGTGTACTTATTATTAAATCAGCAACATGCCCGACTATGAGGCCATTTGGGTTTCGACCTTATACAAAGAAATTATGAAATCAGAATCACATCTCGCATCTCAATCCTCTAATTGTTAGGAATAGTCCCAAGAGATAATTGAGGGGGGGGGGGGGTAAATCAGCTATCTACAAGTTTCAATTCTTTATCCAATTAAGTATACTTAAACATTAAGCATAAACACAATGAATGAACACTTGAACACAACACCAATATTTTGGTTACGGGGAAACCCAAATAGGTAAAAACCCCGGTGGGAATTGACACCCACTAATAAACTGCACTAGTGTATAATGATCCTTGTTAGAAGATCTTACAACCCTATTAGGAGTTGATCTTTACAATGCAATAAGTATAGTGACCTGGTCAAAGGTTGGACCCTATTAGGAGTCTTTTATGATTGACCCTATTAGGGGTGAGGACGCACTGTTTGAGAGCTCACTGCTCAAAGGGGTGAAGGCTACAACCTTCTGAATAATAGATACACACTATATCTGGATCTTGGTGAACTATGAGGTAGACCTACTATCTTGATCAATTCCAATGAATATCACACTTTATCTTCTCTATCACATAGATCTCTTCTTTATGACACAACACTTTGCACTCTCTGCTCTACTCTAATCTTTCATCTCCATGTCATACTTCTAGCGATCACAAATGACCAGCTATAAGTATCTTTCCTCTAAATGATATAATCAAGTTGTTCTATTAGAACCACCTTGAAATCATATTAGAGAAGCAATAAAACTCTCTAATAAAATCTATGTTAGCTCTACTAAGCACACAACACAACTTGGGACCTATCCAAATTAATAAGTGTAGACGCACGCTACATAGTGTTGGCCCTACCAATTTAACTGATACTTTCTCCTCAAGCTGAATTACATCATGCACTCTTAACCAAACCTTCTTAACTCTTGTCTAATCACTAATCCAAGCATGCATACTATAATGATAGGTGCAACTCATGTACTAATATAATCTATGTTGGCTCTTTTGGATAAACACAGGAAATTGTAATTGGTGAATAGTGACTGCATAACTTCACTTCTACTACACATCAAACTCCATGTCCATGAATGGAGAAACACTAATATGTATCCATCACATATCCAAAGGTGCAAGGCTCCATGATAACTATATGGACAATCACGCACAGAACACTGCCTGTAACTCTGTCAGGAACATTGCTGACACAAGCTGCTACATAACTATCTATACTAATAATTAACCTCTACTTCCATGATATCATGTTGATAACATGTCCATGCTACATATACTCAAATATTATTGCATAAGTCTTCCACGCATGTTGCTTACCATATTTTGTAATCAATGACAAACATACAGTCAGCACTGGCTTGTTGGCAAATCTCCAACAATCTCCCCTTTTGGCATTGATGGAAACATATGGAATGAAAAACACCACCAATCCAAATGACCAATTCTTTTATAACATTATCCATTTCCTCATCAAAACTCCCCCAAGGATGAATCCTCCATTTGCTGCAATATTCTTTAATATTCTCCATTTCCTCAACTGAACTGCTTCCATGACTGAATACTACTCCCTCTTATTTCTATATATTACTCCTCCTTAATTCTATATGTACTCCCCCTTTAATGCTATTTTTCATGACTATATACTACTCCCCCTTTGACATCAATGACAAAGGGAACAAAACATTTAAGCTCTGGTACTACTCCTGAAGTAGAGTAGTCAACCATCCATCAGTCACCGAGGACTGATGCTCTTTCCACTTTTTCTAAGTAGAATCAAGGAAGGGAATTACTCCCAGCTTCTCCCTAAGATACTAAAAAGTATCCTTTGGTAAGGGCTTTGTGAATATATCTGCTAGCTATTCCTTTGTACTCACATAATCCAATTTGACTTCTTTCTTTGCCACTTTCTCTCTTAGGAAGTGATACTTAATCTCTATGTGCTTTGTTTTTGCATGCATCACAAGATTCTTTGACATGTTGATAGTGCTAGTGTTATCACAATGAATAAAAATAGGATAATCAATTTGAATTCCAAAATCCTTTATCATCTATTTGATCAAAACAATTGTAGAACAATTCAAGGCTGCTGCAACATACTCTACTTCTATTGTTGGCTGAGAAATATAATTCTGCTTCTTGCTTTTCCAAGTGACAAGTCTATCACTAAGAAATACTACTCCTCCTGATGTACTCTTTCTATCATCCACGCATCCTGCCCAATCTACATCTATATACACATGAAGCTCAACATTCTCTGAATTAGGATACCATAGACCATAATCTATAGTGCCTTGTAGATATCTGAATATTCTCTTTACTGTAATGAGATGACTTTGTTTAGGCTCTACTACAAATCTTCCAACTATGCCAACTGCATTAGAAATATCAGGTCTAGTTTGAGTAAGATATATGAGGTTACCAATCATAGACTTGTATAATGTTATATCTACTGCTATAGAATCATCTTCTTTTGTAAGTTTGCATCCTGTTATCATAGGTGTACCCACTGGCTTACAATCATCCATCTTGAACTTCTTCAATATCTCTTTTACATATCTAGACTGATTAATGAAAATGCCTTTCTCTATTTGTTGCACATTTAATCCCAAAAAGTATTTGATAGGTCCAATCATGCTCATCTCAAACTCGCTCTACATTTCCTTAGCAAATTCTGCACTAAGTTTGTCATTACCACCAAAGATAATGTCATCAACAAATATAGCTACAAGTAGTAAATCTTCAGATGTCTCTCTAATAAATAGGTTGCAATCTGCTACTCCTTTCTTGAATCTAGTTTTTGTTAGATATCCATCAAGTCTCTCATACCAAGCCCTAGGGGTTTGCTTAAGTCCATAGAGGGATTTCTTCAATTTGCATACCATATCAGGTTTGTCTGATAAGGTGAATCCTTCTGGTTGCTCAATATATACTTCTTCCTTTAACTCTCCATTCAAGAATGCTAACTTAACATCCATCTGATAAACTTTGAAGTTTTTGAATGTTGCATAAGCTAGAAACAACTTAATAGCTTCTAATATGCTCACAGGTGCAAATGTGTCTGAATAATCAATACCTTCTCTTTGCGCATATCCCTTGCATACTAACCTTGCTTTATTCCTTACTACTGTAACATCTTCATTCATCTTGTTTCTGAATATCCACTTGGTTCCAATCACATTCTTATCACTAGGTCTTGGGACCAGTTCCCAAGTATCATTCTTAATAATTTGATCTAGTTCTTCTTTCATAGTGTTATCACTGTACAAAAAAATTTCAGCTTCATGCTAGTATTCTTGAAAATAATCTAAGTTGTTTTCCTAAAGGTAACGTTTCATGTTGAAAACCCTAAGTTTAAACCAAGCCCTATTTTAGTCCTAAGTCTTGTTATGTTTTCACGTTACCTTTTTGACTCACTAACCTCCCTAATAAAGCATGTGTCATTTTGTCAACCCTTTTTATTCATCACTTTATCTGTTGTGCGGTTAGGTTTTAGAAGCGGGATCCCCTTTTAATTAATTATATCTTTCAAAGCCTAAGTTTTTGATTAATTTTTCAGAAGTATTAACCTTTTCAAATATGTGGTTGTCGTTGCACCACAAGCTTTCCTATTGTCAAAATGTCTGACATGTGCTTTAGTGACAAAGTGCCATTTGTCCAAGTGGGCCCGACTGGTAATAGGGTGTGCTGGCATCTAAAGAATGAATCAATCAAACGACTATCATTATACCATTTGACTGAGATGATAGCCATTTAAACATCGTGGTATAGCGACGACCGTTCGATTATCTTTAAGGAATGAAGTATGCGGTGGGTCCTAACAGTGCCAGGTCATGTTGATATGTCTGTCTCTCATTGGTTGCCAGGAGCTATGATGTGGCGGATGTCAAAAATTTCTAAACTAGAATGATGATGTCAGAGATCCCACTTGTTAGTTCTTGTGATGTGGCAATTTTTGATTCATGGTAGATTTTTGATGTGTCACAGTGGGGCCTATTTTTTTCAAATGGTTAAAGTACAACAAGATCTTGTGATTGTCATTATACCGGTGGGATAAGCTACATGCTTTTTAAGGTCAGCAGTATGGCAACAACTGTTGATCTTGTCTAAGGATGAGGATCGTTCGGTGGGTCCTTTGCGTCAGAACTTTTTAATGATGTGGTCATTTCTAATTGGTCGAAGGTATTGGTGACATGTTAGGGTTGCCAGTGTGTCTGACACCAAGGATGAGGTGGGGTTTTCTGCTTGCTAACATGTTCGACTTGGCATTTCTTGATTTGTCGAAGGTTTTTAAAGTAAACAGTGGGGCCAAGATTTTATTAAAAGGTAGCGATCATCCGATCAAATTGCATCGACGGTTATCATTATATCTTGAGTTGGTTTTCCTGACAGTTTTGGGTTAGCGTTTTAGTGACAAGGTGACACCTGTTCCCTCCGGGAAGAGTAAGGTTAAGTTATTTATTTCTTCACATGGCATTTTTGAAATGTTCTCATTGGTCGAGAACTAGCTTAGGGAAAAGTAAAGAGGGCTTTGCTATTTGACTTGCCAACCGTCTGATGCACCAAAATGGAGATATATCAACGGTCAAAATTCAAATTTTTGCTCAATGACATTTTTCACGTCCTATGAATACTGAGGCCACCAATTTTGCAGTAATGGCAGATTTAATATGTTACGTGTGGATGAATTGTAAGCAGTTGGCAACACTATACATCATAATTCAACCATTGTTTCTCGTCACCATTTTCATAAGCTCTCTAGCGATTTAAGATTTCTCTCCAAAAGTGATTTCAAGTGAAGAATTTGCAAGTGCCTGGTAGGTCTAATTTTTTGAATTTAAAGAATTGCTTGAGGTCTGTGAAGATTTTGTGAAGGATTTTGTGTTGATAATTTTAGGGTTTTCTTGAGAATTCATATATTGTTTTATAAAGTCCTAGTTTCAAGATGCCACCAAAGGGAAATTTGTCTGGTCAGACAGAGTATACCAAAAGAGGGATATTTGAAGATTTGATGTAGTTGTTGCCACATTCAAATAACGGGGCAGCTAGGTTAAAAGAGCTAGTTCCAAGAAACCCTAGGGATTCTGTTGCAGATGGTCTCCATGATAGAGGGAATTGGATGAGAGATGCCAAGGTGGGAGAGAAGCACAATGGTCTTACTTTGTTTAAATCAGCTTATTCATAGAGAAATGCCTATGCCCCCTTGAGTAATATATGGCAATTTGACATTGGGAGATTGATAGTCCCTGGAGTTTTCATGGATGCTGAGCTATTGATTTAAATTGCTAAGTGCTATGATCCTGTGACAAAGTGTGGTAAGGACATAAATGGGAAAGACCTAATCAGCATCACAGAGGATGAGATTAGGGAGGTTTTTTCATTAAATGATCCTTCTGTCAGATTAGAAAAGATAGACTTTACAAAATTTATAGAAATTTATGAGGCATAGAGAGATTATTTAAGGGCAGGGCCTCTGAGGCAATTCTTAGAAGAAATTGGATCTATGTGTGTTGTCAGTTCAAGCACGCCAGAGCCTTTTAGGCTAGATTTGTTTAGTAAGAGAGTGCAGTAGGTCTATAAATCATTGACCTTAATTCTAGGGCATGATGAAGCAACTCATATGCCAGTCCCATACATGTTTATGATGGTACAATCACTGCACCCCCAATTCGCATTGCTTTTTGATTTTGCATCTCATTTAGCTAATTTAATTCATGAAGGGTTGATGGGAATCAAGAATATGAAGGTTTCTAAACCTTTTGGGTGGTACTCAATGCTTATGCACATGTTCCTATACAAAGGTGAGCAGTTTTTCAGTTCAACAATGAATATTATGAAAGAGAAGAATGGAGAAGCCCTTCTAGTGCAACTATGGACTACAACCCTGTCATGGGATAGAATTGATGCTAGTTATATTGCATTTGATAGGGATTTTGCTTCTAGGCTTAGAACTCTTTTGTTTTTTAACAATCCAAGGATCCCAAGAGAGTTGCTAAGATTAATCAGGCCAAAAGAGTATTGTCAGGACATCACCATTGTCCATAATTTTGGGGATATAGTTTTATATCCAGTTTCTATAGTTTTCAGAGTATATGGTTGCAAAGTGGCACCATATATTCTACCCTATCAGGTCCCATTGAAGTTAGGATATGCTGAAATCTTGAGGTAGATTGGGGGCCTATAGGAGACCACTCTCACTGGAAAGGGAAGGGGAACTTTCTTCCTTAATATAACTATAGCACACCAATATGTGATCACAAAGGGAGGGTGGGTACATTCGAACAAAGTTTTGTAGCCCTACAGAATGACAACAATAGTGGTCAGATGTGCAGATACAAAAGGTTTCCTTTCAGGAATGTTCAGAGATAAGGTAAGATGTGCTCTTATTGAGCATCAATTCAATTTTCCAGAAGATGTAATTAGGAATGAGTTTGATCTTCAAACTCAAGAGGTCAAGAAAGAAAAATGGGTCATCTATAAGAAGACTCTAGACTTCATTCAGAATTTTGACAGAGCTTATGACCCATTGAAAGGCTTTGAGCCATGGGCAAGGAAAGTAGATGCCGTAATGGAACATTTTGAGGGTATCATGCATGTGGTTAATGAAAAAAGGGCTACTGTAAGCAAGACAGACCCTGAGAGGGCTATGCAGATTTTGAACCAGCCCAAGTATATGAAATTGACCCCAAGGGGAGTCTATACAATGCAGAGGAGAAGTGGTTACACTATTCTCCTACCACCACAACAAGGAAGTGAGGATATCCCCTCCACTTCAAGAGGGAAAAGGCCCATTAGTGATCCGGTAATGCAGGGACTCTCTCCAAAAAGGCAAAAACAAGAAGAAGAAAGACTAGGAGAGAAGGCTTTTTCTCCTTCCCAATCCCCTATCCAATTGGATGAGCATGGGGTGGCAGAACAACTTGTAAAATTAAGAAATGAGGGAAACATTTTTGTTTCCAATGATGATTTGTAGGAAGGGATGTTGGAGGCACCTAAGGAGGTGGCCATGGATCTTTTAGTTAAAGAGTTTGAGGGTTAACAGATGGATCCTATTTTGAAACAAGCTACTGATTCTTTCCTTGCTGATGACAAGTTTATCAAGACCAAGGCATTCTCCCAATTTCTTTGGAGGATGAAAACAAGTCAATTTAAGGAGATATGTGTAAAGAAGAAAGAAGAGTCCCCTGCTAGGGATATCATAGAAATAGAAAATGAGACCAAGGCAGAAATGGTCAAACAATTTGAGAAAATTACTCCAGAGGAAGGGAGGGCCATGGTTCATACTGCAGGGGTCTTAATTCAGCCAGAATGGGACATTGTTGATGCAATTGTCTTTGACCAGGTTAGAAAGAGCAAAGTGAAAACTCTTGCTATAACAGAGCAAGCCAAATAGGTTGCAAAAGGAATTGCTTTCTCTGAAGATCATGCAGCCCTAGTAATGTGGTCCTTGAATAGAGATGAAGATAAAGGAAATAGGAAAGATCTCTCTACTAGGCATATAGGAAATTTGTTAGTTCAGAGAGTAGGAGAGACATCTGGTGTAGAGGCATCAAATTTGATTTTAGAGACTGCTAAATTCAATGCCAAAGTGGCAGAGAAGGATGCCAGAGAGAAAGAAGAGCTTAGGCTCAAATTTGAAATAGTCTTTAAATCTTACAATGAGCTCAAGGTTGAGCTAATTCAGAAGGAAAAACTGATTGCACAATTGTCAGGGCCCTTAGATCATAGGTCTCCTCAGTTGGTGATTTCTGATAAGCTTGTAGTGGCTTCATCTTTAAGCCCAATAATTGAGCTACCACCATCCCCTTATCCAGAGCCAAATGTGGATGCAAGGGTTAGCTGGGAGAAGCAAAGACTGACAGAAGAAACAAATAAGTTAAGGGAGATAAGAGTGCAACTTGAGAGAGAAAAGGATGAAAATATAAAGGCCACAACTTTAGCAAACCAAAAGTACAAGGAAAAGATAACAGATGTAATCATGCAGTTTGCATATGATTTGAAGCCCTCTATTTTTTGTAGTCATGCCAGTAAATTATATTCTTTATTTGAAGTCTTGAATAAGGAGAAGACAAAGATGTCCCCAATTTTGAAAAAATGGATTGAGAGATCTCCTAGTATGAAGTTATTTCGTATGTTATCAAAGGGCCAAGAGGATCCTGATCCATTGATTAAGCCAGTACATTACATTATCAAGAAAATGGTACAATATGGCATCATTTTGGATAATTTCATCAGAAAATCAAGCATGTTGAAAGCTGAATTGATGCTTTCAAACTATGAGCTGGTGCCCACCATTTTTACAGATAAGGGAAAATTTAAAGAAGCATATCTATGGAGAGAAGAGATGGATGCACTTCTATCAGAAAGGGTGACTAGTGTCCTAAATGACACTTTTTCTATTAGCAGTGTTATTAAGTTGTTAATAAATGCTAAATCAATGTTTGACAATATTCAGCATAAGGTTACTCAGATTGAAAATGAGTGGGAACAATTATCAAAGAAAAAGGCTAAATTTTTTAGTTTTGACTTCCCAGGTGAAGAGGTATATGATAGGTGGAGGTATCAGTACATACCTCATGTTCAAAAGGTCAATACTCCACCAGCCTCCTAGAGAAAATAAAGACAAATATTTTTGAGTCATATAAAAGTTGGTAAGATATATGAAGACATTTATTACAGGATGGATAGCGAGGAGTGAAAATTAGATCTGTTGAAAGAAGCCAAGGACAATATTGAAGGCATAAAGTAGGATGACTCTTCTACAAAATATCTCATCTGCTCCATCAATGTATTTATTGTAAATCTTTAGAGGTTGTTGTAAAGGTTTTAGGTCAAAATTTTGTAACCCTAGAATGATCGGTAGCTTGTTGCATTTCCTTGTATATAAGGGATTTTCCATGATCATTCTAGGTATTGAGAATCTAGGAGAAAAAAAGATAGAAATTCTGAAACCCTAACCCTCAGTTAGGGATTGTAAAATCTTGTATCATTTTATCAAAGAAATAGAAAAGAAGTACAAGTTGCTACTATTTTGCAAGCTTTTTGTTCAAAATATGATGTGTGCAACGTTTAAGGTTATACTTAATACAGATCTCAAGTCTTTTTCTCTCCTGTGAGTTTATTCAATAAATTTTTAAGTCTCTTTGAGGTTTATATGTATGTGTTTAAGCTCTGAGTTTTGATCCAGGATTAGATTAAAAATTGCTTTGAGTTGGATGCATGTTTACTGAATCTATTTAGGGATTTTTCCTATAAGTAGGAAAGACTTGGAGTATTTTGTATTTATGATTCAAGACCAATTATTCTTCAAACACCACTGTACTCATTCTATCTTCTGATATTCTGCCCAATGAATAAGGCACTGGCCTATATTTTCCTATCTTATCTTTGTATAGAATGATTAAAATCTTGTAATCCTGAAAAACATTAAATCACTACGAGTCTTTACATTTATTTTATTTTATATGAGTTATAGTACCCAGTGATGGAGAGTCAATGAATAATAGGTTGTTATTTAGTACTTTCTCACTGTCATCTATTGTAAGATCTAGTATTGAGTAAGAAACAAAGTTAAAACTATTGGATCAGGTGTACTCGCCTTGGTTTTGCAGAGCCAGAACTGAAGAGGGCAGTCTTGCCCCTATAGTTGGTCCAGTTGCCTAGAGATTTCTCATATTTGGAATTAACCAATCCTTAACATCAGTCATAGGCATATTGGTATCTCATGGAGTGTAAAATCTTTTGAAGAACCAACACATAGCATCATGCCAATCTGAATCATTACAAGCATCTTCAACACTTAAAGGTTCAATATGAGATAGTAAACATACTGCCTCATTGCTTGCTAAACTCTTTGCTTTTGATCTTGTTGTGACTTTGCTGCTCTGATCTCCAATGATGTCATCTTTAGGTGATATCTAGATGTAAACTTTGGAACTTTAGGTGATGTTGTCTCATCTGCCTTCTAAGTTTCTTCTCCACTTGTTTTAGGGTCATTGAACAATACATCAATACTGTCAAACATCTCTTCAACAACTATCTCACTAGTGGAAGGACTAGGTTCTTCTTCAATCATAGGTGAATAATCATGATATCTTTCTTGAACCATAAAATTTTCATCAATCTTAACATGAGCACTTTCAATGATCTTCTTCAATCTCAAATTAAAACATCTATAAGATTTTCTTTTAGTAGATTAACCAAGGACAATACCTTCATCACTTCTTGCATCAAACTTGCCTATTTCTTCATCCCTCTTGATGTAGCACTTGCTTCCAAAGATTCTGAAGTATTTCACTATGGGAACATAAGAAAACCATAGCTTATAAGGTGTCTTATCTATGCTAGGCCTCAATTGTATTCTATTGATGGTATAGACTACTATATTGACCACATCTCTCAAATGGGTGTGTGCAAATTTTCCTTCAATCATGATGGTGCGCGCTGTATCAAGGATGATCCTATTCCTTCTCTCTGCAATCCCATTCTACTGAGGGGTTCTAGGTGCACTCAATTGTCTCTTTATGCCAGGTTCTTTGCAGCACTCATATAATCTGTCAAAGGTGAATTCTCATCCTCTATATGATCTTAGACACTTTATCTTTAGTCCAGATTCATTCTCAACCTTAGCTTTGAATATTTTGAACTTCTCAAATGCTTTTGACTTATCTTTCAAGAATGCAACCCACATCATTCTAGAATAATTATCAACAAACAAAATGAAATACCTTTCACCATAGTATGATCTTGTTTGAGTTGGTCCACATAGGTCTGTATGAATCAGATCCAACTTGTTCTCTATTGAATTGTGCTTTCTTCTAAATGAATTCCTCACATGCTTTCCCTTCACACATTCTCTGTAAATAGTATCGAATGGATTTTCTATGCTAGGTAGATCTCTTATTGCCTTTACATTACTTATCTTTACTATGTTATCAAAATTGATATGACATAGTCTTTTATGCCATAGCCAACTATCATCTACTTTAGAAATAAAACAACTTACTTCTAAATTGAGCTGGAAAACATTACCTTTAGTCTTTGAACCTGATGCAACCATTACACCATCCTTGTTGTTAATGATGCACTTGTTGTCTTTGAACTCCAATCTATAACCTTTTTCAAGCAACTGCCCAACACTAAGAAGGTTATGCTGCAACCCATCTACATAAAGAACATCATCAGTGTTGTTATTTCCATCCAATGTGATAGCTCCTCTACCAATGATAGGTTTAGGAGTGTTGTCTCCAAATATAACCATGCCACCTTTGTATTTGTCCAGATGAAAAAATCTATCTTTATCACCTATCATGTGTTGTGAACAACCACTATCTATAATCCAATCTATCCTTATGTCTTCTTGTGAAATCAATGCTAGCTCTTGTTCCTTTTTCTCATCTTCACGATCCATCTCATCATGCATCTTTTCCATAATAGCAATGAATCCAATTTCATCTTCAATTGAATCATCATTAGAAACTCCATCACCAACATAGTAACATTCTTTTGTATACTTAGGCTTGTAGATAGTACTAAATTTCTTAACTCTTGTAGGACACTTAGATGCAAAGTGACGAATCTTGTTACATGAGAAACATTTGAATGGTAACTAACCTTCATACTTTCCTTTTCCTTTTCTTTCTTTCTTAGCAATCATAGAACTAATGTCATCTATCTCATTATCTTCATCTTCATCATCAAAATTACTAGAAGTGTTTAAAGATTTCTTACCATGGATTGATGCTTTGAAGGCTAAGATCTACAAAGGAGATTGAGCGGAAAAAGATGAGTTAACCTAATTGAGGAAGTATTAAGGGAACCTGAGCATTAGGTATGTGTGTGCATGGGTGAACAAAGGATGTTGGAAGATCAGTAGATGTTATTGAATGTATAAGAAAAAAAGGCTAAAGGAGAAGTGTGGTGATTGCTTGAAGAAAAGTTTCGAGTAGATCAGAGATGGAGATGGAAAAGTTTCAAAGTCAGTAAACCAACATTTGCGTATGGAATTGGATCTGATATTTGCAAAGTGAGTTGTATGTTTTTCATATCAATAATGTTGCTACTTTCTAACCATTATAACAGTCAAAATATTTTTAACAGAGGTTGACCTAACAGTCATATGTTTAAATCCTTTGAACAAGGTTGCATTCTAACAGAGTGTATGTAAGTCCTATAACAAGGCTCACTTTTAACAGGGTGATTGAAATCCTTTAACCAGGTCACACCTAATAGTGTGTATTGTAACCTTTGACAGGGTTGGCTTTTAACCGAGCTCACTTCAAAAGAGTGAAAATTCCACTATAAATCCTAGTGTCAATGCTTGTGTGAATGTTTTGGTTTAGACATTTCTGTGTTTTACAAGTTAGATATAGGTAGGTAGTGGACTGCAATGTTATATGTTTCTATTATTGAATTAGTGATGATCGAGTTGGTTTTGGTTGTTAGATCTAATTTAAGGAAATTTTTTTGAAGTTTGTTTTATACATCTGGACCTGAGAACAACTAATTCACCCCCCTTATCTATTGTTCTAAATCATATTAAGAATTGGTATCAGAGCTGTGTTCCTTATTATTGGTGTTTACAGAAATCAATTTTAAAGGGGCTTGAAGCAAATGATCAGGATGTATAAGAAGGAGGTACCGAAGCTGAATAAGGAAAATTTCCCTGCATGGCAAAGTCTGATGAAGTTGCATCTAGACAGTATTGGTGATTCTACAAAGTACTACATTGAGAATGACTATGTCTCACCTGTCACACCTTTGACTACTGAAGAAATGAGAGCTAAGCAAGAACATAATCAGGCAATGTTAGAAATTGCATCTGCCCTAAGCTATCCAAAATTTAAGGACATTAAGGATTGCACAAGTGCTAAGAAGATGTGGGACACTCTTGCAAAGATTTATGGTGGTGACATAAATGTACTGAAAGCTAAGGCTGAGAGTCTTAGAGATAAGTTTAATGAAATGAGAATGCAAGAAGGTGAGAACATTGCACAATATTGTGGTAGAATAAAAGAAGTTGTGAATGCTATTAGAGGAGCAAGTGGGACTATTGAGGATGAAACTATAATTGGTAAAGTACTAAGAACTCTACATCCTATATATGCTATTAAGATCTCTGCTATTCATGAATCTAAATGTAACTCTATGAATGTGCTTACTTTGGAAAGTTTGGTTGGCAAGCTGACTACTTTTGAACTCTCTAACTATGATAACTTCACTGTTGGTAGTATTGGTAATGTTGAATCTACTCTTAAGTCACAAATAGTTCTGAACAAGCCAAAGAAAGATGCATAAGTGAAAGTGAAAGTGACAGTGACACTTTGGATGAAGAACTTGAAGATCTAGAAACTCTTATGGTTAGAAGACTGAGAAGGAGAAAAGGAAAATATAAAGGTAGACTCCCTATTATATGTTTTGCATGTAACAAAGTTGGTCATATAGCTACTAGATGTCCTGACATGAATGATAAAGATGAAGAAAGAAAAAGAAAACACAAAGACAAAAGAGATGATAGAAGCTACTAAAGGTACAAAGACTACAAAGAAAAAGGTAAGAAATCTTGTTACATTGTTGAAGAAGAAACTGACACTGATAGTGATGATTTTGAAATTGAGGTAGTCTATGTTGCAATGAAAGATGAATCTGATGAGGATGAGAAAACTACATTGATCTCCTATGTGAACAAGAATGAAAAATGGATTATTGACGGTGGTTGTTCACATCACATGACTGGTGACAAGAGTAAGTTTGAGACCTTACATCATTATAGAGGTAAAAGTGTAAAATTTGGTAATGATGCACCATGTCCTGTTAGAGGAAAAGGTTTGATTAAACTAACTAATAACATCTCTTGTGAAAATGCATATTGGGTTGAAGGTCTAAATTATAATCTGCTAAGTGTGGCTCAGCTCAATAACACTAGTTACCGAGTGGAATTTCATCACAAGAAAGCTAAAATATTTGATGCTACTGGTGAACTGATTGGAAGTGGAGAACAGACTAGAGGTAATTTGTTCTATCTTGACCTATCTGAAGAAGCAAGTATGGTTGCACAACTTGATGACATTTAGTTATGGCATAAGAGGCTATGTCATGTTAACTTTGATAATCATGTAGAAATAAGTAAGAAGAAGAAAGTAAGAGGTTTACCTAGATTGAAGAAACTTGAGAATGTGATGTGCAAGGAATGTCAGTTAGGAAAAATGACAAAGTCAAGTTTTAAGAGAAAATCCTTTACTTCTGATAACATTTTAGATTTGGTTCATACTGACCTTTGTGGACCTATGGGTGTACAAAGTTATTGTGGTGCTAGATATTTTATCTTGTTTGTTGATGATCATACCAGGATGATGCATGTAATGTTTCTAAAAGAAAAATCTGACACTTTTCAATTCTTTAAGTGGTATTTGGCTAAGGTTGAGAAGGAGACAGGTAGGAACCTGAAATGTCTTAGATCTGACCGAGGTGGAGAATTTACATCAAATGAATTCAATATGTTTTGCAATGAAAGAGGAATCAAAAGACAAATGTCTGCACCTAGAACACCTCCACAAAATTGTATAGCAGAAAGAAGAAATAGATCTATCTTGGATTGTGCAAGGACATTGTTGATTGAAAAGAATGTGGCACAAAAATACTAGAAAGAAGCTATAAGTACAGCTATCTACACTCTTAATCAGGTACAGATCAAGAAAGGTACAAATCTAACACCCTATGAATTATGGTATGGGCATGCACCGAGTGTTAAATACTTTAGAATCTTTGGAAGAAAATGCTACATATTAAAAGACAATAGGAATGGAAAGTTTGATTCTAAAAGTGATGAAGGCATATTCCTAGGGTATTCCACAAAAATTAAAGCTTATAAGTGTTTGAACTCTAATACTAACAAAATCGTGGAAAGTGTGAATGTAAAAGTTGGTGAGTATGCAGAAAGAAATGAAGTTGATAGCAAAAGAGAACTAGAAGATTATAGATCTTTTGTGTATATTAAAGAAGAAGAAGAGGCAAGTAACAGACTTTCACCTGATGCCAAGTCTCGGGTAAGCAATTCTGAGTGACAGGAAGAGGTTACCGAGCATCAGGAAAATAGTACCGAAAGAGAACAAGAACATGCCGAGCGACAAGATAATGTTGTCGAGTATCAGGAAGAGGTTGTCGAGCATTCAGAAGCTGAATCTAAAAATCTTGTTGAAGAACCTGATGAAATAGAGGAGAGAAGAGTTGAACCTATTTTGGAAAAATATGTAAGAAGACATCACAAGCCTGAACAGATAATTGGAGACAAACATACTATAATTCTGACCAGAAGTAAGACAATGGATCCAACATGTTTAATGTGTGAATTTGAACCTAAGTCAACTAGAGAGGCATTAGAAAATGAAGATTGGATACAAGCAATGAATGAAGAAATAGACCAGATAGAGAAGAATGATACCTGGACTCTGGTGCTGAGACCTGAAAACAAAAATGTTATAGAAACAAAGTGGGTGTTCCAAAATAAGTTGAATGAAAAAGGTGAAATAACTAGGAACAAAGCTAGGTTAGTATGCAAAGGCTACGCACAAGAAGAAGGAATAGGTTATGGGGAGACATTTTCCCTTGTAGCTAGATTGGAAGGAGTGAGAACTCTTCTTGCATATGCTACTTATAAAGATTTCAAGGTTTATCAAATGGATGTCAAGTTTGCATTCTTAAATGGTATACTAGAAGAAGAAGTTTACATAGAACAGCCAGAAGATTTTATTGATCCAAATAGAAGACACATGGTATGCAAACTAAAAAAAGCACTATATGGATTAAAACAAGCTCCCAAAGCATGGTATGAGAGATTGCATAACTACTTGATACATATTGGATTTTCAAGAACAAATGACACAAGCAATCTGTACATGAAAGATGAAGAAGGTAAAGGTATCCTGTTGGCAAAAATTTTTGTGGATGACATTATTTTTGGTGGACAAGATGCTTTGTGTAAAAGATTTTCAAATGAAATGCAAACTGAATTTGAAATGAGCATGTTTGGTGAGATCAAATTCTTTGTTGGTTTACAAGTATATCAGATGAAGAAAGGAATTTTCATTACATAGTCTAAGTATGTTAATGAAATACTGAAAACTTTTGGGATGGAAGATTCTAGACCAGTGAGTACTCCTATGGCTACTGGACAAAATTTATCTAAGAATGATGATGTTGTAGAAGTGAACCAGACTTTGTACAGATCCATGATTGGAAAATTGCAGTATGTTGTACATAGTAGACTAGATATTGCACTAGCTATTGAGATTGTGGCAAGATTCTCTGCCAATCCTAAGGAAACACACATGATGGTAGTAAAAAGAATTATGAGATACTTGAAAGGGACTGCTAACTATGGGCTATATTACAAGAAGGATGAAAGATTTGAACTAAGAGTATATACAGATGTTGATTGGGTAGGAAATGTAGATGACAGAAAGAGTACTAGTGGTGGAGCTTTCTTTCTTGGACAAAGATTAGTCTCTTGGACGAGCAAGAAACAAAATTGCATTTCCCAATCTACTGTTGAAGCTGAGTATGTTGTTGTTGCAGTAAACTGTTCAAATTTGGTATGGATAAAATAATTGTTGGTAGGCATGAAAGAAGAAATCACTAAACCTGTTGTTATTTTCTGTGACAACACAAATGCTATCAACATTTCTAAGAATCTAGTGATGCATACTAAGACCAAGCACATAGCAATCAAGTATCACTACTTGAGAGAATTGGTACAAGACAAAGAAGTCTGAATGGAATATGTGAATACAAAGGAATAATTAGTAGACATATTCACTAAAGCTTTAACTAAAGAAGCACATGAGTATTTGAGAAGTCAATTAGGGGTCCTTCCCCTAACTGAGGCTACTTAGTTAAGCTAGGAGCACTACATCAAATATGCTACAACAGAATATTTGACAGATTGATGCAGAAGATTGTCACACTTTAGGACTGGCCTAGAGTTGTGAAGAAGAGCAAAGACAAGGAATCAGTCATAAGTAACATGACAGAGGGAGAAACACTGAGCTAGATGGATAATATCTACATTTGATGGATGTATGTTTTAGTTGTTGCTTTGGCATTTTTGTCAAAGAGGGAGATGAACTGAGATGATATAATAACACATGACACTGAAAGGAAAAGTAAGGAGATGGTGAACTGAAATAAAGGATCAGGATAGAGGGAGATATGGATATTTCTGACGGTCACAGAAGTGAGGCTTATAGATTCTGAATCGGAATGAAGCTAAGGATATTAAAAAAAAAATTCTGATGGACAGATAAGTTTTGGATTGGTTGGTAATCCATGTGTTATTCAGGTGATATCATATGGTGTTGCCATCAATGCCAAAGAGGGAGATTGTTGGAAACTGCAATTGAAGCAATTTTTGTGTTGTCAAATCTTAACTGATAAGACCGTTGCTACTTAGGAAAGTACTATATCTATTTGAGTGTTGCTAAGGGGATAGGTAAGGTTGGTAACAATAGCACCTAAGGAAAGGTTGATTTATCTTGATACTACAAAGTGTACTTGACTACATGTAAATGAGATGATGCTCATGAAGGAGAAACTTCAATCTCTAAAAACAAGGAGTCATGTAGATGACATTAAGATAAAGGAAAACATAGAAAATAATTTGAAACTAACAAGGGAGAACAAAATATGTTGTACAATGATGAGACAATGTATTGTTTATCTTAGTAAGATTGAAGACTAAACTGGTAGGCTTGACCAAGCAAAAAATAGAGAAATCATGTTCAAGCCGAGTGATGTTAGTGTCCACCGAGTCAGTGTATTCTGAGCAAAATTCTAGTGTCGATCGAACATCAGTTAATTGCTGAGTAAGACAGTTTAAGCCAAGGAAACATTTTTAGTAATGACCAAGCTTTCTACATGAAGACTGAGTAGTTGATCACAGTATTGACCGAGCATCATTATTTTTATATTTGAAAAGAATTCAAATTTGGAGCCGACATTATTGAATTCTTGGATTATGTAAAACATGTTGACTTTATTTATTGATTGTTTGAAAGCATTTAATGCACTGAAAAATATTTTATTGTAAATCTTTAAGAGATTTGAGATGTTTCTAGAAAAGGATCCAAAGAACATAAAGTGGGTAGATTCAATGAATCTGACCTAACCCTAAGATCTACGAAGGAGATTGAGTGGAAAAAGATGAGTTAACCTAATTGAGGAAGTATTGAGGGAACCTGAGCATTAGGTATGTGTGTGCATGGGTGAACAGAGGATGCTGGAAGATCAGTAGATGTTATTGACCGTATAAGCAGAAAAGGCTGAAGGAGAAGTGTGGTGATTGCTTGAAGAAAAGTTTCAAGCAGAGATGGAGATGGCAAAGTTTCAAAGTCAGTAAACCAGCATTTGTGTATGGAATTGGATCTGATATTTTCAAAGTGAGTTGTATGTTTTTTAGATCAATACTACTACTACTTTCTAACCATTATAACAGTCAAAATCCTTTTAACAGAGCTTGACCTAATAGTCATATGTTTAAATCCTTTGAACAAGGTTGCATTCTAATGGAGTGTATGTAAGTCCTATAACAAGGCTCACTTTTAACAGGGTGATTGAAATCCTTTAACTTGGTCACACCTAACAGTGTGTATTGTAACCTTTGATAGGGTTGGATTTTAACCGAGCTCACTTCAGAAGAGTGAAAATAATAGTAGCATGTTACAAAGTGGTTTTTTCCAGATTGGGTTTCCACTATAAATCCTAGTGTCAATGCTTGTGTGAATGTTTTGGTTTAGACATTTCTGTGTTTTACAAGTTAGATATAGCTGGGTAGTGGACTGCAATATTATATGTTTCTATTATTGAATCAATGATGACCAAGTTGGTTTTGGTTGTTAGATCTGATTTAAGGAAAAGGTTTTGAAGTTTGTTTTATACATCTAGACCTAAGAACAACTGATTCACCCCCCCTCTCTATTGTTCTAAATAATATTAACAAGAAGAACCTAAACATAGGAGAGCTCTTTTTAGGATCAAGTGTAAGATCCTTGGAAAGGTTTGCAAAGTCATCATTGATTCAAGTTCTACTGATAATATAATATCAGAGGAGGTAGTCCAAAAGCTCAAACTTGAGAGGATACCTCATACACACCCCTACAAAGTGACTTGGTTGAATAAGGGGAAGAATGTTCTTGTGAATGAACAAGCATGGGTAGACTTCATGATTGGTGGCTACCAAGATAAGATCCTATGTGACATCATACCAATGGATGCTTGTCATTTGTTACTAGGAAGGCCATGGCAATATGACCGGGATGTTGTTTACCATGGAAAGAGAAATGTGTATAACTTCAAGAAGGATGGAGTGACTTATAAAATTCAGTCACTTGTGGAGGAAGGAGTTGCAAGTTCAATTGATCCCAATGTACTCTTGATGACTGGGAAGGATTTGTTGCATGAACTCAAAGAAGAAGAAGGAGTGGGACTAGCTATAGTCTTGAAACCCAAGGAGGAGACCAAGGTTCTACATTGACCATTGCCAAAAGAAGTGCAGTAATTACTGAATCAGTTTAAAGACATAATAAGTGATGGAGCACCAGCCAATCTCCCTCCACAAAGAGCAATTAGTCATCAAATTGACTTTATACCCGGAGCATCCTTACCTAACAAGGTAGCATACAAGGTGACCCCAGAGCAAAACAAGGAGATAGCAAGGCAGATTCAAGAACTTATTGATCAAGGGATGATGAGGAAAAGTATTAGTCCATGTGTTGTTCCTGTGGTCTTGGCACCAAAGAAGGGAGGTAAGTGGAGATTATGTACTGATTCTAGGGCAATCAATAGGATTGCCATTAGATTATATAGGTTTCCTATCCCTAGAATAGAAGACCTTATGGATTGTCTTGGGGGGTCTCAATACTTTACAAAAATTGACCTTAAGAGTGGGTATCGCCAAATTAGGATGAAAGAAGGGGATGAGTGGAAGTCATCCTTCAAAACTAATGAGGGTCTTTATGAATGGTTAGTTATGCCCTTTGGACTTACAAATGCACCGAGTACCTTTATGAGACTAATGAATGAAGTCCTAAAAGACTACATTGGTAGTTTTGTTGTGGTGTACCTAGATGACATCCTCATCTTTAGAAAGACCAAGGAGGAACACATGTAGCATTTATAATTTTTCCTAAGGATATTACATGAAGAAAAGTTATCCATTAACCTAGAGAAGAGTGAGTTCCTCAAATAAGAACTAGTGTACCTAGGCTTTGTGGTGTCTAAAGGTGACCTCAAGATGGATCCAAGCAAAGTAGAATCCATAGTGAGTTGGCCTACTCCTAAAATAGGGATTGAAGTAAGGATCTTCCATGGATTAGCTCAGTTCTATAGGAAGTTCATAAGAGGATTTAGTGAGATATGTGCACCTATGCTCAACACTATCAAAGGTGGAGTTATAACTAAGTTTGTGTGGACCAAGGCAGCTCAAGAAGGGTTTGAGAAGTTGAAGTAAAGAGTAGCAACTCAGCCTATTTTGGTATTTCCAAGCTTTGACAATTTATTCATTGTTGAATGTGATGCAGGTAATATAGCAGTGGGAGCAGTCTTGAATCAAGAAGGGAGACCAGTTGCATTTTCAGTGAAAGGCTAAATGAGGCTAAATCAAAGTATTCCTCATATGATTTAGAGCTATGTGCATTGATTCAAGCACTAAAAAAATGGAGGCATTACCTTTTGCCTAAAGATTTTGTATTCTATACAGACAACCAAGCATTGAGTTACATCAACACTCAAGACAAGCTAAGTCATAGGCACATCAAGTGGATGGAGTTCCTCCAAGCCTATACTTTTACTATCAAGCACAAGAAGGGCCTTAACAACAAGGTTGTTGATGCCTTAAGTAGAAAATTGTTGACTATCCAAGAAATCCAACTTCAAAGCATTGGTGTGGAAGGATTCAAAGGACTCTACAAAGAGGATGAAGATTTCTCCAAGACCTACAAGGTATGTGAAGATTTTGAGAATCACTTTCATAGTGATTTTGCTGATTATACATTAAAAAATGGATTTTTATTCAAGGGTAACCAAATATGTGTACCAAGAGGTTCTATGAGGGAGAACCTAATCCAAGAGAAGCATAATGGCAGCCTTAGTGTACACTTTGGTTTGAACAAGACACTAGATTTAGTGCAAAGGTTCTACTATTGGCCCAAGATGCCAAGAGATGTAAGAAGATATGTGAAATAATGTATGGTTTGTCAAAAGGCTAAAGGCACATCTTCCAATGCAGGGTTATACCAACCTTTACCAATCCCTAAGAGGCCATGGGAGTGTCTAAGTATGGACTTTATAGTTGGTTTACCAAAGACAACTACTGGTTTTGATAGCATCTATGTGGTGGTAGATAGATTCAGCAAAATGAGTCATTTCATACCATGCAAGACCACACATGATGCCAGCTACATAACACATCTATTCTTTAAGGAAGTGGTAAGGATTCATGGCCTACCAATCAACATAGTCTCAAATAGAGATGTGAAATTCATGGGGCATTTTTGGAAGACTTTGTGGAAGATATTAGGAACCAACCTTGCTTTTGGGTCAACCTATCATCCTCAAACAAATGGCCAAATAGAGGTTATCAATAGAGTGTTGGGAAATCTCTTAAGGTGTCTTACCAAGGAGTATGGACAAGTGTGGGACCAAGTATTACCACAAGCTAAATTTGCTTATAATGATAGCATAAACAGGTCTACTGGCAAGAGTCCATTTGAAGTGGTGTATGGCATGCACCCAAGAGGTGTGTGTGAGTTAAGAGACCTTGGTGCTCAAGGTGGAGTGAGTGGACATGTTGAGGATTTTTCCCAATCCATGCAAGAAATCCATGAGTAGGTTAGAAAGACATTGGTTGAAGCAAATCAAAAGGTGAAGGATAGAGTTGATACACGGAGGAAAGAACTTCAATTTGAAGTGGGTGATTGGGTGATGGTACACCTAAATAAAGAAAGGCTTCAAAAAGGCATACCTAGCAAGCTACAAATGAGGAGGGTTGGACCTTGTAAGGTTCTTGAGAAGTATGGCTCCAATGCTTATAAGATAGGCCTACCTAGTGACCTATCTATCTCACTGGTTTTCAATGTCCAAGACTTGGTGAAGTACAAAGGACCTGATGTAGTGGATGAAGAGAATAGTCATGATGGTTCATACTAATGTCAAAGCTCTCAAATTACTAGCCCAAGTGAAGCCTCAAGCTGAGAAGATCCTAGACTCAAGGATCAAGAAGAAGACTAGACATGGAGTGTACATGGAGCACCTTGTGAAGTGGAAGTCTCTCCCTGAATTAGTGGCTCAATGGATTGAAGAGAAAAACTTCAAGAATCTAGGCATATATGTGGCACTCTTGTCCCCTAATGGGACTTAGGTTCTTTTTGTAGGGGAGTATGGTGTAGGAGCGCCTAGGCTAGCTCCTAGACACCTACACCCATGTTTTTGGCTTGTAGTGACTATTGGCCAAGTCACTCTCCTGATAGAAATTTGAATTGTTTTATGTTTTGTTTAATAAGTTTGAGTTTGTGTGAAGTCCAACTAAGGTCTCTAGTTAGGTTGGTTTTAGTCCTGGTAAGGTCTTGATAGTTTGGTGAAGACCCCTACCATATGGATTGTATGCCATTGGGAAGTGCTAACCAATCAAAGGTGAATCTTGACTGTAATAAGATATTAAATGAAGGTGGTTCAGTGTTTTAGAAGTCTTAGAAGGCTTGGAATAAGAGTGAGAGTCTATTTGAGACCTCATGGCTCAACTTTGTAAAAGTTGTCATGACAATTTTGAAAGTTGTCATGACAACATTTGGTCTAAATCCTGTCCGAGCCTAGGAGGTAGTTATAGGGCTCATACCGACCATGATTAGTGGCCCAAGCCTATAAATGGCTTGATTTCATCGAGACCAAAGGTTGGCATTCAAGTTTCATATGTACTGTTTTGAGTTTATTAAGACTGGCAGACTGTGCCCGTGTTTGATTGAATACAAAACCTAGTAATCCAATCTCATGGACTGAACCAGAGCAAGAACCTTGTTTCATTTACTTCTTTGTGTTTTAGTCTTTACTTTTAGGCTTT
The DNA here is from genome assembly GCA_027943335.1 of Chamaecyparis obtusa. Classification (NCBI taxonomy): domain Eukaryota; kingdom Viridiplantae; phylum Streptophyta; class Pinopsida; order Cupressales; family Cupressaceae; genus Chamaecyparis; species Chamaecyparis obtusa. The sequence continues at coordinate 1,055,364 of BSBK01004962.1, read as the reverse complement.
GTTTTGGTTCTTAGTTTTCTTTTAAGCTTGTAAAGTTAATTCCTCCTCTGAGGCCAGCTTGTTGGACTATTCAGAGTAGAGGTCATTAGTATGAACCTAACTTAGGGATCCATGGTTGGTTCTTTATGGCCACCTGGATTATGTTAGTACATTGTATATTAAATGTATATATGTATTTTTATAGTGTGAAATGTAGGGGAAGTGGGTTAATGACCAGGCCCTAGGTGAGCAAAGGCAAGCCCGGTTAGGAGCTTGAGTTTGATCCAGTGTTTGGGAGAGAGACAGGAGATTGGAAATGCCAATCCAGGATTTGTAGAAGGTTCTTCAATGTTCAAAGACTCAAACCTATGAAGGAGATCTCTTCAACAAGTTGGCAAGGGGTGTAAAGAACAAACCCTCATTGTGAACCAGTGAGGGCTAATTAGGCCTAAAAACAAGGCTATAAAGTAGGAAAGGACTATACAGAGTAGTTGGAGAGATAAGGGTTTGTGAATCCTTCATAAAATAGAAAAGGGTGTCTAAAAGTATGATTTGTTTGGGCACTTGTGTGGATATTTGCAGAGTTAAGCTCCCATTTGTGTGTTAGGAGACCTACAAGGCCTAGTAGCCTTTTTAGGCCATAATTGGAGATTGGGTATTTGAAGAAGGATACCAATAGATGAAACACCCTAAATTGATGAAAACAAAGACAAACAAAGTCCTCTCCCATGCCTAATAGCTGGAAACAAGAGTATGGAGTTTTGGATGAATTCCATGGTTGAATTCATTTGAAGAGTTATGGAGTTAAATTGATATGAAGACCTTGTTAGTGAGATCTTGAGGAGGAGAGGAGATTAGGAAGAATCCCTCTAATTGTAGGGTCATAGGAACCCTAAGATAGGTCAAAAGAATACCTAGTGAAGTCCTAGTGGAGATAGGACTTGTGGTAGGAAGATCTCCCTATCACCTTGATTCATCTCATGAAATTTGGGGAAGACTAGAAGTACTTTATTAAGGAGACAAGTACACCAAGCATAAAAGGTTACAAAATTGGAAGACAAAGATGGAAAATCTAAAAATACAAGAAGATGAAAATGCCAGAGCGTATGTCCAAAGGGTTTCAAAAGTTGTCACGTGGATTATAAATTTAGGAGGCACTTATATTGAAGAAGAGGTCATCGCAAAGATTATGAGATATTTGACACCTATTTACAAGACCAAAGTGTAGGCAATTGAGGAGATCATTCCATTGACTCGGGGCTTCAATAAAGAGACTTTGATAGCTAAGCACTACCTTTGAGGTGGTAGAATTACATGATTTAGTACCTAAGATAGAAACTACATTCAAGGAAACAACTCATAATGACAAAAACACCTCATCAACCCTTGAGAGCACTAGTAGGGTTAACAAATATCCTGAGCTTGGAGACTATGGATATGATGTAATGGAAATTGATGAGGAAAACATGAAGATTAATGAACTTGTTGCTCTGATTACAAGAAAGGAGATAAGAGGTAAGGGTAAATTTGAAGGAAAATTACCTTTAAAATGTTTTTCTTGCAATAAAGTTGGTCACTTTGCATCTAGATGTCCTACAAGGGCTAAATACAAACCTAAGTTCACTAGGCCAGATTTCTATAATGAGGAATGCTATTATGCTAGTGAAGGTGTTTCTAATGATGATTTAATAGTAGATGAGAATGGGTTGTTAGCTATAAAGGATAATGAACCTATTCATGGAGAAAAAGCCTTAGTATCACATGTTGAAAAGAAACCTGAATGGATCATTGATAGTGTATTCTTACATCACATGACTGGTGATAAAGATAGGTTTGTTTAGCTTAAAATGCATGATTGTGGAGTTGTCAAATTTGGTGATAATACTCCTAAATTGATTGTTGGAGTTGGCTCTATTTATCTGAATGAAAAAACTAACATTGATAATATTTTGCTTGTTGATGGACTTAAGAATAACCCGTTGAGTGTTAGACAACTTATGGATAAAGGTTATCAATTGTAGTTTAGTAATGGATCATGCACTATTAGAGGACAAAAGGAAAACCTAATTGCATCAGGAACAAAGATATGAGGTAATGTATTTCAGTTGAATACCGCTAATGCAAAATGTTTTGTTACTCAGATTGATAAAAGTTGGCTATAGCATAGAATATTTTTTCATGTGAATTTTGATAACATTGTGAAGGCATGTAACATCAATGTAGTTAGGGACTTACCAAAAATTGTGAAGCCCTTTGAACACCATATTAAGATAATGTGTCATGGGAAAGAAAAAAAAGGGGAGTTTCTAGAGCAAGTCATACACTGCCAAAGGGAAGCAAGATTTGATGCATATAGATCTTTGTGGTCCCAAAAGGACTAGATCCTCTTATGGTGAAAGGCATTTCATACTATTTTTTGATGATCATTCTAGAATGACATGGGTTTCTTTTCTTAAAGAAAAATTAGAGGCATTTGACAAGTTCAAGATCTTCAAGGAAAAAGTAGAGATTTAATCAGGTCTAAAGATAAGATGTTTGAGGTCAGAAAAAGGAGGAGAGTTTACATCTATTGTATTTAATTCATACTATGAAGAACATGGGATATGCAGGTAGACTTCTTCTCCTAGGACTCCACAACATAATGGGATTGTAGAAAGAAGGAATAAAACTATACTAGATGTTGCTATAGAAATGACGATTGAAGGAAATGTATCACATGTGCATTGGAGGGAAGTAGTCAGTACTGCAATTTACACTTTGAATAGAGTTCACATCAGGGAAGGTAATACTAAAACACCTTATGAACTTTGGTTTGGATATGCTCCTACTATGAGATATTTCAGAATATTTGGTAGCAAATTTTTTATCAAAAGAGATGACAAGGTAGGTAAAATTGATTTAAGAATTGATGAAGTCATATTTCTTAGTTATTCAACCAAAAGTAAAGCTTACAGATGTTTCAACTTGAGATTTAGAAAGATGGTTGAGAGTATTAATTTAAGAATTGATGAAAAGTTTCAAGTTCAAGAAAAAATTTGTGATCAAAACTTACAAAAGACTATTGAAGCTGAAGAGTTGTTTGAATTTGATAATACATGGAAATATGTGTAAGTGAACAATCTAAAGCTCCTAAAACTCCAAGGTATGTACCAAGAAATCATCCTAAAGATCAAATTATTGGTGATAGGAATAGAGGTATGTTAACTAGGTCTAAGGCTAGAGAGGAATTATGTATGATTTCACAAGTGGAACCTAGAACTACTAATGAAGCCTGCAAAGATGAATCATGGGTTAATGCAATGCAAGAAGAACTAGATCAGATTATAAAGAACAAAACTTGGGAACTGGTTTCTAGACCTGAAGGAAAGAATGTTATTGGAACTAAATGGGTATTTAGAAATAAAATGAATGAAGAGGGAACAATTATAAGGAACAAAGCAAGATTGGTATATAAATGCTACTCACAACAAGAAGGAATAGATTTTGAAGAAACCTTTGCACCTATGGCTAGGTTAGAGGCTGTAAGATTATTTCTTGCCTTTTTTGTCTACAATGACTTCAAAGTGTATCAGATGGATGTGAAAGCTACATTCCAGAATGGTGATCTTGAAGAAGAGGCCTACATTGAGAAACCTAATGGTTTTCCCTTGACAGATGACAGAGACATGGTTTGCAAGTTGAAGAAGACTCTGTATAGACTAAAGAAATCTCCTATAGCTTGGTATGCATGACTTGACAAGTATTTATTACACCTTGGTTTTAGAAAAGGTAGTGTAGATAGAAATTTATATTTGAGAACTAGCAAGGATAGAATCATGATCATAGAAGTATTTGTGGATGATATTATCTTTGGGGGAAATGATGAAATGAAAAATAAATTTGCTGAAGAAATGAAAGATGAATTTTAGATGTCTATGATTGGTGAAATGAATTTCTTTCTTGGTTTGCAAGTTACACAAAATAAACATGGCATTTTCATCTCTCAAACCAAGTATCTTAAGGAATTACTGAAAAGGTTTGGCATGAAAATATTGCAAACCTATAGGAACACCTATGATTACTAGATGCAATCTTACTACAAATGATGAAACTCATAGTGTCTATCAAACAAATTATATATTCATGATCAGAGGATCATAGTATTTAACCCATACCAGACAAGATATTGCAAATGCAATTGGAATTGTTGTGAGGTTTCAAGTGGATCCAAAAGAGACTCACTATATTACAGTAAAATGGATATTTAGGTATTTGAAAGGTACATTAGAATTTGGGTTGTGGTATGATAAATTAGATGAATTTAACCTCAATGCATACACTAATGTAGATTGGGAAGGATGTATTAATGATAACAAGAGCACCAGTTGTGGTGTATTCTTCCTTGGGAAGAGGTTAGTCTCTTGGTTAAGAAAGAAGTAGGATTGTGTTGCTCAATCTACTACTCAATCAGAATATGTGGCAGCTTCTTTAAACTATTCACAAGTTATTTGGATGAAATAGATACTGAAGGATATTGGAATAAGCTTTGAAGAACTAGTTGTGATTCATTGTGATAATACAAGCACAATCAATATGTCAAAGAATGATGTTATGCACTCAAAAACTAAACATATCTCAATCAAATATCATTTTTTAAGAGAGAAAGATGCAAGTAAGGAAGTCAGAGTTGAGTATGTTAGTACAAAGGAGCAATTAGCAAATATATTCACTAAACCTTTACCAAAAGATATCTTTGAGTATCTCAAAGATATGATTGGGGTGAAAACTCCTCCTTGCAAGAACTAGATGATGCAAGAATGCATCAGTCCAGTAGCTATCAGAGCTATATTCTTCTCTAGACTTGATGCTTGGATGCACTCCTTGAGGGGAGTGATTACAGGACATAACAACACTTATCTAGGTGATTTTGCACCTATTTTTAGGCATAAAGATTTGAAAAAAGGTACACCTTGTTGCATTGGAATTTTAAATAGGAAAAGTAGTCCTTTGTAATTGATGTCAAAGGGGGAGAAATACAAGAAAAACCCCCACTAGTTTAGGGGGAGCTATGTAGAGGGTATTGGGATGATTGTTGGGTTGATGGTTTTTCTCATATGTTGCCATCAATGCCAAAGGGAGATATTGTTGGAATTTTTTCTGACAGGTGTTGTCATTGATTTCAACATATGTTTCAGAAGATTGACTTAACTGTATCTGATGTTGCAGTAAATTGGTTAAGACATGAATAGGCATAATCATCATGGTTGTACGGGCTATGTACGACTTGTCTGACTCTGTTAGCTTGGATTTGTGTTTCAGATGGAATTTAGATCTTATATCTAAGATCACATGCAATAATGTATTCAGATGAAGAAGTTACAACAATTTTGGTACAAACTAGTCATGGGAATAGAAACAGAGGTCTGTGGCAAAGTTAGTCTTTGAATTTCTATGTTTTCTTAGATGTGAGATGGATTCAGGATATACGAGTTTAGGATATGATAGAAGACTCATTAAGGAATAATTTCCCTTATTCCTTGATTGTTGCACTCTTGGTGATGTCAACTATAGCGTGTGACCTTGCAAAGTCTTATTTGGTGCTAACCTATGAGATGTGGCATATTCTACTTTCTATGAAGATAAGTTATGGATTATGGAATATGCTAGCTGATTGATGTTTTTAATTTTCTTGTGCAAGATCTTGTGTGTATCTTGATAAGAGTTTATGTAAATTATTTTTATTAAGAAAGTCCTAATTGGTTCTGACCTAATAAATCATTTGTATCTTGTATAAAGGAGTAAATCAAGTGATGTGAAGAGTGTGGGTGTGAATGTGAATGTGTGGATACGAGGATTGGTGATGTAGAGAAGCCAGTGTGATAATTGTACTTCATTAGAACTATTTTAGTAAATGAGTTTTTGTTAGTCAGTTCATTATTTGTAATCATTGTATTTGTATACTTTCAATTAGACAGTGGTTCCAGAAGGTGGGATAACCTTCAGAAGGTGGTTTTAACCTTCACTTTGGGCAAGTTGCTCTGAGTGAAGAAAGGCTCATCCTATCAAATCCTAACAGGGTTGCTGACTTGAAAAAAGGAGTTTGTCCTTTAATAGGGACTTTGTATCAGTTGTATTTATCTACTCCTAATAGGGCAAGATCTTGTAACTGAGATACTTTATTACTAGTGCATCATTTGTAGGTTTCATCCCCACCTGGGTTTTTCCCTTAATAGAGTTTCCTTGAAATCAATTCTTGGTGTTGTGATATGTATTATTTTTGAGGTTTCAAATTTGCATTTCCTATTTTGATCTGAAAAGATAATGTTTTAATATTGAGGACATACAACTAATTCACCCCCCTCTCAGTTGTATCCAACCAATTTTAGGTTCTCTATTGAATTTGTTGTTTTCTATGGTGTGTTCATAAATACTTCTAATTAAAACAATTATTTTTAGGATTTCTATATATTATTTGGGAATGTCCTTTTAGATTGTATCATTTTAAATAATAGATTTACAAACTTTATCATGTATCATTTTAAATTTTTGAACTCTATTTCATGCAACATATCCATGTGCTTATGTACATACTTTTCAACTTGTTTTTTTCTTAAATTATCATATAAACTAGCTTCCTCTAGCTTTTTTTGCTTTCTTCCCTTCTTTTTCTTGACCAATATATCAATTTATTGGCACTAGCTTTACTATACATATGTTGTTTACCTCAAAATAAACATTTCATCTAATGACGCATATCTTGTGTTCAAACATTACAAAAGACTTTTCCCTTTACAAATAACTATATGCACACACACACACACACATATGTATGTGCATGCTTATATATGTGTATATACATAGATATTCATATATGTATTTTTATATATATGTCCCATTGTACATATGAATCTATGTATATCATCATGTATCTACTTAAGTATTACTATGCACATTTATTTGTCTTTGTTTATCTACATCTATTTATAGGTATATAGGTATATATGGGTATATGTGTGTGTGTGTGTGTGTGTGTGTGTGTGTGTGTATATATATATATATATATATATATATATATATATGTATATATGTATATATGTATGTATGTATGTATGTATGTATGTATGTATGCACATACAAACATATGTATATACATAGATATGTAAATATAGATAGATAAATGCACATGTGCATACTTATACATAACTAGACATAGTTATTCATAGATGAATTTTCCAATCACATGCTCAATATATATACATATATACATGGGAAAAAATTGTAAACATACATGTAGAAACATTAATATATATGTATATAAATATATTCATATGACTATTCCCATCTTCATATTTTCCCTATTATTTACACACACAAAAAAAACATACACAACTTTCTCATCTATATTTTCTCTAACACTCTGTTGTTGTCCAACACTTGGTAAACATCCTTGCAGGATGTTAATGTTTGACCTTATAAAAGCCAAAAATAAAGAAATAAATCAACAATATTATGCTCAACATGCAAAAGAGATATATAAAAACTATGAGTAAGACACTTAAGCTTCAAAATGCAACACCTCATCCTAGTTTTGTTGCATCCATCTCAACTTGTTGCAATATCATTTATTTTTCTCAAGGGACAACTGAAATTGCTTGCAAACATCGATCAAATAGAATACCTTAAATTAGATCATAGTGTAGTTCCCTCTCAACCATCTAGAAGTATGGAACAACCTGATGCAAGAGCATCTCAGGTCCTTAGCAATCTTGTGTCACCAAAAAGATTTTGAAGTTTGTATGTGTTACTTAGTTCCTGCTTTGAACGAGTTGGTCAGTTTCCTTTGGTTACCGAGTATGGTCGGTTATCTCCTGGGCGCTCGGTTGTTTCACTAGCACTCGATGATGCTTGTCTGTTGCTCAGTCATCCTTGCTTACCGAGTAGTTTATTTTGAGTTTCTATTGAGGCTGACTTATGCATTGATTATGGGTCACATATTTCATGTTGGTATCCATCATTGGGAAGCATGTGGTCCCAGATCTGACCGTTCCTTCCATTGATTATGGATTTGAAGGCTAACTTAGTTCGGTAGCCTCTTATATAAGTATAGTTATTTGGTTAGAGTTTAGGGAGGGAGTTTTTGGGATAGAAGATAGAAGAATGTAGAATCAATATTGTTGGCAGATCCTCACATATTTGAGGAATTTTGTAATTCATTGTGATATCTGGTCATAACTGGGAAGGCCTTACAGCCTGACATGTATGAATCAATTTGAATGAAAGAATATATATGATTGATCCTTCTTTCTCTCTCTCACTGTGTTGTTGTTGCTTCCGCAAGTTGTTGAGTAGGGATGGATCTATAGGGTGTGCCATTATTTGGCCCCTAAGGTCCCTATCCTTGCATCAAGTGGTATTAGAGTGAGGTGAGATCTGGATCTAGGTCTACGGATTTAGGTTTGTAGGTTCCTTCTTGTGAAGCCCTAGTTGAATTGTTGTGGGGTGGTAGATTGTGATCTAACTTGCAATTATAGAGGGTTCTCAAGATGGTTCATGGGAGGTGAGAAGCGGATCTAGGATTGGTAGGCATGGTGAGACAACTTGCTGCTAGGTTAGAAGTCGTTGAAATAGCCCAGAGAAGAGGCAGACATCTTGAAGATGTTAGTGATGATGAAGTTGAAGTGGAACAAGGTGAACCAAAACCTACACATGTGATGGATCAGGGTGAGGAAAGATTCTTGAAGGCATTGACAAGTTTGAAGTCAACACCACATTTCAATCCTCCTGAATATAGTGGGAAATTGGATTCTGATGAATTGATAGATTGGATCACCGAGATGGAAAAATATTTTGAGTATGAGAATGTATCTGAAGAGAAGAAGGTGAAAATTGCAGGCACAAAGTTGAAAGGTCATGCATCCTTGTGGTGAGAACATCTGCAATTGGATCGGAAGAAGAAAGGCAAAGATAAAATCAAGGTATGGAATAAAATGGTGAATAAATTGAAAGGAAAGTTCTTACCTTGTGATTATCAGATTAACCTAGTTAGGCTAATGCAAAGTCTAAAGCAGAAAGATAGCTTAGTAAAAGAGTATATTGAGGAATTCTATAGATTAGATATTAGATCTGGACATGATGAAGATGATGTGGAAATAATTGCTAGATACCTGAATGGTTTGAGAGTTTCCATCCAAGAGGAAATTAGTTTGGTCAAATTGGAGAACATTGAAGAGGCTAATCAATTTGCATTGAAGGCCAAGGAGAAATTAAACAAGAGACATGAACAGAGATAAAGAGGTTGAGGTGGTAGATTCCCTAGAGGAAGAGGTAGATCCTATGGTGAAAATAGTAGATCTGAACCTGAAAAGACAAATCTGGATAAAGGCAAGACTGAGTGGAAAGGTGAAAGTTCATCTAAAGGCAGAGGCAGTAACTACCGAGGTGGTTATAGAAGAGGTAATTTATGAGGAACTTGTTACAATTGTGGAGAAGAAGGACATAGATATTTTGAATGTACACATGCTAGTAAGAAGGCTGGTAGCAGTAGAAATGCTTTGGTACAAGAAGAGTCACCGAATGAACTTGAGAAGGAAAATAACTTGATGGTAAGGAGAGCACTGTGTAATGAAAGTAAAAAGGAAGATCCAGTAAGGAAAAGTTTGTTCTTGACAAAGTTTGGAAGTTAATCATTGACAGTGGTAGCTCAGAGAATCTGACATCTAAGGACATGGTCACAAAGTTGCAGTTAGAAAGGTTGGAACATCTGAAACCCTATCAGATTTCATGGATCAAAGATGAGCATACACTCTTGGTAAGTGAGCAATGTTATGTAAATTTGAGAATTGGAAAGTACTATGATAAAGTGTTGTGTGATATCATGCCTATGGATTGTTGTCATATGTTTTTGGGTAGACCTTGGCAATATGATAGACATGCTATATATGATGGGAGATTGCATATGTATACTATTATGGCTGATGGAAGAAAACAAATCTTGTTACCTTTGATGGAAGAACCTGTTAGTAATGTTTGCACATCTATGAAAGTTTGTTTGATGGAAGGAAGAAAATTTGTTAAGGATTTGAAGAAGAACGATGTATGTTTTATTGTGATTCCTAACAAACCGAGTAAGAAAATAGAGGATAGTGTTCCTGAGGAGATTGATAAGTTACTCAATGAGTACAGTGATATCATTTCTGATAATGTACCTGATGGTTTGCCACTGAAGAGAATTATTGATCATTGTATGGATCTAATCCTTGGAGCTAGTTTACCGAATAAGGCACCTCATCGGTTGACACCTATTGAGAATCAGGAATTGAACCGACAGATTCAAGAGTTGCTAGAGAAAGGTTTGATTAGAGAAAGTTTGAGTCCTTGTGCAATACCTATGGTATTGACATCTAAGAAGAATGGAGAATGGCGAATGCGTACTGATTCCAGAGCAATCAAAAAGATAATAGTGAAGTATAGGTTTCCTATACCGAGAATGGATGACATAATAGACAGTTTGACTGGAGCAAAGTATTTCACAAAGATTGATTTGAAAAGTGGGTATCATCAGATCGGAATTAGAGAAGGTGATGAGTGGAAGACTACTTTTAAGACAAAAGAAGGTTTGTATGAGTGGTTGGTTATGCCTTTTGGTTTAACTAATGCACCAAGTACTTTTATGAGGTTAATGAATGAAGTTTTGAAGAAATTCTTGGGTAAATTTGTGATCATATATCTTGATGATATTCTAATATTCAGTAAGACTGGAGAAGAACATTTGTTGCATGTTAGACAAGTTTTGTAGAGATTGAAAGAGGAAAAGTTGCTGATAAATCTGAAAAAGTGTTCATTCATGAAAGAGGAGATTGTGTATTTGGGATTTGTAATTTCAGCTGATGGTTTGAAGATGGATCCTAAAAAGGTTGAAGCTATTCTAAATTGGCCTACACCTATGAATGCTAGTGAGGTAAGATCATTTCATGGTTTGGAAAGTTTTTACCGAAAGTTCATAAGGAATTTCAGTTCAATTTGTAATGCTATGACTGAGAATATGAGAGGAGACAAAAGAGAATTCAAGTGGACACATGGAAATGATAAAAATTTTGAGACTCTAAAGGAGAAGGTTGCTGAATTTCCTATTTTGGCATTGCCTGATTTCAATAAGGTATTTCAAGTAGAATGTGATGCAAGTGGTAGTGCAATTGGAGCTGTGTTGAGTCAAGAAGGTAAACCTATTGCTTTCTTTAGTGAAAACTTGAATGATGCTAGAAGGAAATATTCTATATATGATCAAGAATTCTATGCTATTGTTCAAGCACTGAAGAAATGGAGACATTATTTGATACCAAGTGAATTTGTGTTGTATATTGATCATAAGGCTTTACAATACTTGTGTAGTTAGAATAAGTTGAATCAGAGACATATGAAATGGGTTGAGTACCTGCAAAGTTATACATTTGTGATAAAGCATAAAAGTGGAGTCACTAACCGAGTTGTTGATGCATTGAGTAGAAGAAGATCTTTGATGACCGAGATGAAAATTGAAGTTCTTGGTTTTGATGAGATGATAGATTTGTATGAAACTAATCCTGATTTTTCTGAGCTATGGAGAAAGTGTAGAGCACCTATTCAAGATCAACTGAGTACAAAATGGGAAGAATATTTCATTCAAGAAGGTATGTTGTTTAAAGGTATTCAGTTGTGTATACCGAGAGGACAAATGAGAACTAATTTGATGAACGAGAAACATAGTAGTGGTTTGGCTGGACATTTTGGTATTGATAAAACTTTAAATTTTCTTAAGGAGATACTTTTGGCCGTAGTTGTATAAATATGTTCAGAAATTTGTGAAAAGTTGTGGAATTTGTCAAGTTGCAAAAGGAGTAAGTCAGAATACTGGATTGTATACACCGATTGTTGTACCTGAGGAACCTTGGACTGACATCAGTATGGATTTTTTTCTTGGCTTACCAAAGATAGTAAGAGGTAATGATTTTATATTTGTTGTGGTAGATAGATTTTCAAATATGGCACATTTTATACCTTGTAGAAAGACATCAGATGCAATACATGTAATAGATGTTTTCTTTAAGGAAATTGTTAGATTGCATGGATTATTGAGGAGTATTATCTCAGACCGAGATAGTAAATTTGTTGGATACTTTTGGAAAAATCTTTGGAGAAATTTTGGCACTGAGTTGAAATATAGTTCTACATTTCACCCACAAACCGATGGATAGACAGAAGTTGTAAACAGAAGTTTGGGAAATCTTTTGAGATGTTTAGTTGGAGACACACCTAGTAATTGGGATTCTGTGTTGGCACAAGCAGAGTTTGCATACAATAATTCAGTGAATAGGAGTACTAGAAAAACCATTTGAGATTGTGAATGGCATATAGCTGAGAGGTATATTTGATTTGAGAGACATTGTTGATGAAAGTAAGAGAAGTGTTGAAGGAGTGAAATTTGATGAGTACATGAAGACATTGCATGAAGATGTGAAAATCAAGTTGGAAGAGAGTAATCAGAAATACAAAGATAGAGCTAATAGATCAAGGAGACATAAGACTTTTGATGTTGGTGATGAAGTGATGGTTCATTTGAAGAAAGGTCGATTTCCTGTTGGAACATATGGGAAGTTGAAGATGAAGAAGTTTGGACCTTGCAAGATTTTGAGAAAATTTGACAGTGGAAATGCATATGAGATTGAGTTATATGATGACATGGACATATAACTGATTTTCAACATTGTTGATTTGTATGAGTATCATGAACTTGATGAAGACATGACATTATCGATGGAATATCTTGAGAAGCAGAATGAAGAAGTTGAACATATTTTGGAACAAAGAATTGGCAAGAGTACAAGAGGTAAACAATATATGGAATATCTGGTAAAGTGGAAGAATAGAACGATTGAAGACAGCTCATGGATTTCATAGTCTGAGTTGGATGCAGCTCGGACTAGACCTACTGAATGATTCAGAGAATCATTTCTAAATAACCCCAGGTGTCTGATGCAGGAGCATCTCAGGTCCTTGGCAATCTTGTGTCACCAAAAATATTTTGAAGTTTGTCTGTGTTGATCGATTCCTACTTTGACCGAGTTGGCCGGTAGTTGGTCAGTTTCCTTTGGTTACTGAGTATGGTCGGTTATCTCCTAGGTGATCAGTTGTTTCACTGGCGCTTGACGATGCTTGTCTGTTGCTTGGTCATCCTTGCTTACCGAGTAGTTTATTTTGAATTTCTGTTGAGGCCGACTTATGCATTGATTATGGGTGATAGATTTCATGTTGGTATCCATCATTAGGAAGCATGTGGTCCCAGATCTGACCATTCCTTCCATTGATTATGGATCTGAAGGCCGACTTAATTCGGTAGCCTCTTGTATAAGTATAGTTGTTTGGTTAGAGTTTAGGGAGGGAGTTTTTGGGATTGAAGATAGAATATAGTAGAGTCAAGATTTTGGTAGATCCTCACATGTTTGAGGACTTCTGTAATTCATTTTAATAGCTGGCCATAACTGGGAAGGCCTTACAGCCTGACATGTATGAATCAATTTGAATGAAAGAATATATGATTGATCCTACTTTCTCTCTCTCACTATGTTGTTGTTGCTTCCGCAAGTTGTTGAGTAGGGCTGGATCTGTAGGGTGTGCCATCATTTTTCCCCTAAGGTCCCTGTCCTTGCATCACAACCCCATCCTCCTCATCCATTTATTGGATTACAAGGGGGTGTGAATTAGTAATCGTTGATTCCAAATACCTAAAAACTTTTCTCTGATTAACTCGGTAGCAGCTCGGTAAAAAAAACTTCACTATTTACCAACAATAGTAAATAAACTATAAAAATTAGTAAAGCATTCACATAAATCATACATCACATGTAACACCAGTATTTAATGTGGAAACCCAACTTTGGGAAAAACCATTGTGGGACTTGTCACCCACTAAGAAAATACTCTTCTGAAATGCTCAGTTAAGAGCCAATCTGGTTAAAGATTACAATGCACACTATTAGGTGTGACCCGGTTAAGGGATTTACCTCAGATTTATTAGGATCTTCACCCTGTTAGGAGTGGCCTTGTTAGAGGGCTTCAAACACTCTTTAGAATGTTATCTTTTTCAAGGATTTTACAATAAGATTGTGAAGTCCACTCTGTTACAAATGCTAGTAAGCAACAATAAATAAATTGACTTGTAGATTTGTAACTATCTTTGATCAATCAGATTCTTTGTGCACTCCTCAATCTTCACTTCAATTCTTCATTATCCACTTGCTTCAACACTTCATCAAATCTTTCTTTTCCACTTGGAATCTCTTTGTTCCTTTTTTACTATATTAGTCGGTGACCCTTCAACTATTCAATTTTCTAGCCATTTGTTCATACAAATCCATCCTTTATATAGATAAAATTTTCCTCTTAATCTCCTATATTACATTTTCCTTTGATCAATCTTAACCGTCCAATTCATTATGCCTTGAATCTGGATCTCGGTAACACATTTTATTTTCACCTAGGAACTTAAACTTTTCTTGAAACTTGTTCCATCTCTTTTGCCATTTAGATCTTGTCGTAGATCTCCACCTTGAATTTTCTTGTTCGTAGATCTCTTGTAACTAACTCTCCTTGTCATCATGATCATCTAATTCAACATAGCTAATCATTAAATGTCGATTCAATCCTTATTTAATTTATGTTCCTCGCTCGATGTCTTCCATTTATATTTCAGTTAACTTCGCTCGGTGCCTAAAAAATTCTTTGCTATTTGGTTCCTTCAGTTCCTTTTCCTTTACTGAGTTACTTCCTTTTACCTTTTACTTACCGAGTGACATATCTTGCTTGGTAGCCGAAACAACTTAACTTACCGACTTGACAAAACTTTAGTACCATGTTTTCCTGACTTAACACAATCATATGTTAGATAGAAAATAATTCTATCAACATGATATAATCATTGTTTGATCTGTATCAGTTGCCCATTTAAGTTCTTCAACTTCATAACATCTCATTTCTTCTTCTCCTTAACTCATTCAACTTATATCATTACTGAATGATATGACAAAATAATATAAACTGGAAATCAATTACTTGACATCAATGACAAAACAATAACTAATCTAACCTTTCTACTATCATGTATTCCTCTTATCTTGGCTGGTCTTCATCATCATCACCATCAAATAATCAATCTTCAACATTACTATCAGCTATGGTAACACCCTTATCTCAACAATCAATCCCGCAAGTCAGGCCATCCATAACGTCAATGCAACCATATGTTTCCTCCCCATATTATATATACTCATTAGAATATTTTAGACAATGAATAGATTCCTTATCAAATCTCCACACATGTGCTACCTTTAATGAATAGTACATTGGTATGTGTGTACATTCTAAATAAACACAAATTTTATGTTCTAGATACTTTGCTAAAAGAGGAGTTCAACACTTCTCTTCTGCAAATACCATAGATCCAAGTGACCAACTTGTTATGCTTGCAAGGCTAACACAAGTATAAGATATTCTCATAGTCAGGGTTTCTCAAATCTTGTAAGTGACTCATGCAAAAGGAAACCAATACAAATATTATGGTCACACAATAAGCTTCCCTCGGGATACCTCAGATATAGCATGACTTTTGTCACACAAATTACAAGACCTTGAAGTTCTTATTGTTCGTATATTGAATGTGCAAGGCCAAAGTTATGATTTTTATGTAAATAAGTTTCATGTTATGGATGCCCTCAATTAAAAAATCAACTTTGATCAATAATAAATCATTTTTGTAGTTGATTTTGATGCTCCTAACTTGTTGCATGATTCTAGTACTAGTGTATCAAATATGTTGCACAATCGCAAAGAGAATACAAATGAAATAGACATCTTTCAAACAAGGGAGAATTTAGAATTAGGCAATGAAACTGATCTTCAACCCTCTAGATTTTTAATTCCAAGACTACCTATTGAACCCTATGAATTAGAGGCCATAAAAAAAACTTGTGCCTTGACACCGTTGTCAATACCCCTCCCCCTTGGTTTGAAATAAATCCTTGTCTAATTAATGAATACAATATTTTAGGATTGTTAGACATGGCTTTTCCTTCTTTGTACCCAACTGGTGTGGCTCTTCCCCCTCAACCTCATCCAAAACATGTCTACTTACATGAATATGCTTTACATTTGAGGAGATATCATGATCAAGGATTTGGAAATCATCTTAGATTTCAGTATTTTATTTACAAATTAATTATGAGGCATCACTGGCAATAATCAGTTCTTGTTTTCCTCAAAATCAACCTGGAAGATGTTGTTTCAGTCACTTTATGCTCTCTACAAAAATGATTGCAACACACCATAGGTGATCAGTGCCAAATTAGTTGGTGTGGTTTGGTGCAACCTTGAGAGGCATCCATGGTATTGGAATAAATTTTGCAAAGAGATAACTTCTATAATACATCAGATTGGAACTCCAACCCTCTTTTTCATAATGAGTGCGACTGATATGAGATGGTATAACTTGTATAAATTAATCTTGGGAATCAATAGAGAAAATATCCATTTATCAAGAAAACTTTTTTCACAAAATATCATCCAAAATCCACATAAACATGCATTGTACATCCACCAACGATTCACAATAATTTATGAGGAGGTTAGCCAAAAGATTTTGTAGGTTACTAATTAATAGTATATATATGAAGGGAAAAATCATGGCTCCAACCACATTCATAGTTTCTTGTGGCTGCCCAATGCACCTAAAATGTACATACTTGATTGGTCCAATAATAGCGATGTTTAGGCAGTGATAGATTTTTTTGATAGATATGTTTCCACTTGGAACCCACATCCTAAACTGCAGCAAGAAAATCAGACAAATCATTCTATGTTGGATGATCCATGTATGGTTGAAACTACATAAATCTTATCCATGGATGCTACAACTAATTATGAAGCACTAGTTAATATTATTCAAAGACACACAAAGTGTATAGAACACACATGTCTTAGAAAAAAAGACCCACCATTAAAATATTGGTATAAAGCGCCATGACCCACACAACAAGCATCTACATTTATAATAGACGATAATCACAATGTATCTTTCACACCTATAAGAAATAAAAACCGCTTAAATATCCACAATCCACAAATTCTTGCAATTTGGAGGGTCGATGCTTGTTGTCATCCTATAACTTTAAAAAAGGTTGTCCTTCAGTACATCTCAAAATATGCTTCCAAATCAGAAAAAAAAACCATAAATGTATGTTGAGATGTTAAAAAAAATGTGGATGCAAGAAAACTTGAATATAAGGCCTTATCGGCTTATCAAAAGTTTTTGATGGGCATAATTGTAGGTTGTCATATTGGGGTGTAGGATAATTGCCATATATTGCAGAAATTACCACTAGTTGACAATAATTATGTGTTTATTTTGTTGGATCTTGGTAGAAAGATTCTGGAATGCATTGCAAATTCAGAAGATGACAATGAACTATCAAAAACTTACATACATCATTATATGGACCAACCATTCAACATGGAAAGTGTTTCTCTTATACACCCAACACAAAACTATTCATATAGTCCTCACTGAAAGAAAGACAAATGAAAAAAAATAAGAGAGAGAAATTATCATTGTTCATCCTCAATTTAAATAGCTTCCAGATGAAGAGAGTGATGATTTCAAAATATTTTGTTGGAGTGAACTTCTCTTGTATAAACATTTTCTTTGTATCTCTTTAGACATTGGAATTACAAAAGATGAAATAATAACAAATTGGAAATTATTCATCATAATAAATTACATATAGTGGCACATTGATTGTATTGTAGGTAACATTGAAACAAAAAATGATGATGAAAATGATACAAATAATTTCCAAAATGGCCATGATCTGGATCTCTAGGAATGTGAGCTCCTTTCTCACATGGGGAGCTACAAAGATATTATACCAAATGAACTACAATTATTGGGAAAACAAGATTTTGATAGAAATTATTCATGGAACACAAATACAATTCAACAAGAATTGTATGATGTTTCTATCCAATTTATACTAGCCAGAAAAGTCCATTATTAAGCATTGTCCAATCGTATACCAGCTCTAGATTGTTATCGAAAAGCCAAACAACAAATTGCAATGCATATAATTCATCACCATCATACTTATCATAAAACCAATGCACCACCATTACGAATAATCATTCAAGGGACAACTAACACTAGTAAATCGTTTCTTATTGATTGCATAAAAAAATGTTGAACACTTCTCCAAATGATATTGAGAATCCATTGTTAGTTCTTGCACCTACAAGTGTTTCTTCTTATAAAGTACAAGAGACAATAATAATATGAGCCTTCATATTCCTATTAAAGAATTTTAGCCTTTGCAAGGACAAACTTTGATGACATTCCAAGAACATTTGAAACACTTCAAATTAGATGAAATGAGTTTTTTAGGCCCAAAACTATTCCTCAAAATAGAAAGTCAATTACACTAGGCATTCCCTACCCAACAACATGAAAATTTTGGTGGTCTTTTTATTATTCTTGTCAGTAACCTTGACCAATTGTCACCTGTAATGGGCAAACCCATATATGAATCACACTAAAAAGCATTGAATTTATGGCTAAGTTTTAAAATTGTGGTTACATTGGATACAATATTTTGCCAATAAGGTGCCTCTCACTCTCAACTACAATTTTGAACAATTCTTCTAAATATAGGAAACACTGAGCTCTACCAAAAGGACTAGAAACATCTTATGGAGCACACAAACAACCATTTGGCTCTTGAACAAGAAAAATCATTTAACACATCAATCCATTTATTCACAACCAATGATATGGTGAGAGAGCATAATAAAAAATGCTCAAACAATTAAACCTTCCAGTTGCCCTATGTATTACAAAAATTGGCTGACAACTCCATGCTAAATATGACAATGATGAGAAGTTGTCTTTAGAAGTATTGTTATGTGTTAATTAGCAAGTTATGTTAACAACTAATTTATGGATTCAAGTTGGTCTTGTCAACGACTCAATAGGACAAATAAAAGCTATTGTCTATGAAAATAATTCAAAACCACCCGAATTGCCTAAATATTGTTGAATTTTTAAAATACAATAGACCACCATGGGACATTCAAAATCCAAAGCAAATTTCCATTGCTCTGATAGTGCAAGGCAACTGTATACAACTTCCTTTGACAATGGGATGGACAATAACAATCCAAAATCTAAAGGTTTAACATTGAACAAAGCTACAATAAACATAGGCAAAACTGAAAAGAAAGGACTTACATTTATAGTTTTCTCACAAGTAAAGACAATTGAAGATCTACAAATTAAACTAACCTTTTCTATCAAAATATATGCCAAGGTGATTTAAATAATGCCTATACTAGAATATTTGAAAAAAAGAAGAGGCACAGTTACACTCCTTGTCCATTCAACTAGGCACTAAATAACATATCAACCATGATTTGAATTCACTCTAACCTTTCTCAGTGCAATGTTGGTTCTTAATTTTTTTTGAAGGTCACACTCACAAGTACTACTTATTTTATATGTATTTACCTTGTATTGATTTCTTCTCCTCTTGTAACAATACAACTCTCTTTCCTATTCTCTTTCCCATTTTCTCTTCTAATAGCTCTGTGCAAAGACCTACCAAGGTAAATAGTTCAGTGCTACTACATCTCACATCGCTTACTGTTTCATCATGTAATAGCTACTCAGAATACAGAGTGAAACTCACATTTGGTACATTCCTTTCTCCTGATAATTTTATTTTGCATTGTTTTGGTCTTGTTACAAATCAACTTTTGCAATTTCTATTATATTAATCTTTCTAGTTTTTTCAGGTCAACAAATCTATCTTGTCCATATTCTAGTCACTCTCCATTCCATCCAATGGACTTTCTAGTTCTTTAATGCCTACTCAAGGTTGCAAATCTAGATTTTGTACAAATAAACTAGTTATTTTTACTCCTTTTCAATTGCATTCTTCACACATACATCATAGAATAATCTGTTTCTACACCTGTACAATTATTTTTATTTAAAAAACTTCATCTACTTACTTGTAGTGTTCATAAACTTTACCACATTCAATCCCTTCCACTGTATTTAAACAATACAATTTCTTTTCTTAAACAAAAATCATGCAATAACATGCCAACACAGATAAGACATGAACTGTTTGTCAGAATCTCACTAGGAGATGTCATCACAAGGAACAAATGAAATGATTACATAATGTTATACCCACATGTTCGTGCATTAACAAAATTATTAACATTACATATATACAGTTTTGTTAATGTTATGCATTTGTATTTTTCTTCATGGTACATTTCTCAAAATTGCTATTTTTAAAATTTGTACTAACATTGACACCTACAAAAATATGCATATTTTGGTTTTCTCAAAGCACATTATTATCCTCCAAAAATCACTTGCCATTCTAAACACATGCAAAAGGAATACATTTCATTGAGGGCCCGTTTGGTAGCGAGAATTAGAGTGGAATTAGCATTTGTTAGTTTCCATTTCGTCGAATCCTCAGTTTGGGAGTGCAATATGAAAATAGAATAGGAATATGTAAATGCTCATTTTGCCAAAAATGAACATTTACATCTTCCATCTGAAAAGGTGGAATTAGAATTTGAACGGGGGAAAGCAAATTTTTAAATTTTTCATGTCTACACTTAATTTTTTAATTTTTTATTTGTGTGGGGAGGGATTTAATATATTTTTTATTTATCTGGGTGGTTTGTAACTTTGTTATTTATTCGAATTTTTTTGAAAAAAATTCAAATTCTTTGTTGAATTTTTTTTCGAATTTTTTGACTAATTTTTTTGTTGATTTTTTTTCAATTTTTTTAAAAGATTTTTTATTTTTTAAATATTTTTTCTTGAATTTATTTTCCAAATTTTTTGTCGAATTTTTTTCAAATTTTGGTTGCAGTGATTATAACTTGGTTGCCTGCCACCAACTTTGGCTGCCTAAAACAGTCTGCGATTCCATTTTAAATTCAATTCCATTAGTAAAAATGAATTATTAAATTCAAAAACATTAAAACAATTCAATTTTTTCTTAAAAAAAAATCATACTCAAATTCCAATTCCAATTTCAAAAAGTGGAACCAAATGGTCCAAACATAATCCAAAAATGAAAAATCGGATTATCAAATCCATGATTTGACCATTCCAGCATTTGATCAAATCCATCATTTCCTAATTCCCGCTACCAAACGGCCCCTGAATGCACATTCATAACTGCCACCTTGTAAATCCTACAACACATCTGTATCCTCATAACATCTATGTTGCACCTAAAATGTCCCATTTATTGTAGTTATTACTTAATGTAAAAAAAGTATTTTCTTAAAACTTCAAATACAATAAATATGACCTTTTTGCATTAGATAACAATTACAATAAATTAGATGGTCTGGGTGCTCCATAGACGATGATCATAATAACTATGTTGTTCCATTATTTACTAAAATTTGCTTTCCCCTTTCCACACATATCCTATAGTTAGAGTTAGTTAGAATACAATATGATACATGTGAGGATAATAAAAATAACATTTGCATAGGAAACCCATTAACATTTTTCCCCCAATCATAACTTTACAAAAAACTTGTTCTTAGCTAATGATATAGTACTTTCCCAAGCCGCTTGAGTGGGTGTGCAATGATGAAGAGATGTCCAAATACCACTGATGCCCCATAAGGGTTGCGATATCAAAATAACTACACCAAAACTTAGCAAAAAATAGAACTACCGACCTCAAACAAAGTGTGCATCCAAGATACCTTGATCCTATACATTTGATGGGTTTGTAGGCACCTTGGAATGCAACCAAAACTTCCAGAGTCCAGGTACCTTGGATATAACTTTAGCTTTTGTTTTCTCATCTTTAATACTCCATGGCTTTCCATTGAGAACAAAACATATTCTCACCCATTCAGGCCATCCACTTTTCCTGATTAACCACATTTTTCTTGTAAATATTTGTCTCCTCTCTTTTTTGCTTCTCTTGAAGGTTCCTATATAACATGTGCACTATGAAATCTCACCTACAATAATCCACCTTTGGTATCTACTCATTTTATTGAAGTCCACACAACACACCTTCAACAAGGTATTGGTAATTACTTTCAGTTTCAATTTTATTTCCCTTTACTATATTGCACGATTCCTTTTCCAAATAAAAATTCCTTTGTCTATACTACTATGCACTAAACAAATAGTGATCATCCTTCTTTCTGATAGTTTGCATGGCTTCCATGCACTACAAATGTTTACCAGGCAATGAAGAATACTTTGAACAATTTTTTTTTGAACATGCTTTCATCATTGATATTTTTGTGAACAAGAGAAAATCACATATGAATAAAGTGTACATGCATTATTATGGTCATTTCTACTTTGTTTATTACACTTTATATCTTGCCCATTTCTCTTCTCAATCAATAGTACCTGTTGATTCTAGAATTCACATGCTCATTCTCATATGGATTTCTCTTTTTGATTTCTTGATTCCATTTAAATCAATTGTACTTTAATATTTTGACTACTTCCATTTGTTAAAGGTTTTAATATTGAGTTTTCGCTCCTTAACAGTGGATTCATGTACCTTTTAGGTTTTGGCTATTTTGACCAAACCACTGATAGGGTGGATAATTCATTGATCTTACTCATTTCAATGATTCTTAAATATTATCTTGCCACATTCCAATTTGATTTTTTGTTTCCATTAATTAACTATCACCTATCTATCAATATTAAAAAAAATGTGTTTTCCTTTTGTATGTTTTGTTACCCTCACAAAATCCCCCATCTATATCCTCTTATCAACGAACTGTTGCATGCTACATAAAATGTGCAACTTCTAGTCATAAGTTGTTTGAGTGATTTAGAACTTTTAAGGTCATGCACTACAAGCCTATGAAGGATGTTTGGGAAAATATTAATAGTATTTATGAAGGACATGTGAATATCAAGCGAGTTAAGATGCATAACCTGAAGTACAAGTTTGAGAACCTAAGAATGTTAGAAGATTGAAAGCAGTAAATAATGTCAGTTGAGGAAGGCAATCTATAAAGAGTCGATAAAATTCAACATGACAATTTTTTATTCCCCACCAACAACATGTATGCTTTGGTGGAGTATCCATAATTCTAATTGACGACCTTGCACAACTCTCATCTATAAAGGATAAACCTATTTACACAAACAATATGAATGACACACAAACAAACAACTTACTACAAGTGAAAATGAATAATTTAGTAATTCAATACACCTATTTGCTACTAATGATTTAGTAAGGCTACAAAATAGAAAAATGCTAAAGTAACTAAACTCTCCATTTGCAATGAGCAATGCAACAAGTACTTGAAGAAAAATAGATATCAAAGTTAATGATGAACAAATTGAGAAATAAGTACTACAGTGCAAAGGCCAACAAATAATGCTCGCAACCAACATATGGACACAAGTAAGACTTGTAAATGGAGCTCTTAGTAAAGTTACTGACTTGTTTACAATTTTGGTTCCAGACCACTAGGTGTTCCTGGATATGTAATAACACATATATAATAATACCTATAATGGGCCACCATGGAATCAATATGACCCAAAATCCATACCAATAGTACTTGTATCGCTAGGTGACCATAGGAAAATACCATTAGAATAGCACGAGCTATTAATATACATAAATCCCAAGGTCTAACACTACAAAAGAAACAAGTAATATTAGAAAAATAGAAAGACAATGATTGACATATATAGATGTATCTAGACCCAATTCACTAGGTGACCTCCATATCGTGAATGAGAGTTCAAAATTAGTACTGGACATTATTTGCACTTTGATTCTTGATTTGAATTATTTTGACAAATGATTTTTTTTACAAAATGTTCAAATAAATACAACACATCAATTAAAAACTCTCGACCTTTCCATGTGCAAATTGCACAGAAGGTTATCTTTAAGAGAATGGCGTTCTCCAAGAATAGTTGCATTCATTTATATTTGAAATTCTATGTTCTTCAACATATTATTACCATCGACATGCCCATTGCACCACCTTATGGTGCAAGCACTAGTATTAATAATTTCAATGACAATCTCTTATATTTTCTCTATTTCATGTGTTCAATAAACTAAATTTATCAAAAATATGATTATAAAAAAATTCATTAGTCCACAAATCTTTAAAATATAATAATGCCATTTATCAAATAAAACAATAAATAATGACACAAAATTAGATTTGCACTATTAGCTTTTTAACCATGAAAATAAATTTTCATAGCTAATAAAATTATTCTATTCTTTTATACAATAAACCGATAGATCATTTAATTTTAATAACTTTTAAAAAATATACATTATCAAACTAGTCTTTCACTATCAGCTAATAAACTCTAATGAATGCATTGATATTCCTCCCATAGAAACTAAACAATTTAAAAGTGTGGTTCCTTATGATATCATGATGAGTGAAATTGTGCTCGCTCTTATTGAAGCAATTGCCATAGTGCATCTCATAAGAACTCTTAAAAAATTGAGCAAATGGAAGAAGGTGGATGACCTAATGTTGTTTTCAATGATTTGTTGTGCAAAATATAGAAGATCTAGATGTAGTGAAACAACAAATGAATAAATAAATTGAATATATACTTGAATATGTGCAACATGACTAGTAAAGAGATAAAGACTTTTGCTATGGATAAGTTCTACAAGTGCATTTGGGCTAAAAGGCTAGGATGAAAGAAGACACATTCTATCACTACTTCAAGTCCTACTTTTGATCATCACCAAAAAAGTGTAAAGAGGGGCTGATATTTTGTGTAGGGCCAAAATTCTTATTGCTCAATTGAGAACTAATTATCATCAACTTTGCTCTAATGTTAGAAAAGACAAAAAGGTTGAGAAAAAAGAATGTATTTTTTACACTTTGAAAAAGTTGAAAATAGAAAAACATTTCATTTTAATAAGTGTTCCCTTCAAAGACGAGAGAATCAAATTTGTACATATCTTGATAATTAACCTCTAGTATAATCTATTCAATAAAAATACCATTGAAAAGTTAGGAGCGTCATCACCACCTTACAGAAAAAAGATAAAATTAGAAAAATATCAAGCGAACTATCCCATAGTCTGCCTATGTTTTCTCTTCCTACTTCTACGACCGTTGATAGCTTTCCTAACCAAATGAATATTTCGAAATTTAGAAGGTACGAGGACTGGTGAAAGGGACAGGAAAAGCGTGACAAAATTAGACAAAAAAAATTCTGGAATCTAAGAACAGGTACGACTAGAAAAAAGGACTGAAAAGTCAAAAGATCAACAAGCGTGGAAGTAAAGCAAGATAGACGAGGAAAGATCCTAGTCTTACTAGCTTCTTAGAACAGACCAAGACTTTTCCTTGCTTATGCTCGTATGTTTTCTTCTTCAAACAATAATTTTAGATTCCTTCCTCTCAGATCAAAGGGAAAATAATGGAAGAGTTGTGCGCAGTGTGCATGGAGCCACTAAAGTGGATAGGCTATGGGCAATGTGGGCATCGAAGTATCTGTTCACTGTGCATTGTGAGGTTACGCTTCATTGTGGGCGACAGGACTTGTTGTATCTGTAAACAGCATTGCCCTACTGTCTTCATTACTAAGGTGCCGATTTCAGTCATTTATATGTTTTTCTGTGTTTTTTTTTCGGTTATGCTTAGTTCTAGAAGTTTTGAGGAGCACCCATATGGAATTCTACCGTGATTGCTCATTCATGGCGTTGGATGCATTCTTAGACAAGCTGGCTAAGGGCACACGTATAAGAAATTCTAATTTTGCAGTCCATGGTAGGTTTTGACTAAAAACAGTGAATACATGGTTGGAACTGTGAAATTTGGAAGAATTGTAAACTATCATCGGTGCAATTTAATCAATTTGATGACGAATCAATTTGTACGCGTGGAGTGGGTCGTGTGTTTCCAGTGTGTAGTTTGGAAGATATGATCTCACAAAAACTGCATCTAGTGAGCCCTAGTTTGTCAAGATTCTTTGGGACCTTATTTTGGCTTGAATTTCTTTTATAGCCTAAGCACACGGCTATAATAAGAAGGTATCCCATGTGATGAATTTTGGGAGTTGTCAAATTTTACTTCAATGCATGTGTGTTTCGTAGAGTTAGTTTCTATGTTTGCCTGTGTCGAGTGATTCCTCATTCGATTAAGTGTCCCGACTCCTAATATGTGGGCTAACTTTTGAGAACTGAAGCTTCACTAACTTAAATTAAAAACTCATTTTGGTTGTTTTTTAATTGAGTTTCATTTGGTGTCAGTTGATTCCATAGCTTTTTCAGAAGCAGATTTTGGAAGTTGCAGGAACTTGAAGTGTTCTCACCTCAAAGCGCAAGATGTCATATTTTTAGAGCCCAAATTTTATGTGGAAATTGAGATGTTCCTTTAGGTAGACATTATTTTTGGTCTGGCTGTTCATTCTAGCATACAATAGAAGTTCATGATGCAGTCCAACTAGCTGCCATGTTAAGCGAAGGCCGTTGTCTGAATTTTATTACTTTGATCAGGACCTAATTGCAGTTGTAACGTGATTTCAAGTTCTTACAAGTAAACTGACAATCACCGAGTGTAATACAAAAGCTAGAATCGAGTTGCAAATGAGTGATGTATTTGTAAGAACATGGTAAATAATTAAGTATTTTTCTGTTGCTTTTCTGATGGATTTCTTTGTCATAACTCCAAGGCATCTAAATGAGTTCATGACCTTAGCTTTCCCATTTTTATCCAAACTTTGAATTTTGAGCTATAGGCAAGGAGTTATTATAGTGTCCCCATCCAGATTTATTTAAGTTTGAGAGTGTTTGGATCACTTTCTTGCTTAGGGAAGGATTTTAGAGTTTCTCATAACATACCATTATTTCATTCCTTGCATCCCCAACCCCAATCCCTATTGGTGTTAGTATCTCAATTTCCTTGATCCTCACTCCTTGCATTCGGTATCTTCAAAGCACGACCATCCTGCCTCTCTACCTATCTAGGGTCATGGAGCCATGGACATTTGCATCCTCTTGCATCTTGATATCCTTGCATCCCACTCCCCAAACCCTTGACTTTGGATGTTTAAAGAATATAAAACTTTTGGGCATCATCTTCACCCTCATTTCCCCAGTCCCTCTTGCGATTACATCCTTTAGGCATGCGAATCTGTATGCCCTCATAGTTTTGTATATTTCAGGCATGTGCATTCTTGAACTCCTAGTGTTGGAATTGGGATGATTCTTTGCTCGTCATTCAAGCATGCATTTCCTTGGAACCTTGCCTTTAGAGATGCACTTTCATAGAACCCTAGTGTTCATATGAAGGACTTAGCTACCAATTGTGATGAATGACTAGGAATGACGTTAATGAACCCAAATTGGAATGTAAAACTGTGGGAAGCTTTTAAATGCTTCCTAGGTAGGCAACTTCATAACCTTGGATCATTTTTCATCATTTAATCAACAAACCCCAAACCTAGTTCGAGGACTTGTGTTTAGCTATTGGATCCATGGACAAAAAGCCTTGGATTTGGAAACTAAAGAACAAAAACCTTCTAGTTTTTGGAGGGAAAATCCATGTGGAGGTTGCATTTGCTCTTCAAACTTAGAATTTTAACAATGCTTCAAACATTTCAGCATCTTGGGCATTTCTAAAATAATTTATAATCATTGAATCTTTGCGATCAATTGAAACTATTATGAACTTGAATGAAATATTTAGTTACAATTAATATTTCTTGTGAAAATCTATTATGTGTGTCGTAGAAATATTCTTGCTTTCATGCGATCAATTGCTAGAATAGTTTTGATAGCTACATTAGATCTGGTTATTTTATATGAATATTTTAGCTAAGGATCATCCTTTCAAAGTTTGAGAAGGGCAATTGGGGTAGCCAATCATGGTACTCATGATACTGGGGCCAACTAACACTTTAATTGATGAAGGCTTGTTGATTAAGAGGACTAAAAACTGAGGATTTCAGAGGATTCAATGTCATGGTTGTTTAGGATTCACCCAAGCACAAAAATAGTTCGATAGCTCAACGTAACCATGGGAGATCATAAGGTAAGTGATGATTTCTATATTTTGGGTTTATAAGAGGTTGACATGGTTTTGGATGTACAATGATTACACTCTTGATGAGTTTTCATAGGGTTATCAATCCATGGTGCTCTAGTTTAAATTTGAAGGGTAAGATTGAAGAGCATGCACAAAAAATACTGAGAGGGGAGAGGTGTGAATCAATATTTTAAACTTTTAAAAACATGAACCACATAAAATGAGAAGTAGCATAAAAAAAGCAAACAAGAACACAAAATTTCATGTGGAAAACCCTTTTGTGTGAAAAACCATGACACATCAATAGCTTTCACTAACGAAATGGGCACCAACCCATATTACATAAGTGAGCACCAACTCTCCTTGAAGCACCAACTCCGATCAGTTGAAGCACCAAACTCCTTTTGAGCACCAACTCAAATTTAAAACTCGATAAAACCATTTAGAATACACACATCACATTAGACACAAAAATTACACAACACTCCCTCTGTAGTATGCTTGAACCAAAAGACTACCAAGAATTGACCACACATCTGCACTTTAGTAGATATGAAGCCAACAAATTAGAAATTTACATAATTACTCCCGATAGCCAAAAGAACATACACCCAATAGTTGTTGTATCTCTGTATAATATTGTTTGATTCAACCACCTCATGCATATTCCCACTCCATAACATACTTTGCTTAGGATATAATTTGCACCCAAACTATTATCACACAAGCTTGCATCCTACTAAGCTTGCCACTCAGCTGCTTTGTGACACATGGGAACACCTCCAGGTTGTGGGTAACCAGTAATGGAGATGGACCTCTAGAAAAGGCTGGTTCCTTATGATGCCTCACCGAAAACTTGCTACTTATTGGGAAAAGGTGTTGGTGTAATTAAATATTTCTAATTACACTTTACTTAAGTTTACTTAGGATAATGCATTACATAGTAGTTTGTCATTAAGACACCTAGGATTTTGCATTTCATTTAGCACATGGTGTAGGAGAATTTTCACTTTATGTGTGTGAGATCCACCTTTAGTGCTCTTATCACATTATCATCCTCTGATTGTTGCACATATTTTGTTGTACAATGGAGGATGATCCACCTTTGGTGGACATGTGATTACACCTTGTCTAGTTGATAGGTTATCATTTGCATCTCTCCTAGTTATCATGTATTGCCTATATATTAAGGCACATCTACTTTGTATTTATCAATTGAATCAATTGACCATTATTCATTGTATTTCATTTGTTGATCAATATTGAATCAATCATTTGATCATCATTTTGCCTATTTCTCTTGTGCTATCAATTGAGCTTCTAGATCTTGGCATTTTATTCTTTGTCTTAGGCAAATTCTTACATGGTATCAAAGCCATAGGAGTGTCATTGTATAGCCTATTTTAAGATAATTTTGTTGTAGGTCAAAATTGGAGCTTGATGGTACAAATTAGAGGTTGGCATCACATTGAGGAGGTCCAAAAACCCCTAAATCAAATTTGTTTCATCCAAATTGGACATCTGAAGCCAAAGCTAGAGCCATTTGAATTTTCGAGGTGCGGCGGCGGCGATTTAGAAAAAATAATTTCATAAGCGATTTTCAAACAGCGATATCTTAGTCATCCAAACTCCTTTTTTCGAGCATTTGTTTTTGTTTTTGGTTAGAATTTCATGATCTACACAATGGTGCAGGTGGTGTCTAATCTTTGTTCCTGATGTTTTCTGAAAATCGCAAATCTTGATTTTTGCAACTTTAAAGGCTTCGTTTGGGCTCATATGGACACATATTCAGGTGCCATTTTTTTTGAAAGTGCATAATTTTTTGTCTACTTTCCAGATCTGGTATTAGTTTGGAGAAATTTTGAGTGCACATAGTACTTTCAACATTTGGTCTATTTTTGGTCTATATTTGACACTTGTAATTTGTTGGATCCTTGAGTGATCTTGTGTCTTATTTGTTTGAGTCTTCTATAGCCTTATTTCTGTAGTTGTAATCATCAAAATCAAAAGTCCACTTTGGCCCAAATGGGCAAGTGGAAATTGTACATGCACTACATATAAAGTGCCAAAAACATGTTTTTTTTTTTTTTTTTTTTTGGGGGGGGGGGGGGGGCTTTCTTGGATTCATTGCATTTTGGGGGGTGCATTGATTTTTTGATCTCATTGTTTCATTTGAAAAGTGCATCATGGACGGTTTAATTAGATTGACAAGACCAAACTATAAACAATGGAATGAATTGGTTCTCGCTCATCTTAGTGAGCATAATCTATTGTCCTATTTGTATGAGAACAGACTTACTAGCCCTCCTTATGATCTGAACTCTTGGACAAAAGTTCTTAACGTTATCTATTGGAATATCGATATGGATGTTATGGATTCCCTTGATGACTAGGAAGATCAGACAAAGACTATTCCTGATCTTTGGACCTTTCTTTTTGAAATGTATGGAGATCCACATGTTCCTCCACTCCTAAAAGATATAGAATCTCCAGTTGTAGCTCCTACTTCTCCTATTGAGACTGCTTCTACTATTGTTCCTGATGATTTTTGCTTTCATACAGCCATGGGTTCTTGTGATTCGGTGCAACAGGATATTCCTTGTCTTCCAGTTTCAGTTCCTTGGGATGACTACTTGACAAGCATTGCAGGCTTGTTGGTGGAGTCCTACATTGAGGATTTGGGAGACATTATTGATGACATTCATCTTCTCTTTGTTAAGGATGATCCTTCTTCAATTGATGAGAGGGAACACTTTGACCCTCATCTTCATCCTTCACTTGATCATTCTTTCGAGTTTGACATGATTGTGGATCCTTTGATACTACATTTGGAGGAGGTATCTTTATCTTCGGAGAAGACATTTTGAGTCTTTGGAGATTGATTTTCATGATTCTCAAACTTTATTTGAGATGTCACATTGCATGGTTTAGATTGATCATACTCATGTGTTGGAGATTCCTCTTTAGTTTCCTGAGACTTCATACATCTTGAAGATTCTTTCGAGAGATTGGAGAGGATTCATTCATACACCTGTTGCATTGTTTCTTCCTAAAGGGAGGAACATCATTCAGTTTTCTTGGTGTAGTTTCTACATTGATCCAGGCACACCTATCATGGGTGTACATTCTACATTGAGGGGGGGCTTCTTTGCTTCTCTTCCTACTTCATATTTTGAGGAGACATCCTTGTCTTTGGAGTTTGATCCAAATTCTTACATGGATTAGTTACTATTAGTTCCTTGTTTGTCACCTTCTATTGGGTATGTTCCTGATTGGTTAGTGGTATCTTCATCAACCAAGGACATGGCGACACATGAGCACACTTTAGAGACATCATACTTCATTTGGATTCCCCTTCCTTCTTCCTATCCACAATGGGAAGCCTTCTTGCATCTATACTTGGTTTATCTTCTTCCTAAGGGGAGAAATGTTGTTTGTAGGCATTGGACTATGTTTTTCTTTCAAGCACTCACCATCCTTGGAGGAGATTATTTATTATGGGTGGGATATCATGTCTCCTTATTTCCTTCCTATGGGGGGATTCTTGATTGTATATACATGATGTATGTCCTAATGGGGGGTCTTGATTACTCCATTCATCCATGCATCTTGTATTTTTCATCTCTCTTTTTGGGGGAGGGTTTTTCCTATGAGGTTTTCCCTCTTTCTCCGCTTTATGAGAGATTGCATTGCATTTGCATATTGTACATAGGTACCTAACATGGCCTAGTAGCCGAGACCCATCATGTATTGTCATCTACCATTGTGAGCTTAAGTGCATTCCCCTAAGTTGCACTTAAGGGGGGTGTTGGTGTAATTAAATATTCCTAATTACACTTTACTTAAGTTTACTTAGGACAACGCATTAAATAGTAGTTTGTCATTAAGACACCTAAGAGTTTGCATTTCATTTTAGCACATAGTGTAGGAGAATTTCCACTTTATGTGTGAGATCCAACTTTAGTGCTCTTATCACATTATCATCCTCTCATTGTTGTACATGTCGCACATACATTGTTGTATAATGGGGGATGATCCACCTTTGGTGCCTTTGGTGGACATGTGATTACACCTTGTCTAGTTGATAGGTTATCATTTGCATCTCTCCTAGTTAACACGTATTGCCTATATATTAAGGCACATCTACTTTGTATTTATCAATTGAATCAATTGACCATTATCAATTGGGCATTATTCATTGTTTTTCATTATTGATCAATATTGAATCAATCATTTGATCATCATTTTGCCTATCTCTTTTGTGCTATCAATTGAGCTTCTAGATCTTGGCATTTCATTCTTTGCCTTAGGTAAATTCTTACAAAAGGGAAAGAGAAATCTTGAAAACTACTTAAATTGCTTCTGAAAATGAAACTGTAGTTATAATGGTGATGCACCAAATTTATGCTTCAAACATCCACTAAGGTTTTGACATAGTCTCTTAACCAATTTAGAAAAGCTTTGGAACAACTTGAGTTTTGCATAGATTTCTACATGAACACTTTACATGAAGCTATTGAATTTTATCAAACATAAGAAGGAAAACTAGTGTTTTCACAACTGAAGTTGATTTCACTCTCTACACAACAAGTAACCTGCAAGAATGAATACATTTTCCTATCCGAAGGTGCTGCAAGCAAGAAATTCATTTGAGGATTGATGAAATCATAGAAGTACAAATCTAACATGAGATTGCACACGAAGAAAGAGAAACTTTTGAAGGCAATAATTTGAATTTTATTAATAGAAAGATGCTGTTACAATCATGGAAGTCTGAAAATTCTTGAAAGTTTGCTTAAAGAACAATGATACAATTGTTGTTTCAGACACAATGACTGATTTTGAGTTACAAGTTTGTATTTTCTGCCTGAAGGAGCTTTGAAAGCTACAATACTTTGGTAAAATGAGAGTAAGAACCAACTACAAAGCTGAAACTAAGCTTCCTTTTGTAGTCTACACTCTTCCCCTAAAAGCTTGGAACATGGCAATAAAGAAGAGAGGCATGTGGCTTGCCTTGTCAGTTGTAGATGTTCTCTTTGCTTGAAAAAGGCTTAAAAAATGCAGCCCAGGGTCGGATTCAACTGATTTTGACCATTTAAGGCCTCCCAATTCGCTGCAAAAAGTGTGTAATGTTCCCAAATTTATGGAAATAAAATTAATTACATTAATTAATTGAGTGGTCTTAAAATTAAATTAATATCATAAAGGACTTATCTAATTAATTAATTTTATTATTAGTTAAAGAGAGATTATTATTATTTTTGGCCTGGTCCTATTTGTAACTTGTGGCCCTATTTTTAATTTGTATTGGGCCAACATGTTTGTTAATGAGGTGTGAACCTCATATTTAATTGGCCTCCAAGAAACATTTTCAATCATTGATCCAACAATTCATCTCTCATTTTGTAACTCCAATTCTAGTTTGGAATTGGTTACTCCATACTCACAATTTTGGGGGTGCAAGATCCTCCCAATTTTGCTATTGGAGATATCTCACCTTGCACTTAATTGTTTAAGCTGACTCAATTTTTTAAAGTTTAACTCTAGGTCTTTCTTATCGAATTTGTCAATAAGCCTTTTTGTAAATTTTGCATATGACACAACTTGATCATGGCCTAGAGTAATCAGCCCATGGTACCGCCAGTCATGAGCACTACCCTCTAAATGCAAAGTTGCATATTTAATGGCTTCATCTTCAACCATGGGTTTGAGCTGAATATAAGTGTGTAGTTTCTTAACCCATGATCTAGTAGTGACCTTTCCTGAACCATCAAATAAGGAATGGTTAGCTTGCCAATTTTCATTTGCGATTCCCGATTTCGAAGCCTACCACCACCTCCTTTTTGTGGTCTATTCCTTTCTCTGAAAACTAGATAATCAAGATGGGCATTTCAAGCTAAAAATCAGCACCAAGGCCTTTTATATGCATCCCTATCTCCTGCTTATCAAGTTTCAACTTGTTCGATCACTGGTTGATGTTGTAAGTTTGGGTTTGATTTGTTCCTTTTGAGATAATAATTATGGGTACTAAGATGCATCACCTTATCCCTAACAGGTTGCTAGGTTCAATTTTGAGCTTTGGTACCACCATAAGATGCCACCCCAAAATCTGTTCCTAATTTTTTTCTTTTCTATGATGTGAAAGATCAGATCATGACTGCATATTTTACTAATTTGTCTTGTGAGATAATGCTATTTTGGAAGATTAATATTTTTTAATCCTTTGTTTGAAAGTAATGCATAAACATGTGAAGAAAACATCTATTCAAACAATTTTTTTCCTCTATTTAACTTCTGCTGCAAATTAACAGAGATATTGGACCGACTTCTCTAACCTGTTATTGAAGTTACAGTAGCTTGGAATTTTTGACAGCTACAAGGCTCCTTAAAACATGAGTAGTGAGGAAATATGCAGCCCAAGCAAAGGAAGTATCGGCTTCCTAAGAACCCATGCACATGGAACAAGCCCAATGAGCAATGTTATTCACGTGAAGTATCACCCAAGACTATCAAATATTCACCACAACCAATCCTTACTCCAACAACACCGTTTACCCCCAAGTGTTACGTAGGAGAAATTGAAAGTCTTGGCCAGAAGGAAATAACAACCCAATAGCAAGCACTCACATGACAATCCTTAGTTTCACAATCTTCATTAATTCTATACTGTGAGAAGACTTCCGCACGGTAGATTCAGACACGGTGATCCCATAAATCATGAACTCCACATCTATGAGATAGTCTTATTTTTAGCTCCGTTCAGTTACTTATCCAAGCGTAGGCTAATATTGTTTATACGACATTGGTCACAGAGCTACGAGCCTAGGAGCCAAAGTTTCAACACCAAAAACAACCTCCGCGATTACTAGCAATGGTGTAATGTCGTTCAGTGCTAATACAGTCGCATAGTACAATAGTTCGAACCAGATATAATTTGGACACAATAACCACAAACTGTAAAGAAAGACTCAAAAATCTCAGTCACAATAACAATCTATTCTCCAATCCAACCTTTGCGCAACATCTCTGTATTGTTATGTTTAGTAATGACTTCTATGCAAAACTTTATTTTTGTTTGGTATGGCTCTTCCCATGCAAACCATGAACCAAAAAGGAAGACATGCAAGTGTAGTCTGGATCTTTGTAACGACAGAAAGCTCTAGTCTTGGTATATGATAATGTTGATAACCCAGCTTGTTGTGAGGTTTTCACACCATCGCCCCATTGCAAATGGGGACCCACTCTTTTTTCTTGCCTTTTAGTAGGTGCCAGTTTAGTTTGCTGCAGGTGTTAGTGTTTTAGTAGATTGGAAACATTTTCAGAATCTGAGCCTTGGTGAGTGAGAGCAAGACAAGGAATTAGTAGTGACAAGCAAGGAGGTTGGACTTAGAAAAAGCAATTTAGTGGAAATAGAAAAAATTGGTGGTGATTGATGAATGGATATAATTCGCTTTTTGTGAGAAAGCTATGTTGAATTGAAATGGATTTCGCTTAAGTTGGAGTAAATTTCCTTAATGTGCTTCAAATTTGCCTAAGTCCATGATGATTTCCACTACATACTAGATGTACTTTCGTGCGGATGTTTTATTGCAGCGAAAAACTAGATATATCGCCGATATTTTGTATACCTATCGTCGATAACTTGAGTACTTATTGCGAACTTATCATCCGCAGCCTGGTATAGACTGTGTGTTGGCCTCCATTAAATAGTTTTGTAATTTATGTCAAAACACAAGTAGTTTTGTTGCAAGAAAACTTCATTAAACAACACATACCAGTTTGGAGATTAGTCATACTCATGGATGGCGGTGATGAGTTTAAAGATGTGCAGATTGAATGCTGAATACGCAGAAAGAACAAGCTAGCATATATTCATCGGGTCTATCCCATCCCAATGTTGACATAGTACCGTCAGTTTATATTTGAAACTATTAGACAAAATTCTGAAGGTAGAAAATTGGAATAGACAAGTCGACGTGTTTGAGTGTTGGGTACCAGCATATAAATTGGTTAATGAACAGTGAAGAAACTTTGTTGTCTAGCAGAGTATTGTCACTATTCTCTAAAGCTCGCTGTACATGTGTGTATATATATATATATATACACTGTATCGTTCCTCCAAAACAAGGTCGCAGTACATAAATAAGAGACGTCTTCGATTGCAACATGAGGATGCGATTTTGTTACATATTTGCATTTATATATATCTAGATCAGCTTGTTTGGTTTGTTTACTCATTTACTGACTCATTAGATGCATCTCCTTATTGGATTTTGCAAAAAAAATGCTTTTGTAATTAAATTTAAGCAATTTTTTAAGCTCCCGATATTTTCCCGATAAGTTTCCGACTTATCTCCGATATTTCCTGATATCTTTTTTTTTGCCCTTGGCGATAAGTTGCCGATAACAATATTTTGAACTATGCTTAAGTCCATGGTGATTTCCACTACAACGAGATGCACTTGCCTAAGTCCATGTCAATTTCCACTTCGAGTTGTATGCACTTGCCTAAGTCACCCTTGATTTCCACTGCACATCGGTTGCATCTTGCCTAAGTCACCCTTGATTTCCACTGCACATCGGTTGCATTTGCCTAAGTCACCCTTGGTTTCCATTGCACATCAGCTGCATTTGCCTAAGTCACCTTTGATTTTCACTGCACATCGGTTGCACTTTGCCTTAGTCACCCTTGATTTCCACTGCACATTGGTTGTGCCTTGTCTAAGTTGGTGTAAATTTTCACCAAGCAATTGTGTAATTTTTCCCAAGTCATGAGTGGTTTCCACTTCATGTATAGAGGTTTCACCTAAGTGGGTAGTGGTTTCCACTTGTTGATTGGCGGTTTTGCCCAATTGAGTGGTGGTTTCCACTCCATTCATAGTGGTTTTGCCGAAGTGTAAGGTGGTTTCCACTTTCGAGATTTTAACCATTGCCTAAGTGTAGCGTGGTTTCCACCTGGTGATTAATGGTTTTGCCTAAGTGGTGGTTTCCACTCCTTGTTTAAACATCAATTTCAACCCAGCCAGCCTTGAGTTTAACCAAAATGCTTCAAACTTGTGAATTTTTTTAATTGGATGAGGCTGGAGTCAAATGCCAATAGTACAAATTACATGAAGAGAGAAAAATGGAATTAAATGGGGGTCAATATGAATTGAAGGCATGGGTTTAGTTACATAGAGGATTGACCCAATCCATTAATGAATCGTACTTAACCATCATGAGGCCCCAAATCTGATCGCATGGGCCTTGAAAATTGAAATTGAAATTAATGGGCCTTAATTTGTAAAGTGTGGCCCTAAATCTAGGTGTGTGGTTCCATGATCCAAAAGGCAGGGATCTAATTCAAAACATACAGATCTAATTCCTAAGGTATGGGCTCTAAATTTGAATGCCTGGCCCCAATTTCAAAAGCATTGACCTTAAATCTGAGTGAATGGGCCTGTACTCTTAATGTATGACCTTTATTTCTAACGTGCAGGCCTAGATTCAATGTGTGTGGCCTTAAATTTCCAATGAGCAGGCCTAAACCTGCCCCTTAATCAAACATGCAGCCTTTAATTGCTAGCATGTGGACCCATACACCAAACGTGTGGGCTTGAATTCAATGAAATAGGCCTTAAGCCTTAAATGTGTGGCTCCAATTCAAATACAAGGACCTAAATCTCTAGTGTGTGACCTAATTGCTAAACCTGTGGGCCTTAAATGCAACCGTATGGCCTCAAATTTATTAGGCCTGGTCCTAAATCAGAGTATAAGTCCAACGAGGCAGCCCTTTAAGCCAAACGTGTGGCCTTGATACCAATAAGGCGGGCCCCAATTGTAATGTGGGACTGAAAATTAAGAGGCCTGGCCCCAAATCCCAAACTTATATACATTAATTGCAAGGATACAGCCTCAATTCAAATGTCAGGCCTTAAATTTGAACATATGGCCCCCTAAGTCCAATATGTCTGGGCCTAAATCCTAACATGCAGTCCTAAATCAGGCCTTGAATCTAGAAAAAGGCCTGATCCTATAACTGAAATGTATAGGCCTTAATGTGCAAGTTATGGCCCTTAAATCAAACGTATGGGCCTCAAATTCAAACGTATAGGCATTAATTTCAAGCTTGAGTCCCTAAATCTGGGCTTATGGCCTCAAATTCAATGACTATGGCCTCAAACTTAATGGGAGAGGCCCTAAATCTGCCTTGTATAGACTGAAATTCAAACTTGGGGGTCTTAACCCTCAACGTGTGGGCCTGGAACTCAATGATTATGGCCTTAAATTTTATAAGACAGGCCCTAAATCTGATTGCATGGCCTTAAATTGAATGTAGAGATCTCAAATTTAATAAGTGTCTGCCTCAAAGTGGTTTGATCCAAGCATGAGGAGCTATAATTTAAAATTCAAACAGCCTCATAGATAGAATTTAATGAGGGATGCTTAAAATTGAATGCAAGACATTGGATTTAATTTAAATTGGACAGTATAGCCATTAAATTTTGTGAAGCTAAGTCAGCCTAAGAGGAGAAAAATCGATTTGACGAGGAAGGTATATAAGCTTGGGTGTTTTTCAACACCCAAACTTAGTAAAATCATTTCAAAAGGCTTGTTTGCAGGTGGTTACAGAGCAAATTCGATCAATCAAGGAGGCAAAGTAAAGAAGTTTTCATCATTTTTGTGGAGAAAAATGTATAGAGGCTGATAGAAGGCGATTCCCCTCAATTTTCATGCAAATTGCAAGCTAAAGAAACTATTTGCAGCAATTACTAGTGGCTTCATTCAATTCTCAGTCATTTCAAACACATTTCAGACTTAAAGTAAGACCAGATCCGCTAAGTGCTTCATGTTACATCTTCAAGCAGCGCTGGTATACTAAGAGGGCAGCCATTTAAACTTATATTTAGAGCTTTACAACCTCATATCAGTCACTGATCTGAAAGTTGCAGTCATATATTTTCTATAACAGCAAGGTGAAATCACTTTGGAAAATTCTGTATAATGTTTGGTCTTGATGGTGAATGA
Organism: Chamaecyparis obtusa; assembly: GCA_027943335.1. NCBI lineage: Eukaryota > Viridiplantae > Streptophyta > Pinopsida > Cupressales > Cupressaceae > Chamaecyparis > Chamaecyparis obtusa. The sequence goes on along the minus strand of BSBK01004962.1, from coordinate 1,016,262 downwards.
GTTTGCAAGAATTCTCATGTAGTTAATGGCCTAAAAATCACTCTCATTTAAGTCTGATCAGGTTTTCTTAAAGATTGTTCTTGATATGTCAGCAAGTAGAAAGCTAGGATTTGATTTTATCTCCAATTATGCTAAAAGTTTGATGAGAAGAAGTAAGTTAGCCAAAATCTGATTAAGGTTAATGTGGCAGGTTTTGCATCATGGCTGGAGATGGAGATGGTGAAAATCCTAAGTCCAAAACCAAAGCTAAAGGAAACAAGGATGGAAGAAGTTCGAAGACCAAAGTGATAGGAGCTAAGAACAAGACAAATGCAAGTACAGCATGAAGACTTTAAGTTCAAGTTGGAGGCATTCTAGATGGGATTCAAAGAGCAAGGAACAAGGGAATGGAACAAGTCAACAAATTGGAAGTTTAACAAACTTGAATCTCCTTTGGAAATCCAAGTTCAATGGATGGTCCAACTGCATGCCACACTTACAACATTTCTACAAGTACAAGATTGAAGGTCTATACATCGAGAAGTCAAGAATGCAAGGACAAGCCAAGGCAATGAGAAGATTTCTAAGAATAGAAGAAATTTATGAAGTGGAAATAACCTGGGCATCCAAAATCGATCCAAGGCTTGATAATGTTGAGTATCAAGAGATATTTCCTCATCATCAAGGAGCATTTATAAAGTCTATGAGATAAACATGATAAGGTGGCACCCATTCCCCTCCAACCAATCAGAATGCGCCAAGTGTCACAGTGGAGGAGCTTCATCATATCATATCTAGATTCATTGAGTATGCCAAGAGAGAAAATAATGAAGGAAAGAATATTCTCAAGGATGACTTTCTATAAATACAAGTGGCATCTTCTTAATGGTTCATTAAAAGAGTGGCTTCTTCTACAAGTTTCCTTCTATAAGCTTCTACGTAACTTCTTTCTCATTGGCCCATAAAGCATTGTAATTTTCTTATTGGCCCACAAGGTGGTGCTCTTTTGTAATTGAGTGGGCATTTAATAATTGTTTGTGATGGTTATGAAACTTTAATTAGGGCTGTGTTGGATTAATCTTGACCCTTGATTTCAAATCAATCTTAGCCTTTCATTGTAATTGAACAACTATAAAAGACCAAAGCCCTCTTATTTGTAACTCATTAGAGATTAGAATAAGATTAGAGGTAGAGTAGGAGAGACTTGGAGAAATTGTTGCCATAATGCTATCAAAGTTGTTAATGTTTGTAGCTTCAGTCGTATGATCACTTAGAATATATATAATACTTAGATATTGATTAATAATAATATATTGTATTTGTATATATATATATATGCTATATTATATATATTATTATTAATATATATTATTCAAATTTATATTATTCTAATATATGATTAATGAAACATTATAAAATGAATAGACATGTCCCATGAAGGGACATGTCTCTCCTAGCCTCATTCCCAATATAAATAAGAGAGATTGTTGCATTTGGAAAATACATACTATAAGACAACACAGGCAATACTATTACATTTGCAATGATCCTAAAGTTTAACATGGTATCAGAGCGGATACGAACTTCTGGGAATCTGTATGATTTTTGCAGGTATGAGAACGATATGAAATATTCAAGAAAGTACTATATCTTTTGGCTCATACCTTGCTGTGAGGTTTTTTTGACAATATTTTGATGAAGTGCCATGTGGAGGTTAGGATCAGAGAGAGATTTTTCTGAGTTTCTGTGAAAGATCAACATCGAAGCTATTTCTGCTGTTATGTTGCCAAATGTAGAGGAAGCCATTGGCATGAGTTCTTTGAGTAGTGTTGCTAACGGTAGGGCCTCTCCATATTCAAGCTCTCATCACAGGCTGAGAATGTGCTACATTGAATATAGAAATTGAAGAGTCATAATGTTCATTAAAAAAAAATAAAAAAAAAAATAAAAATGATATATCTGCGGCTATTACAAGAACTATGGTTTGTTTAATTGCCGTGATTTCTATTTAATCTTTGCCGTAAGAAATAAAAGATTATTATTTTGATTAACAAAGCGAAACATTACTATAATATTTTTTATATTTATCGAGGGTCCCCATTAGCGTGAACACAATGGTGAATAGAGATAAATGTATATATGACAAACATTTTGGAACGGACTATGGTGCTTGGATAAATATTTGCCAGGAAATTGGATAAATATTTGCCAGGAAACTTTAGTGTTTCTATTGTTGGATAAAAGCAAACATTTATCGGGCTTAGTGTAGTTGCTTCATTGAAAAGTCAGTTGACATATATTATTATGGCTGAGTGATTAATCTTCAAGAAATAGTCTTGTATGGCGAAGGAATATTTCAAATAGTTGGCAGAACTATTGCAGGTCATCGCAAATAATTATAGCTCCTCCGTATGTGCCGTGAGCCATTTTTCTTCTCTGTCATTTACTGGTAAGGTTGAATTTAGGTGAATAATTCCACTGGTGACTATAGTTAAGCTTGTCGCACTTAGGAGGGAAAGATTAAGGATCATTTTGTTGGCAATAATATGAACAAAACCTCCTATATGTGAGTCACTCTTGCAATTGGAATTATAAGAATTTTGCTCAGATCCTATGGATCTATACAAGAAGACATTACAGAAAATTGCACTCTCCTGTGATTTTCATTTCCGCTCACACACAGATAATAGGCATTCCATTCACCATTAATTTGGAGGGTCAATATGTTCGCAGAAGTAATATTTGCGATACCATATATTTTCAGTATTACCATCCGGGAATATACAAAGACTGCGATACATACTATAAGACAACACAGGCAGTACTATTACATTTGCAATGATCCTAAAGTTTAACAATGATCCTAAAGTTTAACAAAAGTAATTGTTGATTGATTGTTGGTCTTCATGGTGGATTACTTGTGTTGCTTTGGAGTATTGTATGGTTTCTACATTCCCTCACTTAGAGTAGGATTTCATTTCATGTTAGTTAGAAGTAGTGTTTAGTTGAATGGAAGTGATTGTGGATGCACCCTTAGTGAACTCGTTTAGACCAAACCACTAGTTGCTTGCTAATTGTAAGTACACCTTGTGTGGTCAAATGACATATTTACGAGCTTTATTTCAATTATTGCTTGCACATTGATATGCATCGATGGATGGTATAAATGGAATGGTGATAGTCTGAACATCTTACATCTACCTTAAGAGATCACACTAGCTTGGTAGATGTCGATGGCTAAACTAAATCTAGTAGAGTCACAAAGGCATTTATCATCTCTTGCATTTTAGGAGTAGAGTAGCTTTCTTAACCCTTTCCTTTGCAGTTTATTTGGTTGGAAAAAGTTGAAGTAGTTGATATTTATTGAATGAACAACGTAAGTCCCTTTGTGATAACCAACATTTTACATCATTATAACTGAGTTAAGTCCACAGTAAGAAGGAACCTTGAGATTGTCTCATTTGATTCCACAATCCATATACATTGTTTAGCATATGAGCATCCTTATTTAAGAGAGACTTGGATATTTGGTGTTTCATCCCAAAATACTAAGTATTCGATTTTGTATGTTGTAGTTGCATAAAACTCACATCAACACAACTGATTATTGAAACGTGTAGGAATGAATTCCAAACTTAAAAAAAATTTATTCTCGAATGGTCCTTAAACTCATGGCAGCAAGTTAATCTTTCTTTTAAAAAGTGTTATCCTGCATTTTGTCACCACAAAATGTAGGTAGCAGTACAAAACTTTTGAACTTAGTTTCGTGTTTCTGTATGTTGATTCACTATTTAATTATCCAATATTGATCGATCAATTGATCTCAATATGTTTAGTGAATCCTTTTGTTGAAGGTTTTCATAAGTCTTTTTTCGTTTTTTCAGTTTGTCTTCTTATATTTGATTTTTGAATCATTCTGGTGTGTTTTTAGTTGCTTTTAGTCTTTTTGTTTCGTCCAATCTCTTGCTTTCGGTTTTCCCTTCGATTTGATCTATCTTAGGGCTTAATCGGACTTATCGGTCAAAATATATGATCATATAAGTGCCCAAAAAGTGGACTCTCCAAGCTCAACTGCATATTTAAAAAATAGATGTTATTTTCTATAGTTGAGTTGCATTTTTTGAAAAATATAACATAAATTCAATTTATGTTCTGTTTTTAAGTTACTTCATCACTTAAATTTATCACTTAAGCGATTATAGTGCACTTCATGTTATATTTTAATGTTGAGTTGCTTTTAATTTTTCACTTAAGTGACTTTATCACTTTATAGTTCTAATTTAATGTTGAGATTTACTTTATGTTTTAAATCAACATATAAGTTAAATATTGTTTTATGAAATAATGTTTGCACATTATATATTCAAATATATAGTGTAAATAGTTATTTTTGACCCCTTAAGTGATATTAGACTCAACATTTAATTAGACATATCCTAAATTGATCACTTAAGTTGTGTATTGCAACATGTCTTCAATCTCCTACTTTTTATGCAATTGCATCTCCAGAATCCACTTTGCATTTAAAAAGAAGCTAAGACTTGTTAAAAAACATGTTTTTGCATATATGCAATCTCTTCCCAAGAGTGTGATTTGCATTTGGAGTAAAAAATAAAATATGTCTTTGCACTTCTAGAGTGCGATTTGCTTGTATAGACACAAGTTAAGTCAAAATTCATGTAAGTGCCAAATTTAAAAATACATGCAAACACTCTCCTAGAGTGTGATTTACATGTAGAAGGCTTCTTCTTTCAAATGCAACACATGCACATGCACTTCTAGAGTGCGATTTGACTAAATGACTTCTTCTAAGACCAAAGCATGTCAAAACAAAGCATGCGTATGCCTTCCTAGACCCTGATTTGCACCAAGAGCATCATATACATGCCAAAACGTCATATGTTATTGCATTCTTAGAGTGCGACTTGGCTGGGAGTTGCATTGAAGGAGTTTATATGTCAAAATAAACTATGTTATTGCACCTCTAGAGTGCGACTTGGCTGGGAGGTTGCATTTAAGACAAAAACATGCAAAAAATAACATATGCGTATGCATCCTTAGAACCTGACTTGGCTGGGAGGTTGCATCCAAGCCTTTTACATGCCAAAACATTGCATGCTATTGTACTTCTAGAGTGCATTTTTGTTTGGAGATGTTACCCAAGTCATTTGCCCTCAAAAATAACTTATGTTATTGCATCTTGAGAGTGCGACTTGGCTGGAAGTCTTTATTCAAGCTAAAAACACTCATAAACATTGCATGTAAGAGCATTGGGAGGCTGTGTTTTTTGTTGGGAGTCTCATCAAAGGCATTTGTTTGCAAAATAACTCATGCACATGCACTTCTAGAGTCCGTTTTTCCTCCATATGCATGTTTCATTTTTCTAAGGGCAAGTTTTGTGCATTCTCAGCCCAAAACAACTCATGCAAGGGCATCATTTGAATGCATTTCTCATCAAAAACGCCCAACAAGCTTGTTCTTGGTAAAACGTTTTGCATTGGAATGTTTTTGAAAGTTGTTTTTGATCAAATGCATGTAAAAACGTGGCATGTTGTTGCATCTTGAGATCATTCTTTGCAACTTGGAAGTGGTCAAAGGTTTTTAAGTTGTTGAATGCAAATACACTTCAAGAGTCCGATTTTGGAAAAGACAAAGTCATTTCAACTTCTTCTTCTTCCATTTTTGGCTCATTGAGCTCCAAGTAAGTAAATGTATTTGATTTTGCTTTTGTATTTCATCCATTTTCCTACAATATTGCATTTTATGGCTCATTTGTATCCATTTGTTCAAATGCAGCCCATGTATTTTGCATTTTTGTGTTTAAATAAGTTGAAATCTTCTCTTTGCCAATGCATAAAAATCATCCTATACTCAAAAACGAAATTGCATGTGAATATTAGTTTCAAGTTTGACATGTTTGAGTCAATAGCAAGAGGTATGTTTTTTGTTTTTGTTCTTGTTTGCTTGCTTGTTTGTTGTTTGTTTTTGAATAAAGTTGGAATCATTCCCTCAAGAATGCAAGTGCATCCATTCATGCCAATTCATCGTTCATTCTCCAGCACATGTAATTGCATCTCCCAAGTTCATTACATGTAAAAACATGTCATTCTCCATTAATGTAATCACCTCTCAAGAATCCGATTTTGGTAAAAGGTCACTCTTTTAATTACCAAAATTACCATTTATACATATCCATGTGCTTCCAACTTGCATTCTTGGCTATACAAACAAAGCCCCACATGCAATCCATCTCCATAAGTCAGATTTTGCCCCTTTTTGCCCATATACATGTGCTATTTATTTCATTTCCAGCCAACATCTGTGTTCTATGAGTATCTAATCAATACTCCAAACACCTTGTTCTTCATAGATCTATCATTGCAAGCCAAAGCTTAATCCTCTCATGGATCCAATCTCTTCAGATGATGTATCCAATCTCTTTAGATGATGTATTTACCCTTTGGAATTTCCATGTTGTAGCACAGGATATGTCAACACCAACAAAAGCCAAAGGAAAAATGAAATATCAATATGATAAAGAGCTAGCTCATTCCACAGCCTCGCTCGTCTCATCATCTCTGGATCAAATCTCAAACACAAAAATTGGCCATGTTGACATGACCAATTTCTTGCAAAGGCTTGAAGATCTTGCTAACAGGGAACTACGACACATAAAGAAGAGTAATATTCACTTGATTTCTACTTTCCCTATGGCTGCTCTGGAACCTGAATTTGTCTTTAAATGTGCACGCCATTTCAGTCCCAAAGGCAAAACAGTCAAAGATGCAAAAGGAAAAATGATCTTCAGTCTGGAGCCAGATGTCATTGAACAAATTTTCAGGATTCTTGCAAACCTTGAATGCGCAGACTTGTCCAAGGATATATCCATACAGCTGTGGAACCAAAATAAGTCAGATTATCAGAGATACATGAATGACCAATGGCTGGTTAATAAAAGGTCAAATTTCTCCAGATGGCCAAAGACGATACACAAATCTGACTTCTCTCTAGAAGTTAATGATTTGATAACACTCCTCAGTAGAATCTGTGGTCTCAAGGAATCTTGTAATTTTGAACCATGGATGTATAAATTCATTTTTCAAATTCTTGAAAATAAAGAACCAATCTACTGGGGATAACTCATAAGCACAACATTGTGCGAATAGTTGAGCCATGTGGGCACATCAGTACCTTTCTATATGAACTCTTATTTGGTTTACATTGCTGCAGCCATGGGGACATTTTTTGGACTCTCCAATAAAGGTGATCGATCATTGGTACCCATTTGGGAATATCATGATCAAATCATGCTTACACAGAGCAAATTCCATTACAGGAGGGTGCAAGATGCATTCTTTGGGCATTTCAAGTGCCTTTTTGATAAAGAGTTGGCAATCAAGAGACTATTAGATGAGGCTTGGGAGAAGGTAAATCAGTTTGGGTGCATCTTCTTGCAATTTCCAACTTTTACCTACTTAAGAGTGGGTTATTTCCAAGGAGAACCCTATACCTTACCAAGATATCCTACTGATAGGATCATCCTCATGGAGATGGCGAGATAGCTCATGGAAGTGCAATCATATCAACATAGTTAGCATAGGCCAGGTTTTGGTATCACCACCGCCAAACTCCTCCAAATTGGTCGATATACACTCAATTCAGTGTACAAGGCAAAAGCAATGGAAGCAGAACTTCAACTTATCACATTGAAGAAATTCAAAGCTAGGTCTGACTTCGATTATCGAGGGATGCATTCAAAAATCAAAAGGGCCTTCACCCATGTTCATTGCATGGAGGATGTGTGGATTGATTTACGCACTGAGGTGGATATCATGAGAATGGATTACTGCAGGCTCACATTGCGGCAAATCATTGATCTTAATATGATTGAGATTCCAGAGGGCTTTGAGATTGAAGATGATGGCCTGGTCCTGGATCCAAAGTATTATAATACTTAGTTTGATAAGCTTGTCCCTTTTCCCATTCAGTGGCAACAAAAAGAAGGGAATTTTGTCTTTGATAGATTCGAATCTATTTTGCTGAATACCAACAAGTGGCTGAAAAGCAAAGGCCTCAAGAGAGTACATCCAAAGGTCGGGGTAGACTGCAATCATTTGGCCCTATTGGAAAGAGATCTCAGGTGGAAATCAGAAGCAAGGATGATTCTTCTTCTTCTCAACCAATTAAAGCTATCAAGTTTACACTCAGAGGAGAAAAAGGATCAAATTCATCCTTAGGTTCTATTCAAACACCCCCGCAAGAGGAAGAATCAGATGAAGAAGGACAAATAATGATCATATCTCCTCCTCAGTTGCCAAATAGCGAGGATCCATCTAATCAGGAAGAGCCATTTCTAAATATGGTAGATAATGATGTGGATTTATTCTCCACTGTATTCACTCCTGCTATTGCTATTTCAGAGGTGAATATGTCTGCATTTCCTATCTCTTCTGCAACTCCTTCCATCCTCATAGCAGGGCATTGTGAGAATCTGGCAATTGTTTTTGGTGACTTCCCAGCTCTCATGGAAGGTCAATTTTTCCAACTTGATACTTCGGTTGCAGGTTTTGAAGCATTCATTGACAGAGTCATCTCAAAGAACACCCATGGTTTCTACTGTACAAACGGAGGCATGTACTATGACAACAAAGATACAATCAAGATCAATGCCTACCACGATCACTGTTTCAAGTCCAACAAAGGAGGGTTTCAGTTTGCCATCATGGTTGGGAAAAATCACCATGAAAAGAAGAAAAGTCACATTACCTTTGGATGATTTCTCTACCAAGAAAGGTAAATCTAAGACCTCAAAGGCCAAGGTTGTCTCAAGAATCATTGTTGATGATGAGAAAACCAAATATGCTGAGATTGCAGAACCCTTGGTAGACAAACCAGCTGAAGAACTTACTTGCTCCGATTACAAGTTCACCAAGGTTGAACTTGGTAAACAATCATGGCTGGGATGTTTGCAGGATGCTCAGGATGCACTTTCAAATGTGTCAAAAAAAAATCATGAGCTCTGGGAAAAGAAGAACTTGTTAAAGCAGGAGAATGCTCGTCTTCATGAGATTATTCATCAACAAGCATCTCAATCTGTCACCATTTCATCACAAACGACTTAGGTGAACAGGAGAGTAGAAGCATCAAAGGCTTGGTTTGAAGTTGTCTTAGAAGGAGTTCAATCAATCAAAAATACGCACAAAGTCCTTGAACGTATTAGAGATATTGAAGAAAAACTCCATGACATGATTGCTTCCTTCAGCCAAGACATCAGTAACCTGAAAGAAGAGTTAGGCACCTGGGAGCAAATGGCTGACAATGATTTAGATACTCTTATCTCATATGACATCATTCCATCCAGGAACATGTTCTACTGAAGTCAGGGGCTCATGAATCATAAAGTCCAGGAAATAGAAAAGCTTTTGACAAAGCTACAAGAGGAGCTAGAGAGTTGTCAGGCAGTGGAAGAGGACGTTGTTGGGTGGATATTTTGCAACTGACAATTTTGGGAAAAAATCCAGTCACAAAATAGGGATACCAGCCACAGCGTGTGAGACAATGTCTCTCCTACCTTAAAGGGAAGGCTCCCCCTTCTCACCGTTCCTTGGATCAACTCAAGGTAAGCAAGAAGTTAAGAGATTATCAAATAAGATGTTACAAATATTCCTTCTTATTTTTCAAGAAGGAATCCACTTACTCGAAGAACGAGTAATGGGCAAAGCTTTAATCTCTAAACTACACTTCTATCTAAAAGCTGGAAACAGTGATATTGATAAACCAATACCAACTCATAGGCTGATTGAAAAGCATACCGGCTTGGGTCTATGACCTATTTATCTATTCTATAAGAAACACCTCTACCATTGGGGCACACATACTTCCAGAAGTAGAGATTTTCTAACTATTCTAACAAAGTGTATAAAAATAAGATGGTAATATAACCTATAGTTGCAGCTTCTAGTTTTATATTACCACAATCGCTCCTAGTCACAGCTTCGGCTCTGATTTATTTTCTAATTTTCAAATTGCTCTTAACAAAACACAAGAATCACATAAATATAAAGACAGTAAAACCAAATTGCAGTCACAACTTCCAATTTGATTCACCACAATTGCACTTAGTCACAGCTTCAGCTCCAATTGTTTCTTTCTATTTATTTTTCTCCAAAATGGTACTACACAATCATAGTTATGCTTGCACAAGTTTGGCAGAGCTCTCTTGCATAAAATAAAGATGATATTTACAATGAGGGCTCATTCCTTTTATAGGAGAAGAAATGAGAAAAAGGAAGAAAAAGTGGGAGCAACTCAACCACTTTGACCCGGTAAAACTAGGTGAGAATAATTATTGGATTACATGTCATAAGGACATGTAATCGAATTTACATGTAATTGCATTGCATGCAATTCATCTTCTCCAATCTACAAAGCATGAAAACTAAAGCAGAAAGATGAAGAAAGGAGAATCAATCCTTGAAACTATCAAGGAAGGCCTTATATTTGGCAATACAATCATGAACCATAGGAAGATTTGGAATCTTCATTGTCTCTGAAATGGCTTCAACCTTGATTGCATTCGTATGTGCTGAGTTCACAATTTTGTAATCATTTCCTCTTTAGTGAAGAGGTTATCATCTCTGGTAAGAACATTGCATCCTATTTGCTTGAGATTGCTGGTGATGTCCACTTCTACTGTTCGACAGCCCTTCAGATCCCCTTGTAGCTTTGCCAAAAAGTTTTTTATTCCCTGGACTTTGTCGAGCTTTTGCAAAAAATTGGTTGTGTCAACATACCCAATATCTGTATCCTGAGATTTGATCAAGAGTTGACGAAACAAGTGAAGTTGTGATATGAGCCAGCTCTTTGTCATATTGATATTTCATCTTTCCTTTGACTTTTGATGGTGCTGACATATCTTGTGTTGCAACATGGAAATTCCAAAGGGTAGATACATCATTGGAGGAGACCAGATCCATGAGAGGGTTAGGCTTTGGTTTGCAATGATAGATCTATGAAGAACAAGGTGTTCGGAGTTTTGATTAGATTCTCATAGAACACGTGTTGGCTGGAAGTGAAACAAATAGCACATGTATGTGGGCTTAAAGGGACAAAATAAGACTTATAAAGATGGATTGCAAGTGGGACTTTGTTTGTATGGTCAAGAATGCAAGCTGGAAGCATATGGACATATGTAAATGATAATTTTGGTATCTAAAAGAGTGACCTTTTACCAAAATTGGGTTCTTTAGAGGTAATTACATGTAGTGAAAATGACATGTTTTTTTTTTTTTTTACATGTAATGGGCTTGGGAGATGCAATTACATATGTCGGAGAATGAAGGATGAATTGGCATTAATGGATGCACTTACATTCTTAAGGAAATGATTTCAACTTTCTTCAAACAACAAACAAGCAAACAAAACAAGACAAAGAACACAAAACATACCTCTTGCTATTGACTCAAACATGTCAAAAACTTGAAACTAATCTCCACATGCAATTTCGTTTTTGAGTGTAGGATGATTTTATGCATTGACAAAGTGAAGATTTTAACTCATTTAAACACAAAAATGCATAATACTTGGGTTGCATTTGAACAAATGGATACAAATGAGCCATAAAATGCAACAATGTAGGAAAAATAAGAGAAAAACCAAAACAAAATCAAATACATATACTTACTTGGAGCTCAATGAGCCAAAAATGGGAGAAAGAGAAGTTGAAATGTCTTTGTCTTCTCCAAAAACGGATTCTAGAGATGTATTTGCATCCAACAACTCAAAAATGTTTGACCATTTCTAAGTTACCAAGAATGCTCTCAACATGCAACAACAAACTTTGCATTTGATAAAAAACAAGTTTGCAAACCCTTCCAATCAATCTTGCTGGGCGTTTTTAATGGAAATGCATTCAAATGATTCCCTTGCACAAATCATTTTGGGTTGAGAATGCAAAAAATCTGCTCTTGGATGAAGAACACATGCATTTGGAAGTAAAACGGACTCTTGAGATGCATTGACATGTGTTATTTTGGCTTGCAAACAACCTCTCCAAGCAAAAACGGGTTCTAGACATGCTATTACATGTCACGTTTTTGGCATGAAATGATGCCCTAGACCAAAAACGCACTCTATACATGCAATTGCATATATTATTTTAGCTTGTATTGGGTTTGCAAAGCAAAAACGGGTTCTACACATGCAAAGACGTGTTACTTTTCATGTTTTTTGACTTGAAAGTTCATTGCCAGCCAAAAGGCACTCTTAGACTGCATGCGCATGTGAAGTTTTGCTTGTTTTTGACTTCTTTAATGCATTCCCAGCCAAAACGCACTCTATACATGCATATGCATGTCACGTTTTTGGCATAAAAAATGAAATCTCAAGCAAAAACGGGTTCTTGAGATGCATTTGCATGTTTTATTTTGAATGCATTTGGAAGAAAATTTATTTTACATGTAAAATGGACTCTAGAAGTGCCATTACATATATTTCAAAACTTGCATTTACATGTTTTAAAACTCAACTTGTCTTTTACAAGCAAATCTCACTCTAGAGATGTAAATGCATGTTTTATTATTTAACTTCAAACACTTAAAAGCATCCTAAGTGCAAAACGCACTCTGTAGAGGCATTTACCTGTAAAGTGAAAGACATGCTGAAGACATTTACATGTAAAATGGACTCTTGGAGAGGCATTACATATATGCAAAATCATATTTTAAACAAGTTTTACCCTTTTTACATGCAAAGCTCACTCTCTAGATGCAATTACATGTTTTATTTTTTACTTTACATGCAAAGCTCACTCTCTAGACGCAAACGCATGTTTTATTTTTTACTTTACATGCAAAGTGGTCTCTTTAGATGCATTTACATGTAATGTAGGAGATTGTTGACATGTTGTTATACACAACTTAAGTGATTAATTAAGCACATGTCTATTTAAAATGTTGAATGCAATATCACTTAAAGAGTCCAAAATAAATATTAACTGTGCAAAATATATAAATACATAATGTGCAAATACTATTTTATAATGTGATATTAACTTATATGTTATTTAAAACATAAAGTAAATCTCAACATTTAAATAGAACAATAAAGTAATATAGTCATTTAAGTGAAAAATTAAAAAGTAACTCAACATAAAAATATATCATAAAGTGCACTTTAATCACTTAAGTTATAAATTTAAGTGATAAAGTAACTTAAAAACATAACATAAAGTGATTTTATGTTATATTTTTCAAAAAGTGCAACTCAACTATAGAAAATAACATTTATTTTTTTAAATATGCAGTTGAGCTTGGAGAGTCCACTTTTTGGGAACTTAAATGATCATATCTTTTGATTGACAAGTTCGATTAAGCCCTACAATAGATCAAATCGAAGGGAAAACCGAAAGCAAGAGATTGGACGAAACAAAAAGACCAAAAGCAACAAAAAATACACTCGAAAACACACCAAAGGACGTCGAAGGATTCAAAAATCAAGTATAGGAAGACAAACTGAAAAAACGAAAAAGACTTGATGAAAACCTTCAGCATAAAGATTCACTAACCAAATTGAAATCAACTAATCGATCAATATTGGCTAATTAAATAGTGAATCATCATAGAGAAACACGAAACTAAGACCAAAAGTTTCGTACTGTTACCTACATTTTGTGGTGACAAAATGCAGAACAACAGACGTCACCAGTAATCTTAGGCAATTAGGATGTGAAGTTCTTACCAGAGATGATAACCTCTTCACCGAAGAAGAAATGACCACAGGGTATATTGACAGAGTTAATGTTGATTCCAATTCTGAAGAATTTGGAGCACAAACAATGGACAAATTTGTTGCGTATAAATTTGTGGCTAAACATTTGAGGGATTCTCTTGTAGATTACAAAGTTGTGAAATCAACATGTATGAATGCAATCAAAATTGAAGCCATTTCAGAGACCATGAAGATTTCAGATCTTCCTATCATTTGATTGTATTGCCAAATATAAGGCCTTCCTTGATAATTTCAAGGATTGATTCACTTTTCTTCATCTTTCTGTTTTAGTTTTTATGCTTTGTAGATTGGAGAAGATGAATTGCATGCAATGCAATTACATGTAATTCGATTGCATGTCTTTATGACGTGTAATCCAATAATTCTTCTCACCTAGTTTTACCGGGTCAAAGTGGTTGAGTTGCTCCCACTTTTTCCTCCTTTTTCTCATTTCTTTTCCTATAAAAGAATGACCCTCTCATTGTAAAAACCATCTTTATTTTATGCAAGAAATGTAATGTCCCCATTCTGAGCTAGCATTTGAGTTATTGGATTTAGCCTATTACTGGGTCCTTGTAGGTTAATACTGGTGATTAGAGGACCTTGTTGAGGGTTATGACTCCATTTGGTGGGACTTACTATTTATAGTAAGTCAAGGGATGGTTCCGATGAGCTCAGGTGAGTTAGAGGAGTTGAATGATGCTCTCCGTTTATATTTTTGGCTTCCGGTTTGGGCTCCATGAATCTTGGAGGGAGCGTCTATTTTTAGTAAGTCACCTCATTAAGTTCATTCATCATCTTTCTTCATTAGGATCATGTCTGTGCTGTCAGATTTTGATTATGCTACTTCTTCAGTCATTTTTGCAAGATGGGTGAATTATGATTATTATTTAATTAAGTTGGCTAAGGTTGCTATTTTTATTGGGATTGCATATTGGACACCTTGGTGTTATAGCTCATTGGAACTGGGTTGACAAGTTTTAAATCTTGAGCACATAAAACAGAGACCCTATGTGTCAGAATATCATTATATTAATGAAAAGGTTATTTTTGGAGCAATGAGGGAGTTTAAATTAATAAAGTGATTTTATTATCTATCATCTTTAAATTATAACATAAAGTTATTTTATGAGAAATGAAATTAAAAGTAAATTAAAGGAGATGAAGACAAATGAAAATTGAATATTATAAAAAGGGATTTAGATTTCATTTTATTCATTCAATAGACTTGTGTTTTTTGTGAAAATTGGAGAGAGGAGAAATGGCTAGGGTTTGAGGACTGATTCCTCATTGTGCAATTTGAATCATTACAGGTTAATGGTGAATTTTGCTGCTGACATTCTAAAAATATAATTCTAATTCTAGAGATACAATTTAGTGTTGATGTATGCTTAATTGTGAAGAGTTCTTGATTTGCAGTTGTTACATTATTGTTCTTCATAAAGGTTCGTTTTTCTTCATCAGAGGATCAAGGAATGATTAGGAAGGCTGATGTATCTTCCTGATTGATAAATCAAGCAATACAGTGAGTTGATAGTCAATATTCAAGAATTAAACATTTGTTTCTAGGTGTGTTTTAGTGTTGAAGGCTGCGATTTATTTTAATAAATCTGCAATTAATACAAAGGGGCTGCGTAAGTGTTAAAAGGGGGCGTCTGCTGTCAAGGAAGGTTGCGCCAACCCTTACCATGCTGGGTGACTAAATTGAAGAGTTGGAATATCAATTTTAGAGGCTACGTGAGCTCCCAGCCAGGTGGCGACAACATTTGGAGAGTTGTGAGCCCATTCATTGTGGCTGCTGGATACTTGGCAGGCTGCACCAATAATATTGGAGATCATTTCAATTCATCTAATGCATATTTGTTTGCTAGGTGCCGATTAATTTGAAGAATAAATTGTTGTTTATGAGTTATATTAAATATTAAGTTTATTTAATTGATGTTCATTCAGAAAAATATAGTTTGATCTTGTTTATGAATTCAAAGTTGGTGGGAAAACTTATTGGAAATAAACATTACCAAAATACATAGAAACAAAAATTGTAATTAATTCAAGCAGAGGAATAGAACTCAGAAAGAGCTAGTCAGGCTCTTTACAAGAAAGCTCTGCAAAACTTGTGCAAGCATAATTGTGATTGTGTAGTACAATTTTGGAGTAAAATAAATAGAAAGAAACAATTGGAGCTGAAGCTGTGACTGAGTGCAATTGTGGTGGATCAAATTGGAAGCTGTGACTACAATTTGGTTTTACTGTCTTTATATTTGTGATTCTTGTGTTTTGTTAAGGGCAAAGTGAATATCAGAAACAATTGGAGCCGAAGCTGTGACTGTAGGTTATATTACCATCTCATTTTCACGCACTTTGTTAGAATAGTTAGAAAGTCTCTACTTCTGGAGGTTTGTGTGCTCCAATGGCAGAGGTATTTCTTATAGAATAGATAAAGAGGTTTTAGAGCCAAGCCGATACGCTTTTCAATCAGCCTGTGAGTTGGTGTTGGTTTATCAGTATCACTGTTTCTAGCTTTTAGATAGAAGTGTAGTTTAGAGATTAAAGTTTTGCCCATTACTCGTTCTTCGGGTAAGTGGATTCCTTCTTGAAATATGAGAAGGAATATTTGTAACATCCTATTTGGTAATATCTTAACTACTTGCTTACCTTGAGTTGATCCAAGGAACGGTGAGAAGAGGGAGCCTTCCCTTTAAGGTAGGAGAGAATTGTCTCATACGCTGTGGCTGGTATACCTATTTTGCAATTGGATTTTTTCCCAAAACTGTCGGTTGCAAAATATCCACCCAACAAAAAGCATCAAACATTAAATTCAGAAATTCTGACCAAATTGTTAATAGTCCACTTATTTATCACTCCAAGATAATATATTAAAATATTAAAAATATTTTTAAGGATGTCTTTCAATCTTGAAGATAATGACCTCTTGAAGAGTCTGTGTCCTCCAGAAGTTGAATCCAATCTGCAAATCTGCAATATTCCTTCAAATTAGAATTTTCAGTCTGGTCTGATTGAAACTCCCCATCTCCTTTATAACTGCCAGGGAATTCTTTAAATTCCTTTATTATTTTATTTTCCCAACTAATATGAGACAAAAAAGAATATTTGACCTTTTAAATAAGAAAAATATAATTGCAAGTGCAATATTTGTATATTAATTAAAAGCTAATGTGCGGACAACTTAGCATTGAATTAAAATATTAGTCTCATTAATTATGGAGGAACATTACATAAAACTTGATTTTTCTTCCCTATTTCTTGCTAAAACTCTCGAATCTGCCCAGCCTCTATGATAGATTTCCACCTAAATTTGTCAAATCTGCCCAGCACTACATTGTGGATTTCCACCTAAAAGACTTAAATATGGTCTCCTTTAAGGTATATTTCCACCTAAAATCTTAAAGCCATCCTTAATTAGTTCTTCACATAATCAAATTTCTACTAATATTTGCAGTGCAGAGCAGAAAATGTTGATGAAAAGAAACTGAAGAGTGCCCCCTAGATTTCGCCAATAATTGCATGTTTATATGAAGCCCCCCTCAACAAGTATAGGGTCGACCTTAGGAAAGAAGCATAGTTTAAAATGGAAAGGTCATGGAGTAGGGACGACCTAACATTAGAAATTTGCAAGATCAAATTAAGAATAAAACTCCAGGACAGGTTGGTTAGTATCAAGAAAGTTACAAATTCAAACATGGGTGCCGTATACATAAAGATCAAAAACACCATTTTGCAGATCATTCATTTCAAGTGCACACTAATCAGATTTAAAGAAAAGTCTTCAGCAGAAAAGTGAAGGAGAATAAAAAATAAGGACTTGGAAAAGCAAATTTCCAGAATTTAAAGTGCAGACCAGAATCATTTGGAGTGCGAAAAACCAGACTCAGAGACAATCGTTGAATGAACTAAGGGCTTAATGATTTAAGGTGAAAATCAGGTCTGAGAAGGTAGACGAATTCAAGCAGAGATGGGGCGAAATCAGATCAAAAGCACAAAACTTGTGAGTTTCAGCAGATTGACATGCGAGTTTCAGGCAAATCAGAAACAACTTACAGGCAGGGACCAAGAAGTGAATTCATCAGCAAAATGAGTGCGATTGCAAGGGAATCAGGTTTCAAATTAAGCATAAAAAGGTAAAGGGAGGGACCAATCAGATCAGGAGCGAAAGGGGGTGATTCGTTAAGAAATACAGGCCATCTACATGCAGATCTGAGCATAATTTTCGACCAAATTAAGCATTTTTTTTCCTCAGTTCTGAAAGTTTATTTCCAGAATTTCAAAATCATTTCCAGGATTTAAAGTGCAAAACTTTGAATTAACATTTTCCTATCAATCATGATTCAAGGCGTTTTCACTTTCAGGTATATGGAAAGGAATGAAGAAGGATTCAACAATGCAATTACTACATGGAGGGTTCATCAGCAATGTGAAGGAATGGATCAACACATTCACGATGGAAACTCAGAAGATTCAAAGCAAGGTCGAGGGAAGACAAGATCAAGGTCAAAGAAGGGTGAACCCCTTTACAAAGATGATAAGGAATTCAACATGACAAAAGAAAGATGATTACAACATGAAAGGCTCAACCACACGAGGAAAATCAAGGTTAAGGAGGTTCAAGTCACTAATGTAGAAGATCAAATGAAGATCGAAGATCATGACAAGACATTCAAGAAGATGAGAAAAATTCCAAGAAAAACGAAGAAGCCTAAAGGATGAAGTAAATTCACGAAGATGAAGCAATTTGGGAGTATGAACCATCACAATTGATTCAAAGCTAAAAGATGTTGAGTATCAATAGATATTGCTAGAGATGCAGAGACTTCTTTATGATGATCAAGAAGTGGAATTGAAATAAGACAAGCAAGCTGAGGTGGTGACTATTCATCTTCATCTAGTCAAGTTACACCAAGTCAAGATGTCCAAGTCCACCAAATCTAACTCATTGACAAGTGGACATGTGGAAGGCATTTAATGTGTTCCCGCAAGCAATTTTCTTATTGGTTCATCCTTTGAGGATAAATAGATCAAAATATCGCCGATATATCAGCGATAAGTTGACTTATTGCGATAAGTTTCGGCCCGCGATTATCACTGATAAGTTGCAACTCATCGCCGATAAGTTGCAACTTATCACCAATATATCAACGATAAGTGAACAACTTATCTCGCCTGCCCATGGTTAAAACAGTGATGGCCCAGCAAAGGGCCAAAACGGTTTTTTTTTATTGCCAGTTGAGGTTTGGAGAGGTTAGAAGGGTTTTGGAGGAGAAAGGTCAATATTTGCGGCATCTTAGATCGATTTCTTGTGGATTTGAAGTGGATTCGAAGAGATTTTTCAAGCAAATTCAGATTCACAAGTAAGTTTTCAAAATTCTTTCCCTTTTGTTTTAAAATCATTTTGTCTTGAATTAGTTGCATTCAAGTTTATACAAACCAAAGTTGGAAAACTCGCCGATTAATCGCCGAGTTGGAAAAACTCGCCGAGTTTTCCAGCTCGGCAATTTAATCAGCTAAAAACTCACCACCTTAAGCTGCCGAGTTTTTGGCAAAAACTCGCCAAAAACTCGGCAAGTACTGGCAAAAAACTCGCCCGCGTGAGTATAATACAGCCGCTAGTTAAAAAAATGACATTTCATTGTGTTTTTCAATTTTATGCTATTTTTAAGTTGCTAAGTTTTTTGCCAAGTTTTTCCAAAAACTGGCCGAGTTTTCCCGAATAATCTTTTCCAGGGCTTGGCGAGTTGTTGGTGAGTGAGAGTTTTCCAACTTTGATACAAATTATATAATATCATTTCCAATCTACTCTAACTTGTTTTAGAACGTAATGAATAAGATCTAACACCATTTTTTAGCAATTTTTGCAAATTTTTCATAGTTTTCTCAAAAATTTCATATTTTCTTAAAAATTTCATAACTTTACACTTTTCTTGTTTTTTTCCTTCAAGTTTCAGCTATGTTTAAACTTGATTTGGATGACCTTACACTTGGTTTGGATGACATAGATCCGTACTGTGATTGGACATCATAGGAGCAACCTCCATTGTTCACAGATGATGACATCTATGATTTGGAGAGGCAGGCTATGGAGGAGGATAGATTTGCAGTAGGATTCGATGACATTCAGGAGGATGATCATGAGAGCACTGAGAGTGAGGAGGATGCAGATAATGAGGAGTCATTGCCAATGTTAGCACCATCTACATCTAGGGTGGAGGTCCAGTCACAACCACAACGGACTACTAGGGCTAGACCCCCTCCCACTCCCGTAGTTCTTACTAGAGCTACTGGGAAGAGGAAGAGGAAGATGTAGACTAGTTTGATATTGTACTTGACATTTGTATTTGGTTATAGTTTTACAAAGACAATTTGCCATTTTTAGTTTTCTTCAGAGCTCAGACTATCAGACTATGGCTACTAGCCATCAACATTCCACATGAGGATGCAATTTTGTTACATATTTGCATTTATATATATCTAGATCAGCTTGTTTGGTTTGTTTACTCATTTACTAACTCATTAGATGCATCTCCTTATTGAATTTTGCAAAAAAAATGCATTTCTAATTAAATTTAAGCCTTTTTTAAAATTCCCGAGAAGTTCCCCAAGAAGTTCCTAACTTATCTCCGATATTTCCCGATATTTTTTTCGCCCTCGGCAATAAGTTTTTGATAATGATATTTTGAACTATGGGATATTTATTTTAGAGTAGTGTAATCATCTCATTAGATGACATCAAATGATAGTAAGTAGTGGTTGTAACTAACCCTAATCAGGTTTCTCTAAATTATCTTGGCCGTTGATTTCAAGTCAATCTAGGCCCTTCATTGTAATTGAGAGGTCTATAAAAGGCTTGGCCTTCTCATTTGTAAGGAGTTAGTCATTAGATAGGAGAAAGTAGTAGTAGCAGCTGTAGGAGGAGATCAGAGATTGTTGCGAAGGCTATGTTTGAATTCATTATATGACTTTCATTGAAGATATGGCAAACTTTTATGTGTTGTTTCAACATGTTGCATGATCTCTACTTCTCCTAGTTTTAGTTAAAGTTCATTGACTGAAATGGAGAAATGTGAAGATGCATGATGAATTCCGTGTTCATACCGTTTGTTGTTTGTTGATTGCAAACCGCAGTGCATGATTAGTTTGAACTTAATTTAAGCATTAAGTTTGATTGTGGATATTGATTTGGATTGCGCTAGTATTGAGTATTTGGGTGAATGTTTACAATATGAAAATCCTTTGTTACCTTTGGAGATTGCGTCATCTTTATGTAGTTGTTTCATTTGGCAAAACAAAGCTTGGTAGAGGAAGTCACTCATCTAAGCATCATCCGTTGATATCATTGGCCTTAGGTGTTTGCTTAGACTTTGTAAACCCTTTCCCTTTTTTAATCTTTCTTTGAAGTTCAAGCCAATTCAAGAATTCAAGTTCCAACCACTTTGAGGGAAAAGAATTGATCAAGTCTAGGAACATTTACGTAAGTCCCCTCATGATTACTAGAAATATCACATCATGTAAACTAATTTATATCCAACATAATGTCACTAGTACTCATTCTAAACCTTGGGGTTGCTTCATTTGATTACACATTTGTTACATTGTTTAGCATTTGAAGTTTCCTTGCTCAAGAGAGGATAGGATATTTAGTATTTTATTTTGCATGTTGTAATGGTCACAAAACTCACATCAACAAGTCCCAAATATTATAGTTCTCAGCTCTGTTCTATTGGCACAAGAGTTCCCCAAATAGAGACCCTAAAGTTGCTCAAGGGTACAAGGCAACTCTTTGCAGAATTTTTGATGATCATGACATGCCAGATGCATTAAGGGATGTGTTCATGGGTTTTGCAAGCACAAACGATTGTGGTCTTGATGCTCTTTGGGACAAGTATATGGTCGATGCTCATAGTTGGTGGTACTTCCATGGATAATCATACCTGCACCTACAACCCACTGTGATCAAAATTTTATCGCAAGTAAGCTCTACAAAAAAAAACTTTTACCTTTTAAGTTTTATTTATATTTTAATTTTAGCATTTTGATTTTAAAATTTTGTAACTCTTAACTCTCTAATTTTGTCTTGATAGGTTGCTAGTTCATCTTCATCTGAGAGCAATTGGAGCACATACTCCTTCATGCACCCAATAACACATAATAGAATAGACTTAGAAAAGTCGGAGGACTTGGTGTTTTTGCATTCAGACTTGCAGCTGCTTACACACAAAGGAAGTGCTTGGAAAGAAGGCGAGACAAAGATGTGGGGTATCAAGTCAAAGTGTATTAAGTTAGATGCTTCCATTTCTCACCTAGCTGCACTTGGAGTTGATGATGACTACGAGCCACCTAGTGAGCATGAGAGTGCTAGTGCCAGTGCTAGTGGCACTATTTGTGTTTTTTCTAATTTACCACAATATAGATTATCTAATATGAGGATGATGATATTTTGATGACTAATATTGGACTATTAATATGGTGTTGTATTTGGATGACTAATATTGGACTATTAATATGGTGTTGTATTTGGCTATGTTATTTGACTATTAGTATGATGGTGTATTTTGATCTTAATTGCTATTGCAAATGCTATTGCAAATATGCATATATTTTTATTTTTGTATGGACCAACCTAAAACAAACGCAACCCCAATTTTATTTTGCTCAAACTTGTGAACTGAACCCTGGAATCCGAATCTGAACCAAAACCTGAACTAGTAACTTAGTTTTTACTTAACAACACCAAATCTATGATGTTTAAGAATGCTTTCCATTATTTTGTCCCGCTCTTAAATTTTCTGATACAATCTTCTTTGTTTTTACTTAGTAACATCAAATTGAAGATGCGATAGGATCAGCAATTTAATTAGTCAAAGTATGATTGGAATATATAAGATTCATGTTGGTAAATCAAGTAGTGTAAAATCCACACTAATTATGGATTAGTTCCATAAGCCTTTGGCATGATGATCTACAACTGATTGAACATCTAGATGAACTGAAGGAATAGTGATTAGAGATCACCGAGCTACTAAAGTGATATGTAAGATGATTAAATCAGTCAATATGTTGTCATTGATGTCAACTAGCTTTGACTATACTTATCATGATAGTTACAAACCTTTGAACATCTGTAGAAGGAAGAAAAGATGAAGAAATGAGATATCTACATAAGGAAAAGATGGATATGACAGATAAGGATAAGGTAAACATTGGGTAACTTATTGATGAGTCTATGGCTTTATATTGTTGACTTGAGCATGTTACATTAATCTATTATGAAGAAGAGATTTGAATTGAACAAGTTAATGTGGTCGGTAATTGAAGACTTCTGTATACACCGAGCTTGTGCAGTGTATACCAAGTGACAGTAATAACCGAGTTAGTTATCACCGACACATTCAGTATTAACGAGTATGGATGAAAACATTAAATGCTAAGAACAACCGACTGAAATTGATGAGTTGGAAATTGTTGTGATTTCGAGGTAAAGGATGAAGTTAGCTATAAGATCCACGATTGACATAATTCAGAGATGATCTAAAGAATGAGATTGAAACGTGTTATGGACACATCTGTTGAGGAAGGTTTAAGCGGCAAAATGGACGAAGGAGATTAAGAGGCAAAATCCGATGGCTGATATGAAAACGGTTTACTTGTCTATTTAAGAGACACGAGTTTCATTGTTGAAACATGCCAGACAAATAGGGACTGCAGAGATTTCGCGTGAAGACTTTATTCATGCATTCTTGATCAAACTGGTTACAAAAGGAACCGAGCTGTAGACATTACCGAGCGTCAGAGAACTATTTACCAAGTGAAGTAAGTTGGGAAATATTGAGGAAGTGAATTGATTAATGATCAGATGAGTTTTATGAGCATAGTATAGATCTGAATATTTGCAATTGAGTTGTATTTGAATCAGATCAGAACTTTATCAGTTTAACCATTGATTCAGCAAAATCTCTTAACCAAGTGGACTTAACAGTCTTATTGTATTTCCATATGACATTCAATGAATGTTAATTGTTATCTTGTTGACCCCATAGTGAATGCTGGTCAAGAGTTAATTGTTAGTGATAAATCCTCTAACCGGGTCACACCTAACAGTGTGCATTGTAACCTTTAACAGGGTTGGCTCCTAACCGAGCTCACTTCAGAAGAGTGAAATATTTTGGGTTACCGGTCCCAGGTGGTTTTTCCCTTAGCAGGGTTTCCACATTAAATCATTGTGTTATGTGTTATTTGTTATGATTGTTTTGCTATCATACTTTGCATACTGCATAGTTGATTTAATCGGTAATCACAATTTGGATAATTATTGGTATTCGGTGAGTGAACAAACAGATTGATATTTTATCTTACCGAGTTGCATAAATTGTTGAAATAGTTTTGAAAAGTACATCTGGGAGTTTGGGACTGTAGGATAACTGATTTAACTGATTCACCCCCCCTCTCCGTTATTCTAACATGGTATTGATGGTGCATTGGGCCCAAAGCTACTTTTGGTTGTTCCTAGAATTGAGATATAAATATTGTTTCCGTTTTTCTACACTTATGGTAGAAAAATCATCAGGGCAATCCATTATAGGAGTGATCTTTGACTCACCTCAGTAAGCAATTAAAATAATGTTTATAGTACTCAGCAGGTATATCAATTGTTCCCTACATGTCAACCAAACAAGGAAAGTTGTGCTCTTCTAACTGTAAAATTTGTTGGGTGCATTCATTTGTAATGGGCTAGAGAATTTTTCTTCCTTCTATTTATGCTTTTTGGCTATACTTGTTTGTGTGGTGCTGAAGTCTTTGGTTTGCAACATGAAAAGGGGGAACTGAAGGTTAGTCTCAATTTAATGTGAAGCTGTATAAAATTGACATCATAACTGAATAGCACAATGGTATTTTAATAAATTGGCACTTATGGGAATTGGAACACATTTTTCATAGTTAACTGTGTTTGAATGTTACAGTTGAGAATGTGAAACCAATTTTGGTGCTTGGTATAATCAATCAATGCAATATCTCAGAAATTCATTTTTGAGCGTAAACAAAACAAATGTCATTCACTTTACATATTGTGTAAGGACCAATATAATATTTTGTTAAATATTCTTTAAATCCTAATCTGACACACACTCACATCCCCTTACATAAATGATTCTTTTCAGTTCAAATGGCACTGTGTTTGACTAGAAGATTTAAGATCTTTAATATATTAAGCCTTTTACATATGACCCTGAGAAGATGGACAGTCCGTTCAGTCAATAAAACAAAATCTTCTTATCATTATAACAATCATCATCTTACAACAATGATTATTTATTTGATTGTCTCACATTAAAAGTGTCAGTATGTTTATGTGAATGCTACTTATGTATAACTCTTTTCAGGTGTCTATACAGGATTTGGGAGATTATACAACTGGAATTGGGGATTGTAGTTTTTTTCCTGCATTGGAAAAGGGTAAAAATAGGCAGTATTGGTTTCATGAAGATTCACAAGCATATTTTGATGATGAAGAGCAATACAATAGAATAAAAGCAATTTCCGGGCTGCGCTGCAGTATTTGTGACAGTATTTCACAAGAAGCAGGAAAATGTTTCCGAAAAGGAGGTTTAAACTTTAAACACATTGACCAGTTGAAAAATCACTTATTTCACATGCATAGTCGCTCATTTTGTGAGCTGTGTCTGGAAGGCCAGAAGGTAGGCATGGTTGAACCTTTTCCTTCCTAATTTGCAGAGTATTTATGTACCATTAAGGAAACTAATAGAGTTGTGAATTGGAAGAGCTGATTATTGTGAATGGGCAAAAGTCTCAAGATTTGTCCTACCAAAAGTTTCTGTTCTTCATTTTGTGTTTTTCAATGGTTGTTTTAGCAGTAGATTTTAGTGGATCTGTTGTAGCATTGTGGTGTTGAAGTTATATAGTGGCTTGTGGATAAACTATTTTAATGGGGTGCTGAAAAGCATCTTGTTTTGAGGGTACTTTTCATCTTCCAGCTGCAATGATTTTCCTCCACTTTTTAACATGATTATGTCAGTCTTTCCAGTTGTAATTGGTGTCTATTGGTTTACTCATGATGTCTCATTATTTATAGAGGCATATAATTATAATTTTTTTGATTTGCAGTGCAATATCTCATCTATATTTTTATATTTCAAGAATATTGTGAAACTGCTGTTGATGCACAATTGTTTAATTTAATAAGATCTTCACATTTAAATTATTTCAAGATAATTTTTAACTATAACTTGTGTCAGCTATTAGTTTACAAACTTACGTATTTTTCTATCCTTGGGAATGGTGGAATAGGTTTTTATTTGTGAACAGAAGCTCTATGCTCAAAAACAGCTGCATCACCATCTATCCAGAGGTGATTCTGAGGTTGATGGCAATGAGAGAGATAAGGAAGGATACATCGGACATCCATTATGTAACTTGTGCAAAAAGCGTTTCTATGGAGAGAATGAACTTTTTCAGCACATGTCAACAGAACATTATACTTGCCACTTATGTCAACGGTGAAGTTAATAATGTTGATGTTGTTTTGTTCTTTTCTGTTTTCAAGGCATTTGTTTGGAGGGATGTCAATTGAATTTGTAGATGGTCTCCACTTCCTTTTTACTCTGATACAATCCTCTATGGGATTTGCAGAATGAACCCTGGACATTATGAGTATTTTCAGAACTATAATGACTTAGAAGTAAGGATTTTATACAAAGTATATCAATCGTATTCACAAGTTGAAACTGTATAATTTGTTATCTCTTGTTATAAAGCCGTCACTTCTTGAATCTGTGCTATGAATTTGTTGCTGCAGGCACATTTTCGCCAGCAACATTTTTTATGTGAAAATGCAGAATGTCTTGCAAAAAGATTTGTGGTCTTTGTGTCTGAATTGGGATTTAAGGTGAGTTTCTCTTAAGAGTTAAATTTTTAACATTAGGTATTATGAATTAGAAGTTCTGGAACAGGCTGTGTGTTTTGTAAAAAAGTCGCTTTATCAAGGGTTTTGTAATGTTTGCTTTTGATATGCTATCATAATTGCAAGATGTCTTGGTACTTTTCTGTTTTTTGGAAGCCACAAGCAGCCAATCCTTTCCAAAGAAGTGATTAAGCCATATGTGTCTTCTTTATTTCAGAAGCATAATACATTACAGCATGGTGGGAAAATGTCGCGGTCCCAGCGTAGTGCTGCACTCCAAGTACTTGTCTTCTCTGTTACAAACTGCTAGCTTTTTTTTGGGTTTTGTGTTGCTT
This sequence comes from Chamaecyparis obtusa, assembly GCA_027943335.1. Taxonomy (NCBI): domain Eukaryota; kingdom Viridiplantae; phylum Streptophyta; class Pinopsida; order Cupressales; family Cupressaceae; genus Chamaecyparis; species Chamaecyparis obtusa. Next base: position 989,253 of record BSBK01004962.1, on the reverse strand, counting down.
AGAAATAAAATGAAATATTTCAAATAATGTCCATGAGATCTAAAGGTCTCCACGACCAACCTGAAGGAATGCTAATATAGGAGTGTGTAACAAAGAGAGTGAAACATAGGGGACAACACTTAGTCTTGAGACAATTTTTCTGTTTTTTTGCAGATTGGGTCTCTCTCTATGATATTGTTTAAAATTTCCTGTGCCTATGCATGTCTTTCTCAAACAAGGCATGCAAGGAATTAAATTTCAGTGTATATCTGGTCTTTCAAATGTCACTATGTGTAGTGCGTTCCATGATAAAATTATTCTGTCCCTAATTGCCCTGGAAGAGCAAAGTGAACGTTTCCTCTCCCTGCATTCTTACTTACCATCTGCCAGTTTTATAGTGTGGTAGCATGAGCTGACCCTCAATTGAGCTATCAGCATCTCTGTTTTCCATTTTATTTTTGGCCCCTATTTATGTTTTTTAATGATGTTCATGTGTGGGATTGAACTCAATTATGCACCATTGTCTTTTTTTTTTCCAATTAGCTTTGTCTGCATGGTTGGCTTTTTCTTACAAATTTTTGATTTTTAACTTTTTTTGAGCATTCTTGAAGACTAATGTTCATCTACTGATATGTTTATTATTTTGTTTCATTAAAGTACTTTTTAGTCTGTTCAGCCCTTCATCTATAACCATATTAGGTCATTTATCATTCTGTGTACTTTCCACTCCCTTAAGTAATCTAGGAGTTCAATCATAGCTGTTGTGGATATGTACCATAGTTTACTAGTGAAATATTATTGGAGATAGGGGCTTTTATTTCAAACTGTTTGTGACAATATGTTTTGGGTTTCTTTCAATTTGTCTCCATTTCAGACATAAAGTGCTGTTGACCTGAGCAGTAGCCTCACACCCATATAGTACTATGGGTATGACAAGTAACCTAAACAAAGCTGCAGTAATCTTCAATTACACAACACTTGATCTCTCTACATGTTCTTCAACAAGTAGAGTACTTGCCAGCCTCTTTATATTCTCCTCAACCTGCATGACACCAAACTTAACCTTCTGTGAAAGTCGAAATCCAAACTCATGTTTATATTCTGCCATTTGTCTATTTGTTCTCCTTTGAAGTGCAAGCTTGTTTTTTTTTCGACGAGAGAAAGAAAGCCATGATCTTAGTTTTGTTTATGTATATGTCCACGTACACCTCCTGGCAAGATCTTTAGGATATTCAAGTATTCTTTCAAGCTACCACTTGCCTTTGCAATTAAGATGAGATTGTCAGCTATAGTAGTAGCTTTACTACATCACTGGTAATATGAATATTTCCACCCCCTAATTTGTCCATTTCAACTAACTTGTTGATATACAAGGAAAATAATGTGGGAGATAAGGGGCAGCTCTACCTGACGCCATGTCCTGGCATGTGTTTGGGTTTTTTCTTGGACCTCCGTATACAGACTGGTCTGCTGCTTTGTACTCACTATGAATGCTGAGTTCTTTCATTCTACTCTAGAGTTTTCTTCTAGGTACAATATCAAAGGGTTTTTCGAAGCTGGTGAACAACAATAATTATTTTTCCCCTTTTTATTTTGAACTTTTTAATAAGTGTCTAAGGACTAGATTTGCCACTTGTTTAGTAGTTTGGGCTGAAACGAGCTTGCTGCCATGTGTTATTATCAAGAGCTTTGCTAGAGAATTTTGAAATTAAATCTAATCTAATCTAAACTATCTAATTGCATTAACAAATAAATTTTTGGAGTGATCAACCTCTTAGGAGCACACACAACTATAAACCTTCACAGAGAGACAAATAAATCATTAGAAAAATAAATGTACTGAAATGATGAAATAATATATAGAACTTTTCTTATAAAGGCAATAAATAAACCGATAGATGGATGTAGCCAGGAAACTAAATGTAAACTATCTAATTGCATTAACAAATAAATTTTTGGAGTGATCAACCTCTTAGGAGCACACACAACTATAAACCTTCACAGAGAGACAAATAAATCATTAGAAAAATAAATGTACTGAAATGATGAAATAATATATAGAACTTTTCTTATAAAGGCAATAAATAAACCGATAGATGGATGTAGCCAAGAAACTAAATGTATGCACCTAATTAGTTAATTAATAATGCCTAAGTTGAACTTAAGCTATGAGTAAATATTAATTTACTCCAACAACCTCCTTAAGTGCAACTTAGGGAAGATTATTATGCAATAGGAGCAAGGTGCAAGATGGGTTCCGACAACTAGACCATGCTAGCTACCTATGTACAATAAAAATGCAATGCAAGGAAATGCACAAACATGCAATCTCTCATAAATGGAGAAAAAAAGATAACCACATGGGAGAAAACTCCTCTCAAAAAAAGAGAAACAATGGATGGAGGAATTAAAAACACCCCCCAAGGACTACATACATCATGTATATACAATCAAATATCCCCCCATAGGAAGGAAGAAAGGAGACAACATAACCCCTGCATAATGAACAATGACCTATATAAATGGTGAGTGCTTGAAGACAAAACATAGTCCAATGTCTACAAACAACATTTGTCCCCTTGGGAAGAAGATACACTAAGTACAAATGTAGGAATGCTTCCTATTCTGGATAGGAATCGATAGGAAGCGAAATCCACATGTAGGATGATGATGTCTTTGAAATCTGCTCATGTGCTGCCAGGACCTTGGAAGATGATGTCACGAACCAATAAGGAACATGCTCAATCATAAGAGAAGGCGACAAACAAGGAACCACTAAAAACTAACTCAGAACAAGAGTCAAAGACAAAGATGAAGTGATAATGGAAGTGGCACAACAATCATCAAATAGGAGAGTTAAACCCTCAAACGGGTCTCCCAAATCTAAAATGTGAGATTCCACAAACAATGACCCGATATCTGTCGAATAGGAATCCCATTTAGGAAGACAATGATAATCATGCGGACCAGTAATGATGGAAATCTACAGTGAAGGCGGATCTACTACCTTTGACAAAGAAATGGCAACCTCTGAAGCAACTACAACATTATCTGAAGTGTCAAAAACCTCCAAAGGATCATAGACATGTATTATCATCTCTGAAGAATGAAGAGGCGCATCAGTTTTGGAAAGAGGATCACCAAAAGATCGTGGAGTATCATGATCTCCATAAAACTCCTGAATGTGAGTCCAAAGAGCATGAGGAAACTCAAAGTGAACAAGTGACTCTAAAGTGTCTTAATCAGCATTCTAAAAAATGACTCTAAAGACCTTAGCCCTATAACATTTCCAAATACTATGCTCCCTAGGTATGCTAGGAGTAGGAATATGATTAGACAAATAGGGCAATAACTGGAGCTCACTGAAATGAGTGATTATGAAATTGCTCCATTCCTCATTATTCCCTTTCTCCAAAATAAAAGGAAAAACTATTTTCAACTATAATTCTTCAAAAAACACATAGAGATAAAGCCAACACATAATGACACAACTTCCACAAATTGATAAAATCAGGTTTTGCCACCAAGTCATCACGAACAAGCACCAAGGGATAGAAGCCATAACCACGACTCAACGCGGGAGAGAAACAATAATTCAGAAAGCCAAGGATTGACGACAAGCATCACACAACATAGGCATGCCGGCACAAGGGGTTTCAAGAAGCAACATGAACCTTAGGGAGCGATCACATTTCAATGTGGGATTAAAATCCCCAAGAACAATACTCACGCCTTTCTATGTCAGGCCCACCTTCTAGTTTGAAACCCCAACAACTATTGCAAGCAGGGTTTAGAGAACAAAACATTATTTTTGACATCAGCCAATGGAAAAAGGAGAGCAAAAAATTATGAAGCTTGCACAACCTGTGAATGAAATCAGATCTGCAACTGATACATAAATAGTGCCATCCAAGCAGTTTGATCAATGTATCCAAAGGAAGATGCCAATAATCCAATAAAATGCATAAAAGTACAAGCTGTGCGCTAAATGAATATGCCCATGCAACATGACGCCTCAGTTCAGATCAACACTGGTCAACAAGAAAAACAAGGTGAATAACCAGCCCGTGAAATGTCCAGGGCAACTCCAACTGATCCAACAGGAAACCCTCGACCTGCCAATAACATAAGGTATGTAAAATATGGGCCCATCCAAACAAAAACTACTCGGTAAATCAACTCAACTTGATCCACAAGGCAATACAAAGTCTGATCACCCAAATGAAGAAAATACAATCGCTGTCAAAATGTATGGAGTAGAACAATGATCGGGCTGAAAAGTTTGTGCTACTTTGTGCCAAATGAGAAACCCTCACCAATATAGAGAGGGTTGGGTAAAGCAAATACACTCACAAAATACAAGGGAGCCAAACGTTGGCGATCACAATAGAACAATCTACGGAGATCATAAAACTGACCGACTGCAATAAAGTCGCCACAAGAATGCTGCATAGGAAGAAAAGAACTGACCTCAATATGTATAGGCTGACTGCAATGTTAGATAAAACGACAAAAAGAAAAGAGAATTAGGGCTGGCCAATACACTGCTGAAAGAAGCTGATCTCGAGCAAACTGATGAAGATTCTCAGAGGAAGGAGATGCTGAATGGAGGTTTTGATACCATGTTGGAGTGATGAACCTCCCAGCAGTGCACACAGCTATAAACCTTCAACGGGAGACAAATAAATCATAATAAAAATTAATGTATTGAGATGATGAAATAATGTACAAAACCTTTCTTATATAGGCAAGGAATAAACCAATAGACGAATGTAACCATACAACTACCAGAAAACTAAATGTACGCACCTAATTAATCAATTAATAATGCCTAAATTAAATTTAAGCTAAGAATAAATATTAATTTACCCCAACATAAATGCTATTATTTTGAACCATAATATGATGATGGAATGTCACCATGCTGGGCTAGATTTGAAGCTAATTAATCTAATTGCAATCCTAATCTAAGACTTTTAGACGCAAACTAAATTATGATTTGAAAGAAATAAACAAATTGGCACCTCACACTTGGAAGGGCAGCAAACAGATGCTTAATGAAGCTACAACTGTTAGTCTTCATGAGCTCAATTTCTGTACTCTTGTCTTCTCTCAAACTTGGGGTGCTCCAATTGATCAAAGAAGGATAGGGAATTAAGCTTAACTAGCAGAGTGTTGTGATATTGACAATGAGAGCTTTAAGGCTTCAAGAAGAATGAGCCATTGAAGAAAAGGAAATTAGCTTTTGATTCTAGCCTTTTGTGTGTTTTTGATTCTATTGCCCTTTTGCCAATAGCCACTTGAGTAAGATAAGGAGTAGATTCTTAGGATTTTCTGTAAGTTGAATTTTTTTCTTTTTGTTCTTATGCTTTCCCAAGTGACAAGTTCATGCTTGCATAAACATGACTCCTATATGTGTTGGAACACTATAACAGAGTAGGCCTAGTACAGTAGCATAGTGGAGGAGTTGTTTGGAGTGGATCAAGCCATTCATTGACAAGTGGAGTTGGAGAGAGTTGTGTATGTCCCTATTGTGCAACCATTTGGATGCATTTGTTGTGACATTTTGAGTTAGTGGCTTGTGTTGTCGGGATATTTGAATGTACCGGTTATTATATTAATAAAGTAATATGTTAGTCTCGGTCGTTAGTGACCGAGAGGTTAGACAATTACGTCACAACGTTTCGGTTGTGACTCTTCGGGTACTTTATATACTCTCTCGGAGGTTGGACATGGGATATGATTGTATGATCATTACGATGTAAATGTACTTGCCAGTATGGAATGATTAATGAAAGTATTTATTATTCTATGATACATTCTGTGTTTATTAGATTTCCTGTACTATGTCTGTGCAATACTAAGTTTACCCCAGCGGGCAAACAACTTGCAAACTAAAACACTGTTCAGATTCCTCTTGTATCCAGTGAGTGGCCAATTACCTTATACAATGTATGAGATCCTAGGTGTCCCCATCTAGGGGAATAGAATCACAGTAGCAAAGTGGTCGGTAGTGGATTAGTTTTTTCTTGGGATTATATGGGCGTTGATAGTCTTGGAGACATCAAGGGATTGCAATTTACTTTAGTCTCATCGCTTGATATTCTGCCTCTATGGAAGGTCCTCATTGGCTTGATTACTTCTTACTTGTTGGGGGCCGAGAAGGCACACACCATCAAATGGTCATCGGCTCCTATTATATAGTAAGTGGAGTTTTCATTTGACATCCTAGTGTTGCTTACCACGATTTGTATCATATTGTGCAGCATGGAGCTCTAGGATGCAACTAGATAGTTTAGATTAGTTATAATTTCATTTCAACAATCATCTAAGAAAGTCATCAATATCAACATGAGGCAACATAGCAAAAATTGAAAACATTTCATTAGATTGCGTCTAATGCACATAGAATTTTTTAAATTGCAAGTAGATAGTTAAATAACATTTAAATTTGGGAAACACACAAAGTTAAAATAGATCTTTATATCTTGCATTTAGATCAATTGGTTTAATTAATTCATTTTCACTTTAGAAAGCATCAAAATTGAAAGTCCTTGATCACATCACAAGACACTTAACAAATTGAGCAATGCAAATGTCCAACATGCAACAAACATGACATATCTCCTTTCTCTCGTAGTCTTAGGCTCGTGTCATGAGGTCAGAGAGGATTGGATAAAGTTTGTCTTAGACGAGCTCAGAGACACTCAACAAAACCAAGAAGCACCACATATAGATCAAATTCAAGAGCAAACTGCTATCTTGCAAGAAATCCAAGAGGAAAACAACATGAGACATATAGGAGAATGGACCCTCCTAGAAGAACTAATTAAGTCAGAGGAACATTGTCTCATCACTTTTAGTGCCTTCGTTCAACAAGAGCTAAACTTGATTTGAGCCAATGGTGCGCCTAGCCATAGAACAATTGCCAGAATTACACATTTTTAGAGGCTCACTGGCAACATTCACACATCTTAACTTCAACTCCACGCCCCAAGATAGTTGTTTTCTATCAAGAACTTCTTCCTCATGAAGTGACCAAGCAAGTAATGCTATGGGAAGATAAGATAAGATAAGATAAATTTATTAATGTCCAACAAGAGACCACAAAAGGCGTCAAAGGGACTGCCAAGAACAACAAAAGGGGCCAGCCCGCAACAGGGACAGCAAACAGTGCCCGAAGAAAGAAAGCAACAACAACCGAAACAAAAACAAAGAGGGTCCAAAGGGAAACCCTCCCAAACACCGCTAAGGGTTTTGAACAACCGCGAAGAACTTCAAAATTGAAGGATAAGCAATAGGACTAGTCGGAGCCCTGGGCTGCTTCAAAGTGATCCTGGAAGAGGAAGGCTTCTGCTGATAGAAGCCCGTCCAGGGCTTCACAGATTTGGAACAAGGGCTAGCAATATGTGGTTGTCCAACTCTACCCAACATTAATGTGTATGAGTTGGATCTAGGGTAGCACACGCATTGTACTTGTGTAGCTGATGACATTGAGTCACTCTTGCTCATGTGGAAAATGTCAATTGAGTGGAGAAATGTCCAATGGACTAACTACTTTACAAGGAAGGAGAGTCTTGTGATTGACAAAGATATTAATATGTAAGGTGGGTGTCACACTAACTTGGTTGCTTGATTCATGAGGAAGGAGTGCTTGATGACAAATGATCATGTTGATGCATTAAGTTGGAGTTGGTTGTATTGACCACCCCTGATTTTTTTTTTGAAAAGGAAATGCCAAACAACTTAACAACAATAGCATGTCAAATGAAAGGACAACTTAACAATGCAAACATTTGTTTCTTGCTGGTAATAGATCCGATTTAAATTTTTCAATTTTTTGTTAAATGTTCTTGAAATTTTGTAATTACAAACCTACATTATAGCAAGAATGGATGAAACAACTGAACCAGTCAACAAGGCATTAGAAAACCTCAAAATAAGCATTCAATGACACTCAGATGTGTTTCAGGAGTACAAATTGCAATCAGTCATCACCCACATAAGATATTTCAATATCCAATAGCCGTTGCAAACTTCGTAGGACAGCAATAAAATATTTATGCTTAACCAATCTCACCAAACACTTAAAATGTGAACAAAGATCTGAAACAACTTTACTCCCTTAAATAAGTCAGTCGCAAAGTCTGAAAAACTTACTCAGAATATCTGCTGCAATGAAAAGAGGATCTGAAAATGTAAATCTAAACCTTTAAAAACTCACTCCTTGCTTCTCAATCATCATTGAAAATCTCTGCAACCTCTCATTCCAAACTAGACGCTTCAGTAAGAAGGTTATAAAATCCTCAAAATGCAGATTAAACTCAGCAAAAAGTACCCCACATGCTCAAACTAGGTTAGGCACTACCCTCATAGGCGTGACTTGTCTTATAAAATAAAATATGCTTCAACCATTGCGTATAATATAGGAAAATGCATTAGGTTGCAAGAAATCCAAGAAATCATTACCCACAAACAAAAAAAACCCTTTTTGAAGATATGAGCCAAAATGTACTTTTCAGTGTAGCTGGAATGGTACGGCCAACCCTGGAAAAAGTCTTCAAACCCCTTGAAACTTGAACAACACTCCAAAAAACATTAAACACATCAAAACTGCATACCAAAATTAAAACACGTCACAATCTTCATTTTGCATCAAACCCTCATCAAACTTTGAACAAACCACTGAAAACTCAAGCTGAAATCACCAACCAAGCAGGGTGGATCTTGGTCTGCCAAAACCAGGCTAACTGAAGAGGTTTTTACTCCTCAACAATTCAAATAGAAACTTACCAAATTCATTCCAACATCCAATTATGTATGCTAACTCTATATATTGAAATGAGAGCCCCAATCCCCCTTTTATAACTTTTGAAAGCTATTTTAGGAAAAAAACATTTTGCATTTTTACTACTTATTTGAAAAAGCGCTTTTTGTTTTTTGATTGTTTTTTTTCCTGAAAAAACAGTTCTATTTTTTTGCAACTTTTATTTGAAATAACTTCTTTTCTTTTTCATCACTTTTTTGGAATTGTGCTTTTTTCATTGATTTTTCGAGAAAACATTTAATTGCTTTCAGTTGCTTATTTTTAAAAAGAAAATTTTCTACTCAAAAATACCCTTTGAAATATTAAAAACATTTCATATGCAAAGGCTCCCCTTATCTCTCCTAGGCATCTACTTGAGTAACATAACTTTATAATATTTATTACTCAAGCAAATTTTAGAACTTAACTTTATTACTTTAGTACAATTTTAAAATCATTTGAAGAGCATTTGTGGAAAGGCCCACCAAAGCATCAAAAATTGAAATTGAATACACTAAGACACTACTAGTGTTGAAGAATGATGCTTGATGCTAGAATGCACATAGTCTATAGTGTTGTCTAAGAATCAAAGAGAATAAACCAAGAAAAACTAAGAAAGATTAGTGCTACACAACCACTTACTATATTTAGCAATATTCACTAGAAGCCAATGAGAAAAAAAACCCAAAAGAACTCAGAAAAACTAGTACGATGCAAGTGCTTACTATAAATAGCAATTACTGTCGAAACCCACTAAGCTTGAGAACAAAGCTCACCCAGAAGATTGGAACATTCCCAACGTAACTGGAAACCTTGGGAAACCCTAGAAACTGGCCAATGCTTGTAGAAGAGGATGGCATAAAAATGGGGGCATTGAGTCTTCCCTTCCCAAAGATTACTTGTTTGTAATGTCCCCTTTTGTCCAAATGATCACTTAGAGGAGATTATTAGCCGTAGGCTAATTGGATTTATTTAAGGAATAAATAAATTAATTAAATGTTAAATAGTCCCAAGTCCTATAGGATTATTTAAAGTTAATTAATTAGCAGTTGGACATGTTTTATATTATAAAGTGACTTTATAATAATGTCAATGACAAATTATAATGTAACATCACTTTTGAGGGGAAAAACGTAAATTACAAGGGAAATAAAATAAAGTATTACTTTCTAAAAGGAAAAGCATTATAAAAGGAGGAAAAGGTGAAATGAGAATTCATTCCTGACTTGTTATTTTCAAAGAAACTTTTCCTTGAGAGCTTGAGTGCTTCATCTTGCAGGTTCAGTAAACCCTAGGACGGAAAACCTAGAGGTTTTTGCTTTTTGGACGAAAACCTAGATTAACCCACTTGGTGACTTCATCTCAGGATTCACAGTTGCACATCATTGATTAGTTTTCATGGAGATTTGTTGATCTATCTTGTAGAACTTTAGAGGGTTTGTTATCTTATGTATGGAGGCCTTTCGAGTATGTGTTACATGATGGCTTTGTGCATTTTCTAATTTGTAACAACAATAGTTGTTTGTAAACAACAATACATTTCTATATCACAATAATACCCATTGGCTAGCTTTGATTCTTTTTATTTCAGAAAATTAATTTTCTTGAAATTCTATATCATTTGTCTTGCATGTTTGCATGTTGCAATATTACATTATGATGAAGCAAAACATGAGCAAAAATAAAAATCTAAATCAGATTTGAAGCATTGTCAAAGTTTGAGATATTTAAGTGGTATCAAAGCTAGTGATCTTGCCATCTTGTTAGGGTTTTAGTAGTGTAGTCAGGTTTTGCAGTTGTATGTGTGTTGAATGTTATTGCATGACAATTTGGTGAATACTTAGATGATTGCATGTTAGTTTAGGAGCAGTTTATGAAGAGGGTTACCATTGCATGTTATTTCTGAACAGTCCTAGTTAGCGGATTTGAGTTGCATGACAATTTGGTGGATACCCAGATGGTTGCATGTTACTTCTAAATCAGTTTAATGAAGTGAGTTTCTTTTGCATGCCATTTTCAAGTAGTACAAATTTTTGGATTTGATTGCATGGCAGCTCTGATTAGTTTTAGAAGGTGGGTTTACTTTGCATGTTAGTATTTTGACTCATGCATGATAGTGGATGAATTCAGAGGTATATTGCTAGGAGCAGAGGAAACAAATTTAGTGTTTATTTTAGACATCTACAATAGGGGTATAAAAAGTCACATTAATGGCCAAAATTAAAGATGGGAGATTGTTACCTACTTTCCTTCCTGCCTTACAAGCTAACGAAAGGGATAGAAAAAATAGTGGAAGTCCACAAAGAAATGATTGACATATTGAAAAACTTATGAATGGTATGAATGACTTCTTTCAGGCATTTCAAAAATATCAATCAGATATGTTATTATTGTTAGAGAAATTGCTTTTGGAAGAAGCTAAAAAGATGGATAAGAGGTATAACAATGATGAACACATTGAAGTCACTAATGAAGAGCATAAAGATCATCCCAATGCTGAAAAACCATTTGAAGAAGAAACACATGAGACTTGTGGCAGCTATGGTAATGCTGCTAAAAGGGATGAAGTTAATTTGATTTGGCTATGCATAATAATAGCGGTACATTAATTTTGCATGATCCATTACTTGAGCATGCATCTACTAATGTTGAGGATATGAATAAAGAAGTGGAAACAGTGGATCCCATGGAAGAATGTGTGGTGAAAAACATTACTGATTCAAATTTGAGGACTTAAGCAATCAAGGTGAACTCAAAGAGTCTATTTATGTTTTGACATCATACCAACATGATTCTTTAACTAGGCATAAAGTTGTCTAAGAGATTAAGGAAGCCACAAGTTCACTTCAGCCATGTGAGGGTTTAGGCAAAGACGAATCACATATTGTCCAAAAGCCTGTCCCAGGGTTTGCCAAACTGGCAATAACTGATCAGCTATGTGGAGGCAATTCAAAATTTTCAGTATGTAGTGAACCAACACTTGTTGATGACCATCCACTCATGAAAGGAGAGGTTATTAAGATTTATGAAGACATCAGAAAAATGCATGAAGAAAGGACTGATTCCCTGATTTGGAATAACAGTCCCTTACTATAATGTCCCTAGTATTTCTGCAATATTCCCTAAGAATGAACCTGCAAGAAAGTTGTTAGCAACAATAGTATGGACAAATAAATATGAATAAATAAGTAATCAATAAACTATCTACCCCAACTGCTAACCTCTCCAAAAGGAAGTCTATCAGGTCGGGCTCATAACCTTAATAAGGACCCTTGTGTGTTTCTTTGATTAGATCTTGCCGTCTTCCTCTGGAGTGCATCCTTAGGGACTTCTTGAGCAAAGTCTGCCAGGTCGGGCTCATGACCTTATAATGATCTTTTATAATCCTTGGCCCAATCTTGCTGTCATCCACTGGAGTGCATCACTCAGGGCTTATAGGCTGACCATTGGTCCATTCATGTTCTTGGAAGAGGTTTTCTCTATCCAAGGCTTAGTACATATGCACATGCGGGTATCAGTGTACACTGGCTTAGCGGAGGTCTTAATCCCCCTTGAGATTACTTTGTCAATAATATCATTAATGAATTATGATTTATAAGTCTGAAATGAAATCATAATACTATTTATGAATTATTATGTATAAATCTTAAATGAAATTATCATATAAGTTTTTGAATGACCAACTTGGATATATATATATATCCAAATTATGTTATCCATATATTAAATCTGAATCATCATTGTTTGAAATACATATTCCAACTATAATATCTTTTAAAAGAATCTGAAATAATATATATATATATAATCTCTCAGTGTAGATAACTTATTTATCTTCCTCTACTCACACAAGACCAATCATATATTAACCATTACTTAACATATAAATTAAACTATTCCTTGAATTCTTTAGACTTATAGATCGCAGCTTTACCTTCTGAGTAAGACAATTTAAGTTTGTCTTATTCTACTAGTTTAGTGTCATTTGAATAAGACAAAAATCTTGTCTTATATGATCAGTTTGTCTTTTCCGTCAATACAAACCAATTCCAGGCTTTGCTTTTGGATAGTATTGGGGTTTTAAATTGCTTTTCCTTTGCTGAGTTACGTGGCACCTCTTGCAGGCTGACTGGTTTCTTTTCTTATTGACTTTGCTTTTTAATAATATTATTTTATCCTATATTGCTGCTTCCGGTATCATTACATATTAATACGGTTGGAGAGGGCAGTCACGCCCCTCCCACAACCTGCGACTTTCGTGACCCCTTTAAGGGGCCGCAACTCTAGTCGCAGCTTTTAAGGCTGCGGCTATTGTCGCTTAGGCCATATATATTTTTAATTAATATTTTAGTATATATTTTAATATATGTTATTTTATTAATATTAAGATTAATATATTATTAATGTTTGTTTGTAATATATATTAATATTAATCAATGTTAATATATATATATATATATATATATATATATATATATATATTAATTGTTAAATACATTAATTATTTGTATTTATTAACATTAACATATATATTAATTATTTGTATTTATTAATAAATGTATTTTGATACATTCATTTATCAAAATTGTTAATGTTGCTAATCATATTTTGAACAATGTAATGATAATGAATCTCTACAATTCTTATATATACGTATATACATTGGGTAGTTAGTATTTACATTGAGTAGATTTATTATTTGTCTGTTCTTATGCAATTTTAGTAAGGTCAATCGAGGGCCATTACACTTACCTATGCAAAATCATGAGTTGGCAGCCCTTACACATGAAGATGATGGTATTGTTGAGTTTTCCAATGTTGGCACTCAACTTGAAGGTATCAAACATGAAGTATATATCGTGGATTTAACCCGCAAAGGTTCTAATTTTGTACATCATACCATGGAAGATGTTAAAAGGGCAAAAGATATGTGTGATGGGTGGTTACAAAGAGCTAAGAAGGCAAAAATGCTTGCTATCCATGCAAGACAACACCTACAAGAGGTCAAGGAACGATGCAACTAGCTAGACAATGCAAGGAAACAAAGGGAATCATACATTAGATCATTATTTCTTCCAAGAGAGGAATGTATACAAGTTGAGTGTGCAAAGGAAGATCTTCTTGAGGTAAGCAAAGAAGAACATGATGTGTGTGAACAAGAGGTATGATTTTGAAAATTCAGTTTGGGCCTTAAGTTTGCATCATGAGGTTCATGGGTTTCCTCTTTTAGAGAGTCCTTTGAAGGTTCAAACCTATGATGATAATGGATACCCGGTGGGCCAGCCACTTGTGTTATACCTATTTGTGTAGAAGAAAACATTATTGATTCCGTTTTGGTTGAACATGCATCGTGCATAATGGAAGAACATTAGCTAAGATCATATGAGGTATTTTCCCTCAAAGAGTTGATTATAGAGACTAAGAGATTGCCTAATAGGAAGAAGATCTTTCAATTTTATAATGTTTGGTTTGTTTTGCATACTACACCATGGAGTTGGTTAGTTATGAAAAACGAATCAGCTTTAGCAACTAGGAATTTATGTTACTTGTGGCAGGACACACCTCATAGGCTAGGACTCACGGAAGAACAATCTTTCCTCAAAAAAGATACAAGAAAGATCAATGACGACACCTTGGAAAGGTATGAGTGTAATTGTGGATTTTTGAGTTGGGACAGCAATCTTGTGACATCAGATTGACACAAATTCAAGAAGCATAGTGGTGACAAGAAGTGTAACATGGTAGATATTCATGAGTGGATAGATAAGTACGAGGTTAAGGTTGAAACCTCAATTTGCCAACAATATGATTTTATACCCGCAGTTGAAGAAGGGCATGAATCAATTTGTGATGTTGATACCTTGATGGACTATGATGATGACATAGCTTCAAGGCATGAAATGTTACAAGATAGGGCTTCCAAGTTTATGCAAGTGTACTCTAGCATCGAAGATTTCAAAGGCATCGAAAGAAAAGGTACAATCAGTCTTAAATCTTTGACTAAGGAAAACAGCACTATATCTCTTTATACTCATGAGTTAGCTGTCTATTCTCATGAAAAAGTTAAGTGATATTGACTCTCCAATTAATGGTGTAGTAGATGCAAAGGTTAGATTTAATATTTGTGATAATGCATCCTATGAGAGGACTGAATTTGTAAACTTTGGGACATTAACATCAGATCAGTCCCAAAGAATGAAAGAGAGTTGGCTGATGAAGGCAATGAATGCCAAGTTGATGATTCATCAAGCCAAGCTTCATCTTCATCAAGATTGTGATTCACACGGCTCCATGGATGATAAGAAGCAAAAGCTCTCTAACATCCAAAATTCTGATTTTCAGTTGATGTTGACAATTTCATTGATATGAATCATGATTTTATGGGTGATACATTTAGTGGATCAGCCACTCATGGTTTGACTTTGGGTATTAACGGAAACAACTACAATACAACTATGTATTTGTCACCTACTTCATATGCTTATGAAATTGTTTATTGGTTGGGTCGTGACATAATTTTCATGGAATCATGGTTGACACGTGGCTCTCTTACATGGTTGCATTTTCAGATTTATCTGGGTCTACATTTGTTTTTGGTTTGGATTGGATTGTGTGGAGACATGTTCATTTGATAGGTAAGAAATATGAGATGGGTTTATTTCTTATACATGGATATACAAACATCATTGACTTCAATTTAGTTGCTGGCCTGATTTATAACAACAGTCTTGTGGTGGGAAGTCTGACAGCTCATGAGAGGAGTTTTCAGCATGTCAGATACCTTGGGATAGCAGCCTATGATAGCATCTGTGAAGGCAAACTTGGAAGGTACAAAATAAAGGCTGATATCATGTTGATGATCAGCCATCTCCCATCTTTACATGGTTTCATTCATCTTGTTTTTATGATAGAACATGTGATAAGAATTGAAGAACCACATTGCATCCAAGGTTTGACATTATGGCTTCGTTTCATAAAAATATCATTCCTTGATCATACTGGGAGAGTATATTTTGTAAATGAAGAATACATCATGGAGCATGTAAAGGACAGTAGTACATCATGTTCGAACATTTTGGGTTTGAGTTACATCACAAGGATAGAGGGCTGTTCTACATTTCTAAGCATAGAATTTTCAGCCATAGTTCAGTGGGTTAGAGTTCTCACAATGGTGATAATGGTTGTTTCACACTATTGATCACACAGACTTTGGTTTGGTCCTTTAGGACAGCATCTGGTTGGAGGATTTGGAAAGATTGGGATCAATCTTCTTTGCTGGAGGTTGGTACAGTGATGAGATTCCATCGTCCTTTGTCGTTGGAGGTGCTTGCCGCATCATTTTGAGTGGGATTTCGTGCAGCATATGGTGGATTGACATGATTGATTGTGCACTTGTAATGATCAGTTTTCATGTCCATGGGAGCTCTTTCAGATTTAGATGGACATATGATGTTGGTGACATGATAAAAGACATTTATTCCTCCAGTTTTTGTTGGTGTGAGAGCGTGATGATATGGGATCTTGGCATTGTCATGTTTGGTGTTATACTTTATTAGGATCATGATGAGTTGCTTCACAGCTTTGGGCTTAATGATGTTTATATCAGAGTGGAAGCAGTGAAAGGTTGAAGGAGATACACACGGGAAGACATACCAAGGTCTTAGATTAGTTTGGGATCCAGGTATTGATTGGAACATTTGAGCATAACACAGATCTGATTCACATCTGATTGCTTGAGGACAAGCAATCTTGGGGTGGGAGGACTGCAATGTCCCCTTTTGTCCAAGTGATCACCTAGAGGAGATTATTAGCCAATAGGATAAATGGCTTTATTTAAGGGAATTAATTAATTAATTAAATGTTAAATAGTCCTAAGTCCTATGGGATTATTTAAATTTAATTGATTAGCAGCTGGACATGTTTTATTTAATAAAATGACTTTAGAATAATGCCAATGACATATTATAATGTAACGTCACTTTTAAAGGGAAAAAAGTAAATTACAAGAGAAATAAAATAAATAATTACTTTGGAAAAGAAAAAGCATTATAAAAAGAGGAAAAGGTGAAATGGGGATTTATTCTTAACTTGTTATTTTCAAAGAAACTTTTCCTTGAGAGCTTGAGAGCTTCAACTTGTAGGTTCAGTAAACCTAGTACAAAAAACCTGGAGGTTTTGCCTTTTGGATGTAAACCCAGATCAACCCACTTGGTGAATTCATCTCCGGAGTCACAGTTGCACATCATTGATCAGTTTTCGTGGAGATTTGTTGATCTATTATGAAAAATTTTAGAGGGTTTGTTATCTTATGTATGGAGGCATGCTGGGTATGTGTTACATGATGACATTGTGCATTTTCTGATTTGTAACAGTGGCAGGTGTTTGTAAACAGCAATACATTTCTATATCACAAGAATACCCATTTGCTAACTTCGATTCTTTGTATTTCATCAAATTAATTTTCTTGTCATTTTCTTGCATTTTAAATATACATGTTTGCATGTTGCAATATTACATTACGATGAAGCAAAACATGAGTAAAAATCAAAATCAAAATCAGATTTGAAGCATTATCAGAGTCTAGGATATTTCATTGTTCTCAAGCAATGTCATCATGATTCACAAAACATCAAACTGATTCAGACTCAAACCAAGACTCATTGCTGGGTTGTAAGTCAACCTAGGAGATCTATAGTACCATCCTCTCAAAGTGCTATCATGAAGGGTACCAACACAAGCAACCTCCTAGTAACCATTTGTAAGAAAAATAGTCAAATACTGCTAAGTTACTAGATCCTTCAATTTAGCCTTGGATCCTGATTCTAATGCAATTCTAATTCTGATTCCTTCCGGATTTTGGACTGGCATCCGGATTCCCTATGGGTTTGCAGAGTAGAACCCACAGGGAATCTGGATGCCTGTCCAGAATCTGGGCAGAATCTGGAGGAATCCACAGACACCCAAGGCTGTGGGCGCCCAAAAACAGGCCCCACATGCCAATTTTTTTGTTTTGAAATCTAAAAAACATCTAATTTCAACCATAAAGCATGCATTTGGTCGTTTGATAATCATTCATTCATCTCTCAAGCATTTTTCACCATTTTTGCTTTGTTCTACAGCTGTAGTATCTTTCTATGAATATACATGAACCAATTATATGTTTGAAGGTTTGAACCAATGATGAATGAACATTGAACATGTTACATGTATGAATCTATGAACACACACACACACACACACATATATTTGAATGAATGAACCACTGATGAATGAACATTGAACATGTTACATGTATGAATCTATGAATATACATACATACATATATATATGAAAACATCTATGTATATACACAACTCACACACACACACACACACACATATGTATGAAAATATCTATGTATATACCCGCAGTACTAGAATCCGTCCAATTTTTTTTTGTTGAATACGGGAATCCGAGTCCAAACCCGAATCTGTATTGGTACCAGGATCGACAACTTAGAAATACTGCATATGCTTAGTCAACTCCTCAGAGAATTTCTCTTCGAAAGGAACAAACCAATGCACCATAGAAGTAAACTCTAGAAAGTCAACATTGGCTCTCAATCCCAACAACTGCTGAACTACAATCCAATGTGATATGAGGGTTCCAAGACAATCTTAGAAAAGCACCACCACACTAATGCTGCGGTACTCTGACATAACTGTAAAACCATCATACTACACACTCCTCTCCAAGAACCCCCAAATGTAATTATCATCAAATCCCAAGCTAAGATACCTGCAAGGGCTGAAACCTATACCATGAAACATCTCTTGCTAAAGCATCCCAATAAGGTCCATAAATGCGATCCCTGTACCTAACATGATTGTTGGTAATTAGAAGAAATATCTACTCAACCCAAAACCATAATCCTTAGTATATCTCCTCAAAGTGCCATGCAGAATCATAGCTGCAAATGCGAACTCCTCCAAGCTTCTTGCAAATGGAAAGCAATCCTTTGCAAGAGTTCAACAAACACCAATATTACATCGCATGGATCTAATATGTCTCCTTTGTGTTGATCTGATACAACCATGAAGACTTTCAAAAACACTTATTATTCCAACTCTAAGGGTCACTGGATGATGAATCAAAGCATGCGGAAGTTCACTGTCTTGAACCAACACCGAGAGTAAACTACCAAAGTTTACATCACAAACCTTCGTAAGATGAACTCTGAATTTGGAAGGTCTGAAGAAGCCAAAAACCACTGCTGTTGAAAACTGAAATCAATGACGTAGAATACGATTTAAGCAATCTACACAAGGGATTACAGCAGTACCAATGGAATTCCCGAGTATAAGCACACGTTATAAGCATTGTGATGCACCAATGCAACAATGCTGCTGTGCT
Organism: Chamaecyparis obtusa; assembly: GCA_027943335.1. Lineage (NCBI taxonomy): Eukaryota > Viridiplantae > Streptophyta > Pinopsida > Cupressales > Cupressaceae > Chamaecyparis > Chamaecyparis obtusa. Next base: position 970,076 of record BSBK01004962.1, on the reverse strand, counting down.
GAAAATTCTAGCAAGCTCAAGAACAATGTTTGCAAACTTTTCAAAATCTAAAATGTAGAAGTCTTCTTGAATCAATTCTTCCCATGAAAAGGATACATTGTCATCACCAACTAGAATTGAAGTGTATGCATTACACCTCATCAACTTAAATAATTTGTGAAAAATCCCAGTTGTTGATCAGCTCCAAAACTCAAGACCAAACTTCGTGCAAGAATGATGCAACTCAAAGCAAGTACCAACAAGGAAAGATTCTTCAACTGAAATCATCAATTTGCATACCCAAGTTACCTTCAAGTTCATTATTTAGTAAGGAATGATGATGCCTCCCAATTTCACATTCCAAATGCAATCTTCTTCGATCTCCTCATTTGCACATTTCATATTTGGTGGTCTCCCAGGAGGGTAACCGATCACCTCATAAAGTGAACATAGATCAACATCAAGATGGAAACCACACTCCAACTCAAGTCCCAAATCTTCAACTTGATCCCACACCTTGTTATTTTCACCAAGTGCGATGCTACATCTGAGAGTTGTTCCATAGGCCAACTCAAAAAGTGGATTGTCATGAGCCATGCTAACACCCATTTCAAACAATGTGTTACCAATCAACACTTAGAATTTACTCTTCCAATCATGATCATGCAAAGAAGGTGATCTACTGTTGTGTTGCATGCCAAAATCAGAACTTTCATACCTGTCATCATTGACTCCATGGCTGTCCCAAATGCACTGTGCGGATGTGCCTCTTCATTATTATTCTCAGTAGTAAACCGTGGATCCAAATCATGAAATTCACCAAGCTTCTACTCAAAGTCAGCTTCATGTTAAATCAGATTTGTTCACAAGACCATCATCAAGATCAACACCATCAATTCCATCACAATCAAAAGGAAATTCATCTCATGTAGGATCCTCATAATACAAAGGTGCGGATCCCGTTTGTTAAAGAGCTGATTTCTTTGATCAGCAAAAATATGTTCAGTGTGCTCCTCAAGAGTGGTAGTCTCTCTAAGTAAGTCATTCTTGAAGTCAAAAAGACTGAAACTATCATAGTCATTCCTCTCCAAAGGCTTTATATGGATATCCAACCTGAATCCATCTGGATCACCATTAGTGGAAATATTTGAATTCGAACCCACGGCTATTGTTTTGTGTTTTCCTTCATGCATCAACGTATAAATGGTAACTGCATGCATGACTAATGAATTATCCTTGGTCTTATCAACAATTGTTGATCTAGAAAAATCTAGATCGTCATACCCACTAAACTCCATGTTATCACTTGAATCTTCTTGTTCCATCTTCATTTCAGAGTCTTCTTTTGTGCTAATTTCAATTTCAAATTCCTTTCGTGTACTTTGTTGCAGAGCATTTTGCCCATCTTTTGGCATACTTGACTTCATATATTGGTTCTTGTCATTGTCTTAAGATAGCCTTTAATGTTTGAGTCCTTCATTAGATGAGAGAGTGCTTGCATCAACTCAAATATAGACCTATCAGCTGTAGACATATTTCCATCTCTGTTATGCAACTGCTGAACTTCAACAAATGACTGCTACCCAACAGGTTGGCAGAAAAATCATGATCTGATACCACTAATGTTCAACCCTGATGCTTTTAAAGAACTTGCCAAACAATTCAACAGCAGTAGCATGCCAAATGGAAGGACAACTTAACAGTGCAAATAAGTGTTTCTTGCTGGTTCTAAATCTGATTTAAATTTTCAATGTTCAGTTGAATGTTCTTGAGGTTTTGTCATTGGAAACCAACATTACAACAATAATGGATGAAACAACTGAATCAATCAACAAGGTATTTAAATACCTCAATGAGCATTCAATGACAATCAGATGTGTTTCAGCAGTACAAATTGCAATCAGTCATCAGCCACATAAGATATTTCAATATTCAATAGCCCTTGCAAGCTTCCTAGGGCAGTGATAACATATTTATATTTTCTCAAACTCACCAAACACTTTAAATACGAACAGAAATCTGACACAACTTTACTCCTTTAAATAAATCTCTCAAAGTCTGAAATACTTCCTCAGAATATCTGCTGCAATGAAAAGAGGATCTGAATATGTAAATCATAGGGTCTAAACCTTCAAAAAATTACCCCTTGCTTCTCAATCACTAGTGAAAATCTCTGCAACCTCTCATTCCAAACTAGCAGCCTGAACAAGAAGATTATAAAATCCTCAAAATGCAGATTAAGCTCAGGAATGAGCACCCCACATGCTTCAACTCCAGGTTAGGCACTAGTCTAACAGGGGAAACTTGTCTTATAAAATAAAATATGCATGTCATTGCATATAATATATGAAAATGCATTGCTAGGTTGGAAGAAATCCAAGAAATCAATACCACAATCAGAAAACGACCCTTTTTGATGATATGTGCCAAAATTATTTCTCAGTGTATCTGGAATGGTATGAGCAGCCTTGGAAAAAGTCTTCGAACCCTCCTGAGTGGCTCATGAGTTTACTCATGTCTGCACCAAGGGAAGAAACTGGCTGGAAAACTCGCAAGAACTTGCCGATAACATGGTGGAATCCTGTGCACAAGGTCAAATGTGATAAGCACATGGTTTTGAATCTTGATGCATTTTTTCATGAACTTTTCATTTGGTAAACACGTTTTGGATGTGATTTTGTGCATTTTAATCCTATCCTCATGTAAACTGACTTCATAGTGGATTTGGGTGAGTGTAGAGCAGTGAATTTGATCAGGTAAGTTTTAAAAAATATTCATTTGGTTGATCTGTAACCTGTGGGGTTAGGGCCCACTGCCCATATATGAACAAATAAAAGAATAAAGACCGCTTCAGACCCACAAATGGAGGCCACAAAGAATAACCGACTGTAAAGGTCTGCCTTGGTCTGGTTTGTTTACTTGTTGGGGTAAACTTAGTATTGCACAGACATAGTACAGGAAATATAATAAACACAGAATGTATCATAGAATAATAAATACTTTCATTAATCATTCCATACTGGCAAGTACATTTACATCGTAATGATCATACAATCATATCTCTTGTCTAACCTCCGAGAGAGTATATAAAGTACCCGAAGGGTCACGACCGAAACGTCGTGACGTAACTGTCTAACCTCTCGGTCACTAACGACCGAGACTAACATAATACTTTATTAATATAATAACCGGTACATTCAAATATCCCGACAACATCATCCCGCCCCCAAAAAACAAGTCGTCTCCGACGACTTACAACAACAGGGAGATGAAATACACCACATAGATGAAGAAAATCATTGAGAAGGGGCAGAGGGGCGTCCCTGAAAAGATGAAGTGCCGCCCTCCCCATCAATGCTGCGTCCAGTAGGTCTTTTCCGTCACATCCCATTCCTCTCGTGCCTACACCAAACTTGTCTCCAAAACATACTGTTCAGCTATAGCCTCCGCTAACACCATACTGTCTCCCTAGCCAATCTGACCTTGATAGCCACTCATGCCAACTTCTCTGCTTCCAACTCCTGGGTACGCTGAGCCAAGTGTTGCTCTACTGCCTCCAACTGGGTGGTCAGCTCCTCCCGAGCTCTCTATGCATCCACCAAGACAGTCTCACGTCCAGCCAACACCTACTCCAAGTGCCTCAAAGCGTAGTACCCCTCGTGAAAGACTTGCTCCAGTGCTCTCTTCACCTCCGGCATGCAAACACTCCATGCCTGTAGCAGCTCCGATCTCATCAACAGGTCACTCTCTCCAAGGGCTGATAACTGAACCGACTGGGGGTCTAGGGGGCAACGCCCCCAGCGGGGTCGAGGGGTAGCGCCCCCGCGGGGTCCTGGGGCAGAGCCCTAGGCGCGCTCCCTGTCGCGGTACAGGGCGGGGTCGAGGGGCAGCGCCCCCGCCGCCAAGACCAAATTAGCACTCTCAAACCCACACAGAAGTCTATGAAACACACCATTTTGTGATTTTCTTCTGATCCCATACTCTTTTCTGTAAAGCGCTTATATTTTCCTTACTACCTCATTATGCCCTTCCCTTTGGTACCATAAGTTACTCATTTTGAACTGTTTTGATTTGTCGTCGTTTTTTTTTTTTTTAAATCTTCTCCTTGTTGCCAGTCCTTCCTTGCCGTCAAGAACTAAATTCTTCTGTACTCTTTTTGATTTCCAGACTTATTCCTTGCCGTACGAAATGCTCTTAGTGCCGTACGCTTGCTCTTGTACACCTTTTAGTGCCGTACGCTTGCTCTTGTTTCGCCTTCCAACTTTTAATTTGCCAAAGAAGGCCGTACGGTTCAGCTTTTATTACTTTCGAGCTTCTCTTAAAATTGCCGTACGTTGTTTCCTATGTATTCTTCCTTCAACCGTATGGTTGTAACTTTGCAATTCATATAGCTTCTGCATGGTCTTCACCTAAATATGAAACCTGCCGTACAATATCTTTATTAATGAAATGGCCATACGGACATCTCCCTCCTTTTCCTTTCCTTTGTTTGGCCGTACGCTACCTTTTTTCTTTGCCTATGATGTCCGTACGGTTAAATACTCATTCCCTTCGAACTTTGAAAGTTGCCACTTACTACTCATTAAAACTATTACCGTACGGTCATTTTTGCTTGACCTATGCCTTCGTCAAATCACCTTCAAACTTATAAACTTGTTGTACGGTTATCATTTTGGACTTATACTAACCGTACGGTACCTTTTCTAAGCTACTTTCGTTTCTCCAAGTTGTCGTACGGCCGTACGGTTTCATAAATATGTCTTTGGCTATAATTTACATCTTTGTTTAATACTTTTATGTCTTCGCACCTTATGTCTTCGTTCAGCATGTTATGTCTTTGTTCACCATGTCTTCACTCAATATGTCTTCGTTCACTATGTCTTCGCTCAATATGTCTTCGTTCATTATGTCTTCGCTCAATATGTCTTCGTTCATTATGTCTTCGCTCAATATGTCTTCGTTCATTATGTCTTCGCTCAATATGTCTTCGTTCATTATGTCTTCGCTCAATATGTTATGTCTTCGTCTTCGGACTTTATGTCTTCGGATTTTATGTCTTTGTCTTTGGACTTTATGTCTTCGTCTTCGGAATTTATGTCTTCGTCTGTTGTTTTTTTTTATGTGCTTGCTTGCCTTCGCTCCCAAGTTGCCGTACTGCCATACAGCCTTTATTGCTTCGTTTCAATTTTTTTTTTTCATTTTTCAAAAAAAAAAAAAAATTCAAAAATTTTTTTCAAATTTTTTTTTTCCTCCACCGTACGGTCATGCATAGCCGTATGGGTGTTTTTCAATTTCCTGTCTGGAGGCTTCTCTGGTCGCCCGTGCGGATGGCTCTCTGGTTGCCCGTGCGGATGGCTCTCGGGTCCCCTGCATGACCACTTGAGTCATTTTCCATCCTCTCGGTTGCTCTATCCCTCCTCTCTGGTCCATCCTCTCCAGGGAAGGTTTCAATTTGGTCCTGTTGATGGCATCATGTATCCGTTCGTCGAAAGTCCACAAAGTGTGCAGCCGTTCCCTCTCCCTGTCACCGAGTCTATTTCCAATGGCAATCCAAAGGCTTGGAACCATAAATTCTACCAGGACCATGGTCTCTTGCCCATACATCAGAAGAAGGAGAATCAAGATTTTGAAGGCTATAATCTTCCACACAGGATTCCAGTCGTCTCTCATGACGATGGTTTTCGGATTTCTCTCATCCCCGAGGTTTATTTCTTTCGACTTTGCTTCTTTGTACAAGATGGGTTCCTCCTTGTTTTTAGACTGGTGTGCGGGTACGGTGTCCATTGTAGCTTCTCCTTCCTTATACTCCCCGTACTTTGGAGGATATTTAGCTAGCTCCTCTTCGTCGACGCTTAATGCATTACAGGAGGGTGAGAACATCTCATAGTCCTCTTGCTGCCAATGGAACAATCCATTTAGTGAATCTGTGTCATCCTCCGAACGGCATCCTCCGAGTTTTAGTATGCCTTCGGCATCCGAATCCATCCCCTCTCTGCCTTCGTCTCATGGGTTATTCTCCCCTTCAGATTCAGATCCCGAGGAAGAGGCAAGTTCCTCGCTCACCAACTGTGTCCGGAGATCAATAGTAAACTTCTTGCCTCCGCTCTCCATCGAGAGTGTATTCCGCTTCCAGTTGTGGTTTGCCTTCGCTGCCACCAGCCATCCTCTTCCGAGTATGGCGTCATACCCTTTCTGTTTTAATGGGATGACCACAAAGTTGAGCACAAATGGTTGTGTACCCACGGTGACTTGTTGTGCCATCAACGTGTCGAGGGGTTTAATCCCGTGCTGGTCGGCACTTAGCAGATTAAACGTAGGTGGCCACAGAGTGGGCTTCCCTAGCTTTTTCCATGTGTCCTCTGGAAGGACGTTTACCCCAGATCCGCCGTCTACTATAGTATCCATTAGGATGGTGCCCAGGATGCCCATCTCCACCACGGCTGGATGTCTGCCATTGTTGACGGTAAGCACAACTGGATTTGTTGCCGAGTTTCCCGGTACGGAAGCGTCCGTGTGTCTCGGTTTGGGTTTATCAACCTTTGTACCCAACAACACTGTCCCCAATTGAGGCATGGTGTATAGGAGGTCCTCCAGCTTGACAGGCACCTCCAGTTGAAGCATCTGCCGTACAATGTTCCTCTCCGCATCTGTGCAGTAGGGTTCGGATGATTCGTGTGTCTCTCCCCGTTGGGCTTTCATCGCCCTTTCTATTTCCTCCCTTGCCTCCGCCATTCTCTGCTTCTCCGTTCGGAGATGGGGGTAGCGGGCTTCCTTCGCTTGCCCTCGAGTAAGAGCAAGTATAGCTTCTTTAATCCATGTGTTGCCTTCGATATCAATCAGATTGGCCCCTACGCCAGACTTCGGACAATCGGCATCTTCATGGTTACCGGGCCCACACCACCGACATAGCTTCTGAGGGGCATCATTATTACTACATTCCCTTGCGAAGTGACCCCACTCGTTGCACGCCCGACATTGAATCATTGGGCGTCCCTTCGCATCATACTAGACTCTGCTTCGGGTGGAATTATTATTATTCCCTCTTCCACCTCCTCAGTTTCCCTGATAGCCTCCGGAAGATGCGTTATTGTTTGAATCTGAGGTGGAAGGCTGCTCCTGTGTATAGAGCACTTGCTGGTTACGCGCCTTCAAATTGTATGGGCATTCCTTTGTAGAATGTCCCATAATCTGGCAGATGTCACAGAATGCCTTCTTGGGACAGGCACCCTTCGTGTGGCTGCTCTCCTTACAATCCGTGCACCACAGTTCATCATCCTTGCTTGTTGTCCCCTTCATTGTCTTAAACTCTTTTAACATCCGTTCCATATCCTTCTGAAGGGCTGTAACTTTCTTCTTCGGCTTCTCGTCGCTGCTACTCTCCTCTTCGGACGTATCGTCTTCGGATGACGAAGATCTATTCTTCTTTTTGGCCGTCTTATTTTCACTTTCCAGGTCCATGGCCCGGTTGTATGCATCATTGTAGGATGTCGGAGGCACAATTTTCATCTTCCGTCGTAGTTTAGGATTCAGGCCCTCGACAAACCACCTCTTCTTTAGGCCGTCAGCCAGTTCGCTTTCCATCTTTCCGACTAATTCCTTTAGCCGGCGGCCATACGCTCGTACGGTCTCCCTCTTCCCTTGCTTCGTTCCATAAATCTCTGAGAATATCTCATTATCATCTCGTAGTAGCCGGAATTCCTTCTCAAATCCCTCCTTCAGGTCATCCCATGTGGTTATGTTCGTTCTCTCTAGATCCGCGTACCAGACAATAGCCACGCCTCTCAGTGTGGCGGGGAACTGCCTCATCCATTCGTTCTAGTCAGTCACCCCGTTGGCTGCCCAGATGGTTTCACATGTATGGCAATGCCGTACTGGATCGTCCTTTCCATCATCGTGGAATTTTGGCAACTTCTCCTTATGTGCCGCCATGGTTGGTCGGGCTGATTTTGGTTGTTGCGTCCGCGGTGGATTTTGTGCTCCTGCACCGCCTGTGCTAGAACCGGCACCCATGTTCCCTCGGCCGATTACTAATGGTACTTGTATCTGTGTAGCGGGTGGAATCGTATTGTGTGGAGTCGTTGGCTCCAATGGCGGGTTCGCCTGCGCATCCCGTGTGTCTTCGGTCGTACCTTCCCGTGTGTCTTCGATCGTACCTTCCCGTGTGCCTTCGATCGTACCTTCCCGTGTGCCTTCGGCAATGCGCTCACCTTCGTAGTTCCCTTCCTCTGCATGCCACGTGCGGTTCAAGTCTTCAAACTAGTCTCGCTCTTCTTGAAGCAAGACTTGTCTAAGTCGTGTTTCTTCGAGTAGTTCTTCTCTACTCCGCACTCTCCAATGTTCCGGCAAGATGAACGATTCCCAGTCGGCCCCTGCACCTTCCGTACCACTTCCGGGGTTCCCTTCGGGCAACCCTCTGGCAAGCTGGTCTTTGGCAAGTTGCCTCAGCCTACACCGACATTTACGCTGTTGCGCGGAGATCAAAGCCTTCTGTGCAGCTTCCACTTCGTCATCTCGTGCCTTTTTATTTCTATCTTTATTTAAGACATTGGGCATAAATCCTTCCCTCAACTCTCTTCCCAAGTACGTCTAGGCAACGGCACCAGATGTTTGCCCGCTGGGGTAAACTTAGTATTGCAGAGACATAGTACAGTAAATATAATAAACACAGAATGTATCATAGAATAATAAATACTTTCATTAATCATTCCATACTGGCAAGTACATTTACATCGTAATGATCATACAATCATATCTCTTATCCAACCTCCGAGAGAGTATATAAAGTACCCGAAGGGTGACGACCGAAACGTCGTGACGTAATTGTCTAACCTCTCGGTCACTAACGACTGAGACTAACATAATACTTTATTAATATAATAACCGGTACATTCAAATAACCCGACAACATGGTTGTGTTTGTATTTTTCTTTGGTTTGATTTGTTTTGGTTTCCAGATTGTACTCAGTAATGGAATCAATACATAGACATTAACCATGTAATATATCAAAGTTTATGCAATAACTCATTGCAAACAAAGTACTAACACCAATGCATTAATCTCAGATTTCTTAAGACTGTTTAAACATTACAAAATCAGATATGAATGAGGTTGCAGACCTGTTAGTCTTCAAATACAATTATAAGTATTCAGTGATTTTGTTGCTCCAGCTTCAATACTGTTCGCTAATGCATTCCCAGCTTCACCAATCTCTTAAACTTCAGGCGTCTCATCAAATAGGGCCTCCAGATTGCTTCCAATGCATACTCAGAGATATATGAGTTGATTTAAGTTGCTGCTGTTAACTCACAGTCTGAGATGCCCCAACAGCTCACAATATCCACTGAAAATGACAGCAGCACCCTTCTTAATGATTCCCTGTCTGGTATGGCTCAGTTCTGGATGATCTCAGGCATGTAACAGAGGTTGTTCTGAATGCATTTGATCCTCTTCAGCTTATACGGCTTGCCCTAGGTCTGTATGGTTCCTCCAAACGGATTCCACACTTCACACAAAGGTTCCTAGTAGATTCAGCAGTCCCAGACTTGAAGCTCATTCGAAGATCCTTCTGATTATATCTCTCAACAGCAAGAAGAATGCTAACATAGAGGGTTTTCATCCTCCAAGTCCTTGAGAGAAAATCTTCACAACTTCGTCAAATTTATATATTAAACAAGCATTCTAAAAGAGAGCTTTTCAATCTCTTTTATAACACTTTCTAAGAGCTCATCCACTCACCTTGTCAATGTGGGATAAACAAAATCACTTTTTTGCCCTTTCCTATTTTTCCAAGATTTTTGTTTTTTCGCCCCTATTTTCGTGCGATTGCTTTTTCCTTAATATTTCACATACCATTTAACATGGTTTTCCTTCAACTTAAGTCTCCAATCACTTTTTTATATCTCCAATGTAAAATACAATAAATGGAACCTTTTAATTTAAATATTTCTCACAAACTATAAACAATGCATTAATAAAGTTAAATAATTAAATTTATCTTTATAAAATAACTTTATTAACGTACAATCAATCATATTAATGATAAATAAAACTTATTGTTGATTTTAAACAATTACCATCGACATGTCACTGCTATTGGATGTCCAGTCATGCCCAGAATGACTTAATATAAACAACATGCCCAAAACTGCCTCAAATCACCTTGGAATGAACTGCAACCGAAACTTCCTAGGCCAAATGGCCTTTAAGTCCCTTTTATGTCTTGGTTAGTGTACGAGACTATGGGGAACTAGGCTAACGACAACATCATGCTGTGAGCACTAGAAAGGGGACATTGCAGTTCGATCTTCCCAAAATTGCTTGTTCTCAAGCAATTTGAACTCTAGATGCTGCAAGATCTGATCACTCTCCCACGTAGCATCTTCAACTGGTAGGTTCCTTCACTTAACCAAATATTCCTTAATTGTCCTCCTTCAGAGTGTCCTCTCCTTGGCATCGATGATTGCCTCAGGAACCAATATCGATTTCCCCTCTTCATCTAGGAGTGACAATTCTATTGATGGAACTACATTATGGCCTAAAGCCTTTTTAAGCTTGGAGACATGAAATACATTATGCACTTTACTACTAGCTGGCAACTCTAGCTCGTAGGCCACCTTCCCAATGCGTTGAGTGACTTTGAATGGACCATAAATTTGTGGCTTAAGTTTCTCAACACCACTCTTCTTCAACGAAGATTGTTTGTAAGGGTGGAGTCTTAGATAAACCATATTGCCAATCTCAAAATTGCACTCAACCCTGTGCTGATCAACATATGCTTTGAAACTGTAGGCATAATAAGGCACTCTTGCCCACTCCACCTCATCATGTCTGAACAATTGCTCCATCCTCCTAAGTGAGACCACCTTGAGTGCACAATCTGATAAGCCCTTGAGTATCACTTTCCTACCCTGGTGTTCAAATTGCATCTCCATTTTCTCCAAATTAAAAGTGAACTCAACTAGTGACTTCATCCAGGTAATTCCAAGAATAACATCATAATCTCCCATATCCACTTCATAAAAATTGCCCACAATGTCACGATCATCCATCTGCATGTGAAGATTGGTAATCACGAGAGTATTGTGTAGCTTATGCCCACTAGCCACAATGACTCCGAAGCTCTCACGCTCCTTTGTCAGAAGACATTTCTTCTTAACCAAACTCTCTGAGATGAAATTATGAGTAGCCCTTGTGTCAATCAATGTAACAACTCGCTGCCGTTGTATCATACTCCTCACCTTAAAAGTTGTTGCCTGCTTAGTACCAGCAAGTTGTGCAATAGTTTTTTTCACCACCTGACTCCTTACCTATTGTGTTTTTCTCTTTGCTTCCCTTAGAATCAGATTGATGTTCTGCATCCTCTGATGCTGATTCCTCAGCTGAAAAGTACTCAATTTCTATTGCTTTTGCTTTGATTGAACATTTGTGTGAAGGGTCCCAAGCATAGGTACACCGCCCTGGGGGATGGGGGAACAGGGGGATAGAGGGGCCTCAATTTTGGGACGGTGGGGGGACGACGATGGGAGATTGGGGGGGGGAGTGTATATACTATACATGTGGTACTTAAAATGCTAATTATGCAAAGATGTATAATAGTATAAGACATAAAGATGTAAAATCATTGAACATTGAACATTGTATTGTGATTGATCATTGAACATTGAACATTAAACAATAAATTTTAAATACTCCAATCAGCAAATGGAAGAGTTCTATTATATAAATAATAATAGTAAAGCCAAATACTAAAGTCTGATAGCAAAATTAAAAACTTGTATTTCTTTTTGACGTCACTTTTTTGGCTTGCCATGATGGGGGACGTCTGGGCATCCCCCAAGGGGTTGAGGGATGCTTAGGCCTCCCCCTGTCCACACCGGGGATGCCAGGAAGTCTCCGTGTCTCCTTGGTAACGGTGGCAGGACGGTAGTGCCGCTGGGGACGTCGGAACGCTGTCTCCCCGTCCTCGGTCCGTCCTTGTTCTGAGAAAGCCAGGGATTTTGGGGGCGGGACGCGTCCCCGAGTTACTATGGTCCTAAGACTCTCTACAATGGAAACATAGTTTCCTCCTCCTAAGATCATTTAACTGCTCGCTTTCCAAACGGTTTGAATCTTTCTTTTGCTGATGATAATCCTTTTGGAAATGTTTCTTATCTTTCTCCTTTTTTGATGGAAAACCCTTTGAATGAAATTTATCCTTTGATAACAAAGGTTCCATATCCCTTGCCTTTTTGTAGGCTTTCTACAATGTTGAAGGATTAAGACCCTTGATCCATCCCTTCAGTGGCTCTGCCAAACCATCCATAAGCAAAACCAATAACCTCCTTTGTGAATTATCTGTAACCATAACTAAAAGCCTCTAAAACTCCGATATAAATGTATCAACTAAACCCCATTGTTTAAGCTGAGTTAACTCTTTGAAGTGCAATTCAAGATCTTCTTTATCAAAATGCTCATTCAAGCTCTCAATAAACTCAACATATGAGGTGATCTGATCATGCCCCAATGTGACCATATCGTGATGCCATTGCTAGTTTGCCAAGCCATCCAGATGTAATGCAACAAATTTAATGGCTTCCTCCTTTGGCATCGGGTTTAGCTGGAAGTGTCTACTTCCTGCACCCAAGCATTGGTCGTAGTTTTTTCGGATCCATCGTAGTAGGGTAATGTGAGCTTGCTCACTTTCTTCTGCAAATCACTATGTGTGAGGAAAATGCTTCAGTCTAACATCCATGTACTCCCTGAAAGAGATAGCTGCTTGAAATTCTTCTCCTCCATTTTCCGAATCTTGACAAAATTGAGCCTGTAACTTCGTAATCTGTGGCTCATCCTTGGGTTGTATCGGAGCTCTAGGTAGGAAGGTAGCTATAAGTGACCTTGAACTAACTATCCTCGCTGATCTAGTTGCATGGCCAAAATTATCAACAACTTGTCCTCCTCCATTACCATCATTCTATCCATTATGCCCGCCATTGTTACCTCCATTACTTCCACAGTTGTTTCAAAGATGCCAAAACAAAACAACGCAAAGTTCGATATCTCTTAGTACAAAAATGGCTGTTTCCCCATTTCTCTTTTTTAGAGCTCTTATCTACCTTTTCTTCCTCTCTTTACCCTTTATTAGCCTATAAAAAAGCCTATATGTAGACAAAAACGAGGCTTTTCATTTCAATAATGGTCTTCGAAAGCGACCTGTAGCAAGAAAAGAACTTTGAATAGAAACAGTTTTAGAGTTCAAAATTTTTCATTATTGCCACAAACTTCAAATAGATTCCTTGCATCTTAAAACAAGAAAAAGTTATCCTGCCCTGGGCGCAAGAGCTCTATCCGCATTGAGCTGTATTTCCATGAAAAGACTGTGGAGTTTGGTGTGCCTTTTTTCTTCTTCTAGGATGAAGGTCACTCTCCGATATTCAACATAACTAGTTTTCTCCATCCATGTGACCGAAAGTAGCTGAGAGACAATGTCAGTTTGTTTTACTTGAGGCCAATTCAAGTTGGGTTGGACAACGGGCATTGGTTCTTCATTCCAAATTTCATTATTTGTAGGAAGCCCCTTTCTAATAAATTCTTTAGCTATCATTATGAAAAAGATTGAGTTCGGAAATGCTACCGCATTTCTTTGTAGTCACGGCTTTAAGCTCATTTAATTTTGGCGATAGATAATAATAGCGTTCTATTTGTAAATTGTGTTACCACCTCAATAAATTTACTTAATTATGCTTTCTATTTAAGAGTTGTACTTTCCCAGGATTTGAAAAGACTATGCTTTGAAAGATGTGCCACACAATATAGTTGGAGAGTCCGTTGGTGGTGTGAACTTTCTCTCTAATCAATAGAGCCTAGGTTTGATTAGTGCCCCGACTCACTAACTACCTAGGAGTTGGTGTAGAAAATGTTGTATGGCTGGTGATTGGCGGTTGCTCTGATGCTTCAAATTGCTATAAAAGTAGGGTAGTTCGGGGATTTACCTGACCTCCTGACAACTGAGGGAAAATATGGTCGATGAGGTTGGGGATTTTACAAACCTTTGGCTGGATGAAAGTTGGGTATGGACACTAGCAACTTGGGCCGACTAGGTGTCTAGAGGTATCGAAGGGGCCGACAATGAAGGGTTGAGCTAAACAAAGAGTTTTAGATCAGGGCTCAAATTTTAGGACCCCCCCCCCAAAAAAAAAAATGTTTCAAATTTTGGGGTAATAGTTTCAAACGACATATTGCAAACCAAGTGAAGCTTTAAAGAATTGTCAATCAACAATGATGACTTAGGTAAATAAATTATTGAAAAGTTGTCTAATAATGAGTTGGTTGAGTGAAAATCTACCTTCTTTTCTAGTTTCTATGGTGGAGTTAGCCACTAATAATGAGGGACAACTTCAATCTACCCTTGGCTTAACCCTAGAAAAGGTCCACCTTGGAAATGTTAAAAAGAATAAAGACAAAAAGTTAATTAAACAATAATTAGCTAATTGCAAAATATCGACATCTTTCATAAACATCAACTCTTAAAATATAAAGGAACTTCCCTCCAAAGACAGTGTCTCCATTCCTCTTTTGTAGAAATGCCTACAATTAGGTTGGGGCAAAAGGACTGTCTTTGGCATACCCCTGGACATGGGAAGTCAGGAGAATAGTAAAAGGTTTCTTCAAGCATTAACAATATTATGGAGTGCACTATGGGCGATCGGACTAGCCCCTCTCTTCAAATTGATAAGCACTCTCAACATCTAATTTGTGACGTTTCTCCCTTGAGTATTACTAGGGAGTCTAAACCATGTTTGAAATATGAGGTATCCAGCATGCCAAATGAGTTAAATAATATTGATAATCATATCTTTGGGTTAGAGAAGTGTAAAATCCCCTACTAGTTTTGTCCCCCAATTTCATCACAATTTTCACATACACACATTGGCATTCTGTCAAACACTTGTACAACCATATCATTCTATAATATTTACTTATCTCACAAAAACATTTCAATAAATACTTTGTATGCAGCCTCTTGAGACAAGAAAGCCCACTGTACTGAACTTGAATTAAGCCGTTTGCCATTACAGATTTGCAAAAGCTACGGCCATATATTTATTACGGTTTCATACAAACATTTGCTTCATTCTGGTATATAAAATCCCAAAGACAATTTATTCTAAATGATGGCACAACTAATTCGAGCTTTATAATTCTGGTTCAAGAACATTTGAGTGCAATTTACATTCATGGATGCCCCCTTTTATTGCCAACATTCAGATTTATACAATAGTGAATAGTACAAAAAGTAACATTCAATATATTTCCAAAAAGTTTGACAGAACAATAATTATGCACTTGGAATCGTTTCCATCTTTAGATGTCTCCTACCGTCAGGGGTATGCAAACGAAATGCCAAGCTTGCGATTTGACTGGGACAATCCTTCGTGTTGAACTGGGACCTGACGGTATTAGTATTTCTTCTGCTCTAAGCCGACAATGGTTTCTGCCAATATATGGCCTTCTAGTCTCCTAGGGAACCAAATAACTGCAAGCCTGAAAATACCTCATCCGTGTCTTTGGTGGCACCAAGTTACATTAAAATCCAATGGAAATCTGCTTGCAAATATCTCCTACTATTTGAAGGTTGCAAATGGAAAGTCGTCCCGAGCTGGTTTGGAGTCCACGTGACTGGAAATATCACCACCTTGGCCTCCTGAATGTCTTTGTATCCTTGCAACACACGAAACAACAAATCTTCTATTGAGAAATCCTCCGCTTAGTCTCCAGCTTTCAATTGGCTTCAGCAACGTGTCATTCCAGAGTGCGAACCTTATAGTATTTGATAAATGTATTTTGTAGAAACCCTCATTGTCTTTGACTTGCTCACCCCCTTTATTGAGATTATTGAGTGTATACAACTCCTAACATTCGTCGGCTCCATCTTGCGCTGGACAAGCATTGCCAGGTGTTTCTATCTTTATTCTTCCACACCAAGTTGAACAGTAATGCAAATCATCCCACCCGATATTGGGTTGTAGAGGATGTCCTTCGAACTCCCGTGCTTATTTCGAATTGGGGTCGCCAGAGCTCAACGTGTCTTCCTATCAAGGATTCACTTTATGTAATGGAATAGGACCATTACACCGTGGATTTGCTATTTTATACTTGCTTCACCAAGATTTCATTCTAAAATCATTGTTTATGCTTTCTATCATTCGTCACCTCCAAGCAAAATATCAGACTATTTGCATATTATTACGATCACTAGACTAGGTCTTTCACTAGTGAATTGATCTCTCGGATGCAGTTCCGAGTACAAATGAACAATTACCATTCAAACTCCAACCCCCTTTCATCATTTGAAACATCCTTCTTAAAGGAAGAGATTCCCGTAGGCAATTTATTCTAAAACTATAACTTAATCTCTTCATTAATTATTTAATATTAGTTTATGCTGTAAAGACTAATATTAAATAATTAATATTATTTATTGATATCTTACTTAAGGAAGAATAATTATTTAGAGGACATTACAAAAAGAAACAAATTATACATAATCTTGGCAATGAGGAAGATGTAGTAGTTAAAAATAATAAAAACTTAATTGTTCTTGATACTCAGAAGGAACAAATCATTACCCCAAAGCATGAATTAATTAACACTATTGGTAACCAAGATGCAGCATTTGAATCTGTGGTTGAAATTGGTAACTTGCCAAGTGGTGACATGCTGGCTATCACGAGTCCATAAAACCTCCATGTTAACTTAATTGAATCATTTAGTGAAGATAAGAATGTTTTAGGTAGTGGATGGATTAAAAGTAGGAAAAATAGAAGGAAATATAATAAAAGAGAAAATAATTCTCCAATCCTAAGAGGTTTGGAAAAGAATCTAGCATCCCTAAGTGATTTGATAAGTTCACAACTCTTGGATTATTGTATGAGTTGAAATATGAGGGGGTTGGAATCCCCCAACAAAAAACACATTGTTAGATGGTATATCAAACAAATTAAATTTAAAGATGTGATCTTCTTACAAGAAGTAAAAGCATTAAAACTTTCCCTAGAAACAAACTTTAGATTCATATGGAAAGACGCCTCTCAATTTTGTGCCTTAGATGAGAGGGGCGAGTTGTGGGGTTGGTCTTCATATGTTACTGAATATGGGATACCTCCTTGCATAGGGGTTATCTTGGAAAAACATTATAGGGAATTTGGGCTATGTGCAATTCATGCATCTATTGACCACCTAGGATGAATAGAGCTATGGAAGTGGATATATGAACTTCAAGATACCCCTTGGATCATTGGAAGTGACTTTGATATGATAGAGAATCAAGATAAAATTTGTGGAAATAAGATGGAATGGAAGGAGAATTGAGAAATTCTTATGGTACAAGATGAAGAATAAATTAAACCTTTTTGACCCCTTGGAAGGATGTAAAAAAGACTAACACATTTATTGGTGTAACAAACAGCAAGGGGCAAGGAGGATTTAGTGCAGGCTTGACAGATTCTACACATGGGATACCTCCTTGCATAGGGGGGGGGGGGGGGTTGGTCTTCATATGTTCCTGAATATGGGATACCTCCTTGCATAGGGGTTATCTTGGAAAAACATTATAGGAAAGTTGGGCAATGTGCAATTCACGCCTCTATTGACCACCTAGGATGAATAGAGCTATGGAAGTGGATATGTGAACTTCAAGATACCCCTTGGATCATTGGAAGTGACTTGAATATGATAGAGAATCAAGATAAGATTTGTGGAAATAAGATGGAATGGAAGGAGAATTGACAAATTCTTATGGTACAAGATGAATAAATTAAACCTTTTTGACCCCTTGGAAGGATGTAAAAAAGACTAATACATTTTTTGGTGTAACAGACAGCAAGGGGCAAGGAGGATTTAGTGCAGGCTTGACAGATTGTACACAAACAAAGACATCTTTAGCTTTGATCAATTGGATGATGGAGGTAGACTCAAGTTTATTCCACATTCTTTCATAGACCATCACCCAACTCAATGTAGGCTTATTTTAGGTGAATGCAAAGATAATAGATCTAATTAAGGGGATCCATTCGTTTTGAATACTAATCTTCTAAAAGATTACCTTGAGAGAAATAAACAAGTGGTTGTTGGAGGGCCATAATCCCATAGAAAGAAGGGATTGCAATGTTTAAAGTTGGGATAATATGTTTCAAATCATTGGGAAAAATGGGCTCTTAATTCTAGGAGGATGGAAGGGGAGTTGCAAAAATCTCTCCTCAATTTGAAAGAGGATCTTCAAAAAGACCTAGAGATAGCAAATTGAATGAAGAGTTAGTGAATGTTAAAAAGAGTTTGAGAAGATTTCAAACACAAAAAACCTTAGGTCTAGGAGCTCATGCCAAATTAAACTGGCTCAAAAATGGTGATAAAGGATCAAAATTCTTCTTCAGATGCATTAAAAGCAAGGCTGCAAGAGAGAAGATAGGCAACTTATGGTAAAATAAGAGGATAAATGAGGACCCAGTTTAAATTAAAGATCTATTTTGTAAGTTTTATAAACACCTCATCTCCACAAAAGGTGATAACCCTAAAGGGCACAAAGCTAGAGAAAAATGTAAAAAAATAATTCCAAAATTACTATCAAAGGACATTGTGGATGAGCTTGATTTGGTGATTTCTAAAGATGAGAAAATAAATGCAATAAAAAAAATTAAACAATGATAAATTCCCTGGGCTTCATGGATTTCCAATTGAGTTTTACAAGAAAAACTTGGTCTGGATTGCGGATGACTTACATCAGGTTTATCTTGAAGTTATAAATAAAGGTTCTTTAGGCACTAATATTAATAAGGGCATTATTAAACTTCTTCGAAAGGAGTGGGACAAGTCTTGAATAAAAAATTGGAGACCCATAACTCTTCTAATGTTTCCTATAAGATTCTAGCCAAAGTTCTTGCACTCAGACTGGTTAATACTTTCCGAGATCATCATTTCTAGTTGAGAAGCTATGGAATGAGCTAGAAACTCGAATCAAAATGGTGGCATTTTATTGTTAGACTTTGAAAAAGCCTATGATAGAGTGGAGTAATCTTTTCTATTAACGACATTAGAAGCATTTGGCTTCCCAAAAGGATTTTGTCAATTGGTCAAAACTCTCCTAAAGCATGGTAGTGCACAAATTGATATTGATGGCACCCTTTCAGATCCATTCTTGCTGAAAAGAACAATTAAATAAGGGTGTCCATCAACCCCAACTCTCTTTGTTATTGCATCAGAGACCATTTATTATATTCTTAGGGATGAATCCTTCTCTCCAAAGCCAAGAGGTATCTCTCTTCCCAATGGGGGAAGAGATGTTGAATGTTCAATTTGTTGGTGATACTAGCATGTTAGTGGAGCTTAATGAAAACATTGTTTCTTTCCTGATGAAAAGATGGAGGTCTTTTGTGAGGCCTTTGGAGCGAGGTTGTCTAATACCAAAACAATCATGCTTAGTTGGAAGTGTGACCCTCTTGATTGGTTATAAAAAAATGAGTTTCAATGGGCTGGAGCTAACTTGATTGTTAGGTATTTAGGCATTCCTTTTGCTATCGACCCTTGCTTGAAGGAGATGTGGGATTGGATAAAGAACAAACTTGATAGGAAATTGTGCCAATTGAACAAACAATTCCAGTCCTTAGCTGGTAGACTTCAAATCTGCCAATTTTTTTATCATTCTACAATCTTCATTACTCTTATGGATGGATGTTTAATAGTTACCATATGAATGAGATCCAAAAAAGGATCAGATAGTTTCTTTGGTCTAATGGTAGAGGCAATAAAAAGAAGAATTCTGCAAAATGGACTTGGTTTTGCAGTGAAAATCTAGAGGAGGGCTAAGATTAAGAGATATGAAAAATTATGGTATTTCTCTTGCTAATAAATGGATAATCAAGACATCAAAAGGACAAGAACCTTGCAAAGTGCTTATTAGAAATAACATTCAAAATGCTATTCCTAAACAAGCAAGAAATTGGAAGTTTGTGCCTATGTATGTCGTACTCTTTGGTAGTTTTCCAAGTACTCTAGTAGGGTCTAATGTCTTTAAAAGTATTTGGAAAGCTTGGGAAAAAATAAGAAAAAATGGGAGAAATGGGCAATTTTTGACCCTCATCTAGTTGCTTTAAACTCAAAAACATCCATTTGGTGGAATCTTACTTGCGAAGGTAAGCCACTTGCTCTCGTGGGAGGTTGTTCAGCTAAAGCCTAGCACATTGAAGGAATTCGATGCTCTAAACACATTATTAGTCATAATTGTTGTCGGCATAAATGTATTAAATGTATGTACGGGTGTAATTAAGTTATGTTATGTTAATCTTGGCAATTAGTAACCGAGACCGTTACGACGTGACGTTTGGTTGTGTCCCTTCGTAGACTATATGTATACACTTGTTCCTGTGTTGTAGACACGATTGAATGTACAAGTTCTTATGATTATGAATGAAATAGCCTATTGTCTTCTATGATGCGTACTTGAATATCTGAGTGTGTTTACGTATCTGTCTGTTACCCCATGAGGGTAAACATTTGGCGCCGCTGCGTAACCAGAGAGTGCTCTATACACAGGAGCAGCCCTCCACATCGGATTCAAACAATAATGCATCTTCCGGAGGCTATCGGGGAAACCGACGAGGCGGAAGAGGGAATAATAATAATTCCACCCGAAGCAGAGTCCAGTACGATGCGAAGGGACGCCCAATGATTCAATGTCGGGTGTGCAATGAGTGGGGTCACTTCGCAAGGGAATGTAGTAATAATGATGCCCCTCAGAAGCTATGTCGGTGGTGTGGGCCCGGTAACCATGAAGATGCCGATTGTTCGAAGTCTGGCGTAGGGGCCAATTTGATTGATATTGAAGGCAACACATGAGTTAAAGAAGCTATA
This sequence comes from Chamaecyparis obtusa, assembly GCA_027943335.1. Classification (NCBI taxonomy): domain Eukaryota; kingdom Viridiplantae; phylum Streptophyta; class Pinopsida; order Cupressales; family Cupressaceae; genus Chamaecyparis; species Chamaecyparis obtusa. The sequence goes on along the minus strand of BSBK01004962.1, from coordinate 949,216 downwards.
ATTGCTCTTACCTGAGGACAAGCGAAGGAAGTCCGCTACCCCCATCCCCGTATGGAGAAGCAGAGATTGGTGGAGGCAAGGGAGGAAATAGAAAGGGCGATGAAAGCCCAATGGGGAGAGATGCATGAATCATCCGGACCCTACTGCACAGACGCGGAGAGGAACATTGTACGGTAGATGCTCCAACTGGAGGTACCTATCAAGCTGGAGGACCTCCTACACACCGTGCCTCAATTGGGGACAATGTTGTTGGGTACAAAGGTTGATAAACCCAAACCGAAGCACACGGACGCTTCCGTACCGGGAAGCTCGGTGACAAATCCAATGCTGCTCGCTGCCAACAATGGCAGACATCCAGCCGTGGTGGAGATGGGCATCCTGGGCACCATCCTAACGGATACTATAGTAGACGGCGGATCTGGGGTAAACGTCCTCCCGGAGGACACATGGAAAAAGCTAGGAAAGCCCACTCTGTGGCCACCTACGTTTAATCTGCTAAGCGCCGATCAGCACGGGATTAAACTCCTCGGCACAAGTCACCGTGGGTGCGCAACCATTTGTGCTCGACTTTGTGGTCATTCCATTGAAATAGAAAGGGTATGACACCATACTCGGAAGAGGATGGCTGATGGCAGCGAAAGCGAACCACAACTGGAAACGGAATACACTCTCGATGGAGAGTGGAGGCAAGAAATTTACTATTGATCTCCGGACCCAGTTGGTGAGCGAGGAACTTGCCTCTTCCTTGGGATCTGAATCCGAAGGGGAGAATGACCCACAAGACGAAGGTAGAGAGGGGATGGATCCGGATGCCGAAGGCATACTAAAACTCGGAGGATGCTGTTCGGAGGATGACACAGATTCATTAAATGGATTGTTCCATTGGCAGCAGCAGGACTATGAGATGTTCTCACCATTCTGTAACGTACTAAGCGTGGAAGAAGAGCCAGATCGATATCCTCCAGAGTACGGGGAGTATAAGGAAGGAGAAGCTACAATGGACACCGTACCCACACATCAGTTTAAAAACAAGGAGGCTATGAAGTATGAAGAACCGACGGTGAAACCTTTGAATCTGGGTACGGAGATGGATGAGAAAATCATTCTAGTAGGGGACGACTGGAACCCAGTGCTGAAAACGGCAGCGTTCAAGATCTTCACCGATTACAAAGATGTATTCGCGTGGACTTATAAGGATTTGAAGGGGGTCCCATCGGAGTTATGTGTTCACCGTATCCCGTTGGTACCAGGTGTAGTATCAGTACGGCAACGGCCGTACATAATGAATAAAAACTATGTTGCGAAAGTACAAGAGGAGATTGAACGAATGTTGGAGGCTAAAATTATCTTCAGGGTGCAGACTAGTGAATGGGTATCCCCCATCGTAATTTCTCTTAAGAAGGATGGCAACCAGATCCGGATCTGTGTCGACTTCCTACGTCTCAATGCAGTTACCATTAAGGATCCATTTCCCATACCGTTCACGGACTCTATTCTTGAAGAGGTGGCCGGCCATGAAATCTATTCATTTATGGATGGATTTTTCAGCTATAATCAGATATCAATCGCAGAGGAAGATACGCTGACATTCGTGGTGGAGGACGGAGTATATGCTTACAACCGGATGCCCTTCGGTCTCTGCAATGCTCCAGCAACGTTCCAATGAATAATTCTCCACATCTTCGATAAGATGTCCGTGGGTAATTTCAAGGCGTTCCTGGATGACTGGTCCATCTACAGTGGGGAGGAGACACACCTGAAGGCACTTGGAGAATGTATGGAAAGGTGCCGGAGGGCACGACTCGCACTAAACCCGAAGAAATGCAGATTCATGGTACCAAAGGGTAGACTACTCGGGCACATAGTGTGTAAAGCGGGACTTAAAACAGACCCAGATAAAGTTCGGGTGATTGTGGAAATGGAACCCCCACAGGATGTCATAGGGGTAAAATCTTTTCTGGGACACATTGGATATTACCGGAGGTTTATAAAAAACTTTTCCCAGATATCTTACCCCCTGGAGAACCTCACAAGAAAAGGGGAACCGTACGTGTGGGGAACGACGCAGACGGAATCATTCGAGGAATTGAAATCAAGACTGTTGGCGGCACCAATATTGGCCTACCCGAACTGGGACAGAGAATTTCATGTGCACGTTGATGCCTCCAACTATGCAATAGGTGCGACATTGGCACAAGTTGGAGATCATGGGTTGGATCACCCGGTCTACTTCGCCAGTAGACTACTCTCAAAAGCGGAACGGAACTACAGTACAACTGAACGGGAAGCTTTCGGTATGGTTTACGCCGTATAGAAATTCCGACATTATTTGTTGGCGACACCCTTTACCTTCTATGTAGACCACCAAGCTCTAATGTACTTAGTGAACAAACCAATTATTCAAGGACGGGTGAGTCGATGGCTGTTATTACTGCAAGAATTCACATTTAATATTATAGTACGGCCAGGGAAGAGCCACGTGATTGCCGACCAACTGTCACAAATCAAGTCGGGAGAACGAGTGGAAGGGGTGAATGACGATTTCCTGGACGCACACCTATTCCGTATTGCTGTTTTACCATCCTGGTACACCCGCATTGGCGAGTATCTATCGACATTCCAGTTCCCCCGGGACATGCCACCAGGGGAACGACACAAACTGGTTCTGAAAAGCCGAACCTTTCAACTTATCAATGGGCTTCTCTACAAAATGGGGATAGATCAGGTACTCCGACGGTGTGTGATGGAGGAAGAGATTCCGGGTATCTTGAAGGAGGCTCACGAAGGACCGGCAAGAGGCCATATGGGGCTAGACACAACAGCAAGAAAAGTACTGCTCGCCGGACTATGGTGGCCGACGCTACACAGTGACACCAGGGAATGGGTCAGAAGTTGTGATACGTGCCAGCGGGCCGGGAAACCATTAAAACGAGATTTTATGCCATTAAACCCTTCGGCGGCGCAGGAGTTATTTGAATAGTGGGGGCTTGATTTCGTGGGGCCCTTAAAAGTTAGCAGACCTCGGCGGTGTACATATATTGTGGTAGCCACGGAGTACTTGACGAAGTGGGTCGAAGCACGGGCCCTACCGGACAACACCGCTGTGAGTACAGCCAGGTTTATCTATGAACAAATTATTATGAGGTACGAAATCCCGCTTCAGATAACCAGTGACAGAGGAGGCCATTTTGTAAACCATGTGGTGAGACTCCTTATAACGGAGTTCAAGATTTTTCACTCCTTGTCTAGCCCATATTACCCGAGAGCCAACGGTCAAGCGGAGGCGACCAACAAGATTCTGGTCTTGGTCATCTATAAGTCGTGCGCGGTAGAAAAGGAAGATTGGGAGGAGAAGCTGCCGTCAGTGTTATGGGCATACCGCACCACTTACAAAGTGACGACGGGCCAGACACCCTTCCAATTAATGTACAGACAGGAAGAGGTAGTACCTATGGAGTTCATGGTGCCAAGCCTCCGAATTGCCATTGATAATAAACTTGGTGATATGGAGAGCCTGAGGGAGCGCCTCTACACATTAAATAAGCTTGATGAACGAAGGTTGATGGCACAATGGGCAACAGACGTGGTCCAGCAACGAAGGAAACACTGGCACGACCAACACATCTGGCGGGCGAGGTTCACCCCGGGGCAGTTAGTCTTGAAATATAATGGACGAAATGAGATTAAGCCCGGCAAGTTCAAGGTCAAGTGGTTAGGCCCCTACAAGGTTTGAGAGGTCGCAGCAAACGGCTCCGTCAAACTCTGGACCCTTGACGGACAGGAAATTCCGGAGGCTGTCAATGGTTCAAAACTTAAAGTATATCATCAGAGGCCAGAGGCGCACAGGCAGCAGCCCAACAATTGAGGAAATAGTGAAAAATTGAAAAAAAAAAAAAAAATTGAAAAAAATTGGAAAAGTGAAAAAAAAAGAAAAAGAAAAAAAAAGTGAAAAAACACTGTACGGCCATACGACAAAAGGAAATATAACGAAGGCCGTACGGCAAAAGTGAATATCAAAACACAAAAAAAAAAAAAACCCCGTGCAGCAAGAAGGAACCCCAAGGTGACTGCACGGCATGGAATGTGGGTAAGTCATGTACGGCATTGAGACATAGCGTACGGCATCAATACTAAGTTTTCCGTACGGCGAAGGAGCTGAAGGGAACATCACCGTACGATAGTACGGTCCGAGAGTCTTCTGCCATGCAACTGTACGGCCTGAGCATAGAAGTCAACACGTGAAGGCATATAACGTATGGTGTACGGCCGTACAACGTTGTGCAGGGTGGAAACATTGTTGTTAGGTATACCGTACGACCATCACTTGCATTCGAACGCCGTACCATATGGTCACGAAGGGCATAAGAACGGAAGTAGCAACCAAAGCTCAGGGAATAGAAATCGTACGGCCAGCCAGGTAGCAACACAAAGACATTCGTATGGTGAAATATAAAGTTCGAAGGTATTCTCTAGCAAAGTGAAAGTTCGAAGGCGAAACCAGAACAAACGTATGGACAGGAAGATTGGCCTATTTTATGCATCACATGAACGCCGCACGGTCGCAGATTCATCACGCTGTACAACACGTGAAATAAGAAATAGGGATTAAAACTCAAATCGGCAGACTAAAGGAGGCGGAAGCATACAATTTCGTACGTCAAGGACTGGCAGTAGGGAGGAGAAGATTCTAAAAAAAAAAACGACAACAAATAAAAATAGTTCAAAATGAAGAACGAATGGTACCGAAGGGAAGGGCATGAGTAGGTAGTAAGGGAAACATAAGCGCTTTGTAGAAAAGAGTATGGGATCAGACGAAAATCACAAAAATGGTGTGTTTCATAGACTTTGAAGGTGCTAAATTGGTCTTGGTGGCGGGGGCGCTGCCTCTCGACCCCGCTAGGGGCGTTGCCCCCTAGACCCCCAGTCGGTTCAGTTATCAGCCCTTGGAAAGTGTGACCAGTTGATGAGACCCAGAGCTACTACAGGCATGGAGTGTCTGCATGCCGGAGGTGAAGAGAGCACTGGAGCAAGTCTTTCAAGAGGGGTACTACACTTTGAGGCACTTGGAGTAGGTGTTGGTTGGGCGTGAGACTGTCTTGGTGGATGCATAGAGAGCTCGGGAGGAGTTGACCACCCAGTTGGAGGTAGAAGAGCAACACTTGGCTCAGCGTACCCAAGAGTTGGAAGCAGAGAAGGTGGCACGGGGATCGGCTATTCTGTCCCCTTAGCGAGATTACCCTTCCTTGGAGGATGGCGCAGTGGGTGATACTGGAGGCGACGGACAGAGGGTAGAGCCAGAGGCAGCTGAGGAGTTGGCACGGAAAGGGAAACCGGTTGAAGTGTTGATGGAAGAGGATTTGAGAGACTACATGAACACTCTCGAGTTGGTGATTGATAAGGGTTGGCGGTTGGTGCAGACGGTGATCACGGCACAGGAAACCGAAGGGGCTCGGGAGGCAGCAGAGAGATCTCGGGAGGAGATGGCCGCCGAGTTAGCAACAGAGTGTCATGCTTGGCAGGAGGAACGTGCACAATTGTTGGCACAGCTGGAGGCAGCCAATGCCACCAAGAGTCTTGCTGACAGCCGGTTTGTTTAGAAGGATGCTGAGTTCCAGGAGGCTACCTTGATGCTAAAGGAAGTGGTTGAGGTTAATTCACAGCTTCAGACAGACTTGTCCATCCGTACGCAGCAGGTCTACCAGCTGAGGCAGAGGGCTTCTTTGTCAGCGTCCCAACCGTTGGTTCCAGGGATGCCCCCTTCTACTTAGCTGCTTTTTGTTTCTTTTTTGTACTAGGCATTATCTCCGTTTTGTTGTAAGTTGCCGGAGACTTGTTTTTTTGGGGGGGATGATGTTGTCGGCATAAATGTATTAAATGTATGTACGGGTGTAATTAAGTTATGTTATGTTAATCTCGGTAGTTAGTAACCGAGACCGTTACGACGTGACGTTTGGTCGTGTCCCTTCGGAGACTATATGTATACACTTGTTCCTGTGTTGTAGACACGATTGAATGTACAAGTTCTTATGATTATGAATGAAATAGCCTATTGTCTTCTATGATGCGTACTTGAATATCTGAGTGTGTTTACGTATCTGTCTGTTACCCCACGAGGGTAAACAATAATCACCTTAAAACATGGAATGAGCTTAGTAGTGAATACAAACTTTCTCCAACTCATTGGAGGACCTAATCTGTACTTAGAGAATCTTGCAAATTCATTCCCTTCCCTATGTGTTTCTTAAAAGACAATGTGTTTATTGAGAATGTTTCTTGGTTAGATGGTACTAAATTCGATAATCTCTGTCCTATATTATATGAAAACACGTTTCTTGTCCCTACGGGACTTGTTTCCGTCCCCGAAACGTTTTGGGGACAGCAGAACGAAAAGGAAACCTCCCCCAGTTGTCCCTGATTTCAAAAAATAGCAAGAAACTATAGGAAACATCCCTTGACATTTGGGGATGGTGATCCGTCCCCAAAACACCTAGGGGACACCCAAAACGTCTTCGATCCATCCCCGAAACAAAAAAGCGTGCCCAAAATATTCGGATGATTTTTGGCATTAAAAATTAAATAAAAATACTTATTAAAAAAAAATCTTTTTGCCAAATTCAACAATGTGGGGGGTCCACAAGATTCGAATTCATGCCCATGGATGATAAATTCGTGAGTAAATATTTGGCAATGAAATTCGTGATTAAATATTTTTAAAATTTTATATATTAAATTATAAATATTAAAATATATTAAAATTATAAATCTAATATTTAATTTAAGTTTTTTAATATTCATCATGATAAATATATGTTAAAAAATTTATATTAAATAAAAATATATTATAGGAAACGTCCCAGAAATGTGTCCCTTGTCGTCACCTTGTCCCCATCCCCGAAATGCTGTGGATTGTAGTCTTTGTCCAAAACTTATCTACAAAACATATGTAATACCCCTTTTAGGATTTGAGTCAATTCCAAACCTTTCCCTCTTTATATTTTGTCAAATAGTTCACTTGTTAGCAATAGTGTTAATAGTGAACATGAATCAATGATCAATGCCTTCTCAGAAGTTCCAATTCGTCCCTTGACTTATCTCTCGACAAGCATTTGTTACGTTCTTCTACAAATAGAGATCGATCATCGTAAGACATTAACTCTTAGGTCTATCACCTTCATTATCATGTTGAGATCATCCAAAGCATTGAGGATTCCGCGCTAAAGGTAGAAGACCACTCCTCTCATACTTGGGCCTATAGGTAGTCGTCCAAAGCAGTCAACTAGATCTTCTATGATTACCAACCTCTTTAGATTGCAGAGATTTCAATATATGTGGAGTGGCTAAGAAAGAGTATAATCTGTTGGAATAAGCATCTTAAAGCTTCTGCCAGCAAATTATTCACACTAAGGATTTCAAGAATCACGCCAAATGATTTCATGCACTCATTTCTTCACAGGAACTCTGGTATGTATGAGGCTCTGCTGAAGGGATGCTCAATGCTTAAACTTTGTCTATAGCCACAAACTTGAAATATTCATCGCTAGTAACTGACAATGCTCATAGGAACGGCATAGAATGAAGAATTGCATCTTTCAGTGACTCCAAATGCCTTTGTCAAGGGAAGCTTGCGCTAAAACCAAGGCTCGTGACTTATGGAAAGCTCGCCCAAACCCATCAAGCTAAACTCTTCAGATTCTTAATTGCCTATTCTTTTTCAAGATCCCGAAGTCTCAAAACAACAAAAAAGGAGATTTCAGAGTTAACAGAAATAAGTAGCATAAACCAAATGAAAGAAATTCAATCAGCAATAGAGAACACTAAAAGAAAACAATATAAGAGACCAAATAGTAGCAGCCAAATTCTGGGCACAAATTGTGAATGGTCCATTGAATGAGCAAACAAAAGTCATAGAAAATAAATTAGGAAACAATTAAGAGAAGAAAAGGACAAACAAGATAAGACTGCAAATTTCATAATCAAAGGTTTGAAAGACTTCGGTGAGAAAGAAAGGACTGATATTTTGGTAGGAGGTTTTCTTAGAGATCAATTGGAGTGGTTAGGCAGTATTCAACAAGCAAATAGAATTGGAAAGAAAATAGACAACAATAGATATAGGCATGCAAGGGTCATGCTAAAGTGTGTGGAAGACTAGAATGCAATCTTAAAGAAGGGAATGCTTAGAGGCACTCAATGTTACTTTGAATAAGATTTGACGTTTGCACAACAACAAGAATGAATGAAAGAATGGGAGAAAGTAAAAACAGCAAGAGAAGAAGGAAAATGGGCTTGGCTGAAAAATGGCAAAGCTCAAATCAGTGATAAACTCTCACACAAGAAATAGAGAAGCGGGGCCCCATGAGAGTAGCTTCATATGGCAAGTTGGAATTGTAGAAGATTCTCGTAGAGGAGAGGACCAGGGTTGGGGCCTATAGCAGAGGGGAAAGACATTATTATTCTTACAAAAACACATAAGCATATTGGTTGCAAAGTTTTGGATTTTGAAGTTTACAATAAAATCTTAGTATGGAATGAAGGATGAAAAACAGGTAATGGGAATGGAGGGATTGCAGTTTTAATAAAAGAAGTATGGGGAGGTATTATAAAAGTTGAAAAAGAGGATCCAAATAAGCAATTTATATGGTTGAAAATAGCAGGTAATGAAGTCACAAATTTGGCTGGTTGTATGTTACTTCGCCCCCAAAAACTTGGAGTTCTACAAAAAGAGGAATCTTGACAATGAAGATCCTTACGTACTGCCAAAAAAAGACATCTATATTCAGCACTTTAGGAGAGATAATTTTGGTGGGTGATTTTAATGCAAGGACAACAAACAATCAAGGCTATTTAGTTGGATAGCGAGAGTAGAGGAGATGACAATCTATTATGGTTAAAGGAAAACATGGACCATGTTTGGGAAAGGGCTTCACAAGACAAGCAAGCGAATGTGTCTCATTTTGGGGCAGAGCTTCTAGTTGTTTGTAGCTTTTATGGTTTGGTTGTCTGTAACACAATGAAAAGTTGGCCTTGATTTGGAGGCATTACTTGTAAAACATACAATGAGAAAAGTGTTGTAGATTATGTTTTATGCTCTCAAGATTCTACTTCTATATTGTCGGATTCTAGTATTGGGACTTCCCCCTTTGAGCTGAAATCTGATCACATGCCACTCTTTGTGAAATTTAGAGTATACAATTATAACTCTCAAAAAAGAAAGAACGCTCTCTTGTTTAAGAAAAGTCATCTGCAAGGAAAATTCATCGTGAAGCAAGAAAATCAGGAGGTACTTGTTGCTATTTTTGATCAGCATCTTCAAATAGAAAAAGATGACTTTTCATGCAAGGAAGTTAGGGAAAAGAAAGATCACATTTGCAGCAGCCTAGTGGTCCCATTAATTCATAAAGCTCTAAACATGTGTAAAAGGTCTCAACCTAAGAAAGGAGTTAACACCTTTTCATCTAACTCATGGTATGATGAAGATTGCAAGGCTGCAAAAAGAACAGTTAAAGAGAACTAATCAGACAAGGAAAGCAAAATAATATATGAGAAGTGTTGTCCTTCATTTTGTATTCACAAAATGGAGGCAACACTATGAACTTTTTCGTAAATTTGTAGCCCAAACTCTCTAAGGTAGGCATTCTAAGGGCATTCTTCGAAGGTAATTGGTTATACCTTGAATTGGCCTAAGTTTCTCATCCTATAGATGCCATTTTCGGAGATTTTTGTTGAGTTTTTCTTTGTCTTTCTTGCAAAATTGACTTTTTCTTTCCTGACTGCAAGTGCTCAATTTTTGGAAATCTCAAGTCTTAGATCGATTTTTCTTGGTTGGTTTGATTTTTTTTTTCCTCTTTTGCATCTTAGGTCTTTTTCTTTTTGAATGCCGGTCAAATGCCGATCATTTTGAGCTATTGCAAGCTTAAATACATGCTATAGTTATGGAGAAAATGAAGGTTGAAGTACTTGTAATGGGGCTTTTAAATCCTGATTGCAAGTTGTCTTTAAAAATCTTTGTTTTAAATGCTTGCAATTGGGCTTTAAAAGCCCCATTACGAGTTCTCATTCCCTGTCTTTTAGAAATGCTTGTAACTTGCAATCTAAAGTGTGAAACCCGACTTTGAAAGAATGAAGGTAGTTTTAATAAGCTTATTATATGTGGTCAGGATTTTAAAGTTCGACTACATTTCTTTCTTTCCAAAAGTACATTATGACTTCCAATCATGAATAAAAATCCCGACCGTAATGGAAGTCACCGTTTTGATAAGCGATTGCAATTATTTTTTTTATAAACTTACTACTTGGAGGCGGGCTTTAGAAGCCTGACTACAAGTTATGTTTATTATAAAATAAAACTTGTAATGCGAGATGAAAAACACGTTTTCTTTCCTAAAGTTGTGGTTTTGAGTTATGATTTTATTCTTTCTTGCATCGATCAAACAAAAGCCTGATATCCCCTTAGTCGGTTTTCAAAAAGATATTAAAACAAATGTTTCTAACTTATAAAGGACCCAATATATGTAAAAGGTTTAAATAAAACCCGAAATACACTATGTTAGGTTATTTTCTCATCGATGCATGTTAGAGATTTGTGTTTTGGACATATTTTTGCCCGTAAAAATCCAGAACGCTTGATTCCACATCATTTGTGCCCCCGAATTCGCATTTTTCTTTAGGATTGAGATCACATTTAAAGTTTGGGAGTTCGAATTGTGTTTGGATTCAATTCTCCCAATGCCTACATAGTTCACACGCTAGCCATGATTTTGGGTTTTTATTGACATTCTTTTGTGGTTCTTCCAGGCGTGGTCATTACTAGACACGTGGTTATGTTTTTCCCATATTTCTTTGCGTTTTTACTTCTTATTTGGTTGTTTTTGTTAGAAAATGTGATTTCATCTGCAGACTAATGGATAATCTTTACATATGCTGGTCGTTTTTGGTCTTTTTATGGATGTTTTTGTTAAAAACGTCATTTTTTCTCTATATTTACCCATATTTATGCCTTGTTCATAGTTATTTTATCATTTTCTTTCCATTCTTAGCCGCGGTTAGGGTTTTAATGGTGCCATATTGTTAAAAACGAGATTTAAATTTGTTTTACTTTTTATACATCTACATTTGTCTCTGGGAAATACATTGCTTATGGCTTGGGTCCTTGTCGTTTCCCAAAATTTTCAGCTAGAATACAAACCAAACCAAAGTGTATATGCATTAAGTTTTGTGTTCTAGGAATGGAAGATGTAACTTCATAACCAAATGACACTCATTGCAGACCCAATCACTCAGCTACATATCCTTACATTTCAAATGAAACTTTGAAGGTATTTTCATTTTGTATGTACTATCAATTGTTGTCAGGTCTCTAGGACCCGATGACAAGTCCTTCATACAATCTCACTTGCAATCGCAAATTTAAGGCTCAAGTTTCAAACCAAGAATAGCACAAATTTTGAGCTATTATCCGAAAGATTCATGAATAGGAAGAGAATCAGAAGCAGTAAAAGATGGAGGAGAGCAAATGAATTAGTGATCAGTGGCGATGAAACAATCAAGAAGACATCTCCTTAGTCTCGTCTATAGCAAGTGTGTATCTCTCGCCTATTCTTGGAACAAACTTTGTTCAATAGATAATCTCCTATCTACAAATCACAAGCTAAGTGTTGAAGACGAGCAATTTTTATGCCAAAGCAGTTCATATTCACAAAGAAGCAATCATATGTATAAGATTGTCTTGGAAGAAGTGATATTTGTTTGAAATAAAGGAGAGATCATGGAGCGAGCAAATATGATAGTCTATAGAGTAGGAAAATCAAAATGATTGGCTAGTGGAGGGAAATGGCTTCAAGATGAAGAATTTATGTTGCAGCTAAATGATCTTCCCAAATTTGGATGTAGTCCTGGATGCATTGAAAATCACTTGAACTTGGGTTTCTAAATTCTGATTACAAGTGCAAGTACTTCCCTTGAATATGTAAAGTGCAACAAGAACTTCCCATTTGTGAAGGAAATTCCTATGTTCTTCCTAATTTGCAATTAGAATTCTAAATCCCGATTGCAAGTTCATTCCTCATGCAAGATTAAAGTATTTCCCCACTTGCACTCGGGATTTTAAAACCTGAATGCAAGAAAAACTTCTCAAATGCACTTGTAAAGTAATTGGATTTCAAAACTCCGATTACAAGTAAAAGAAACCTTCCATTGTATATATATGTATTTGCACATAAAAGCCTATCATTTTGACACCAAGTGCTTATATCCCATTCACCTGCAATGCTTATAAAAAACCTTAGTTGCCGAATTCGCGTCGGATCCAGGATGGATCCGAGCAGGGTTGACACAAAACGTGGTTGACTGTTTATTTCTGAGTTGGGACGACAATCTTTCCCCCATTTGGTGCGTCGTGTTGAACATTACTCCACTTTCATGAATCCCGTGAGGCTGAGAATGACACAAAATGTCAAAACGTGGTTGACTGTTTGTGTATCTGTTCGTGAATGAATCCCGTGAGGCAGCGAGCGACTATGGGAGGGATTCGCAAGTGAAATCCTGCAAAAAATGTGGCTTCCGTTCAATGGCTTTTGTTGAATTAAAAAAACATGGCTTCCGTTCGATCCTATTACCGTATTATATTTTGGAATTTGTTGTATTATGTTTTGAAATGTTTTTAGTATTATTTATTTGTATTATGTTATTAACTTATTTGATATTATTTATTTGTATTATGTTTGAACTTATATTATGTTTTATTTATTTATAATAAAATATTATATTATTTATTTATTTATATATGTTAGTTATTATTTTATTATTAATATACACATAAATAAAATTACATATTGTTTTGTATAAAATATCTTAAATAGATAATATGTATTATACTATTTTTTATAGTTTTATAATATTATTTTAAAAAAGATATAGAAATATATATAAGAATAATAAATATAAATATTAATCGCTTGTAATGGATATATAATGCATATATATATATATATATATATATATATACACACATACTCACGAATCCTTACGAATCCGAAACGGGAAATTTTTTTTTTCACGAATCCACGAACCGGATTCTCGAACCCGAATCCGTCCCCAAATCTGAATCGGCAACTAAGTAAAAAACCCAAAACGATTGATTTTGCAGAAGGATACAAAGTGAGAACAATCACATGACGAAGCCATACAAAAAGGGGAAAAGTGATGGAATGATTGAGAGCATGGAATGTTTTCAAGATAGAGATGGTCATGAAACAAGAAAAGATGCTTTCCCAGTAACAACCATTATGATGCAGAACAATCAAGCATGCAGGTTCCTGTTCCACTTTGAGATGTTTCCACCAAACCTGAGCACATCAATCATGGAGCATCATGTAGTAGCATGAAGACTGACAAAAGATGATGTAAATAGGTGTTGTAACTTGTCAGACACTTTGAATAATTTTCATTATGTAATTGTAATTTCATTTCGACAGATTGCATGTAATATAAAAACAAGATGTAATTGCATGTGATAGTATCACTTGCAAAGTTATAACATGTAATCACATTGCAGGACATCAGGACTTGCAATGTTGAATAAGTCAACTGTAGGTGGTTAGTTGTTGAAGAAGTCTCGATTAGTTGGGTTTCTCCCACTTTTGGCTCTCAGTCCCTCACTTATAAATAAAGGAGGGCAGTCTTTGTAATTTTATATTTTGTTTATGCAAGTAGGCTATGCAAAAATTGCTTGTGGAGTGAAAACTTTGTGTTTCATTGTACGAAGTTTCAAAGTGAATAATAAAGAGCAAGTTTTCCCAAACTTTGTGTTGTTAGGCTTGTGAGTAATTTATGTATTCTTTTGTTGCATAGATTATTCAATCTTTGATTCGCTAAGTGGTTTACTTTCATAATCTTTTGAGCATTTGATTTGAGCTTTTGGAGACTTTGTGCTGCAAAATGACAAGTTGGTATAGTTTATAGTGGCTTCAGATACTTAAGGCTGAAAGACTTTGTGGCTTCAGTTTCAAGTACTTTTCATGGAACTTAGAGTGTTTGGTATAAGTGTAGAAGACTTTGGGTTTCTGCAATTGTTCCACATTAGAAAGTAGATTGGTATCTTCATTGTTGTTCTTATGTCAACCAAGAAGATATCGGTATTATCGTAGCAACAAGTACTTTTTGTTTAAGTTTTAGTGTTGTTCAGAAGTTATTTGTGAAATCATTCCTAAAAAAAGAGGAATAGATTGTTAGAACCACCCTTTTTATAATTATCGGTGAAGTCCTTGTTGGAGCCACCTATGGTAAGAAGGGAGCCTCCCCTATTCCTCAGAGGAGAGAGTAATCTCACTTAACATTGCCTAAAGTTACAACTTTGTAAGTTGTGGTCATAGTGACCTACAAAACTTTTAGCTAACAAGGAGTTGATAAAATCTAAAAACGAAAGCTTTGTCATCTCAAGAAGAAAAGAGTTGATTTCTTTTGGTTAACACAATCCTAGAGGATTGTGGAGAGAACTTCAACAAAGGAGAAATCAAACAGAAAACAATATCAAAGATGTTCAATGGCTAGACTAGGCGAAGCTTCTCTTTGAATGGATACAAGATAAAAACAGTCCTCCCATAATTAACATTTCAACCAAACTCTTCTCGGTGGATGATGTCAAACAAAGTATAAAGAGCCTAGCAAGTAATAAGGCAAAATACATTGATGGGCTACAGGATGACTTCTTAGAGTGGGGAATGGAGCTACTTGCCCCTCACATTCAAAAAAAAATTCAATAGTCACTCAAAGTGGTTTTCTGATAGAATGGAGTACTAGCGTGGTTATACCTCTTCTCAAGAGTGGTGATCTTAATAATCCTTCTAACTATTGTACTATTATGGTCAACCCATTTCTTGGTAACTTAATTTGGAACATGATAGAGTGCAGAATCAACAGTTGGGCAGGAAAGGAAGATAAAAGAACGAAAGGGTAGGCTAGGTTTAGACCGAGACACTCTACCATTGTCCACTGCATCACTCTTAGGCACCTTATTGAAAAGGTTTGGGACCTTTAAGGTAGAGAAGCCTTTTTCTAGTTTTGTAGATTTTAAAAAAGCCTTTGATGCTATGCCTAGAGACAAGCTTTTGAAAAGAATGGAGGAACCCAAGATCCCAAATGACCTTAGAGTGGTAGTGCATAGACTTTATGAGCAATGTTAGAGCTAAAATCAAAACTAAAGGTGTATTAGAATGATTTGGCAACGATATTGGGGTAAAACAAGGATGCCCCCTCTTGCCCACTCTATTTGGCTTGTATACTAATAAACTTGAAGAATGGCTAAACAAAACTATAGGGCAGGGGTGTCCAGCCTGCTGGCTATGTGGTGAAGCTGCTTCTTTATGGAGACGATCTTGTTCTAATTGCACAGACTACCCATGATTTGATAGACCAGTTACGAGCTCTAGAGAGTTTTTCAAGAGGTTGGGATACAGGTGAACACTAGCAAGACTAAGATCATGATTTTCTCTTTCAAGAGGAAGAAGCAATAAGTTAAATTCATCTTTGAAGGATGTTTGTTAGAGATTGTTGAGGAATATAAGTTCTTGGGAATTGATTTTCACAGTAGGCTCAGTTGGGAGACTTGGAGAACTAAATGGATAAAAGGGGGTTGGGGAGCTTCTTTCCTATTGCGAAGTAGGTGTACACAAGTAGAGTTATGGGATTGAAAAACTAACAGAACTCTCTTTGGCCAGTTGGTCATGCCAATTGTACTCTATGGTTGCGAGATTTGGGGGAGCAGCCTTTCAAACCACAAGTGGAAACAAATTGAAAGAATACAAAAGCATCTTATCACTAGCAGCCTTAAAGTCAAATCTGGTTCCATATGAGATTCTCTAGGCTGAACTAGGTATACTCCCAATGGAAGCTTCAATTGTTATCCGTTTGTTAAGGTATCTAAATAAAGTTGAAAACATGGATAAACATAGCTGGCCCAAGTTGGTTGTCGGAGAGAGGCTAGCCCATAGAAATAAGATGTGGATGAAAGAAAACAAGGAGTGGTTGAGTAAATGGGTCATCGACTTGCAAAAATGTCCCAATACTAATGAAGAGATAAAAAAGACTTGTGTTTGAAAAATTCAGAGCTGCCATGTGGACAAAGAAAATGGAGCAAAAGAAAGCCCATTACGTGAAAGAGTTCATTCCCACTTGGAATCATGACGTAAAAGACTACTTACAGATGACAATTACGGGTAAGGCTAGATTGTTAGTGGCACAACTAAGAATCGGGTCTCATCATCTAAGGTGCAAGACAGGTGGATGGACAGTTCCCAAAGAGGTTTGGGAAGAAAGAACTTTTGCGACAGAGGAATTGTTGAAATTGAATGGCACTTTATTTTTGAATGTGCTGCTTACCAAGACATCCGTGGTCAGTATGAGAACAGGCTAAAGGAGGGCTGTCTAAACCAACTTTTTGAAGAAGCAAGGCTTCACAAAATTGTTGGTTTCCTGATAAAGATCCATAACCGAAGGGCTAAAATTGAGAAGAACATGAAGATGGCCTAGGATTTGATGCTTGGTCCCTTACACTGTTGGTATCGTGGATGTCATTAAAATTCCTTCATTCATTCATTCATGGCTGAGTAAGATATCCACAGAATAATGTATGTATAGCAGATATCGGCTTCCAAAAACACACCCACGATCATTATTCATATTTGAAAGTATGATTTGCTCAGCCAAAGACTTTAGAAATCGATGTCATATTTTCCAATATTTTCATACAAATATTTCAATGCAGGCGTGCAGTAAAATTCTCCTAATGTAGCATTCAGTAGACTGTCTTCATAAATATTATTTCACAAGCTGACTCCATAACTAAAGTATGACGTCCAAATAAAATATTCAACCTTCTATAATTGATTTGATTATTCTTTAGAGCTTTGCCAAATAAAGGACATAGATTTATCATTCTCAACAAATGGAGCCTGAGTATAAATCAGGACCCACGATGCCAAAGAATAACATTTGCAATACTTTATCAAAACTAAATTAATAAAATTAGTTGCAGATATTGAAAATAACTCCTAGATAAATATTTATTCTGTAGACCATATATTTCCACAACTCCAGAATATATTTTATTGTATTGTAATTTTTTCTTTGAAATAGACATTACAAAATAGGAATTTCATTGCAGCACAATGTGAAATATCTGAAATAATATTTCCAACTGCATGTTAGGTTGAGACTAAATTGCCACCAAAACTGCGAATCACTTCAGCTTTTCAAGCTTTTGCACCTTCATCTTTCCAAGCTTCTGGCCATGGAAGAATAAATTCAGAACATTCAATTATCCACTACAATGCCCAACGACCACATATAAATGGCTCCAAGAAAAATCTGGAAGATTACAAACGGCTGAGTATAATTGTGATTAATAAAATGACTGATACTATTTTATTATTTTTCACTTTATTTTATAATTAGATTAATTAATTAAAGTCATCCTTATGCTATTAAATTAATTTTATTTAGTCACTTTAAATATTTGGGGGACATTACAACATAACATGATTCTCATGATATTATTAACACCATTAATGCAGGTTGGAACTTAAATTTTGATGATAAAATTTGGTATAATAATTTTAAAAATTTAGGGAGCAATATTGTTGAACGTAAAATTGCATGCTTGAAATGGCTACATGTTTACTCAAAAACTTCCTATTTCAAGAAACTCTAATGACATTCTAAGCTGTTATGTTTGCAAACAATGAAAATGTTAGGCATATATTCTTTGATTGTTGCTTTGCTAACGAGATTTGGATAATGTTTTTTTCTGATCTGGTTGGGTGGGGAGATAAAGGACTACCTAATGTTCGGGAAATTAATGGACTAAATAAATCATTTAATTTACTATGACTTATTTTGTTTGCTCATATTTAATGGATCTTATGGAATGCTAGAAACGAGGATGTGTATCAAGGCATTAGGAGGGTGCTTATTGGGATTGTAAAAACTCATTTTCCACTCAATTGCTGTGTAGGTCACGTTGACATTAGAGATATCTAAAGACAAGTTCCAGACATTGCTTAAAGAGGGAGCCACAGCAGCAAACAAAAATGAAATTAATTACGGAATAGTTTAGCTGTTCAATAGGACTGAAGATGTACATTACATGCAGAATTATTTGGCCTTTCAAAAGAGATACAATGAAAAACTTACTTATGAAGAGCTGGACAATGATCTCAGAATCAGAGGGGACCAAGATTCAACCTCAATACTGGTGATGGATGGACTGTGGAGACTGACAGATCCAATGAGGATCTCTTTGCTATAGATTTGCCTTTAAATGCTGCAGAGTCCTTTAATAATAGAAGAAAATTTTAGTATGTTCTTAGGAGATAACAAAAATCTCTTTGTAATAGAAGTATATATGATCGAAACAACAATATTTTGTCAAACGTTATATGGTAGATAATGTAGTATGAATCTGTAAAGATGACCTTGTGAGGTCAATGATATACAGCTGAAAGTGATGTTTTTTTATTTACAATCTTCAATATAAAAAGAAAATTAGAAGAGACAAGGTGAACTTTGTCTATGTAGTCATTAAAAGTCATAGATCATATTTGCAAAGATAGTATTTCTTAGTTGAATTTACATATATTGGTTTGATAATGGAGAAATCATTTGCTCTATAGCCAAGTTTGAGGGGCATGACTCTCATGCCTAGCAACTTAAAGTGCAATTAATTTTAATAGAGAAAGATATATGGGATATTGTTAGTAGAATTATTAAAAAACCACAAGATGTAGATGAAGCAATAAAATGGGTAGCAGGAGATTGAAAAGGAACAAAATTGATTGGTCTTCGATCATTTGATGCAAATTTGCATCATATTGTTTGAACATAAACTTCAAAGCAAATATGAGACAATCTTAATTCTTTATTGTTTCACAAGCTTCAAGTGCTAAGATGTCCATTAAGAAAAACAAATTTGGTTTGAAGGCTAAAGATGGTGATGGAATTGCTCAACATATGAGTACATTTCGTTCTCTTCTAAATCAATTTGTAGGTGTAAAAGCTCTAGTCGATGATGATGATGCTAAAGCAACCTTATTGAGTATTATGCCTTAAAATTTTCATCATATTGTTCTTACATTAAACAATTTGTTTTAGACTACAGGAATCGGGTATAGCACCCCCTATAAACTGCAATGTGCTAGGTAAACTTTTTAATGTGACTAGTGGCGCTGGCACAACATGTCCTCCGGTACCACGTGGGCTGGGGGAGATTAGACCTTGTGACCTTGTGCTTTACCATAGGAAGCTTTCACTAATCAAGCTAGGCCCCCAACCCTACATTAAACAAAATTAATCCCAATCTAGAAATAGTGATTTCTTCTTTAATTGATGAAGAAAGTAGAGTTAACAAAAACGATTCAGCTATCGAGGAAACTGATTTTTTTGTTAAGAAAAATTCTAATGTTTCTAGTGAAGAATAAAGAAATCAAATGCCATTATTGTTAGAAAAATGGACATGTTTAGTTGAATTGCATTCAATAGGCCAAGGATTTCATCGATGAGAAGTTTAAGAAGAATAAAGCTTTTGCTACAATGGAAAGTGAGAGAGATTGTGGTTTTGTGGTGCATAAGGATGACTCTCTTCCCCATGATAGGAGGAATATCTTTTATAAGGATTAAAAATATATCTTATTGGAGGTTGGAGGCAAGAGATATTTATCATCTCAAGCTTGCTTCTTGCTCAAAGATGATTTATTGCATGAGAAATACCTTTTTCTATTTGTGTCCCTTCAAGGAGTAAGGGGGGCTTGGCTTTTATTGTGGATGCAGTTAATGTATCTACATTGGTTGAGTTTCTTTTGTAAAAAGAGGGTTTGTTTCCACAACACTAGAAGAGAGATATTGACACATTTGGAGAAGATTTGGATTCTCAGAGGAGAGTTTTTTTCTCTTGTGCAACAATTTAGGAGGGATTTCAACACGATTGGTGGAGATGTGGACTTTTAAAGGAAAGTTGTTTTCTCATTGTGCAAGGACGATGATGACACTTTATGTTCTCTCATATTGTACAAGATTTTTTCTGGTTTTACTGTCAAGAGATTCACAAATGGAATTGGTGTGGTGTTTCCTGGGTGAGCGGGGAGGATTGATTAAGGTGCATCATCAAAGTCTTTATAAGGGTTGCTAAACTCTTGCAGAGTCCCTTCGTTTGGAATGATGTTATGAGGGAGACTGGATTATGACATCTTTTGTTTAGCATATAGGTTAGTTTATAGTTTAGTAAGTAAATAAATAAATGTTAGTAATCAAACAAATATAGTTGATTTTTAGTTTATGGAGTTATTTCCATAAGGGAGTTTGGAGTGGTTATTTATGGGAGAATAATGGCTTTATAGAGCCAATGTATTGAAATGTAATATTATTGAAGAATCCCTGAAGAAATTAACTTATATTGTTCTATGATATTTTGCTGTATGAAAATGGTTTGATGAGTTTTTCTTCATGCTAACAAGGCCTTGGCTAACACAATAACTTTGTCACTATGAAGGCCTTGGCTAACAAAATGTCTAAGTGCATGATAGAGTAGGAAAAGCCAAATAACTGGGCTATACTAACAGATACAAATGTTTTGATTACAAAAATGGAAATTACAAGAAACAAACTTCAAACCTTGAAACTGCCAAGCTCTTGGCCTCAGACGACAGTGCATTGCAATGACATCTGTGCGCTATGCTGGAGTCCTTTATGACAAGAGACAGTAAGCACTTCCAGCTTGCTCCCAATCTAGTCCTCTTTGCTCATCGAACCTATTCATCACCGACACACAAACAAGTGAAAACTGTTGTGGGCCATATAGGGGCTTGCTGTAGTCAAACTCCTGCTTTGGTGTATCCACCTCCATGAATAACTAGATAGATTGATTGGGATAAAACCAATGTAAAGACAAGTAATATAAACAAACCCTGTTTAATGGAGGAAAACCTCTATTACACAAGACAAGCAATAGAAACAAATCTTGCTTGAGGGAGGAAAACCCCTATTGCACAAAGATATATGATATAATGACTAGTAATAGAAACGAACCTTGGTTGAGGGAGGAAAGCCCCTGTTACACAATGATATATGATACGAGTAGATAATAGAAACAAATAAATTGATAAAACAATGACTATGCCCTTAGATAAAAGAGAAAGAAGAGACATTGTTACACAACGTAGACCCATCTCCATGGGTGGTGAGAAGAATAGGCTGCACACGAAATCTGGTTGAGCTTTGCTTTGAGGAACCAAGAGTGATTAAGAGAGCTAAGAGTGAGAGTGAGGGTGAGAGCCTAGAATCAGAGAGCCAAGAGAGGTAATATGAGGGAAATGGAGCCTTTTTGTTGCCTAGAATGGGCAGTGGTAGTCGTTTCATACGCACTTAAGAGAAGGAACATGTGTCGAAAGAAGGCTAAGATGCGAATATGCTCTTTTTAAATTTTGAATCTTATGGGGACGAGTGCACATTGCGCGAAGGTCCACGTGTTGCACTATCGTCTGATCATATTGATTCCAAATTTGGACAAGGGGTCATGAACTCTTAGTACTTGAGATTCATGATGTTGAAATATGGGTATTGGATCATGGACCTTTGTCATAAATGCACGGGGTGCAATTTTGCAACACTAAAAACATAACCAATTGAGCCTCAAAACTCAATACATTCCAACTCTTCATAAATTTTGTTTACACAACTTTCACAACATTAATATCACAAACAAGAAAATGCAGACTCGTCCAAGGGTTGCGAGCTTTCGTGGTTTTCCGCCGTCCTCAGTAGTGCACCTCGTTTGCAAATTGCGACCTGAAATAACAAAAAATGACTTTGTAAAATGAACTTTTTGCAACATACAAAGTCGCAAAAAAAATCCAACCTAATTTATGGTGAGTTAATGGGGTAAAAAGCACGTATTTGGGTGATTTTTAGGTCAAAAAATCACTATAATTTTATCAAAAACTTGGTTGTAAGTTAACCTGTGAGTGACTCGCTAGGATTTCAGGCTTGTGATTACTCACAATTCCAGCGAGTTATTTGCAAGTTTTTCAACTACGAGATAAACAATGAATTGCAATCATTTGTAGAGCAAGTCTTCTTTACAGTATTTTACGGTGTCAATATTTAGAGCTATCCCAAGAGCATAACATTACCTGTAAATTGCAACATACATGCTACACTCCAAGGAATCCAATTTATAAAGAATACAAGACTGGAGGAAGCTTCTAGACCAAGCCAAATGATGTGGGCGCCCAAATCCATGTGGTACATTTTTCCAACACCTCGAAGCATGCAAATGATAGTTGTACAAGATTCTCTAGCCCCTCTTACATGGCTCCAAACTTGGGCACCTAAATTTTGCCATAAATAGGTATGACGAATGCATTTACGCACCTTACAACGGTCATAGAATCTATCATAGTTGAGAGCACTTACAACTATAAGAGAATGTGTCATAATTGACTATTAATAGCCGATTCTCTTACAACCTGTCATTAGCTAACTTGGGTGCTCATCTTCTCTATGCAAAAATGCCTCATGACACTTGTCTAACCTGTCATCAAATTTGTTTCTTACACGTCATAACTGGTCATAGGGATTTGTCATAAGCTCTAAGTCATCATAAGCTCTTACACACTTCTCAAGATCCTAGCACATGCAAAGAATTTCTACCACAAAGTGGGATACCTACCTCCTCAAGTGAGGAGAAGAATATCCTTTGTTGGATTACAGAGAGGGGGGGGGGGGGGGGGTGAATTAGTAATTCCTTTCCCAAATACCTTAAAAACTTTTCTCTGATTAACTCGGTAGTAGCTCGGTAATACACAATTCACTATTTACTGACAACACTAAATAAACTATAACATTCAGTAAATCATTCACACAAATCATTCACAATATGTAACACCAATATTTAACGTGGAAACCCAACTTTGGGAAAAACTACTGTGGGAATTATCACCCACTAAGAAAATACTCTTCTGAAGTACGCTTGGTTAAGAGCCAATTTGGTTAAAGATTACAATACACATTGTTAGGTGTGACCCGGTCAAGGGATTTACCTCAGATCTGTTAGGATCTTCACCTTGTTTGGAGTGACCTTGTTAGAGGGCTTCAAACACTCTTTAGAATGTCACCTCTTTCAAGGATTTTACGATAAAACTGTTAGGTCTACTCTGTTAAGAGATTTCTCTGTTACAAATGCTAGTAAGCAACAATAAATAAAATTGACTTGTAAATTTACAACTATCTTTGCTCAATCAGATCCTTGTGCGCTTTTCAATCTTCACTTCAATACTGCATTATCCACTGGCATCAACACTTAATCAAATCCTTCTTTTCCTCGGAATCTCTCTGTTCCTTCTTTACTGCAACAGTTTGTAACCCTTTAACTATTCAGTTTGCCAACCATTTGTCCATACAAGATCATCCTATATACAGACAACTTTTGCCTCTTAATCTCCTCTATTACGTTTTCCTTTAATCAATCTTAACCGTCCAATTCATTATACCTTGAATCTGGATCTTAGTAACACGTTTTCTTTTCACCTAGGAACTTGAACTTTTCTAGGAACTTGTTCCATCTCTTTTTGCCGCTTAGATCTTGCCATAGATTTTCACCTTGAATTTTCTTGTCCGTAGATTTCTTCTAACTAACTCTCCTCATCATCATGATCATCCAGCTCATCATAGCTAATCATTAAATTTCGATTCAATCCTTATTTAATATCTTTTCCTTGCTCGGTGTTCTTCATTTGAATTTCGGTTACATTGCTTGGTGCCTAGAGTTCCTTTTGCTTTATCAAGTGACTTTTCCTTTCACCTTTACCTTACCGAGTGACATATCTTGCTCGGTAGCCAAAACAACTTAACTTACCTAATTGTCAAATCTTCATCACCATGCTTTACCGACTTAACATAATCATGTTAGGTAGAAAATATTTATATCAACATAATCTAATCATTTTCCGATCTGTATTAGTTGCCCAATTAAGTTCTACAACTTCACAACATCTCATTTCTTCTTCTCCTTAACTCATTCATCTTCTATCATTACCGAATGATATGGCAACATAATATAAACCAAAAATCAATTGCTTGACATCAATGACAAGACAATAACTGATCTAACCTTTCTACTATCATCAGGTATTCCTCTCGTCTTGGTCGGTCTTCCTCATTAGGTCCATCAGACAATCAATCTTCAACATTACTATCAGTTATGGTAACATCCTTGTCACCTCCCATGTTACCTCCTAGTATAATGACAAAGTAGGCATTAAATAAATACATTAATCAATTAATGAATGCTAGGAAATACTAAGGTTGAGATACCTTAATTTCCAACAAGGCTGAGCAAGTGCAGTTGATATAGATACAGGAGCAGCAGAGGCCAAGAGCTTTGAATACTATAGGGAGATCACACAACTATAGGTAAAACTAGCAACACAGGGAACATCACAACTGCATGCATGGGAAGTGACATATGTGACCACTTGAGGTTAGATTAGACGAAGCTACAGAGATAAGGTTTGATTTGATCTAAATGCTCTATGGCTGGGGGAAGATGCAAGCAACTAATAAACTAAGATAATTATCTTAGAAATAGAAACAGAAACAAACCACCAAAAATGTTAAACTTTAACCAGAGAGAATTGTTGTTTTAGTTAAAAGCATGAAATGAACATACCACTATTTATATTGCTAAATTGTTTACAAACTAATTTAAACTGATCTAACTCGCCCAAATGCTCTCAAGAGGACACAGAGATCAGAAAACAGTAGCTAAGTATCATGAATTTAATTTTTCTTACTAGTGCTTTATAGGGAGCATTAAGATTAGGTTATGAAACGACCTTTTTGAAACCTCTTGCAGGCTATTTTGAATTATTTTGCCATCTGATTACTCCTTGGAACTGCAGTATATAAACCAAACTTTGTTAAGGAAATGTTTGAATGCATTGCAGGTTATTTTAGCAGTTATTTGTGCTGGACAGTACCGTCAATGCGGCATGCTTAATTATTTTCACCATGTAATTCCAATTTACAGTTCATGTCTCAATACATATCTTGCTGACCATACTCGTGGAGATGCCAGCCAAAAAATATAAGGGTATTTTAATAGTTGGGAAGTCCTCTTGCTTATTGCAGAATATTGTTTCTGTTTTAAGTTTTCTGGGAAGTTGATTATCATTTTTGGCTTGTGGTGTCCTGAATTTCTTTCTTCCACCAGTAGATTTTATTTGTGTTCTGTACTTCGATCAACCTTGAGTCTGATGAAATTGTTCTATTTTTTTGTCTTGTCAGTTTTATATGATACCTTGATTGGTCTGGTGTTTCTTCCTTGGCAATCTCTTTATTATATTTGTTATTTATACTTAATTCTTTTGCCTTATGCAGATTCCTGTTAGCTTTCGATACAGGCGTGAAGTTTATGACATGGAATCTCATCAATGTGGCAGACAACAAAGGCATAATGCACATGACCATGAAACTGCAGCTCTTGAAGCAAGTATCAAGCTGTCCAGTTCTGAGAATGCTATTCACAAGCCCTCTATGATGAGAGTCAATCCAGAGGTAATTAATCTGTTATCATCTTCCTTAGGAACAATATGTAGCTCTTCAAGTAGCACTGGCACAAACATTCCTTCTAGCTGTTTTAAAGCAGTGAGTCCATGTGAATTAACCATTCCCCTGGACAATTCTTCTTTTCCTCCGCTCCCCATGGTCACCATGAGTAGTCAGAAGAAATCAGAAAGCTCTAAACAAATATATGGCAAGACAATGGCTAGGAATCTTTGTTTTGGTAGATCTGGAACTCTAGCTGTCAATAGAGAAGAACTAAGAGAATGTAGACAGAACTCTTTCTTAGGTTCTGTAAGTTCAGGACTCTCTTCTTCAGTTGGTGTAACTTCGGCTGTCAGTCAAGCAAACATCATTAATGATATTTGCCTTACGGAAAGATCAAGTCTTTGTACCAGCAGTGGAGTACACACATATCAACTTGGCAGTCCTGACATTATTGGTGGAATGCAAGAAAATGGTGACAACTTTCTGCTTGTTAGCAGAGAAAAAAGTGCATGTTCTGTATCTGTTTCTGAAAAGAAAAAGTCATGTTCAAGCAGTGTGCCTTCAGCGAGCAAGAAAGAAATGCATGCTGCAAACAAAGCATTAGTAAAACACATTTGGTCGGTCTCAGGGGAGAACGAAAAACAGTTTGCTGCCTTCAAAAATGTGTCTGCCCAGTACCGGCACTGTCAAATTGATGCTCAGAATTATTATTCATGCATATGTGAGTTGGGTTTGTTAGATATTGTTTTAGAGTTTGTGAGGCTATCTCCCAAGACACATAAACATAAGGAGCTTCTTGAGATTCACAAAGCCAACATGCAGGAAAGTGCAAAAAACACACTACAAACTGATATCCAAGTTATGGATTCACTTATGTTATCTGATAAAACTAGCAAGCATGCCACATTTAATTCAATCTTAACTTCTATGCAATGTCTGGAGTTGGGCAGAAAAGCTTCTGATGAAAATGTGAGGGTATTATTGAAGGATGAATACTGGGCAGGAAAGGAAAAAGAAAAGAAATGGAAAAATAATGATCCTTGTAATGCGTCTAAAGCAGTTAGCTCATTGACTAAGGCAGAAAATAATTTGAATTCTGAAGAGTTGGTAAGCCAGAGTTTTGTCACAGCATGTTGTGTAGATATTGATTCCACTGAGAGATGGTCATGCCTAGTATGCACTCTTATTAATGAAGCTGATTGCAGGCATTGTGTGTCTTGCGGGATAGAACATCCCAAGAATAAATCTAAGGAGGAATTAAATACAAAAAATACCATGTTACAAACTGATATCCAAGTTATGGGTTCATCTATGGCGTCTGATAAGAGTAACAAATGTAAAACAGAAAAATCCAAAGGTGGTGGAAGTTGTAGTGTGCTTCCCACTAAAAGTTCAACTGTAACTTCTATGCCCAGTAGGAAGCTCGGCAGGAAAACTTCAGATGAAAAAGTGAAAGTATTATTCAAGTGTAGAAATTGGGCAGGAAGAGAAAAAGCAATGATATTGGAAACAAATGATCCAGGTAATGCAGAAAAAATGGTTTGCTTATCAAATATGGCAGAAAATAGCTCGAATTCTGAAGTATTAGTTGAGGCAAGTTGGAGTTTTGTCCCAGCTTATGGTGCAGAGGATATTGATTCCATAGAAACATGGTCTTGTCTTGTCTGCACTCTTATAAATAAAGCTGATTGTACTCACTGTGAAGCTTGTGGGATTGAAAATCCCAAGAACAAATCAAATCCACGAGAAAGGGAAATGGAAAAATATAAAAAGAAAACATCAAAATTCCAGAAAACACACTTAGGTGATGGTTCAACTGCTAGTTTCCTTAAGCTGGGAAACAAAGAACATAATTTAAAGGGTAATGCCCAAAGAATTTTTGGAAATACTGAAAAGCTATCTAGTCATGGTGCTTGGAATAATGGTGGTGGACGAAGATTAGTAGAATTGGCTCAAAGAAATCATCCTTCTGATATGATTTGGAATTCTTCAAAATGAAACACAAGGAATATATTATTATTTAGTTTTGCTGGCAGCATGAATTTTAAATTTTATAAATATGTAAAGTGGAGGCAATAATAACCTTGTCAATCAGCGTAATTTTACTTATCAATAGATTCTGTATAAATTTCAATGTTTGTGCCAAGTTAAAATGAAGTCATCTTTGTCTTTGACACTTGGGGAGAGGCCTTGGGCACTTGCTAAAACACTATTATCACTTTGTACATACAATAACTTAATTTTGTAAGTCTTCTTGTAAATTTCTCTTTTTTTTGAGAGGTTATATTGTAGCTAATTCCATTGTCTTGGAATTTTTGAGGGGTTCTTTGCTTTACATTTTAGAAGAAATTCACTTGCTTTCCTATGATTAGATGCTTATATTTTATTTTTGGTTGCCAATGTCATCTTTTGATTGAATTGATTGGTGTAATGGAGTTATCTTGGCAGTAGATTTTGAACCAAATGAAGGATAAGTAGGAGATATTTTCCACAGCAAGTCAAATTGTGATATTGCATCAGGATTCAACTGTTTAGTTTTCAAATCAAACTCATTGATAAGCTAAGTGAATTTAACCTTGGAGGAAACTCCATTCTTAAGCGCATTTGAGTTGGAGTCATATTGGAATGGGTGACCTCTAGGGAATTCTCAATGCTTCACTTGTGAGCATCATCTAGATGCAATGAGTGCTAAGTGTTCCATTCATTCCATGAGAGATGGGTTCTTGTGAACCACTACTCATGAAATATGGGTCAATGAGTTTGACTCAATTAGTACACAGTTGAATCCTGATAGCAATATCACAAATGAAGGATGTCTATAAGAAAAGAACAAAATCCTATGAATTTCCATGAATGAAAGTAGTTAAATAGAACATGAAAGTACTAGATACAACAGCAAGTAGGGACATTGAAAGGAACTTAAACAACCCAAAAACTATATGAATCCACAAATAGCTGGAGTAGTGTGATCGAACTTGGAAGTACAACAGTAAGTAGAACTTCTAAAGGGAACCCAAATGACCCAATTTTTTTTTCAACAAAACGAGTAAAGATTAGGGGAGAATTTAAACAGATAAAACATGTGAAAGAAAGGAAAGACCCCTTGTAAAATAAACGTCCAATGAATTCAAGAGGTGATGTCTGAAGTAGAGAAAGGTTGGCTTTGAATATAATAGATATCAAAATTTGAGGCAGGGTAAGGGTTATCAGCACCATTTGTTGCCATGAAAGAGCTAACAAATAATTTGATGACACTCTCATGAGAACGAACTAGGCTATGACGGGTTGGTTGGACAACATTAGGAGGATGGACAATACTCCTCAGAACCTCACTGAACATCCATGGCCAACTATACTAAATAAGTATAGTGCCAGTAATGTGCATCTATATCTGTAACCAGGACTGTAGGGGAGTAGCTGACTATCTGTGCTCTCACCAACTTACACATGTAGTGTGAAAATAAAAGAACTTGGGTACTTTGGTGGCCACTTGTGAAGAGCTATTCTTTCTCATATGCATACCATCATTGGAATGGGTCACTAGTACACACTGAGAGATTAACACATCCAACGGCTGGAGTTACCTGAAAAGAGATAATCAATCAGGTTTTCATTACTAAATTTGACATCTAAATGGCAGTAACTTCTTGAAGCCAAGGGGCCACATGATCATGCTAACAATAGAAGGTATTTAGGGACCTTCCTTAGTTTGTAGGCAACGATATCTCCTCTGAATCACATCGATGATAGTTCATAACTTCATAATGTGCATGATAATATGGAATACTCTTGATACATTAGTCAAAATGGGAGAAAAAGCTGCATCTCACCTCTGTAACAAATATATGAGATGTGCAGGTAGATAAACTAGGTTGCAAGTTTTTGCTTAATTGAAATGTGGGTTTACTGTAGAACAGTGATGAACAACATGATTCATGGAATAGCATTCATCAAGATCTAATGCCTTCGTCCATGATCTTTTATTTTCAATTTTTTTGATGCTTTCAGACTCTAAATGGTACACTCAGTACGTACAATTTGATTAAGCTTTCCCAAAACCTTTTATGAAATAAATATGATTTGTTTCTGGCTTTGAGAAAGAGGATGCATTGTTTGAACTGGAGCTCTTAGCAGCAGATATTGTGTTTACAGCTTTTCTTGCTGAATAGTTGCCTTGATATCTAGTTTACAATCGTAAGAAAAGTTTAAGGAATTGGGTTTATGAACAAAATGCAAGGCAATGTACATGGAACTAAGTAGAATTATTGTTCAATTTGATCAGGGGTTTCAGTTCCATAATTGTCGAAATTAGTCGCAAATTCTTGTTAAATATGATAGCGTCGATAAGATATATATATAACAATGATACCTATCATCATATATACATTAATATATATCCATATACATATTTTAATGATAAATATTCCCATCTTATAACTATCGATTATCATGAGTAATGAATTGATGATCATCGATTGATCATTAGTGATAGATCGATTACCATCAATTATCATTAATGATAAATCGATGATCACCGATTTATATATGACTGCCGACTTACAATGAATACCAATTAGTATCGGTTTAAGTATCAAAACTGTTATGTTATCACCGATAGTATTATTGGCTCGTGATATCGATTCAATATCGATTTGTATTAACAATGACTTGTTTGTTATGAAGAGTCATGTCAATGATAAGACGTGACTCATTAATGAGTTACGACTTATCATTTACGTGACTCATAACATTTGCTTATACATATATGCAAAACGATCGTTGGCTGAAACATATTGAAATCAAACATAGTGTATTCAGCAATCTGCCTACAAAAGAATTTAATTAGAAGGTAGTATATTCACAATATATTCAGAAAGAAATAAAAGGTATACACAAGCTATAATTATCATTTGAATAGAAGTTTGAATTGCATTTACTGTTAATATTTATAGCCTATCGGCTTAGATCAAACTTGGACTGCAGAATTAATAATTATTTATTATTAATTAACACCCTAAACTGCCGATTTTATAATTATAATAGTATTGTTATAAAATAAAAAGTATTTAATATATATTGTGATTTATAATTAAAAAAGGTCCATTATTTGGACAAGTCAGCCCTCCTTGAGGATGACTATTTTGATTATATTCTCATATATATAGGAATCGATTTTGAGAGCAAGAGAGCACCAAAAACATAATGTGTCTTCTCTCCCCAAGATTTGATTTGCGAATTATGAAGACAACAGAGAATTTATGGAGGTAGTAGCGAATTTGGAGCAGACCTAGGGCAAACCAAATTGGAGCCAACCTAGGGAAACCGAATTGGAGCAGACCTAGGGCAAACCGAATTTGGAGCAAACCTAAGGCAAACCGAATTTGCAGCAGAGATGGGCAAATTTGTAGCAGCCCTAGGAGTAGCGATTTAGGGCAGAACTGGAGTAAATTAAAGACAAATCTAAAGCAACCCTAGATGGACAATTAGGGCAGATCTTGAAGAATATGAAGGATCAGATTCCAAGGACGGATCTCTGAGTTACAATCTGGGTATTATCTTCCTTCTTGTTTATTTATTCATACCCTATGCTTAGTTTTGTTAGATCTCTAGATTGAATATATTCCTTGGTGAAAATTTGAAAATACCAACATGGTATCAGAGCTACGGTTGAGTAAAGATCGTTTCAGATTTAAGAATACAACTAAGGATCCAGGGTTTGGTCTGAAAAATTGTAATGAAGTTTTTGATATCATTGGTTGCCTTCTATTGTTCTCATTGGCTGGAAAGAAATGGGTAGAAACTCAAGGTTGTGTCAAGTACAATTCTTGCATGTTTGAAATTCAACTCTTTAAATTACCTTTCCTTATTGGATCATGAGTGTATCTAAAACTTTGTAAATGAACCTAAGAAGTTGATAGGGATTACACAAATCTTGATCTAGAGGGTGTAGATCATCCCACCTTAGTGCATGGTGTGTATAAGGAAGTAAATCACTTACACCTAGTGTTGTGTTTTTATCTCCCTTCCTATATGAGTATGGTTGGATAGTGTCATGCTGATTATCTGCTATTAATTGAATAAAGAACATTCTTCACATTTTGTTGCAGCATACCTTTATTTTGCTTAGTGTATGGAAATATTAACTAGTTTATGTATGCCTTATGTGGGAACATACCTTGCATTAGTTTTGCATTGGCATATGTCTTATATGAAGTCATTCATAGTTATGTGTAGGCAGCGCACCTTTCATTGGTATATTGCAACTCCGCAATTAACATTGTCATAACTGAGATGTTTTATGATTCTTTATATATAGCTTGAAGGAGGGAATAACTTTTCATCATGGAAGTTCAAAATACTAATGATACTAAAAAAAAAGAAGGTTGAGTCATTCATAAAAGAAGACAAGATAGAACCAGAGAATGATCCAGAGAAAACTACATGGATGGAAGGAAATGATAAGGCCATGAAAATCATAATCGATGGAGTCAGAGATCATATTGTACCACTCTTGACAAAATATGAAACGACATATCACATGTTTAAAACACTTGTAAACACTTATGAAATGAGTAGTGCCAGCAAGACCTTAGCCCTGAAGAGAGAGATTAACCATAAAGTAAGAACAAAGGCAAATTAATCAACTCATACTTTATGAGAATCTCAGCTCTAAGAGATCAACTGTCAACACTTGGGTACAAGATAGAATGTAAGGAATTATCATTAATTGCCTTAGATGGTCTACCTGACTCCTGGGAGACATTTGTTTCAAGCATTAGTGCTAGGTCTAAATTTCCAAAATTTGACTGGCTAAGATCAGATTGTCTCCAAGAAGAATCAATACTAGTAAAGAAAGGACTCGAGGAAAACTATTGATGAAGATATTCATGTATTAGATTTAAATTCCCACAAGAAAGAAAAGAAAAAACATTTCAAGAAAAGGAAAAACAATCATGGGAATGGTAAATCCAAGAAAGATATGTCAAAGGTACAATGTTTCAGATGCGATTAGTATGGACACTATGTAGTAAATTGTCCATACAGAAAGCATCAAGCCTCATTTGCCAAGGTAAAGAAGACTAAGGAAGAGCATGAATCCGAGAAGCTTGTATTCTACTCTACACTTTCAAATCAAGTCTCTAATAAAAGTACCTGGGTCATAGACAATGGCTCCTCAAGATATATTACTAGATTCAGAGAACTATTAGATTCCATGGTGGAAGAAACTGATGAGGAAGTAACTATTGGAGATGACTCTGCACATCCAGTAAAAGGTGTTGGAACTTGCACCATCAGACTGAAGTCAGGCATCTCTATTCATCTCACCGGGGTATTGTTTGTTCCAGGTATCAAAAGAAATTTAGTCTCCATATCTGCACTTGAAGAAAATGGATACACGATAACTTTCATGGATGGTAAAGTATTGGCATGGCCAAAGAACTCTACTATTAAGAAAGCACAAACCATAGGTAAGAGACAAAGTTATTTGTACGAGCTATGTACAAAACCAAATCTAGCCCTTATCCATAAAATTGCAGACTCTAATGAAATATGGCATAGAAGATTAGGACACCTAAATTTAGAGCCCTATCTTCCATGGAAAGATTAGTCACAGGATTAGCAAAACTTAAACAATACGACTCCGGGGCATGCAAGGGGTGTGCTTTAGGTAAAAATACTAAGGGATCATTTCAGAATAGTTCCAACAAAACAAATAATGTATTATCTAATTAATCCATTCAGATTTGTGTGGGCCCATGTCTATCCTTCATTAGGAGGATTTCTATATTATGTAATCTTTGTTGATGATTTTTCCAGGAAGACCTGGATCTATTTCCTCAAATGTAAAGAATTTGAGGAGATTCTTAAAAGATTTAAGGAATTCAAATCCCTTACTGAAAACTCCTCTAGAAGAAAAATAAAAACCTTAAGGACAAACAACAGGAGGGAATATACATCAAATATCGTTGAAGAATTTTGTAAAGATGCCAAGATTAAGAGGGAGTTCATTGTCGCTTACAATCCACAACAAAATGAGGTTGCTGAAAGGAAAAATAGAACCATTGTAGAAGCTACCAAGGCAATGCCCCTTGATCAAAACATAGAAACTTCTCTTTGGGCAGAAGCCTCTAATACTACAGTATACATACAAAACAGATGTCCATACTCTCATATTGATAATAAAACTCCTGAAGAAGTTTTCACCGGTACAAAGCCAGACATCAGTCACTTAAAGATATTTGGGTGTCTTGTATACATACATGTGCCCAAAGAGAAAAGAACAAAACTAGAACCTTAAGGAAGAAAGGGTATTTTTGTAGGTTACAATGAAATCTCAAAAGCTTACCGAGTACATGTGCCTGGTCAGAAACAGATTGAACTAAGCAGAGATGTAATTTTTGAGGAGGATATAGCATTCACAAGAGCTAGAAACTTCGTTGAGCCAGAAATCCAAACTTCTCCCATAGAACTAGAAAAGGAAATTGCTCCTGAAATTCAAAGGGAGTATCCCGAGGAAGAAGAAAATGAAGAATCAAACACATCCTTGAAAAATCCTAAGAAGAGACCTCTCTGGGCAACTAAGATAATAGAAGAAGCAAAGTCCTACGAAGCTCCTTCAGGAACTTTTAGAGAGAGTAAAAGACCCACAAGATTATCTAGTTACATAGCCCTAATGAGTGAGCTCTCAAAGTCAGAACCTGCAAATGTTTCAGAAGCTTTTCAACAAGTATGGAAAGATGCCATGGTAGAGGAATATCAGTCCATCCTGAAGAATGATGTATGGGAAATTGTATCTAGACCTAAAGAGAAATCAATGGTCTCCTCCAAATGGTTGTTCAAGATCAAGCATGTTGCAATTGACAGTATAGAATTGTACAAAGCAAGGTTCGAAGCAAGAGGTTTCTCACAAAAAGAAGGAATTGACTATGAAGAAACTTTTTCTCCAGTTGCCCGATATACTTCAGTCAGAGCTGTTTTAGCCATTGCAACTGCCAAAGGATGGAAAGTACATTAGATGGATGTTAAGACCACATTCTTAAATGGAACTATTGAAGAAGAGGTCTACTTGGAGCAACCTGAAGGATTTGAGATCCATAATTCAAGAACACACGTGTGTAAGTTAAAGAAAGCTCTTTACGAACTTAAGCAAGCTCCTAGAGCCTGGTATGAGAGAATTGATAGTTGCCTCATGAGATTAGGATTCTCCAAAAATGATGCAGATCCAAACCTTTACTTCAAGTAAAGCAAAGGTGATATGTTAATGTTAATATTATATGTTTATGATCTGTTGATTACAAGAGAGGATCATCTCATTAATCAGTGCAAGAGGGAACTAGCTTTAGAATTTGACATGAAGGATTTAGGACTACTGCACTACTTCCTTGGCTTAGAAATCTGGCAAAAATTAGATAGCATTATTCTAAACCAAGGAAAGTACACCATTGATATATTGAATAGATTTAGCATGATGAATTGCAAACCAATGTCATCACCCATGGAGACAAATCTTCACAAGTTGAAGGAAGCAGCAACAGACTCTTAGTCAACTGATCCCACTCTCTACATACAAATGATTGGATCATTGATGTATTTGGTCAACACTAGACCATATATCTGTTATGTAGTGAATGCTTTGAGCCAATTCATGTGTGAGCCTAAGGAAATACATCTTGTGGTTGTGAAGCATATAATGAGGTGCCTTCAAGGTACTCTAAATTATGGACTCAAATATGAAAAGGCTGCCTTAGATCTTCATGGATTCACCAACTCAAATTGGGCTGGAAGTGTGACCAATCAAAAGAGCACCTCAGGGTGTTGCTTCAGTTTAGGATCGGCTATGATAACGTGAATTAGTAGAAAATAGTCGTCAGTGGCACAAAGCTCTACAAAGGCCGAATATATCGCAACATCAATGGCTGCTAGAGAAGCAATATGGCTTCAAAAACTAACTGTAGGATTATTCGGCGAACCACTAAAACCAACTATCATCCACTGTGATAACCAAAGTTACATCAAGCTATTAGTGAATCTAGTATTTCATGACAAATCTAAGCATATATAGATTCCTTACCACTATGTGAGAGACATGGTAGAAATGAATGTGATCCAGTTGGAATATATCAGTACAGGAGATCAAACAACATATATCCTTACCAAACCACTACCAAAGGTGAAAGTTGATCACTTTAGGAAAAATCTTGGTATGGTTGAAATGTAAAATTTTAATTTGTACTAATATAATAAAGATGTTTAATGGGTAAACTTCTTTTGTCATATGTGTGACTGTATGACTTTATGGGCCCACCCATCCTGTGTACATTACTAAAAAATGATGATTTTTTATTTAATGAACACTTGTAGTTAACATTATAAGGTGACAATCTTGTAATGTTGATATCATGTTGACTTGATATCATCTTGATTCATGGATGTGCCTTGATTCATTATGGTAGACATTATGTGATGTAATGCCAGTGCACATACCATAGTAGGGGTATATAAGGAGAATGTAATGTTCTCAAACATATTATATCCTTCATATTACGAGTTAGGTGATATGTAAAACTTGGTATCACATGTTAGATGATTCCTCATATCACGAGTTAGGTGATATGTAAAACTTGATATCACATGTTAGGTGATCCCTCATATCACATATTAAGTGATATTTCATACCATTTTACATTCACAAGTAAGGTGGTATATATATTCTTATGAGAAATGAGATGCATCAGATACTTTATCTTCCCTAGCTAAGAGGGAGTGTTAAATATGATAGCGTTGATAAGATAAATATATAAATGAGTATATATAACACACACACACACACACACACACACACACATAACAATGATATATATCATTATATTTACCTGAATATATATCTATATACATATTTTAATGATAAATATTCTCATCTTATAACTATCGATTATCATGAGTAATGAATTGATGATCACCGATTTATCATTAGTGATAGATCGATAACCATCGATTATGATTAATGTTAAATCGATGATCACCGATTTATATATGACTGCCGACTTACAATGAACACCAATTAGTATCAGTTTAAGTATCAAACTGTTATAATATCACCGATAGTATTATTGGCTTATGTGATATCGATTCAATATCGATTTGTATTAATAACGACTTGTTTGTTATGAAGAGTCACAACTTGTCGTTTACGCGACTCATAACATTTGCTTATACATATATGCAAAATGATTGTTGGCTGAAACATATTGAAATCGAACATAGTGTATTCAGCAATCTGCATACAAAAGAATTTAATTAGAAGGTTGTATATTCACAATATATTCATAAAGAAATAAAAGGCCAGATACAAAAGCTATAATTCTCATTTGATTAGAAGTTTGAATTGCATTTACACTTGTTTCTTTTATCCTTTTGCAAGTGTTTCATGGATTTATAGCCTTAAGAAGACCAAAAGTCCTAAGAACATCATGGAACTACAATAAAATCATCCAAACAAAAGGTGGTTGTGTTCTATTTGGAAAAAATCATAGACAACCTAGATAAGCGGAGTATCTTTCAATTATTGTCATTTGCCATCTTTGAAATTTTGATTTTGTGCTTATTTTTAAATGCTCCAAGATGGTAGATAGCTTAATTTGACACTTCAATGGATTGCTGTAATGTTGTCAATATATTTTTTGATATCCAGAGGAATCTGTATTATACTCTATTGAGATATTTTTTAATTCAGTCACAATTATTTCAATGTCATAGAATTTAAAATAAGGTTGAGAGACTTGAATTTCTAGGTAGACCATCCATTGAAAGAAGAGTGAATTTTTAGTTAGTCTTCATACAATTAATCACTACGACAAATGTTGAAATTGGTTATAGAAACCACATGGTCGTGTGTATTGCACTCCATACTAGGGGATCCAATTTTTAGGATTGTATATTTCACTTTCTTACCTAGAGTGCCAACATTTTCAAGTACATTTCAGGATATCCTTCTAGAGACGCCACTATTCAATGCACTTATGAGGCTTGCAGTTCTCAATAGTATAGAGGTTTGGGGTCCTAGTTTGGGATCTACTGAGTGGGTGTGTATTGTTTGGGTCCCAACTCGCATGCTTGAACATATGTTTTGTTACAAAAGAATGACCAATCAATATTTTGTTTAATTTGAGTTTTCCACCCAATCCCTTCGCCTTGAGAGTATCTTCAGACTTACTTTCTACGTTGATAGCTAGATGCTTAAGTGGCTTAGTATGCCTGTATTTTCCCATTTGTTCATATAAGGTGATTGCCATTTTTGGGTCCTACTAAGTGTTGATGTTTGTGGTATCTTGAGTCTAATAGGCCCTTCTAATCTATTGAAGTCCCTAATTTGTTCGTCTTCCTTCATCTAGTTGCTCATTAGATGCCTATCGTTGGCTTCTTCAACGAAGGGTATCAAGATGGTTGTTTGAGAGGATGTAGTGATAGCTAGATGAATCCAAGTCACATGGACATATCCAAAATCACTTACATCGAGTTGGCTATTTATGCAACACATTTTTTTATGAAGTATAGATGTCATTATCATTCAACTTAACTGTTTCAAACATCAAGGTGTGCTATGACTTGTTCTACTTCTTTCAAGACTCTTTAGAATTTGAGATAAAAACTAGCCATTTGATACATTAGATTGATCCTAAATGTTGATATTTGTGGCCTTTTCAGAAAGATCAAACTAATGACATGTATGTTGAGATGAATAATACATAATATACTTATTATTTATTATTTATCTCAACATACATCTCATTAATTGTTGTATTAAACTCTGAATGAAAGATAAGAAACATCTTTATATTGTCCTAGAGGGATGACTTCATATTGTCCAAAAGGGACGACTTGTGTTAATACTATGCGAAATCTACTTAGCCGATTCAGGTCGGCCTTTACCATTAATGTTGAGGTGTGTCTTTTGAATGTCTTCACACACACATATATGTGACCTATGGTGCAAATTATCTAAGACATAAAAGACATAACATGTCAAGAAAATTCGCTCTACAAGCATATCTGAATTTGATTATTGCAGCAGTCATACATTGAATAATTATTATTCATTTCTCATACACATTAGAAGAAGATATGAAACTGAAGATAGAAGAACATTAGGCCCAAAGTGAAGAGGAATTATTTGCTACAAATCGGGTATTATCTTCTCCTTTCTTTGTTAATTTTTGTCATTATTATTTTCAGTCTTAAAAGCTATCTATAGATTGTATTTTTCCTTACATAAATCTGAATATATTAACATGGTATCAGAGACAAGTTACAAAAGATCCATCTCAATTTTTAGGAAAACAATCTCAAACTTTTAAGGCTTAGAAATTATGGATAATCTAGCCCTCTATTCTGTCCTATCAACACAAACATCTAATAGATATTCTTGGGTTATTGATAGCAGAGCTTCTAGGCATATAACTGGATTCAAAGAGAATTTAGATTCATTTATAGAAACCCATAAAGAAGAAGTCACCATAGGAGATGATACCTCTTATCCTATCATGGGAATTGGGAATTGTCTTATCCAATTGAAATCTAGGATAACCCTTCAACTATCCAAAGTCTTATATGTCCCAGGCATAAAACAAAATCTTGTCTCCATATCGGCCCTTGAGGATAAAGGATATAGAATCACCTTTATGGAAGGGAAAGTATTGGCATGGCCTAAAAATTCAAATCTAAAACAAGCCTATACTATAGGAATTGGTCATGAATGCTTATAAAAGATTGATATAACTTCTCTTCAAGCTCTCTCAGTTGCATCCACTGATCCTTGTGAACTATGGCATAGGAGATTAGGTCACCTAAATTTTCAGACATTATCATCTATGTTCAATCTAGTTGTAGGTCTTCCTAACCTACCCTTAAAACATGAAGGTGTCTGTAAAGGTTGTGCTCTAGGAAAGAATATTGAGACTACCTTTAACAACAGTGAAAGTAAAACTAAAGAAATTCTAGAAATCATTCACACTGACCTTTGTGGGCCCATGTCTGTACCATCCATAGGAGGATGTCTATATTATATTATATTTGTGGATGATTTCTCTAGGAAAACATGGATATACTTTCTCAAAAGAAAAGAATCAATTAAAGTTCTCAAGAAATATAAAGAGTTTAAATCTCTAATAGAAAATCTCACCAACAAAAGGATAAAAGTTCTTAGATCAAATAATGGAGGCGAGTACACTTATGAGGTCTTCAACACCTAGTGTAAAGAAGCATGAATTAAGAGGGAGTTTATAGTTCCTTATAATCCCCAATAAAATGGTGTTGCAGAAAGGAAAAATAGAACCATTGTAGAATCTACAAGAGCTATGCTTCACGACCAAGATTTGCTCTCTCCACTTTGGGCTGAGGCATCTAACATTGCAGTCTATATTCAAAACAGATGTCCTCATTCATCCTTAGAAAATAAGACTCCCAAAGAAGCATTTACTGGGAACAAACTGAACATTAGTCACCTAAGAATCTTTGGATGTCCTGTATACTTCCATATTCCTAACGAGAAGAGATCTAAATTAGAACCATTAGGAAAGAAAGGTATACTTGTAGGATACAATGATTCAGCCAAAGCATATAAATCTACATTCTGGGTCAAAATCAAATCGAATTGAGTAGAGATGTAATATTTGAAGATCTTGCCTTCTCAAAATCTAAGGATAATTCATATGAGTATAATAATTTATCTTAATCCATTGATAAAATTCAACCTTCCAAGATTCAGAGGGAGAGAAATGAGATCACTGAAGATGCTCCTAAACTTATAGATATCCCATGCATTCCTAGCTCTTTCACTATCAACAAGAAGAGGCCGCTTTGGGCCACAAAGATGTTGGAAGATGCAAACAACTATGCAGCTCCTCTAGGAACATATAGGGAAAGCAAAAGACCAAAGAGATATACTAACTATACTGCATTTATGAGTGAGATTATAGGTTCAATACTTTCCTCTTCTAAAGAGGCTCTCTCCCACCAGGCATGGAAAGATGCTATGATAGAAGAATATAGATCCATTATTAAGAATGATGTTTAGGACATCGTCCCTAGACCTAAAGACAAATCTGTAGTATCTTCTAAATGGATATTCAAAATAAAACATGTTGCAGATGGAATTATAGAAAAACATAAATCAAGATTTGTAGCTAGAGGTTTCTCCCAAAAGGAAGGAATTGACTATGAAGAAACCTTTGCACCTGTTGCACGTTTTTTAATATGGTAAAAATAGGTTTTGAATGAGCCCCGAAACCATGTACATTCAGTTTTTGAAGGGAATTGTAACCACCAAAAAATAGGAAGAATTAGCTTAGATCTAAGTGAAACAGCTGGGGGAAAAAGAAAAACCTTACAACGGCCCCCAACACATAATGCCAGTAGAACTACTAGCAACACAATTCTAGCAAAACAACAACAGCCAAACGAAAGATACACATAAAGACTCAAACTGTTGAAGCCAAACGTGTAAAGCCAACGCTTTACAACAACATCCAGTATTTAGGGTAAACAGGCACCCTAAACAATCCTAGGATTTTCCTTTACCTCCATTCTTTTGGGAGCGAAGAGTCATATCAAAATGTAGAGGGGACTTTTTATTATGTTTACTAGTAACAATAGTCCATCCCTCCTTTACCAAAGAAGCTTTCTCCAGCCAGTCAGAGGTCAGAGAGGAGCCAACCACAATAGAATCAACAAGAGAAGTCTGGACAGAACCTACAGTGGCCACACAGCCAGTGCCAGACTTCCCAACACCAGCAGGAACTTCCAAAATAGAACTGGCTGGAAGGAGGCTAGCAGACCCAACAACCTCAGTAGACAATCCATCACTTGTGCTACTAGCAGAAGGAACAGTACACCCAACAGGACCAGAAGTAACTGGGGGGACACCAGCATTAGAAGTAATACTTCCAGCAAGAACAGAACCTTCAGCGAAACTAGTAGACACAGAGTCCCCAGCAAGAACATAACTAGCCGAAGCAACCCCAACATCAAATGAATAGCTGGCAGAAAAACCAACAGTTCTAGCAGAAGAGACACCAGCAAACAAAGTAGGAGAAGGAACAGGAACAACCATAGGACTAGAAATAGGGCCTGCAACCTGCTCAACCACATGCGCGAAGCTCAGAACCTTCTCCACCGTGTAGTGTTGAGAAGAGGGCCCCTTCCACCATGAAGCAGGCTT
The DNA here is from genome assembly GCA_027943335.1 of Chamaecyparis obtusa. NCBI lineage: Eukaryota > Viridiplantae > Streptophyta > Pinopsida > Cupressales > Cupressaceae > Chamaecyparis > Chamaecyparis obtusa. The sequence continues at coordinate 907,410 of BSBK01004962.1, read as the reverse complement.
ATTATGTCTCTGAAGATCACATTGAGAGGCAATATGACCAGTCTTAAAGCATCTTCTACATCTGAAGGGGAGGCCTTCATAGTCTAATTGTCGAATCCAGCTTCTACCCTTGGGATAAATTTTTTTTTCTCGGAACGTAGGCCATTAGAGGTATCAATATCCACCAAGATACGAGCATAAGTAGAGTGGAATAAATCCGAAGATTTCTCAGCATCCATTGCACGTTATACATTTGTTAGAACTATAATTGCCATTGCAGCATCCAAAGGATGGAAGATTCATTAAATGGATGTGAAAATTGCTTTTCTAAATGGAGAAATAGAAGAAGTTTATTTAGAACAACCTAAAGGATTCATTATTCATGATCAACAATCTCACATATGTAAACTCAAGAAGGCACTAAATGGGCTCAAACAAGCTCCTCAAGCTTGGTATGAAAGGATAAATTGTTATGTTCTCGGATTAGGATTCTCTAAGAATGATGCAGACCCTAATTTATACCTTAAGATTACAAATGGTAATATGTTAATTTTAGCATTATATGTGGATGATCTTCTAATTACAGGTGAAGAAACCCTCATAGAAAAGTGCGAACGAGATCTTGCAAAGGAATTTGAAATGAAGGACCTAGGGCTCCTTCATTACTTCCTTGGTTTAGAAGTGTGGTAACAATCTAATGGAATAATCTTAAATCAGGGTAAATACACAATTGATATATTAAAAAGATTTGGCATGATGGATTGCGAACCTATGTCAACTCCCATGGAAACAAATCTTCTCAAGTTGAGAGAAGCTATGTCTAGTTTAGAATTGGTATCCAAGACAATCACAAACTGTTCATACATTTGATTTCAAAACATACAATGAGTTGTGATATTATATTTGAAATCAATGGTAGCAACTAAATATTATAGATTCCACCTCTAAAAGTAATCAATGACTCTCTCTCTCTCTCTCTGGTAATTAATGCATCTTTTAATATTTTTTAAGGTTTACCAACATTTTCTATAATTTTTAATTTTTTGTGATGTCCAATAAAACTAATAGTTTATTTGAAAGAGAGGAATATTCACTAATATCGAATAATTTTTCAGAAAATGAAAGATTTGAAAGGATTTAATATATTTTCTTAAAGTTATCCCAATAGAGAGAGCTTAAAGCCATTAAATAAAATAGGACATAATTTATGTAAATGAGAAATTCTAGGAGGAAGATCTCTTGTAGTTCATATATAATATAAGTATTTTAGGGAGAGTAATAGGAAATTATAATATTAGTTTATATATACTATAAAAGTGGACCAAGGAGATAAAATATACCTCAATGAAGCATGTTTCGAATAATATATTAATTGTATGAAATATTGCCCGAAGAATATCTTAATGGGGAACAGGGAAAACTTTAAGAAACCCCCTCCCTAGAAAAAGTATAAAATCTAGGCGAATCCTACATTATTTTGGGTAAAAAATAATAATATTGCTGGCGAATTTTTTTAATTTGAAAGGAAAAAATATTATTTGTACTGGCGATTTTTTTTCAATTATATGAAAATTCTATAAAACATTGGCGAATCTTTCATTATTGAAGAAAATCACAATGACATTAACCTATACCTAGAAATCATCATTATTTGACGGGGGCGCTCCTCGAAAGCTAAAATGAATTTTATTATTTTATTAAGGTACTTTGAGTTAATTTTATATCTCCTGACAGGAAATAACTCTACTTTTTGCAACCGTTTGATGATCCGAGATCAATGGCAGGAATTCTATTTCGGGCCAAGGTTTTAAAGGACACAATGATTCCCCTGAAAGTCTCCGAAATAAAGACATGTGTCAAATCTATTTTGGGCCAAAGTTTTAAAAGCCATAAAGTCTCATTGAAAGTCTCCGAAATAGAGACACATGTCAAATCTATGTACTTAACCCATACTCTAACTTAAATTTTGACTGTATATTGGCGAATATGACCATCGATTAAGACAAGCTTAGGAAATTGTAGGCGAAAATATTCTATTTATTGTGTGGAAAAATTAATTCGATTGGCGAAGTCATCGCTGAAATAAAAATAATTCCATGTCACTATTGGCGATTTGCCTATGCATGGGACCCAATTTTTATAAAGTGCGGGCGACATGGCCACCCCAAAAGTCTAATTTTTTTTGCCAAATTTTGGGTCCCCGATGAGTGAAATTTGCCAATTGGCGAATATTCGCCACTAAAGTTATCTCTGATGGGGAATGAATCCACTCTGTATGACCTTGTTGATTAGAGAATAAGAGGATAAAAGTATACACAGACTCCCATAAAAATGGATTTTTAAAATAAATAACAAAATCTTAAAACTATGATTATTATTTACTTTAAAATAGAAAAATCACAAAAAGTGAATGCCAGAACAAGTACATCCAATATTTGTGAAAATGTCTCTAAGGAGTTCTATAACAAGTATTGTAAAATATTGTCAGATGCACAAAATATGGTTTAACTAGAAAGGCTTATGAAACTTGCATGCAATGAAACTGGAAGGGGAGAATAATTTCTCACACCTATTACTAAATCACTACCTATTTGCATCTAAATAAAATCTTTGATACTACATTCATCAACTTCTATTAGTTAGATTTGTACTAGATGGAAAGTAGAAAATGGACCTCCATATAAGATGTAAAACACATCTATCTAAAATATGGACCATGGAAAAACCACTTAACTATTTTCCACAGTCACCCTAAAACTAAGATCTCATAGATAACACTGGTTTTAGAATATGCACATGATAGATTTGTGAAATGGCTTAAGAACTATTTGAGAAAAATGATTAATAGGTGTAGAGACAATGCTAAAAAAAAATCTCCCTACTTACTCCAACATAAAAAGAGTTTGCAATGGCCAAATAGATTATTCATTAAAGCATAAATAATAAAGAAATTTGTTGAATGTTGTGGTTTTAGTTGTTGTGGTAGTCATGAAAATACTAATGTGAATGTGAATGAGATCTTTAGCATTGCACAACTAAACTTAATTGAAAATAATTTAGAAATTTCATGCAAAAGCAAAAGACCATTTAAACCTAATCTTTATCTCCTACAATCTCCTACCTAGGTGAGATAGATGTCTCATATCATCATAGACAATAGAGTATAGGTTAAATTTTACTATCACACATATCTACGTATATTTTATTTGTAAATTTTAATGCAAAGATGCATGAAAAATCTTGAAGTATATTAATTATATAATCTATTTGTCAAACATAACAACATAATCATAGATTTTTTAATGTCAAATCTATAAAATATTTCAAATCTTAAATAATAACCATGTATACAAATGAAATTGTTCATACCTTTGACTGACTATTCTGCCTCTTTGAAATTCTCTTAGAGATTGTCAACTTGCCTTCTGGTTAGCTATCTTTCTTTTTCTTGGTTCCTCATGCTTCTTTCCTTTATAAATATTGAGAAAAACTAAAAGGAGAGATAAGAAAACCCTACTCCAACTTCGTTATTGCATGCTTATTAAATGGAAATAAGGAGTAAAGCATATTACCTCTCTCATAACTTGGAAATTTGTAAATTATGGGAGTAAGTGATTACTTCGCAATCAAGCATCATAAAAGGAGATTAAAACATAATAAATTCTTTCATCAACTCATAGATAAATTTAATGGTTGCAATATTTTTCACTCGAATCTAAATAAATTATTTTATATTTTATCTTTCATTCATAATAGATCTCTAGTGACCTCCATCAACATATGAATAATTAGAAATAATTTTACAGATATATTTTTTGTGCTAGCTCTTTAAGAGAACGATCTTCAAAGAGGGACATTAATATGCCTTTAAATATCATAGATAGAGTCATTGCAAATGTTAATAAATACCAATTAAGGGTCATGCGATAAAAAAATACTTCTAGATTACCATATACACCAATTAAGGACAAGAACACATTATGTTAAGAACTACTATTCGTTTATTCATTACTAATTAATTTCTCTAATTCACCATTCACGATCACTTCTCTAGTTTGAAAAGAATCTAAAGTTCATCATCTACTAGGATAGAGGTCTTGTCAACTTTTTTAGCATAAATTTGGTTGAATTATTAGGGCCTAATGTGAACATCTCCTTTTTATCTATTATCACTCTAAGAAAATAATATAAATATACAAAAAAGATGACCACCTGTCTGTCACCTATTATCAATTTAAGAAAACAAGATACCACACTAACAAAACAAGATTCTACACAAAAAACAATAATCATATCCCTTTTATCTATGTTCATTTAAAGAAAACAAGATACTACACAATTAAAGATAACCATGTCCCTTTTATAAATAATCATCCTAAGAAAATAAGATATTGCATAATCATTTCTATTTTATCTATGATCATTCGAAGAAAATAAGATAGTACAAAAAAAAGATAACCATCTCCTATTTATACACAATCAATAAATGATAATCATCTCCCTTTTATGTACGCTCATTCTAAGAAAAGAATATACTACATCCAGTAAAGTGCCTTTCTCCCTTCTATCTAGAATAATTATATAATTGAGTAGAGTCTAAAGTTTATTTAGATAGTGATACATGACCACAATAAAAATAACAATATAAGATATCATATATTCAAAATTATATAAATTTGATTACTTTCTAAGCTGAATAGTTTATACAATAATACACAATCTAATATAAGTGACTTATACTATACAAAGAATCTACGATGTAACTGCACAAATATTTATTATATTGCACTAGTTCTATGACTTTATATCAACCAAACATATCATATTTTCCACAATTTAATAACAATAATAAACTTAGGATATGTCCCATTGCAGCATAATAGATTATTTATTTTAGGAAAGTTCAACCAGTGTTTTTCAGTGATAAGATTAAGAGCAAAGTCCCATTGCAACAAATAAAGGGATTAAGAGCAAAGTCCCAGTCCTTCACTATCCCGACAATCAAATCGCTAATGCAGCGAAGAGAACCTGCGCAGGGATTGACTTGGCAATGAAATTGTTTTGCGTGTTGTTAATTATGGCACTGGTAGTTGACATATTGCTTCTGCCATGCCCACTACCAATACCATTATTAACACAACACTAAGCAATTTTATTGCCTTCCCCATTTTCTTTTATGTTGTGAAGAAATACCAATCCGATCCAATTTATAGAGCGGAAGCGCCGTCTGTTTGGAACAACCGTCCCAAACAATTCTTCTTCTTGGGAGATTATATCAAGAAACTTGTTAGAGGAGCTCAGCTACTGCTTCTACCTCTGCTTCTGCTTCTACTTCTACCTCTGCCATGCCCACCACCAATGCCATTATTATCACCGCTCAAAACAATTTCATTGCCTTTCCCATTTTCTTTTCTGTTCTGCGGAAAACTGTTGTGAAGAAATGCTAATCCAATCCAATTTATAGAGTGGAATCGCCCCGATCTGTTTGGACTGGAGTTTGTAACATTATTGATCGGACCAGCCGTCCCAAACGTTCCTCCTCCTCCTTGGGAATAGTATATACTCTGAAATATTATGATAGCCTTCGAATACTAGCCACTCTACAAGCGATCAGAACATTGCATACATTAAAACCAAGACTCTCATAATATTTCAGAGTATATACCATTAAAAAAGAATAAATTAATCCTCGAGTCCTTATCTATGTGCTCACCAGTATTCTCGAGGCTAAGAATACATTAATTAGCTGCTGGGTGCTTCATATTGGTTGTTCACCATAAGTTTATCATTATTATGTCCACCTGTATTTAAATGTGTAACGAGATTGCTTTTAGTTGTATCTTACGATCAGCAAACTAAAACGTAACGCTCGCATACCTCTATGTTTATCATGTCCATCCCATTGCAACGAAATAGTAAATTAAAATATGAAAGTCCCATTCTTAACATTGTAATTTTGATGTTTATTAAGTTTTTAGTTGGCAAATGATATATATTTTCTTATATTTGTTTATTTTACATAAACCAATGTCAATATTATTGCAACATTAATGTAATTGGACCCTTACCTGCTCTATTAGGGTATGTTGTTGTAGAACACACACCGGCACCAAAGTCAACTGCCCATCCATGTCCAGATGTTTTGATCATCGTGCCCTGATAGTCATCCTGTCTCTGATTAACTGCTGCAAAGATCCTATGGGACCTACCGACATCTCTAACTGTGGTTTCAGAGGCTTCTTGCTTATGATAGGGTGTAGTATTGGTGCGCTGAGGACAATTTACGGCTATATGTCCATGTTGCCCACAAGAGAAGCACCCAATGTTCTTGAAGGTGCAGTTGGCAGGATGAGCACTTTATTGTTGATAGCTCCCCGCGTTCTTGCTTTGAGAGTTTTGAGAGGGTTGGTGACCAGATCTCCATTTTTGAGCATGGTCCTGATTAAATTGAGTTTTGCCCCTACCTTGAAATCAATTGTTGAACTCATCTTAGAATTTTTGTCCCCCTTTAGAAGGATAACTCTTGGAGTTAGATGCACCCTGATTTTGGTTGTTCTTGGAATTGGAAAATCCTCATAAACCCAACCTTGCATTTCTTTCTATCAAGAATGCTTTGTTGACCGCATCCCTCAGGGTTCTAGGGTCGAGTACTGCAACCCCACCTGAAATTTGATCATTTAGCCCCCTGATGAAGTGTTGAACGATCATAGGGCTATTTTCTTTGTAGCCAGAAAAGGGTTTCAACTCATAAAATTTCCGCTCATATTCCAAATAGACATGTATTTTTGCTTTAGTAAGTGAAACTCCTATGCCTTGCTTTGCCTCCATTGTTATGATAGGTATATATCCTTGAAGTTTTCTAAGAACAATTCCCATGTGATGTTGTTCATGTTAACTAGAAGCCTCTCTTCTTCTACTCGCCACCAGGAAGATGCTCCCTTATGTAGGTGCATTATTACACATCTAGCCTTAATGTTGCTACTAAAGGGGTGCATAGCAAAACAACACTCTAGGTCAAACAACCAAGTCTCTGCTGCTAACCCACTTTCATCTCCATAAAAGAGCGGTATCTTTTCTCTGAGAAAATCCCTCATGAGGGCTATATTGGGGGTTTCTTCTTGTTCCTCAAAGTTCCTTCTTCTAGGGATGCTATCCCTTTCCCGATGTTAATGATGGTGATGGTTGTCTTCTTGGTTCACCCTATCCTCTATATGGACCAATCTTTGAAGGATTTTTTGCATAATTTTCCTTAATTGGTTACCCTCTGACCCTTGGGTTTCATTATCATCATTTTCTTGGGTCCTATGGTTTTGAGCATCCTCATAGTCCCCTTGGGAACTTCCTTGCTGAGTGTTTTAGGCTCCACCCCTAGCTCCTCTACGGGTATCTGGAGGCATCTTGAGGAGTTGACAACTCTATGTCAGATAAGTTCTTCTACTGATGTTAAGATACAGTATAAGCACAATAGGCCCTAGAGCTACTAGTGTAGCCACTAGTACATTTGACCCACTTTTTAGACCAACATTTCCGACCAAGCTATAAATTCATTTTCCATGGTCATTTTCTAGAAGAAAAAAATGATTTTTTTTAACTTCTATTCCCGTGTTGGTCGGAATTACGACAACCATGACAGGTCATCGTAATTGTGACCAACACGTCAATTTAACTAAAAAAAAAACATAGGGATCATTTTATTTCATTTTGTTATATTCCGCGCGCGGCAAAGCAGAATCCATAGGACTAACTCCACTTCCAAATTTCTTCAAGCATGCAAGTTGTCCAAGTTGCCCAAAACACCTACAAACCCCATATGACTCCAAATAACTCCAAATATGCAAAAGACTTAACCCAAGGTTAAATAAGACTCTTATAAGTTATATAGGGTATATTCAACTAGATTCAACCATCCAATCGGCTAGACCCAACTTCCAATGCCCCCAATTCTTCCAATGCACCTTAGGAGACCTAATAGCCCCTCTAAATAGGTCTGCAACAAACAACTCAAACTCCTATCTCCAGACTTTCTGAAACACTAACCAAATGAATTATGGATTTGGATACCCTTTATCCCATATTTCAACATATATTGAATGCAACATGGACTCCTTTGGACCATATATGATTGTCTGCACACTGTGCCCCAAAATGCATAGAAAAAGTGACCAATTAACAAAGCAAATCCTAATAGAACTTACTTCCAGACCTTGTAACTTTCAACAGTCTTCAGTCATGGCATAAAACTACCAAATCTCCAAGCAATTTGTTCTAGACTTCCTAGAACCCCAAAAACCCAAATTACCCCCATTCAAACCCTCAAATCTAGGGCATCATCAATATAGCCCTTCCCCAAACTTCTAGATCAAATTGGTTGATCCTACACCTTCACATAGACCATATAAGATTATCCAAATCACAAAATACCCCCTTCATGTGGCTAGAACTCCCACTGCTATACCTAACCACCATTTCCATTGAAATTTCTTCACTATTTCAGACTGTGATCACATTCCCATCCATTACTTTGTGTATAAAATGTTAGAGTTATATAATAAAAGGTTAATCATTGCCATTCCATGGTCTCAGGGCCCTTGATCCCATGAATGGATCCCTACATTAAAGAAATCAGTATAACTATTAGGAAAAAGTGTTGAAAACTGTGACTGTCACATGGATATGTAGAACAATAACTTCAATTAAGTTTTAAAGCATTCAAAAGGGATTGGAAATTGCTTCTAAGTCTTACTCAATACATTTGAAATGCTTCCCAACTCAAAATATTTGAAAGACTCCCAAGAAGTAATCAAAATGATGAAAAAAAATTGAATTTTGCTGCTCCTTCAATGGGTACAATTTGTACATCTGCAAATAGGCTCTTCTTCCCCTTGTACCATGAATCTCCTCAACTTTATATAACCTCCTAAGATCTGTTACAACCATTTTTGGTAGTTATTTTCTTAACTTATGCTAATTCTCCCTTCTTTAGACTTTCCCTCCTAAACTACCAATTAGCCGTTGCTTTTTTTGAATATTTGAAATTTCAAATTGCAAAATGGCTTTCTTTGAACCATGACTTATTACCTATTGACTACTAACAATTTTAAATAACTTTTGTAACTATTCTAAACCCCTCAAACCTATCAAATCTCCCTTTGGACTTATTTTGTCCAATTACATTCACCTTTTGGTCCTTTTAGGACATTTGCAAAATAAACACATTTGATTACATTGTTTGCTTATGAAAACCATTATAGCTTTTAATTCCTGTCCATTTGCATTGCTTGGATATCTCCTTGTCCTATTCACTCCTCTGGTCTTCATTGTATGTTTTTGTGTCTTCATAGAATGATCTTGGTGCCCCTTCACCATACTCCCAAGGATCAAATCAATCCAAGTCCCTTTGGATTGGAGAGTCTTCTTTCTTTTCTTCCAGTCGTTAATCACTTCTTGAGCAGACCCTGCAACTATAATGTATCCTTTGTTCTTTGTCCACATGTACCTGCAACCAAACACCTTGGGATTATGCCAAGTGTTCCATCCTCCAACTAGCATCATGATGTGTCCATGGTATGAAACATCATCATCTACATAATAACCCTGCAATCCTGCAACAAAATTGTTAGAAAACACAAATACCAATGCTTCTTCATTCACCAAAGCATATGTTTGGTTCCTCACTTTCTGATTCATCCTTTCATCCAACACTTCCTTCTTTTGTTCATCCATTCCTTGTGAGATTCCAATGCTTGGAAAGATTTTAGTTTGTATGGTCTCTTCTTGACCAATGTCTACTGCAGTACCATATTCTGCCCTGTCATCTATATGTTTGTCATCCAACTGACCCCAAGGGTCCATCTTGGTTAGCACATCTTCAAGACCTTGTTCATGGTCTTCCTCCATCAATTCATTGTCCTCTTCTTCATTGTACTCCACATCCATGGGTTCCTTCATTATCACCATTCTTGCTGTCAGAAAAAAATAAATTAACCACCTTACACCTTCTCACTGCATTTCTTTTTCTGTCACTGAATTTTCATGATAGAGATGTACTATCCTCTTCTTCTCAAATTGTGTCTATCTATGTCATACAATAATAGTATTTTGATCTCCATAATAACACTGAGATCTCTCTTTTATCTTCTCTTCATCACTAGTTTACTATTTTGCATCTTTGATCTTACTGTATTTTGATGCACATCATTGTTTTAAGCCTTTCACAATGTCACTTCTACGAAAATATTAGACATCATTGTCCTTTGTTCTATTATTGCTTATCATTGCCTCATTTTCACCATCTACTTGAACTCTTACTTGCTATGTACAATTTGCCACTATCTCCTAACTATCTTGAGGTGCTCAAGGTCTGCCAACCCTTGACCACATGTGTTTTGTTGCTATTATGTTACTAGGTTAAAGATGGGGACACCACACTATCTATAGAAGACTGTCATGAAACACTCGATCTTGTGACTGAATAGAACTGCCCTTTTTGAAACTGTCACATTAAGATGTATAAAAAGGTTATGTCTTTCATGATACACCCTTGAGAGGAATGTCACATTCATGTTCCTTTCACCTTGTCTGTAGTAGTTTTCATGTGTTGTATTGTATGCACCCTAAAATGGTTGCCTAGACATTGGGCCCCCATTCATCAATTTATCAAATCCCTGAATCAATATTTTCAAAAATCAACATTTTTCAGCTCAATATCAATTTCCTTGATCAAATCCTATTTTATCATTTTTGATTATTCCTTGGGCTAACTATTTTACCCTAAAATCTTTATTTATTAAAAGGAATATTTCCTCCCCTTTTAATAAATAAAAAGCACCCACCTTTTCATCTTATCCTAAGTTGCACAAATAAAGCATTATTCTTATTTTATAAAAAGAAGAAAAACACTTTTTGTCTCATATGGACACAAAAGTCAACTCTTATTTTCCCATTGGAGGATATTTGTGCACATGGATTTCTCCTCTTTCAAGCTCCACCCTTGATTAAATCTTTTGCCTCTTAATCTCCATGGTCCATTCCTTCTCATTTCCTATAAAAGAAGAGCTCTCCCTCATTTTCATATGCATTTTTGAATACTAATGTTATGCTGCAAGTTTTTTAGGTCACTTTGAAGCTTTTGAAGATTTGGAGCATTCTTGGCTTTTGCATCTACATGTTATTCTAGTTTCATTTGTCATGGCATTCATAGCTTCATATTTAGCTTAGTTTCTTTTATGCTTTAGATTGCTTCATCTAGCTTAACTAGGGGGCTTTGTAATACTTGTTCTCTCATTTTCATAGCATAGCTTGCATATTTCCTTTCATAGATTAGCTTGCATAGCTTGCATTTTCATTCATAATCTAGTTTGCATTTTCATTTCATTTTGATTCTTGGGGATATTGGCATTTTTGCCCTTGCCTTCATTTGAATCTCTCATTGTGTGGTTGACTAGCAAGGTCATTAGCTTAATAGCTCTAGCTGAGAGCAAACTTAAAATAATCTTGCAACTCCATACATAAAGAGCTCTAGGTCACTTTCTAAGGTATCCCATTCATAGATTCCCTTGGATGTAATGACTTGGAGAAGTGCACTATTTGAGTGTGTACATGTATGACTATCTTGTAGGTCCCTTTACATTGCTTTGTCATTTTTCTTTGAAAAGTACATGACTTCATCCTTTATTCTTTGTCTTTTCAATTGAGATCATCATATCAACCATTTTATAGTCTTTGACTCAACTGTGTCTAAGAACTCTTCCTTTCATTGTCTGTGTCTATCATTCTTTCCTTACTATGATTCAAAATTGAACCTTTCTAGTAATCTCTATCACCACTATCATATTCTCATGACTTACACCCACTATTATTCATCCTCACAGGCATCATTCCAAAAGGACTACTTTATTTCTATATCTCTATCATTAATAAAAAATTGTCACCCTCTAATCTCTTCGGTTAGACTTGATTTGTCTTTACATAAAAGGTCTATATCATATGCACTTGGATTGTCATAGTAATTTCTCTTAGCTTTCCTTTAACATCACAACTGTCATTTAAATCTGATGATTAGGGCCTTTGTTCATGCAAACACTATCCTCTTATTTTCCCTTTATCATTGATGTTGTTGACTCTGGAAGACTACGATGGTTATGGTGTTTTCTATGTTCTCTTTGTGTTTTCAAGTGTGGCAATTACTAGTTGTTTCATTTCATAGGAACATAATATTTTGTTGTAGGAATTCTTGGGTGGTAGGAGAAGTATGCTCTTCACCCTTATGGTGAACCAGAAAATCTTGACCCATCTTTAGATTTTGAAAGCAAGAGGGTAATTGAACATTTGCTTGGTGTGTTTGGGAGAAAACTTTGAGATAGGGGAGTATGCTCTTCACCCTTGTGGCGAAACAAAAACCTTGAACCTCATAAGTTGATCCACTTTTTGTTTAGTTCTTAGAATCCTTTAGCGGGCCTGCTCTTGAGCAATCAAGAGGAACGACCCAAGTGGGGACAAGCCTTTTGCTGGCTATTCCGACCCACTATAAACTCAAGGCTATCGAGGACACAAAACCTTGGTAGACGTAGTGCTTGTCTTCGCTTGATGTGAGTACTTGTGGGATTGTGACCATGAGAAAAGTGTTGAGCAAGAATGCTTAAGGTACTCTTGTGGCTGCGAGGTCTGTTACTTGTTGCAAGGTAAGGAGTCCCTTTGGGGAGCAAGATGGGTACTATGAACGGGAGCCCTTATTAAGAACCATAGATAGAAGCCACCCTATTTTGCCGCTTATCTTCTTGGTGCAAGGATTGATCCAAGTGGAATAACTCAGATCACCCCAAGATTACTCACCATCTGTGTTCCTTTGGTTGTGTCATTGACACTTCCATGACAAAGCCAACATCTATTGTGGGCAGCCACTTTGTGTGAGGTGATGGGACATCAAGTGTGGGCCAAGTTGTTGAGTATTGAGCCATTGTCTTTTTAGGCTAAAAAGTGCTTGAAGTGTTCTCGTTGTGATATACCCATGTAAACGTTCTTGCATATTCAACATCTCAGTAGTGTTCATAGGCTTTTTCAATTTTGATATCACCATTTCTTGTCTTGGCAAGGTTGCTATTGCCCTTGTTTCAAGTGTTTGAAGACATGTTTGATCACCTACTGTTTGCAAACCTGTCAATTTACTACTGTCACTGTGATTGAGATAAAAAAAAAATCAACCCTCAAATTGAAACTTGGATCGAATTGCCTTAAAAACTGAGATTTTGACACTCACTGGTCAATAATCGTACGACATTGGAATAGTATCGCTCTTTGTCTTGGAAAATATCGCGCGATAGTTTGCCACTGGAAAACTATCGCCCCGCTTGCCTGGAAAGTATCGCCTAGGCTGCCTAGGAATTATCACTCTACTTAACACGAAGTATTGCCTGGTCTGAAACTGTCGCCTTGTTAGCTTGGAAACTATTGCCCAGAATCTTTTTGTTGCCTGCCTAATTCATGCAATTTTTAGTCTTCTCTTAGTTGATCAGATTTTAGTAAGTTTCGTACCCTGCAACTGAAAGCTTGTTTGTACCTTAGGTTTTGGCTCAAGACATCTTGAGTTAGTGGCCTTTGACTTCACCAAAGATTTTGCTTGTCATTAGTAAGTTAGGAATCGTCCTTCTTGATAAGATTCACCTTTAGATTCCTTGATTGCACACTTGGGGAGTTTGAGTACTCTTTTGTCCAAATTCACTTTCATATAAATTCAATTTCAATACATTTTGGTTAAATCATCCTTCTGATCCATATGTGCTAGGATACTGGAATCCTTTTGTTATGCACCACTGTGGCAGTGTTGATTTATACCTTTTGTTAGCTTTCTATTTCATAATTTCTCTTTTGGATAATTGAATATTTTCACTATCCTAGTTTGACAATGAGTGATTTCTAAGGTTATCTTCTCACTAAGGGTCCTTTCTTTCATGCCGGTTACAACAAGATACCAAGTGGGTCAAGGAAAATAACCTTAAGTAGTTTTTGAACAATTACCTTTAGTCCAAACTCATCAAAAGTGAAAGGGGAAGGAACCCATCTTCGATCAATCTCCTAGGAGTACTTCAGAAGTTTGGTTTGAGCCTAAGAGCAGCCTTAGTCAGTTGAGTACCTCTTTACCATCCTCTCAATCAAATATGGACATGAGCTACACTTTGACTAGGAGACAAAGAGAAACAATAGATCAAACTCTTGATGACATTTTCCAAAGACATAGGGGTAACATGTCATTTGATGATGACAATCAACCTGAGTCACCTCCTATTAACTCAAGATATTTGGATGCTCATCAATGAGCCGAAAGACACTATGCACAAGCTCATCAAGATGCACGGTCACAACACAAAGACCAAAACAACCAATCTTATGATGCTCATGTGAATGCAGCTAACTTGTTCAATCGTTCAAGGCCAAGCTCTCCACTAAAAACAACTTCAAGATATACAAGTGAGAGGCTAAAAAGAATTGAGTGAGAAAAACAAGCCTTCTTGAATGAACAGGCTGCAAAAGAAGAAAAGTTTAGGCTCCTAGAGGAGGAACAACGAGCCTTGTTGGACATAGAGAGAAGGGCCACACAAGAAGAACAAGATAGGCTCCTAGCTCAACAACTTAATGGACAATTCAACAGTAGGGGTACCAATTGTGGGACCAACTCCCCACCATCTACTCCCTCGGGCACCCCACGAGGCAGAAAATATTCAAGGTCACCATCAAGATCTCCTAGTCCTAGAGGAAGGACTTTACAACATGGTCACTATAGGATATAGACGCCTCCTAGGAACTCAAGACAACCCTCCCAACGAGCTCATCATGGCTCTCAACATGGAGGAAGTAGTGCAAATTATGAAGCTCAAGACTTTATGAGAATACAACAAGAACCACTTTTTCAACAATATGTGGAGAAATATGTTGAGCAAAATAAAGATAAGTTCCTAGAAAGCTTAATCAATAAGGGTGTGAGGGTCCCTTATAACTTTGATGTGGATAGGAAAATAAAGAAAAAGAGTCCCTCGCAAGAAGAGGAGATTAAGCAAATCAAAAAGATGATGGACAAAATGATGGCTCCTAAAAGTTCCTTCAATCTTGACTCTATTTGTCCTAATCCTTTTGATAAGAGTGTGAGCATGAAGGATTTTCCTAGGAAAATTGAATTTCCCCAATATGACAAATATGACGGTAATGGTGACCCACATGATCATGTGCGTCAGTTTTATACCATGAGTTTTGAATTTCACCATGAAGATTCCTATTTGATGAGATTATTCCCAAGGAGTCTAAAAGGTCAAGCTATGGAGTGGTTTACCAACATAACCCCTCCCGTCAAAACTTTTAAAGAACTGATCCACAGATTTGTACAACATTTTGCCTACAATTTATCAAGATTAGTCACCATGCTCGATTTGTGTAATTTGAAATAGAATCAAGGGGAATCCTTTGTTACATTTTTACAAAGGTGGAGACGATTGTGCTCCCGGTATTCTAGGACAATTCCTAAACATGAGAGAATTGATATCATTGTGAGCAATTTAGTACCTGAGATGCGGTATGAGGTTCAAAAGATGGTCTTTGATTCATTCGACACCATGGTCGAAACCGCATGCATAATAGAGGATGTCTTAAAAGAGCAAGGTATTTTGACTAAACAAAATAATAACAACAATAGTCAAAATAATAACAACAATCATAAGGACAAAGGCAAGAACTCGCACTGGAACAAGAATAAACAAGTAGTCAATGATGGAGTTGTTGACTCTAACCAACCAAAGGATCAAGGTGTCCCTCATTTATCTAGTGCAGTTCAAGCTATGAAGCTTAATACATCCTCTAACCAAAAAGAGAATAAACAAAGATATCAAGAAAGACCTAAAAAGGAGAAGCGACAATTCTCTAAGCTTGGGGATTCTTATGAGGATGTTTTCAAAATGCTTATTGATAACAATCTTGCACACCCACAAGATCTAGAAAAATTCCACATACCCGACATCAAGCCATATTGGTGGAATGAAAAGGCTTATTGCATATTTCATAATGGAATTGGACATGACATAGAAAACTGCTGGAAACTTAAACATCTCATTCAAGATCTTATTGAAAGTGGAAAACTTGAGATTGATGGGTTGAAAACCAATGCAGATCACAAAGCGTTTAAAGAACCTTTTCCTAAATATGATAAGGGGGAAACCTCTAAACCCAAAGATGGCAAAGCTGCAATCAACTACACCTATACGTCTGCAGAGAATGTTATCAATATGCTTGAAGTTGTGGATGAAAATGTCAACATGATGCGTACCAAAGATTCTTATAGTCATGATGTGGACTCTCCTATATTTGATAAAGAACCTGTGGTGGTGCTTAGAGGTCCTCACTCTCAAAGGTCATCCCAAGCTCTTAATGCTATCACCAGAAGCCAAGGTCAAGGTCCTGTGATCATTCGAGGTCCTAATTCCAACCAATCTAGCAAACCAAAGCAAGTGACATCCAAGAATGTCACCACCAAGTTAGCAGTTAATCCAGAAATGAGCTACAATCTTGTTGATCAGTTACAGAGAACGCCAACTCAAATCTCAATTTTTGAGCTCTTAGAGTTGTCTCCAAGACATAAGCGTGTCCTTGAAGATGCTTTGCGTACAACCAATGTCCCTAATAACATAGACATTGATCAATTCCAAAATATGGTAAATCACCTTGCTAGGCCACATTACCTCACATTCTCAAAAGAAGATGACAAAGCCTTGATCCATCCGCATAATCTTGCCCTTCACATTGAAGTCTTGATTCACAAGACCCATGTCAGGCGTGTGTTGATTGATGGGGGTGCTGGGCTCAATATTTTTTCCTTGAGTTTGTTGAAAATATTGGGTTACTCAGAGCAAGTTATTAATACTCGCAAGAAAATAACCATCAAAGCCTATGATGAGGCAAAGAGAAGCTCCAAAGGCTTGGCCATCCTTCCTGTCATGATTGGCCCCGTTGAAAAGGACATTTTGTTCTAGATTGTTGATGCTAGTCCTTTAGCCTATAATATTCTGCTTGGTAGACCGTGGATCCATGACATGCAAGCAGTGTTGTCCACCTACCACCAATGTGTCAAGTTCCCCTATAACAGAGTAGAAGTTTGTATACCCGCGGATAGCACATTATCTGTTAATGCAATTTCAGTTGGGACCCATGTTCCTCTTAATTGGGAAGCATAAAATTTTGATGCAACTTTGGCACAGTGTCAGAATAAGTTTAAAACCATAGATCTTGGTATGGGAGGTTATCACATTGACTCCTTCACAAAGCTACTAGTCTCACCTAGGTTGTATGGTAAACCTTTACAGGAAATGCGTCCCTCATCTTCAACAATGACTCTGTTTGACATGTTTGTAGAGTCCTCAGTGCCCATACAGGATGAGAAAGAGGAGGTAGTTGTTAGAGACTGGATTTACAAAGAGGAAAAATACAAGCACAATGAAAATTTCTCTTCATCTCCTAAAGCTTATGGGAGAGGATATACTTTGGTCAAAAATATGGGTTACCCAGGTCATGGTCCTCTCAGTCATAGATTGGATGCTAAAGCTGAACCACTTGATCATGCTCTTTTTGGACGTAGATCTAAGACAATAGTTGGCCTAGGTTTTGAAAGTCAGAACAAGAAAGTTACCCCTATCCCTGCTGCGATAGATAGTGATGATGAATACACACCCAATTTGCAAAATCAACAAGATAGGTGTGAAGATTGGGTCCCTTCCACCAATCTCCTTTGGGGAGATTTAGATACTACAGTTGACAATCCAACAATTTCAGACCTAGAACAAGAACAATCCACTATTGAAGATCATGTTGAGAATCCCATTCAAGAAACTCAGTACACAAATGACATTCAAGAGGGTGTTACCCTTGGTGACATCAATGCTTCTACCTCAAGGCCTCAAAAATATGGTTGGTGTAAGCATCCCAGTCGGGATTCAGATACAGACTCACATGAGTATGAGTGGAAGACTCTTTTTGATTGTTCTACAGTTGACATGGACATTGCTGTTGTCCATACATATAGTTCCCACCCCGAGGTGGCTAACGAGTCTAGTGTAGGACTAGAGGATTGGAATCCACAAGTCGCTTTAGTGGGTGATGCCTCGCTCAGTAGGATAAGTCCTGATTTAGATACCTTAGGGGGATACTTGATGGATTCCAACTCTGCAATCACCAGATATGATACCATTCACATACACAATATTGAACTAGTCATTGACCTACCCCTTTCCAATCCTTGCTTAATTGATTGGTCTCAACGCTATCAAGAGCCTCAACTCCTCACTTTTCAAAATGACTATGATATAGTGTGCTACCTACATGCCCTTGAACCTATAGTCTCTTCCACCAGTGAACCAACTACAAGTATGACAAAGCCGGATATCAAGTACCTCAGTAAAAAAATAAAAAGAAAAGAAACAAAAAATAGGAGTTATGATGGCGAAAACCACTATGTGGCGGTGTTAGAACCAAAAAAAAAGTAAAAATAAAAGACGTATCCGAAGGCGAAAACCTCTTTGAGGCACCTAAGGATGGGGTACTTGATCATCTTCCTAGTTATTTTCAAGACAGGCCATCAATGCTTATTGAGCCCACACAGCTAGTTAATTTGAATACAAAAGAGGCTCCATAAATAGTTCACTTGGCTCAATCATTGTCAACACAAGAAAAAGAGGCATATACCAAGTTCCTACAAAGAAAGAAAATTAATTTTGCTTGGACTTACTCAGACATGCTAGGATTGGACACTAGTCTCATTATGCATCATTTGTCCATAGCTCCAGGAATCAAACGAGTAAAACAAAAATTGAGGAAAA
This sequence comes from Chamaecyparis obtusa, assembly GCA_027943335.1. Taxonomy (NCBI): domain Eukaryota; kingdom Viridiplantae; phylum Streptophyta; class Pinopsida; order Cupressales; family Cupressaceae; genus Chamaecyparis; species Chamaecyparis obtusa. Next base: position 888,583 of record BSBK01004962.1, on the reverse strand, counting down.
TGCATCCTCACATAGCTCTCCTTGTCAAAGCTAAATTAGAGAAGCTCCTTAGTGCAAGATTTATAAGAGCCATTGATTATGCCGAATGGATATCCAATATTGTACTAGTTTCAAAACATGACAAGTCCATTCATGTTTGCACAGACTTCAGAGATCTTAATAAAGCATGCCTAAAGGATTATTTTCTGCTTCCAAACATAGACATGATAGTGGACATGACCACGGGCTATGAGATCTATTCTTTGATGGATGGCTTTTCTGGGTATAATCAAATCAAAATAGCTCCTAAAGACCAAGAGAAAACTGCATTCACTTGTGCATGGGGAACCTATTGCTGGAATGTCATACCATTTGGATTAAAAAATGCCGGAGCTACATATCAAAGAGCTATGACTACTATTTTCCATGACATGATGCATAAAAATATGGAAGACTATGTGGATGACACCTTGGCAAAATCCAAGAAAAGGGATACACACCTTGCCGATTTGGAAGTAATTCTAGACCGTATGGAATAGTTTCAACTTAGGTTAAATCCCAAAAAGTGTGCATTTGGAGTCACCTCTGGCAAAATCCTAGGATTTATCATTTCAGTTAAAGGAATAGAGGTGGATCCAGAAAAAGTTCAAGCAATAATGGATATGCCACCTCCTAAAAATATCAGTCAAATGAGGAGTCTTCAAGGACGCCTTCAGTCTATCCGGAGGTTTATTTCACAACTGGCTGATAGAGCTCAACCCTTTAATAAGACTTTGCATAAAGGGGTTAAATGTGTCTGGAACAAGGATTGTCAGAAAAGCATGGATCAAATTAAACAATACTTGGCCAATCCTCCAATCTTAATGCCTCCTATCCCAGGAAAACCACTCATTTTGTATGTCTCAGCAACAAAATCTTCCCTGGGGGCATTATTGGCTCAACTTGATGAATCTGGAAAAGAAAGAGCCATATATTACATTAGCTGAACACTTGTTTCATATGAGGTTAACTACACTAGTATTGAAAAATCTTGCCTTGCGGTGGTGTTTGCTTCCCAAAAGTTGTGACATTACATGCTTGCACATACAATACACCTCATAGCCAAAATTGATCCTCTAAAATACTTGCTTGGTAAGGCTGCTCTCACGGGTAGACTTGCTAAATGGATGATGATTCTTTCAGAATTTGACATCGAGTATGTTGAGCGTAAAGCCATAAAAGGACAAGCTATCGCTGATCAACTAGTTGATTTTCCCATTCAAAATAGTATGCCCATTCAAGTTGAATTTCTAGACGAGCACATCATGTATATGACTACAAGAACATGGAAGATGTTCTTTGATGGCTCTTTCATGCACAATGGTTCAGGAGCTGGAGTGTTGTTTGTCTCTCCTCATGGGTATACTATTCCTAAGTCCTATAAATTATTGTTCCCATGCACAAACAACATTTCTGAATATGAGGCCTTGACAAATGGATTGAAAATGGCCATAGAATGGGGAATTACAGAGCTTCACATTTATGGGGATTCACAATTGATTATCAACCAAGTTAATGAAGAATATCAAACAAAGGATGACAAACTGATACCCTATAAGAAGATGGTTGATTCATTGCACCAATACTTTACCTTTGTTACATTTCAACAAATCCCTAGAGTAGAGAACAAAGTAGTTGATGCTATGGCTACACTGGCTTCACTTCTTCAGCTAGAACATCATGAGTCCAGATATGAATTCCTGGTGGAAGAGCTATGTTACCCTATTTTTGACTCCTCAGAAAGCCATGTCATTTGTACCTTGGTTAGCCATGAGTCATCTCGCTATGGTGCCATTTATTCGTATCTCCACGATGGTACTATTCTTGAAACCTTCAATCATTCTAAAAAAAGAAACCTTGTTCGTAATGCCTCTCGCCATACCCTTATCTCTGGTGATCTATATAGGAGGGGTTTAGATGGGACACTTCTTAGGTGTTTAGAAAAGGATGAGTCCAACCAAGCATTAGTTGACATTCATGAGGGAATTTGTGGAGGACATTCTAATGGTCTTGCCATGGCCTGAAGGTTGCTTAGGGCGGGGTACTATTGGCCCACCATGCAGACAGATGTAGTAGCTTTTGCTAAATCTTATGAAAAGTGTCAGAAACATGGAAACCTGATTCATGCTCCAGGTAGGGAGCTTATTCCTTCTATTTCTCATTGGCCATTTCAGCGCTGGGCCTTCGACCTTGTTAGGCAAATTCATCCCAACTCATCAAGTGGACACAAATTCATTATCACTACTACTGATTACTTTACCAAATGGGTAGAAGCTGTCCCACTTTCTGTTGCCTCAGGCAAGACAGTTTCTTTGTTTATTTTGAACCATATCATTTGTCGGTTTGGTGTGCCCTCTGAGATAATCACTGACAATGGGGGTCAGTTTAAAAACAAGGACCTTAAACATCTCTACAAGAAATTCAAGATAAAATAACATTGGTCCTCTATTTACTTCCCACAAGGAAATGGACAAGTAGAGGCTTCAAATAAAACCATTCTCAAGATTCTCCATAGAACAGTTCACAAGAATGGTAGAGATTGGCACCTATAGATAAATCCAACCTTGTGGGCCTATAGAATGAGTATTCATACTCCAACAGGGGCTACACCTTTTGCCCTCACTTATGGTGCTGAAGCAGTGTTACCTTTAGAGGTAGAGATCCCTTCACTTAGAGTCTCTCTCAAAGGTTTAGTGACAGATGAAGACTATCGTGCCATGAGGTTACAAGAACTGGAACTTCTAGATGAAAAGAGAAAAGCATCTTTTAATCACATGAGAGTTTACCAAAAGTGTATGTCCAAAGCATTCAACAAGAAGGTTCACCCTAGAGAATTTCAAGTGGGGGATCTTGTTTTTCGAGAAAACCCTAAGAACCAACAAAATAGAGAACAAAAAGTGAAGTTTGAACCTAATTGGCTTGGACCATACATTATTAATGCTGCTTTTGGTACAAGTGCTTACTTACTATCTGATGAAAAGGGAGAACAACTCCCTGATCCTATCAATGTGTTACACCTAAAGAAGTTCTATCCATGATGCTTATTCTATTTGGGGGCATTCTTTGTACATATTTATTGATCTTGAAAAAATCCTAAAAAATATATAAAGTCCTGAAAAAATACAAAAAAATAGCAAAAAAATAAAAAAATATAGAAAAAGTGCCTTGGTAAAAACCTAGAAACAAGCGCCTTGGTAGCAAAAATACAAAAAAATTAAAAAAATAAAAAAATCTCCAAGTGGTGAAAACGTAGAAACATGCGCTACTTGAGGTCTTTGCACCTTTGTTTCTCAGCATGCATCATCGACACTTAGCCTTTCTCCATCATGCCTTGACCTTGTTGCCTTGGTTTGGAATTGGTCTTTGTCTTTGTCTAGGGACCATAACTGTGTTAGCTTTGGTTCTTTAGGATTCGTTGGTCTTGAAAATGGTGTTTTTCAACACCACCCCAAACTGTGTTTTTCAACACTACCCTAGCATCAAGTGTTTCTCAACACTTATCAGATATCCTACCCGCAGTCTAGCATGATATGATATTTCTCACTAGCAGATATGATACTCAAAGTTTGATTCTATGACCTACACACACACACTTAAACACTCGACTTGCTAAAACTTGTTTGACTTTATTTCTTTGTGTGCTATCTATGATGATTTCTTTGATGAGTGTTTTTTTCCCTAAGAAGTTTTCGATGATGCATAGCTAGAAGACTGAGGGTATGAGGATATGTTTTATTGCCTTTTCTGCTTGTGGGTATATTTTGTTGGTCCTAATTGTCATTAGCATTTATGCTTGATCCACTTGACACCTAGGATCTACAAGGTATTATCCTTGACTATTTTGTGCAAGTGCATACTTTTAGCCATTTTGACTTTCCTTATGTCTCGATACGAGTATAATCTTGCCATATCAAATTTAGGTAATCTCACTACACTAGTCATCTTGACCTATATGTCTTTGGTGCCTAGGTGGGATTCCCACATTTCTATCTGATATAGATCATATTCATATACACAGTCATACTAGTGAGTATTGTATGATCTTATGACGCTACCAATAAAGCTCGATGATGATTATTAAATGTCTATTGGCATTGTGACCTTGCAAGTCAACCACTTTTCATTGTAGCTTGCATTCGTAGGTTCATGTTAGATTAGTTTTGCATCTTGCACATGGAGAGAGCTCTCCTTTTATCTTTCATGGACTAGTTGGTCAACTGCACTCGCCTTTCCTATTCTCGATCATGTCTTTCACTCCTTGTCTTTAACATCACATTCTATTCCTGTCATCACAAGGGGTTTATCTTATCATCATATCTATATCAAAAAGAGATCATTTTCAGAAACATGAGTCTATATCATACACATGAGAATTAAACATACATCTATGAGAGAGAATATACATGAGCATTTATACACATACATTTTGAGCAATATGACAAGACAATATAAAAATTGATACATCCATCACAAGTGAGACAAACACACAAGATATATCGCAAATCCAATAAATCTCATATATAAATGTCATGATACAATATACAATATGGGATCCCAAAATCTGGATCAAAGTCTCATGATATGTCCAAAACATCTACACCTAAGCCCTAAACCTAGGACTTGCTAGCACCATCATGTGGAGCTGGTGGAGGAGGAGGTGGTGCCGCTGCCCTGTCTGGTACCATATCCAACATCCTTGCCCTCTGAGAGTATGCCAGTGCTCTCTGACCCTCTGGAACAGCCTGTAGATAAAGCTCATGATAGTACGCAGCTCTCGCTGCCTCCCGTCAGATCTCTAGTGCATCTGCCTATGCTGCCCTCTCCCAGCGTGCTATCTCTTCCCTGAGATCAGATAGCTGATGATCTCTCTCTGCCCTTAGATCTGTCAACTGCTGCTCTCTAACAGCTATCATGATCCTAAGCTGCTGCATCTTTGTCTCGAGAGCCTGTATCCTGGCTCTCAGGTCCTGTCCTCCTATAGGCTGATCCTACCTAGCCTCTACTTGTCAGCGAACTGATCTCGCCGCATCCTCATCCTCATCAGTAGAGCTCCATCCCCGTTACCATTTTCAGCCACCTGATCTAGAACCCTCCCCTGTCTCCCTCACTCTCCCTCTCCCTCTCCCTCTCCCTCCACCATCTCCTCCATCCCCGCCGTCATCATCATCATCCCCCTGAGTTGCTGGCTATACATCAGGAACTATGAATCAAGGGAATGGAGCCCTCCACCGCTCTGCTCTATAGGCTGCATCAGCCCCTACGTCTGCCATGTCTGGGAGGTACTCCCAGGGCTCTCTCCTGATCGCGGCTATATCCTGCACTGCCTTCTGGTAATCCAGCATCGACAGCCAACTGTGACCCTCCTCATCCCTAGCTCGGGCGTATGTGGTAGTCTCAGTGGATACTCGTTGCTGCCGCCCGAACTGCCGCCATACCCGAGTGATGACAAATCTCTCAATGATCTCTGCATGTCAACCTACCAGTGGCCGGTTGCACAATATGTAACTAAGCTCATCCTTTGCATCTCCCCATACCTCAATAGCCTTGTATGACCTCCACTGGAATGAAGTAAGCTCATCCAATATCCTCCTATAGTACCTCACATCTCCGCTATGAGGCTGTGATAAGAATCCTGCATACCTATAAATGAAGGGATGTCTCCTCTCCCTCGGCTATACTCGAGGGCGCAACACAACGATGTGCTCCCATGCCCACATTTATGCTAACATAGCACCGCATGCCCATGTCCTGCTATCACGGTAAACGATCTCATGTAACTCATGGTACATGTTTGCTAGTATGGCCGGACCCCATGCCATCTGACATAGGTGTGCTACTAGATCCACTAACAATCTGTCCCATCCCAGTGGAAAACCCTTCTGACTCCTATCAGTGATAAGGGCTTGTGCAATAATAGAAGCAACTATGTAAGGTACTGGGAAGTTCCTGTCGAAATCATCCATCAATCGGTCCCAGCTGACATGTCTATCTATAATCGTGACATCCTGGAACATGCCCTGGATGGCCCGCCGTCCCTCAGTAGCATCCTGATCATAGTATACCTGTGACATCAAACAATCATGTCAATTTCTATTATATGGAAACTTTGCATTTATGACTATCTACAAACATGATTATACTTATAGGATCACCATGGCTCGGTACTCGAAGTATCCAATACACATCCTTTAGGGTGATTGATGCCTCTCCAGTAGGCAGATGGAAGGTGTTGTGCTCGCTATGCCATCTCTTAGCAAGCACAGTCAACAACCCATGATCAACTCTAATGTAGGGTAGCTGTAGCAAGTACCCGAAGCCCATAGCCCTCAGATCTGCCTTGCCCAGATCATCTAGATCTCGGATAAATCGTAACCCTGCCACCTTCGGCGCTGTGATGTGTAGTGCTGGAAAGTGCTCCTACAAACCATTAACCCCAGCCAGATGTCAACACATATCATGATGGGTGTCTAAAAAATCAGTACAAAATATCTTAAAAAAGTAAACATTGTCTAGACCCATGTCATTTTGCTCAAAAACACTAAAAACATGTCAAATTTTCACTGGGCGATACTATTTTTTTCTAAAGTATCACGCGATACTTTCTCTAATAACAGGGTAATAATATCTTCTCAAGCGATACTTCACATAGGATCACGTGATAGTTCACCAGTTATTGTGCGATACTGGTTTGCATACCTACGCGATACTATATGGACCTACAAAGTATCGCGTGATAGATACTCTCAAAGGAGGCGATACTTGTAAAGTATCATGTGACTTTTCGCCTAAGTGTAAAATTTGAAAATTTAAATTTTTTTAAAACATGTTTAAAATGCATTAAATGCTCATAATGACTCAACCACAGGCACCATACTGCGAAGGCCGGTTGTGCAACCGAGAGCGCTCAAATCGATGCCTGTGAACCATAACTATTGCTTTCTAGGCCATTTTCTCTCTCTAAGCTCCCGAAATTCTCAAATTGTTAAAAGACAAATGATTTTGAAAATGACCTTTTTACCCCTTATATTGCATTTTGACTTTTTGACCTAATTTTCAAAACACCTCGAAATTGCGCAAAAATTGCACCCCTAGCTAATTTAGACGTCCTGGATCCGTTTTCAGACTTGAAATCAAAATCCAAGTTCATCTTGATAGTCAAAATCACATTTCAAATTTTCCTTCTTCTGTGCAGTTGGCTGACCATTTTGAGGCCTGATCCTTCGATCTTTGTTGGGGCATCTTCATTTCTTCACCCCCATCTCTTTCAACCTCCTAGTCTTTCATTCATTTTTACTCATTTCATCTCTCTGAGGTTTGATTTCATCTTCATTTTATATCTTTCTCAGTCAAACCTAGTCAAACTGGGGCATGTCTTCACTGCTTAATGGTTATCCTATCATGCTTCATCTTCGATCATGATTTATGGTGCTTTGATCAAGTTTATCAATTTGTTGTTCTCCTCTACCTGATTTCGATTTCGATTCCAAGGGGGCAGTACCTATCAGCTTTAATCTTTGATTCAGCTTTATCATTCAGTTCAGCTTGAGATTCTTATTTTGAGACTTGACTATCACTTAACAGCAATGGTGTTGGTCTTGTCTTTTGATTCTTATCTCTTATTTTAAGACTTGATTATCACTTAACAACAATGATGTTGATCTTGTCTTTTGATTTTGAGACTTGACTATCACTTAACAACAACAGTGTTGGTCTTGTCTTTCAACCGATTTATGCTTGTCTTGATGTGTTCCCATCTGTCGAACACACATCTGAGTTGTCTTGTGATCCCAAATCGATCTCACATTTCAATTCTTCTTTGACCACAGGTGTTCCCAAAATGATCACACATTAGTCAAAAAGGGGAAAATGTATGCACCCTAAAATGGTCACCTAGACTTTGGGCCCCCATTCAACAATTTATCAAATCTCTAAATCAATATTTTCAAAAATCAACATTTTTCAGCTCAATATCAATTTTCTTGATCAAATCCTATTTTATCATTTTTTGTTATTCCTTGGGCTAACCATTTTACCCTAAAGTCTTTATTTATTAAAATAAATATTTCCTCCCTTTTTAATAAATAAAAAGCCCCCACCTTTTCATCTTATCCTAAGTTGCACAAATAAAGCATTATTCTTATTTTATAAAAAGAAGAAAAGCACTTTTTGTCTCATATGGACACAAAAGTCAACTCTTATTTTCCCATTAGAGGATATTTGTGCACATGGATTGCTCCTATTTCAAGCTCCACCCTTGATTAAATCTTTTGCCTCTTAATCTCCATGGTCCATTCCTTCTCATTTCCTATAAAAGAAGAGCTCTCTCCCTCATTTTTATATGCATTTTTGAATACTAATGTTATGCTACAGGTTTTCTAGGTCACTTTGGAGCTTTTGAAGATTTGGAGCATTCTTGGCTTTTGCATCTACATGTTATTCTAGTTTCATTTGTCATGGCATTCATAGCTTCATATTTAGCTTAGTTTCCTTTATGCTTTAGATTGCTTCATCTAGCTTAACTAGGGGGCTTTGTAATACTTGTTCTCTCATTTTCATAACATAGCTTGCATATTTCCTTTCATAGATTAGCTTGCATAGCTTGCATTTTCATTCATAATCTAGTTTGCATTTTCATTTCATTTTGATTCTTGGGGATATTGGCATTCTTGTCCTTGTCTTCATTTGAATCTCTCATTGTGTGGTTGACTAGCAAGGTCATTAGCTTAATAGCTCTAGCTAAGAGCAAACTTAAAATAATCTTGCAACTCCATACATAGAGAGCTCTAGGTCGCTTTCTAAGGTATCCCATTCATAGATTCCCTTGGATGTAATGACTTAGAGAAGTGCACTATTTGAGTGTGTACATGTATGACTATCCTGTAGGTCCCTTTACATTGCTTTGTCATTTTTTTTTGAAAAGTACATGACTTCATCCTTTATTCTATGTCTTTTCAATTGAGATCATCATATCAACCATTTTATAGTCTTTAACTCAACTGTGTCTAAGAAATCTTCCTTTCATTGTCTGTGTGTCTATTATTCTTTCAAACCTGTGATTCAAAATTGAACCTTTCTAGTAATCTCTATCACCATTGTCATATTTTCATGACTTACACCCACTATTATTCATCCTCATAGGCATCATTCCAAAAGGACTGCTTTATTTCTATATCTCCATCATTAATAAAAAATTGTCACCCTCTAATCTCTTCGGTTAGACTTGATTTGTCTTTACATAAAAGGTCTATATCATATGCACTTGGATTGTCATAGTAATTTCTCTTAGCTATCCTTTAACATCACGACTGTCATTTAAATTTGATGATTTAGGGCCTTTGTTCATGCAAACACTATCCTCTTATTTTCCCTTTATCATTGATGTTGTTGACTCTGGAAGACTACGATGGTTACGGTATTTTCTATCTTCTCTTTGTGCTTGATTCATGTCTGATACACTTTCCCTAAAGATCTCTATCTTCTTTTGCCACTCATTAAACCCCTACTCAATGTTGAGAATCTCCTATAGACCTACATTTCCATTGTAACACTTAGTACATATAATTGAAGGCTATCATTTAGTACTATAAGTGAGGGGTAAGAGGTGAACTTAGTTTTAGCATAGGTGAAATATGGATCCTTATTTTGTCACGTCAAATGAAATACTCATGCAGTCAAACAACCCAAAACTTTGATTCAAGTGTAGCTAGGTGCTTGAGAGTTGAGACAATAGTCCATTTTTCCCATAACAGTCACTCAGGAGTCTTTTTCCTTTCTCCTTGTCTAATGATTCTTCAATCTTCAAGCTTTCACAAGGTCACTATTTTTATGGAATTTGAAAAGGTTTTCTACATGGGTGCACTGTATACACTATTATCATTTTCACCACCCTTATCTACCATACAAACAGTTTGACCCGTCTTTGAAACTAATCCCAATCGGTTGGATGGATTAGTTTGCACTAAAATATAACAAAATACAATTCCCTCCATTTTCTAATAACCGATGCATTTCCAAATTTTGAATTTGCACCATGTTCACCACCTTTAAAAGGATTCTTGTCCCAAGAATCAGTCCTTGCATTGGATGTCTGAGTCTGAACCTGTACTTTATGAATATGGTTCCTTGGGGAAGGAATGAAGTCCCTTAAGGTCACTGCCCTTCTCTTGTACCCTGCACAAACCTTGAAAGCATTAGCACCAAAAATCATAGGCATAGTCTCTGATTTTGAATCAGATTGTGGTCTTGCTGTTGGTTCTTTTTGCCCACTGTTCGTCCACATTTGAACATAGTTGTTTATTGGCTGCCCTTCAATAGGACACTTGATTGTACCTATTTGAACATAGTTCAAATCCCAAAAGTCTGCATTTCTAGGACTATTCAACATTGTCCTAGTCAATCCATGTTTGTATGCTTGCTGCCCATACCAACCTGTATCACTTGCAATGTTTCCTTGCTTATGAAGAGGAATAGTATCTCCCATTATTCTAATGACTTATTCTCATCTTTGTAACCATTTTGTTTATATTAAGCCACTCTTTCAAGTAGCCATTAGAGCTATTTCATATGCACAGGTAATGAACATGAATATTTGCATAAGCACTACTAGTTGTTTAGTGACAATTTGTATCTGCAGGTTGCAAACAAATCATCCTTCTTCCACCAATGATTCATTCCATTCAAGAAAGACCATGTTTGACGATATCAACGCACAACAAAATAGGGAGGCAATTGCACCTAGAGCGTGGTATAACTTAAAAAGAAAAGGCGATGGAAAATGTTATTGTCCTTGCAAAATTTGTAAGGGTTTAAAGACGCGAAGATATCTAATCAAAACAACCGAGGAACATTGTAGGCATCATGGTCACATTGAAGGGGGAAACAAATTTCATCCATTGGTATGTATTTTAATAATTTATAAAATACATAAGACATGATTTGATGATGACATCATGGTCATGGTTAATATAAGGTCATCATTTTGATATAGATCAACCACCCTGGGTTTCATGTTATGGACCATGACAATCTAGAGAATGTGGATTTCCAAATGAGGGAACATGGAGGTGTGAATATAGAAGTAGAAGGTAATGATCCCATGGAAGAAGATCACGATGATGAAGAAGATCACGATGATCAAGATGATGATGATGATGATGTTGACGCATACCTTGATGTACCTATACTTGAGAAGGCACACGAGCCCCTATACGAAAGCTCCCGAACAACTCTTCTTGCCGCTATATTATTGCTAGTGAACTTGAAGGTTATGAATGGTTTATCCAATGTAGCAATGACACGTATGTTAAGGTATGTCATCTTTTTTCATTTTTTTAGTCATAATTCCCTTACAATTAACATTGGGTGAATCATGTAGAAATTAATATTCTTTATATTAACAAATTATATTTTTGGTCGTAGGTTGATAGGTGAGTGGTTGTTACCACCATCAAACATTCTACCTCGCTCGTATCGAGACTTATCTGCCATTATGAAATATATTGGAATGGAGTATCAAACAATACATGCATGTCCGAATGATCATAGTATATATCATAAACAACATGAATTTGTAACAGAATGCCCTGTTTGTCATATTAGTAGATATCGATCAGATCGAATAACAAAAAAGGTGCCTCATAAGGTTCTTTGGGTTATTTCCATTATTCCACGTCTGCAATGATTATTCAGGTGTAATAGCTTGGCACAATTTATGGATTACCATGCACACAATAAAAGTCAAGATGACATTATGAGAATGCCCACAGATGGTTTGGCATTTAAAGAAATAGAGGAAAAATGACCACACTTTAGAGAAGAACCTCGTAATCTCAAGCTTTCATTGGCAGTGGACGATGTCAATCCATTTGGAGAGATGAGATCTACTTACTCGGTGTGGCCTATTTTTGTTATCAAGAATAACATTTCTCCTTGGATGTCCATAAAGCAGGAGCACATAATGTTGGCACTGATTGTTCTAGGTATTTTTTTATTTAATATTCATCTAAATTAATTTATTATAAATAATCCATCAAAATGGTCATAATAATTATGTAATATTTTTGTTCATTCAACTAGCTAAGTACCAAGTTAAAGATATCAATGTATATATTGAGCCCCTTATCAATGAGTTAATGGTGTTATGGAATGAGGTCACTATGTATGACATCTCTAGACCAACAGGACAAAGATAATTTTAATTTCATGCAATGCTTGTATGGACAATACATGATGCCCCTGGGCTAACACATTTTTGTGGTATGTTCTCTTCTTAACACCTCTTTTTTGGTATGTTATAGTGCTAACACAAAGTTAACATATTTAATCCAATTATACACGATCTTGTAGGTCTTCAGGCAAAGAGAAAATTTGCATGTCCAGTTTGTGGTCCAAAGATGAAATCTCGTCATTCAAAAAGTTTAGGAAAGCAGGTGTTCGATGAGCATAGACACTTTCTCCACAAAAATCATAAGTATCAGATAAACGAAAAATATCTTTTCAATGGGAAAGAAGAGACTACATTAAAGCCATGGAGAATGACACCTCACCTATGGAAGTTGGAATACAATAAAATAAATCGTCGAAGTAATGTCATTCAATCTGATGGTTTTTGTTCAAAATTTATATTTTGATATTGTATTTTATTTACTGATGATGTAATTGATGCTCGTGAAGGTTGTCAAAGCATTAATGACCAACTTCCAAAAGGACTAAAAAGTTATTTTACATAATTTAGTAGGTTGTCGTACTACGATTAACTCCCAATCGTGCATTTGTTTGATCCTATGCATATTGGAAAGAATGTAACAGAGACATTATGAAAAATATTGGATGGAAGGCGTGACAAAGACAAAATTGTCAAAATTTGTAGTGACATTCAAGAATTCAGCCATGCAATGAAAAATGTCATTCGATCAAATAACAATGGAGACCAAATTGATACAAGTGCCCTTAGTTGGTTATTGTCAGAGCAGCAGAGCAATGCTATAAAAGAAGTTATAAAAAAAATACGATTTCTCACAGGATTTGTTGCAAACATAAACGATCTCATATCAAAGAAAAATGAATTTGGGTCAGGGATGAAAACACACGATTGACATACATTTATTAAGGGAATTCACATTATTTTTTATTCACTATATATTTGTATACAGCATGTAGTTTTCATTGCATTCTTTTATAAAATATTGATAAGATCATTTTACAAATATTGCAGTGTGTTCTACCTCTATCTCTCCCACACCACTCCGAAAACAGTGTCAAACAAGTTATATATGATCTTGGAAAATACATGAGGTGGTTGTTATCAAAAGAAATCAAGAAAAAAGATATAAAATATTGGAAGAGAAAAATTCTTCATCTTATGTGTGAAATGCAAAAGTGTCTACCTTCAACTTTTTTCAATGCACAAGAACACTACCTCATACATCAAGTTGAGGAGATTGAATTGTGTGGACCTGTACCAACTAGGTCAATGTGGATGGTTGAGAGACACTTGAAATTTTTGAAAGGCTTAGTTCGACAAAGAGCACATCCTGAGGGTTCTATGGTGGAGGGATATATGGTATACTAGACCATGGTGTACATTAGTGAATATTTTTTTAAGTTTGCAGCAAAGATCCATGTAGATCGTATTTGGGATCCCAACTCCATTAACAAATTTGAAGGGGAGTACTTGATGGAAAAATGTAGATTGAGGAAAGTGAGAGGTAAATATAAGATGTTATTGTAGTTAATTAATTCTTATAAATCTTTAATATAAGTTCTTTATAATTGGTGTATTTTTTTTGTATAGTTGGTTGAGAGCAGGATGCAATACATTTATATATTGTGAACAATCTTGATTGGATGACGGTATGGATTGAACGATGTCAACAAAATAGTTGCTCATTAACATGGGAAGGTGTTGCTTCATTGGTTAGAGAAGCTTATCGTAATGAAGATTTCAATGTTACGCCAATGGTAATTGATCTAGCATATGGTTTAAGAGGTAGAGAGGTACACACAAATTTATTAATGATCATGACTCATATGTTTCATATCAAATCACGATGCAAATAATTTTCACACGCTTGAAAAATTGCAGGTCAAGCACCACAAAGCTATGTACTATCATGGCCACAAAGTTTGCGTAAAAAAGTTGGATGACACGAAGAAAACTTGTGATTCTGAGATAATTGCAGTTTTCGAGGTCACTAATATATCATCTAAAAATGAAATACATCCTCAACAATCTCAAAATCAATACTATGACATCTTGGATGATATAATTAAGTGTTACTTTAACTCCTTCAAAATAGTTCTATTCGTCATCAAATGTTGCACACTATGACTGAATCAAAATGATCCTGATAGAACTGTTATTCAATATGATAATGAATTTACAATGATTAATACAAGGTCATTTGAGCCAGTTGGAGATGAGCCCTATGTTCTTTCAAGTCAATGTGAGAAAATGTTTTACTTAGAGGTTCCGCATAAACAGGGTTGGTCATTTGTTGTTAGACATGATCCAAGAGGAAGACCGATAAAGTATAATGTTATGGAAAAAGAAGATATTGAAGATGATGATGAAGAAGATGATAAAGAAGAAGAAGATGAAGATCAAGATGATGGTGATGATGATGGTGATGATGATGATGATGATGATGATGATGATGGAGATGATGATAGTGGTGATGATGATAATGATGATGATGATGGTGGTGGCAATGATGATGAGATGAATGAAAAAAATGATCAATGACATGATTGAAATGTACAAGGTATGTGATTTAATTATTTATATATATTTATATTGATTAGTATATATGTTTAATATTGATTTATTGATTTCAATTCTAATGATTACAATATATGTGATTTATAATTACCAATGTTTTTTTTACGATGCTTAATTAATTGCTGCTGATACATGTATATATTGTGTTTGATTGTCACCCTTTTTGCAAACAGGCAATTGACTACAGACATCATCACCCCTTCTATTGACGATCTTGCATTCCATATATAAGGTAATTTTGTTCATGTTTACGATGTTGCATATTGTTCATGTTGTCTTCTAAGTTATTTGTAGCATACATATCATGTAATTTTTAGGTAACTTAAGATAAATGATTAACATATGTAGGAAATTTAACCTTTGGCGAGGATCCTGCACAGTGACATGGATTAGTAGGCATAAGTCAATAAATAGACATAATTTTCTTATATTCTTCTTGTTTATCACTGAGCACGTATGTTATAAATAGACATATTATGTAATCATATAATGTATATATAGACAAAGAAGAACCATATAGACATATAATTATATAATCACTTTCAACTTAGTACATTTTATATCTCCCACATATAGACAAAGAAGAACCATACGTATGGGTCACGACTTGATTATTCTATATATATTATTTAAATATTATCAAAATTCTATTTGAAGCGGAGACATGACAATATCTCATTTGATGGATTGTAGGACCCACCAAATAGGTACTTGTCAGATCTATCTACATCGAATGAGGGAAATGAGAGAATGGTAGATGAAAGTTCTACATGTAGTACGGCTAAAATGGGGAGATCAACTAGAGGTCAAAAGATTAGAAAAAAATTTAATAAACACATGCAATTTTTCCTTGCTAAAGGGGGGTCATGTTCTTATGATGATGAGACCAAAGGTGACATCAAGGTGCCCTTTCGGTACACATATATTGAGAAAGAATGGGTACCCAATGAGATACCTCTAATTAACACTGATTTTTGTGTTAATGAGAGGATATATCGCATAGCCTCATCCTCATTACATGGTTTGGGCCTATTTTCCATGGATGGGATAAAGGTATGTTACAACAAAGTTGTTGAATTGATGAAGTATGTCGGTCCTTGTTACAATTACAATGATTGGATGCAGATTGTTCAATATAAAAAAAGTATGCGTAGGTATGCACTATCAGCAAATTATATACAATGGAAAGAAAATGATCAAAGTAAAAGATTTGTTATGTACATTGATGGGAGACCAAAAGCAATAGGTAATATTGTAGGTTTTATAAATAGTATGTGACCTTCCTCAACTAATAAGCAACCCAATTGCATATTTGAGGTGCGTGAGGGGAATCAAGTTTTTGTATGTGCAATAAAATCAATAAGTGCAGGGGAAGAACTGCTAATAGATTACCATTTAAATCGCATAGATACAAATAAAGTTACTATCATGAGGGTGGTAAGTACTATATACCATTTTATTAATAAGTTTTTTTTGCTAAGTCTATTGCTTTCAATTCGCTGAAGTTTTTATATTTAATCTTTGTCATAGGACGATATGGATCCCCCATATGATAGAGGCCACAGGGATGCTCCTCCCACCCATTCTTCAGCAACGGTAAACCTTATTGAAATTGTACAAATTAGATAGTTAAAAAATGTTATATTATTATGTTATTTTATTTAGGGTTTTAGAGTTTTTATGATAGTTTTACTGATATTCCTATCACAATTTGATGTTCAGGATAAGGGAAAAGCACCTGCAACGACAAAGGCAATAGCTACCCCTTTTGATGACGATATCTCAGAAATGCCTAATTTAATAAATATGGTGAAGAAAAAACTAAAAAAAGTCAATTTAGGAATTATTAGCATTTTGGAAGAAGCAAATCCAACTGAGGAGATGTTGAAGAGGCAATATGAATTAATGGCGCAAGCACCTCATTATGAAGTAAGGAGTAATGAATCTTTAGTTTTAACAAAAGTTCAATAAAGGTTTATATTTTACACTCTTTTATGTTGTGAACTAAAATATGTATGTGTTCTTGTTACAAGATCTTTTGCAAACTCAAGTACCTAGTCAAGGACATCACGGTGAGGCCGGTACTAGCAGAGCTCCGGCCACCTCAGGTAAAATAATCCTTAAGTTGACAACTTGCAATGAATTTTTTCTTTGGGACATTCAAAAACTTCTTAAGTTAACTCTTACTTTTATTATTTCAGAATGTCTTTGCTAACAATGTATTGTTCAGGTGATCAAGTGCAGGAGACTCCTCCTAGGAGGTCGACTGACATCCATCAGAGATTGTTGAGTGCAATGTTGGCAACAAGGGGCATTCAAACATCGACGCCTTCATGGTCTATGCTTGGTAAATCCTTGTTTTTCTATATTTGGTTTTGTGTTAATTATGATTTGATAATTTGTACTTTAATCTTGGGTGCATCTCATAATGGATTAATTTTGTGGAGTAGGAGATACACCGGTGCCATCTGCTACGCCAAATACAGATCATAGTACATTTATTGGTGATAATTCACCATCATTTCCTGGATCTACCCATGTTTCTAGCACGGGAGTTATGCAGATGCCATTGTTGATTGACGATAATGAATTGATGCCTTTAAAATGTCCTAAACTTCTAGGTACTTTAAAATTATTATTTTTTATATTGTAATATGCATTTACCTATTCATAAAAAGTTTTGGATTGATGATCCCATGACATTTTTTGCAGGAAATGATTCATTTTATAAGATGCTTTATGACCTCGCGCTGAAGATATTTGGGCCCACCATATGTACAAGGTGGAACATCATAAGTGAACTAACCCTATCCCACTATTTTTATTTCATATCATTAATTGGTACAGTATTTTTCCTTTCATTCAGGCCTTTTCTTTTACTATATTCAAGGTATACAACTTTAGTTAATTTTTCTATCTAACAATTTTGTGTTTTTTCTTAAAAGGTGGAACTTGCAAGACAAAAAATTAAAAGATCAGCTCATTAAAGATTTAGAGCATGAGTTTGGTAGTAATATTTTTGAGAAGAAGAAAATTTTAAAAAAAGCTACCAAACATCTTAAGACTGTGAGGGACTCATATAGAAGGATTCTCGTCTAGAACTCAAAGTATGAGCGTCCTCCCTTTATTCCAGTGAGGAATTGAAATGAGTTCATTTTGGATGCAAAGGAGAAAGGGGATGCTCAAAGAGGAATTACACCAACAATTGAGAGAAGAAGGTATGCAATAGTATTAACTACTAGTACAATGTAATAATGCACTAATTAGTGATCTTTATATCTATATCATCTAACATATTTCAAACTTTTCATAGGTTGCAAGACACATCAAAGGCAACAAAGGCCAGGATGCAAAAGATTGGGCAGCACAAACTTGACTCTAGTGGATATTCCAAAATTAAAGCACGAATTGTAAGTAATAGTAAATAAATTCCAGAGAAAAATTATTTATAAAATGCAAATAATTTTATTTAATAAAAAAATGCAGGGCTCTGAATTTAATTTAGAGGCCACGACAGAACACAAAAAAATTGCCTTCAAGGAAGGCTATCAAGCTGTGGCTGAATGACTATGCCAAGCTTCCACTGGCCCAACCCAAAAGTCTCCTGATCATGTGAATAGGTAAATATACCAAAAAATATATATTTGAAATTGAATACTTGAGCAACAATCTATTTGATAATAATGTTCATGACATTGCAATGCAGCCTCCTAATTGTAACACAGATCCTACGCCGCATGATGAAGCCCCTGATGTGCATCGTAGTGTCGATGGAGGTGTTCATTTTCTATTTAAAATTAATTATGTAATTATTAATATAATTTAACATCTTAAATTGAACTTGGTGTAACCTTTTTTTGTGCATATTTTAGAGGATATAGAATGTCATGCTGAGCGAGTGGAGGATGTTCAGAGTGATCACCATGTAGATCATGTGGCACATTCAGGTAAAGAAAATCTATGTTTTGTTCTTTTAAATTAATTTTTTGATTTATAGTTCTTTTACTTAATTAAATACTTGTAATTCACTAATATAAAATGGTGTGAATTTAACTCATGACGTAGTTGTTATTGCAGCGGACCCCCCTTTGGCGCAGAGGCCTCCTATTCCTAAACAGATGAGGAGGAGACATGCGTTGGCATTAGAATCAGTAGAGGAGGGGAATGTCGAGGACATTGATCTTCCTCTTAGAAGTTACCTTAAAAAAAACAACAAGAAACCCAAAAAGAAATGATTATAATTAACATTTTTTGCTAATGAAAGAACGTTGTCTTAATGGATGTAATTTTGTACTAGTAATGTTGATGAATGATGTGTTAATGAATTATTCATGAATGTTGTGTGTTAATGAATTTTATGTGTTAATGAATTATTCATGAATGTTGTGTGTTAATGAATTTTATGTGTTAATGAATGTTATCATGTGATTATAATGATTGAATGTTATATTTCAAAAATGGATGAATGAATGAATGAATGAATGTTATTAGATGTTAATGGGGAATTTAGAGTGATGTTAGGGGGGGGGGGAGGGGCCAAATGAGCTTCCACCTTCACGTGGTTGGCCTTGTTAAGTAGAGAATATTAAACTATTCTCAAAACCAAGTGAAGCTCAAACTAAACCAATTGCATAGATTGAATGGTCAAAAACACCTTCTTCTTATTCCATATTATTTCTCATTCACTTTAAGAAATATTTTACTTCTTAAAAATGTTCATCAACCAATCTGCATCACCATGTTCATCAAATTAGATTTATAGATAAGAAAGTGAACATAATACAAATAAATCTAGAAAGGCCAAATGAACATAATTACTCTTAGACATTTGTAAGCAAGCGTATCATGAATAGTGAACATAATTATAGACATGTATCTCTCTATACTGCTTTTATATTGTAATTTAATGCAGGTTTAGGTAACTTTCAGTGAATTGATTTGCAGTGTTTTCATGACTTTTTCAGCCAATCAATTGAAAACTTCACAAACGTTGATAGGCTTTTGGATTGGCCTTTTGACAAGGTCTTGATTACCTAAGAATAATGTCTTCCAACACAAAATCTATCATATTTTGTAGCATCCAAGATAGGTCAATAAAACAAGGCCATTTTTTAAATTATTTGAGTAGGACAGGAAATTGTGAAAGTGGGATTTAAAAAACAAGACAAACTTTGCCATGGCTTATTATTCTAAAGTCAAAATTCTAGCAAGAACTCTTATAGCTATCACAGAAATCATCTTCAGAACAATTGTTCTTTGCTGGTTTTAATGCAACTACAAAAGTTTCATCTTCTAAGAATGTTCAAGAAAAGTCATCTTCTTCATTAGGGCCTAAGGAGCTCAAGCAAGTCAAGGCAAGTGTCAGTGATGGCTGTGTGAGAGCAAGGTGATTATTTTCTTATTGTAATGTTTTATAATAATATCTGGTATAATAACAAGTATGGTTGACTTTGTAGATTTATATGTATGCTAGAGAAATTTAATAAGGGGAACAATATTCTAGACTTCTTATTTCATAGCAGCATCCAAACATTTGGATTTCAGAGGTTTAATCAGGTTCACACATCAGTGGTGAGTGCATGTGTTTATATAAAGCATATACTTATGAAAGTTTTATTACTTCTTTTTCTTCTAGTTCTCTCTGTTTATCTCTTTGAATATGTCATTTTTCGTCTGTCACTGCCTTTTCTTTTTTCTTGTTATATTTCATTGAAACTATCCATTGATGATTACTCATCACTCTTTTATGGGATTATTTAATTTTGATTTTTTTCCATTACTTAGCAATTAACTCATTGTTTTTGTTACTTGTAAATGGATTCAATTGGAATGCACCTAAATTATCAGGTAAGTCAGATCAATAAATAGATGTTTTAAAGCTTGGAAATTCTCATTTGAGTCAAGTTGAAGAGAATGATTGTGCACTGCTTTCTTGACAAGGAATCTTGGAAAAAAGAAGAATGAAAAGGAAGCATTCTGAATTGAAAGAAAACACAAATTTACCTTCAATAGCCAATGGAGCTTCAGATGGAAAATGTGAGTGTGCATCAAGTTTTAAAGATAAGCTTAAAGTTAATAGTGATAGCCAAGCAAGTCAAAATGAAGTTCATCCTTACAGGTATCTTGCATTCTCAATGTTTGGAGCATTATTAAAAGCATTGTTATAAACATTTATTACTTATATGACCCTCTATGCATATCAACACTCTATCATTGGTTTTTTGCACACTTTACTAATCGCTGTTATGTATTGCTAATGCATTATAGCAAGAGTGTCTTTAAGCCCACTTGACCATTATTTTTGCCATAACCGTCTTCTTTCACTGTGGCTTGTTGCAATAAGGTTCTTATGATTATCACTTGATGTCCTTTTGGCCTCTAATTTGCCCCACATGATACTTTTACTATGTTCCTATTAGGTATCTTTTTTTGCTCTTTATGAAAATCATTTATAAACTCACCATGCTATTCATGATGACAAAATAATAAAATGATACCTCTGTATTATGGTTCTTGTCATCCCTCTCTAAAACATGACCCCTCTGTCAAAACAAAGCCTCCATTTCTGTTCTTGAAAACATGCCTTCATCATTTCTTGGGATAGTGCTTTAACATAGTTCCTAGATAATTGTGACTGATTTTGTTTATGACCTTCGACCAATCTTGTTGACTTTGCTACATCAAGAATGGTGAACAACTCATCTTCCTCATGGATCCTGTCATTTCATTGTTTTGTATCAATGTTTGTTCACCATTGACTTTGTATAGAAAAACCCTTGAACAATCACTATTTTTTCACTTCCATTACATCTTTGTCTTGCATCCGTTGTTATTACAACATTACTTACTACTGTTCTTACTACACTCTTCACATTCTAAAACAAATCACTATTTTATAACCTTGAGCACATCTTTGTTCTTTGATTGTGAATACCACAATGTTCTTTGACAGTGTACACATCACTATTTTTTGAAACCTCTTTGTTCATTTTCAATCCATCTATAAACACTGATTTGTTTGTATATGTCCCTGTCGTTTAGACATTGAACACCACTGCTTCTATACAATGAGAATTGTCTTCATAGCACTAATTTTCTCAGTTTGGCTGCTCTTTCTTGTTACTTAATAACAATGATTTATTTTTACTTCAATCATTTTGACAGTCATGACCCTTATTGATACCCCTATGACAAGGAATGACACTACTTTGTGACCCTCTTCACTTCCCTTAATTCATTTATTGTGCTGGGGCAATGCTGGTCGCTGGGGGTTTGCTGGTCGTTGGTGCTTTTGCAGGAGGTCCAAAGGTCGCTGGAGATTCTGCTAGTGCTGGGGCGATGTTGGTTGCTAGGGGTTCGCTGGTTGCTGGTGCTTCTGCTGGGAGTTCACAAGTCACTGGTGCTTCTGCTGGGGGTTCGAAGGTCACTGGTGCTGGGGTGACGCTGGTCGTTGGAGGTTCATCGGGTGCTGGTGCTTTTATTAGGGGTTCGCAGGTTGCTGATGCTTCACTAACTACGGGTGGGACACTGGTTGTCTTGGCTAGGGTTCCATCTCCTGCTGGAGGTGTTCCTGGGAAGTTGTAGGCCCCGAAGGTTGCTAGAGGTTCTAGGGTTTTGCTGGATGCTAAGGCGACGCTAGTCGTTGGGGGATCACTGGTTGCTGGTTCTTCTATTGGGGGTTCACAATCTACTGGTGTTGCTGGGGTGACGTTGGTTGCTCTAGCTAGGGCTTCTGCGATAGTCGATGTTCGGGGGGCTGTTGCTGCTCGAAAGGCTATTGTTCCTCGTAGTGCCTTTCCAGTCAGCCCCCATATTTCTGTTGAGCTGGATGAGGATACTCTCTTTGAGATTGACGTGACATCCTCTATTTTTTCTGAGCATGGGTTGATTTGCAGATTCAAGGGTTTCTGGCCTTCTTTGCCTGATCTTCATTCCTAGATTTCCAGTCATTGGGAACCTCTAATCTCTGGTATAGTCCATATCTTCCCTATGGCTAAAGGATTTTTCATGGCTAAATTTGATAATGTTGAGGATATAAATATTATTTTGTGTGAAAACTTCTTTAGCTGGGAGGATCATTTTATGCTATTGCTGAAGCCATGGCATTCTAATTTTTCTCCATCTTCTGAATCATTTGATTTGCAACCTATCTGGGTTAGGCTTCCTAATCTTCCCCTCCATCTTTGGATTGACTCCATTCTAGAGACTATGGGGGATACTATTGGGGAAATGTTAATGGTGGATGAGAAATCTTTGGATTTATTCCATTCTACTTATACTTGTATCCTGGTGGATATTGATACCTCTAAAGGCCTGCCTTCGGAGATTAAAATTTTTTCTCCCAAGGGTAGAAGTTGGATTCAATAATTGGACTATGAAGGCCTCCCCTTCATATGTAGAAGGTGCTTTAAGACTGGTCATGTTGCCTCTCAATGTGATCTTAAGAGACATAATAAGTCTGCTTCATGGTGGAAGGGTGCCTCTTCTCAGCACTATATGGTGGAGAAGGTTCGGAGCTTCGCGCATGTGGTTGAGTAGGTTTTTTGCCTTATTTCTAGTCCTATGGTTATTCCTGTTCCTTCTCCTACTTTGTTTGTTGGTGTCTCTTTTTCTGGAACAACTGGTTTGTCTACCAATAATTCTTTTGATGTTGGGGTTACTCCAGTTGGTTCTGCTCTTGCTGGGGTCTCTGTGTCTGTTGGTTTCTTTGCTGGTTTTGTTCTTGCTGGAAGTAATACTTCTATTGCTGGTGTCCCTCTTGTTACTTCTGGTTTTGCTGGGTGTAATGTTCCTTCTACTGGTAGTATAGGTGTTGGATTGTCTGCTGAGGTTGCTGGGTCTGCTGGCCTCCTTCTAGCCAATTCTATTTTGGAAGCTCCTGCTAGTGCTGGGAAGTTTGGCACTGGCTGTGTGGCCACTATAGGTTTTGTCCATACTTCTCATGCTAGTTCTATTGTGGTTGGCTCCTCTCCTACCTCTGACTGGTAGGAGAAAGCTTCTTTGGTAGAGGAGGGATGGACTACTGTTATAGGTAAACATAATAAAAAGTCCCCTCTACATTTTGATATGACTCTCCGCTCCCAGAAGAAGGGAGGCAAAGGAAAATCCTAGGATTGTTTAGGGTGCCTATTTACCCTAGATACTTGATGTTTATTGTAAAGCGTTGGCTTTACACATTTGGCTTCAACAGTTTGAGTCTTTCTATGTATCTTTCGTTTGGTTGTTGTTGTTTTGCTGAAATTGTGTTGTTGGTAGTTCTACTGACATTATGTGTTGGGGGGGCACTGTAAGGTTTTTCTTTTTCCCCCAGCTGTTTCACTTAGATCTAAGCTAATTCTTCCTATATTCTGGGGTTTACAGTTCCCTTCAAAAATTGAATGTATATAGTTTCGGGGCCCATTCAAAACCCATTTTTACCATAATCAAAAACAATGTTTGGCCCAATCATGCACTATAGCAGCAAAACTACTATTTTGATCTTTCTTTCTTTATCAATAATAGTGTTTTTGTCTTTGAATCATTGTCTTAATTGTTTCATGAATGTATCCCTTTGACTTAGGGGATGAGTTTCTTATCCTTTTGACAGTGACTATCATTGTTCTCTAACAGTGCTCTTCTAGTGTTCCCTTACTATTTTATCTTTCTTGGTCACTGTTTTGTATTCCTAATCGTTGTCTTTACCAACATTGTCTCACACTACTATCTTTAGCATTGTTCTTGACTGGCATTAAACATTCCTTCAGACTAATAGGATCTGCATATCTCTTTTCCTTCACGACATTGTCTTTCTATGTATATTTCTCAATATCAGTGTTATAATGCAATGCCACTATGTTTAAAACCCTTTAATCTTAGGTATTATTGTATCACTGCTATTGATGATTATCACTATGATATTAAACATCATTGTTTTGCATCTCATAGTTTGATGAAATGGAATTCATTACAGTAAGATTTTTTTTATTTTTAAAATTAGCAGCTATTAAAAACCTTATGGTTAATGAGCTGCTAGATGATTTTGACGAGGACACGGTTTGAAAGTACTATTTAATTTCTATATTATATCATTGACATAATGTTTTAAAAAGTGCTTCTTTTTGCTTATTTTTCGACAAGGATTAGTCAAATTTTCAATACCAATTGGTCGACCAAACGACCAAAACTATTGTTGATGTAATTGTTGTAATTTATTCTATTGGCTCTAATTAAATTATGCCATTGGTCATGATTACTATTTAAATAATTAAAGCATAATATTGCTATGCTTAATTTGATAATATATTTTATTTAAAAAAAAATAAATTATTATTTATCGCTTATTCGACGTATCAATACTAGTCATTTCGATGACAATGCTATATGTTTGACGACTACTCCAACCAACTTTTGTCGAAAGAGAGATGAACCTTCTTTGGCATTTCGACGAGAATGTTGAACCCTCGACGAAAGTTTCGACCCTAAGTCATCACAATTTCCATGGACATTGGTCGCATAGATGGAAAGTATGATCAATAATGCTTCCAGGTTGAAGTGATTATTTTGACGACGGGTCTGTCGATAGTTCTACCACTATGGACGTCAAAATTTTGACGTTGTTTTGGTGTGTCGCATAATCGACGAAAAAAATTCAACAATAGTTTTGGTCATTTGGTCGACCAATTGGTATTGAAAATTTGACTAATCCTCGTTGAAAAACAAGCTAAAATTTACTAGTGAGCAACCTAGGGCTTTGATACCAAATGTCATGCCCCACTTGGGAACCCGAAAGGACATACAAATAAACAAAAGAAATGTGATTTTTTTTTCTTACTTACTAAATTCAATTAAGTATTACATCATAATAGGTTCCCCTTAAGATTTATCCCCTAAATTCTATAGTTAACTTTTCACGAAATAAATTAAGTTAAAACATGCATAAAAGTAAAAATTATTGATTCATTTATTTTTTTAAGAGTAAAGAGATAGAGAGAATAGCATGATATAAAAATTTAATACTTATTTCTTTCCTTTACAACATGAAAATAACATATAAAATTAGATTCAAGAGCCCTTTAACATTTTCATTTGACATACATAACTTACAAAATGTCATCACCAAGAATATTACAGCTTGACTTCCTTTCCCAAATGCATGGATATATACAATATTTCTTTCACGATACAATGCCTTATAGGCTTACATGAGTTTGAACAACATTTTACAATGTTCTTACAAACATCTCCACAAGATACCATAAGCAAAATAGAGAGAGCAATCAACCACATCTTCAAATGCTCCAAAAACTGTAACACTTGAACATAAATTCAGCACCCAACCACATGGATCCACAAAGGTCCACTCCCCTGTGCTAGGAGATAGAACCATTAATCACACAAGGGAACTAAGAAAGTATAAGGCAATGAAGAATCCAATCCCAACACAAAAATAACACTTGCAAAACACAAAGAACAATAGAGGAGTTTCCCTGGGATGCTGATCAGGTGAGTGTCATTGCACAGTCCTATGCGTTGGGATCCTTCCTAGCAGTCATGTACTCTGGCGCCCTGAAGCGGCTTGCCCCAGTAGTTACAATGACCTTGGTACTCCAACATGACCTATGAAGCCATAATCAAATCTTTTATCTTCTTAAATGTTTAATTAATCCCATACCCATACCCAAACCAATTTTTCATTTATATTAGTTTTTCTTTAAAAACTCACCCAAAGGTTATCCCTCTAGCCTCCTCGGCTTGGATCCTACAGTGAGCCACTCACCCGAAGCACCTAGGAATCCTACTCACAAATAGGTCATCAAGGATGTAAACCTCCATACCGACATCCCTCCCAAGTAAATCTATAGGACAGGGTGACCGTATAGCCCTTCCCAAAGTTTTCACAAGGCAACAACTACACAAAGAACCCAACACACCTACCCAAGACTTTCTTGTCAAAACATGACTACCAAGGTGGCTTCTAAATAAAACAACAATCTTTCTATGGTTTGTAGAAAAAGAAACAAAGTCGCAAACCATTCCAAGTTCAAAAAGAATAGAGTGATCATTTAATAAGTTGATTATGGCAATCACATTTAGGCTTAATAAAATATTAAAATAAGTAACTTGATTATGTCATCAACCATTAATTAAATTAAATTAAAACTTAGTATTAAATACAAAGACTAATGTACCCATAATTACACCATACTTTATGCTAATAAGCATTTAGAATTTTTTTTTTTTTTTTGGTAAGCTTTGCCTAGGGGGTAGTACCCTTTGTATTTCCATAAAAAAGAGTTACATATGACTTATGGGATATGAATCCCTTACAAAAAAAAGGCCTATTTGACTAAGCCTCTATGATTAGTGGTACAAATACCCTATTCCATCATCGATGGAGATCAGCTTGGCAACTTCTTCGGGGAAGAGTTTTTCATTCTCCTGATAGAAAGCCACAAATTTTGACATGTTGTAATCCTTCACAATGCTTGTCTTGTATAGAGCCCACGATTTCTTCATCAGTTTATTTTTCCCCTCGGTCTTTAGGAAAAAGAAGCTCAACATGCCACCTCCTGACAAACTGGTATCCATTAGGTCCATGGCACGGGTGACATCTGAGAATAGAATAACTCCTTTGTTATCATCCTCCGGATCATGCCATTCATGTATACCGAATATCCCAGAACCTTCACGATGGGCTGGAATAGGTTAATGATGAGCATATCATCATGGATGTGACCTCCAGCCCGGTATTCCACTCTCAACAGGATCACCAATGTAGCCTTCTCTTGCTCGTTGGCCTTTTTGAAAATCGGACCGATCTACTCTTCTGGTGTCTCCACCAGCTCCTCCACCTGAGTACATTTACACCTAATGCCCATTACCACCATCTATAGCTGAGAAATAACAAACAACCAACCATCCTTTAAAAGGCAAGAAAACTGATCATATCCCAAGGATCTCTCCAAACCAAATTCGAAGGATAGAAACAGTCTGATCGAAAACCATGTGATGTACTAAGACTGAACAGATTGCCTTCTGCCCTCTGCCAAGCTGTAAAAAATGTCGATTCTATCCGATACTAGATCTTGGTATGGAAGCTATGTCATCTAGCAGAACGTCCCGCAATCTTTTCAGGATTTTCCCATTATGACTGAAAGTCCGCTTGGATTTTGATTCGACGCCCATATTAGCTAAGAGATCCACTACTCGGTTTCCTTCCCTGAATATGTGTTAAATACGAAAATCATTTAGCGACTTTAAATCTTCTAAAATCCTTGGTAACCAATTAGATAGTTTCCAATTGTTGAATGCCTCTTTAGCCACTCCATTAATAATGACTTGTGAATCTCCTTCTATAATTAGCTTATCCACGCCATTCAGAGAACACCACCTGAGCCTAGCCTCCAAAGCCAAAATCTCTGCCATGTTATTTGTGATAACACCTATGGGCCATGCAATGCCTTAATCATCTATCCTTTTTCATCTTTGATGATAGCTCCTGCTCCGCTAAGACCCGGATTCCCTCTACACGCGTTGTCAAAGTTCAGTTTCTTCCACCCAAGTGGCGGAGCCTGCCATACCGTGTCACTTCTCTGTCCTTTCTATTTTTTTATACTCCAATCTCCTCGATGCTTAAATTCCCATGCTTTCTCCATGTCTTTATCCCACCCCGACTGAAAATAAAACTATTTCCCAAACATTCTAGAATTGATGACTTCCTTGATGGCTATCTCAATTAACTGTTTGACCTGATTAACTTCCAAAATTTCTTCCTTAAAAATTCTACGGTTCCATTCCTTCCAAATGTTCCACACCAGCAATGAGGGGCTCACAATCCAAAGTAGACCCCATTTAGATTTCCCTCTCTTTGTGGGCCATGAGGAGAGGAAATCTAGAAACGTGAGATTCCTAACCAGGAAACATTGCATTTTATCTAATAACCATTCCTAGCATGAGCACAAGAATGGACACCAAAAAAGTAAATGATCAACCGTTTCTTCCACCTGTCTGCATAAAATACACCAGTTTGGGCCTAAACTACCTATAGACCTCAATCTATCTCCTATTAGAATCCGACTCTGCAATGCTATCCACAGGAAGACACCAGCCTTTGGAAGAGGTCCTTTACCCCAACAGAGTTTTGAGGGCCAATATTAGCCAGATGGTCTATGCCTAAGTAAATCGTAGCCAAGATTAACTTTATAATTTCCTGACTTGGAGGCTGACCAAACAATGCAATCTTCCTTAGAGGATCTAAGGACAATCAAATATACGAAAATAAATATAAAATTTACAATAACTAAAATTTATTAATAACCTTTAAATTTTTTAATAAAATTAAAAATAACTATAAAATTTATTAATAACATTTAATAAAATTAAAAATAAACAAGAAGTTTATAATTATTAAATTTATTAGAAACACTTAAAAAATTTATAAATAAAATTAAAATGTATACAATAAACATTTAAATTTTTTATTAAATAAATTTAAAGAAGGGTAGGGGGAGAGGTCCCCGAACCACCAAATAAATTTTATTTATTTATTTTTGTTTATATTTTTACTTATAAAAATATTTTTAAATATTTTTCTTAATATATAATTTTTTTTGCATTAAAAATACTAGTAATGTTTTTTCTAATAGAGTAAAAACTGTTACTTTGCATTGAAATAATAATTAAATTTTTTAGAGTAAAAACTATTAGTTTGCATTAAAAATAATAGTTAAGTTTTTTAGAGCAAAAAATCTTACTTTGCATTAAAAATAATAGTTAAGTTCTTTAGAGTAAAAACTATTACTTTGCATTAAAAATAATAGTTATGTTCTTTAGAGTAAAAACTATTACTTTAAAATAAAATTAAAGTTTTCCCAAATATCTAAATTTATTTATGTTTACTAAGGTTTATGGGAGTGATATATGTATATGTATTTTTTGTTCTTACATAGCAAACAAAGATTCTTGCATCACATTTTAATTAATTTTTAAAAAAAACTGTAATAATCTTTATCCAAATTTAGTTTTATAGCCTTACTCCTACTGTGTTCACTATTTTAAAATTTATCATGCCTAGATTTGTCCTAATGTAAACAGAGCCAAGTTTTGGATTAATTACCAAACGAAGAAATAAAAACCCATCCTCAACTATATTTCTATCCTAAACAAACAATATGAATTTTATTATTTTAAAACTTTACAGAAGACACACGGGGAAATCATCATAAGAAAATAGAGAGGGGAAAGAAAGAGAGACACATGAAGACTTCTCTAGATTTAAGAGCCTACCTGGAATCCTGTGACAAAGGTTCCTGACTCTATAGTTTTCCCCCAAGCCTAGCTTCCGCAATCCGTGTGCGGTCTCCTCAGACATCCTTTCATGGGCCCCCAAATCTCATGTTCCCCTACTTAGGAGAATTTCCATGATAAATAAACCTCTGGGTAGTTCCAAAGGTTGAGGGCATTGCTTCCTATAAAACAATGTCCTTACCTACCTTATAAAACAAGTAAAATAATAATACTAATCATAAAATTAGTTTTACCCCATAGGTAACTACTTTCTACCTACCCTCCCCCTACTATATTTTTATAAATATTAAAAAGAAACATAACCACTACTTCTAATATTAATACATTATTTTCGGGTATGCTTCTCAAGGAAGTCAGTAACCCTAATGGGACTCAGGACCCCTCACAAACACGAGGTCTCAAGTTCCACTCCCACCCCCTACACTAACAAGACATGAGAGAGAGAGAGAGGGTCTACAAAGTAGGAGTAAATTTAGGAGTAGGTAATTGGTTTTATTTATTTTTATATTTCATACTTTTCCTTTATTCACTATGCATTTATTTAATTTATCTAATTCCTCTTTATACAAACAACTCTAATGAAAACACTCATAAGAACAACTATAAGCATAATAATATTCTGAATGTATACATGTATGCATATATGCGTGTGCACCCATATATGTATGCTTGTACACACACACACACACACACACACACACACACACACAGATTACGATTCTACACCCTTCTTGACCACTTTGAAGGAAATTGACATCAAAAGAAACAAAAACTCATATAAACACCCAAAAAGGCCAAAACAAGAGATGGGTCATCAATATAAAAAAGCCATATAGGGTTTTTCCCATGTGTGAACTTTGGTTCATCTCCAAACAACAATAACTAGTTTGAGGATTTAAGGCACGTAGAGACTTGTGTAGCTAGGTGGAGTCGATGTCTGGTACCTACACACACCTACATCACTGAGAAACAACAATGACACATACACACACACATATATATACATACATGAAACCAAAAAAAAATCAAGGAGGAGTGTGACATCATGTGGATCTCCTATAGGAGTGACTATGACTATGTCCCCTCTTCCGGCACACACACCAAGAAGGATACATATAGATCATACAATGGGTTAGCAGGGTTAAACCAATAATCACCATCAAATATAATCATAAAAATTCATTGACACATGATAAATATATCCATTAACTGAAATATGTAGCATATCTCGTAAAGAAAGTACTAATCATATGAAAATCCAGTGTCAAATCCGAACATGATAAATAGTATCTCTAGGGTAGGCACTACATAATCACTATGAAAAATGTTAAAATTTTTTATAGAAACCACATGAACGTGTATGTTGCACTCAATAGTTTAAGCCTAGGGAACCCAATTTTTAGGAATGTATATTTCACTTTCTCACCTAGAGTGCCACCATTTTCAAGTGCATTTCAGGGTATCCTTATAGAGATGAAATAATTCAATGCACTTATGAGGCTTGTAGTTATGAATGGTATAGAGGTTTGGGGTCCTAATTTGGGACCCACTAAGTGTGAGTGTATTGTTTGGGTTCTAACTTGCATGCTTGAACATATGTTTTGTTACAAAAGAATGACTAGTCAATATAGTGTTTAATTTGAGTTTACCACCCAATCCCTTTTCCTTGAGAGTATCTTGATACTTACTTTATACATTCATAGATATATTCTTAAGAGGCTTATTATGCCTATATTTTCCATTTGTTCATATAAGATGATTTTCATTTTTGGGTCCAACTAAGTGTTGACGTTTGTGCTATATTGAGTTTAGTAGGCTCTTCTAATATATTTAAGTCCCTAATTTGTTCATCTTACTTCATCTATATTCTCATTAGATTCCTATTGTTGCCTTCTTCAATAAAGGGTATCAAGATGGTTGTTTGGGAAGATGTAGTGATAGCTCATCCAACTCACAAAAAACATATCCAAACTCACCTGACATAAAGTTGGATATCTATGAAACATATTTTTTTATGAAGTGTAGATGCCATTATCATCCATCTTACCTATTTTCTACATCAAGGTGTATTGTGACTTGTTCTACTTCTTTCACAACTCTTCAAAATTTCAGATAGAAACTTTCCATTTGATACATTAGATTGATCCTCAAATGTGGACAAACATGTGAGATGGTGTTCCTCTTTGTTTATTACTATTATAGTGTTTGAACCCTGGCTGACCTAGCCTTAAGTCTTGGTGGAATGGATCCCCTTTATCTCAATAATAGAGGCCTTCATTTTCTTTATAGGCCAAGTCATGGATGTAGGTGTGCACTACCTTGTTTTCTCTAGTACTTGAGATTAATGGAACATCAATGTTAGGAGTAATTTAATTCCTCCTAAGACTGTCCAATTTATTAAGAACACATATATACTAAGAGGGGAGTGATTAGTAAATACTGATTTTAATGTCTAAACTCAATATCATTATCTTATTTTATAATAACATCAAAGCTTAATATTGTTATCGCATTTAAAACTAATGTCAAAACAACTATGCAAGAGAAACTCAACCATACATGAACACATGATAACACCATATTTAAGAGGAATATGAGACTAGAAACACCACTGTGAGAATATTTGCTTGTATTTACTACCCAAATTCAACATCACAAAATAATAATGAACTTACAATGATTTTGTAGGAAACAAGCCACAAGAATTCTAACCTAAGAAGAAGAGACCAATCCACTAATATAAAGAACTAAGCAGCAACTCAAATTATGAGGCAACAACCTCAAATATAAAGTACATATAGGAAATACAAGAGATGTGATATGCAAATATTTTAAATTCAAATGTTGTCATTTATTTGATCTGATATGATTCAGAATACTCTCACAATGTGTATAATCCCAAGACAAACACGTTGCACTAGGAGTAAGAGCACACTATACATTTTACAAGGAAAACTCCATTGGTCCCAAACTACCTTCACATGCATTCTCCAGTTAGCACACATTTCCTTTCTTTAATGCATACAATAGGAACTTTTGTATAGTCACCAAACATCCATAATGAATACTATCATTTTTAACTTTCTATATAAAAAAGAAAAAGTTTTGAAACTTGGATAGAACATGGTCCATGTGTAACTTTACTTCCAAATTGAAAACCAGAACTACCAATTGTGGTAGAATGGGGTTTAAAATAATATGACAATGCAACATAATATACAAATATTGTCTTTGAGCACCAAACCTCAGAAGTCTACCCCTCTCACTTCTCATAACATTAGCATTCTACAAGAGAGCTATTCAAGACATTAATATCAACGTATTTGGTTAAATTACAGTGTTGTCAAATACTCTAACATGACTCAATCACCTTGACATGATTGATCTTCTTGACATGAATCATAATGCTATGTTCAATAATTTTCCATCACCATTAATCATTTTCAAATGAGCATTATTATATCATAATTGGCCTTACA
Source organism: Chamaecyparis obtusa (assembly GCA_027943335.1). Taxonomy (NCBI): domain Eukaryota; kingdom Viridiplantae; phylum Streptophyta; class Pinopsida; order Cupressales; family Cupressaceae; genus Chamaecyparis; species Chamaecyparis obtusa. The sequence continues at coordinate 855,022 of BSBK01004962.1, read as the reverse complement.
ATGATGATAGATTATACTGTTGGATCTTTTGAGTTCAAGCTTTAATACACAAATGAACATATCAAGGCTCTTGCCATGCTTTCTTGCTTCATTATTTGTCAACCTCACACTTCTAGAAGTATTTAAATTCATAGGGCAATCTGATCTCTTAATCCTATGAAAAGTCCTTGGCAAGCATTGTATGGATGATAATGAATTGTTGTGGTTGCAAGACTCTATTGTGGAATGCTCTCTAGAGAAGCTAGAACTTAGCTTTCTTATGATGGATGTTCATCAATGGGTGGTTCTTGGTTTGTTTCAAACTGATCAATGGAATAATTTGGGTGCGGTTGATGGCTTAACGTTAGTTCCTCTAATCCTTGAGGGGTATTTTGTAGTTGATTTAGTAGATGAATATAGTTTGGTTTTCAAGAAGATTTTGGCATTGCATCATTATGTGGAAAATTTGTAAACTTTTTGTTTTGACATGAAGAAGGTGGTAAAAACTCTTATCGTAGCTTATTTTAATGGGGTTCTAGAGGTTACATTTCCTTAACTTCATTTTGATGGGATTAAGGTGTATCAATTATTGCATCACATGGAAGTGTCTCATCATGTCCAAATGTTTGCAATGTTAATATATCCTTGGTTAACCCTAAGTTTATTGTGGTTTGAGTTGTGGAAAATATATGAAGGATTTTTGTTTTTAGGTTGCTACTAACATCACTGAAGGTGGTGTTTTTCTAAAGTTAGTATTGATGGTAACTTAGTATCGATGAGGGTTGGTTTGTTGTGCATTTTTTAGTTGTGTCAGCTTGGGTTATCAGTTGTCATTTTTTTTTGTTACTTTTTCCTTTTCATAGGCTTGGTTAGCTATTTTTATCTATAATTCATATTTCCTTGCATATAAGTTTTTTATTTTTAGATGGGGCCTCCTATGAGACCTTTTTCGATTTAATAAAAAAAATTACGTCTCCACAAAAAGATGGATATGAGGATAAAAAGGGTTATTATCAAACTTACTTTGAATTGTATTTATCAAATTCTTGCACTATGAATAATATCACATCATTGTATTTATAAGAATTTATTTGAACAGATATTTTGAAGCTACATTAGATCAAACGCACTTTGATATTAAAAAAATGGCTTTATTGTTGATGCCTTTTGAAGTGTGTACGGACTTGAACTAGATTTGAATATGACTTATTGATATAGTTGTGTTAATTATTTAACTCTTAACTATCTATTGTTTGAACTAAAAATGTGTATGTTTATGAACAGTAGGGACCAAAATATAAATAAGTGTTAATGACAATAATAAACTTAGGATATGTCCATTGCAACATAATAGATTATTTATTTTTAGGAAAGTTCAACGAGTGTTTTTTTTAGTGATAAGATTAAGAGCGAAGTCCCATTGCAGAAAATAAAGGGATTAACAGAAAAGTCCCACTCCTTCATCATGATCGCGACAATCACGATCGCTGGTGCAACGAAGAGGACCTGTCCAGGGGTCATCCAAACAATGAAATTATTTTGCGTGGTGTTAATCATGGTTCTGATAGTGGGCATGGTGCTTCTGCCATGCCCTCTACCAATGCCATTATTAATAGAATGCTAAACAATTTTATTGCCGTCACTATGAAGAAATACCAATCCAATCCAATTTATAGAGCATGGATCAGGCTCAGCTACAGCTTCTGCCTCTGCTGCTGCTTATAATCCTACCTCTGCCATGCCCACCACCAATGCTATTATTATCACCACTCAAAACAATTTCATTGCCTTCGCCATTTTCTTTTCTATTCTAAGGAAAACTGTTGTGAAGAAATACTAATCCAATCCAATTGATAGAGTGAAATCGCCCCAATCTGTTTGGACTGGAGTTTCTATCATTGTTGATCGGACCAGCCGTCCCCAACGTTCCTCCTCCTCCTTCGGAGTAGTATATACTCTGAAAAATTATGATAGCCTTGGAATACTAGCCAATCTACAAGCGATCAAAACATTGCATGCAATGAAATTGGAAGGGTAGAATAATTTCTCACACCTATTACTAAATCACTATCTATTTGCATCTAAATAAAATCTTTGATACTACATTCATCAACTGAACTATTAGTTAGATTCGTACTAGATGGAAAGTAGAAAATGGACGTCCATATAAGATGTAAAACACATATATGTAAAATATGGACCATGGAAAAACCACTTAACTATTTCCCACAGTCACCCTAAAACTGAGATCTCATAGATAACACTGGTTGTAGAATATGCACATGATAGATTAGTGAAATGGCGTGAAATGGCTTAAGAACTATTTGAAAAAAATGATTAATAGACCTGTAGAAACAATGCTATAAAAAATCTCCCTACTTACTCCAACATAAAAAGAGTTTGCAATGGCCTAATAGATTATTCAGTAAAGCATAAATAATAAAGAAATTTGTTGAATGTTGTGGTTTTAGTTGTTGTGGTAGTCATGAAAATGTTAATGTGAATGCGAATGAGATCTTTAGCACTGCACAACTAAACTTAATTGAAAATAATTTAGAAATTCTATGTAAAAGCAAAAGACCATTTAAACCTAATCTTTATCACCTACAATCTCCTACTTAGGTGAGATAAATGTCTCATATTATCATAGACGATAGAGAGTATAGGCTAAATTTTACTATCACACATATCTACGTATATTTTATTTGTAAATGTCAATGCAAAGATGCATGGGAAATATTGAAGTATATTAATTATATAATCTATTTGTCAAACATAACAACATAATCATAGATTTTTTTTAATGTGAAATATGTAAAATATTTCAAATTCTTAAATAATAATCATGTATACAAATGAAATTGTTCATACCTTTGACTGACTATTCTCCCTCTCTGAAATTCTCTTAGAGATTGTCAACTTGCCTTCTGGATAGCTATCTTTTTTTTTCTTGGTTCCTCATGCTTCTTTCTTTTATAAACATTGAGAAAAACTAAAAGGAAAAATAAGAAAACCCTACTCCAATTTTGTTATTGCATGCTTATTAAATGGAAATAAGGAGTAAATAATATTACCTCTCCCATAACTTGGAAATTTGTATATTATGGGAGTAAGTGATTACTTCACAATCAAGCATCATAAAAGGAGATTAACACATAATAAATTCTTTCATGAACTCATAGATAAATTTAATGATTGTAATATTTTTCACTTGAATCTAAATCAATAATTTTATATTTTATCTTTCATTCATAATAGATCTCTAGTGACCTCCATCAACATATGAATAATTAGAAATAATTTTTCAGATATTTTTTTTGTGCTAGCTCTTCTAGAGAACAATCTTCAAATAGGGACATTAATATGCCTTTAAAGATCATATATAGAGTCATTGCAAATGTTAATAAATACCAATTAAAGGTCATGCGATGAAAATACTTTTAGATTTCCATATACACCAATTAAGGACAAGAACACATTACTTTAAGAACTACTATTAGTTTATTGATTACTAATTAATTTCTCTGATTCAGCATTCACGATCACTTCTCTAGTGAGCATCTCCTTTTTATCTATTATCACTGACTATTCTACACAAAAAATGATAATCATATCCCTTTTATCTATGTTCATTCAAAGAAAATAAGATACTACACAATTAAAGATAACCATGTCCCTTTTATAAATAATCATTCTAAAAAAATAAGATATTGGATAATCATCTCCCTTTTATCTGTGATCATTCTAAGAAAATATGATAGCACACAATAGAAAATAACCATCTCCCATTTATATATAATCAATAAATAATAATCATCTCCTTTTTAGGTTCACTCATTCTAAGAGATGAAGATACTACATCCAATAAAATGATTTTCTTCCTTTTATCTAAGATAATTCTATAATTGAATAGAGTCTAAAGTCTACTAAGATAGTCATACAGGATTATAATAAAAAAATTCCATATAAGATATCATATATTTAAAATTATGTAAATTTGATTTCCTTTTAAACTGAATAATTTATTCAATAATACACAATCTAATATAAATGACTTGTACTATAGAAAGTAACTGCACAAATCATTATCATATTGCACCAGTTCTATGACATTATTGCAACCAAATATATCATATTTTCCACAATTTAATAACAATAACAAACTTAGGTTATGTCCATTGCAACATAATAGATTATTTATTTTAGGAAAGTTCAACGAGTGTTTTAGGGTGATAAGATTAAGAGCAAAGTCCCACTCTTTCACCATCCAGATCACTGGTACAGTGAAGAGGACCTGTTCAAGGAAATGAAATTGTTTTGCATGGTGTTAATTATAGTTCTGATAGTGGCCATGCCCACTACCAATACCATTATTAACACAACGCTAAACAATTTTATTGCCATCGCCATTTTCGCCATTTTCTTTTATGTTGTGAAGAAATACCAATCCAATCCAACCGTCCCAAACATTCCTTCTTGGGAGATTATATCAAGAAACTTGTAATTACGAGCCACTCTAGAGGAGATCAGGCTCAGCTACTGCTTCCGCCTCTGTCATGCCCGCCAGCAATGCCATTTTCTTTTCTGTTCCGAGGAAAACTGTTGTGAAGAAATGCTAATGCAATCCAATTTGTAGAGTGGAATCTCCCCGGCCTGTTTGGACTGGAGTTTCTAACATTGTTGATCGGACCAGCCGTCCCAAACATCCCTCCTCCTTCGGAATAGCCTTGGAATAGCCCTCTTTTTTAATGGTATATACTCTGAAATATTATGATAGCCTTGGAATAGTAGCCATTCTACAAGCGATTAGAACATTGCATACGTCAAAACCAAGACTATCATAATATTTCAGAGTATATACCATTAATAAAGACGAAATTAATCCTCCAGTCCTTATCTATGTGCTCACCAGCATTTCATATTGGTTGGTCACCACAAGTTTACCATTATTATCTCCACCCCTATTTAAAAATCTTTATTCGCATTTACTGTGCATATGTCCAATCAAATCATATTAAAATGTGTAATGAGATTGGTTTTAGTTGTATCTTTCAAGCAAAGTAAAAAGTAACGCTCGCATACCTCTATGTTTATCATGTTCGTCCCATTGTAACGAAATAGTAAATTAAACTAGTAATTGCAATTTGGTATGCAATTTGTAGGTCAAATATATGTACGTCAAATATATGTGAAGTTGTTTTTTTCTTTAACTTATATGTTTGAAATGTGGTTAATTTTTTTTTATTTGTTAGGTTTTAATTTGTTACGATGTTTGTTTGTATTTGTTATTTGCTGGTTGATAAAAGAGAATATGTTTGAGAATCGCACATCTCTCATACCCTGACTTCAGATCAAGCATCTCAATGCTCAATTCATCTTCTTCCAATTCATGAATCCCCCTATTACAACTACTTTTCCCCGATCGTGACAAATGAGCAGATTCAGTCACCAAACCCTAATAGCTACAACACTCTGTTCCCATTTTCGGGGATTCAAGAAACTTTTCATGAACTTTAAGCTCCCTCCCACTACAAACAAACAGAATGCCATTGCCTTCCATAAAGATCACACCCTATTCAATTTGATTTGATATAAGTCAACTTGTACAACTACTATATATACTATCTATAGAGCTTATTATTTTTTTAGGCTAATGGCTTTATTCAATGCTCTTGGGAAAATGTATACATACTTTTGTTAATTTATTTTATTTAGTTTGCCTAAAAGTATACATACTTTTATTAATTTATAACATTTTTATTAATAGATCTTACAATATAGTTAATCCATTGAAAAACACACTAAAAATTAAAGCTTCCTAGTGCTAATACACATGGTCACTACAAAGGGAAACCCAATGTGGAGAAGGGTAAATTCATAGATGTAGGAAAAAACATGTCAGTGTATAAACAATGCACTGTGTATTTTCGTTTGAACCCAAACAAACAAACCCACAAAAGATCCCTTTATATTTGACTATAGCTCACTTCTTTTAAGTTTTTCAAGAGTTAGTATATTGTCACAAATGGTAAGATGTTCAATGTTCGAGGGTCACGTGAACCACTCTCTAGCACGACAATGAGAGTTTGTTCTATCCACATTCAAAAAATATGTCTGCATTTCACCACTTAACATTTATTATTCTTCATATTTTCCTACTTTTATTCAGTCTTGCTTTTCAGAGTCCACCATTGAAGGGAAGAGAAGCACCTGGGCAGAACAAGACAATTGTAAAGCAAGGATGCTCGACAATGGCATTATTGCAAAGCGCAATACAAAATAGCTATAAGAAAAACTTTTAAATATGGGTTTATTTTAGTAGTTTCAACTAAACGAGATTCAAACACTGCCAAAAAATGCAATGATTTTTAGAAAGTTTAGATTTATATATTAAGATTATTTTTGTCACTACAAGTTTAATTTATATACCTATAGACAATAGACAATTTTATTATCATAAAATTGTTGTCTAACAAACCTAAAACAATTTTTTAAAATATAAGTTCAATTCAAAAATTGAAATATATTATAAGAAAAAAAAAAAAAAAAAAAAAACATTATAAAAGAACACCCAAATGTAAATAATTTCTAAAATTTAACGTGATTAACCATAAATAAGATTGTTCAACAACTTCCACATAGAAAACAAAAAGCGTGGGAAAAGTGATTTTCATAAATGTGGGAAAACGTGACCAAAATATCGGGCTGCCTGATGGAGACGTTCGATGGATATCAATGGTTGTAGACAGCGTAATCATCTTGCACTGTCTATCCATGCCACAATATCAGTGTAGAAATCCTACTATTCCCAATGTCATCTCCATCCCGTCCATTTGTTCTGCAACGGTTGATATGTGGAAGTGGCAAGATTATTATCTCACACGTGCCCTACACAACACATATTAATGAAGCTTGTAATGGATGCATCTACACATATTGTGAATCAGTTAAATAATTGCAGGTAAATGAGCGAGATGCAAGAGGGAAAGATCCATTAAGTGTCCCCCTTGGTAAGATATACATTTTAGTTTATGATTTAGACATTGCCCATCTTACCCATCCAAATGCATGGCAAGATCCTTCATATTGTCATTTCATGATACATTTTGAATTTAGAGATGTATTTGAATTCGGTGTTCAAAATCCTGGTTAGGGTTTTCAGGGTTTCTGTGCAATAAACTTATATTTTTTCATCACTTTGTCTTCTTAGTTTTTATGTAAATGGCGTCGTGCTCTTCAAGAATTTACGCTTCCATGGACGGTGTCGTGTGTGGCTTGGCTAGCATCAAGAGGGGTTGTGCAAGAGCTTTGAGTAAGAGGCATCTTTCGGCTTATGGTGGGTTAATTAAAGTAAGAATAAGATCTATTGGTTCTCTGCAGAAGCCACAGTTACGTGAGAAGAAGAAGAATAAGGGACTCTCCTATAGAAACATGCAAGCTAATGACCAGGAATTGCAGATGGATGATATGAGGAAGCCTGAGATTGTCATCCTTCTTGAATTGGAAGGGTATGAGTTAAACAATTTATTTTGTTTGTTTATTAGGAGAAAATTGTGTGAAAAATAATATGTTATTATACATTGGAAATTTTGGCATAGTTGATTTTCTGTACATAAATTATTAGTGATTTTAAGCTTCCGTTTGAATTGCTGGTCGTGTATGATTTGAAAAAAATGTCCCCATTCACACTGCGTGTTGGCGGTTAACTTCACCAGGGTTAACTTCACCAAGGTTAACTTCAGCATGGACGACGAAAGCCACTCCTTCGGCAACTTTGCACGCAACGTAGCCTCTTTTCCATCCATTCCATGGCTCCGTACGACGCCAGATGCTGATGATTTGGGGCAGCCTATAATCATGTGACAGAAGGAGTTATTTTTAAAAATGATCAATGACTTTAATTGTTTCAATCACCTTGCACAACTATTGGAGCCTGTGCACCATCGATCCTTTAACCCAAGCCGATGCGTTTCATATAAGAAACGCCTTCGGCGTAAATATGAAAGTCCCATTCTTAACATTGTAATTTTGAGGTTCATTAATTTTTTTATTTGGTAATTATATATATTTTCTTATATTTATTTATTTTACATTTGATTATATGCATACCAATGTGAATATTATTGCAATATTAATGTAATTGAATATTTTGATTTTGCTTTGTGCTGTCGTGTGGCAATGACAACTCCTTTTTGTTGAGGCTTTTCCTCCTTGTACTGGTTATTCCATATTTAATATAAAAAACATCATACTCATTTGAATATTTTACAAGATAATATCATTTTGAGGTAACTGAATATTTTAAAGATTTTAGAAGATAATATAATTACAAATATTTTATGAAAAAATTAAAAAATAATTGAAAATGAAATTGTTTAATATAAAAAATTTGTTTAACTATAATCTGTAGTAATTATTTTGGTAATATTCAAGCAGTTGTTTGGTAAAAAAAAGATTAAAAAAGATTATAATAACCAAAATAAATTATTAGATACAAAATATTAAAAATTAATTTATATTGAAAAAAGTGTAAAAATTATATTAATATTAAATTTTTAACTTTCAATTATTAATTATAAATATATTTAATATATATTACTATCATTAATTTTTAAGCTAATTAATTAAAAATATGTAATTAAAATGGTAAATGATTTAAGTTAAATATGTAATAGTATAATACAATATTAATTAAAAATAATAATTTCAAAAAAAAGAGTGGCAAGGAACTAAAATTTTATTAATGAAATAAAGAAAATACACGGTTCAAGAATTTATGATAGTAAACTCAAAATGATCCACCCTACCATCAACTAGTCTGAAAACTAAAGTCCTTACCCAATATTTTGAGTTTTTCATCAATAAATGCAATTTAGGAATAGAAACTCTATAAATCCATAGCTCAAAGAAAAAAAGGAAGTGACCAAGGTTACCCAACAAAGATACCAAGAACATAATATAAGTTTGTCAAATTGTCACAATGAAATAAATAGATGAGTTCCACATTCCTGCAAAAACATAGACTGATATAGTGTATGTGAAATAGCTCGTAAATTATAACGATTTGATGCATGGAACAAGGGAGATGTTAAATCCTAAGCACCAAGAAAAAACCATCAAATAAAAGTCACTAGAGAAGAAATTTGAACTGGTCACTATCATAGATACCCATCAAATCATTAGCGGAAATAATTTGAAATCCCCCCCCCAAAAAAAAAAAATCAAAAAAAAATCTACTTGAATATCTCCAAAGAACATTTTTGAGTTCTTAGACTTGAGAAAAGAAGCCATCAAGTACATGAGATCAGACAAAACAACCATATACTTTAAATGATGTCGGTTGGGGAGCATACAAGCCAAACCATAGAGTACAAAAGTTTAGAATAAGTGACTGAGAGCTTTCGCATCTCTTAAAAACCTTGCACAATCTCAAAGGGGGAGGAGAATAGTCCACACATATTGATGGGGCATATTAATGCCATACTTTAGGACACCCTAGGATGATAAATAGCTAGACCTTTTGCTCTATTTTGATACATTTACCTTAAGACTTCTATGTTTTTCTGCTACTATATGGCATGTTGCCATCAGACATTTAACTTGGTTTAAATAGACTCAAATATGCTATACTTGGATGAATTACTATATTGCTTGTTCTAAAAGATGTGATTGTTTTTTAAATGAGTAGAGTAGTTGTTTGAATATGAATGATTATGCATGTTCTGATAATTACTGTCATAAGTGTCTTATCCTAACCCTTGAAGCATAGTGCATTGGAATAGCGAATGTTGTTTTGACCAGGTTTGGCGCATTCATTTATGGAGTGTTCCACCCAGTCTTCCTGCAACTTCCAGTGGAGAAGCATTTAGTGCAGTGCCAGTTAAAGGTTTATGAAAGAACAAGGTGGCAGTTCCAACGATGAGCAAGGCGGTGTGTTAAATTCCCTAAGAAGATCTAGGTGTGAGTGGGAAGATAGATTTGTTGTCATGACAACTCTTTCCTCCGTTTTGGATCTAATCTATTTTAGTCTTAAAAGCTTTCCTCCTTTTTAGTTGGTAGTGTTGTAATAAAGATCCACCTATTTTTGTGGCACAACTAGGAAAGTAGTTAGGAGTTTTTCCTTTAAATAAAGCCCTGCACTTGTGTGAGCACCACAGATAGGGCATTGTCAAGTTTATAGAAATAATTTGTTTTCAGTTAAGTTCACTGTGTTATGGAAATTCTATACTTTGTCATTCAATCAATAAAAATGAAGTGTTAATATTCAATTGAGTATAATTATGATTTAGGATACTCATCCAAGGGGGCCCACTTGATGAGAAATCCATAGTTAGATAGATTCATACTAGTCAAAATTATTTTCTGCATTTTCATTATTTTTGTGCCAAGTGTTAAACTATTCTTGCAGCCAAAGCCATAGACCAGCTAACGCTTCCTGCAACCAAAGTTGTGGAATAATAAAAGTACTATGGCATATTTTGTAAGAGTCTTCATGTTTTGTTAGTAGTTATACTTTTGTAGTTTTCATTCCAGTACTTACTTTCTCACAACTTTAGTTTAAACATTACTTCAACATTCATTTCCTGCAATCATAGCATAGTTTCCCTTCAAGCATTTCTTTCTTGTAGCAATGATAAAATGTATGGTTAAGTGATACCAGGAGCATATACTTTGCTGGCCGATTTCAAGTAATACATCCCTGGTCTGACATACTAAATGAATTTCTATGAAGAGGATAAGTTGCTCGGTTGGATGTCCAATCCATGAGTCCAGAATTATACCTAGTTTTTGAGGCTTTATAGGAAGTGATCATTTTTGGTGCCACTACCGGGGATGGTGTTGAACCACGTCCTCACTAAGCCATTCTTAGAATTTATTTTATTTCCAGCTTTCATTAGAATACATTACTTTTAGAGGAACTCTACAAATCACATCACTCCCTACTATCTATATGCATAACTGAAGAAGAGACGCCAGAGGAAGGTACTTGCCAAACCAACCCAATCATCCATTTGAAGAAGAGAGTTTATTTTTTGATGCCGCCATTGACCTCCCTGAAAATACGTCATCTTCCTCATCTTATGAAGCAGAACAGTTTGGTTCTTTTGAAAAACAACTAGAAATTAACACGTTTGCAGAATTCTTCTCTCATCTGAGAACTAGTTTTCCTAAAAATCCAGTCCGATAAGAAAACTCATTACAATTGATTATATACCAACCTCATCATCATCCACCACCATCACGACCTATAAATCCTACCAGGATGGCTAATCTCCTCGCATTTCCATTCCCTATTACTGACCAACAAGATAATAACCTTAAAAACATACCTTCTTCTACCCTACCAAAATTCTACAGTCTACTAATAGAAGACCTGGATACCTTTCTCTTTGAGTTTGATATTCTATGTAGAAGTTATGACTACACCTCTGATTCTCACAAGCTCAAACTCTTTCCTGCGACTCTTAAGGAGTCTGCTTTGTGTTGGTTTATTGGCCTAGGACGAGATGTTGTTCATGATTGGGTAGGAATGCAGGAGGCATTCTTGACCAAGTATAAGAAGTATTGTCAGGGAATTGATATGCGAGGAGAAGACATCTTTAAAATGACTCAAAAAGAGGATGAGTCACTTGAAGACTATATCTCACAGTTCATGTATAGCCTACACAGGAATACAGATCATGAGCTTAATGACGAATCTCAGAAGCTACTATTTCTCAGAGGTATACAAGATGGATGCATCGAAGCTTTAGATGTGATAGCAGGAGGAGACATAACTCAATCCAGTTGGGATGACATAAAGAAAATATGCCTCAAATACTCAAGGGTTGATGGGAAGAGAGGAAGAGGATACAAATGTGCAATAGGAAGAACAAATGGTTCAGGTGCTTCCAGATCAGAGATAACTCATCTCTTATTTGACTTCAAGTAGGATATCATCAACAATATGGCCACACAGCTGGATACTTTACAGGCCAAGAAGAAGCATAAGGAAGCAGAGGCTATGTTAGCAGAATTCTGTCCACACTGTCGGTAGAAGAAGAGAGATTGCCAGTGTAAACTGGTTGTAAATATGGAAGCCACCCAGATGCCAACTGACTACAAGCCAGTTGAACCAGTGGATGAACAACTATTCTTTGTTTCTCAAAGACATCCATGGGCACAATGACAAGGTATGCCTCAGGACCCACTTACATTCAGTAATCCATTTTATAACAATCAATGGCAACCTTCTATTAATTATCAAAATCATCCCTAGAAAAACTATCAGAATCAATGGAAAAATTACCCTAGTCCATAATGGAAGAACCCTCAAGGGAATTGGCAACAACCTAAGGGGCATGGCAACCACCATAGGGTAATTGGAAACATAATCCTCAGTGGTGAGGAGGCCAACAATGGCCAAATCAACCTCAAGGATATCTAAATCCGCCTCTTCAAGCACCATAGCAGCAACCACTCTTACCACCACTACTTGCTAATAATCAACTGCCCAAACTGACCCAATTGCTTACACAACCACAACCAAACCTGAATAACAGGCCTCCTACACCTCAACATAGTGTGTATTCTATTGACCAAATGTAGTATTCCATGCAATATCCCACATATGCCATCACCCTTGATAATATACACCTTCGGTCTGGAACTACTATCCCTACCCCTGAGCATCCAATCATAACTGAAGTGTCCCAAGAGGAGCATGTACAAACATAAAACACTATTCTGCTCCCAGTGACACAGCCTATTGCTGATCAAAGTCACCCTATTGGACCACTTTTTCCACAAAGGTTGCAACCCACCAATCCTAAATCTACTGCAGAAACCAAATTTAACATCCTTGATCAGTTGAAGAATGTGAATGTCTAAATACCTTTATTTCAAGCAATTAAGGATGTTCCTACATATGGAAAAGCTATGAAAGAAGCCTTCTTTAAGAAACCTAGTTGCAAGAAAAATGATCCTCAGACAGTGCATGTGATAGGTAAGTTAGCTGACATCATGTTAGGAAAGCTTACCATACCAAAATATTCTGACCCAGGCAGTCCTATTGTTGAAGTCATTATTAATGGTATGGCCATTGGAAATGCATTAGTAGATCTTGGAGCCGCTATAAATGTAATGACAACGGATATAATGCAACAACTTGGTATAAACAACCTTCGAGCCACCCCTACTATCCTACAACTTGCAGATAGTTCCACTGTAAAACTTGATGGGATGGTCGAAGATATCATAGTTGATTTAGAATCCTGGTCATACCTAGCTGATTTCATGATCCTATCATTGAGGGCTACCTTAGGAGGATACCAAATTATACTTGGAACGCCTTGGTTGGAAACTATTGATGCTCACATTGGTTGTCGATTAGGGGATATGACCATTTCTGATGGCCATCATACCAAGACTCTCTTCCTATATCCCCCTGCTCAACCCCAAATGATATTAGCCTCACCAGTATGGCCTGACATAGGAGAAGAAGCCGAGGTTATTAATTCAGTGTCCAAGCTAATGATGATAAAGAGAGATCCCTTCCTGCAACTTCAAGATGAAGACACGGTGATCACAAACATCCTGCAAAACTAGTATGGGACAAACCCAGATTCTCTGGGTTGTTATTCCAACAACTGCTCCTTGTAAGTTGTAAGCCATGATTACCATTGGCCTTCTCCTGAAGCCAAAGAACTCTATCACCAATTTCTCCCCCATGAGATACAAGTGCCCTCATTTATGGATGCATCCATGATAGAATTGACTAAGCAAATAGAAGTGTCTCCTGGCCATTGTATGAACATTAACAACAAACTACCTACTTAACAGCAAGCATCTCTAACTACAATGCTGAAGGCACATACTAAAGCATTTTCTTGGGACTATTCTGACATGAAAGGTTTGGACCCAAAACTATGCATTCATAGGATATATCTAAAAGATGACAAACCTCCAGTAAGGCAATTTCAAAGAAGAATCAACCCAGCCTTACGAGAAATTGTTAAAATTGAATTACAAAATCTCCTCAATGCTAGATTCATTTACCCCATATCAGATAGTCAGTGGGTCTCACTATTAGTCATTGTGCCTAAAAAAGGGGGTAAGTGGCATGTGTGTGTGGATTATAGGGAACTCAATAATGCAACCAAAAAGGACCACTTCCCTCTTCCATTCATTGACCAAGTATTGGACTCCTTAGCAGGCAAAAATTATTTTTCCTTCCTAGATGGGTATAGTGGGTTCAATCAGATCTGAATCTTCCCAGAAGATCAAGAAAAGACAACTTTCATTTGCCCTTGGGGAACTTTTGCTTATTTAGTTCTCCAACAACCTTTCAGAGTGTAGTTATCATTATTTTTGCTGACATCTCTCATGACTGTATGGAGATCTATATGGATGATTTCACAACATATGGTGAAACTTATGAGGAAGCTTTACAAAATTTAGACAAGGTCCTAACAAGGTGTGAACAACATAATCTATCTCTCAACAGTGAAAAATGCTTCATGATGATGCAAGAAGGGATAGTACTTGGCCATTATATATCTACAATAGGGATCCAAGTGGATCCAACAAAAATTGAAGTCATTCAAAACCTTCCTACACCAACCAAACAAAAAGATGTTCAAAGTTTTCTTGGACATGTAGGTTATTATCGAAGGTTCATAAAAGACTTTAGTAAAATGGCTTGTCCTCTTCACTCCCTGCTAACTAAGTATTTTGAATTCACATGGACCCTAATCTATGAAGAGGCCTTCCTACAAATAAAGTCAGTTCTTACAACAACCCCTATCTTACGAGGACCAAATTGGGAACTTCCATTCCATATCCATATTGATGCTTCAAATCATGCCATAGGAGTTGTGCTTGGCCAAAAAGATGACATTGCAGAGCATTTTATATACTTCATCAACAAGAATCTCCATGGAGCTGAATTGAATTATACGGTCATAGAAAATGAGCTTTTAGCAGTCATTGATGTCCTCAATAAGTTTTGCCACTACATAACAAGGTATCAAATATTTGTGCACAATAATCATGCAGCCATTAAGTATCTTGATAATAAGCCTACAATCATAGGATAGCTAGCTAGATGGATTCTATTGTTATAGGAATTTGATATCACCATAGTGGACAAGCCCAAAAAATCTATTGTGGTTGCAAATTTCCTCTCACGACTACAGAACAAGGATGAGCCACAAATAATTAATGACAACTTCCTCGATGATCACCTTTTTTCTATTTCAGCCACAACCCCTTGGTATGTAGATATCGCTAATTACTTGGTCTCACAAAAGGTACCTCCCTATTTCTCACCAAAAGAAAAGAGACTCCTCATAGAAGAAACTTTCAATTTTTCTTGGATTTTTTATTGTCTGTTCTATAATGGGCCTGATCAAATCTTGAGAAGGTGTGTAAGGGAGGATGAAACTTATGACATCCTCCATGCATGTCATAATGAGGTGTGTAGCTAAACAGACAGAAATAAAGATACTAAACACAGGATACTATTGGCTAACCCTCCATAGAGACGCTGTCAATTATACAAGAAAATGCGATCGATGCCAAAGGATGGGATGAACAACAAAATCTGATGAGATGCCTCTTTCTCCACAGGTGGTAGTCACCCCATTTGATAAATGGGGATTGGATTTTGTAGGACCCATTACTCCATCCTCAAATGACAACTCCTGCATTCTTGTATGTACTGACTATGTAACCAAGTGGGTGGAGGTACGTGCTATGAAACATGCTAGAGATAACAAGGTTGATGAATTCCTGTATGAAGAAATCTTCACACGATATGGTGTCCCAAGGGAACTGGTTACTGATCAAGGTGCTCAATTCACCTCAACACTGATTACTACACTTATGAATGAATATAGCATTCACCACAGGACCTAAAGTCCATATCATCCACATGCAAATGGGCAAGTGGAGTTTACAAACAGGGAAATAGAGGCCATTTTGACTAAAACTGTGCAGCTACACAAAAAATATTGGAGCACAAGGTTACAAGAAGCAGTTTGGGCATATAGAAAAACCTAGAAAACCACAACTAGATTCACACCATTTGAGCTGGTTTATGGAAAAAATGTTGTCATGCCAATAGAATTTGAGCATAAAACATTAATAACAACATTACAGTTGAACATTGATCTTCCAACTGCACAATGTGACAGGATCCTGCAGCTCAACCAATTGGATGAAATGAGAAAAGAAGCCTTACAACATATAGAGATGAACTAGATACAACACAAACGGTGGCATGACTCACATATCTTGAACAAACAATTTTCTCCTAGTGAATGGGACCTCTTGTATGATTCAAGACATCAAGAAACCCAAGGTAAGCTCACTACCCAATAGTTAGGTCCCTATGAAATAGAAAAAGTATATGCTAATGGTGCAGTTCAGTTATCAACCATCGACCCAGTATGCTTCAAGTTATTGTTAAATGGGCACAGACTTCATCTGTACCACAAACCACAAACAAAGGTCAAGTTCTTGCAGCAATTTGAGATTTTTCCTTCCATAGCTGAACCTCCTGCAACTAATCAAGATCCTGCAGCCGATGAATACTAGACAAATTTTGGACCTCCTCTAGCTAAATATTTTCAACCAGCAGAAGGACCTCCTCATATGGGTGATTCTCCTACAGCCAGCTACAACCTTCAATCATCACTTTAATTCTACATAACTACAGCCATAATCAAGTTTTCATTTCCCACGGAAATATTCTATTCCATAATAAATATTCCATCCCATCACCTTTTTCTTCACCATCAATTGATCTATCACATCTTTTACACCCCGTACTTCTCCTTGCATGACACACGTCATCCTATCTTTTTGGATTTCAACATTTATGGAAATTTCACATCAAGTACGAGATAATCTATTCTTTCTCATACTCTGTACTTGTTTAAACATAACTATCTTTTATGCTTCATTTAATTTAGTAATTATATCAAGCATTGTTGTAATTTTTCACCAAGCATGTGAGGACACCTGTATCCTTTTCATAGGGGGCAGTACGTTGGTATGCGATAAAAATTAGCCCATGATTTTGAATTAATTGCCATTATTAACATGCAAATTTTAAGTCTGATCATTAATCCACCAGCCTTAGATTTCGGCCTCTTTTTTAAAAACCCCTGGAAACCAAAGCCAACTTTGATTTTCACATATTCTCTACGTCTTTCACTTCCATCCTTACCAAACAAGTAGCAAGAATCACTGAATCAGTCTAGAGTAAGGAGTTTAGAAGTTAGGAGAAATTGTGAAAAGATTGAAGTAAAGAACAAGGGTTGCAAAGATTTTTGGTAAAGATGGGTGGGCAGCCTATTCAGTCAGAACTAGCTAGTCACACGTCATTGTTGTAGGATTAGGCTAGTGTTTGTGAGTTCAATCATGTGGCTTGGCTCAGTTATTTTATCATATTAAATGGTCATGACGAAGCTATTGCAGTAGAATTCTTGCGTACATTCAGTAGTGGCATGGCATATGTGAAAGGGTTGCAAATTGAAGCTTTAGAAGCGCAAATAGTAGAAGTCTTTGGACTTCCTACTACTGGAGAACCTTTTCTGCATGGTCATGATGCCCACATGGCTAGAGCTAAATTCTCCCTACCCACAGACACAATACTGGAAAGTAGTAAACAAGGTACTAAAAGACTCTCTCTTCCAAGTGATTACCCTCAGTTTGTTGTTCATATTATCAGATATATCACTTGTGAAGGAAGGTTTTCTTTTTTGCATGTTGTACATTTTAAACGCTCTACAATGTCAGAGGAAACCCCAGTACGACACAGTGTCTTCTTGAATTCAAAGAAAAATACAAAGAACTCACTTGAGCTAGCTGGATTAAGTCATGAAGTTCATGTTGAGTAACCTATGGACATGGACCAATATGAAAAGAATTCAACCATGGAATGTGATGTTATGATGAAGAAGCCTACGGCCTCAGTACCAAAAGAAATAGGAAAGATAGATGTTTCCGATGCTTCTTCTTCCCATCCAAGAAATATGCAAAGGGATGATGTTTTGGTAGCATCTGAGTTAGTTCAGTAAAACAGATCATGAGGCAGCACCAGAATACCCTGTTCCACAAAAAAGTGGAGACCAGGTAACAATACATTCTTTATCCTTGAATTATTTTTAGAAAATTTAGTATGAAAGGGCAATGTGGGCAAAAGGGAAGGACAAATTAAAAAAGGAAATAGGGCAACAGAAACAATAAATCACACTCTTACAAGAAAAGATAGATTCAGTAGTTACGTTGGTCCCTAAGATCATAGAATGATGACCACCACCAAGGGTGTATGCTCTGTGCCTAAGGGAACAATTTTTACTATTTCAATTTATGAGAATCATCAAGGATTTGAGTCCTGACATAAATACCCCTAAATCCTTCATGGCCGCATATGAAATGTCACCTGATTTCATCAGAAATCTTCTTTATGAATTATACCTGCATCATTATGCTGTTCCATCCAACACAGAATGAAATCCTTTGTTGTTTATAGGAGACATACATTTGTCCTCATTACTTTCATCAGTCAACAATGAAATCTACTATGGAGAACAATTAACTAGGTTTAGGGCATTTGAGCGTAATATTTAACTTCCATTACGCCCTGAAAGTAAAACACCTAGATGACTTTATTGTGATTGGCTGGAAATTGTCTACTGTTTTAATGATTCCACACACAGAAGAAGAATTGTGGAAAATAGAGAATAGGTGCACACAGAATTTGAAAAACCTTCTCTAGATGATGGAAACAAAGCTACGGATGGGTTACAACAGAGGTGGGCCAAGTTGCCTATGTCTCTAAAAAAGGCAGAGCCACATAGTATTATAAACTTTAGGGTTTCCATGCAAAGGGTCCACTGGTACATATAATTGGGCCGACAACCGAGACCAAAATGTTGGATGCCTCTCACATTCCAACCCCATGTGCTCCTCTAGCCACTATACAGTTGTGCAGATGAAGAGCTAGATGAGGATTTGGAACTAAGATGACATGTCAAGGTGGACAAGATGAATGGATTCTACTGGTGGGTACGTAGTTCGATGATCGGGAAAACACATGAAGGTGACTTTAGGGTGCTAGAAAAGATTAAAAACTCTTCAGTGCCTAAGGATAGGCCCTAGTCTTCGTAGGGGAAAAAATGATAGGGCATATTAATGCCATACTTTAGGACACCCTAGGATGATAAATAGATAGACCTTTTTCTCTATTTTGATACATTTACCTTAAGAATTCTATGTTTTTATGCTACTATATGGCATGCTTCCATTAGACATTTAACTTGGTTTAAACAGACTTAAATATGCTATGCTTGGATGAATTACTATATTGCTTGTTCTAAAAGATGTGATTGTGTTTCAAATGAGTAGAGTAGTTGTTTGAATATGAATGATTATGCATGTTCTGATAATTATTGTCATAAATGTCTTATCCTAACCCTTGAAGAATATCGCATTGGAATAGTGAATGTTGTTTTGACTAGGTTTGGCGCATTCATTTATGGAGTGTTCTGCTTGGTCTTCTTGCAACTTCCAACAGAGAAGCATTCAGTGCAGCACTAGTTAAAGGTTTATGAAAGAACAAGGTGGCAGTTCTAGTGATGAGCAAGGCGACATGTTAAATTCCTTGAGAAGATCTAGGTGCGAGTGGGAAGATAGATTTGTTGTCACGACAACTCTTTCCTTTGTTCTAGATCTAATCTATTTTAGTCTTAAAATATTTCCTCCTTTTTAGTTGGTAGTGTTGTAATAAAGATCCGCATATTTCTGTGGCATGATTAGGAAAGTAGTTAGGAGTTTTTCCTTTAAATAAATCCCTTCTCCTGCATGAGCACCACAGAGAGGGCATTGTCAAGTTTATAGAAAAAATTTGTTTTCAGTTAAGTTCATTATGTTATGGAAATTCTGTACTTTGTCATTCAATCAATAAAAATGAAGTGTTAATATTCAGTTGAGTATAATTGTGATTTAGGATACTCATCCAAGGGGGCCCTCTTGATGAGAAATCCATAGTTAGATAGATTCATACTAGTTGGAATCATTTCCTGCATTTCTGTTGTTTTGTGCCAAGTGTTAAACTGTTCCTTCAGCAAAAGCCACAAACCAGCTAATGCTTCCTGCAGCCAAAGACATGGAATAACAGAAGTACTATGGCATACTTTGTAAGAGTCTTCATGTTTTTTTAGCAGTTATACTTCTGTAGTTTTCATTCTAGTACTTACTTTCTCACAACTTTAGTTTAGACATTACTTCAGCATTCATTTCCTACAATCATAGCATAGTTTCCCTTCAAGCATTTCTTTCCTGCAGCAACGATAAAATGTATGGTTAAGTGATACTTGGTGCATATACTTTGCTGGCCCATTTCAAGTAATAAATCCCTGGTCTTACATACTAAATGAATTTCTATGAAGAGGATAAGCTTCTCAGTTGGATGTCCAATCCCTGAGACTAGAATTATACCTAGTTGTTGAGCCTTTATAGGAAGCGATCACATATCTCACACTTATTGTGCATGTAGTAAATTCTTTTTTCATCCCCCAAAAGATATAGTGTGCACACTCTATAGGGTTTACACACTATGCCACACACACACTATGGATTGGATTGCCCAAGTCTTAGGCTTGGGAAATTCAAAACATAGTGCATGCACGCTATAGTATGTGCACGGTATAACACACACACTATGTAAAGTTTGTAAATGAGTTTGGTGCAACATCAAAATGAAATGGTTTATATAGTGCATGCACACTATAGTGTGTATGGCCTATGTGGCAATAGAAAAAGACAAAAAAATCATTCTAAATAGGGCACACTGATACCAATTTTAGTACTAGGACCACACATAAAATGTAACATTCTTAAGTTATATTATATGCATATGCTTTAAGGATGTTTGAGTCTAGTTTTAGCTTCATAGGAGTTAAGATAAAGATTTTGCATTTTGAGGGTTTGTAGAAATTTTAAGACTTAGCCAAATTTCAGGAATTGTCTAATTATCTTCAACATGATTCCTAGTGTACTTTTGATTGTAACCTTAAGCTCTTGACTTGTGTATGATCATTTGAGAGAGAGAGAGAGAGAGAGAGAGAGAGAGAGAGAGAGAGAGAGAGAGCACATTACGATCCTATATCACATACTTTGGTTTTAATGTGTTCTAGTGGGTTGTAATGGGTCATAAGGGAATCTAATGCCTCCTAAGAGACCCGTTAGGACTCATTACAACACATTAGGACACATCAAAACCATAAAGTGTATTGTAAAGGGTTGTAATGTGTCATAAGTGGTACTAGGAACCCTTAGGACACACTATATGGTTCTAATGTGTCCTAATGGGTTGTAATGGGTCATAATGGGTCCTTAGATCCCTTAGGACCTATTAGGACCCCTTACAACCTATTATGACATATTAGAACCATAAAGTGTGTTCCAGGATCCTCTAACACATTACAAACCCTTAAGACACACTTTACGGTTCTAATGGGTCTTAATGGGTTTTAAGGGATCTTAATAAGTTCTAAGGGGTTTTAACACCCATTACAACACATTAGAATCATAAAGTGCACCATAAGGGGTCATAATGTGTCCTAAGTGATCCTAGAACCCCTTAAGGCACAATTTATGGCTCTAATGTGTCCTAATGTGTCGAAATGGGTCACAACATGTCTTAGACCCATTAGGACCCATTACAAACAATTAGAAAATATTAGGACATATTAGAACCATAAAGTGTGTCATAAGCGGTCCTAGGACACCTTACAACACATTACAACACCTTATGACACAATTTATGGTTCTAATATGTCCTAATGAGTTGTAATAGGTTTTAAAGGGTCCTAAGTGGTCCTAAGGGTACTTAAGACCCATAACAACCTATTATAACCTATTCGAACACATTAGAACCATAAAGTGTGTCTTAAGGGGCCCTAGGATCACTTAGGACACATTGTAACCCCTTATGAAACACTTTATGGTTCTCATGCACATCCTAATATGTAATCATGTGTCCTTAGTCCTCTCAGGACACATTATGACCCCTTACAACCGATTACAACACATTGGGACATATTAGAACCATAAAGTGTGTCCTAATGGGTCCTAGGACACCTTAAAATACATTATGACCCCTTAGGACACATTTAATGGTTTTAATGTGTCCTAATGGGTTGTAATGGGTTATTAGGGGTCTTAGGACCCATTATGATGCAAGGAGGGTTAATAACTGGGACCAAAGGATCACCCAATTACCATACCACCTTGCAGAATCACAATATAGAAGCAATAACACAGAAAATGAGAGAAGGGAAGCATATCATATTCATATATTCATTCAAACTTGATACATGATGAGCCCTGAGGCCTTCCTAGTTACGGCCAATACAAAATAAATCTATTACAAAAATATAAATATCCTCATGCATGCAAGATCCATGATCTCATGCTTCCTATCCCTCTCCATGTTCCTTTTTCACCTCCCTAAACCTAGAATAGATATATATTTATATTGAACAAAATAGTCTTTAGAGTCTTCAAGATCCAACATTGGAGAAAGAAATGACCTAGATTTAGGTCCCCACACCTCCCAATGAGTGATCCCTTTATCAAATCATGACCAAAATTAAATACACAGGTTGACCTAATAAAAGATCAAAAAGAAAACTCGTGGGTGAACTAGGTCACCAAACAACACATAACACACCGAACCCACTTGGTGAAGAACACCACTGAGTAGAATATAACACAACAAAGCCACTTGGTGAAAGGCACCACCAAGAAAAGACAAAACACCACTGAGTGGTAACGAAGATCATCAGTGAATAAATAGGAACATTCCACCGAGAACTCCAAAGTTGTTACCAAGCACATCTAATAAGCTATCATGATACATGAATGCCATGAACCCAAGATGCTCCTACATCAGGCACCCAAGGTTGAAAATAAAATGATTCTCTGAATCATGAGTGAGATACAACTTGAGATTAATCCAACTCAGATGGATAAATCTATTTTAGATTCTTCAATTAGTCTGTTCTTCCACGTGTGTTGCATAAAAATGTAATAAAGAAATAAACTTAAAAATATCATTCCTACATATTCATGCAAACCTCATAAAACAGGGAGAAATAAAAATGTAAATATTATGAATAAAATTAAGAAACTAGCTTAATCTATTCAAAATAAAAGCAATGCAAACCTCCCAATATGAAAAGATGTTGATTGATTTTGGTTGTTGAGGGTATGTGGTTTCTCACAAATCCTACAACATGACAATGTGTAAAGAAGGCTTGTTGATTGAGGAGAAAGTCTCTCAATTTATAGGAATTTGAAAGAAATGGATGGTCAAGATTGAAATTTAGATGGAGGGTCAAGATTGCATAGGATTGATGAGGTGGCCTTGAGGTGGAGGCCAAGTAGATGCCATGTAGAGGCCAAGTGGATTAGGGTTTTACCATTCAAAGAGGGAAAGATTCTCACATATGTGTGAGAAACCTTTGAAAGTGACATGTCCATGACAAATTGTAAGAAGGTGTAAGAGGGTGTAAGAAGGACAAAGTTTCTCACACATGTGTGAGCAACTTTGGAAAATGACATGTCAATGACATAGGTCAAAAGGTGGAAGAGAAAGAGAGAACTAAGGCTTGGAAAGTGACATGTCAATGACGTGTGGGAGACAAGTGTGTAAGAGTGTGTAAGAGTCACATGTGACTTGGGTTTGGGTTAAGATTTCTTAATCCTTAGATTAAGGTTGTGCAAATGATTAGGGATTGATTAGGTGGGAGATTAGGATGACTTGGGTTAGGAGGATGGGTTAGGTTAGGGAAGTGAGGTTAGGTGAGGGTTAAATTTAGGAGCCATGTGCTCAAATAAAATTAAATGCAATATTTAATTCCAAGTGGGATAAGAGGGGATTAATTAAATAAACTAGGTCATTTACTTAATTATTTGCAGGATTAGGATGAGGGGAAATGTGATATAATATAATTAAATAAATGTAACTTTATTTAATCAAGGATAGCATAAAAGGCTGAAAATAAATAAATGTAAATTTGTTTAATCATGGATAGGGGGTAAAGAGGAGTGTAATTAAATAAATGTGAATTTATTTAATTAAGGTAGAATAAGGCTAAAATTAAATAAATAATAAATATCTATTTATTGGCTAGGATAAGTGTAATTGTTAGGAAAATTTTTGGTTTCTACACCACGTTACCAAGTATTCATGTAATCCTTTCCTCTTGTACTTCTTCCAACTCTTCGCTCAAAAATCTATTCAACTTCTTTTGTCTACTTCTTAGGATAATCCACTAGTAAATTTTAGCTTGAATTTTGACGATGATTAGTTAATTTTTAGATGAAAATTGGTCGACCAAACGACCATAACTGTTGTCAAAGTTTTTTTATCGATTATTTGACACATAAAATCATTGTCAAAAATGCGATCTCTATAGAGGTTGAATTATCGACGGATGCGCCGTCAAAATAATCACTTCAACCTGGAAGAATTATCGGGCATACCTTTCATCTATTCGACCAATGTTGGTCGAAATTGTGAGGACTTATGGTCAAAATAGTCGTCGAGTGTATAGTAGTCTCGTCGAAATGAAAAAACAATGTTGGTCAAAATTGCGATGAGGGGTCGTCGGAATAGTCATCGAGTATATAATATTCTCCTCAAAAGTATATTCTTTGACCTTTGAAAAAGTGACAGAAAATTCAATTTTTTTAAAAATAAAATAAAATATATTATCAAATCTATTAATATATTATAGTGATTGGAATTGATTGGAATTCAAAATTGAATGGATGTCCTAGCCTACATTATGCTTAGTAGACACCTACAACATCATCCTCCTCCTCTAACCAGTATTAGAACTGGTAAAGACATACAACTATAATAATCAACCCAACTGATTCTTCTAGGTTCCTTTATAGTTCATTATATCATGATATAGATCAGTTCTACATATTATATATTCTATTTGTAGGATTTGATAAAATTATGAATGAAAATAAACTTGGCAGTACCAAAAGCACAGTATATAGACTTGTTCAGCATGGCCACATTCTTATTTTGAAGGTTATGTGTTATGCTAGATACTCGGTATTTTAAAATAGCGATTTAGATGGAGAGGTAAATGGAAAATTGAATAGTGAGTGATGATTAACTTCTTTCTTTCTTAAGATACATGACACATTCCCTTCTTCTATGCCATTATACTTACATTCTAAAAGGGTAATTGTATTCCTGTTGATGGCATTATGTATAGATGAATTTTTGAGTTGAAGTTTCTTGGTTATATGCTTGCCTAGACTATTAACCTAGAATTAACTTCTGTAATATATTTTCCTACTTAAATGTCATCAAGAGATTTGTTTGTCTAAGGTTTAAACAATGGTATTCATCTCTATATCTCTTCTAGTAGTGCTACCATATTGTAGGATTTGATAATTACATTGACATCAAAATACTTTCACATCACAACCTTGGTGTTCCACTTAAAAGTATCACACATGTCCATTATTTTGGATGGTAGTTCACTTCATTCTCAACTAAGTGCCTAGAATCGGTACATATTTTCAAATAAAGAATCAAGAAACAATATGGGACACTTGAAATAAATTTTATGTTTTAACCTCGAAACCATAGACACCTACAAACACAATCCAAAAATGACAACAAAGTCATTCTTCAAGAAAGAAGGAAAAAGATCTAGGATTAAGATTTACTTGTGAAAATAGAATGTAAAATCTACTTGCTAGTAAAAACACAACATCAGAAAAAAAAACCTATGCAAGAAATTATTGATCTGATTGCTTGCTAGTATTAAGCTTCTTAATGGCTTTAGGGTGGCCATTTTTTTAGGTTGAGTAGTACACCCGACCATATGAACCCTCTCCAATCAATGATTTTGGACCAAAGTTGTCTGTTGTTTCCTTTAATTCCTCTACAGGGATATCAAGTACTTCAATAGGTAGAGGTTGGAGGACTGATTCATCCTTGCTAGGTGGATCAACAACCTTGCAAGCTCCATTATTACTTGCATTAAAAATTTCTAACATCAGAATCAAAACTAATAAAGGACAAGATGGGCAATATTTGTAAAATGATCTTATCAATATTTTATAAAAGAATGCAATGAAAACTACATGTAGTATACAAATATATAGTGAATACAAAATAACATGAATTACCTTAATAAATGTATGCCAATCGTGTGTTTTCATCCCTGGCCCAAATTCACTTTTCTTTCATATGAGATTATTTATGTTCGTAGCAAATCCTGTGGGAAATCATATTTTTTTTATGACTTCTTTTATAGCATTGCTCTGCTACTCCGACAATAACCAAGTAAGGGCACCTGTATCAATCTAGTCTCCATTGTTATTTGATCAAATGACATTTTTCATTGCATGGTTGGATTATTCAATGTCACTACAAATTTTGACAATTTTGTCTTTGTCATGCCTTTGATCCAATATTTTCCATAATGTCTCTGTTACATTCTTTCCAATATGCATAGCATCAAACAAATGCATGATTGCAAGTTGCTTGTAGTACAACAACCTACTAAATTGTGTAGGATAACTTTTTAGTCCTTTTGGAAGTTGGTCATTAGTGCCTTGACAACCTTCACGAGCATCAATTACATCATAAGTAAACAAAACACAATATCAAAATATAAATTTCAAACAAAAACCATCAAATGGAATGACATTACCTCGATGATTTATTTTATTGTATTCCAACTTCCATAGGCGAGGTGTCATTCTTCATGGCTTTGATGTAGTCTCTTCTTTCCCATTGAAAATATGTTTTTCAGTACTTATGATTTTTGTGGAGAAAGTGTCTGTGCTCATCAAACATCCGCTTTCCTAAACCTTTTGAATGATGAGATTTCATCTTTGGACCACAAACTGGACATGCAAATTTTCCCTTTGTATGAAGACCTACAAGATTGTGTATAATTGGATTAAATATGTTAATTTTGTGTTAGCACTATAACATACCAAAAAATAGGTGCTAAGAAGAGAACATACCACAAAAATGTGTTACCCCAGGGGCATCATGTATTGTCCATACAAGCATTGCATGGAATTGAAATTGTCTTTGTCCTATTGGTCTAGAGATGTCATACATAGTGATCCCATTCCATAACACCATCATATCATCGATAAGTGGCTTAATATATACATTGATATCTTTAACTTGGTACTTAACTAGTTGAATGGACAAAAACATTACATAATTCTTATGATCATTTTGATGGATTATTTATAATAAATTAATTTAGATGACTATAAAATGAAAAAATAACTGGAACAATCATTGCCAACATTATGTGCTCCCTCTTTATGGACATCCAAGGAGGAATGTTATTGTTGATAAAAAAAAATAGGCCAGATCGAGTAAATAGATCTCATCTCTCTAAATGAATTGACACCGTCCGCTGCTAATGAAAGCTTGAGATTACGAGGTTCTTCTTTAAAGTGTGGCCAAGTTTCTTTTATTTCCTTAAATGCCGAACCATCCGCAGGCATTCACATAATGTCATCTCAACTTCTAATGCATGCATGGTAATCCATAAATTGTGCCAAGCTATTGCACCTAAATAATCATTGCAAACGTGGAATAATGGGAATATAGTGAAGAAACTTGCGAGGCACCTTTTTTGTTATTCGATCTAATCAATATCTACTAATATGACAATCAGGGCATTCTATTGCAAATTCATGCTATTTATGATATATAATATGATCATTTAGACATGCATGTATTGTTTGATACTCCATTCCAATATATAATGGAAGATAATTCTCAGAACAAGTGAGGTAGAATGTTTGATGGTGGTAAAAAACACTCACCTATCAACCTACAACCAAAAATATAATTTGTTAATATAAAGAATATTAATTGCACTACATGATTCACCCTTTGTTAACTGTAAGAGAATTATGACTAAAAAACTTTAGAAATATGACATACCTTAACATATGTGTCATTGCTATGTTGGATAAACCATTCATAACCTTCAAGTTCACCAACAAAAATACAATGACAAGAAGAGTTATTTGGGAGCCTTCGTATAGGGGCTCATATGCCTTCTCAAGTATAGGTACATCAAGGTCATCTGCATCATCATCATCATCGTGATCTTCTTGATCATCATGATCTTCTTCCATGGGATCATTACCTTCTACTTCTATATTCACACCTCCATGTTCCCTCATTTGGAAATCCACATTCTCTGAATTGTCATGGTCCATAGCATGAAATCTAGGGTGGTTGACCTATATCAAAATGATGACCTTAAATTAACCATGACCATGATGTCATCATCAAATCATGTCTTATGTATTTTATAAATTATTAAAAGACATACCAATGGACAAAATTCATTTCCCCCTTCAATGTGACCATGTTGCCTACAATGTCCCTCAGTTGTTTTGATTAGATATCTTTGAGTCTTTAAGCCCTTACAAATTTTGTAGGGACAATAACATTTTTCATCACCTTTTCTTTGAAAGTTAGACCACAATCTAGAAATTATCTCCCTATTTTGTTGTGGGTTGATATCATCAAACATGGTCTTTGTTGAATGGAATGACTCATTGGTGGAAGAAGGATGATTTGTTTGCAACCTGCAGATACAAATTGTCATTGAACAAACATTTTCTCAACTCTAATTTTTTCAATGCAAAGGAACATTTATCATACCATAGAAACCTGATTATTTTTATATGGAATACACCAAGGAGTACCATCAAAAATATTAATCATTTGCAATCATGAAACGTAAACCTAAATTAAATAGCTCATTTTTTTATCAGCATGTGTAGTCTCTGTGTATATGAAAAATGAAAGAAATATCAAGCTGAAATAAAATAGTGAATAAAATAGTATTCCACATAGAGTGAATGAAATATACCATCAAAAGAAGGTGACAAAATCATGTCACGAAGCACAGACATGGGAAATAAAAAAGGGACAAAAGACAAGAAATAAGAAAAATCATTACGACTATAGAAAAAACATTAAGACTATAGAAAAATCATTAAGACTATAATAATAAAAAAAAGCACTCTTTGTCAACTATGTTCAAAATCATTAGGACTATAGAAAAATAATTAAGACTATAGAAAATCAAATTTTAGAAATGGATGGTTATGATGCTTTTCCATTACAATAATTGAGCATTCATCATTTGGTATTGTGTATTCCATTTAAGTATGTCAACAATGTTCAAAATCCTATCACCAAGCACAGACATAGGAAATAAAAAAGTGACAAAAGACAAACAATAAGAAAAATCATTAGGACTATAGAAAAATCAAGTTCTAGAAATGGATGGCTCTGATGCTTTACCATTACAACAATTGAGCATTCATCATTTGGTACTTCTTGGTGTATTCCATTTAAGTATGTCAGGCACAAAGTATTCCATTTACATTTGACAAAAATGCAGATTTGATCAAGCATTATTGGGAACTAGACCCGAAAACAAATGAACTTGTGATGATTTTCACAATAGTACATGTGTTGCTGGGTCATCTCCCAGTAGTGCTTAGAAAAATATGCATGTTCATCACTTGTTTCTTTGAAAATTTTCTAGATTCTGAGAAGAGGTATGAGTGGAGGCCAAAGAAGGGATATTTGTGAAGGTTTCATAGAGCTATGTTACTCTTGTCCCACCTCAACTCAGTAAAGAAGATATTCTATAGAATTTTAGAGATCTAAAAAATCTTCACAAATATCCCTTCTTATAGCCTCCACTAAATATACGTGTTCTTAGAATCTAAAAACTTTGATCATTGATCTATTTGGTTTTGACACTAGGCAATGATCTTACATCACTATTCACTCAAGAACACATTTCCATAAGAAATTTAATTCACTGTTGTAGTGACTGTACCCACAGGAAGAGATTTACTATTGCAAGGATGATTTTTATTTATTAATTCAAATCATTATAAATTTGGTCTCTTACACATCCCACCCTACTTCTCTCCTTCCACTCATGGTGCAAGAGCACCATGGTCAAGGACAGGACCTGTGTGCTAAAATGTTGTCACACTTCTATGAATCCTTACATGCAAGAAAACTCAAGAATGAGCCCTCACAAATCGATCCGTAGCTCTCTATGCATAGAGTTGCAAGATTTGTAAAATTGCTCTCAGCTAGAGCTATAAACTCATGACCTTGCTAGTCAACCATACAATGAGAGATTCCAAATGAATGCAATGCTATGAAAATCTATATGAGAATGCAAATTAATCTTATGAGAATGAAGATGCAATTAAGCTTTGAAAATAGAAATGAAAGAGTTACAAACCCTCTAATTAAACTATGTGAGATTAATCTAAAACATGAAAGGAAATGATACCATGATGATGCAACTATGATGCAAGCTAGGATGTGATGTAGATGCAAGATGAATGTCAGTGATGCTCCAAATCTTCAAAACTTGATGCAAGAATATCTCCAAAAGCTTCAATGACTTAGAAAACTTGTAGCATAATAATTCAAGTATGTATGGTGTGTGCAAATGAGGAAGAGAGCTCTTTTTTTATAGGAAGTGAAAAACAATGGACCATGGAGATTAAGAGACAAAATACTTAATCAACGATGGAGAAAAAAAGAAGCTTGATCCTTGTGCACAAATATCTTCCAATAAGAAAATTAGAAGCATTTACTTTATGTTGAGCATTTACTTTATGTCCATGTGAGACAAAAAATATTTTTATTTTATTTTTCTTTATAAATAAGAATTAAATGCTTTATTTGTGCAACATGGATAAGAAGAAAAATGAAGATTTTTTATTTAAATAAAAGTGGAGGAAATTCTTTTTAATTAAATAAAGGCTTAGGATAAAGTGATTTTATTATTTAATTAAAAGAGATTTTTAATTAATTAAAAGAGAGCATGTTCTCTTAATTAAATAAGATTTTTATTTTTATTTTTTTCTCTTTTAAATTAAATAAGGCTCAAACCTTAGGAAATATTGAATTAATTATGATTTGATCAAAGAAATTGATATATTTGAAAAATATTGATATTTGAAAATATTGATTCAGGGATTTGATAAATTGCAGAAATGGGGGCCCAAAGTCTAGGTGACCATTTTAGGGTGCATATATTTGCCCCTCTTTGACTAATGTGTGATCGATTTGGGAACACATGTAGTCAAAAAATGAAGTTGCAATGTGAGATCGATCTGGGATCACAAAATAACTCAGATGTGTGTTCATTTTGGGAACACATCAGGACAAAAATAAGCAAAAGCTGAAAGACAAGACCAACACCGTCGCTGCTAGGTGCAAATCAAGCCTTAGATAAAACTATCGCCATCGTTGCTAGGCAATAATCAAGTCTGAAAAATAGGAGATTAAAATTGAAAGAAAAAATCACCACCATCGCTGCTAGGTGATAATCAAGTCTAAAAATAAGAATCTCAAGCTAAGCTGAATGATAAAGCTGAATCAAAGATTAAAGCTGATAGGTACTGCCCCCTCGGAATTGAAATCGAAATCAGATAGAGGAGAACAACAAATTGATAAACCTGATCAAGTCACAATAAATCATAATCGAAGGATGGAGCATGATAGGATAACCATCAAACAGTGAAGATATGCCCCAGGTTGACGAGGTTTGACTAAAAAAGATATAAGATAAAGATTAAGTCAAACCTTAGAGAAAGGAAGCGAAAGGGGTGAATGAAAGACTAGAAGTTTGAAAGACATGGAAAGGAAGAAATTTCATCAAAAATTGAAGAATTGTGCTTCAAATGGTCAGTTAACGCGACTCAAATTTTAGTTTCGAGTCTGAAATGGATAGAAAATGATGTGACATGAAAGACCAGAAATGAAAGATATGATCAAGAAGAATC
The DNA here is from genome assembly GCA_027943335.1 of Chamaecyparis obtusa. Lineage (NCBI taxonomy): Eukaryota > Viridiplantae > Streptophyta > Pinopsida > Cupressales > Cupressaceae > Chamaecyparis > Chamaecyparis obtusa. Next base: position 823,132 of record BSBK01004962.1, on the reverse strand, counting down.
AGAAAATGAGCACAGTTGACCAACTAGTCCATAGATGATAAAAAGGAGAGCTCTCTCCATATGCAAGATGTAAAAACTAAACTATGATGAACCTAAAAATGCAAGCTACTATGAAATTGGTTGACTTGCAAGGTCACAACACCTATAGACATATAATTATCATCATTGAGCATTATTGGTAGCGTCGTAAGATCATATAATGCACACTAGCATAACTATGTGGATATGAATATGATCTTTATCAGATAGAAATGTGGAAATCTCACCTAGGCATCAAAGACATGGAGGTCAAGATGACTAATGCAGTGAGATTACCTAAGTTTGATATGGCGAGATTATGTTTGTATCAAGACACATGAAAGTCAGGATAACTAGAAGCATGCACTCGCAAAACAGTCAAGGATAATACTTTGTCAATCCATAGTGTCAAGTAAGACTAGCATAAATGCTCATGACAGGTAGGACCAACAAAATATACCCACAAGCAGATAAAGAAATAAAACATGTTCTCATACCCTCAGTCTTCTAGCTATGCATCATCGAAAACTTCTCAGGGAGAGACCACTCATCAAAGAAATCCTCATAGATAGCACACAAAGAAAAGTAAAGTCAACATATCTCAAGAAGTTGATTGTTTAAGTGCGTGTGTGTTGGTCATAGAGTCAAACTTTGGTTATCACATCTGTAAATGAGAAATATCGCATCATACTTATACTATTGGGTAAGACATCTGATAAGTGTTAAGAAACACTCGACGCAAGGGTAGTGTTGAAAAACAATGTTTGGGGTGGTGTTGAAAAACACCTGTTATGAAATGCCCCAAGAGACAAACACACCTAAAGGACCAATGCGAACAATTATGCCCCCTAGACAAAGACAAAGACCAATTCCAGACCAAGGCAAATAAGGTCAAGGCATGATGGAAAGTGGCTAAGTGTCGAGGATGCATGCTAACAAATAGGGGTGCAAAGGCCTCAAGTAGCGCCTGTTTCCAAGTTTTCACCACTTGGATTTATTGCAATTTTTTCTTTTTCTTTTTTTTTTGTATTTTTACTACCAAGGCGCTTGTTTCTAGGTTTTCACCAAGGCATTTTTTCTATTTTTTAAAAAAAAATTTAATTTTTTTATATTTTTTCAGGACTGTAATGCTTTTTAGAATTTTTTCAGCATCATATATCAATTTTTTTGGTATTTTTTCAGGATCATAAAATATGTACAAAGGATGCCCCCAGACAGAATAGGCATCAAACTTCCAAGCAAGATCACATCGTGCACTCCCAATGTCAAGCAAGGTGAGGGACAAGATGGATGAGCAAGTTGGTGGAGGAAAGGAGAATGAAGGCAAATGGAGGGAAGAAATCCTCAAGGTCAAACTCCTCAAGAGTACCCAAGCTAAGGAAAAATTATCATGAAAAGCATATTTGGATAAGAAATGAAAGGATAGCATAGGATAAGTCACAAAAGCACACTGCAAAAGAAGGGAGGATGCAGTCCAAAGGAGTAGACATGTCAAGAGGCTTCATAGCATCGTGTTGTACTATTTTTTTTATTAGATCAAGACCAAGGGGGAAAAGGATAGCGAAATGCTAGAATGAATGGAGGAAAATGAATATGAAAGCTAAACATGAAAGGAATGAAAGCAAGATCATCATAAGATAGCTCACAAGATAGCCAAATGTTCGTGTATAGATCAACATTGTCAAGATCAAAGAGAGAAGATGGAATGGATGAAAAATGTAGAAGAACTACACATGATGCCTGATTGCCAAGTTCTCATCATGGTACTTATCCAAGGCACCACAAGGGAGTGGTTTTCACCATAGGATGAATTTATTTCTCTTTACTTTTGCTACTAAGGTGCCTGTTTCTAGGTTTTCACCATGGCACATTTTCAATTTTTTTATTTTTTTGTTCTTTTCTTTTTAAATTTTTGAATTTTTTTAAATTTTTTTTTTTTTGGAAGAAGGCAAGCTTTTCAAATAATGCTCCTTGAAAGGATAAACCATGATATGTCAAGGATTCAAAATGATATGCTCAAAGATGCTGAAGGGGAAAGGAAGATGCAGAAGGAATAGGCAAATAAGGAAAAATGATAGAAGGTAGAAGGAGGATTGTGAAAAGGTAGACGAAAAGGAAGGCAAGATCAACATCAACACACACCTTGAAGGGTGGCGAGAGGATGGAGGAAATGTGAATGAAGAAATACAAGAAGGAATATAGTGAATGGTTAGCAGAGGTTGCAGTTCAGGCACATGAAATTGAAGAATATTTTTGGAAGAAAATGAAGTGGAAGCCTTTGGAAGCTTGAATGTCAACTTTACTTTTTGTTCAATATTAGACTCTCTCAAGAGAGACTTTGGAATCCATATATCCTTAGGCTTTTCATTTTTTTTTTATGTCTTAGAGATAATATCTTCAATGATGGATTTTGGAACCCATACTTGTCTTGTAGTTTTCTTCTTAGATATCTCTTTTGACTTTATGTTTCCATGTCGATTAGAGGAGACATGGTGATCTTTTTTTTTTTTAGATTCTTGTATTGCTTATTTTTCTTGTATTGAACATTCAAGTTAATTCCAAAAGACTTGGGACTTGTGGAAGAAGAAGGAGGATATGACTAGTTTAGATGGGTGGGTGGATGAAAATGATTCAAGGATATGTATCTATGTTGATCTTGAGGGAAGATAGGAGATGGAGGGACATAAGGACCCAAGATGGATGATGAATTAGGAGAGTTAGGAGGGGAAAGTGAAGGGACATAAGGACCCAAGATGGAAGGAAGACATGAAGCCCTTAGTATCGGTGGAAGAGGTCCAAGGATGGAAGTGGAAGACACAAAAGGATAATCAATAAGTTCATCAGCATCTTTAGAGTGAGCATTAGAGTTTTCAACAGGATCATGCACATCTTGAATAGGAGAAACTTATTTGATAGAATCGTTCAAAGCTTGCGAAGACTTAGGAAGAGTAGAAAGTGGAAGTGAACATGGAGCGGTAGAACAAGAAGGTGGAAGACTTTGATCTTGACAAGGATCTTTGGATAGCATAAGCGCATCATTTTTTTCTTGATTTTCAATATGCTTATCATTGGAAGTAACAACAACATTTTTAATAACCTTAATGGAAGTATCATCTTTGGAAAGGGCAAGTGTGGTAAGGTTATTTTGATTATCAATAAGCTCAACGATGTAAGTAGTAGCTTGATCTTGCCTAAGAGATGGTGGAATGAATGCAGAAGAGTGTAGAGGATCAAAAGAGCCATGAAATGGAAGAGATACATAATGAAGAGAATTGGATGACATGGAGCGTTCTTGATCTTGATCTTTCTTTATAATTTTTTTCTTTATCATTTTTAGAGTCCTCTTGACATGGAGCCACTTCTAAGGACAAGGAAGCAGGTTGGATTTGTATGGAAGACTTTAGAAGAGATGGTGAAGGACTAGTTGAAGTAGGCATTGTAACATATAAAGGCTTAGGCTCTTTAGGTTTAGAATTATTGAAAGTATTTTCAGCCAAATGAAGGTTAGCTTGAGTTTCTTTAAGAGGTAGCCCTTGAGGATAACTATAGGGAACTGCATGGAAAGCCTTAGGATCTTTGTTGGATGAAGGATTTGTGATAGATTTGGAAGAATCAGAAGCTTTAGGAAATGTATGGGCATTGGAGGAAGTAGAGGATGGAAGGGAACCATCACAAGACAAAGGTTCAACATTAATATGATTTTGCTTGAGAGTGCAACTTTTATTTTCAGCATGAGAACTTTTAGAGGAGAGATTCTTTTGACGTTTGAAATCAACGTGGTAGATTTTCTCTTCCCCGGTAGGAATATTGTATTGTTCACAAAAATCATCAAAGAACTCTTCAAATTTAGAGTCATATGGATCACCATCACAATCTACCCAATACGACTCCCCCTTATAAATCACAAGTGTACCACGAGGATGATGCTTAGGAATAGAAGTTTCATGGGCATCACTACATTGTCCATCATCATAGTCATCATAGGTGGGTGTGTCACTCTTTGTGGAAGAGACATCATAAGGACTATCACGTTTCTCTTTATGGTATGTCTTCTGAAGAGAAGTAAGACTCTTTGAAGAAGTAGAAGAAGAATGAGATTGTGAAGAAGAGGAAGGTGAAGACCTAGTGGAAGAAGAATACTTGGATGATGAGGAAAATGAATGATGTTTAGAAGAGTCATGATAAGATTTGGAAGATGAAGAATGTGAATAGTGTTTAGAAGAATCATGATAAGACTTAGAAGATGAAGAATGTGAATAGTGTTTAGAAGAATCATGATAAGACTTAGAAGATGAAGAATGAGAATGATGTCTGGAAGAGTCATGATAAGACTTGGAAAGTGAAGAAGAATGAGAAGATTTAGATGATGATGAATCTTTGGAAGAAGAAGATCATGATATGATCATGTTTATGATTCTAGAAAAGGCATCTAATTTAATCATCTTTTCTTTTATTTTTTCTATAAATTCATCACTCATGAGAATTTTGGAGGAACAACACTTTTCGAATATGTCAATGAGCTCAAGATCATCTATTCTTAATAAAGGTTCCAAAACCAGATAGTCAAGATTCATGGTTATAGAAGAGGAGGAATCAAGCATGGAAGAAATGAATAGATGAATAGAAGAAGGTAGACTAGATAGTAAGAGGAAAAGAATCAAGAAGAAGAAGAAGAAGAATTTCTCATGGGAATAGAAGACTTTAGAAGAACATGGGAAATGAGGAAGAAAGAAGAAGACTAAGAGTCATCTTGTGCAATTGATACCATAACATTCATTGAGATGTTGAGCAACATGACAACACTTAGGATCTGACCTGGACTGACCAAGGAAGACCAAGCTTCTAAGGAGAACTCACTACAACAGGACAGAACTCAGTTTCAATATTCCAATTAGATTTTTTAAAAGATTTTGCAATGATGATCAAGCACATAGAACAACAACCAGGGAGTTTAAGCAAATAGTCTTAAAGCAATGAGCAAGGGGCAAAGCAACCTTGTGCATGAACAAGTATAGTGACTTAGTATTTCTACTCCTTAAAGGTTCTACTTGTGTATGTTCTTGACAATATTTTAGCAGGCACTTAGAACACAACAACACCTTATCAAGCTGTCTACAAGGATATACATGGCTTTCTAAAAGAAGTCTTCGATATACACAAGGTACGTGAGGCCCAAATCTGTAGATGAGAAGAATCCAAAATCACATAGCCGGGGGGAGACGGTAACCCAAATCTCCTCCTTCACTTCTCAAAGGTATAAAGTTCTTTGAGGCTTAGCCAAGAGTGATATCAAACTCAATTCCCAAGAGAGGTGTCTTTGGATTCACCTCCCGATATTTATACTCCACCGGAATACAGGAGTTAAGGTCATCCCTTGAGGTGGTGTGTCCCCAAGCAGGCCTTCTAGAAATAAAAACTAAGTAATTCACTATCAAAAGTATTTAGAGCACTAAAGGTGGAACACTTAACTCTTCAAGTAAATGCGAAGTGAGTCCAAAAATGGAACATTTAACCCTTTAAGATAATGTGAAGCGAGTCCAAAAGTGGAACATTTAACCCTTCAAGAGAATGTGAAGTGAGTCCAAAAAGGCAAAAAATTTAACTCTTCACACCAACTCAAAGTGAGTCCACACTTTAGAAAACAAGTGAGTTCCAAAAAGCACAAAAGGGTTGCCTAGTGGAGCAATTAACGCTTCTTTCTTGTAGACCCCTCCCCTTTAATGTGGTGCTGATCTTGCAACCACGTGGTGAAAATGAAGGGCCAGCGGATTAGCGAGTCTAATAACCCAAAATAGCAATCTAGATCAATCACAAGTAATCTAAAGTTGCTTATCAATACTACTCACAAATGACAAAGGGTTGAATCAATGGAATATTTAACTTTCCAAGCAAACATAGAGTGAGTCCACAAAGTGGTGTATTTAAATCCTTATGTAAACAAGGAATGAATCCATGCCCTCAATCACTCAATGAGATATTTGATATTGGAACCAAGAATTACTTAAGGTTTAAACACAAGCATTCACTTACACAAACTTGTATGAAAGCAAATCTATGTTCATTCATTTCCCATTAAGAGCATCAATTGAAATGTGTTCTATGAAAGCATGTAAACACTCAAGCTAAACACATGAGAGGTTTAATTTTAATCCCAAAATTCAAATGTTGTAGAGATGGAACAAAGTACCTCAAGTCCAACGTTTTGTTTTAAACATTTTCCATGAAAGCAAGAGCACCTTCAAATGAACAAGACAAGAAAACAAGCAAACAAGATATGCAATGTATATCCAACTTATGCAAACCCTAGGGTTAGATCTAAAAATCAATTATTAGGAGCAATTATAACCAGAAAATAATCTAAATGATAACTCATATCATGCAATGAACAATGAAAAATAAGTGCATACCCATCACAAAATTTTATTTTTTTTGCATTTGACCTAGTAAACAAGATCTAATTTTTACCATATGAATTCGGACCCTAAATCCAAAATGTAAAAAAGAGACCTCTGTCAAAAAATAGAGAGCTTTTCAAAAATGTAAAAATTTCAAAAAAATCTCTTCATTTGTGCCCTAGAGACCCATTTTACCAAAACAGACCAGTTTTTATAAATTAACCAAATGAGATATGATATGATTTCTAAATTAAAAACACAGTGAATAAAACCCCTGTAGAATTCCAAGACCTTTCCAGAAATGTAAAAATTTCTGAAAAATATGCTGATTTGCATCAAAAATTGATTTTTTATGAAAAATCAAGAAAAAATCATAAAAAATACAAATCACCTCCAAAAATTCTAAATTGTTTTTTGGAGCTTCTCTGATATGTCACCAACTTGAAAAAAAAAATTTCAGACCAAAATACCAAATCATTTGGGAGATATGATCAAATCTTTCAAATCTAGGGTTTTTCATCTCCAAACAAATCTGCACAAGGGTTAGCTCCAAAAATAATCAAAACTAGCATGTAAAAAGTGGGTTGCCCCACGGTGGGCACCAAAAATATGTGCTAAAATGTTGTCACACTTCTATGAATCCTTACATGAAAGAAAACTCAAGAATGAGCCCTCACAAGTCGATCCATAGCTCTCTATGCATGGAGTTGCAAGTTTGTAAAATTGCTCTCAGCTAGAGCTATAAACTCATGACCTTGCTAGTCAACCATACAATGAGAGATTCCAAATGAATGCAATGCTATGAAAATCTATATGAGAATGCAAATTAATCTTATGAGAATGAAGATGCAATTAAGCTTTGAAAATAGAAATGAAAGAGTTACAAACCCTCTAATTAAACTATGTGAGATTAATCTAAAACATGAAATAAAATGATACCATGATGATGCAACTATGATGCAAGCTAGGATGTGATGTAGATGCAAGATGAATGTCAATGATGCTCCAAATCTTCAAAACTTGATGCAAGAATATCTCCAAAAGCTTCAATGACTTAGAAAACTTGTAGCATAATAATTCAAGTATGTATGGTGTGTGCAAATGAGGAAGAGAGCTCTTCTTTTATAGGAAGTAAAAAATAATGGACCATGGAGATTAAGAGGCAAAAGACTTAATCAACGATGGAGAAAAAAAGAAGCTTGATCCTTGTGCACAAATATCCTCCAATAAGAAAATTAGAAGCATTTATTTTATGTTGAACATTTACTTTATGTCTATGTGAGACAAAAAGTGCTTTTCTTTTATTTTTTATTTTATTTTTCTTTATAAATAAGAATTAAATGCTTTATTTGTGCAACAAGGATAAGAAGAAAAGTGGAGATTTTTTATTTAAATAAAAGGGGAGGAAATTCCTTTTAATTAAATAAAGGCTTAGGATAAAGTGATTTTATTATTTAATTAAAAGAGATTTTTAATTAATTAAAAAAGAGCATGTTCTCTTAATTAAATAAGATTTTTATTTTTATTTTTTTCTCTTTTAAATTAAATAAGGCTCAAACCTTAGGAAATATTGAATTGATTATGATTTGATCAAGGAAATTGATATATTTGAAAAATGTTGATATTTGAAAATATTGATTCAGGGATTTGATAAATTGCAGAAATGGGGGCCCAAAGTCTAGGCGACCATTTTAGGGTGCATACAGGACCTATGGAGTGCACCATGGTCACTGAAAGATCCTTAGATGTAGAAAATTTTCTTTGCATTAGTTTTACTTGTTTATGTTGTCATTTCATTGTTTTTGTCACTAATAACACCAAGGAATTGATTGGTGTGGTGATAGTGACTGGTCACTTGAGTGATCCAAGGATTTATGTAAGGGTCAAGGACCTATAGGTATATCTAAGTTTGTTATATGGCCATTGATGCCATTATTATCAATTGTACTTCAAAGTGCAAAGATGCCAAAAAGATGTAAAATTGCATTTTTATGCAATTATGGCCTAAAGGGCTAAATGAGGGTTTAGTAGAGGTTTAGGGATTTTAGGGGATTAGGATAGGAACCTAAAACCTTTTGAAAGGTTAAATATGATGCAAGAAAGATTAAAGTGGTCAAAGTTGACAACTAGTTGTCAACTAGACAACAATGCAAATGAATAACTAACTGTAATAGTCATATAACTGACTGTGTAGGTTAAGAAGAAGTTGAAAATTAGTTTGTAAGGGGATTTTGGTTGGTTTTGTATGTGATTTTTATGGGAGAGGAGTATTAGAAGTTGTGGGGAGGTGTGTATGGTCAAAGAAGACAATGTAATGAACTACCAAGCAATAAACTTTTAATTCTTTACAAATAGTCACTTCTCTGCTCGTGAAGACACAGTCTGGTGTTTATATTATTAAACTCTCTATTAAATGCAACATTGATAAGAAAAGCATTCATTTATTGGTATTATAAGTTTTGATCATTCCATGTACTGATTATATTGTTTTGAAGTCTTAAAATCAAAGAGTTTCAATCCTTTTATTGACTATTCATGTACAGTTCTTGGCGTGTAAACTATCTTTATCTTGAAAAACCAATGATTTCCTAGGCTTTCCCACTTTCTATGTTTAATGTGACTTGTGGGAGAAGCCTTGCCTTGTATTATCTAGGCCTATAAGTATTTATGCAGGGAAGGTGAAATGAGGCAAGGAACAGTGACTGTCTTCCAACTTTTAAATTACATTTCTATTGCATTACTAATGTTGTTGAATATGAAACCTTCATTCCAAGTTTGTAATTTTGTGTTAACAAGGGAAAATAGTAACTGCAACATCACTACCAAGATATTACAACAAACTTGTAATTTTTTTCAAGTATAGCTTACAAAAATTAGAAGTCTTGGTGAGTTTAAGTGCCCTTTTGAAGAACTTTAGAAAGATTAAATACATCATTACTTTGTCAAATAGTCTTGGTATAATAGAACTCCCAACAATTATTAAACATACTTTATCCGATATGATGAATTCTTAAACAATTAAGGTTGGAGTAGACATAGTTATCACATAGTTTTTTGTGTGGTACAAGGAAGATTTGGCTAGGTCAAATCTTCCTTTGTGCTAGCAATCTACAAAATTAGACCTTTATTAAGAATTCATCATATTAGATAAAGTATGTTTAAGAATTTTTGGGACTGGTCCTTTGGCATGTATTAAACATAATAGAATTTTCAGCATATTATTATCATTCTATTTCTTTGTTGTAAACATGCCATTCTATTATCTTCATTATCTTCTGATTGTCTTCTTTATATACTATAATTTAAATGGAACATTAAGCATAGCAATAATATTCTTAATCTATTATTACTAATATGATTAATCTATTAGTAATTATCTGCATTTAATCTTCCAATTACTAATAGTTTTGTACTACACATGCAATGTATTGTCAGTTTGAAGATAGTCTGTGCCATGTGTGATGGTTAAGTAATGGGAAAGTTATGATGATTTAATTGTATAACTATTGGTCCCTTGAAACATTAAAAAAAAATTCTCAAAAGATGCACTCTCATGGAATACGATGACTTCAGGTTATGCACAAAATGGATCTATCTTCTATCACTATGCTCTTATCCTATGTCAAAATGGGAGATTTATGACACTGTATAGATTTATGGTGTCACTTGAGTGATCCAAGGATTTATATAAGGGTCAAAGACCTATAGGTATATCCAAGTTTGTTATATGGCCATTGATGCCATTATTATCATGTAATTGCACTTCAAAGTGCAAAGATGCCAAAAAGATGTAAAATTGCATTTTTATGCAATTATGGCCTAAAGGGATAAATGAGGGTTTAGTAGAGCTTTAGGGAGTTTAGGGGATTAGGATAGGAATCTAAAACCTTTTGAAAGGTTAAAGATGATGCAAGAAAGATTAAAGTGGTCGAATTTGACAACTAGTTGTCAACTAGACAACAATGCAAACAAATAACTAACTGTAACAGTCATATAACTGACTATGTAGGTTAAGAAGAAATTGAAAATCAGTTTTTAAGGGGATTTTGGTTAGTTTTGTATTTGAGTTTTATGGGATAGGAGTCTTAGAAGTTGTGGGGAGGTGTGTATGGTCGAAGAAGATAATGTAATGAACTACCAAGCAATAAACTTTTAATTCTTTACAACCAATCACTTCTTTGCTTGTGAAGACACGGTCTGGTGTTTATATTATTAAACTCTCTATTCAATGAAACATTGATAGGAAAAGAATTCATTGATTGGTATTATAAGTTTTGATAATTCCATGTACTAATTATACTATTTTGAAGTCTTAAAATCAAATAATTTTAGTCCTTTTATTGACCGTTCTTGTACAGTGCTTGGTGTGCAAACAATCTTTGTCTTGAAGAACCAATGATTTCGTAGGCTCTGTCAAATATTTGGAAAGAAATGATGTATTCAATATTTCTAAAGTTCTTTAAAAGGCTTAAACTCACCAAGACTCTTCACAAGACTTCTAAGTGATATATTTTATGTTATTGACTTAACTTTAGTTAGATTCAAGGACTTTAGAATATACTCCAAAAGTGATTATGTAACGAAGGAAGTGAGAGGGAAGGATATTGATTTAGGTCAATGGATATTTCAACATGATTTTGGACAAGATCTTGACATGAGTGGATGGGTGTGGATGGTGGGATGGGGGGTGTATTGGTGTAGAGCACCTAGGCCATTCAGTTTTGCTTTGGGACTTGAGTTCTATATTTTATTTTTATTTGTAATAAAGGATGTCTTATAAATTCCTAGACCATCCTATGGTTTTATTTTAGTCCTTCTTGTGTGGAGGTGTGTATGGTCGAAGAAGACAATGTAATGAACTACCAAGCAATAAACTTTTAATTCTTTACAAACAGTCACTTCTCTGCTCGTGAAGACACAGTCTGGTGTTTATATTATTAAAATCTCTATTCAATGCAACATTGATAGGAAAAGAATTCATTGATTGGTACTATAAGTTTTGATCATTCCATGTACTGATTATATTGTTTTGAAGTCTTAAAATCAAATAATTTCAGTCCTTTTATTGACTGTTCCTATACAGTGCTTGGCGTGCAAACAATCTTTGTTGGAAGATGTGACCCTAACTAACATTTTCACTATTGGGATTCAATGCCACTGTGTGAAAGGTGAGTTAAGGAAATTCTTTATAAGAGTTTAAAATCTCAGACTTGGGAAGGTTAGTTTTCTTCTTCAACAATGATGCCCTAGGTTGAATATTTTGTATGTATTCAACTAGACAAGATGAAACTCGACTGCAAAAATAGACAAAAACTGTGTGGGATCAAGTTGTTGGATGAATTGGGCCCTTAGAGTTCATGGGATTTCCATATATAACAAAAACTTAAGACTGTTACAGCCGGATAAACACAAGAATTAACACCAAGCGTACAGATTTTCAAAGCAAAGTAGAGTTCATTAAAAAATGGTTTGAAATGGAACAAGTAAAACCTGCTAACTCATTAACACACCAAACCAAGCAATGAAATAGCAAAAAATGAAGATTTTATTGCTCATCAATCTGCACTTCCATGATATTCAACCACTGGTTTGAACTTACTTGCATATAGGCGCGCGGTGTTGACGTAATGCAGCTTCCCACCTTATACCATGTCCTTCAGCACTCCTTTGCTCGCGGACTATGCCAAAATGAAATAAAATGAAATGTATCGGTAGGTGGGATATATGTATAATATTTTACCTTTTTTTTTACTTCTATTCCCATGTTGGTCAAAATTATGACTACTCTTTAGGGTCATTATTCCGAACAACATGGGAATAGATTTAAAAAAAAATCAAATTTTTCTTCTATAAAACGACCATGGAAAATCATTTTATAGCTTGGTCAGAAATGTTTCGCTAAAAAGCTGGTCAAATGTACTAGTGATCACTTGGTATTGTCACTTCTTCATTAGGCTCATGATACTCATACAAATATGCAATGTTGAATATTTGTGATATGTCCATGTCATCATGTAACTCTCCTTCATAAGTATTTACACTGTCAAACTTCTTCAGTACTGAATAGGTGGAAATAGTATCCACCCTAAAATGTATGGGGGGAATATGAGATCTACTTCTAAATCCACATTCCTAAAGGAGAGATCTAAATTGATCAACCAAAAGGTTAATGCACAATTGAATCAATTTATGGAGAATATGAAAGAGGAAGAAAACCTTATATTTCCCTATGGATAATTTGTGCTTGAAATCTAAAATAATTGAAAGACAAGTACTAACCTCAAAGTAGGGAAAATCTAGAAAATGTTGATTTATGATGTCTGTGTGTAGTTTCGGGCAATTCTACAACCTATTTCGGATTGGAAATGCCGAGACGAAGAAAACCTAGAAAACTTTTATCTTGTTGATAGCAGGTAGTCTTTGACCTCAATAAAAGGTCAAAGATTACATTAATATTTTGAAGGTTGACTCTAACTTTGTTCGCAGATCTTGGAAGTTCGCCGAAAAGGGTATCCAAATCCAAGCTCAGATTTGCAATTCCGCACTTGTACCTACAAGAAAAAGATGGTTTTTTTTGTTTGTATGGGGGGTTTGCCATGGTCAAACCCCAATTTAGGAATTAACCTTGAAATTGAATTGAAATTGTATTGAGCATAAACAAAGTAAATGAAACAATTCACCTTTCTTATGTTGAAGTCCTTGTAGGGGATTCGAGTCCTCAAATCCACAAGTAGGGATGCTCCAATGGATGTAGAATGAATGTAGGATGTCTCAAATCAATGGCATTTGATCTTTAACACCAATCTTGAATGGATCTTTGCATATGAGGAGGCTTGGATGAATGTGGAAGGATGGATCTTCAAAGGGGCTCCAAAGAGATTGAATCCTTCAATGGCTAACAATGGATTTCCTTGATTAATGGATGCTTGAACACTTGAATGCTTGCTTGAATGCTTGAATTCACTTTCTTTCACTTGAGGGCTTGAGATGAGATATGAAAACTTGATTGAGAGCTCTTCTCACAAAAACTTGATTGTCAAAATGAGAGAGGAAGACCTTTTATAGTGAACTAGGGCACAATCTTCTAGAGGGGCTGCCTTGGAGAATTAAATTCCAATTAGGTCCTAAACTTTATAAATATACCTAGATTAAATGCAATTAAGGATTTACCATTCTGAAACTTGAAATGGCTGACCCGGAGGCGGGAAAAAAGAATCTTTCCAAAACCCGATATCCGGAAATCAGAAAATCTTGAAATTTGAAATCTGGGTCAAGGACAAGGTAGACCCCACCCTAGGTTAGGTTTGAGGTCATTCTTGACCTAGATCAGGGTTGAGGTTGACTTTGACCCTCAAGGTCAACTTTGACCTTGAGGTCAAAAACCTTAGGACCTCAATCCAGAGTGTTTAGAAATGCAAAAATAAGGTGGAAAATAGGTGAAGAGAGAAGCGGAATAGGGGGATAAATCTAGATACATGCAAAGACTCGATAAGGTGCTTAGCATGACCCCAAACTACTTACTTGGAGGGATAAATTATCTTATCATGGAAGTGCTTCCATTTTAAGATGATACATTAAGCCCCCACTTTAGCAAGAGTATGGACTCGATGCAAACTCTTGGTGAAGGAGATCAAAATGAAAAGATAATCTTATTGTAATTCAAGGGACAAAGAGAAACCTCAAGGCCCTAGGGACTCAAGTCTTCATCGACTCCAAGATCACAATAAGAGAGACATCTCTAGAGAGAGAGAGAAAGAGAGGGTGTGATTATCTTTCCCAATGAGAACTTATGTCCCATTGTGAACCACACAAGAAAAAAGTGCAACTAGAAATATGGAATTGAACTGCCTAGTGAATGTGGCTACTCACTAGTCAACCCATCAAGGATTTACCCTTAGGAATATTCTATTCCATAAGAATAAAACCAAAAAGAAAAGAGATCCTGTCTTAAGGACACCTCCGACCTTAAGGGATAAATATATATATATATATACTCATTTGAAATTGGAGGGATCAAGAGATCCTAAAATATAAATCCATGCTTTAAGGATTAGTTACTAATCTAGAAAGGGAGAAAAGGTATCTTGAAAAATAATATATGCGTACCGAAAAGTGTGTGTGTGCAATAGGTGAGCAGAGTGTATGCCCCCACATTAAAGTCATTGCTAACACTTTAATAGGAGCAATGGCTTTAACAGAAACATAAACAACTCCACTGATTACGTTTCCACGTCAAGATGCCCCCAGATGAAGACAAATCAAGGGAAATATCACAAAAACATATAGAGAACACAGAAGGGATCTACCTACCATGGGGTCAGTATGATCATAAGATAATATATATATGCTATTATTGCAAATCAATTGACATCATTCCCTAAAGAAAGTAGAACTACAATCACAAAGGAGGAAAGATTACATAAGATATACGAAGAAGAATCTTTTTAGACCATGACATGGAGACCAAAAAGAATCAATGCTACCACATCTTGAATCTAAGCAGATTACACAAGGAAACATTTTCAAACAATAGCACATTTATGACATAACATGAAACAACATATAGAAGAATAGAGATACATATAGAGGAATGGAACAACAATTTCAATTCCTTTATCACCTTTCACCAACTGAGTAAAAAGGATTGTATAAAAGAATCTAACAAAATTTAGCAAACACATTATGGGAGAAGCATAGTACAACAGGAAAACACACAACAAAGCTACCATGAAGGACAAGCTGATCAAGAGTTCCACCTACTATCCCCATCTCATTGTATATCATTTAGGGAAGGTGGGTAACTTGCAAGAGGGACTATATCCAACACAGTAGGAATGATAGCTAGGTCCAAACAAGAATCCTCTTGAGAATCACAATGTTCAATACTAGGTGTAAGTGTTAATTGTGATGAAAGCATGTTAGGTAAATCAATATCAATGTCAATAGTCTCATATTCATCATTAACATCATCAGTATCATCAAGAGTATCTTCTTCATCCAAATTAATCAAAATAGGATCTAAGATATGAATAGAATCATCATAATCATGCATCTTAACATCATTATTAGTAACAAATTCTTCTAACACATCATGCATAGATTTATTCGAAGAAGGTAGAGATCTTTGAAGAACATAATTATGATTTTTAGCATGAGCATGACATTTCTTATGACGTTCATTAGAAGATCTCTTATGCTTTGATTTACTTGAAATAGGTTGAGAACTAGGAGGAACAACCATAGGATCCTTCACAGGTTCTTTAGGAAGATCGATAGGATTATCAACAATAGGAGGAACTTGATTAACATAACTATAAGCAATAGTTAAAGGAGGGATTTAAGGTGTAGGGAAAAGACCACAATTAAGATCCATAGGAGGTATGCTTAATTCAAGAATCTTATGATGTTTATAAGCTTGATATGAACGGAAAATATTATCAGGTTGAGGAGGACATGAATTAGGTAATGAAGACCAAAAGAAATCAAGAGCAACACAATATCTAGGCCTAGAAGGTTGATATAAACTATTATTAACCATCTTCACTTCTTCATCATGGAAAAATTTAAGACATTTATGGATAGGTGAAGCTACAACATGCATGGAATTCAACCAAGTCAAACCTAGCTTAACTTGAAATTGATCAGAAGTAGGAACAACAACAAAGGTAGTGTTCACAATTTTTCCACAAAGTTCAACTGGTAAAATAATAGAACCAAATGATGGATAAAGAAAACCATTACAAGTCTAAATCCACACATTTGATGTATCATAATAATCACATTGAAAGATTTTCATAAAAAGATTTTCTTCGGTAATAACATTGACTAAGGATGTAGGATCAACAAGACAACCACAAGTAGGTTTCTAAGAAATCCTAGCATAAATGTAAAGGGGAACATCAAGAGCTTTAATAGTCTTAGAGTCATCAAAGGTAATCAAAATTTCCTGAGGTCTTTTATTCTTAGACCATCAAAATTATCAATAGATAAGGCATTAGAATCAATTAAGTCTTGAACCTTATGTTTTAAAGAATAACACTTTTTCAGTATCATGACCATTCTAACGGTGATATTGACAAAAAGCTTTAGGATCAAACGATTTAGATGCAATTGTAACAGGTAATAGAGGTCGAATAGGAGGTAAAGTAATCATATTAGTAGTTAACAACCTATTCATAATAGCATGTAAAGGTTCAGAAAGAGGAGTAAACGTAAGATTTAATCAAAAAGTAGTGGATGTAGAAGTGGCATTGTGAGATGCAACAACAACTTGATTAGCAACTGCATTCACCTGTTTCTTTATCTTGACATAGTTGTTGAATTTTTTAAATTTGTTTGGATTAGGAGCAGAATCACTTTTATCAACTAGAACAGGAGCCATTGGAGTGTTTGTCTCAAATTGACTCACTTGCAATTGATAATGATGAAGGGTCACACACAGTTGTTGAAAAGAGGTAAATTCAATAAGCAGAATCTTATCTCTAATATCCTTTTGCAATTTTGAAATAAACATATGTTGAATATAATTATCAGGAATATGGTAGGAAATATGAGCTTACAAATACTTAAATCTACCAATAAATTCAGTTAATTTTTCCTTAGTACTTTGTTTACAATGCATCAAATCAATCAAAGACACTCGCAGGCCAATATTGTTTTGAAATTGTTGAATAAAGGCATTGGCAAGTTCTTGAAAGGAATCAATAGAATAAGGAGGCAATGAACAATGCCATTGTAAGGCCTTGTCACGGAAAGTTTGAGCAAACAGTTTGGCTAAAATCCTATGGTCATGAGCATAATCACTACAAAGGATTTGGAATGTTTTAACATGATGAACGGGGTCTCCTTTTCCATTATAATTCTCAAGATGAGGCATATCAACTTGCTGAGGAACAAGAGTATGAATAATGTCTCGAGACAAAGGACTTCCCATGTCACATGTAGGAATACTAAAATTATTTTGAGTTAGGGAAGCAAGTTTTTGTTTGAAGGATGACATAGTTTGAGCCAAACTAATGATTGTTAAATCATTAGATGAAATAGGAGGAGTAGCAATGTTAGAAAAACTAGGTACAGTGTAAGAAGCTACAGGAATAGAAGACACAACTAGAGGAACACTAGGAACTACAGTTGGAAGTGGATTGGAATAAGTAAAAGGAACATTATGATATGAAGGTTGTGATGTAGGAATGGACACAGGAGGAACACTCATAGGAATAGAGGGAACCGTCACAGTCACCAAAGAAGGAGTATAGGTAGGAATACTAGGTAAAGGATTAGAAGAGGGTTCTACACTAGTGATAGGAGGAATAAACCCTAATTCTTGAGCTTCTTGAGCTAGAGGTTTGACATTTGAATGCATGAGGTGAGTAATACCACGCAAGAGGTTAACACCTTGATCACTATCATGAAAAAATTTCTTAAG
This sequence comes from Chamaecyparis obtusa, assembly GCA_027943335.1. Classification (NCBI taxonomy): domain Eukaryota; kingdom Viridiplantae; phylum Streptophyta; class Pinopsida; order Cupressales; family Cupressaceae; genus Chamaecyparis; species Chamaecyparis obtusa. Next base: position 805,294 of record BSBK01004962.1, on the reverse strand, counting down.
AGCCTCAATAGCTTGAATAGAATCTTGATTATGGTTCTCTTGAATAAGCCAATTACCCATTTTATCAAGTTCAGTTGAAGGTTTTTGGACTTGTTCAAGAGGAACTCTTAAAGTGTCATCCTCATCATGAGATGAGAGAGAAGAGTTTTACTCCATAATAGGATTGGAATTATGAAGAATCAAATTATCACCTAGGATCCTAAGGAAAGGAGAGGAAGATTCAAGATCAAAGGCACACATGATTCTATGAATTCGTCTAACTGGAATGCTATAAGTAGGACTAAAGGTAGTAAAGCTCATAAACCAATTCAATGCAAATGAACTAAACTAACACCAAATATTTTGATTTTATATGAGATGAAAACACATAAAAGGAATCTAATACATGCAAGATCTAACACCATAAAACATAATAAAACATATAATTCCACAAAAGAAAGGAGAGTAAGTATGTTGGGTTCACCAAAATGAATAGGTGGAAATAGTATCCACCCTAAAATGTATGGGTGGAATATGAGATCTACTTCTAAATACACATTCCCAAAGGAGAGTAAGTTTGGGTTCACCAAAATGAATAGGTGGAAATAGTATCCACCCTAAAATGTATGGGGGGAATATGAGATCTACTTCTAAATCCACATTCCCAAAGGAGAGATCCAAATTGATCAACCAAAAGGTTAATGCACAATTGAATCAATTTATGGAGAATATGAAAGAGGAAGAAAACCTTATATTTCCCTATGGATAATATGTTCTTGAAATCTAAAATATTTGAAAGACAAGTACTAACCTCAAAGTAGGGAAGATCTGGAAAATGCTGATTTCTGATGTTTGTGTGTAGTTTCGGGCAATTCTGCAACCTGTTTCAGACTGGAAATGCCGAGACGAAGAAAACCCAATTTTTTTTTATCTTTCTGACAGTAGGTAGTCTTTGACCCCAATAAAAGGTCAAAGGCTACATTAATATTTTGAAGGTCGACTCTGACTTTGTTCATAGATCTTAGAAGTTCACCGAAAAGGGTATCCAAATCCAAGCTTAGATCCACAATTCTGCACCTGTACCTGCAAGAAAAAGAGGGTTTTTGTTGTTTGTATGGAGGGTTTGCCTTGGTCAAACCCCAATTTAGGAATTAAACTTGAAATTGAATTGAAATTGTATTGATCATAAACAAAGTAAATGAAACAATTCACTTTTCTTATGTTGAAGTTCTTGTAGGGGATTCAAGTCCTCAAATCCACAAGTAGGGATGCTCCAATGGATGTAGAATGAATGTAGGATGTCTCAAATCAATGGAATTTGATCTTCAACACCAATCTTGAATGGATCTTTGCATATGAGGAGGCTTGGATGAATGTGGAAGGATGGATCTTCAAGGGGCCTCCAAAGAGATTGAATCCTTCAATGGCTAACATAAAATATATCACTTAGAAGTCTTGTGAAGAGTCTTGGTGAGTTTAAGCCTTTTAAAGCACTTTAGAAATATTGAATACATCATTTCTTGCCAACTATTTGATAGAGCCTACGAAATCATTGGTTCTTCAAGACAAAGATTGTTTGCACACCAAGCATTGTACAGGAACAGTCAATAAAAGGACTAAAATTATTTGATTTTAAGACTTCAAAACAATATAATCAGTACATGGAATGATCAAAACTTATAATACCAATCAATGAATGCTTTTCCTATCAATTTTTCATTGAATAGAGAGTTTAATAATATAAACACTAGACCGTGGAAAATAGGTGCAGAGATAAGGTGGAAAACAGGTGCAGAGAGAAGCAGAATGGGGGGAGAAAGCTAGATACATGAAAAGACCCGATCAAGGCACTTAACATGACCCTAGAATACTTACTCAGAGGGATAAATGCTCTTATCATGGAAGTGCTTCCATTTTAATATGATACAAGTACCTTGCAGAGACCAAGTTTCTTCATCTTCAACTTACTATAGGTTCCAACAAGAAATCTTCCTTTCTTCAAATGAAACATTACCTCATCACCAACCTCAAAAATCTTATGTCTTCTTGACCTATCTACACTATCCTTATATTTCTGATTATTCTACTGCAAGTTATGTTTCACTTCCTCATGCAATGACTTCATAAATTTAGAAAATGTTATCCCTTCAACACTCCTCTTCTCTTCTCCAGCAATATCTTTCAATTCTGATACACCCCTCAGTTGTATGGAAGTAATAATTAGAAAAGGTGTTTTTCCAGTACTTATATTCACTGAATTATTGTATGCAAACTCTTCTTGTGCTAACATTAAATCCCAATTACTTGGTTTTTCTCCAACTAAGCATCTCAACAGGTTACCCAAACTTTTATTCAGAACCTCTATTTTTTCATCACTCTATGGATGAAATGTTGAGCTATACCTCAACTCAGTGTCCAACTTCTTCCATAGAGTCTTCCAAAAATAGCCAACAAACTTACTTTCTTGGTTAGAGATGATACTCCTCGATAAGCCATGCAATTTGACAATCTCCTTGAAGAAAAGATCTGCTATATGCACTGCATTTGATGTTTTCCTACATGGTATGAAATGTTCCATCTTTTAAAATCTATGCACAATAAAAAATATGGAATCATTACCTCTTGCTGTCCTTGGTAAGGCAAGAAAAAAAAATCCATCCTGATATCACTCCAAGGTTTCTCAAGAACAAAAATTGGTGTATACAATCTAGTATTCTGACTTAATCCTTTTGGAACTTGAAAAAATCCATAAATATTCACAGATTTATGAACATCCTTATACAACTATGGCCAAAAATAATTTTCCTTAAGAAAACTCAATGTCTTATCAATGCCAAAGTGTCTAGCCAAACCACTACTATGCTTGTGCTTTACCAAATTAATTCTCATTTATCCTCTCGGTATACATAATTCAATTCCTTTGAACAACATACCTTCTTGAATGAAATGGTCTTCTGATTTACTTGGTTGATCCAAAATAGGTACTCTACACATTCTCCATGGCTCAAAAAAATCAGGGTCAGTTTCATACAAATTCTTCATATCATCAAAACCAAGAACCTCGATTCTCATTGCAATTAGCAAAGATCTTCTTCTACTCAATGCATCACCAACTCAGTTAGATACTCCACTCTTATGTTATATCACAAATGTAAAATTCTATAAATACTCAACCCATTTCATATGTCTCTGATTCAACTTATTCTGACTACCCAAATACTGCAAAGCCTTGTGATTAGTATACAACACAAATTCCTTCGATATAAAATAATGTCTCCATTTCTTCAGGGCTTGAATAATAGCATATAATTCTTGATCATGTACACATAATATTTCCTTTTAGCATCATTCAACTTCTCATGAAAGAAAGTAATAGGTTTACCTTCTTGACTCAACATAGCTCGTATTGCACTACCACTTGCATCACAGTAAAATTGAAATACCTTATTGAAATTAGGTAAAGCTTAAATAGGTAATTCAACAACCTTCTATTTCAAAGTCTCATAACTATTATCATCTCCATGTGTCCACTTGAACTCTCTTTTATCTCCTCTCATTATCTTAGTCATAGCATTGCGAATTGAACTGAAATTTCTAATGAACTTTCATTAAAAACTTGGAAAACCATGGAATGATCTTACCTTGCCAAAAATCTCAAGTGTAGGCCACTCAAGTATGGCTTTAACCTTTTTAGGATCCATCTTAAAACCATCAAATAAAATTAGAAATCCCAAATATACAATCTCCCGTTTCATGAAGGAACACTTTTTCAGATTAATTAACAACTTTTCCTCTTTCAATCTATGCAATACCTCTCTAATGTGAAACAAATGATCTTCTTTGGTTTTACTAAATATTAGAATGTCATCCAATTAAACAATCACAAATTTACCTAAGAATTTCTTCAGAACCTCATTTATTAACCTCATAAAAGTACTTGGTGCTTTAGTTAAACCAAAAGGAATAACCAACCATTCATACAAACCTTATTTTTTATTGAAAGATGTCTTCCATTAATCACCTTATCTGATTTTGATATAATGATATCCACTCTTCAAATCAATCTTGGTAAAATATTTGTCTCCACTCAAACAATCCATTATATCATCCATTCTTGGTATAGGAAACTGATACTTAACTATTATCTTGTTGAGAGCTTTAGACTTAGTACACATTCTCCATTCTTCATTCTTCTTAGGTGCCAAAATAGCTAGTACTACACACATACTCAAACTTTCTCTGATCAAACCTTTCTGCAACAACTCTTGAACTTTTCAGTTGAGTTCCTCATTCTCAGTCAGTGTCAGTCAGTGTGGTGCCTTATTTGGAAAATTGCTCTAAGAATGAGATCCATACAATGAATAATAATTCTCATTAGTGGAAAACCATTAGGTACATTATTTGAAATGATCTCATTGTACTCAGTGAGAAGCTTCTCAACCTCTTCAGGAACTTTATCTTTTGGTTTCTCACTCGGTTTGTTAGGAATCAAAGCATAACATACATCATTTATCTTCAAATTCTTAATAAATTGTTTACCTTCCATCAAACAAACTTTCACAGATGTAAAATATCACCAACAAATTCTTCAATCAAAGGTAACAAGATTTATCTCTTTCCATTTGCCGAAATAGTATATTTTTTCAATCTCCCATCATATACAACATGTCTAACATATTGCCAAGGTCTACCCAAAAAAATATGACAACAATCCATAGGCATAATATCACACAACACCTAATCATAATAATTTCCAATTTTTAGATTTACAAAACATTGTTCACTTATCATAAGTGTATGTTCATCCTTGATCCATGAAATTTGATAGGGCTTTGGGTGCTTCAATCTTTCCAACTATAACTTTGTAACCATTTCCTCTAAGGCCAAATTCTCTAAACTTTGAATGTCAATAATCACTTTCCAAACTTTGTCTACAACTCTGCATCTAGTCTTGAACAAACTCATTCTTACTGGATTTTCCTTAGTCTTTTCACTCCATAATGCTCTTCCAACCATCAAGTTTCCTTCCTTCTCAGGTTCATTTGGTGAATCTTCATGCACCAAATAATTTATGCTACTACTGACCTTCTTTCTTGCATGTGTACAGTTAAATTATCTATGTCCCTCTTCTCCACAATTGTAACAAGTTCCTTGAAATCCTCCTCTTCCATAGCCACCTTGTGAGTAATTAACTCTTCCTTGGGATGGACTTTCACCTTTCCACCTGGTCGTTCCTTTGTCTTGATTTTTTGTTTCCTGATCGTATCAACTATTTTCACCATATGATCTACATGTTCCTATAGGGAACCTACCACCTCTTCCTCTTTATCTTTGCACATGATTTTTATTTAATTTCTCCTCATCTTTTAGGGAAAATTATAAGCCTCCTCAATACTCTCCATTTTGACCAAACTAATCTCTTCTTGAATATAATCCCTTAATCCATTCAGGTACCTTGCAATACTTTCCACCTCATCTTCAATGTGTACAGATTTGATATCTAACCTATAAAATTCCTTGGTATAATCCTTCACATAGGTATCTTTCTACTTCAAACTTTTCATTCTCCTAACTAGGTTAATTTGATAATCACAAGGTAGAAACTTTCCCTTCAACTTATTTACCATATTATCTCATACCTTGATTTTGGTTTTACCTTTCTTATTTTGATCTAATTGTAGATGCTCCCATCACAAGGATGCATGAACTTTCAATTTTGTGCTTACATTTTTCACCTTCTTGTCAACTGATATGTTCTCATACTCAAAATATTTCTCCTTCTCAGTGATATAGTCCATCAATTCATCTGAATCTAGCTTTCCACTATACTCAGGAGGGTTAAACTACGGTGTGGCCTTCAAACTTGTCAATCGTTGAAGGAATATTTATTCTCCTTGATCCATTATAGTTGCAGGTACAGCTACCTCCTATGCTTCTTCGGCTTCATAATCACTAACATCATCAAGATGTCTTCAACGATGTTGGGTTGTCTCAATAGCTTCCAATATAGCCGTATATTGTCTTAGCATATAATCTAAACCTGGATATTAATCTCTCCTTCCTCGAAGCATCTTGAAACCCTTTGCAATTTAAGGTCAGATCACAATCTACTACCCCATAACATATAACCAACTAGGGTTTACAAGAAGGAAATTCTAGATCAAACCTTTCTCTAATACCACCTGACACAAGGAGGGTTAATAAATAGGGCTAAATGAAATGTCCCCTTTCTAATTTTCATATCATATTTAAAGTCTCTATTCAGATTCTTTAAATCAAACAATCAACACTTTAAAAGATTATGCAATTGCTCAAAAATACCCAAATTGGGTATGCCCGAAATAATGCCAAAAACTTCACAGCTTCACATATTATTGATAAATTTGGAAATATAAATTTTTATAGAAATTTTTCTAGCATAAAATCCTACAAAATGGAACTTTTAGATCTACAAAGAGTTTATACAACAACTCCAAAATGGGGTTCAAATACAATACTCATCGGGCCACAAAAATAACACAAAAACAGCCTGAAAACACCATAAAATGCTAACAAAATAACACAGAAGTAGAATCATGACCCAAGACATATATTAAACTCCATTTTAATAGAAAAATGGCTGAAATATAGAAACATTCAAAATTGATATGAAAAACTCAAATGGAAACATGACACTCTTACAAAAAAATACTTGAAAACTCACAAAAATGCACTATTCAGCACAAAGGAAAACTCCGCATGAGCTTGCATAAGGAATGCCCTCAAAATAACATCCTTCACCTTCCTAGAAACCTAAAAACTCCCATCTTTTGGTCTCCTTCTCCACAGGTTTGGCAGCCTTTGAAGAACAACAAAGCAATGAGCAAAAAATAAGTTCAAGAATGATCCTGAAATGCCTCCAAACCCCTTTAAAAGAGGGCATAACCCTAACTCATGACCAAGAGGGTTGAATAAGACATATTTTAATAATATTTAACATTTATTAATCCATTGGTTTTCAAAGATTAGCCCCTTTTCCCAAAACTTTACTTTTTGACCTTGCCAACCTTAGCAAAAATTATTAATTTTAATTATTTGAAAAGGGGACATGACAAGTCCTCCCTCCCAAATATTTCTTGTCCTCAAGAAATGAAGGTTGGGATGCTCAAGAATATGTTTTCCTTCCCAAGTTGCATCCTCCAATGGTAATCCTTTCCATTTGACCAAATGCTCCACGATGCTCCTATTTCTCAATCTTTTCTCTCTTGTATCCAAAACCTCTTTTGGTATTAAGACTAATTTCCCTTCATCATCAAGAGGTGGTAATTCTGTATATATAATGGTTTTCTGGACTAGAACCTTCTTTAGGAAAGAAACATGGAAAAAATTATGTATTTTGTTGTTTGGTGGGAGCTCCAATTCATAAGCTATCTCTCCTATCTTCCTAATGATCTTATAAGGCCCATAGAACCTTGGCTTGAGCTTCTCTGCCCCACTCCTCTTCAAGATGATTTTCTTATATGGTTTCAACCTAACAAATACCAAATCTCCCACCTCAAAAGATCTTTCAGTATGTTGACACTAAAAATTTCATGTCCTAAAGGAACAGGACGTTAGGGAAGTATAATATATATTTTTCATATTTTATAGATTTCCTTTGATAAAAGATTAAAATGGATAAAAGGCATGTGCATTTGTTATTTTCATTCTCATGTATTAGGTTGTAAAATGCTTTATTTTATGCATATTTTTTTTAGATATTAATAATTCTAAAAATAAAAAATATAAGAGGTTGAACAAAAGGCGGTGAGAGGGAGTTGAACACTCAACCTCTCAAGCCGACCTTTTTCCTACCTATCTACCCTCCTATCGCCTAACCAATTAGTCTATTTTTTTTCTTCGAGAGGATTAGGAGAAGATACTTATTTATCTTTGTTTTATGTGCAGGTGAGAAATAAAGTGCAACCTATTACATAGGGAGTAATTTCTTCCCTAAATTAACAATTAAATTAAATTAGGAATTTCTTTATGAATTTATGTATTTTTCCATTTTTATGAAAAAGAATTGGGAGAGGGAGTTGAACACTCAACCTCTCAACCCATTCCTTTTCCTACCTAACTACCCGACTCTACCCCTCTTACCAATTACTCTATATTTTTCCTTGAGAATGTTTGTGTAAATAAATATATAAATTAAAGATATTCTTATCTCATTTGAAATAAATGTTAAAATGAATCTTGTTTATGAAATGGGAATTCCATGTGTTATAGTCACTAATGATTATTTTATTTTTAATTTTGATCTACCCCCAAAACCCTAAAAGTAAAACTATATGATGAAATAAAGGTTAAATTTGGGGATTATTAATTTGTTTAGGGTTTTTGTATATATTGATGTTAATTCTTTTTCTTTTTCATATCCCTAAATGCAAGTTAGCATTTTCACTTAATACATTTTAACATTAATATTTTACCAAGTAAGGTGCAAGAGGTTTTAACATTATTGTACTATTATTAAAATTTAGTGATGTATAATGTAAATCTTTTTTATATATAACTTTTTAGGGTTTGCCATTTATTCTTTAGTTGCAAGTCCCTAAGAGTAACTTTTTCCTTATTCATTTACTTTATTTTTAGGGTATTAATAATTTTATCTTACTATTTTTATGAATTAGTTGATTTTTTTTAATGTGTATGTTTTAGGGTTGTTTTTAAGAAACTGAGATTTTTAGATTCCCCTAATTACATGTATTTTTATGGTTGTAATATTATTTTATATTAGACATATTTTAAAACATTAAGGTGATAGTTTTATCAAATTAATGTATTTACCTTGAGTGAATTGTTTTGATTTTTAGGGTAGATGCTTTCCTCTTAGGATGGATTATAAAACTTTTTCCCTAATGCTTTTTATATTGAATTTTACATTGATCTATGTTTATAAATGAATTATCTCCTTAAATAAATGCACTATGTTTTATTTTGAAGTAAAAGAATGATTCTAAACTTAATGTTTTTATTTTCTTTTTTCTCATTACTATAAATTCTTCATGATTTAATAATTAATGTGATTGAAATATAATTAAATTTTAATTTTAATTTTTTATTTTTTAAGTATGTATATAAAGTATGATGCTCATTTATTTTTGATTAATTATTAATAAATATTATATAGTTTTTATACAAGGTTAATACACTACAATGATTTTTAATATTAGGTTTAAGATAAACTAATATTGAGTATTTTTGTGTGCAGGAAATTAAAAGGTAAACTATTATGCATGGCACACCAAAATTAATATGATTATAAGGGAGATTTTTCCCGAACAACCATTGTTATGGTTTGTTATATATATTTTTAGGGTAGTTGAATAATTAGGTCATGTGAAAGGGCATGTCCTTTCACTGGGAACTATTGGGATTAATATTTATATGTATTCAATTGTAAACAAAAGGACACAATGAATCACGACAAAAATCTACCTCTCACGGATTGGAAACTAATGCCAAAAATCCTATGTGTGAATATTAGATAAGTTTTTACCTTACTGTTAATATAGTTTGTATGTTTAATTGGTTTCTTAGATTACTCTCTAGCCAGGGTATCCTATTGTGTTTTCCATTTTAAGTAGTTATTTATGATTAATATGTACAATTTGAATAATGATAGCATGGTCTGAGAACCTGTTATCCTTTCATTTTGGGCCCTTTAGTTGAGTTAAAAACCATAGGACCTATTGTATAAATTGTTGTAAATTTTGGTTCAAATAGAAACTTGTAGGTTGATAGTCTCATTTTTCAAAAACAAGTTATCTTAAAACCATCTCCGATTATACACTATATTGAATGTATCTGACTCTATTCCCATTTGGGTATCATGCACTAGTCTATTCATTCATTTGAATTTGTCATTTATTTCTTTCTGTGAAGAACATTTCTAATCTACTATCTTATTTACCAAACATTAAATTAGGTTCGGCATTAAAATTCTAGCCTTAGTTTAGATTTGAATCATTTTTTATAATTAGGATATTAGTGTATGCACCCTAAAATGGTCACCTAGACTTTGGGCCCCCCATTCAACAATTTATCAATTTCCTAAATCAACATTTTTCAGCTTAATATCAATTTCCTTGATCAAATCCTATTTTATCATTTTCAATTATTTGCCTTGGGCTAACCATTTTATCCTAAAGTCTTTATTTATTTAAAAGAAATTTCCTCCCCTTTTAATAAATAAAAAGTCCCCACTTTTCCTGTTATCCTAAGTTGCACAAATAAAGCATTATTCTTATTTTATTAAAAAGAGAAAAAGTACTTTTTGTCTTATATGGACACAAAAGTCAACTCTTATTTTATCATTGGAGGATATTTGTGCACTTGGATTTCTCCTCTTTTATGCTCCACCCTTGATTAAATCTTTTGCCTCTTAATCTCCATGGTTCGTTGATTTTCATTTCCTATAAAAGAAGAGCTCTCTTCTTCATTTTGAGATATGATCAATCTTTTATGCTAATATTATGCTGCAGGTTTTCTAGGTGACTTTGGAGCTTTTGGAGATTTGAATTCTTAGCTTTTACATTTACATAGTTGCATTATCATGGCATTCATAGCTTCATATTTAGCTTAGTTTCTTTTATGCTTTAGATTAATTCATCTAGCTTAATTAGGAGGCTTTGTGATACTTTCATTTTCATTTCATAGCTTACTTTGCATAGTTTGCATCTTCATTTCTAGTATAGCATTGCACTGCATTTCATTTTGATTTTTGAGGATATTGGCATTCTTGCCCTTGTCTTCCTTGAATCTCCCATTGTGTGGTTGACTAGCAAGGTCATAAGCTTAATAGCTCTAGCTGAGAGCAATCTTAAAATCCTTGCAACTCCATTCATAGGGAGCTCTAGATCACTTTCTAAGGTGTCCTATTCATGGATTCCCTTGGATGTAATGACTTAGAGAAGTGCACTATTTAGTGTGTACATTTTTGGCGCCCACCGTGGGGTAGAGCATTATTGTTTTGTCCTTCATTTCATGCATTTTTGTCAATTTTTCATCATAATTCAGTGTCATTTTTGGCTCTCTAATTTTTTTGGCTCAGAATATCATGCGATACTTTGCCAGTGTTGTGCGATAGTTCGTTATATATTGGTGTGATACTTTACCAGTTAAAGTATCGCTCTCTTTGTAACATTTTATCACACTGTTTGGAACATTTTGTCACCTGTAGGTACAATGAAGTGTCACCCAGAAAGATAATATCACCCTAGTATATTGTAAAGTGTCGCGCAATACTTCTGGTGACTGTACTGTCACCTGTACCTGGTAGTGAGTTGTTTCTTGGTTCCTTCTTGCTAAGTTTTGATCTAATTAGCTTGTTGGTTTAGTTTGTTGTGGTTAGACAGATTTAATCTGCAGATTTCATTTGGATTTTTGTTTTGCTAACCATTGTGGGGCTAACAAGTTGTGGTTGTAGGTGCCTCTTGCTTAAATATTTTGCCAAAAGATTGCATGCACAAGGGCTACTAACGGTTTTTGTGGGGCTTCCCAAAAGCATAAAAACAAAAAAAAAAGTGCTTGTTATTTATTTCATTTCAAGTGTGGCATCTACTAGTTGTTTCATTTCATAGGAACATAATATCTTGTTGTAGGAATCTTTGGGTAGTAGGAGAAGTATGCTCTTCACCCTTGTGGTGAACCAGAAAATCTTGACCCATCTTTAGATTTTGAAAGCAAGAGGGTAATTGAATCCTTTGCTTGGTGTGTTTGGGAGAAAACTTTGAGATAGGGGAGTATGCTCTTCACCCTTGTGGTGAAACAAAAACCTTGAACCTCATAAGTTGATCCACTCTTTGTTTAATTTTTAGAATCCTTTAGTGGGCCTCCTCTTGAGAAATCAAGAGGAATGACCCAAGTGGGGACAAGCTTTTTGCCGACTATTTTGACCCACTATAAACTCAAGGCTATCAAGGACACAAAACCTTGGTAGACGTAGCACTTGTCTTCACTTGATGTGAGTAGCTTGTGGGATTATGACCATGAGGAAAATGTCAAGCAAGAATGCTTAAGGTACTCTTGAGGCCGCGAGGTCCATTACTTGCCGCAAGGTAAGGAGTCTCTTTGGGGAGCAAGAGGGGTGTTATGAATGGAAGCCCTTACTAAGAACCATAGATAGAAGCCACCCTATTTTTCCGCTTAGCTTCTTGGTGCAAGGATTGATCCAAGTGGAATAACCTAGATCACCCCAAGATTACTCACCATCTGTGTTCCTTTGGTTGTGTCATTGGCACTTCCACGATAAAGCCAATATCTATTGTGGGCAACCACTTTGTGTGAGGCAATGGGACATCAAGTGTGGGCCAAGTTGTTAAGTATTGAGCCATTTTCTTTTTAGGATAGAAAGTGCTTGAAGTGTTCTCGCTGTGATATACCCGTGTAAACATTCTTGCATATTCAACATCATGGTACTATTCATAGGGTTTTTCAATTTTGATATCACAAGTTCTTGTCTTGGCAAGGTTGCTTTTGCCCTTGTTTCAAGTGTTTGAAAACATGTTTGATCCCTTAATATTTGCAAACCTATCCATTTACTATTGTCACTATGATTGAAACTGAAAAAATCAACCTTCAAATTGAAATTTTGATCAAATAGCCCTTAAAACTGAGATTTTTAGCACTCACTGGTCAAGAGTCATACGACACTGGAATAGTATCGCACCCTGTACTGAGAAATATCATGTGATAGTTCATCACTGGAAGACTATCGCACCACTTGTCTAGAAAGTATCGCATGGGCTGCCTGGAAACTATCGCCCGGTATCTGTGAGAAATATCACCTGGTTAGAAATTATCGCCCTGTTAGCCTGGAAACTATCGCACAAAGTTTTTTTATTGTCTGCCTGGTTTATGAAATTTTTAGTCTTTCCTTGGTTGACCATAGTTTAGTAGGTCTCGTACCCTGCAACTAAAAGTCTATTTGTACCTTAGGTTTTTGGCTCTAGACATCTTGAGTTAGTAATCTTTGATTTCACCAAAGATTTTGCTTGTCATTGATAAGTTAGGAACTATCCTTATTGACAAGATTCACCTTTACATTCTTTGATTGTGCACTTGGAGAGTTTGAGTACTCTTTTGTCCAAATTCATCTTCACATAAGTTCAATTTCAATATATTTTGGTTAGATCATCCTCCTGATCCATATGTGCTAGGATACTGAAATCCTTTTATTATGCACCACTGTGGCAGTGTTGATTTATACCTTTTGTCAGCTTTCTATTTTACCATTTCTCATTTGGATGATTGAATATTCTCACTATCCTAGTTTGACAAATAATGATTCATAAGGTTATCTTCTCACTAAGGGTCTTTTCTTTCATGCCGGTTACAACAAGATACTAAGTGGACCAAGGAAAATGACCTCAAGTAGTTTTTGAAAAATTACCTTTAGTACAAACTTTCCAAAAGCAAAAGGGGAAGGAACCCGTCTTTGATCAGTCCCCTAGGAGTGCTTCAGAAGTTTGGTTTGAGCCTAGGAGCAGCCTTAGTAAGTTGAGTACCTCTCTAGCACCTTCTCAATCAAATATGGACATGAGTTACACCTTGACTAAAAAGGATAGAGAAGCAATGGATCAAAATCTTGATGACATTTTCCAAAGACATAGAGATAACATATTATTTGGGGAATCTTCTCATGATAATCAACCAGAGTCACCCACTATCAGCACCAGGTATCTAAATGCTCATCAACGAGCTGAAAAACATTATAGATGAGCTCAACAAGATGCACGGTCACAACATGAAGACCAAAACAACCAATCTTATGATGCTCATGTGAATGTAGCTAACTTGTTCAATCATTCAAGGCCAAACTCTGCACTAAGAACAACCTCAAGGTATGCAAGTGAAAGGCTTAAAATAATTGAGTGTGAAAAGAAAGCATTTTTGGACAAACAAGCCACTAAAGAAGAAAAGTTTAGACAACTTGAGGTAGAGCAACAAGCCTTATTAGAAATGGAGAGAAAAGTATTTCAAGAAGAACAAGATAGGCTCCTAGCTCAAAAACTTAATGCACAATTCAATAATAGGGGTACCAACAGTGGAAACAACTCTCCACCATCTACTCCCTCGGGAACCCCATGAGGCATAAGGTATTTAAGATCACCCTCAAGATCTCCTAGTCCTAGAGGAAGGACTTTACAACATGCTCACTATAGGAGCTCAAGACAACCCTCCCAATGAGCTAATAATGGCTCTCAACATGGAGGAAGTAGTGCAAGTTTTGATGATCAAGATTTTATGAGAATGCAACAAGAACCACTATTCCAACAATATGTGGAAAATTACCTTGATCAAAATAAAGATAGGTTCCTAGAGAGTTTAATTAACAAGGGTGCGAGGGTCCCTTATAATTTTGATGTGGATAGGAGAATCAAGAAATAGAGCCCCTCACAAGAAGAAGAAATTAAGTAAATCAAGAAAATGATGGAGAAAATGATGGCTCCTAAGAGTTCCTTCAACCTTGACTCTATTTGTCCTAATCCTTTTGATAGGAGTGTCAACATGAAGGATTTTCCTAGGAAAAATGAATTTCCCCAATATGACAAATATGACAGTAATGGTGACCCACAAGATCATGTGTGTCAGTTCTATACCATGATTTTTGAATTCCATCATGAAGATTCCTATTTGATGATATTATTCCCAAGGAGTCTAAAAGGTCAAGCTATGGAGTGGTTTACCAACATAACCCCTCCCATCAAAACTTTTAAAGAACTGGTCCATAGAGTTGTGCAACATTTTTACTACAACTTATCAAGATCAGTCACCGTGCTCGATTTGTACAATTTGAAACAAAACCAAGGGGAATCCTTTGTTACATTCTTACAAAGGTGGAGATGATTGTGCTCTCATTATTCTAGGACAATTCATGAACATGAACAGAGTGATATCATTGTGAGCAATTTAGTACCTGAGATGCGGTATGAGGTTTGGAAGATGGTCTTTGATTCATTTGACACCATGGTTGAAACTGCATGCAGAATAGAGGATGTCTTAAAAGAGCAAGGTATTTTGACTAAACAAAATAATAACAACAATAGTCAAAATAATAACAACTCTAATAAGGATAAAAGCAAGAACTCGTTCTAGAATAAAAATAAACAAGTAGTCAATGATGGAGTTGTTGACTCTTCTCAACCAAAGGATCAAGGTGTCCTTCATCTATCCAATGTGGTTCAAGCTATGAAGCTTAATACATCCTCTAACCAACAAGAGCATAAACAAAGATATCAGGATAAACCCAAAAAGGAAAAGTGACAATTCTCTAAGCTTGGGGACTCTTATGAGGATGTTTTAAAAATGCTTATAGCTAACAATCTTGCACAACCACAAGATCTAGCAAAATTCTACATACCTGACATTAAGCCATATTGGTGGAATGAAAAAGCCTACTGCATATTTCATAATGGCATTGGACATGACATAGAACATTGCTGGAAACTTAAACATCTTATTCAAGATCTTATTGAAAATGGAAAACTTGAGATTGATGGATTGAAAACCAATGCAGATCACAAAGCATTTAAGGAACCTTTTCCTAAATATGATAAAGGGGAAACCTCTAAACCCAAAGATGGCAAAGCTACAATCAACTACACCTATACATCTGTAGAGAATGTTATCAATATGCTTGAAGTTGTGGATGAGAATGTCAATATGATGGGAAGCAGAGATCCTTATGGTCATGATGTTGATTCTCCTCCTATATTTGATGAAGAACCTATGATAGTGCTTAGAGCTCCTCACTCTCAAAGATCATCCCAAGCTCTTAACGCTATTACTAGAAGCCAAAGTCAAGGTCCTGTGATCATTAGAGGTCCTAATTCCAACCAGTCTAGCAAACCCAAGCAAGTGACATCCAAGAATGTCACCACCAAGTCAGCAGTCAATCCTAAAATGAGCTACAATCTTGTTGACTAGTTACAAAGAACACCAACTCAAATTTCAATTTTTGAACTCCTAGGGCTGTCTCCCAGACATAAGCATATCCTTGAGGATACTTTGCGTACAGCCAATGTTCCTACCAACATAGATGTCGACCAATTCTAGAACATGGTAAATCACCTTACTAGCCCACATTACCTAACATTTTTAGAAGAAGACGATAAAGCTTTGAGCCATCCGCATAATCTTGCCCTTCACATTGAGGTCATGATCCATAAAACCCATGTCAGGCGTGTGTTGATAGATGGGGGTGCTAGGCTTAATATCTATCCCTTGAGCTTATTGAAAATGTTGGGTTACTCTGAGCAAGTGATTGATACTAGAAGAAAGATTACAATAAAAGCTTATGATGAGGCAGAGAGAAGTTCTAAGGGGTTAGCCATCCTTCCTATCATAATTGGTCCTATTGAAAAGGACATTTTGTTCCAAATTGTTGATGCTGGTCCTTTAGCCTATAATATTCTACTTGGTAGATTGTGGATCCATGACATGAAAGTGGTGCCATCCACCTACCACCAATGTGTCAAATTCCCCTACAATGGAGTAGAAGTCTGCATACCAGGTGATAGTACCTTGTCTGTTAATGCAATTTCAGCAGGGACTCATGTTCCTCTTAATAGGGAAGCAAAAAATTTTGATGCAACTCTAGAGCAATGCAAGAACAAATTTAAGGCCATAGACCTTGGTATGGGGGGTTATCAAATGGACTCCTTTACAAAACTGCCAGTCTCACCTAGGTCCTATGGTAAACCCTCACAAGAGATGTGTCCCTCATCTTCAGCAATGACTCTATTTGATACATTTGTAGAGTCCTCAGTACCCATATAGGATGAAAAAGAAGAGGTAGTTGTTAGAGATTGGATTTACAAGGAGGAAAAATACAAGCATAATGAAAATTTCTTCCCATCTCCTAAAACTTATGGGAGAGGATACACTTTGGTCAAAAATATGAGCTACCTAGGTCATGGTCCCCTCAGTCATAGATTAGATGCTAAGGTTGAACCACTTAATCATGCTCTTTTTGGCCATGGATCTAAGACAACGGTTGGCCTAGGTTTTGAAAGTTAGAACAAGAAAGTTACTCCTATCCTAGCTATGATGGATAGTGATGATGAACCAAGTTACATACCCAATTTGCAAAACCAACAAGACATGTGTGAAGATTGGGTCCCTTCCACCAATCTCCTTTGGGGAGATTCAGATACTCCAGTTATTGATTCAATAGTTTTAGACCTAGGACAAGAACAATCCATTATTGAAGATCATGTTCAAGAACATCAGTACACAAATGGAATTCAAGAGGGTGTTACCCTTGATGACATCAAAGCCTCTACTTCAAGGCTTTAAAACATGCTTGGTGTAAACATCCCAGTCGGGATTCAGATATAGACTCACATGAGTATGAATGGGATTCTCTTTCTGATTGCTCTACAGTTGACATGGACATTTATGTTGTTCATACACATAGTTTCCAACCCAAGGTAGCTAGTGAGTCTAGTGCAGGATTAGAGGATTTGAATCCATGAGTCACTTTAGTGGACGATGCTTCGCTTGGTAGGGTAAGTCCTAATTTGGGTACCTTAGAGGGATACTTGACGAATCCTAACCTTGCAATCACTAGAGATGATACCATTTGCATACACAATGTCGAACCATTCATTGACTTACCCCTTTCCAATCCTCACTTAATTGATTGGTCTCAGCACTATCAAGAGCCTCAGCTCCTAAATTTCCAAAATGACTATGAGATAGCATGCTACTTGAAGGCCCTTGAGCCCGTAGTCTCTTCCACCAATGAACCAACTATGAGCATGACAGAACCAAATATCAAGTACTTCAGTCAAAAAATAAAAAGAAAAGAAATGAAAAATAGGAGTACTGATGGTGAAAACCACTATGTGGCAGTGTCAGAACCTAAAAAAGTAAAAATAAAAGACGTATCCAAAGGTGAAAACCTCTCTGAGGTTCCTAAGGATGAGGCACTTGATCATCTTCCCAGTTATTTTCAAGATAGGTCATCAATGCTTATTGAGCCCACATAGCCAGTTAATTTGAATACAAAAGAGGCTCCACAAATAGTTCATTTAGCTCAGTCATTGTCAACACAAGAGCGAGAAGCCTACACTAAATTCCTACAAAGAAAGAAAAACATTTTTTCTTGGAACTATTTAGACATGCCAGGGTTGGACACTAGTCTCATTATGCATCATTTGTCCATAGCTCCAGGAATAAAACTAGTGAAATAGAAACTAAGGAAAATGCATCCCCACATAGCTCTTCTTGTCAAAGCTGAACTAGAAAAACTCCTCAGTGCAGGATTTATAAGAGCCATTGATTATGCCGAATGGATATCCAATATTGTGCTAGTTTCAAAACATGACAAGTCCATTCATGTCTGCATAGACTTTAGAGATCTCAATAAAGCTTGCCCAAAGGATGATTTTCCACTCCCAAACATAGACATGATAGTGGACATGACTATGGGATATGAGATCTACTCTTTGATGGATGGATTTTCTGGTTATAATCAAATCAAGATAGCTCTTGAGGATTAGGAAAAGACAACATTTACTTATGCATGGGGAACCTATTGTTGGAACGTCATGCCTTTTGGTTTAAAGAATGTAGGAGCTACATACCAAAGAGCTATGACAATGATCTTTCATGACATGATGCATAAGAATATGGAAGATTATGTGGATGATACCTTGGCTAAATCTAAGAAAAGGGATAAACATTTAGAAGATTTAAAGGTCATTCTAGATCGAATGGACCAGTTCCAACTAAGATTAAATCCAAAGAAATGTGCATTTGGTGTTACCTAATGAAAGTTGTTAGGCTTCATTATTTCAGCAAAAGGAATTGAGGTATATCCTGAAAAGGTACAAGTAATCATGGATATGTCACCTCCCAAAAACATCAGTCAAATGAGGAGTCTCCAAGGCTGCCTTCAATCTATCAAGAGGTTTATTTCCCAGCTAGCGGATAGAGCTCAAACCTTTAACAAGAACCTACATAATGGAGTCCAATGTGTGTGGAATGAATAATTTCAAAAGAGTATGGACCAAATTAAGGAGTACTTGGCCAATCCTCCCATCTTAATGCCTCCTATCCCAGGAAAACCACTTATTTTGTACATTTCAGCAACTGAATCTTCCCTGGGGGCATTGTTGGCTCAAATTGATGAAAATGGGAAAGAGAGAGCCATATATTACATCAGTCATACTCTTGTGTCTTATGAGGTCAACTATACCAGTATTGAAAAGGCTTGTCTCACAGTAGTATTTGCTGCCCAGAAATTAAGACTCTACATGCTTGCACATACAATACATCTCATAGCTAAAATTGATCCTCTCAAGTACTTACTTGGTAAGGCTGCTCTCATGGGCAGACTTGCTAAATGGATGATGATTCTTTCCAAATTTGACATAGAGTATGTTGAGTGTAAAGCCATAAAAGGACAAGCTATCATAGACCAACTGGCCAATTTTCCAATTCCAGACAATATGCTTATTCAATTTGAGTTTCCAGATGAGCACATAATGTACATAACTGATAGAACATGGAAGATGTTCTTTGATGGGTCTTTCATGCAAAATGGTTCAGGAGCTGGAGTGTTGTTTGTCTCTCCTCATGGGTACACAATTCCTAAGTCCTACAAACTATTGTTCCCATGTACAAACAACATAGCCGAATATGAGGCCTTGACAAATGGACTAAAAATGGCTATAGAATGGGGAATTACAGAGCTGCACATTTATGGAGATTCACAATTGATCATCAAACAATTTAATGAAGAATACCAAACAAAGGATGACAAACTGATACCCTATAAGAAGATGGTTGATTCATTGCACTGATATTTCACCTTTGTTACATTTCAGCAAATCCCTAGAATAGAGAATAAAGTAGTTGACACTATGGCTACATTGGCTTCACTTCTTCAGCTAGAACAACATGAGTCCAGATTTGAATTCCTGGTGGAAGAGCTATGTTACCCAATCTATGACTCCCAAGAAAGCCAAGTCATTTGTACCCTCATTGGTCATGAGTCATCCCACTATGGTGCCATTTACTCATATCTCCATGATGGCATTATACCTAAAACCTTTAACTACTCTGAAAGAAGAAACCTTATCCATAATGCCTCTCACCATACCCTTATCTTTGGTGATTTGTATAGGAGGGGTTTAGATGGGACACTTCTTAGGTGCTTGGAAAAGGAGGAATCTGACCAAGCATTAGCTAACATTCATGAGGGCATTTTTGGAGGACATTCTAATGGTCTTGCCATGGCTCGAAGGTTGCTTAGGGTGGGGTACTATTGGCCTACCATGCAAACAGATGCAGTAGCTTTTTCCAAATCATGCGAAAAGTGTCAAAAACATGGAAACCTAATTCATGCTCTAGGCAGGGAGCTTATTCCTTCTATTTCTCATTAGCCATTTCAGTGCTAGGCCTTTGACCTTGTTGGGCAGATTCATCCCAACTCATCAGGTGGACATAAATTTATCATTACTGCTACTGACTACTTTACCAAATGGGTAGAAGTTGTTCCACTTTTTGTTGCCTCAAGAAAAATGGTTTCATTGTTCATCTTGAACCATATCATTTGTCGGTATGGTGTGCCTTCAGAGATAATCACTGACAATGGAAGTCAGTTTAAAAATAAGGACCTAAAACAACTTTGCAAGAAATTCAAGATAAAATAGCATTGATCCTCTATTTACTTCCCGCAAGGAAATGGACAAGTAGAAGCTTCGAATAAAACCATTCTCAAAATCCTTCATAGAACAATTCACAAGAATGGTCAAGATTGGCACCTTCAGATAAATCTAGCCTTATGGGCTTACAGAACGTACTCCCATAGGGTCTACTCCTTTTGCCCTCACTTATGGTGCTGAAGCAGTATTACCTTTAGAGGTAGAGATCCCTTCGCTTAGAGTCTCTCTCAAAGGTTTAGTGATAGATGAAGACTACTGTGCCATGAGGTTGCAAGAACTCAAACTTTTAGATGAAAAGTGTAAAGCATCTTTTGATCACATGAGAGTCTACCAAAAGCGTATGTCCAAAGAATTCAATAGAAAGGTTCTCCCTAGAGAATTTCAAGTGGGGGATCTTGTCTTGCGAGAAAACCCTAAGAACCAACAACATAGAGAACAAAAGGGGAAGTTCAAACTTAATTGGCTTGGACCATACATTATTACTACTGCTTTTGGGACAGGTGCTTACTTACTATCTGATGAAAAGGGAGAGCAGCTCCCTGATCCTATCATTGTGTTGCACCTAAAGAAGTTCTATCCATGATGCCTATTTAGTCTGGGGGCATCCTTTGTACATATTTTATGATCCTGAAAAAATTCAAAAAAATTCATATATGATGCTGAAAAAATCCTAAAAAGCATAAAAAGTCTTGAAAAAAATACAAAAAAATCAAAAAATTGCAAAAAAATAGAAAAAGTGCCTTGGTGAAAACCTGGAAATAGGCGCCTTGGTAGCAAAAAAAATCAAAAAAGTCAAAAAAATATCCAAGTGGTGTAAACCTGGAAACAGGTGCTACTTGAGGCCTTTGCACCCTTGTCTTTTAGCATGCGTCCTTGACACTTAGCCTTTTTCCATCATGCCTTGACCTTGTTGCCTTGGTTTGGAATTGGTCTTTGTCTTTGTCTAGGGGGCATAATTGTGTTAGCTTTGGTCTCTAGGATGCATCGGTCTTTAGGACACCTCACACATAGTGTTTCTCAAACACTCCTCAATTATGTTTTTCAACACTACCCTAGCGTCAAGTGTTTCTCAACACTTATCAGATGTCTTATCCACAGTCTAGAATGATGCGATATTTCTCACTAAGAAAATGTGATACTCAAAGTTTGACTCTATGACCTTCACACACGCACTTAATCATTTGACTCATTGAGACTTGTTGGACTTTATTTCTTTATGTGTTGTCTATGATGATTTCTTTGATGAGTGTTCTCTCCCTAATAGTTTTTGATGATGCTGAGCTAGAAGATTGGGGGCATGAGAACATGTTTTATTGCTCTTTCTGCTTGTGGGTATATTTTGTTGGTCTTAACTATCATTGGCATTTATGCTTGATCCACTTGACACTTAGGATCTACAAAGTATTATCCTTGACTATTTTTGCAAGTGCACACTTCTAGCCATCTTGACTTTCTTTGTGTCTTGATGCGAGTATAATCTTGCTATATCAAACTTAGGTAATCTCACTGCAATAGTCATCTTGACCTACATGTCTTTGGTGCCTAGGTGGGATTCCCACATTTTATCTGATATAGATCATATTCATATACCCATAGTCATACTAGTGAGTATTGTATGATCTTATGATGCTACCAATAAAGCTCGATGATGATTATTAGATGTCTATTGGTGTTGTGACCTTGCAAGTCAACCACTTTTCATAGTAGCTTGCATTTTTAGGTTCATGTTAGATTAGTTTTGCATTTTGCACATGGAGAGAGCTCTCCTTTTATCTTTCATAGACTAGTCAGTCAATTGCGCTCACCTTTCCTTTTCTTCGGTCATGTCTTTCACTCCTTGTCTTTTACATCACATCCTGTTCCTATCATCACAAGGGGTTAATCTTATCATCATATCTATATCTTAAAAGAGATAATTTTTAGAAACCTAAGTCTATATCATACACATGAGAATTAAACATACATCTATGAGAGAGAGTATACATGAGCATTTATACCATACATTTTGAGCAAATATGACAAGACAATATAAAAACTGATACATCCATCACCAGTGAGAAAAATACACAAATACATCACAAATCTAGTAATCTTATATATATAACAATGTCATGATACACAATACAATATGAGATCCCAAAAATCTAGATCAAAGTCTCATGATATGTAAAAATCCTAATCCTAACTTTGGCTGGCACCATCATGAGGGGTTGGTGGAGGAGGAGGTGGTGCTACATCTGGTACCATATCTAATTTCCTAGCTATCACTAAGTAGGGAGGTGCCCTCTAACCCTTTGGCATAGCCTATATATAGAGCCCATGATAGTATGCAGCTCGCACTGCCTCTCTTCACGACTCTACAGTAGCCGCCTATATAGCCCTATCTCGCTGCTCAAACTCAACTCTCAAATCTGTCAGCTACTACTCTCTGAACGCTATGGTGATGCATAACTATTGCATCTCCATCTCCAGAGCCTAGATCCTCACTCTCAAGTCCTCTCCTCCTGCAAGCTGGTCCTGCCTAACATCCACCTGGTGGCAAGCTGGCCTCCCCCCATCATCATCCTCATCTCCAAAACCCTATCCCTATGGCCATTTCTAGCCACCTGATCGAGAGCTCTATCCTCTATATCCTCTCCCTCTCCCTCCTCTACCATCCCCTCCATCTCCATCATCACCATCATCTCCCTGAGCTGCTGGCTATGCATCAAGTACCGTGAACCTAGGAAATGGAGCTCGCTGCCACTCTACTCTGTAGGTTGCATTAGCCCCTACATCTACCATGTTTGGGAGATAGTCCCATGGCTCTCTCTATATGGCTGCCCCTACATCTACCATGTTTGGGAGATAGTCCCATGGCTCTCTTCGTATGGTTGTTGTATCTTGTACTACCTGCTGGTAATCTAGCATCAGCAGCTAGCCCTGACCCTCCTCATCCCTAGCTTGGGTGTATGTAGTAGTCTCTATAGACACTCTCTGCTACCACCTGAACTACCTCCATACCTGAGTGATAACAAACCACTCCATGATATCTAGGTGTCAGCCTACTAGTGGTTGGCTGCATAACATATAGCTTAGCTCATCCTCCACATCACCCCTTGACTCAACCTATCTGTATGGTTGCCACTGGAAGGAATTCAGCTCATCCAGTATCCTCCTATAGTATGCCACATCCTTGTTGTGAGGTTGTGACAAGAATCCTACATATCTGTTGATGCAGGAGCATCCTGGGTGTAAGAGCAATCTTGCATCACCCAAAAATATTTCCATTTTTATATTTAATAAGGGCTATTTTGTGCAGAGCTGCTATTTATGGAAAGTTACTATTTTTGGTATTTTTTGTATGTGCTCAGAATGATCTAATTTCTTTCTTGGAGGTTCATTTTGGTCATATAAGTCTACCAGTAAAGTTTCATTGCCAGATCAAGTATATATTGGAAGATATTGAAGATTTTCAGTATTGGCAACAGGGTACAGAAACTTTGAACTCAATTTTGAAGGCTTTAGAGGCCCCAAATGAGGTCCAAAATTTGGGTGATAGGTGTTTGCACAAGTCAAACTTGTAGAGCACTTCGTGGCATTTCTGAAATGGGGTTATAATAGCCGATCGGGTCAACTGGTGATGACTTATGGTCTTTGGAAGTTGGGCCACCTGAAATGGCGGAAAATAATTTTCTTCAAAATTTTTGTTTGAGTTTCAAAGGCTATCTTGAGCTGACTATGATGTACTAAAATGTAAAATAAAATAATTCTAAGTTTGGTCGGCCTTATTGGCTAAAATTCTGGAACCTTCCCAGGCGGTGGAAAATTGCCTATATAAGGAAGGCTATATTATTGTCTTAGGTAGTTCAGAATAGTTCTGGGTAGTAGATCTGGGTAATAGTTCGAGGCTTTGTCCTACAGAATATTGTAAGGGAATGCCCATGTGGCTTTGCATATTGTAATTCTGAAAGTTTGTAATTCCACATTTGTGGAGATAATAAGAAGCCAATTTTCTGTTCTTGCATATTGTTGTTGTTTCTCTATTTCTGTTATGTGTTTGTGGTATTAAGGGGAGCACCCTTCATCATCTGTAGATGAAGGGATGTCTCCTCTCCCTTGGCTGTACATGTGGATGCACCACAATGATGTGCTCCCATGCCCACACCTATGCTAGAATAGCACCGCACGCCCATGTCTTGCTCTCATGGTACATGATGTCATGGAGCTTGTGGTACATATCAGCCAATATGGTCGGGCCCCATGCCATCTGTCATGGATGTGCTACCAGCTCTACTAACAATCTACCCCATCCTAGTGAAAAACCCTTCTGATAGCGCAGTCAACAACCCATGGTTAGCACGAATGTGGGGCAACTTCAACAAGTAGCCAAAGCCCATCACCCTCAAGTCTGCCCAACCTAGATTATCCAGATCTCAGACATACCGTAACCCAATAACCTTCGGCGCTCTGATCAACAGTGCCAGAAAGAACTCTTGCAAGCCATCAATCCAAACCAAATGTTAAAACATATCATGCTGGATGTCTAAAATTAGTACAAGATATCTTAAGAATGCAAAACATTGTCCAGACTCATGTCATTTTGCTCAAAAATATTATAACATGTTATTTTTATATACTGTACGATACTATTTTTTGACTAAGTATCGTGCGATACTTTTCTCAATAGCAGTGTGATGATATATGTTCCTCCAATACTTCACATAGTATCATACTATATTTCATCCAGTGTCATGCAATAATAGATTCAATATCAGTGCGACATTATATTGACCCACGAAGTATCGCATGATAGAGACCCTCAAAGGGTGTGATACTTCTAAAGTATCATGCGACTTTTCATACAAGAAAAATTTTGAAAAATTTTAAATCATTAAAAACATGTTTTAAATGTATTAAATGCTCATAATGACTCAAAAAGGGGCAAGTTTTTATGAAAACATATCGGGGCACTCTATTGTGGAGGCCGATTGTGCAACCGGGTGCACTCAAATCGATGCCTGTGAACTGGGACTGCTGCTTGCTTGGCCATTTTCTCTCTCTAAGCTCTCAAAATTCTCAAATCACAATAAGTCAAATGATTTTGAAAATGACCTTTTTACCCCTTTTATAGCATTTTGACTTTTTGACCTAATTTTCCAAACATCTCAGAATTGCACAAAAATTGCACCCCTAGCTAATTTCGACATTCTAGATCCATTTTCAGACTTGAAATCAAAATCCAAGTTCATCTTGATAGTCAAAATCATATTTTAAAATTTATCCCTCTTCTACGTAGTTGACTGAGCATTTGAGGCCTGATCCTTTGATCTTTCTTGGGGCATCTTTGTTTCTTCACCCCCATCTCTTTCAAACTTCTAGTCTTTCATTCATCTTCATCTAATCCATCTCTCTGAGGTTTGACTTCATCTTCATTTTATATCTTTCTCAGTCAAACCTAGTTAAACTGGGGCATGTCTTCACTGCTTAATGGTCATCCTATCATCCTTCATCTTCGATTGTGATTTCTAGTCACTTGATCAAGTTTATCAATTTGTTGTTCTCCTCTATCTAATTTCAATTTCGATTCTGAGGGGGCAATACCTGTCAGCTTCAATCTTTGATTCATCTTTATCATTCAGCTCAGCTTGAGATTTTTATTTTGAGACTTGATTATCACTTAACAGTAATGGTGTTGGTCTTGTCTTTCGATTCTTATCTCTTATTTTTAGACTTGATTATCACTCAACAACAATGGTGTTGGTCTTGTCTTTTAGCTTATACTTGTTCTGATGTGTTCCCATTCATCGAAAACACATCTAGGTTGTTTTGTGATCCCAAATTGATCTCACATTAGTCAAAGAGGGGCAAATTTATGCACCCTAAAATGGTCACCTAGACTTTGGGCCCCCCATTCAGCAATTTATCAATTTTTTGAATCAACATTTTTCAGCTTAATATCAATTTTCTTGATCAAATCCTATTTTATCATTTTCGATTATTTGTCTTGGGCTAACCATTTTATCCTAAAGTCTTTATTATTTAAAAGGAATTTCCTCCCCTTTTAATAAATAAAAAGTCTCCACTTTTCCTCTTATCCTAAGTTGCACAAATAAAACATTATTCTTATTTTATAAAAAAGAGAAAAAGTATTTTTTGTCTTATATGGACATAAAAGTCAACTTTTATTTTATCATTGGAGGATATTTGTGCACATGGATTTCTCCTCTTTTATGCTCCACCCTTGATTAAATCTTTTGCCTCTTAATCTCCATCGTCCGTTGATTTTCATTTCCTATAAAAGAAGAGCTCTCTTCTTCATTTTGAGATATGATCAATCTTTTATGCTAATGTTATGTTGCAGGTTTTCTAGGTGACTTTGGAGCTTTTGGAGATTTGGAGCATTCTTGGCTTTTACATTTACATAGTTGCATTATCATGGCATTCATAGCTTCATATTTAGCTTAGTTTCCTTTATGCTTTAGATTAATTCATCTAGCTTAATTAGGAGGCTTTGTAATACTTTCATTTTCATTTCATAGCTTAGTTTGCATAGTTTGCATCTTCATTTCTAGTATAGCATTGCATTGCATTTCATTTTGATTCTTGAGGATATTGGCATTCTTGCCCTTGTCTTCCTTGAATCTCCCATTGTATGGTTGACTAGCAAGGTCATAAGCTTAATAGCTCTAGCTGAGAGCAATCTTAAAATCCTTGCAACTCCATTCATAGGGAGCTCTAGATCACTTTCTAAGGTGTCCTATTCATGGATTCCTATAGATGTAATGACTTAGAGAAGTGCACTATTTAGTGTGTACAATTAAGTTTTTTTTTTCCATCTAAGGATCATTAACCCATTTGGAAGAAATTTATTTTGTTTATGCATGCATGTGTGCAATCAGTCAATGTATTTAATTTAGGCCTACCAGCCTTGGTTTGATCGAACTAGAATTGCAAAGGCATCTATTGTGCATGTTAGTTGGCCTCAAAATGGTTAGCATTTTCGAGCACCAACACAGTCATTTTCTTATCAGTGTACAACTTCTATTGGTTATGTGCATGTTGTAGATTATCCTTGAGGGACCTTAATATGTCTTGGCTTTGCTTAATGAAATCACTTGCTGCATGTACTCTGCTATTTGAGAGTACTAGATCAATAAAGGAAATGGCATCATAACCATAGAGAGCATGAAAAGGAGGCATACCAATAGACATGTGATGAGATATATTGTAACAATACTCCCCTAGGTGCAACCATTTCACCCAAACATGTTGTTGATTAAAGACATACTTCCTCAAATATCCCTCTATCCATTTATTAACTATCTATGTTTGTCCATCTATTTGAGGGTGATAGCTAGTATTGGGAGTGAGTTCAGTTCCTACCAAATGAAAGAGCTCCTTCTGAAAAGAGCTAAGGAATCTATTGTCTCAATCACTGACAATGTTTCTAGGCAAACCATGTAACCTAAAAATTTCCTTGAAGAACAATTTTGCCACTTGTGATGCCTTGAAATCAGATGCGATGGGAAATAAATGTGCATACTTAGTTAGTCTATCTACCACCACATATATGCAATCCTTACCTTGAAGCTTGGGCAACTTAGTGATGAAGTCCATGGAAATACTTTCCCATTTTTGTTCAGGAATAGGAAGTGGTTGCAACAACCTTGCAGGAAAATTTTTCTCACTCTTATTTTTGTTGGTGTAATTAAATATTCCTAATTACACTTAACTTAATCTTACTTAGGATAATGCATTGCATAGTAGTTGGTGATTGAAACACCTAGGAGTGTGCACCTCATTCAAGCACATGGTGTAGGATAATTTCTACTTTAGGTGTGATAGTTGTCATCACATACCTCTTTGTGTGTGAGATCCACCTTTCATGCTCTTATCACATTATCATCCTAATCCATCGCACATAGTTTATTGCATAATGGAGGATGATCCACATTTGGTAGACATGTGATTACACCTAGCATAGGAGATAGCTTATCAGCTCCTTATCATTGTCTCTTATCTCCTTTCCTATATAAGGAGGCCTATTATGTACATTTTAATTATGTCCATGATCAATAATATCATTCTTACATCTTAATGCAATTGTCTGGCCAATCTCTTGTGGAAGTTATCTTGGTCTTGCATTCGATCCTGGGGGTGTTGTAGAGTCACCTAAAACTCTAACAAGGTATCAGAGCTCTCAAGGTGTGAAGACCTCTTCTGAAGAAGTGCAATCTTGGCTTGATTCAATTGTGGGTGTAGAATAAAGGTATTTGGACATCACCATTTCATAGTCTATTTGGAGAAAATTTGGGGTTTTGTATTGTGTGGCTTTCTATTGTAGGTCAATATTGGTGATTGCTAGTGCAAATCAGAGGTTGGCATCATATTAAGGAGGTCCAAAAACCCTTAAATCAAATTTTATTTCATCCAAATCAGACACACGAGGCCAAATCTAGAGCTATTTGAATTTTGGAAATGTGGCGGTGGTGATTCAAAAAAAATAATTTCAGAGGCAATATTCAAACAACGATATCTTAGTCATCTGGACTCCTTTTTTCGAGCATTTTTTTTTTGTTTTGGGGTAGAATTTCATGATCTACACAATGGTTCAGGTGGTTTCTAATCTCTATTCCTGAATTTTTCTAAAAATCACAAATCTCAATTTTTGTAACTTCCAAGGCCTCATTTGAGCTCATATGAACTCCTTTTTAGGTGCAATTTTTTTTGAAAGTGCATAATTTTTTCTGTATTTTCTAGATTTGGAATCAAATTTTAGTGACTGTGATTAAAAATTTTACTTTCAAAAATTGGCTTAGTTTTTTCATTTGTAATGCATAAGCCTTAGCTTGGTCTTTTGCATAGTGATCTAAGTCTATTATAGCTTGTTTTGGAGTGTAATAAATTTTTGATCTTAAGTTGTAATGAGAAAACTATATCATTAATGTAATCATGGGTTATGAAACACATCCTGTAGTAGTACTTTTGACTAAGGATAATTATGAGTCACGGGCAAAAGGAATCATCACACATTGTAGATGGCTTAATCTCTTGCCTCATCTTTATGGACTCATTCTTGAGCCAAAGTCACAGGGGAAGCAATATGTTTGGGGAGAAAATAATGCTCATATTATAAATTTGATTATTGGTAGCATCAGTTTGTGTCTCTTCTATGACATCTACCCCAAATTTAGAAGTGTTCAATGTCCACACATAATTTAGACAATCATTTGGGAGATTTTTGGTGATCCACATGTTCCTCCATTCCCAGATGATCTTGCTTCAGATTGCCTCATTCCTCTTGATGATGCAGATAATATTCTCTATGATGATTATACTTTAGATGCAATTGAAAAATTTGTAGCAATTGAGAGCGAGGATGATCTAGTGGCTCCTCTTGTAGCTCCTACTTCTCTAGTTGAGATCACACAATCATCTCTTGTTGGTAATTCTAGTGATTCATTGCAAGAGATATCTATTTTTCTTCTTGATTGAGATTCTTACTTGCTAGATATTGGTTCATTATTTGTGGAGTCTCATATTTCAGATTTGGGAGACATACTTGAGGAGGTTTCTCTTCTATTTGATGGCAGTTTCATCATAGTTGGAGATACTTCTTCACATTCTTTGGAGATTGACATTCTTTATTCTTCTTCTTCACTTGGTTTGTCACATGATGTGATAGATTCTCTGAGATTGGAGAGGCCTATTTAGTCTTCAAAGATGCATATTTGGAGACCTTCTTCCTTCTTTCATTTGGATATTGATTGGTTCATGGTATCATCATCATACTTCATTTGGATTCCACTTCCTAGTTCCTATCTAGAATGGAAACCACACCTACATTTGTACTTGGTATATCTTCATCCCAAGGGGAGAAATGTTGTTTGTAGTCATTGGAATATACTTTGTCTTCAAGAACTCACCATTTTTGTAGGATATTCTTCATTATGGGGGGGATATCATGTCTCCAACTATCCTTCTTATGGGGGGATACTTCTTTGTATATACATGATGTATGTAGTTCTTCAATGGTCTTGAGCACTCCATCCATCCATGCATCTTGTTTTCTTCTCTCTTTTTGGGGGAGGGTTTTTCCCATGAGGTTTTCCCTCTTTCTCCACTTTATGAGAGTTATGCATTTCATGTATTGCATTTTGTACATGGGTACCTAACATGGCCTAGTAGCTAGGACCCATCTTGCATTTTGAGTTTAAGTGCATTCCCATAAGTTGCACTTAAGGGGGGGTGTTGGTGTAATTAAATATTCTTAATTACACTTAACTTAATCTTACTTAGGATAATGCATTGCATAGTAGTTAGTGATTGAAACACCTAGGAGTGTGCACCTCATTCAAGCACATGGTGTAGGAGAATTTCCACTTTAGGTGTGATAGTTGTCATCACATACCTCTTTGTGTGTGAGATCCACCTTTCGTGCTCTTATCACATTATCATCCTAGTCCATTGCACATACTTTATTGCATTATAGAGGATGATCCACATTTGGTGGAAATGTGATTACACCTAGCATAGGAGATAGCTTATCAGCTCCTTATCATTGTCTCTTGTCTCCTTTCCTATATAAGGAGGCCTATTATGTACATTTTAATTATGTCCATGATCAATAATATCATTCTTGCATCTTAATGCAATTGTCTTTCCAATCTCTTGTGGAAGTTATCTTGGTCTTGCATTCGATCCTAGGGGTGTTGTAGAGTCACCTAAAACTCTAACAGTTTTGTTGGCATACCATGAATTCCTTAATGTGTTTAAGGGCATCCTCTTTCATACCCTACCATGCAAAGTGCTCTCTAAGTTTCCTATATATCTTGAAGTATCCTTGATGACCAGCCCAAGGTGTGTCATGAAAGGCCATCAAAATCATTTCCTTAATCTTTGATCTTGGAACTAAGAACATCCTGTTCTTATAATAAATCAGCTCATCAACAACCTTGTACTTGTTATCATCCACTAACTTATCCAAAATCTTGGTGGCAAAGGAATCTTTAGCATATTCTAAAATTATGGAGACTTTCCAATCAATAGAGATAGATGTTAAGGAACACAAGGTGGGCTTCCTTGAGAGAGCATCAACAACCACATTATTCTTTCCTTTCACATATTCAATATCAAAATCATAAGCTTGGAATCTTCTTACCCATTTTTGTTGATGATCATTCAAATCCCTTTGGTTCAAGAATAACTTGAGGCTATTATGGTCTGTCTTTACAATGAATCTCTCACATACCAAATATTGTCTAAACTTATAAAGTGCATGCATGATTGCCAATATTTCCTTATCATATATGGAATAACGTTTCTCTGATTGATTTAATTTTCTACTCTCAAATGCTATTGGATGTCCCCTTTGAGTTGGGATAGCCCCTATACCTTCTATAGAAGCATCACATTCAACAACAAAAGGTAAAGAGAAATTTGGAATTGCAAGCACAGGGCATGAACTCATTACCTCCTTAAGCTTATCAAATGTTTTTTGTGCCTCTTCTGTCCAAATAAAGGCTCCTTTATTTGTCAAATCAGTTAAGGGGGTAGAAAGATGAGAAAATCCCTTGACAAACCTCCTATAGTAGCTACACAACCCAAAGAAACCTCTCAACTATGTAAGATTAGTAGGTGGAGGCCAATCCAAAATTGTCTAAATTTTTTGTTGATCAACTTGTACTCCTTTAGAACTTATAACATGTCCCAAATATAGGATCTCCATCAAACCAAACTCATATTTAGATAGCTTAGCATAGAAGGATTGCTTTTCCAAGATTCCCAAAATAATGTCTATGTTCTCTAGATGCTCTTTCCATGTCTTACTGTAAATCAAGATATCATCAAAGAATACCCAAAAAAAATTTCAAAGATGCTTGTTGAATACCTTATTCATACAAGATTGGAACATTTCTAGTGCATTAGTGAGGCCAAATGGCATAACAAGAAATTCAAAGTTCCCATAGTGACATCTGAAATAAGTCTTTTCCACATCTTCCTTCCTCATGTGGATTTGATGGTAACCTGATCTTAAGTCAATTTTTGAGAAGTATACAGTGCCATGTAACTCATCAATGAGTTCATCTATGTGTGGTATGAGATACCTAATTTTTATGGTCTTCTTGTTTAGATCCCTATAGTCTATACACATTCTCATTGTACCATCCTTTTTCTTGACAAGTACCATAGATGATGCAAATGGACTAGAGCTAGACCTTATGAATCCCATGTCCAGGAGTTCCTTAATAGTTTTTTCTATTTCTTCCTTGTAACCTCTTGGATGGTGGTATGGAGTGGTTATAACTATTTTGGCACCCTATTCTAACTCTATAACATGCTCAAAACCTCTATCTCATGGTAATCCCAGAAGAAAATTATTGAAAAC
The DNA here is from genome assembly GCA_027943335.1 of Chamaecyparis obtusa. Taxonomy (NCBI): domain Eukaryota; kingdom Viridiplantae; phylum Streptophyta; class Pinopsida; order Cupressales; family Cupressaceae; genus Chamaecyparis; species Chamaecyparis obtusa. Next base: position 772,243 of record BSBK01004962.1, on the reverse strand, counting down.
TATACTATGCTTATCATGAATATTTTGAATTTCAAAATGGAAATTACCTTGATTCTTTGAAGAGCTTGTTGGGTGGATTATGACTCCTACTACCCATGCTACTTGTCCTCTTTGAAAAGACCTCTCCATCCTCTTTGGAGTGACCACCCTAGGTGCTCCATTCAATAAGCCTCTCAATAAGACTTCTTTCCCATGGGAATGAAATTTGAACTCCATAGTTTGATGGTTCATGTAATAGTCTCCAATAGAGTGCAACCACTGAACACCAAATACAAGATCTGTTTCCCCAATGCCAACAACATAGAATTCATCACATAGCTCATAATCTCCTAAGGTCATCTTGAGTTGTTTCACCACCCGTGTGCAAGGCATAGTGAATCCATCAGCTAAAATAACATTGCATCCCTCAAAATCTTCTACTTTAAGCCCTCTTTTCATGAAAAATCCCTCATCAATAAAGTTGTGAGTTGCCCCACTATCAAGAAGAAATGTCAACCTTTTCCCTGCTAATACCCCTCGAATTCAAAAGGGATGGTATCTTGGGACTCTTGATAATGCTTCCAAAGTTCCATCCTTGCTGATTTCTTTTTCTTTCTCTTCTTATTCATCCTCCTTAGAGTCATGAAATTCCTCATGCTCATCAGAATCATATTTTGAAGCAACCTCAATATAGTGCAGTTGACCTTTCCCCAAACATCTGTGTCCTAGAACCCATGGCTCTCTACAAGTGAAACAAATCTTTTTCCTTTATAGTTCACTCCTAGTCTCTTCATCTACCTTCTTTTTTGCTTCATTTGTCACATTATTTGGTGGTGGTGCTGGAAAAGGATTTTTCTGAAAATTTCCCTTATGTTGCCAAATATTTGGGGGTTTTTGATTAGTGATTGGTTTCATAGGCACACAAGTTTCAAGCTGCAAACTTCTTTTGATAGCTTCTTGTAATGTTGAGGATGATAAAGCCTTAACCAAACCCTTAACATAATCTTCCAAACCATCAAGAAAAAGATAAATAGTCCTCTTTTCACTCATATTAGGTACCATAACAACCACTTTTTGAAATTCTTCTACATACTCATTAACTGATTTGGTTTGTCTCAACTTTGACAATTCTTTAAAATACTCTTCATCATCCTTGAGATCAAATATAACTATCACTCTTTGACTAAAATCATCAAATGTAGTTACCTGATCATGACCTTGAGTAGTCATTCCATGATACCACCAATAATAGGCTACATCTTCCAAGTGTAGACTTGTGAATTGAACAACATCACTCTCCTTCATCAGGTTAAGTGTGAAGAAGGTATGTAATTTTTGTAGCCATACTCTAGCAAAAATTTTATTTGTTCCATCAAAAGTAGGTGCTGTAAACTTACTTATTTTATTTTTAAGTTCTCTTCCACCTATATCCTGCTCCCTATTATATTCTTTCTTGGGAATCAAAGTTTTCATCATATCCACATATTCTCTGAAAGGCACCTAAATAGAAGTAAAAATGGATTCACCTCTATTCAAATATGTGTTGAGAGTGGATAGATAGATGTGTGGGGAAATATGAGATTCACTCCTAAATCCAAATTCCCAAAAGAGAGATCCAATTTGATCAACCAAGAGGTTAATGCACAATCGAAACAATCTATAAAGAATATGAAAGAGAGAGAATCCAATGTTTCCCTATAAAGGAATTATGCTTGAAATCTAAAATAATTGAAATAAAAATACTAATCTCAAATTAGGGCAGATCTAGAAAATGTCAATTTTTGATGTATGTGTGTACTTTTAGGCAATTCTGCAACCTGTTCTAGATTGGAAATGTTGAGATGGAGAAATCCTAGAAATCTTTCTCCAAGATGAGCTCAGGTTAACTTTGACCATCATAAAAGGTCAAATATTACATTCTTTATTTGAAGGTCGATTATGATTCTATTCGTAGATCTCGAGAGTTCATCGAAAAGGGTATCCAAATTCACTCTCAGATCCAAAATCTTGCACCTGTACTTGCAATAAAATGGGGGTTTTTGTTGTATAGGGGGTTTTCCTTGGTCAAACCCCAATTTAGGAATTAACCTTGAAATTGAATTGAAATATAGTGTGCATAAACAAAGTAATTGGAACAAATCACCTCGCTTATGTTGAAGTCCTTGTAGAGGATTTCAATCCTCAAATCCACAAGTAGGAATGCTTCAATGGATGTAGAACGAATGTAGGATGTCTCCAGTCAATGGAATTTGATCTTCAACACCAATCTTGAATTGATCTTTGCATAGGAGAAGGCTTGAATGAATGTAGAAGGATGGATCATCAAAGGGGGCTCCAAAGAGATTGAATCCTTCAATAGCTAACAATGGATCTTCTTGATGGATGGATGCTTGAACACTTGAATGCTTGAAGACTTGCTTGAATGTTTGAAGAATTACTTGATTGTGGATATCTTCTCACAAAACTTGATGAAGAGATGTGAATAATGGATGATAAAATGAGAGAGGAAGGCCTCCTTTTATAGTGAACTAGGGCACAATCCTTTAGAGGGGCCACCTTGGAGAATTAAATCCCCATTAGGTCCTAACCTTTAGAAAATATACTTGGATTAAATGCAATTAGAGGATTTACCATTTTGAAACCCAAAATAGCCAACTTGGAGGTGGGAAAATAAATATCCCAATGCTTGAAAATCAAGGATTTTGGAAATTTAAAGGAAGGGAGCAAAATCGAGGTTGGGATTGACCTAGTCAAGTATGACCTTGATCCTAACCTAGTCAGGTTTGAGCTCGATCCTGACCTAGTCAAGATCAACCTTGAATTTGACCTTGGGCCTAGATTTAGTCGGAACTAGGACATGAGGTCTCGGGGATGCCCAGAGACCTAGAAATGATATCAGACAGGGATAGAATGCCAAGGATAAACATAAAATCCTTTGATGACTATGATGAAGGCCAAGAGGACCTATTTCTAAGTCCTACCTAGAAAATAAATCCATGGAAGAGGGAAATTAAGGAGAATCCTTGAGATCTTATCCCTGATTTCACCTAGAATGAAGAAATCAAGTGCAGGAAAGAAGTGGAAAGTGGGGAGAAAGCCAAATACATGCAAAGACCTGATCAAGGTACTTAACATGACCCTAGACCACTTACTCAGAGGGCTAAATGCTCTTATCATGGAAGTGCTTCCATTTTAAGATGATACATTAAGCCCCCACTTTATCAAGAGTATGGACTCGATGCAAACTCTTGTTAAAGGAGATCAGAATGAAAAGATAATCTTATCATAATCCAAGGGACAAAGGGAAACCTTAAGCCCCTAGGGACTCAAGTCTTTTTCAACTCCTAGATCACAATAAGATAGACATCTCTAGAGAAAGAAGGTGTGATTACCTTGCCCAATGAGAACTTATGTCCCGTTGTGAACCACACAGGAAAATGGTGCAACTAGAAAGATGGAATTGAACCGTCTAGTGAATGTGGCTACTCACTAGTCAACCCATCAAGGATTAATTCTTAGGAATATTCTATTCCATAAGAATAAAAATAAAAATAAAAGAGATCCAGTCTTAAGGACACCTCTGACCTTAAGGGATCAAAATATGTGTGTATTTGCAACTGGAGGAATCAAGAGATCCTAAAATATAAATCCATGCTTTAAGGATTAGTTACTAATCCAAAAAAGGAAAAAAAAAGTATCTTGAAACATAATATGTGCATATCTAAAAGTGCATGTGTGCAACAAGTGAGCAAAGCGTATGCCCCCATGTTAAAGTCATTGCTGCCACTTTAACAGGAGCAATGGCTTTAACAGAAACATAAACAACTCTACTGAGTACGTTTCCATGTCATGATGCCCCCAGATGAAGACAAATCAAGGGAAATATCACAGAAACATATAGAGAACACAAAAGGGATCTACGTTCTGTGGGGTCAATATGATCATAAGATAATAGATATATGATATTATTGCAAATGAATTGACATCATTCCCCAAAGAAAGTAGAACTACAATCACAAAGGAGGAAAGATCACATAAGATATATGAAGGACAATCTTTTTGGACCATGACATGGAGACCAAAAGAATTAGTGCCACCATATCTTGAATCCAAGCAGATTACATAAGGAAACATTTACGAACAATAGCACAATTATGATATAACATTGAACAATGCATAGAATAATAGAGATACATATAGAAGAATTTGAACAACAGTTTCGATTCCTTGATCACCTTGCACCAACTGAGTAAGAAGAATTGTATAAAACAATCTAACAACATTTAGCAAACACATTATGGGAGAAGCACAGTACAACAGGAAAACACACAACAAAGCTACCACAAAGGACAAGTCGATCAAGCGTGCCACCTACTCTCCCCATCTCATTGTATATCATTTAGGGAAGGTGGGTAACTCACAAGAGGGACTATATCCAACTTAGTAGGAATAATAGCCAATTCCAAACAAGGATCCTCTTGAGAATCATAATGTTCGACACTAGGTGTAAGAGTTAATTGGGAGGAAAGCATATTAGGTAAATCAATGTCAATGTCAATAGTTTCATATTCATCATTACATCAAGAGTATCTTCTTCATCCAAATTAATCAAAATAGGATCTAAGATATGAATAGAATCATCATAATCATGCATCGAAACATCATTATTAGTAACAATCTATTCTACCACATTATGCATAGGTTTATCCGAGGAAAGTAAAGATCTTTGAGCTTTAGCATGAGCACCATACTTTTTATGATGTTCATTAGCAAATCAATTACATTTTGATTTATTTGAAATAGGTTGAGAACTAGGAGGAATAATCATAGGATCCTTCACAGGTTCTTTAGGAAGATCAATAGGATTATTAACCATAGGAGAAACAATCACAGGATCTTTGATAGGTTCGGTAGAAGGAACTTGATTAACAGAGCTAGAAGTCATAGTTAAAGGAGGTATAGAAGGTGTAGGTAAAAGACCATGATTAAGATCCATAGGAGGTATGCTTAATTTAATAATCTTACGATGTTTATAAGATTGATATGATCGAAAAAGATTATCAGGTCGAGGAGGACATGAATTAGGTAATGAAGGCCAAAAGAAATCTAGAGCAGCACAATCTCTAGGCCTAGAAGGTTGATATAAACTATGATTAATCATCTTCACTTCATTATCATGAATGAACTTAAGACACTTATGGATAGGTGAAGCAATAGCATGCATGGCATTCAACCAAGGAAAACCTAGCTTAACTTGAAATTGATCAGAAGTAGGAACAACAACAAAGGTAGTGTTCACAATTTTTCCACAAAGTTCAACTGGTAAAGTAATAAAACCAAAGGATGGATAAAGAAAACCATTGCAAGTTTGAATCCACACATCTGATGTATCATAAAATTCATGTTGTAAGCTTTTCATAAAAATATTCTCTTCAGTGACAGCATTGACTAAGGACATAGGATCAACAAGACAACCACGGGTAGGTTTCTGAGAAATCCTAGCAGCAATGTAAAGGGGACCATCAGGAGCTTTAATAGTCTTAGAGTCATCAAAGGTAATCAAAATTTCATGAGGTCTTTGATTCTTAAATTGTTGTCAAGGTTTAGGTTGAGTTTTCATTTTAGGTTTAGGTTTTGGTCGAGTTTGAGATTGAACTTGAGGTTGAATCTGAGGTTGAGATTAAAGTTGAGGTTGAGGTGGAGATACAAATTGATCAACATGCTCCACTTGATTAACAACATGATTGAGATCATCCATCTTTGAATCATACACAATTTCCATAGCAGATGGTTGAGCAATAGTATTAGTATCATGTGTAGGTAAAGGGTTCGTATAGATTTTAAGGTTCTGATTAGGAGGAGAGACAGATTTGTTCCCACTACCATCAAGATTATCAATAGATAAAGCCTTAGAATCAATTAAGTCTTGAACCTTATGTTTTAAAGAATAACATTTCTCAGTATCATGACCATTCTGATGATGATATTGACAAAAATAATTTTGATCAAAAGATTTAGAGGCAATCGTGACAAGTAAAAGAGGTCAAATAGGAGGTAAAGTAATCATATTAGCAATTAACAACCTATTCATAATATCATGTAAAGATTCAGAAAGAGGAGTAAATGTATGATTTAATCGAAAAGTAGTGGATGCAGAAGTGGCATTATGAGATGCAACAACTTGATCAACAACTACATTCATTTGTTTGTTTATCTTGACATAGGTGTTGAATTTTTGAAACTTGTTTGGATTAGGAGCAGCATCACTCTTATCAACTAGAACATGAGCCATTGGAGTGTTGCTCTCAAATTGACTCACTTGTAATTGATAATGATGAAGCACTACACAAAGTTGTTGAAAAGAGGTAAATTCAGTAAGCAAAATCTTATCTCTAATATCCTTTTGCAAATTTGAAATAAACATACATTGAATATCCATATCAAGAATAGGATAGGAAATCTAAGCATACAAATGCTTAAATCTACCAATAAATTCAGTCAATTTTTCTTTAGCACTTTGTTTACAATGCATCAAATCAGTCAAAGACACTTGCAGGCCAATTTTGTTTTGAAATTATTGAATAAATGCATTAGCAAGTTGTGGAAAGGAATCAATAGAATAAGGAGGCAAGGAACAATACCATTGTAAAGCCTTGTCACGGAAGGTTCTAGCAAACAGTTTGGCTAAAATCCTATGGTCATGAGCATAACCACTACAAAAGATTTGAAATGTTTTAACATGATGAACAAGATCTCCTTTTCCATTATAATTCTCTAGATGAGGCATCTCACCTTGCTGAGGAATAGGAGCATGAATAATGTCTCAAGACAAGGGACTTCCCATGTCACATGTAGGAATACTAAACTTCTTTTGAGTTAAGGAAGCAAGTTGTTGTTGTAAGTATGGCATAATCTAAGCCAAATTGATGATTGTTGAATCATTAGAGGAAATAGGAGGAGCAGCAACATTAGACACACTAGGTAAAGTGTAAGAGGCTACAAGAATAGAAGACACAACTGGAGGAACACTAGGAACTACAGTTGGAAGTGGATTGGACTAAGTAAAAGGAACATTATGATATGAAGGTTGTGATGTAGGAAGGGACATAGGAGGAACACTCATAGGAATAGAGGGAACTGTCATAGTCACCAAAGAAGGAGTATAGGTAGGAATACTAGGTAAAGGATTAGAAGGAGGTTCAACACTAGTGATAGGAGGAATCAACCCTAAATCTTGAGCTTCTTGAACTAAAGGTTTAACATTTGAATGCACAAGGTGAGTAATACCACAGAAGAGATTAACACCTTGATCAGTATCATGGAGAACTTTCTTAAGAGCCTCTATAGCTTGAATGGAGTCTTGATTATGGTTCTCTTGAATAAGCCAATTACCCATTTTATCAGGTTCAGTGGAAAGTGTTTGGACTTGTTTAGGAGGAACTCTTAAAGCATCATCCTCATCATGAGATGAGTGAGAAGAGTTTTTCTCCATAGTGGGATTGGAATCATGAAGAATCAAGTTATCATCCGGGATCCTAAGGAAAGGAGAGGAAGATTCAAGATCAAATGCACCCATGAGTCTATGACTTCTTCTAACCGGAATGTTATAAGTAGGACCAGTGGTAGTAAAGCTCATAAACCAATGTAATGCAAATGAACTAAACTAAGAACACATAAAGTATGAATATGAAATCTAATTAGCATGAAAGATCTAACACAAAGGAAAAAATCTAATACTAACAAGATAAAAGGATAGCACAATAAGGCATCCAATTCCACAATAAGAATAGAGAGGAATCTAACACCAAAAAAAATAAAGAGAGTAAGCTAGTCAAGTTCACCAAAATGAATAGAAGTAAAAATAGATTCACCTCTATTCAAATATGTGTTGAGAGTGGATAGATATATGTGTGGGGAAATATGAGATTCACTCCTAAATCCAAATTCCCAAAAGAGAGATCCAATTTGATCAACCAAGATGTTAAGGCACAATCGAAACAATCTATAAAGAATATGAAAGAGAGAGAATCCAATGTTTCCCTATAAAGGAATTATGCTTCAAATCTGAAATAATTGAAATACAAATACTAACCTCAAATTAGGGCAAATCTGGAAAATGTCAATTTTTTATGTCTGGAAATGCCGATATGGAGAAAACCTAGAAATCTTTCTCCAAGATGAGCTCAGGTTAACTTTGACCCTCATAAAAGGTCAAATACTACATTCTTTATTTGAAGGTCGATTCTGATTATGTTCACAGATCTCAAAAGTTCACCAAAAAGGGTATCCAAATTCACTCTCAGATCTAAAATCTTGCACCTGTACCTACAAGAAAATGGGGGTTTTTGTTGTATGGGGGGTTTGCCTTAGTCAAACCCCAATTTAGGAACTAAACTTGAAATTGAATTGAAATATAGTGTGCATAAACAAAGTAATTGGAACAAATCACCTCACTTATGTTGAAATCCTTGTAGAGGATTTGAATCCTCAAATCCACAAGTAAGAATGCTTCAATGGATGTAGAATGAATGTAGGATGTCTCCAATCAATGGCATTTGATTTTCAGCACCAATCTTGAATTGATCTTTGCATAGGAGAAGGCTTGAATGAATGTAGAAGGATGGATCATCAAAGGGGGCTCCAAAGAGATTGAATCCTTCAATAGCTAACAATGGATCTCCTTGATGGATGGATGCTAGAAAACTTGAATGCTTGAAGACTTTCTTGATTATGGATATCTTCTCACAAAACTTGATGAAGAGATGTGAATAATGGATGAGAAAATGAGAGAGGAAGGCTTCCTTTTATAGTGAACTAGGGCACAATCCTTTAGAGGGGCCACCTTGGAGAATTAAATCCTCATTAGGTCCTAACTTTTAGAAAATATACCTAGATTAAATGCAATTATAGGATTTACCATTCCGAAACCCGAAATAGCCAACCCGGAGGCGAGAAAATAAATATCCCAAAAGCCCGATGCCCGAAAATCAAGGATTCTAGAAATTTGAAGGAAGGGGTCAAAATCAAGGTTGGGACTAACCTATTCAAGTACAACCTCAATCCTAACCTAGTCAGGATCAACCTCAAATTTGACCTTGGGCCCATATTCAGTCAGAACCAGGACAGGAGGTCTCAGGGATGCCCAAAGACCTAGAAATGATATCGAACAGGGATAGAATGCCAGGGATAAGCATAAAATCCTATGATGAATATGATGAAGGCCAAAAGGACTTATTTCTAATTCCTACCTAGAAAATAGAGCCACAAAAGAGGGAAATTCAAGAGAATCCTTGAGATCCTATCCCTAATTTCACCTAGAATGAAGAAATCAGGTGCAGGAAAGAAGTGGAAAGCGGGGAGAAAGCCAAATACATGCAAAGACCCGATCAAGGCACTTAACATGAACCCAGACCACTTAACCAGAGGGATAAATGCTCTTATCATGGAAGTGCTTCCATTTTAAGATGATATAGCACCGAACTGCGAAAGTCATCATCTAAGCCATTGTAAGTAGCCCTCAATGCAATCAAGTTACCTGTAACCTCTTCCACAGGAGTAAGAGATGGATTTTCTATTGGTGGCTCATCTATAGGTAAGAAAATAGTTTTTTTTGATTTAGAGGGTGTGGGTTTCAAATTTCTTGGCTAATCTAAAGTGCTCCCTCTCTCATTAGTAGATACAACTCCTTGGAGTTTTTCTGTCAATAACCGCAAAACCTCTCTAGTTTCTGCCAAACTATCCATTGTTTGCTTTTGAGTGTTCTGGATCTCCTAGAAGAATTTTTTGGCCATCTCACTAGGTCAGCCATAATTTTTCCTTGGATTTTTTACTTTTATTTCCTACTAGAGGTTTAATCAAAATTTCTTTATTCTTTTCTCGCTGCAAATATCTCTTTTCTCTTTCACTTAGTTGCATGCAAACTTCTAAAAACCCTCAGGTTGGCAAGATCATAGCTTTGATACCACTAAAATGTACCCTTTCTTATTTTTATATCATATTTAAAGTCTATATTCAGATTCTTAAATCAAACAATCAATACTTCAAAATATTATGCAATTTTTCAAAAATACCCAAATCGGGTATGCCCGAAATAATGCCAAAAACTTCACAGCTTCACATATTATTGATAAATCTGGAAATAGAAATTTTTACATAAATTTTTCTAGAATAACAGCCTAAAAAATGGTACTTCTAGATCTGCAAAGATTTTATACAACAGCTCCAAAATGGGGTTCAAATACAATGCTCATCGGGCCCCAAAAACAACACAAAAATAGCCCAAAAACACCATAAAACACTAATAAACTAACACATAAGTAGAATAAAGACAAAAGGAATATATTAAACTCTATTTTAACAAAAAAATAGATGCAATATAGAAGCATTCCAAATTGATATGAAAAACTCAACTAGAAACACCAAACTCTTACAAAAAAACACCCGAAAACTCACAAATCTACACTGTTTAGCACAAAGGAAAACTCCGCATGAGATTGCACATGGAATGGCATCAAAATCCCATACTTATCCTTCTTTTAAACCTGAAAAATCCCATCTTTGGGTCTCCTTCTCCACAGGTTTGGCAGCCTCTAAAGAACAACAAAGAAATAAGCAAAAATCAAGTTCAAGAATGATCCTGAAATGCCTCCAAACCCCTTTAAAAGAGGGCATAACCCTAAATCATGAGAAAGAGGGGTGAATAAGACATATTTTAATAATATTTAACATTTATTAATCCATTGGTTTCCAAATATTATCCCCTTTTCCTGAAACTTTACTTTTTGACCCCACCAGCCTTAGCAAAAATTATTAATTTTAATTATTTGAAAAGGGGACATGACACTAAAGTCTCACCAAATTACAAGATCACCTTGTAGAATCAAAATACGGAAGCAATAACACATAAAAGGAGAGACAGGAAGAAGATTATATTCATATATTCATTCAAAATTGATACTTGTTGGGTTGTGAAGCCTTCCTAGTTACGACCAATAAAATAGAAATAAATTATAGAAATAGAACAATCCTCATGCATGCAAGATCCATGATCTCATGCTTCCTATTCTTCTCCCTGTTCCTTTTTCACCTCCCTAAACCTAGAATAGATAGATCTATATATATTTATACCCAACAAAATAGGCTTTAGAATCTTCAAGATCTAGCATTGGAGAAAGAAATGATCTATATTTAGGTCCACACACCTCCCAATGAGTGAACCCTTTATTAAATCATGATCAAAATTAAATATGAAGGTCATCCTAGACAAAAGATCCAAAAGAAAACTCATTGGTGAACTAGGCCATTGAGAAACACTGAACACACTGAACCCACTTAGTGAAGAACACCACTGAGTAGAACATAATAAAGAATATCCACTCAGTGAAAGGCACCAGCGTGAAGAGACAACAAACCATCAAGTGATAACCAAGCTCATTGGTCAACAAACATAAACACTCCACTAAGAACTCCAAAGCAGTTACCAAGCACATCTAACAAGATATTGAGATACATGATTTCCATAAACCCAAGATGCTCTTGCATCACATTACGACACATTATGACACATTAGAACACATTAGGACACCTTAGAACTGGATATAGTGTATCCTAAGGGGTTTTAATGTGTTATAAGGGCTCCTAGGACCCCTTATGACATACTTTATGCTTCTACTATCTCATAGGAAGTCGTAATGGGTCATAAGGGGTCGTAATGGGTCCTAAGAGGTCTTAGGACCCATTATAACCTATAACTACACATTAGAACACATTAGAACTGTAAAGTGTGTCCTAAGGGGTCCTAGGACCCCTTATGAAAAAATTTATGGTTCTAATGTGTCCTAAAGGGTTGTAATGGATTATAAGGTGTTTCGATGGGTCCTAAAGGGTCTTAGGACCCATTAAAACCCATTACGACATATTAGGAATCATTAGAACCATAAAGTGTGCCATAAGGGCTCACAATGTGTTTTAAGAGGCCATAGAACACCTTACCACCTCTTAGGACACACTTTATGGTTCTAATGTGTCCTATTGAGTTTTAATGGGTTGAAAGGGGTCCTAATTGGTCCAAAGGAGTCTTAGGACCCATTACAACACATTAGGACACATTATAACAATAAAGTGTGTTGTAAGGGGTTCTAATGTGTTCAAAGGGGTCCTAGGAGCCCTTATGATACATTTTATGGTTCTAATGTTTCCTAATGGGTTGTAATGGGTTGTAATGGGTCCTAAGGGGTCTTAGGAACCATTACAACACATTAAGCCACATTAGACACATAAAGTGTGTCATAAGGGGTCATAATGTGTTCTAAGGACCCCTTATAACACATTACAACTCCTTATGACACATGTTATGGTTCTAATATGTCCTAATGGGTTTTAATGAGTTTTAAGGGATCCTAATGGGTAATAAGGGGTGTTAGAACCCATTACAATCAATTATGACACATTAGGACACATTAGAACCATAAAGTGCATCATAAGGGGTCCTATGAACCCTTAGAACACATTTTGACACATTAGAACCATAAAGTGTGTCCTAAGGGATCATGATGTGTTCTAAGGGGTGATAGAACCCCTTATGACATAATTCATGGTTTAAATGTGTCTTAAGTGGTTGAATGTTTCATAAGGGGTCATAATGGATTCTAAGGGGTCTTAGGACCCATTTTGACCCATTATGACACATTAGGACATACGAGAACCATAAAGTGTTTCCTAAGGGGTTGTAATGTGTTCTAAGGGGTCCTAGGACTCCTTATGACAAAATTTATGGTTCTAATGTGTCCTAAGAGGTTGTAATGTATTGTAAGGTGTCCTGATGGGTCCTAAAGGGTCTTAGGACCCATTACATACCATTACACAACATTAGGAACCATAAAGTGTTTTTTAAGGGGTTGTAATGTGTTCTAAGAAATCATGGAATGCCTCATGAGATGCTTTAAGGTTCTAGTGTTTCTTAAGGGGTTGTAATATGTTGTTAGGAGTTCTAATGGGTTATAAGGGGTCCTAGGGATCATTACAACATAATATGACACATTATAACCAAAAAGTATGTGATAAGGGGTTGTAATGTCTTCTAAGGGGTCTTAAGACCCCTTAGAACATATTAAAACCCCTTATGACACACTATACATTTATAATGTATCCTAATGGGTTGTAGTAATTCGTAAGGGATCTTAATGGTTAATAAGGGGTGTTAGGACCCATTACAACTCATTATGATACATTAGGACACATGAGATCCATAAAGTCTATGATAATGGGTTGTAATATATTATAAGTTTTCCTAGGATCCCTTAGGAAACAATTTATGGTTTTAATGTGTACTCAGACCCCTTAGGACCCATCAGGACCCCTTATGACCCATTATCACACATTAGGATACATTCTAGGACACATTAGAACCATAAATGTGTCATAAGGGGTCCTAAGACCCCTTAGAACACATTAAAACCCCTTATGACACACTTTATGGTTTAATGTGCCATAATAGGTTTTAATGGGTTGTAAAGGATCCTAATGGGTCTTAAGGGGTGTTATGACCCATTACAACCCATTAGGAAACATTAGGACATATTACAACCATAAAGTGTGTTGTAAGGGGTTGTAATGTGTTATAAGTGGTCCTAGGACCCCTTACAACATATTACGACCCTTAGGACACACTTGATGGTTCTGATATGTTCTAATATGTTGTATTCCAGTGTTATAATGGGTAATAGAAACCCTTACGACCCATTAGGATCCCTTAAAACCAAATATAACCACTTACGACACACTAGAACCATAAATTATGTCATAAGGGATCATAATTTGTTCTAAGGGGTTTTAGGACCCATTATGACACATTATAACATAATAGAACACATTAGAACCATAAAGTGTTTCTTGCGGTGTTGTAATGTGTTCTAAGGGGTCCTAAGACCCCTTAGAACACATTACAAACCATTATGACACACTTTATGGTTCTAATATTTCCTAATGGGTTGTAAGGGATCCTAATGAGTTGTAAGAGGTGTCAAGACCAATTACAACCCATTAAAACACATTAGGATACATTAGAATGATAAATTGTGTGGTAAGGAGTTGCAATATGTTCTAATTAGTCCTATGACCCCTTAGGACATAATTCATGGTTCTAATATGTCCTAATGGGGCATAATGGGTTGTTTAATAAGTCCTAAGTGGTTTTAATGGTCCCTAATGTGTCCTACTCAACCCCTTATGACCCCTTATGACTCAACAACACCACTGTCTCTACATCTTAGGGGTCCAATGGGTTTTTAAGGGCTCTTAGGACACATTAATGTCTCATAGGACCCCTTGCAATTTTTTAGGACCCCTTACCATACATTATTATATGGTAAGGGGTCCTAAGGGGCTGTAAGGGGTCTTAAGGGGTCCTAGGAAACATTAATGTGTTATAGGACCCCTTAAGATGCTTTACTATACACTAATGTATTACAAGGGTCCTAAAACACATCATATGTCCTAGGAACCCTTATGAATCCTTGCCATACGCAAATATATGGTAAGGGGTCATAAGGGGTATTAAGGGGTCTAAGACTTCTTAAGAACCCTTAAGACCCATTACCATATATTAGTGTATGGTAAGGGTTCATAGGGGGGCCTAAGGGGTCTTAAGGGGTGGACTAGGACACATTAATGTGTCCTAGGACCCCTTATGACCCCTTATCACCCATTAGAACCACTCTCTCTATATCTTATGGGTTCTAAGAATTTTTAAGGGGTCCTGGTACACATTAATGTGTCATAGGACCCCTTAAAACTCCTTAGGGCCCTTACCATACACTAGTGTATGGTAAGGAGTCCTAAGGGGTTGTAATGGGTCCTACGACACGTTAACTTTTCCTAAGACTCCTTAACACCAGTTACAACCCCTTATTACCCCTTATTTTACACTAGTGTTCTATAAGGGGTGTATGTCAAGGGGTTATAAGGGGTTATAAGGGGTCCTATGACACATTAATGTGTCCTAGGTCCCTTATGACCCTTTAGGACTATTTACTACCCCTAAGATGTACGATAAGGTGTCCTAAGGGGTCAGAAGAAATATTAATTTGTCCTAGTACTCCATACAACCACTTAGGACCCCTTACCATATACTAAGACACATTAATGTGTCCTATGACACTTTATGACCCCTTGAAACCTTTAAAACCATTAAGATGTACAATAAGGTGTCCTAAAGGGTCCTTAGGGGTCATACAGGGTCTTAGGAAACCTTATGACTCCTTAGGAACACTCTCTCTACATCTTAGGGGTTGTAAGGGTTGTGAAGGGGTTTTAGGATGTGCATTAATGCATCTTATGACCTGAGAGAGAGAGAGAGAGAGAGAGAGAGAGAGAGAGAGAGAGAGAGAGAGAGAGAGAGGTTAAATTATGGGACACTATGGTGATCAAAGGAAGGGGAGAGAATGAAAGAGGTTATTTAAGGGGAGATGAATGTGAGAGTGAGATTGAGAGTGAGAGAAGGGTGAGAGGGTGAGAGACATCAAGTAGAGATAGAGGTTAAATTAGGGGAAAATATGGTGAGAAGGGGGAGGGGAGAGTGAAAGAGGGTATTTAAGGGAGATAAATGTGAGAGTGAGAGTAAGAGTGAGAGAAGAGAGAGATAGTGAGAGACATGAAGTGGAGATAGATGGTAATAAGGGGAGGGGGATGGGAGAAAGGGAGAAGGGGGAGAGGGAGAGATGAGGTAGATAGAGAAAAGGAGGAGGTGAGGGGGACAGATGATTTAGATAGAGAAAGATGATAATTAGGTCTTGGAATAGATAAAGTTAGTGATGGGGGAAGGAAGAGAGAGATAGAGGGAGGGAGATAGAGGAGGGGAAGATGAGGTTGAACCTATAAATAATACAATGAGAAAAAATTCTCAAATGATTGTGCATAAGTTAAGGGCTTAATATTACAATGAATAGTCCATTGGGAATCATGCTAAAGACAATGTGCTAATTCTTGAAATTTGGCAGTGTGAAATCTCCTAAAATCCCTCAAAATCCATAATCTTTATCTTAACTCCTATGAAGCTAAAACCAATCTCAAATATCCAAAAAGTATATACATAAAGCATAACTTAAGTATGTAACTTATACTTAAATGTTACATTTTATGTATGGTACTGGTGCTGCAATTGGCATGAGTGCGCTCTATTTAGAAGGGTTTTTTTGTCTTTCTTTATTTCCACATAGGGAATAGACGCTATTAAAGCCATTACATTTTGATGTTGCACTAAATGCAACCTTGAGGAAACATTTAAATTTGAATAGCACATACACACTATAGCGTATACACGCTATTTTTCATATGTGCTTATAAATGCATTGGAATCGACCAAGCCTAAGGCTTGGATTTTCCTTAGAGATCCAACCCAAAGGATTTGAGGATTCAAACATGTATGAGATGTGTTTTCTAGAAAACATACAAAAAAACTAGAACTTTTTATGTGTTTCATTTGTTAGGTTTACTCGTGGTTCAATAACGATAAAATCAGATGACATGATATTGTAGATCTCTCTGTTAGCTATCTAACCATATAATTTATTTTGAATTTTTATTATGTTAAGCTTTTAATCTATAATTTTTTTTGAATGTATGTCCATTTTTTGTCAAAATCCAACATGTAGTATTTTGGGCTTAGATTTTGGCTTGTTTGTCAAATTTTGCAACAAGTTAGTTTTTTAGAAACTAGAATCCATTCTACACACTTTTTTAAAAAAAAGAAGTTTTGATTTTTGATTAGTTTTCAATGATTCCTAGGAGGCACACAAAAATTTCTCATTTTTAGGATGTGTCGACTTACAAAATTTATAAAAAATTAAATATACATTAAAAACTTGGTAGAAAATCTGGGATAAACTTTGTGGTGTTAGCTAACTTCTCACTGAAGTGATTATAAAATTTCAAAAATAAAATTAACATTTTAGGGGGAAAACACCAGACATTATGTTATGTTTTTTCTCAAGAAATAGGACCACTTTTTGTGCTCCCCCTTTTTGAGGACCTTAAACTGCACCATTTTAAAAAAAAAATAGTAGTTTAGAAACTAGATTTGGTGGACTACAAATTTTGTTTTTTTTGCAACTTGAAATTTTAGTCTAACTATCTTCAATTTCTCATCGAAGTTCAGAAATTGTTGATTTCAAAAAAAAATTGGCATCTTATATCCCCTTTTTGGTGGGGCCACATCTTTGTTCACTTACCTAGAGAAATATCTTCAAAGAGGGACATTAATATGCCATTAAAGATCATATATAGAGTTATTTCACATGTTAAGAAATAACAAGTAAAGTTCATGTGACAAAAAATACTTCTAGATTACCATATACACCAATTAAGGACAAGAACACATTACTTTAAGAACTACTATTAGTTTATTCATTACTAATCAATTTCTCTAATTCACCTTTCGCGATCACTTCTCTAGTTTTGAAAGAATCTAAAGTTCACCATCTACTAGGATAGAGGTCTCATCAAATTTTTTAGCATAAATTTGGTTGAATTATTAGGGCCTAAATTGAGCATCTCCTTTTTTATATATTATCTCTATAAGAAAATACAAAAAAGATGACCACCTCCCTATCACCTATGATCAATTTAAGAAAACATGATACCACACAATAAGAAAACAAGATAGTACACAAAAAAAGATAATCATATCCCTTTGATCTATGTTCATTCAAAGAAAATAAGATACTACACAATTAAAGATAATCATGTCCCTCTTATAAATAATCATTCTATGAAAATAAGATATTGGATAATCATCTCCCTTTTATCTATGATCATTCTAAGGAAATGAGATAGTACACAATAAAAGATAACCATCTCCCATTTATATGGGTGAACCCACAATAGTGGGTTACATTTTTTTGCCTGAATGGACATTGAACTCTACATTTTGAAAAAAAAAAAAGATTTAGATTCATATTGTCGTTAAACCGTTTGAAATCAGAAGATGAAGTAAATTAGAGTCTTTTAGGATATTATGTCTAGATTCTAAATATATATATATTTTATTTTAAAATTTATTTGAATTGTTTTTTCTTTCTCCCTCAAAAACTGGTATGTTGCTGAAAATGTCATTTTCAAAGAGTTACATTGTTTTCATAGAGCATAACTTTTTTTTAAAAATAGATATCAATGTGATTCTTTCAAAATTATTTTTTTAACATCCATACAAAGGGCATGCAATTGGTTTGATAACATTATCATGATTATTTCATATTTTATTAACGTTTGAAGTTGAGTAAACCATAATTTTGACATACCTTAACTACATAGCTTATAACTTGTCGTGTATTTGTCCAATTTCATTTTTATTTTTTCTGATAGAAAAAGAACTGAAATACCTAGGGAATAGATATTTTTTAGAATTTTTTTTCTCTCATTTACTATTTTTTCATAAGCGTTAATCGTAGAGGTAGACATACAGTGAGATATCTTTGTTTAGTAAAACTAAAAATACAAAGTCATAATAAACTTAATATATATTAACATTAAAATCATTGGAAATATTTTTCTAGGTAGTACCTTACTACATAGATAGGTTTGTCAAATGGATTCATTTGATCTCCCAAAAGATAAAGTCAAAGTGATTTTTTGTCAGCATTTTAATAGGTTCGAAGGAGACTCCATTGCATGTATGAATGTGCAGTATAGATGTTACATCAATGTTTTTTTTATCTAAGAGGCTTTGAGATAACCATTTGTAATTAATTCCTTCAAATGGAACCACTCAAGGCTTAAACAATCATATTTTATTAAAAATGTGTTATTTTAGCAAAAATCAACATGTCTAAAAAAGTGTAACCCACTATTGTGGAGCCACTCATATATAATCAATAAATGATAATCATCTCCTTTTTATTTATGCTCATTCTAAGAAAAGAAGATACTTCACCCAGTAAAGTGACTTTCTCCCCTTTTTCTAAGACAATTCTATAATTGAGTAGAGTCTAAAGTCTACTTAGATAGCCATACATGACCACAATAAAAAATAACCATATAAGATATCATATATTCAAAATTATGTAAATTTTATTTCCTTCTAAGCTAAATAATTTATGCAATAAAACACAATCTAATATAAGTGACTTGTACTATACAAATAATCTATAACAAATCTACATTATTGCAACCAAACATATTATATTTTCCACAATTTAATAACAATAATAAACTTAGGATATGTCCATTGCAACATGATAGATTATTTATTTTAGGAAAGTTCAACGATTGTTTTTCAGTGATAAGATTAAGATTATGTCTTATATATGATGACATGCCTCAATGTATCAACTACACAACCCTTGGTGAAAAACAAAAAAAGGCAATCAACATAATTATAACACACTACCATAAAAATCAAAATGGGGAGCCATTGTTCATGATAATTCAAGGAACAACAGGAATAGGAAAGTCATATCTGATTGGTTCCATTAGTCAATCTCTTGAAAATACTGCAATGACCTCCCTTTCTCCCCTTCTATTACTTGCACCAACAGGAGTCATGACATTCAATATAGGATCCTCTACGGTTCATTCAAAATTGAAAATACCAATACAAGATTTTGCTCAACTATAAGGAACAAGGCTTACTAGTTTTCAAGAAGAAATGACACATAAAATTCATTTTGATTGATGAAATGAGATTCATTGGTTAGAATATGCTAGAAAACATAGATTTGCGACTTTGACAAGCATTCCCACAAACTACAAACATGAGCTTTTGAGGTAAGATTTCAATTTTGCATGATGAACAAGTAATTCATGTACAAAATATAGGTTAATAATTAACTAAAATACAATAAAAAATACACTACTTAATAATTTTATTTTTGTCAATTAAATTTCAGGTGTATCTATTATTTTGGTAGGAGATTTCAGTTAGTTGCCTCTAGTTAATGATAGACCAGCATATGACAGTAATAGAAATGCTAAGTTTCTATGGCAGGAATTCAAGACTGTTGTTACTTTAGATAAGATATTCAGACAAGATGGGGAAAATAATGAGCAACAAAGATTTTGTCAACTTTTGACAAATGTAAGAGATGTAAACCCACAAATTGATGATTGGAGGTTACTAATGATGAGAACCCCTATCAACATAGATGCTACAACAAATTCTGAGTTTGAAACTATTGTCCATTTATTCTCAACAAATGAAAATGTTCATAGTCCTAATAAAAAAAATGCTACATTCATTGAAGCATCTTGTTGCATGTAGTGTTGCAACAAAAGAAGGAAGTGGTACAATACATTAGAAGATTGTTCAAATGATGAGCTTGATCTGGAGTTTCTAATCTGTAAGGATTCTAGGGTCATGCTAACTTCAAATCTATGGATAGAAGTGGGTCTTGTAAATGGAGCTCTAGGGTACATTTGAAAGATTGTCTATAAATAAGGCAGTGCTCCGCCTAAACCTCCAACATATGTGATGGTTGAGTTTGATAATTATTATGGGTTGCCATTTGAAGATCATTATCCAAAAAAATTCCAATAACAACAATACACAAGGGTGGAATAGTTCAATTTCCATTAAGATTGGCATGGGCATTGACTATGCATAAATCTCAGGGACTGACTCTTCCAAAAGTGACAATTGATATAGGGCCAAGAGAGAGAACATGATTGACTTTTGTGGTAGTTTCTCATGTAAAATATCTACAGTGTCTAAGAATAATGCCTCCATTCACATATAATCGCTATGAGAAAATGAAAAAGGGTAGACATGTTGCCAAGCATAAGGATGAAGAAAATAGACTTAAACTCTTTGAAGATAATTGATGTAATATATTATTTTTGATGCATTTCTCCAATCCATTTAGTACAATTTCTTTTTCCCACTTTAATAATTTGTAATATTTTTCATAGTATTGTATGATTTTACAATGTCTACATTGAACAAACATAAATGATAAGAAAATATTACATCATTTTAACTAGCCCAATATTTTTCATTTACTTTTTTGCTACTATAACTCTCATTTGAAATGTTATATTTATATATTTTTAATATAACCTTGCATCATTTTTAATATCATTACATTAAAGTCAATGGCCAAATTTTTAATTTTTTATCTTCTATTTGTATCACTTTATGTTAAATACAATTTTTAAAAAATGATTTAATATACTAACCTTTACAAAAATATGTGTGAAGATATCAAGTTGATAAAATATATTTTATGTTTCTTTGATAACATGCATTTTCTTAATGGTTACTATCCTTTATGCAACATTTCTTTTGTTTCAAATATTATATTCCTTGTTATGTTTCATTATGATATAAATGCTATTAATAATTTTCATGCAACTTACCAAGATGTCAGACAAATTACGTTTATCATGGGTTTCTAGTTGGTTGCGCAACTTTCACCCATTTCTTCCATGCAATGTCATCCTTCGTATAGAGGAACTGAGTGTTCATTATTGGCTACGGGATAGAATGGTCAATCGAATTAAAAACAATGGAACAAGGAACACTCAATTAATTAAATTTTATAACTATGTTATATACTTCAACTTCTATTATAGAACAAAGGTGCAGATGAACTTAGATGTGAAGTTTCACCACCTACACATTGAGATTGTAGATTTATGTGGATGGTGTAATACCCCAAAAATGGGCTATATGTTCATTAACCTCCTACATCGACAAATCGAACAAAATCGACATCGAAGTCCTAATCTAAGGCACATCTAAACATCATCAAATCATAATTGATTATCTTAAATTCTGCATCGGGGAATATTCCTCGCAATATTCCTAATTATCTTAATTATCTTTAATTTAATGATTATTTGGCAATAAATCACATTTATCCTAAGTTTGATTAATTGAATATTTTCATATTTAATTAATTAGATTTAATATTTGCCACTTAATTGTGTAATTAAATTTAATTCTATCTATTATTAATTGTATTATTTAATTTTGACAATAAATCTAATATCATATGAATAATTGATTAAATTCTTATTTAATTAATTAAAGCATGTTGTCATTATTTAATAATATAGTTTTTAATAAAAGTTTGATTAAATAATTGATTAACCCATAAATCAATTGTTTTATTTTTAAAAGCAGTTAAGTTGAGAATAAATCATTTTATTTATTTATTAAATCATAATTATCCATGTGCATATTCAAGGACCAATTAAACTCAAAATTGGAAAATCAATGCAAGTTGTTAGCTTTTTGAAACTCAACATCTTTTTGAGTTTTAAAGTGGATCTAAACTTCTAATTCGAGTTGAACTGTGCTTTTGCATGATTTTTGTGACTTAATTATCTATTATTTAAAAATAACTCAAAAATCAACCTGAGTTATTTGAGTGATTTATGGCTTTTTCCCATGCACCTCCAAAGCCCTGGATTTCTATAAAATCAAGGCTTCAGCTCTTCATAATTCATCTCATATTTTGCACAATCACGCTGGAGAATTGCGATTGGAAGGCTCAAAGCTTATTGTGAATCAACATTGTTGTGAGATCAATTTCAAATTCATTGCTTTCATATTATTGTTAGAATCTTCATTCTCATATCATATCATTTCTAGATTAGCATTGCATATCAATTTCCATATTAGCATGGATTCATATCAGTTTTTATCATTCTTATTGCATAGAAAATATCAAAAATATAGATTAATTGCATTCACATTTCATATCTAGATCAATTGCATTCAAATCCTTCATTTAGGTGTCATCTAGGTCACTGATCTCGATTACAATCTGAGAACATTAATCTCGCACCTACTAGAAGGCAGTAAATCACTTGGTTAGATAGCTTTCAATTTTGCATGATTTGATTATAGCTAACCTCTAATGTTTTACTGAAGTGTTGTGTCTACAGATCAGGTACAATTTTCACACACACAGATGGTCAGATGCTTTGTACTATGATATTCATGATCTTTATATTGTAGGATGCATTTTTAAAATCACCATCAGACCAACAGTAAATATCAGGAAGCACACTCTCTCTAATGAACTCAATCTAAAATCTATGAAATTTCTTAAAGGAGAATCTAAAATTAGCTATCACAAGGGCACACTAGAGGAATGGTTGATTGCTACTCTTAAGTTTGATTACACCATCACATTCACAGTACACCGAGTCATTCCATCTTTCAGGTTGTTGCATGCATATTATGGGGTGGCTACATTATTTTCCATGAAGTCTACTCTATCAATTAAATGTAAAAATATTCTTTGAAATGTAGAGTTATTACCAATGCATCCATGGTTATCAAAATGAAATTATTGTACATATTATTTGACAATGTGTTTGCACAATTTTTAAAATTATATTTTTTATTATATCCAATTTTGGAATGACTATTAAGTAATAAATTGTTAATTGTTTTGATTATGTAAAATTGGATTTTGAAAGGACCTGAAACCTTTTACATCGAATTTACAACATAAGCATTAAAAGTCCAACAGAAACCATGCAACAACACAACAAAGAAACACCAAAAAACTGACAAGTCCTCCAAAAAACAAAAAGAAGAGGACAACAAAAAGACAACAGGACAACAAAAAGACAACTAGATAGTCTTCATAAGTTCAACTGCTTGATCAACCGCCATCTGCATATTTTCTAAGGAAACCTTAAGCTCCTCCAAATCTTTGTTCTTGTTGATCTCCAGCTTTTTGAAGCTCGATTTGGTCCTCTTACTAGGCCCTTGACCCTCCTTGACCTCCTTGGGCACTTGCTCCCCTTTACTCTATTCCATCTTATCCACCAAGATTATGACATGCCCAGCCGAGGCCTTAAGGATGGAGAAACTATGCTCAACAATATTGCTGGAATAGTCTTCTCCAATCACACAATACTACTCTCCATTTTATCTGTCCTCTTAAGAAAATTCCCTCCTTTCAAAGCATTGTCCACCTCTTTCATTTTGTTCTCCATTATTTGGATTTTCTTCATTAGAATCAAAAACCCCTCGATGCCAATAACCTCCTTTAGCTCATTAATACTCTATCCCATAGTCTTATCACCCAGGTTCATCTTGCTAAGAGCCCCAACCTCCCATTGAAAATATTGAATTTGGTTTTTCATAGTATTGATGTCATTTTTCATTGAGCTCGGGTTATTGAAGAAAGTAGTACAACCCAGATTATCAAAGTCCTTATTCACAAAAGTTGTATCCTCCTTAGAGCTCCTCGTCCTTCCCCTATCATCATTTTCTCTATCCTTCTCAATATTAGCAACATCCTATGCAATATCCTGTATAATATTCTCCTCCACCAACACATTTTGGTCTAAGTTATCATAATCTCTGACAGCTTGCCCTATTTTTCCTTAACATTCTCATGTGAGGAAAAGTTCTCATCTTATATAGACAATTAACTTCCTCCAAGATTTGAGATCTACGATCTAGATTATCTCATTTTGTAGCTTAACCTTTTCTTAATTCTGACTAGTTCCATGTAATACATAGGGATCAATGATTAAAAAATGGGAGCATAATCACCTCCATGATTTCCTCAACAAATAGTAAACAAAATATAGATGTCATCCAAAATGGTTTACCTAAGTGTTTGTTCCATAAAAAACATATATATCAATTCTGGCTTTCTTAGCATTGGATATCTCTAGCACTCGGCATTCACTGTTCTTCATACTCTAGCTCTTGGCATTGTCTTGTTTACATAACTTGGCAAAAATTGACTAGGCTAATACAAAAGTGCTCGGTGGCCACTGTTTTACTCGACAATGACTACTACTTGATAAATGTACATTATACATGACTCGGCCTATACATGATGACTCAGTTGCAGTGATGACCGACCAACATTGCCTATAAAATGACTAAGTGTAAGACACTAATAAACAACAAAACTATAGGGATCAACATCATCTTACTTTTCAACTTCTTCTTCCACCTCCTAATCTTCTTCCTCCTCTCCCAGAACTTCAACATTCTAATTTTTTCTCTCCATCTAGTCAGTCACCTTAGAGGTTGAGACCTTGTTTTTTACCTTATTATCCATTTCCTCTTCCACGGGATCATCCTCCATATTTTCCTTTGGCATCAATACTTCCTCATTGTCCTGAGTAGAGGGATTTTGTTCTTCAATTTCCTCTCTAAAATCTCCCTTTCCCTTTCTTTTTTTCTTTTCCCTCGTGATAGTAACAGTCCTTGTCTCTTCCATTTTAGATTTATTCTTCTTCCCTTTAAGCATTTTGGGTATGGCATCAGTAATTTTATCTTTGGCATAATCTTCTATAAGCATTATTAATCCTTCATGTAGCACCGGCTAACTGGGATTTTTCTTGTTCTCCAAAATGCTATTATTCAAAGAACTAAGAAAATAATAGGGGAAAGAAACTTTCTTTTGATACCTGAAATAGTTTACTAGAACAAAGTGAAAGTTGTACACCTTCGTGTAGCACACTTCTAGAGTAAAAAATTCTATCAAAAATTTCAAAACTTTGGCCCAAATAAGTTTAATCCTATCCATTTCAACATAATCCCCAAAGCACTTAACCAGCATTGCTTCTTCTTCCTCATTTTTGGGAAAAAGATTAATAGCTTGAGACCCCATATGTTTATTATTCCTATTAAACTTCATACTATCCAGAGGCCTGCCCGTTATCTCAGAAATAAGATTCAGTGTGAGAGGAAAGGAATTACCTATCAAATTAACCTACCATTAGCCCACCCTACAACAAACTTCTCAGTTATCTCTTTGTCGTGTCCATGTATTTTTTCCAGGTAAGGTGTTATCCCTCCCCGCTTGAGCTTTCTCCAAACACTCTTCTCCTTTTTCTATTTTTCACAATCCAACGACTCCTCCCTTCTCAAACCACCTTCCATGTCTTCTACAATTTCTTGTTTACTCTGGATACAAGCAAGCGAATTTTGAAAATACTTCTGGCTCCTTTGTTTCAATAGGCTTAAAATGATCCACAATCCATGTGCAATAATCCTAGTCATTATTATCGCACACCTTAACTGATAGATCTCTCTCCTTGAAATCTTAAGCATCCTCTTCATTATTACTTTTTTATTAATGACCCCTTCCTTGTGATTAAGTATATCAAACTTGATTAGACTTAAAATCTATTTTTGAAGATTTACTTCCTCTTTCCATTTAATGATTGATTCTTTATGGGCCCCCACATTAGCAAGCCCATTTGCAGGCTTATTACCCTCACGGTAAACATAGGAAATATGAACTTCTTGGAAAGTTCCAAGAATATTTTTAATTTATCTATTATATGTGATATAGTCAAAGAGGCCACATTCATGCCTTTTATGTAGTTTATTATATTTAGAGAATCTCCCTCTAGACGCATCTTTGTACATCCCATCTCCTTAGCCAACATCACAACTTGGAGGGTTGCCTTGGCTTTAGCAACATGATTTTCTTGAATTCCCATAGGTGCAACAACAACTCCCAGACAATTTCCAGCCCAATCTCTAACTAATCCTCCAACCCCTGCCTTACATGGATTGTTCTTGGAAGATCCATCAAAATTTCCTTTATGCCAACCATTCAGTGGAGCTGTCCATATAATATTTTCTCTGGGATTGGGATCTTTGATTATTTGACCCAAGAAGTCCCAATTGAGGATCTCTTTGAATTCCTGAGAATGGTCCAAGAATATAAAATCTTTCAAAAGAGTACTTCTAAATTTTTCCATTAGGCTTCTGCAAACTTGATTAGCAACAATCTTAAAGGGGTTTTTTTTTTTCTCTGAACACTCTATTGTTTCTCTCCTTCCAGACTCTCCAAGTGAAGTGAGGAAGAAACAAATTCCATATAGTTTTGATCTCTTTACCAGGAAAGGGGCAAATCCATTGCTTAACTAAATCTTGAAGATTATGGGGGTTAACCCAGTCCAACTCGATCTTATTGAGTATAGATTCCCAAATATTTCTAGTGTAGGGACAATGCATCATCATGTGATTACTAGATTCAGCTTCAACACAACACAAAAAGCACCTATTAGGCATATTGAAGCCCCTTTTACAAAGGTTGTTCATAGTAAGAATCTTATTTTAAACAAGCAGTCAATAAAAAATATTAATCTTAGGGATGAGCTTATTATTCCAAACCCGAGAGCAAAAAGGTTGTTCTTCCTTAGTAAAAAGAGAGAAGAAGTAGAAGAAATAGTGAATTTACCACTAGCCTCAAGACCCCACACCAAAACATCATGTTCATTATCTCTTATAAACTAGGAATGGAGTTGTATATTCACAATCTTGAGATTTTCATCAATAAGACCTAGATCAACCCATTCTTCATTGTCCCAGTAGTCAGACACCATATCACCTATAGTCCCTTTACAAACCTGAATAGCATTCATCCATTCCTGGTTCTCATTAAGGGGACTATCTTTCAGTCATTTATCATCCCAAAATTTTATCTTCCTACCATCTCCCAACTTCCATTTGACCCCCTTTCTAACCAAATTCTTAGCTTTACTGATGTTGTTCTAGATATAGGATCCCTGAATATCCTCTTGAGATTTTAAAGTGTCTTCTAAAGAGTTTAAAAGGTATTTAATTTTTATAATATAATTCCATTCCTTATTTTCTTCAAAAACCCTCCAGATTTATTTGTCGGCCAATAGTGCCTTATTAATGTTTTTGATACTTCTTATTCCAAGCCCTCCAAATTTCTTTGGCTTACAAACCTTGTCCCACGCAATAAGGCTAAGCCTTTTTTCTCTTCAACACCTGACCAAAAAAATCTTTTTTGGATTTTCTCAATCAGGTTAGTATGCTTTTGAGGGATTTTAAAGAGACTAAGAGCATTAGTATAAGTCATCAAATCCTTCTTCATATTCCTAGCTTCCTTAATCGTAGCTTCCCCCATCATAATATTATCATCCACAAATTGTTCATGATATCATTTCAATCTAGCTGATGAAGGTTGGAGGCCAACTATCTATGCTTCATTCACCAATTTATCAATATATCTCCCAAGGCTCTCTTCCATAATAGCAAAAAGAATGGGAGAAATAAGGTCTCCTTGCCTCAAACCTCTAGAGGGATGAAAGAAGTTTGAGGAACCTCCATTAACAATGACAGAAGATGAAACCAAAGTAACCAAATGCATAATCAATCTAACTGAACAGTCTCGCAATAGGTAATGATAATCATGTCATTGTCTCTCTTAGGAATAATGTATTCATACTAAGGATTACTTTTCACATCATGAAATGCATTTAGATTGTCAACCCAGGGACGTAGACTTGAAATGGGACAACATAGTTTATGCACTAAGTTCCTCATAGAGTCATACTACCTATGTTGTAGGAAGATAAAATACATGAAAGAAACCTATGCTATTGCTACGGGAAAGTAAGCACACTTAACTACTGAATGAAATTACTGCAGAAAGCTTGTAAACTTATCCTAAGCTTGTTTAACAACTCAAAGCGTTCACTATGTCTTTCTCTGCAAGTGTTGCAAGAACATTCACAGTAGTAATGTTGCAGGAGTAAAACAATAACTTCTACTTGAAAGCATGGAAAATGCAGAAAGCAATTCTATTCTATTCTAATCTAATCCACCTCCCAAGTGGGCCCCCTTGGTTGGCTTCTACTAACTACTAACACAAAAGATACTTCAAAATCACTCTTTCATTATATTCTCAGAAACTGATTACATAGTAATTGAACAATACATGAAGAATAGAAAAGAGTAACTCTGTTACGTTGAACACAACATTTGAATATATTTTCTCATTACCTAACTAAACCAATCAAATCCCTTTATATAGAGGGTTGATGCTTATTGAAAGCATGAAAATAAAATCTGACTAAACCTCGCCATAGAATGAGGAAATATAGAAAAGTTGTTTCCTATATTCTCTGGAATGATGGTTCCTTTTCAGTAGCGGCATGATCCTTGGAATTGTGTTGGCTTCCTCTGTCATGGTTGGAATTCCAATGCTCCTTCAATGTGGTCAATCCGCTCTCAAGTTGCTCCTTATTTTCCTGGCAGGTTAGTAGCATTTGGTATATATACAAGTCAACATTTCAATTCCTATCCAAATATTAGAACATAGATTAAAGTAGCTATATGAATTACTACAATTTATATATAATATTTAGCAAAACATGTCATTCTAACTACCCATAATATTTATGGTTCTAACTGTACATATCACAAGTTCACATAGGTATATGTTCATAAATATATTGGAAATGTTTCATCAGAGCATAAAGAGTTTCAACAGAGTATAAAGATTATAACAAAATAGAGACAATAAATTGTCTCATCATCTACCCCCTACTAACATAATGCTTACCCTCAAGCATTATATTTTTTGGTTGTCATCCTGAAATCACTAACAGTTGTCTTCCCTTTCTTCCCACTCTTAAAATTGTAGTAGAATCCTCTTGTTTTGGCTAAGTACTCTACCTGATGATCCTCTTGTAGATGATCCAATCTAGTGGCATTGATATCATATAGCAGCCATAGGAGTGTAGGTGGTTGGAAAGACAAGGGAATCCATAATTCTTTTATGATCTGACGCCCCAACTACATATACTTAGTTGCTCTATTTGTATCTACTTTAAAGTTGATTGGGTTGTGTGGCTCTGCTTTCTTGAAGGCCTATGGTAACGTATTTCACTGGCTCCTTACTCCTTCAAGGGCTATATGAAATGAAAAGTAGGGAAATCCCTGATATTCTCTGTAAACAATGTCTCTCAGTGCAAATACCTTTTCCCTAATTTTTGGCTTCGGCCTTCCATAGGTCAAGTTGAGCCAATCTTGTAAGAGGACATCAAATTTATGTGATTCAACCCTTAAGGGTAAGGGTTCAGACTTATCTAGGTCTCTGTAATTATTTAGATGCCTATCATAGTTTCCCTCATTACGCATCCATGACATCTAAGCTCTTAAATGGATATCACCTATGTAGAGCAAAGGGTTCCATTCTGTTTCATGTGGAATGACAAAGTTATGTAGATAGAGATCACATGTAAATTTTTTTGTAAAGGAGGGAGAGTCTAGTATAATCCATATGATTCTTAGGATAATTTAAATTCACAATCTATACCCTTCATAGTCATCATGATCTGAAACAAGAGGAATTGTTCTTTCAAGAAAATGGCATACACTCTAGGAGGTGGTCTACAGGCTATGACCTGATCAACTAATTTAAGAGCTTTGTCCATCTGTTGCTTCTATTTCTTCATCTATTCCTTAAGATCTTCAATTTCCTCTTCCTTTTCATTTATCTCTTTTTGCATTCTATCTCTTTCTTGTTTCCACCAAGTTTTATGGAAAAAAAACTAATTATATAAATTAAAGAGAATAGATTGTATGGTTGGAGGGCCAAACTCTTGTAGCTGGGTTTTCTGTCTTTTCTTTTCCTTGGAAACTTGTTGAAAATGCCCAGTAAACCATGTTGATTCATAGGGCACAATAAACATATTCAAATAAATAGGGTATTGTGGAGGAGTCACCTGGACATCCTTAACAATGCTTTCTTGTGCCACAATAGGGCTTTGCTCAGATATACCTAGATCATCATGTGGTATGTTACCACAAGGATCTTACAAATTTTGGGATTCTTGCATATTTTTGGGAGATGAAGACACTTCTTTTTTCTTGGGGGAATCATCAAGATTGTACTCAAAAAAAGGCTCTGGAGTAGGTTTTGATATTGGAACGTTTGGGTTTCCAAGGGAAATTGGAGACACTTGTCCTCGTATCTAAAGACTTCTTCACACTGTTGTTTCCACAACCTCTATAGTTTTCTTTTGGGGGGTTCTTTTTGGCCTTTCTGCTACAGGAGCAGATGCTGCAAGAACAGATGCTACAGGATTTGACCTTTTTCTTTTATTTCTTAGTAATGCAGGGTTTTGAATTTCACTTTCAAGGTTAGGGGTTTCTTCTCCAACTTTCCATTTTCCTTCCCTTGTGGAATAAGTAGGGACATTTCTTTCTGGAGCGGACTCAGGAGACCTATTTTCATGAAATAACTCTGGCTCTTTTTCATTTGTAGTTGTTTCTACAACAGGCTCAGAAGATTCTACATCATTTCCTAGGGGTTTCTTAGTAGGGTTAACCTAGGGTTGCAATGTTTTATGTTGAACAAATTCTGTCCATGCTATGGGAGAGACATCCCTAAGGGATTTTTTAACTAGCAGCTTTATTAAGGTAGGGTGGGTAACATAATTTGCATTCCCCTTCTGAGTCTCAACACTTATGCTCAGCATATTGTACAAAAAAATTAGGGACATTAACTTGGAGATTATGCCTTATGCAACTAAGTAGTTAAAAATGATGGGCATGAAAATTTGAAAATCTCCCTTCACATGTTAAGTACTTGATAATATGCATCGCCAATTCATGGAATGGTGGAGGAAGAGACGGTCTTTTGTATCCTTGCTTTGTAATTTCCAAAGGAGGATCAATTGGATGGGAGAATTGAGCTCAAGATGACCTAGCGTCATGCTCATTGGGGTAGTGCTCTCCAATTATTGGAAACCTAGTGACCTCTGCTATTCTTTCTTCGGTGGCGACAACCATTAAACCCCATATGATTTCTTGCCCCTCCTTAAAGGTACTCATAAATTCAGCTGCTACTTTCTCATTAAAATTTGATAATTGAAGAAAATACCCCAACCAACCACATGCATTAAATCTTCGGACTGCTTTGACATCTGCAAGTAAAATGCCATGGTGCACTGGCTCATGCCTCTGTAATTGTCCACCCATTTGTTTTCAATATCCAGCCTCAAATTTTCTGCTCACCAACTTCTCTGTTAATCTTTCAGTCTCTTGTACTCTGCAAATATCTTCTTTCCTTCTTGAAGTTCAAATGCACTTCTTGAAAACACCGGCTTTCCCTTTTAATTCCTCTATCATTTCAGCATGAACAATAATAATGACACTTACAAAGGATAGTATAATCTTAAATGTGAGATACCACATAATTTAAGTATAATTTTTTTTAGTCATATCAACTTCAAAAAATCAAAATTTTGTAGTATGACAAGGGTGTAGGAATAAAGGAAATTAATAAAACAAGGCCCAAGTACAGTTTTGAAGTGACAAGGATGGCTTAGTAATGACATTTGGAACTTATTACACTTCCCCTTCCCCCTACAAAACATTTACAAGTGTCCTCACTTGGCACATTCAGCATGGGATGGGGAACTGGCGTAATGCCTAAATTATACATTTATTGCAGTACTATATATAATTATTGAGATCTATGTGCTAAATGTGAGTAAAAATTAAAGAAGTTATACTTTTGCGTTGATTAATGTATGTGCAAAGAAAAGGTGGTGAGAGTGAAGCAATTATGGCGGTCACATGCATTAGCTGACATGGCATTTATTGAAAATAGAAAAAGGTGTATGGCATGGATTGTGAGTGAAGGGAAGAGAGATAAATGAAATGGTTTGGAGAGAAGAATAAAGAAAAGTGAATGGAGAAATGTACTTCATATAAAATAAAGTTTTATTATGGTCAGTTTTTAAAGGCATGTTATTTTGAAGGTGCAGGAAGAAGGTTTTCACCTTCTGTTGCACGTTGTGTTACTTGTGGCGATGCTGAAGTGTTTGTGTTGAACTTGTACAGGAAGTCCTCCTTGGTTTGGGGCTTGTGATACAGGTGCAACTGGTGTCTGTTGATGAGTAGTTTGAATTGCACTAGATCTAGTGTCGTCAACTGTTCTGCTCCATTGTCAAAGACGTACTCAATTTCATAGGGTCCCAGCCATCTGGTCTGTAATTTTCCTAGAATTTCCTTAAATCTGGAATCATATAATAAATTCCAATCACCCACTTAAAATTGCTTGCTCTTAATATCAGAATCATGCCACCTCTTCCATTGTTCTGGATCAGTTTTGTGTGCTCCAATGCAGATTTGCGCATTTCATCTAAGGAGTTGAGGTGGAGAAGATGCTCTGTTTGTGCTGCAGGAAGATTGATATTTAATTCCAGAGCTATTCGCAATGTCTTGTGCTCGAATTCTATTGGTAACATTGTCACCTTCCCATACACTAATTCAAATGGGGTGAATCCTGTGGTTGTCTTCCAGGTTGTGTGGTAGGCCCAAACTACTTAAGTGAGTCAGCTGCTCCAATCTTGTCGGTGCAACTTAATTGGCTTTGTTAAGATGGCCTCAATTTCTATGTTTGTGACCTCTACCTATCCATTTGCCTACGGATGGTAAGGGTTGGACTTCTGATGCCTGATAATGTATTCCTTCATTAGCTTACTAATTAGATTTGAAGTGAACTATGCTCCTTGGTCAGTTACAAGTTCTCTTGGCACTCCATAACAAGTGAAAATATCTTCATACAAGAATTTTTCTACCTTTTGATCTCTGGCATGCTGCATGGCTTTCACTTCCACCCATTTGGTCAGATAATCTGTGCATACCAGGATGTAAGATTTCCCATTTGAAGGAGGATCTATTGGTCCTATGAAGTCCATGCCCCATTTTTCAAATGGTGATACCACCACTTGTGGGTTGAGGGGCATTTCATCTGATTTGGTTGGACGACCCATCCTATGGCATTTATCACATTTTCTTGTATAGCTGGCTGCATCCTTGTGAAGTGTTGACTAGTAGTAACCTGTTGTTAAGATTTTTTAGAGTTGTTCTCTTTGTTGCAAAGTGGCCTCCACATCGCTCATCATGACAAGCATGGAGTATATCATATGTTTCATCTTCTCTCATACATCTTCTCATGATTTGGTCTGGACCAGTATAAAATAAGTTGTTATCAATCCATGAAAATTGGAAACTTTTCTCTACAAGCATTCTTCTATCCTTTGGAGAGAAATGTGGGAGCATTTTACTGGCTGCAAGATAATTAGCTATGTTAGCATACAATGGATTTTTTACGGCAATATGAAACAGGTGTTCATCAAGGAATGTAGCTTCAACCAAAGTAGTGTCTGCATCAACATTTTGAAGTCTATACAAATAGTCAGCCACTACGTTTTCCTTCCCTGGCTTTTCAATAATGGTTATATCAAATTCCTACAAAAGAAGAAGCCATCTTGCTAACCTACCAGTGATAGTAGGCTTGTTCATTAGATATTTGATTGTTGCATGATTAGTGTGAACAAAGATGGGATAGCCTGTTACATAATGGCAGAATTTGTTTAAGGCATAAACTACAACCAGTAGTTCTTTTTTAGTTACTGTATAGTTTAATTCTGGTCCATAGAGGTTCTTACTGATATAGTAAATGGCATTTTCAAGGTTACTTGGCTTTTGTCCTAACACAGCACCTATTGCATAATCTGAAGTATTTATATGTATGTGGAATTGGAGAGACCAATCAGGTCGTTTAAGGATTGGTGTAGTTGTTAGGAGTGACTTAAGTTGTAGGAAGGACTCATCAAAAGATGATGTCCATATAAACTCAGCCTCTTTGGTAAGCAATGTGTACAAAGGACTAGCTATTTGACTAAAATTCTGGATAAAGTGTCTATAGTAGCTAGCATTGTTGGCAATTTGGCTGAGTTGATTGCATAGATGTTGTTATTGTATGCCCCCTAAAATGGTCGCCTAGACTTTGGGCCCCATTCTTGCAATTTATCAAATCCTTGAATCAATATTTTCAAAAATCAGCATTTTTCAAATATATCAATTTCCTTGATCAAATCCTATTTTATCATTTTTGATTATTTGCCTTGGGCTAACCATTTTATCCTAAAGTCTTTATTTATCAAAAGGAATATTTCCTCCCCTTTTATTAAATAAAAAGCCCCCACCTTTTCCTCTTATCCTAAGTTGCACAAATAAAGCATTATTCTTATTTTATAAAAGGGAAAAAAACACTTTTTGTCTCATATGAACACAAAAGTCAACTCTTATTTTCCCATTGGAGGATATTTATGCACATGGATTTCTCCTCTTTCAAGCTCCACCCTTGATTAAGTCTTTTGCCTCTTAATCTCCATGGTCCATTCCTTTTCATTTCTTATAAAAAGAGAGCTCTCTTCCTCATTTAGGATCCATCTCTTTTATGCTAATCTTATGCTATAGGATTTCTAGGTCATTTGGAGCTCTTTGAAGACATTCTTGCATTCAAGCTTTGAAGACATTGTTGTTGCATTTCATTTAGCTTGCTTCCTTGCTTTCATAGTTGCATAATCATGGCATTCTTAGTATAGACTTTCTTTATGCTATAGATTAATCTCACATAGTTTAATTAGGAGGGATTGTAAGACTTGTACTTTCCTTTCATAGCCTAGTTTGCACTTTCATTTTCATAGACTAGCTTGCATCCTCATTCTTAGCTTACTTACATTGCATTTCCATTTGATTCTTTGGGGATATTGGCACTCTTGCCCTTGTCTTCAATTTTGAAATCTCTCATTGTGTGGTTGACTAGTAAGGTCATAAGTTTATTAGCTCTAGCTGAGAGCAATTTTACAATCTTGCAACTCCATACATAGAGAGCTCTAGGTCTTTATTGAAGGTTTCCCTTTCATGGATTTCCTTTGATGTAATGACTTAGAGAAGTGCACTACTTTTGTGTGTAGAGTCATTATGGCAACATATGATCCACATGAAGATCGCACAAGTCAGAAAGCTAGTATGACAGAGCGCATTGCATATTTGTTTAAGTGTGAGATAATATTTTTACAAGTATACTCGGACATAGTTTTTGTTTGCGACATTGATTGGAGTGATTTTAGTGCTTGCGCACTTGAACATAGACTCTATGGTGACTAATACTGACCTGTCTTAGAGTGAAAGTCATTACAGCATGTACGAAAGAAGTTATGATAGTTTTACCGAAGATAGTGTGAAGCCGACATGATAGTATATGAAGGCAGAATTGGTAAAGAGTTAAGGGATTATTTTGTTGATCAAAATAATGACTTAACAATATAAAAGGATGACATCTTAGATTTTTACTCTTGGTTAAATCTATTGGTATATATGTAATTGTAAAATGTAAGAAGTAAAATAATTGTAATAAGCAAAAAGTATTTTGTAGAAGTATGATGCGAAGTATATGAAGCATATGTAATAGCGATAGTGAAAGATCGGCAAAGAGATATTGATGCAAGTAGTATAAGGTTATGTACCTTGACCTATTTTGTAATTAGTGTATATTGTACATTACTTTTTTGGGCAGTGGGCTCAGCTGGTAATCACATTTTGTACTACCAACTCCTAACAAGGTTGAGGCTTCTAACAAGGCCTATAGTCCCTTAATCAGGACTGATACACTATATATTTGTAATAGACTCCCAAGAGGGTCAACATCCTTAATAGGATACTTTTGATTAGTAGATCTTTGTGGGTACCATCCCCACCAGGGTTTTCCCTTGGCTAGGGTTTCCTGGAGAGCAAATCATGTGTTATGAGTTCTTTAGTTTTATTGTTATGCATGTTGTTTAGCTTCTTATGTTATGCATGTATAAAGATAATTTTTTATATCCATAATTGGGAAAAAGATAAAGTTTGTAGAATACTGATTCACCCCCCCTCTCAGTATTCCCTATTTATAACAATTGGTATCAGAGCTTAGTTACTCGAAAAAGAATCATTCAAGGAAAGCCTAGCAGCTTGAGTAAGATCTCTATGGATATGGATCAACTACAGAAGAATCTTGAAGAAGCTCTTGAATAGATTGATATGCTTATTGATGAAAGAGACGCTTTGAAAAGAAAATATGATGATGCAAAGAACCTCATTGAGAAATTGAAAAACAAATTAGAAGATTTGAGATCTGAAAAATCCAAAGTTCTTATTGAAGATTGTGATGACAATTTTGAAAAAGAAAATGAGATCCTTAAACATGAATTGAAGATAAAAAATTTGAAACTTAGTTTGAAAGATGGAAATGGCAAGAATGAAGCAAATCTGAAATCTGAGAATGAAAGTCTAAAAACTGAAAATGAAGGACTAAAATCTAAACTTGGAAATGTAACATCTAAACTTGAGAAAGTCAATTTGCAGTATGTTGAACTTGAGAAATACAACAAGATTGTGAAAGGCGAACTGACTCAATCCAAGCAACAACTTGAAAGGCTATATTCAACTAGTGAGAAGATTGATACACAAGCATCTTTTCAAAAACCATTCTATGATAAGACTGGTCTTGGATTCAACACTCTTAAAGAAAATAATGAAAGTAAGGAACTAGATCTGAAAGTATCTGAAAGCTCAGATGAGAAGAAGTCTAATGAGATCAACAAATCTGAAGATACACCTAAAGAAGAAGAATCACCGAAGCAAGAAGAATCATCCAAAGGTATACAAAGAGAATTCAAAGGTAGATGTTTTGCTTGTAATACTATTGGTCATATGAAGAGAGATTGCACAGGTAAGCAATTTAAACCTCTTAATGGTTATTGTTATAACTGTCATAGATTTGGACATAGAGCTATTGAATGTAGAAAACCTAAATTTGTTGAGAATAATAATAATAGTAGAATGTTTAGGAATACTAACAATGCAGATAAGAAACCTCTTGAAGATATGAACAGAAGAAATGGAGTAATATGTTATAGATGCAACAAGGTTGGACACATTGCTAGAAATTGTAGATCGTAGATTAATCCACCTGGACCAAGATATGGAAGCAATGGAATTGTTTGTCAGATATGCAACAAAATTGGACATACAACAAGGTTTTGCATAATGAACAATGGAGTTTTTCATCCTAACCCTAACCCTAGAAATCATGAAAGAAGGAATGAAGATGCAAGTAACAGACAAAAAGGTTGTTGTAGCAATATAGATGAAGTGAAGTTTGTTAAAAGAACGGATCAAGGAAACATATTCAACATTGAAGGAAATTAGAAAGGTGAAGTATCAAGTGGTAAGAATGAATCCTTACCTGACCTATCTCAAAGCACTTAATTTATGAAAATTATAGTAGATTAGGAACTTAGATTAGTGTAGAAGTAGATTTATGATGAATTAAGTCTTGTGCAGTTAATGGAAGGTAGTTTATGATATTATAATGCTATGGTTAAGAGTGCAAAGAAAAATATTATGTTTTGCGAGATCGCGAGAAGTTTTAAGTTTTGTAGGATAGCAAAAATAGCTTTTTGGAAAGAAGTGGCAAAAGAATTGATTGTGATGTCAAAACTAAGTGAGATTAAAGTAATAAAAGATTATGATCAGTGTTATTTGATCATCAAAGTGAACACAAGTGTTAAAGAGGTTAAAGAGTAGTGATTGGAAGCTTTTTGCAATGATTTGGTGAAGGATTTGAGCGCCGAATCTACGCAAGCCCTAAAATCATGAATTTGAGGTATTTTACTTGACAGATCTGTGAATTGGTAAAAGGAATTTGAAGTAATCATGGATGTATCTTTAATTCACAATATCAGAGATAAAAATAGACCTAGAATGAAGAGGGAACCAGTTGAACCTCTGGAAGAAGACCCCAAGTTAGCTTTATCATCCATACCAGACAGAGTTTTGCATTTAGAGAATGTAAGAAGTTATCTGAGATGCAAGTTAGAAACCATCAGTGATAGTGATTTTACTAGTGAGTATGAGAAGATTTACAACCAGGACATGTCATTGAAACAAGGATATGATCATTTGAAAGATAATGAGATTGTGAAGTATGCATTGCAGTATGAGTTTGATAATGAAGAATGCACTAAGATAATCCTTAGCATAATTCATAATGGGAAGTTTTGGCTAGAAGATAGAGTAGTAGACATTACAGCTAATTTGATTCATGAAGTCACTAGAATGTCTAAATCTGGAGTTATTCCTTTAAATGAGAAGAACATGAGAAAGATAGTCATTGATAACACTAATTCATCCTATAATGGCAGAGGAATTGTAATTAGTAAGGTCAAACAACCTGATGTTGGATACCTATGCAAGATCCTAACAACCAAGTTTTGTGCAAATTCAAGAGAGGATGACATGGCAGCTAGAATGATACACATAGCTTATTTGATGTGTGTTGACAAAGTCCTAGTTGATATGTGTGAAATTCTGAGAATTCAACTATTTGAGAACTTGGAGAAGATTAAGAAGACAAAGTATGCATAATTTAGATTTTCATCTTTGATCACTTACATGTTTTTTCATATTTTGAGGAGATTTCCTTACACCATAGGAAATGATTGGAATGATGGACTAGATACAATGGAAAGGATTAATGTAGTATATAAAAAGCATGTTATTGACAGTGTTAATGAGAGTGCAGTACTAGTTATTAAGACATTTCAGAATATTGTATCTAGTAGATCAAGGATTCCATAGTCTCTTGTGGAGAAATACAAGAATGAAATATGTTTTATGGTCGACACTGACTTTACATACATTGAAGTAGTTGAACCTAGAATTGAGTTCATAGACCCTCTTGGCTATGAAATATCTGAAATAGAGATAGAAGAATATGTGAACAGGCTACTTAAATGCAAGGTTGACACCCACAATAACAGATTTGGAACTTTTGAAGAAAATTTCAACTCCGCAAAGGCTATACTTGAGGAGAAATAGTCTAAGAAAAGATTTGACAACACTATTAAGAAAATATTGAAGGATACATGATTGACAAAGAGAGAATTCTTTGTGGCAAAGTAGACAGCATAGTAATCAAAGATATTAGATAGAAAGAGATTTTATATGTACCTCCCTTATCATCTAGTGTAGCACTAGTCAAGGTGAAAGCAGAGGAACCTGAGAAGGAACAAGTAGCGAGCAAGCCCACTAGATCTACTTCCTCCACACCGAGCAAGAGAGTGAAAGAAATTGCTACTGGACCTGGTAAGAGGCAGAAAACTTTGGTGCCACTGGTACCTAGGAAAATTGTAGAAATTAAAGATGATGACACTCCTATGAAGAAGAAAGCATGGAAACCTAGAGTTGAGAGAGTGAATGAAGAAATTATAAAAGATGGAGACTTCACTAAAATGAACAAATACTATGACCTTTATGACTATTCTGATAAATTAAATCTTGAAAATGCAGTGGTCAAGCATTTGATTCTGGCTAATAAGAGTTTTGAATCTATTCAGGGAAAGATACCTGATGAATTATTGAAGAAACTTGCTAACAGGAAGATGAGAGCACAAGAAGAAGACAAATTTATCAAAGAGAATCTTGTGAAGAAACTATGTGATGTAAGAGATGATGAACATCTTAAACAAATTTTGAAGCCCCTTAGCACCCATTTAAGGACAAAAATGAGAACCATTCAGATTATGGCAGGACAATATGAACAAGTGAATGTAGAGACTGAACAAGCAATAGTTAAAGTTATGGCAAAAATTGTTGGAGAGACATCAGTTGCAGTAGAGCAAGCAGTAGATGCAGAAAAAGAGGATATTCCCTCTCCACCGGCTATTAACATTGAAGAAGAATCTATGAATGTTGAAGGTACAAGGATCACCTTGGATATTGATGATAATGTATTCAAGAAACTAGAGAACATTGTTGACAATTCGGCTCTTAATGAACCGGATAGAACTGCAGAAGCAGAGCAGACCCAATTTCCTATTAAAGAACCCAAAGTATCAGAAGTACAAGCATTTGTACCCTCTAAAGAAGAAATTAGTCTTACTCCTAAGACTGGAAAGAAGAGGCAAACTGGATCTTTATTTGAGGATTTGGGAAAAGAAGTGGATGATGATGATCAAATGGAATTGATCACATCTGTGAACAAAATCATTGGGAAGAATAAGAAAGTTAAAAGTCTAGAAGGATGTCTGAAGGACATAACTGAAAAGCTACAAAGTATTGTGACCACACAGATTGTAGAAGCAGACCCTATGGACAAGGCAAAGAAAGTGATGAGCACTTTTGATGATGAGTTCACTAACCTAGTTGATATTGCAAAAGTGAAAGCACAGGCAGACTATGAGGCTAAAATATTGTTAAACATCAGTTAGTACATCAACAATGATATCAGTACTCTTGATATCTATATCAAAGATTTGAGGAAACTTTTGGAGACAAGAAAATCTTTGTACATACAGTGTACAAAATTAGAAACTTTGACAGCTGAGGAAGATCAGAAGATAAAATTAAAGGAAGCTAAGATTCTGAATGAAACAAACCTTCTATCTAACCCTAATGTGAAGGTCAATAGTGTTGAAAAGAAATTTAGGAAACTTTTTGATGAAATCAAAATTTTACAAGATGAGAAAGATAGGAAGTTAAGGAGATATACTCTTTTAAGAGAGCATGTTTCTATGAAGTTAAGTGTTATTAAAGAGCAGTTAGAAGATTTTCTTACAGCTAAGACATCTTTTCAAAAATTCAACTTTGAAAACCTCCAAGCTTGTCAAATAGCATCTTATGGACTAAGCGCACTACTCAATGTGGTTGATTCCATTAAGAAGTCATGGGAAAAGGAGATAGAAAACATGAAGATAGATTTTGTAGATTGTGTTGCAAGCCTACTGGCTTTGCAATAAATAGATTAAGGTATAACCTTTTTTATATACAATTTTGTAGTCCTCCCTACCATTATTTTGTCATTGTTGTCAAAGGGGGAGAAATATTTAGCAAAAAATTGATTATATATGATAAGAGTTGATACTCTTAGGGGGAGTATTGTATTATAGATAATATTTTTTGAGGAGTTATAAGGATAGTATATATATGTTATACTATGGCCACAATTTTGTCAATTTTAAGATTTTGGAGTTGCACACTTAGCCAATTTTCTCATATGTTGCCACCAATGACAAAGGGGGAGATTGCTGGAAATTTGGCTAAGTTGATTGCATAGATGTTGTCATTATGGAAACATATGATCCACGTGAAGATCGCACAAGTCATAAATCTAGTATGATAGAGCACATTGCATATTTGTCTAAGTGTGAGACAATATTTTTACCAGTATACCCAGACACAGTTTTTGTTTGCGACATTGACTGGAGTGATTTCAGTGCTTGTGCACTTGAACATAGACTCTATGGTGACTAATGATGACCTATCTCAGAGTGAAATTCAGTACGGCATGTACGCAAGAAGTTATGATAGTTTTACCGAAGACAGTGTGAAGCCAACAGGACAATATATGAAGGCAAAATTGGTAAAGAGTTAAGGGATTATTTTGTTTATCAAAACAATGACTTAAAAATATAAAGGGATGACATCTTAGATGTTTACTCTTGGTTAAAGCTATTGGTATATATTTAATTGTAAAATTTAAGAAGTAAAATCATTATAATAAGCAGAAAGTATTTTGTAGAAGTATGATGCGAAGTATATGAAGCATATGTAATAGTGATAGTGAAAGATCAGCGAAGAGATATTGATGCAAGTAGTATAAGGTTATGTACCTTGACCTATTTTTTAATTA
Organism: Chamaecyparis obtusa; assembly: GCA_027943335.1. Lineage (NCBI taxonomy): Eukaryota > Viridiplantae > Streptophyta > Pinopsida > Cupressales > Cupressaceae > Chamaecyparis > Chamaecyparis obtusa. The sequence continues at coordinate 729,983 of BSBK01004962.1, read as the reverse complement.
GTGTATATTGTACATTACTTTTTTGGGTAGTGGGCTCAGCTGGTAATCATATTTTGTACTACCAACTCCTAACAGGGTTGAGGCTTCTAACAAGGCCTATAGTCCCTTAATCAGGACTGATACATGATATGTTTGTAATAGACTCCTAACAGGGTCAACATCCTTAATAGGATACTTTTGATTAGTGGATCTTTGTGGGTACCATCCCCACTGGGGTTTTCCCTTGGCCAGGGTTTCCTTGAGAACAAATCATGTGTTATGAGTTCTTTAGTTTTATTGCTATGCATGTTTTTTAGCTTCTTATGTTATGCATGTATAAAGATAATCTATTATATCCATAATTGGGCAAAAGATAAAGTTTGTGGAATACTGATTCACCCCCCCCCTCCCTCATATTATTCCCTATTTCTAACAAGCATGTCCTAAGAAAGATCTTACATCTTTTTGCTTGGTAGGTGTTGGTAATGTGAGAATTACCTCAATTTTGGCTGGGTCTACTTGGATTCTTGTTGCTGAAATGAAATGTCCAAGTACAATGCCTTCTTGCATCAGCATAAAACATTTCTCACTGTTGAGTTAGAGATTATGTTCCTTGCATATGATTATCACCTTTTCAAGATTTTGGAGAGCTTCTTCAAAGGTCACCCCAAATGTTCTAAATTCATCCATCTATATCTCCATGCAATCATGTGAAATGTCAGCAAAAATACTAATTATAGCTCTTTTAAATGTTACTAGAGCATTACACAACCCAAATGTTAGGACATAATATGTGTAAGTCCCCCATGGACATGTGAATGTAGTCTTTTCCTGGTCCTCTGGAGCAATACTAATCTGATTGTATCCACTATATCCATCAATAAAGGAAAAATAATTTTTACCGACTAAAGTATCAAGTACTTGATCAATAAAAGGTAATGGGAAATGATCTTTCTTGGTAGCTTTGTTTAATTCCCTGTAATCTACATAGATTCTCCATTTACCCCCCTTTTTGGGCACTATAACCAAAGGTGATACCCATTTACTATCAGATATAGGATATATAAAGCCAACATCTAGCAACTTTTGTAACTCAGTTTTGACCATCTCTCTTAATGTTGGGTTAATTCTCCTCTAAGGTTGACGGAGTAGTAGACTTCCTTCATTGATATAAATCCTATGAGTACAAAGTGTGGGGCTTAGTCCCTTCATATCCCTGTAGTCCCATACAAAGGCTTTTTCATGTGTTTGTAGGAGCTTAGTTAATTGCTCCAACTATTGTGAAGGCAACTTATTATTTACATGAAGGTTATGACCCTTGGAAAGCTCAACAATAGTTGTAAGGTCAAGCATGGATGCTTTAGATATAGGACTTGTGACTACTTCACAGGGTAATAACTAATGAATAATATTAGGTTCTATAGGCAAAGCACAATCCTCAACATGGTCCTCATATGTAGTTAACTCCAACACAGAGCTCTCAGATACATCTTTAATCACAACACAGTCATTATTAAGAATACTCTGAATTAATGCATCTTCCTCTTGCAACTTTAGAAAGGACTGCCTATGTAACATCATGAGTTGGACCACAAAGTTCATCTCTTCTTCTCCATCTCCTAAATCTGGCCATATAGGGATTCTTAAATCTAGTTGGGGTTGAGCTGGAGGATATAATGATAGTTTTTTAGTTGCTTGCCCATCTGAAATTGTCATGTTCCCTAATCTACAACTAATTTTTGCATTAGTTGTTGCTAACCATGGACGTCCTAGGATAACAAGGTAACCAACAAGATTGATCTTTGGTGATAGAATCATGAAATCAATAGGATATTCCTAGGAATATAGGGCAATTATTATGTCTTCTATCATCCCATCAGGGGTGATAGTAGAACTATTTTCCAGCTGCAGGATTGTTGGGGTAGCTCACAATCCTTCTATACTTAGTTTATTCATAGTATCCTTAGTCATAACATTAATGGTAGAACCTAAGTCTATTAAAGCATTTTTGATAGACTAGCCATTAATGATGATATTAATAACTAGACTCCCTGGATCAAAATATTTAGGAATTACAAGTTTTCCCAACATGATATCAGCTAGTTGTCCTATAACAGGAATTGTTTTGGGATCCATTTTCTTTCATCCAGGCTTTCCCAGACAAGCTCCCTTGATTGCTTTTCCATAAAAAGAAACATCTTTAATGGCTTGAAATAGAGGAATCTAGACATGCATGTTCTTTAGTTGGTCAAGGATATCAAACGGTTGATCCTCTTTTGGTATAGGTTTGTCCAAGTTGAGCCTTTGAGGAAAAGGAGGTTCAACTAATGTTCGAACATTAGTTGAATTGGATACATTAGCTGGGGCAATTGTATTTGGTGAAGCATTCTCTAGAAGTGGTACTAATGCTGCAAGAAGGTCTGGCACTTCAGTAATAAGAGGTGGTTCAGGTGTAGGCAAGGTAGTACCTGATCTTAAGTGTATATCAGCTATGTTGAGTGAATAGGCAGGGTACTGCTGAGCATCAGTAGCATACATTTGCTATTGTTGTTAACTATTGGGATTCGGTTGTGGCTGAGCAGGTAGCTGTGTCTACTTTTGAGGACCAAAATTTGTAGGTGGTGGCATAATTGTAGGTGTATTCATTGGAGGTGGAAAAGATGGATATCTAGGATTCAGATTAGGCCATTGTTGAGGTCCTCTCGACTAGTTAGTGGGCTACCAATTTCCTTGTGGCAATTTCCATTGGTTTGGACATTGTGGCCACTAGGTTTATTATGGATTAAACCATTAATTCTATTAATTATTGGGCCGAGCACCATTCCAAGTAGGTTGGGTATACTGAGGAGGACTTTGGACATTTTGATTTTTCCTTTGACTATTATAAGGATTTGAAATTTGTTGTGGGTCTTGAGGTATACCTTGTCTCGTGGCCCATGGTCAACACTGAGAAACAAAGAATACTTGCTTGTCCTCTCCTTCTATCTTTAAGTAATTAGTTGGAAGGTGTTGATTCTCTCGGTTTGCAACCAGCTTGCAATGGCAATCCTTCTTTTGCTTGCGGCAATGGTGATAGTATTCAATGATTTGCACCTTCGCATCTGCATGCTTCTTCCTGGAAGTCATTATGTCTAGGTGTGTAGCGACATCATTAATGATGTCTTTCTTGGAGTTTGATAGTAGGTTTGAGATTTATATCTTGGAAATGTCAGAGCCACTTCCTTTTGCAAGTGTTAGATAGAATCCTCTGCCCTTCTTTAATGCTACTCTAGAATAATTCAAAAAAATCTTCTTGAGATCATCCCAAGAAGACTGAGATATATCTCCTCCAGCCATCATGTCCAATGCTTCCAAGTAGTTATCATTCACTCCTCTTAAAAAGATTAACTTTTTTGAATCCTCCTGTAGTGCATGTTGGGGATTCTTCTTTAGATTGTATAAGAAGTGTGATATGTAGTCCTCCAGAGTCTCATCTTCCTTCTGTGACATTCTAAAGATGTCATCTCCTTTTAAATCACCTCCTTTACAGTATTCCTTATATTTTTCTATAAATAAATCTCTCATCCCATCCCAATCAGTTATTGCATTTTCTCCTAAGCCCATAAACCATCTTAGAGTTGACTCCTTCAATGTTGCTGGAAATAACTTAAGTTTATGACTATTAGTGTTATAGTCAAAACTTTGACACAGAATGTCAAAGTCAAACAAAAAAGTGTCAAGGTCCTATGTAATTAGGTCATAGAAATTTGGAAGAGCTAAATTAGGTATGCTCTTGAGGTTAGGATTGTTGATAAGACTTGGAATAGGAAATGGAAATGTAGGAGCTTCCATTACTGGAGGTGTTGGATAATGAAACTGAGGCTAATAACTATTATTAACCAGAAGGTTCTGGTCAACAGGTGGTCCTGGATTGGAATTATTAAGGAAAATGGCTAATATCTCTGCAAAAGGGCAAAGGTCAAATGGATCAAGAGGATCTCCTTCTGTTGAAGATGATCCAGCAAACTCAGGACTTGCGTCAAGAAATGGTAACTCAAGTTTTTCAAATTCTTCTTTCAGTTTAATAGATTCTTTTGGGAGAAATCTGCCATGAACATCTCGCCTTTTTTGATGCATGCAAGTGAGTTGATGAACTTGTGAAGCAAGCTCACAACTACTCTCTATTGACTAAGAACAAGAAACTAAATCTTTAAAAATAAATGACTCATTATGGTTCTTAGTTTGACACCATCCCCAGAAACAATGCCAAAAATGAATAGTCTCACAATAGGTAATGATAAGCATGCCATTGTCTCTCTTAGGAATAATCTATTCATACTAAGGATTACTTTTCCCATCATGAAATGAATTTAGATTGTCAACCTAGGGACGTAGACTTGAAATGGGATAGCATAGTTTGTGCACTAAGTTCCTCAAAGAGTCATAATACCTATGCTGCAGGAAGATAAAATGCATGAAATAAACCTATGCTGTTACTGAAGGAAAGTAAGCACACTTAACTACTTAATGAATTTACTATAGAAAGCTTGTAAACTTATCCTAAGCTTGTTTAACAACTCAAAGCATTCACTATGTCTTTCTCTGCAAGTGTTGCCGGAACATTCACAGTAGTAATGTTGCAGGAGTAAAACAATAACTTCTACTTGAAAGCATAAAAAATGTAGAAAGTAATTCTACTCTATCCTAATATAATCCATCTCCCAAGTGGGCCCCCTTGGTTGGCTTCTGCTAACTACTAACACAAAAGATACTTCAAAATCACTCTTTCATTATATTCTTAGAAACTGATTACATGGTAATTGAACAATACATGAAGAACAAAAAAGAGTAACTCTGTTACACTGAACACAACATTTGAATATATTTTCTCATTACCTAACTAAACCAATCAAATCCATTTATATAGAGGGTTAACGCTTATTGAAATCATGAAAATAAAGTCTAACTAAACCTCGTCATAGAAGGATGAAATATAACAACCATGACATATTACAATAAAGTGTGGATAACAAAATAACAACACTAAGGAAATATAGCAAAGTTATTTCCTATATTCTCAAGAATGATGGCTCCTTTTTAGTAGTGACATGATCCTCAGAATCGTGTTGGCTTCCTTTGTCATGGATGGAATTCCAACGCTCCTTCAATGCGGTTGATCCACTCTCAAGCTGCTCCTTGTTTTCCTGGCAGGTTAGTAGCATTTGGTATATATACAAGTCAACATTTCAATTCCTACCCAAATATTAGAATACATATTAAAGTAGCTATATGAAGTACTACAATTTATATATAATATTCAGCCAAACATGTCATTCTAACTACCCATAATCTTTGTGGTTCTAACTGTACTTATCACAAGTTCACATAGGTATAGGTTCATAAATGTATTGGAAATGTTTCATCAGATCATAAAGAGTTTCAACAGAGTATAAAGATTATAACAAAATAGAGACAATAAATTGTCTCATCACTGACCACCCCTTTATGAAATCCAAAAGACAAAAGAATCTTAGTCAAGTAAGACCAATCAACTCTGTCATAGGCTTTCGACAAATCCAACTTCATAAAGAAGCCTTGTTTTTTAGAAGCATCTAAACAGTGGATATTCTCATGGACAACAATAATGGAATCCAAAATCTATCTTCCTGGAACAAAGCCATTATGTTGAGGAGAAATTAAAACATGCAAAAATTTCAAAATTCTAGAGGTTAGCACCTTGGATAAAATCTTATACAAAGAGTTGCAATGGCTTATAGGCCTAAATCCATCAACTGTGTTAGCTCCCGATTTCTTAGGAATAAGAGCTATAAAGGTGGAATTGAGTTCCCTTAAGATAGTTTTTGTACCAAAAAACTCCTTGACAGTTGAATAAACATCTTTACCAGTAATACTCTAGAATTTCTGAAAAAAGAACATCTGAAATCCATTTGGTCCTGGAGATTTATCTCCTTCAAATGAAAAAACCATATTTTTTATCTACTAATCAGAAGCAATAGCTTTAAGACTATCGTTAACAGTCTTATCCAAAATAGAAGGGATGGATTCCAACTTGTTCTAATCATCCAAATTTAGATTTTTTTCCTTAGATAAGATTGTAGAAAAATACCCTAGCGTTTCTTCTCTAATTTCCTCCTCTTTAGAAATAGTCCCTCTAGGAGAAGATAAATATTGGATCTCATTGAAAGCCTTATGCTTAAGAGTAGTTAAATGGAAGAATCTAGTATTTTTGTCTCCTGATTTTAGCCATAAAGATCTAGATCTCTACCTCCAAAAGGTCTCCTCTTTGGAAATTATATTGTGATAATCCACAAGAAGTTGATTCTCTTGGACTTTCAGAGCATCGGTCAAACCGTCTCTTTGGATTTCATCCTGAATATCTTTTAGATCAGTTTGAATTTTACTCTTAGCTTGGAAAATGTCCCCAAAAACATCCTTATTCCATTGTATCACTTTTGATTTGCCACTTTGAACATAGCTATACCATCCACTTTAAGGTTCCACCATTCCCTAATTTTATTCTCTAGATCCAGGTGAGCTAACCACATCTTTTCAAATCTGAAAGGGGCATTTCTTTTTCCATTAAAAGGACTAGATGAAAAATATATAGGGAAGTGGTCCAAGCCAATTCTTGAAAAAGAAGATAGAGAGCAAGAAAACTAAGTAAACTAGTCCAGAGAAATGAGAACCCTATAAAGCTTGAATTGGATAAGGTCAACTCCAGTTCTGTGATTGGTCCAAGTATAATTTATACCTTCCAGCTCAACATCCAGCAAACCTTCATTGCTAAAAAAATCCATCGAGTCAACCCTTCTATCCACTTGAGGAGTATTCCGTCCAACCTTATCTTTCTCATTCATGGGATTATTAAAGTCCCCCATAATCATCCATTGATTATGAGGTAAAGAATACCTGAATTCATGTAATTTCTTCCACAACTTTAGTCTTCATGTCTTAGTATTTGGAGCATAGATATTAATAAGGATCCAAGAAAAATTATCCTTAAGACTACAAACTTTGACAGCTAAAATTTTTTTAACTTCTTGCAGAAGCTGACATTTAAAGCTAAATTGGTTCCAAAAAATAGCCATTCCTCCCGAGGCTCCTTCAGAGCTACATCCAAGGCTTCCCCCATTTTTAATCAGATTGATCTTTTCAACTTTTTCTTTCATCATTTTAGTTTCTAGAGTAAGAAAAAAATTTCTTTCATCAATATTTGATGAAGTTACCTATTATGTTTTCTTAAGATTAACTTACAAGTGTTATTTCTATATTTAGGTAATGTTGTCTCATAACATATGATTACAAAACTTGTCATGATTTGTTAAAACCATGATGGTCCTTATTTTTATCATACAATAATTTTTCTAATTTTATATTTTTATAAAATGAATTAAAACCATAATATATTGAATAAGTGAGGTGGTATTATATTTTTGTAATTAAAAAGACAAGAAGAGATCCCAATGAGGCCTTCCCCGTGGGTGGAAGGTCATCCTATTCATTAGCATTTATTACACCATTAATCCCCTCCTTTTATAGGTCATATATGCCTGGAGATGGGCAAATCTCTCAAAATTTGTAGAAATAATTGATGGTGGAGACTATGGCTAGGTCTTTCAAGGACACATTGGAGGATAACCATTCAAACCCATCGACGAGAGAAAGTGGAGGTAACTATAATCATGAAGATAGATGAAAAAAAGTTTATTGATCTGTTGGATGAGGGGCAGTTATAATACTAAAAAAGGAGGTAGCGTATGTGTACGCTACTACTTAGACTCAAATAGAGAGTACATCATTTGATCAATCCCTTAAAAAACTCAAGAAGTAGCTACATGAAATGATGGAAAATGCAAGACTAGACAGGGATATACCAATTTAGGCCATTCTAATTGTAGTCCTTCCTCAACAACCTATAGTTGTTGTTCCAGTGCACCCATACAGTAACTATGATCAGAATGACAATTTATTAAAGTGAAATGAAAGATCCAATGGCTAGACAACATGGGTAGACCACAAGGATAATGAACTTTGATCAATGCTTATATTGCCTTTTTGTATCTTTCTATAAATGTATATATTCTCTCAGCTATTGTATTAAGCTTTCGTAAACTATCCTCATTCTCAAGAGCATATTTTTGTGATGGTGAAAAATCATATCTGATGTAAATGATGATTCTTTTATTATAATCAATAGAAAAAATACTCGATTACATCAAATCTAGAACCTCAATTCTTACAAAGGGACTTAAATGCTAGGATCACATGTATATGCAAGCTAGCTTAAAACTCTAATTTGTGCATACCATAAGATTTTATGATCACTTATAGAATAAAGCCACAACTAGATACGTTGACACTAGTACCTTTAAACCCATATTTAAGCCTCTTGACTATGTTTTCTAGCACCAACTAATTCCATGTTTTTGTATTTTGAAACCATGGCTTCCTTGGAATCATGGAACTATATTCCATTGCATGTGACACCTCTTCTAACATTATAAAATCAGCGTATTCCTTAAATGATAATATTTACAAGGATCCTATTTGATAGTAAGAAAGACTTCTAGCATTTTTTTAGTTAATAAAAGTGTGAGATGGGTAGGGATTGAAATCTTATGTTGACAATTGTGTTTTTATGAATGATAAAAAAAATAAAAAATTACTTATTTAAGGTAGGTTTAACATTAATAGAAGCTTATAATTTTATTTAGATTTTAGCTAAAATCCATATTATTGTCAATATTTCCTTGAAATGTATATTTAGATAGTTGTACCGAGTCTCTTAGATATCCTTCTCAAGTTTGGAAAATTTATCTTGTATACTATAAGTGAATCATAGAACCGAGAAGGGTTTAAGGATACCTTGAATAGGATATTATGGTCTAATCCTTCCTAATTTAATGTGTATATTTACTCTCATTACTAAATAATAAGATTAGATATTATTGTTATTGTGTTAGATATATTTTTTAAACTCAATAGGAAATATTTGCATTATATGTTGTAGCTTTCATTAGATGGGATTTATACCAAGTTAGATCTAGGAATCAATATTTTCAATATTTTAAGAATTATGATATTGTTTATGTAGAGGTTTATTGCATCAAAATTAGGAAATGATGCTTAGATTGTTGTAAGAAAATGGCGTTAAATGTTAGTCACTGGTGTTGTCATTGATGTGAACCCTCTACCTACTAGAAACTAGAAACTTGTTGATATGTGTGATGGTGCTAACCTTTTGTGTCAACCCTCTACTTATTGTGATGTTGCAGTTGTGAGAATATGAGATGCAATGGTATCATTAATGATTTTGATGTCATCCCTCTACTAATATTGTCATGAAATTTTGGAGAACTTGTAAAGGGAAGGACATATACCATACCCAACAATGTTAGGTGACCTAAAATGTAAAAGTGCAACATCCAACAAATTTATTCTTTCACACATGGATTTCTTTAAATTTCCAAATGTCTTCATATATTCTCCCTCTTTTGGCCTCTGATCACTTTGCAATCACCCTCACTTTTTCTAATCACCCTCACTTTTTCTAAAAATAAGCGTCAAGAAGTGTGAAAACTGATTTTCAAATTTGAAAAGATGTGGTTTAGGCATCCACACTTTCTTCCTCTAATTAGACAATGGTGGATTTATGCACCTTTTATTTGAGGTACTAGTTTGTTCCAGTTTCACAAGAAATTGAGATATATCAAATCCAAGATCATTGTATGGAATTCCCAAGTTTTCAAAAACATATTTACTCAAAAGAAGGAAGTGGAAACATAATTGCAGAAAATTCAGGATCATATCATTCAACATGGTTTAAATGCTCAAACTTATGAGAAGTAGAAGGAGCTGTAAGGTACTTGTGAAGAACTTGGAAAATGAGAAGAGGTGTATTGGTAGCAAAAATCTTGGGAATTATGTCTTTGGGATGGAGATAGAAGCACATTAGCTAAGATCAAGAGTTCTTCCAATATGATCTAAAAATGGAGAATGAAACATAGCACAGAACTAATTTGGGAGCAGCCTCGCCCTTGCAATTGGAAGAATAAAGTTCAGAGAATGGTTTTCAATTTTGAATGCTTTTTCATGGTTTGTGTTACATACTATCTGCATCTTTGGATCTTTAGGCCCTTTAAATTCACAAATTTTGGTAGCATAGTGATCTCTTCCTGGGATTTTTTGGATGCAAGTTTTTCATGATACAAATCTCATGCATCTTGGTGAATTACTCTCGCTTTCCAAATTGCGATTGTCCAAGGTTTGTCAAGGTTTGGTTATGACTGTGGAGTGCATATGTTCTCATTCTCTTCCATTGTAAATTTTACGAAGATTTAAAATTGAGTATTACTTGGTTGTGTATTTAATACATGTATCAAAGATTTAAAAATCTTCTATTCAACGACCATTCTCCTTAACAAGGATATGTCAATGTGAAAGGATTATTTCCTCTTAATGCATATTAGTCACAAAAAAAAATGGATTGGTTGATCTTAATGGCACATCTATGATCAAAATATATCTTCATTTTGTGGATCAATAATCTAACCTCTAGATTAGTAAATTCCAATTCCATTGATCAATTCTCTAATACATTCAAAAGAAGAATAAAGTCAATTTTCATTTTGTTTTTAATGCTATCCTTGTGAGAATAGAGGTCAATTTTAATAACTATCTCCAAACTTTCATGGCTTATGAGGATGAAAGATACTTGACTCTTTTATCTTTTTCAAGCTTGACCAAAGGCTCTACTCCAACAATTTTGTAAACTTAAATAATTACCCATTTCCTTTATCTTATTTCTTCTTTAAAATTAAATAGGAATCATACTAATGAGAAAGTTATAAATATGATGAGATGAGTAAGACATCAAACGATTCATTGAAATGATATTTACATTCTTTTTGTTTTGTTTTATTTTATTATGAACCAAATTTAACCTTTTGTTAATGTTAATGTTAATTTAACTATTTCCTTGTACCTATGTTCCTTACTCTTAAATATGCTCTCCATTTCACTATAAATTAGTTTAGAAGAATGTTGTGTGAAAAAGGAAAGACATTAGTCCAAATCAACTAAATAAATAAAAAATTAAAATTACTCTCAATTTAATTGAGCTGCCAAATGGATCAAGGTAAATAAGATTAATGAATTTTTAGCCTTTGTGAAGTCGGTGAAGATTCCCTTGTTGTTTTTTAATCTATTTATACAATTAAATCTACAAAGAAGAAGGAATGTTTGGGAAAGTTAGTTAGATATGTATCGATTAAATCTCCCAAGAAGAAGGAATGTGTGGGGTGACTGGTCCAAAAAAATGATGATTCCACTCATAATCATCGCATATTTCTCAATTAAATCTCGAAAGGATGCGAAGGAAGGAATGGAATGTGCTCATCTCTTCTAGACTGGTAGACAAAATTAACAAATTTCTTAATTAAATCTGTGAATTAGAATGTTTGGAACAATAATGTGTCCAAACAAAGGCAGATCATGGATTTCTAATGGTGGTCTTTGTTGCGAGTTACAATGAAGTTTGTGTTGCATGCCCTTCTTTTTTGCATAAGCTAACTAAGGACAATCTACCTTTGTTTCCTCTGTAATTTCAGTCATTACGATTATTTATTCATTATAAATCTAAGTTTTGTAATCAAATCAATTAAGGAAAATGTAATTAATAGAATTCTTATTTTTTTGCAACTCTAATTTCTTTTGTATTTTTTATTTTTGCAAGCATTATTTTTTATTCATTTCCTAGCTAGATCTTTATGCGGCTACAAATGCAAAAATTCTACATGGTATTAGAGTGTAGGAGCCAGGAAAGAGATTTTTTTTTTGTAGGTACAGCATGATATCAGAACTTGAACGAATGAAGTTTTCCTAACCTTTTCTCTTCTTGTACCATACAAATATTTCAACTTCAAGTTACAGATTCTTAAGCCCACAAGTAGAGGCTTGTATCAAATAATCATGGCAGTAGAGGTTGAATTGAATTCTGCATCACAGACTAAACAAGGTCATGCTTTCTTCACATGGGCCTTGCCTTCATTTTCTCTTTAGTGGCACCATGTTAGTGGACCTATCATGCCTCTCTTTTATGGAGGGGTTTCTATTGTTCGTGTTAATGCTTCCTTGGTTACATAGTTGATCAGTTTTATCGATAATTAGCACCTATATTTTCAAATAGCATTTTATTCTTACATAGTTGAGTAGTGTCATTTGGGGTCACTCATACAAAATCATGTGTCATCTACATCCTTGACTGATAGATGTTTTGCCTTTGTTTTATATCTATCCATTGTTTGGGAGGCCTATGCAGATTATTGTCTTTTGTATCTTCGATTGATAGATGTATTGCCTTTGTTTTCCATCTGCTCATTGTTTGAGTAGTGTCTTTGGGGGAACTCATTTAGATTGATCTCGATCTTCATCTAGGTTTCAAAGAAGTCTCTTCATTCAACACTGTGGTGGTTATCATTTGACAGATGCCCACAATTTTTGTGTCACAAAAGATTTTCTTTTTGCATTTCTATTATTGTAGATTTTGAGGGGGGGTTTTATGCCCATTGGGTTTTCCCTCTGTCCTCTTTTTGTCTCCTTACTTAGACTTAAGGGGGGGTGTTAGCGCATGTAACTAATAGTACTAGCAGTGATGATATGTAGTTCTCTCTCCCTAAAAAATTTTTTCTCCATTAATAATGGATTTCTAATAGCGGCCTTTGCTATGAGTTATGGTGAAGTTTGTGTTGCATGATCTTCTTTTTTGTATAGGCTAACTAAGGACTTCGAGTTGACTCTTCATGCCTCTTGAGATCTACCTTCATTTCCTATGTAATTTCAGTCATTACAGTTATGTATTAATTGTAAATCTAAGTTTTATAATCAAATCAATTGAGCACAATGTGCAACACTATTCTCTTTTGTATTTTTAATTTCTACAAGCATTGTTTCTCTTCATTTCCTATCTAGATCTTTATGCAGCTACAATTGCAAAAATTCTACAAATAAAATAGAAAAGGTGATGAAATTATTTTGTGTGGTGGTAATAATAACAATGGCAGGTATGGAAGTAGCTCATAATCGCTCATAATTATAAATTTCTCAATATAATCTTCAAAATAGTTTTCCAAATAGACAATGACTCCACTATAAATTAGATTGGATTGGAATCTGTTCACAACATAAAAGAAAATTGGAAAGGAAATGAATTTTTTTCTTGCATGGTGTTAATTATAGTAACACTAATTTATTTTGTGGGCATGGCAGGTATGGCAGTAGTTGATCCCTACGGTAAAAATCATCTTTGTCAGATAGATGATGATTGTTATGAAATATGCTACAACATCATAGCGTGTGGTGAGGGAATTGGATATTGTTGTATAGGTAAAACTGATCCCTGTGATGATGATCTCTGTAGGAGTGATGATGATTGTGGCAATGATTATTACCTTGATGATACATGCTTAGACATTAGATTGTGTGGTGGAGTGGGATATTGCTCGTAATCTCTTTATTTGTTGCAATGGGACTTTACTCACTTGAACTTAATTCTCAGTATAAATAATCTATTATGCTTTGGATATATGCAAAGATTATTATTGTAATTTAATTAAAATATTAAAAAAATGATGTGTTTGGTTGCAATGATGTTGTAGAATTGGCGTAGTACAATAAAGATACGTATTGTTAAACTATAGAATCTTTGTGTAATACAAGTCACTTATATTTAATTGTCTATTATTGCATAAATTATTCAAGTTAGAAGGAAATCAAAATTTGATAGTTATCAATGTATGGCATCTTATAGCTTTTATTGGGAGCATGTACGAAACGTATCCAAGTAAACCTTAGGCTCTACTTAATTATAGAGTCATTGTATCTAGAAGGGAGATGGTCGCTTTATTGCATGTAGTATGTTATTTTCTTAGAATGAGCATAGATAAAAGGAGGTGATTATGCTTTATTTTGTAGTATCTCATTTTCTTAAATTGATTATATATAATAAGGAGATGGTCACTTCATTCAATGTAGTATACTATTTTATTAGAATGGGCATAGATGAAAGAGAGATGATTAACTTTTACTATGTAGTATCTTATTTTCTTACAATAATTAAATATATAAAAGGGAGATGGTTATCTTTTTTTTATAGCATCTTATTTTCTTATACCGATCATAGATAAAAGGAGGGTGTTATCTTTTATTGTGTACTATATTGGTTCCTTAGAATGGTAATAGATAAAAGAGAGACATTCACTTTAGGCTCTATAGACTCAACCACAACTATACTAACAAAATTGATGAGACTTTTATCCAAGTAGATGATGAAATCTAGATTCTCATAAAACTAAAGAAGTGACCATGAGAGGTAAATTAGAGAAATTAACTATTAATGAGTAAATTAATTGTAGCTCTTATAGTAATGTGCTCTTGTCCATAATTGGTTTATATGGGAATCTACAAGTGATTTTTCTCACATTCTTCTAACTTATTATTTATTAACATATGTGGAATGGCTCTATATGTGATCTTTACAAGCATGGTAATGTCACCATTTGAGGGTTGTTCTCTTAAATAAATAGCATAAATATGTATGTAAAAGGCTAAAAGCACAATAAGTTTTCACCCTTTTACAAAGGAAAAGGCTAACAACACCAAAACTAAAAAACTTCAAGGACATAAAAGTCACACTTCTGTTTAGAATTTGAAGATGATGTAAATTGATGAAACATGTGAAATAGGATGAATTTTATGCCTATAATTTTTAAAATTTAATTTCAATAAAAATTAATATGTTTTTTTATTTTTTAGGTCTATTTTTCATTTTCTAAAAAATACTGCAAATCGGGGAGTTTACTTCTCGTCAAATCATTATAAGTAAAACATTGTTTTTTCCCCAATTTCAGAATATGTTTTAGATGACATGTATTAGTGCAGGAAAAAAGAAAGAAGTGTTTTCGATCTATAGTTTGCCTATTACAAGTATTCAAAGTCGAACTTACCTGAAATCAATAGTTTTTGTCTACTGTCACTTTTCCCATATCAAAACTATACCAAAAATCAAATAAATTATATATTTTTGAAGAAGACTCTCTTCTCTAGTGTCGTATATAAATTTAAATTTTTTTTGAATCGATTTAGCATTTTTCTATATTTTTTGAATCAACTTCTCAAAGCTTAATATACCTACATGTAATTTTTAGCAAATTTATTTTACATTTTGTAGTTGAAACAATATCAAATTTATATGTCCAGAATCATAGTTCTGAGATCTAGGAAAGGGTAATTTTAGTTTTTTGACATTTTCTATTTTCAGTAGAGAAAGGAACAACACAAGTGCAAATTTATGCATTTTTGAAGGTTTGGCTACCAACATGGCATGCCACCTAGGCTAACTCGATCAAGTCCTATTGGGTCGAGTACCCCTAGGGGTCGCCCCCGTCGCGAGCAGTCACGAGGGTGACCCACCCTTTCAAATAGAAGGGTATATATATAAGTTTTTTTAAATATATATATATACATATATATATATATATACATACATATAGATATATATATATATATATATATATATACATATATATATATATATATATAGAGATACATATATATATATATATATATATATATATATATATATATATATATATATATATATATATATATATATATATATATATATATATATATATATATATATATATATATATATATATATATATATCTATATATATATATCAATTATGAATTTCAATTATTATTTTTGAATATAAGGGGTTTTGAAGCTAGGAGGCATTTTTTCGGGGAAGTTACAAAGACATTTTGTTTCCGGAGGAGTGTGAAGGCAATTTTTTCAGTGACAATGGAGTAAAGCAATAAAAAATTTCTTGCTTAGATATTTGAGCAATGGAAAATAAAAGGACTAGAACAAGGAAATATGATCGTAAAAGGGATGACCAAATGAAAGGTCATACGAAACTTGTCAAAGAGAAATTGGTCGATGTTGAAGAAGAACTTATCGATGTTGAAGAAGGTGCAACTCAACTAGGGGAGGATATTGGTAGTAGTCAAAGTATACATATTTATCCTATAATGAAAAATTTGATGAACATGAACGTAGAATCACTTATTAGTCAAATTGCACCAGAGCAGCCGGTATCTAAAAGCACAATTAAATTGTATCTCAGAAACATGTGGAAGGAATATTTTGAGGATAAATCTTTGGTGGGAAAAGTAAAATTATTTGCAAAGTTATTCACGAAAAAAAAATGACTCTGGTTTTGGAGTTGTTGGGTATTGATAATAGGAAAATTGTAGGAGGTTAAGTAAAAGAGACAATAATTCAAAATTTACAAGATGCATTGAATGTTGGTAATAGGGAAGATCATGGAGGATCAGATTCAAATGTTGATAGAAGAGCGTTGATGACTATGATTTCTAGTAAGAGATTGACAATGAAAAGAATTGGGTATGGATTTGTAGAGTTCCTCGTAAAGACAAAAATTTTGAAGATGTAAGAAGACGGGTCATTGAATTTTGAACCAATCGCTCTCATGTTTCTTCCAATAGAAGGGACACTATACAAATGAAAGATGAAGAGATCGGTATGAAGATTTCAGATCCAAAACATTTTGTCGATACTACACAAAGTGAATTGTTTGAAGCATTCAAACAATAATTTTTAGATGTGAAAATAGGTCAAAGAATATTTGAGATGTTGCACCCTTGCTTCGTATGCATAAATAAGGTTTGTGAAACATGTTGTTATCAAAATCATGTTGAGTTTCACTTATACTTGCAATCATATAAAAGGGTTATGACAGTACTTAATCTAGATATGGTTCCTAAAAGTACAACAAAATTTGTAAAGTCCACTTTATGTGATAAATCAGAAGACTCGGATGAATTCAATATCCAGTATATAAAAAATGAATGCAATGATTGTGGAAATTTATAGAAATTTATAGAAATTTCCTTTACAAGTTGATAATATTGATGTTACAACACTAGTCCAGTGGAAGAGATTTGAATATGAGACATACCAAATGAAGACATGAGGTGAATAAAAAAAATTACATTAAAGGAGAGTGAATTATCATACCTTTAGTTCATGGATAGATTTCAATCTATGGTTTATCCACATATCCATGTTTTAACATGGTCAATCCCATGAAATCAATCAATCCAATTCAATCAATCCTTGATTGGATTGATTGATGAAATTGGATTAAAGAGGAACTAAGCCTCAAGGATTGATTGGATTTAAAGGTTTGGAACAAACATAGGTGAAACAAGACCTTGTAATTATGCAAACATAAGATTGGTTTTGATTTAAAGTCTTCTTGTGTTTGGAAGATAGACTCATGATCCCCAAACAAAATAGGACTGGATTAGGACTAGTAGAGAAAGACTCAGTTCTCAAGGTAGTAAGGGATTAATGTTTGCTTTGGAATTAAGGTCTATGAAACACTATTGGAATGATTCTTTCATCCTATAGCTTGATGAAGGTGTGAAATATGGATTGATCTGATTCTGATTTAAAGTCCAAGATTCTGATTAATGCTCCTAATGTTTTGGGATGTGGATGGAGAAATGGGTGTTAAAAGATGAGAAAGGGATGAATGACTTGAAGAGGATGAAGAATGAAGGTCAAAGGTACTTAGTCATAGGATTCCTGAGTGACAAAGGCCATGTTCACTTTGTTCTTGGCAACAAAATTAGCAACCTAGTTGTTGTAGATGATTTAATCTGATTTCTCAATAGCCTCTAGAAATTCTTGAATGGGTTTCAAATAAGATTGGTTGGCTTTAGTCTTTTGATCAACAGTTTTCTTCTCTCTATGGATTCATGCAGCTGGGAGTTTTGCTTTCTTATGTTTAACACTATCATTCATGACTTGAGGATACTATCTTGATAGATCAAGGATGTTCATGGAAAGAACCAATTTCATACATACATTATTTTGCTTTTGGGATAGTCAACAAATAGTTCATACATACATCATTTTGCTTTTGGAATAGTCAAGGAACAGTCCCACAAGAGACAAAGCAATCTTGTGGGAGAACACTCAGATGATTTCTTTGGTAAAGAAATTTGTAGCCTTTGATTTGTGTATGTTCGAACAAATGTTTTCATGGGATCTGATAACTTTGATAACACACACAAGCAATTTCTACCTACAAGACAAGCTAGTATCACAACCTTTGCCCACAGCTTGGTATTCCAAAAGAGGAATACAGATGGTGAGTAATCTTCAAGCAACTTGGGAAACTACTTAGGTTGGTCCTTGCACAAATATTATGATACTTCTGAGAGCATATCGGGTGGGCCTCTAATTAATGGTTTTTAGTAAGATCCATGGCGTCCCCCCCAATTATTTTGTACGTGCATGACTCACTTAAGAGCCTAGTTGACCATGTCAAAATCATATGGATATTCACCTACCTCGGGCTACCATCAACACACTTCACCTGAGCTTGAGGCGATAAGGTGAGAGTTTTCTCAACACCTTGTTTATATACCAATCAGGGAATTACCAGTTTGAAGTCATTCTCTAAAGAGGAAGTGCTTCTCTCTAGACAGGCCTCACTAGAAGAAAAACCAATTGAACTTGATTTGTCTCGTCACCCAAGTTCCACAAAGGTGAGGGGAGAGGATACATATACAAGTTAATTGTTCTCGTGTCACTTACTTTAACAAGGTTTTGCAAGAATTAAAAAAGCTCTTAAGTGTTGAAAAACACTCCTTCAAACACGCCAAGAAGTATTCATTCAAAATTGAACCTATTTTAAACTAAGTGTTTTCTATCCTAGAACATCAAACACTCATTTTCTTAACATACAAGGTTCTTTGGAAAGCAAATGACAATGCTTGAAAATGAAATTTGATACTTTGCAAAAGCAAGAAAGTGTTAGTCCTCTTTAACATTCAAGACTTTGTTTTAATTCATTGCATTGATTCATTATCCCTTAAGCATTCAAGATTGAATTATCGATTGATTTTAAAGCACCAAATCGAAATATTTCATTGCATTGATTTATTGTCCTTTAGGCATTCAAGATTGGATTTTGGATTGATTTTAAAGCACCAAAGGAAATGTTTGATTGTTCATTTTAGTCCATGTTCATTTTACACCCAAATCTAGATATGAAGTATTGTTTGCACATACAAGGTTCTTTTTAATGCACCAAAGGAAAATGTGTTATTTTTGTTTTAAAATTTTAAACCAATGTTCCCGCCAACACCTGAAAACAAAGAAGAGAGTTTAAATCTTGGTCAATGTTCTGTAAAATCACTGTTAGAAGTCATAGAATGTCAATATCTTCCAAAAAACTCAAATCAACAAACTTAAAGTGCAAGATATTATGAGAACATGCTAAAATCAGGTAGAGACACCTATCTGTTAGAGATACATGTTTTCAGGCAGAGACGCATGTGTACAGGCAGAGACACCTATCTATTAGAGATGCTTGTCTGCACAAAAACAAATATTAACCACCAATATTTGAAATTTTTATGCTCCCATTAAGTTTCAAAGGCATTAAAATGTTTCTTATGACAACTACATAGTGATTTTTAACCGTAATATGTCATAAAACTTTTCTTAATCAACTTAAAAAAGACAACACAAAGGAAACTCCCTTTTATAGCAAAGACACCTATCTGCACAAAAACAAAGATTGTATGAGTTTCATATATTTTTCTTCATTTGTAGATACAAATAGGTGTTTTACTAATGATCATTAGCCTTAATATGATTATCAAATACAAGTTTTTCTGATTAAAACAAACTAGAATGAGAGAAAACTCTTTTATGTCTGAGATGCTTGTCTGTAGGCGGAGATGCCTATCTACAAGCATAGAAGCCTATGTGTGGAGATGTCTATTTCTAGGCAGAGACACCTCTAGTCAGGCGGAGACACCTATCTGGAAAATTCACTGGAAACTTTTACAAGATCAAGAAAAATAGTTAGAAAATGGGATTGTGGATCCCACTGGGCATGCCAAAATGTATATGATGAAAACCTACCTGTTAAGAACAAGTTCAAACATGAAAACATTAACAATAAAGATCATAATCAATCTACTCTAACATGTTCATAAACTTGTAAAAACACTAGCCTTCACCATAACCTCGGATGAGCATGAAGCAAGTGCACCCAAGACTTTCTTGATTTAAGCTCTTAGAGAGGTTGTGGGTGTGCTCTCCCAACACAAGTATAGATCCCACTATAAGATAAAATGAAGATTTGAGATGCTCAAGAAGAAACTATAGAAGAAACTTTCAAGCACTCAAATGCAAGAGGCCAAAGAAGCTCAAGGAGGAGCTATGAAAGCAATCCTCAAGCTCAATGGCATGCAAGTATGCAAATGAAGAAATATTAAACTTAGTCTATGATCATGAAAGAAATCTATCAACTACCAAAATGTTAGTAAAAACTCTATATGAAAAAAATTCTAAGCTTAAACTAGCATGATAACTCTAATGCAAGAAATAATTGATTTTTCTTAAGACAAGGGTCCTATTTATAGGATTTTGGAGGGCTAGGGTGAGGTGGCATCTATGTGGAATCAACATAGGTGCCACCAAGGAGACACATAAGCCATGCAAAGTCTAAGACTTGCTCACACATGTGTGAGAAACTTGGGATGTGAGAGGTCAATGTGTACTTCAAGTACATGTGTAAGTGTGTGTAAGAGATGTGTAAGAGAAAAAGTCCCTTTTCACCATTTTAGAAGGTGTAAGAAGTGTCATAAAAAATGTAAGAAGCCTTGTTTATGCAAATTTTAGCAATTTTTTAAAAGGCCATTTTTGGAAATTTGCTCACACGTGTGAGAAAATAATTAGGACTAATGGATTTAGGAATCCAAAAATTAGCCTAATTAACCTTAGTTAATTAGTGATTAGGTTTATTAGATGGAAAGTGATGTGTGTAGGATAGCATCTAGGTCTAGCAGTGAAGGAACAAAGAAGAAACATTTGATCAATATGTCACACAGGAATGGAATCAGGTGTTGCGATCAGAGGTGTGTGATCTTGATGATATTATTGGATTATTGGTGCAATCACATCAAGATTAGTGATCGGTAGATAGTGTTTTAGGATTATGAAGTTCAGATGGTGAAGAAGGAAAGAACAATGAAAAACAATAGGTTAGATCCTTGATCAGTGAAGGTAGATCAATTTGCGAAGATGGTTGAGTATTCCAAAATATGTGATGATGTGTCTAAGCTTACGTGGAATGTTAGGTATGATACTTATTGGTTGATTTGATCGATAATTCATGAAGAGGTGCATGAACCTAGGGAAGTGTAATATGTTTGACATTTTGGTGTCAAATCAAAGTGCGATTGGATCCCAATGTTAGTGCTGAACAACCCCATAATAGGTAATAATAATCATGTTGTGGCTTCTCCTATGAATAGTATATTTGAACCAAGTATTATTTTCCCTATCATGAAGTGAATTTAAATTGTCAACCCAAGGATGTATACTTGAAATAGGACAGCACAATTTGTGCACTAAGACTCTCATGGATTCATTTTGCTTAAGCTACAAGAAGGAAAATACATGAAAGAAACTTACACTATTGTTGCAAAAAAGTAAACACACACAACTACTAATTGAAAATGGTGATGGAAATTATAACTTCAATCCTAGTCTATTATATCAACTCAAAGCATTCACGATGATCATTTCTATCAATGTTGCAGGAACATGCATAGTGTACTGTACTATAGGAAAGAATAATGAACTCTACTTGAATTGCAATAAATACTCAAACAACTTAATCTACTCTATTCTAATCCACCTTCCAAGTGGGCCCCCTTGGTTGGCTTCTGCTAGCTACCAACACAAATTGAACTCAAAATCACTTCTTCATTATATTTCCATAAAATTGATTACATTACCAAGAAATAATATAGAACTGGAAAAGTAATTTTGCTTCAGCTTTATATTAATAATACAACCATATGACTCCCTTTCTATCTAACCATCATCTCCCCTTTTATACAGAGGATCAATATTTATTTGAGCACAAAGGAAAATTTCTAACCAACTTGCACCATAAAGAAAGGAAAGTACAATAGTCCATGACGAAATAACATGAAGGCTACATATTTTCTTAACAAAATATTTATCATAGAGAAGATATAGCATAAACATGTTCCTATATTTCCTGGAATGATTCTTCCTTCAAATTTTCAGGCATGTCTTGTGGAATCACAATAAATTTTCATCATCGTGACTGAGTCTTCCTCGCTTTTGATCATCAATGCTCACTGATCCATTCTTTAGTCATTCCTATTTCCTTGGCAAGTTAGTAGCATATACATATCTCCAAGCATTTAACCATTTAACTAATCCAAATATTAGAACACACATTCAAATGACCATATGATATACTACAACATATGTATAATATTTAGCGAAAAGGTATTTAGAGTATATCAACTATTATCTACCCATGGGTTTTGATGGTTTGACTATACTTATAGCATATTCACAAGTTCAAATACTAAAAGGTATAAAAAGTGTCTTGGGAATGTTTAAAAATAGAGCATAAAAATATCATAAAACAAGGAAAAATTATGGACCCATCATTTTCCCCCTATGATCATAATGCTTGTCCTCAAGCATTGCATTTCTTGGTCATTCCTTTGAATTCTCCTACTTTTGTCTTTTCTCTTCTCTTGCCCTTGAAGGTATTGTAAATTCTTCTAGTCTCTCCCAGTAGTCCACTCTGTAATCCTCTTGAAGCTGATCTATCTTCATGGCATTGACATCATACATGGGCCACATGAGCATTGGTGGCTGAAATGTTACAGGACACCAGAGTTCTCTTCCTTTCTACCTCCCTAATTGCATATACTTGGGTGCCCTATTTATGGCTGCTTCAAGGTTAAGGGGGTTGTGTGGCTCTGATTTCTTGAAGGCTTTTGGTAATCTATTTCACCTATTTCTAAAAGTTGCTAAAGCTCGCTAGAAAGTGAAATAGGGCATTCCTTGAAATTCTTTGTAAACCTTTTCTTTGACAGCAAAAATTTTATCATTGGTTTCTGCTTTTATTTTTCCATAGGTAAGGTTTAACCAGTCCCTTAATAAAACATTGGGCTTACTTCTTCAACCCTTAGGGATAGTTTTTCTGACCTCTCCTGATCTCTATAAGCCTCTAGTTGGTTGTCATAGTTAGTCTCATTATGCATCCATGACATTAGAGCTCTCAAGTGTATATCTCCAATATAGAGTAGAGGATTCCAGTCAGTTTCATCATGGATAATAAAATTATGGAGATAAAGTTCACAAAGTAAATTTTGTTGCAAGGGAGGAAGGGATTGGTATAGTTCATAGAATTATTCAGTTGTTTTGAATTTTGACTCCTTATCCTTCATGGTCATCATTAATTGAAACATAAGAAATTGTTCTTTCATACAAAAAGCATAAACCCTGTGAGGATGCTTACAAGCAATAATCTGATCAGTCGGCTTCAAAGCATGGTTCATTTTTTGTTCTTGCCTTTGAAATTTCTCTTTCAAATCCTCTATTTCCTCCCCCTGTTCATCAATTTCTTTCTACATTTTCCTCCTTTCTTCTTTCCAAAGAATTCTTTTAAACACAAACTGGTGATACAAATTGAAAAGGGGGGACTGAAGGGTAGCTGGGCCAAATTATATAAATTGAGGTTTCCACTTCTTCCTATAGGAATTTTCTAAATAATCAGTTAACAGAGTTCTTTGAAAGGGCATGATAACATTTCTTGGAAAAGAATGAGCTGGAATTTGAGCCTTTTGAGGTTCTTCTTGCATTTCTTCTTGGACTTTTTGTTGCATTTCCTAAAGGTCACTTGGCTGCTGAAGTGGCTCTTGATGAGTACTTCTAGGCTGATCGTTGGGTGAACCATTCAAGTTTTGGGAACCATCTGAAATATTTGTTTACAATGGAGAATTATCAAAAATATGAACCACATGAGGTTTAGTGGCAAGTTGATCTGGTGAGACAGATTGGCCACTTGGAGGAATATTTGGCACTTTCCCTCTCATTCAGGATCTCCTCCACAATAGAGTCTCTGTAATCTCTATTATTTTCTTCCAAACAAATTTCTTTGGTTTCTCTACTGTAGGAGTGGTTGCTGCAAGAACTGACTTCTTTAACTTATTTTTGGAAATAGTAGGGATTTGGGTTTGGTCCTCATCCTCATGAACTAAAATTCCTTCATCAATTTTTATTTTTCCTTTTCTTTGGGAAAAGGTAGATTCATTTTCCACTGGAGTAGGGTGAGGTTCAGTTTCCCTAATATTTTCAAGTTGTGCTCCTTGGCTAGGTGTCTTGACTGTTGGTTCAGAAGGAATATCACTCACATGGACAAGCTGCTCAACAGGGTTATTCTAGGGATGTAAAGTCTTGATTTGGACAAATCCATTCTAGGTTAAGGGAGATACATCCCTAAGTGACCTCTCAACAAGCATTTTAATTAAAGCATGGTGAGTGACAGAGTTTTTTTTTTCCTTTTTGGGTTTCCTCTGCACCAATATTCAACATATTATAGAGAAAATCTGGGACATTAACTAGAGAGTTATGCCTAACATAACTAAGCAACTTGAAATGATGTGTATGTAAATGAGAAAACCATCCTTCACAAGTGAGGTACCTTATAATGTGTGTTGATAATTCATTGAATGGGGAAGGAAGGGACACACACTTGCAACCTTGCTTATTCACCTCCAATGAAGGGTCTATAGGTAGGGTAAACTAGGCCCGAGCTGACCTAGCATCATGCTCATTTGGATAATGCTCACCAACCACAGGAAACTCGGTTACTTCTACTATTCTTTCCTTTGTTGCTAAAACTGTAAGGCCCCACACATTTGATTCTCCTTCATCAAAGGTCTTCATGAATTGGGTAGCTACCTCCTCATCAAATTCAGTCAATTTTAGAAAATATATGAACCACCCACAAGCATGAAATCTCTTGACCGCTTCCACATTTGTAAGCAAGATGGTATGAACCACTAGCTCATGATGCATTAATTGTCCACCCATTGCTCCCAATTCTTTCTCAATTCACTCTACAATTTGTCAATTATAATTTTCTCTGTTCCTTCTAGAATTCCCAAATTTTCCTAATCACCTTTGTAATACCTTGAAATTTAGCTTCGTAAAACTCCTAACTACACCTTAACTATGAATTCCCTTGTAATCTCTATGTTACATTTAAAAAATGATAATAATGGTGCTTAAGGAAAGGGAATTATATTTTTGAATGCAATTTATTTTTGTACAACTTGATTATGACATTTTAGGGTTATATCAAGTCAAAGATCAGAGATAATTCAAATTTGGAGTACGACACTTATGTGAAACATAAAGGACTTAAATAAATAGAATATAACTACAGATTTGAAAAGATAGGGAAATCTCTTAAGAAAATATGAGTACAAAAATAGTGACCTAGAAAATTAATACACTTCCCTGCCCCCTATGTAATTAGACAAGTGTCCACACTTGTCATACTAGGCATGAGGTAGGAAACTGGTGTAATGCCACATTATAAATAAATACAATATTAAATATAATAGTAAAAATGTGTGAATTAAAATTCAAAGAGATTGAATTGTTGTACATGCTATGATGATTCAACATGCACGAGGGGGTGATGAAAATTGAAAACTTAATCAAAAGAACTGGTGTTGAAGATGACTACATCGGCTGACATGACAATTATTGAAAGCAAATAAAATAGTAAATGTTATGACGTGGATGATGGGTGGATGGAAGGTAGAGAAATGGAGTGGATTGGAAAGAAGAATGTAGAAAATGAATGGATAAAGAAAATTAAGTGAAAATAAAGTGTTTATTATGATCATACCCAATGGAATTTAGGGTGAAGCTACAGGAAGAAGGTTGGCACCTTCTGCTGCAGGAAGTACTACCTTTAGTGAGTCTGAAGTATTATCACAGAATCATTGCAGGAAGTGATCTTTTATTTGTGGGTGATGGTATAGACAAAGTCTATGACCATTTACCAATAACTTGAAATGAACATGATAAATGGTGGATAATTGGACTTCTCCATTTTTGAACACATGATCAATTTCATAGGGTCCTAGCCGCTGTGTTTGTAACTTGCAAAGTATTTCTTAGAAACGTGAATCAAATAACAATGCCCAATCACCTATTGAGAAGTGTTTGTTCTTGATGTGTGAATCATGGCAATTCTTTCTCTATTTTTGGACTATCTCTATTTTCTCCAAAGAGGATTTAATAATTTCATCCAAAGAGTTGAGGTGTAGAAGACAGTCTCGTTGTGCTATAGGAAGATCAATGTTGAGCTTCAGGGAAATTCACAATGTTTTATGTTCAATTAAATGGGAAACATTATGGTTTTTTCATAGAGCATTTCAAAAGGAGTGAATCATGTTCTTGTCTTCCATGTTGTTTGGTAAGCCCAAACTACTTCTAGAAGGTGACTGCTCCAATCTCGATGATGTAGTTGAACTGTTTTGGTAAGAATAGCTCCATTTTCTCTATTTGTAACTTTTGCCTGACCATTTTCTTGAGTATGGTAGGGGCTGGACTTTCTATGCCTGATATTGTACTCATTCATAAGTGTTGTGATTAGGATTGATGTGAATTGTGCCCCTTGATCTGTAACTAGCTCTCTTGGCACACCATAGTGGGTAAATATTTCTTCATATAAGAATTTAACCACTTTATTGTCACGTGCATGCTTCATTGCTTTGACTTCAACCCATTTGGTGACATAGTCGGTGCAAACTACAATATAAGATTTGTCATTAGATGGTGGGTCAATATGACCAATAAAATCAATGCCCTATTTATCAAATAATGTGACCACCACTTGTGAAAATAGAGGTATTTCATCTAACTTTGTAGGGAGACCTATTCATTGACAACTATCACATTTCCTTGTGTAGTTGGTTGCATCCTTATGAAGTGTAGGCCAGTAATAACCAATTGTCCTTTTAGTTGAAAAGTGTCCGCCATAGGGCTCATCATGAGAAGCATGAAGGATGTCATAATTCTCATCCTCATGTACACATCTTCTCATAACTTGGTTTGGACCAGTATAAAACAATATATTATCAATCTAGGAAAATTGAAAACTTTTCTCAATGAGCAATTTTCTTTCCTTGGGAGAACAAATGAGTAGGCATCTTGTCATCTACTAGATAGTTAGCTATATCAGCATACCATGGGCTTTTAACAACAATATAAAACAAATGTTCATTCTATGCATCATTAACCATAAAAGTGTTAGTGTTATCATTCTAGAGCCTTGACAAATAATCAACTACAACATTAGCTCTACCTGGCTTGTTAATGATAGTGATATCAAATTCTTGTAGCAACAAAAGCCATCTTGCTAACCTGCATGTGATGGCAAGTTTTTTCATAAGATATTTTATGTCTGCATGGTTAGCATGAACAAAGATTGGGTATCCTGTAACTGTATAATTGAGCTTTGGTCCATGTAAACTCTTGTTGATATAGTGAATGACATGTTCAAGGCTATTGGCTTTCTAACCTAGGACTTCTCCTATTGCATAATTAGAAGCATCGGTATGAATATGAAAAGGTAAAGACCAATCAGGTCTTCTAAGCACTAGTGTTGTAGTAAGAAGGGATTTGAGCTGCAGGAAATATTCCTCAGAGGCTGGTGTCCATGTGAGCTCAAATTCTTTTGTAAGCAATGTGTATAATGGGCTAGCTATTTGACTAAAATTTTTAATGAAATGCCTATAATAACTAGCATGTCCTAAAAATGATCTAACATCTATTTTCTTTGTAGGTATATGAAATGTAAGAATTACCTCAATTTTTGTAGGGTCCACTTGTCTTCTAGCTTCTGAGATGAAGTGTCTTAGCACAATTCCTTCTTGCATCATCATAATTTTTTTTTCACTATTCAGGGATAGATTATGCTCTTTACATCTAATCAAAAATTCTTCTAAGTTCACCAAAGCTTCGTCAAAAGTAACACCAAATGTGGTGAAATCATCCATGTAGATTTCCATGCAATCATGTGAGATATCAATAAAGATGCTAATAACAGCCCTTTGAAATGTAGTTGGAGCATTACATAAACCAAAAGGTAACACATAATAGGCATATGTTCCCCAAGGACATGTAAATGTGGTATTTTCTTGATCCTCTAGAGCAATGTTGATCTGATTATATCCACTGTACCCATCAAGAAAATAAAAGTACTTTTTACCAGCTAAGGTATCCTGAACTTAATCAATGAATGACAATGGAAAATGATATTTCTTTCTAGCATTGTTTAGTTCTTTGTAGTCCACACATATTCTCCATTTACCTCCCATTTTAGGGACAGTTACCAAAGGAGAAACCCATTGGTTTTCTGAGACTGGATAAATAAAACTAGCGTTCAACAATTTTTCCAACTCAGTATTGACAATTTCTCTCAAGGTTGGGTTAATTCTTCTCTGAGGTTGGAAGAGTGGTAAACTACTCTCATTGATATTGAAATTGTGTGTGCAAAGCTTTGGACTCAATCCTTTCATAACTCCATAATCCCAAGAAAAATATTTCTCATGTTTGCAAAGGAGTTGAGGAAAATTAACAGGGATAATTGTGACAATGACAATTTATTGTTGACATTCAAGTGTGACCAGGTGCAAGCTCCACCTTAGTTGTTAATTTGAGCATTGAGACTATGGGTATAGGAGGTGTGGATATCTCATAGGGTAGTAACCGATGGATAATATCAGGTTCAACAGAAAGAACACAATCCTCATATGTAGATAACAACACAACAGAGCTATCCAATATATCTTTTAGTGCAACACAATCATTGGTAAGAATAATTTGAATCACATCATCATCTTCTTGAAGCTGCATGAAAGATTGTTTGTGTAAGATCATAAGTTGAGTAACAAAGTTAAGCTCTTCTACCTCATCCCCTAAATTAGGCCAAATAGGAGTACTTAGATCTGGTTGAGATTGGGCTAGAGGATATAAAGCTAACTTCTTAATTAATTGGCCATTTGAAATAGTCATGTTACTTGAATGAAAACTTATATTGGCATCAACTGTGGCTAGCCAAGGTCATCCAAGGATTACTGGGTAACCATCAAGAGTTACTTTAGGTGATAATATCATGAAGTCAACAGGATATTACTAGGATCTAATGTAACTACAATGTATTCTATTATACCATGTGGGGTGACACTGGAACTATCTGCAAGTTGCAAGACTATTGGAGTGGTTCTCAATCCTTCTATACTCAGTTTATTCATGTTATCCTTAGTCATGACATTGATAGCAACACCCAAATCTATTAAAGCATTTTTCACAAACTAACCATTAATTATAATATCAACAACTAGACTTCCTAGGTCAGAATACTTTGGAATGACTATCTTTCCCAACATAATATCAATAATTTGGCCAATAACATGAACTATTTGAGGATCCTTTTTCCTACATCTTGGATTTTTAAGGCAGGCTTCTTTAATAACTTTCCCATAGACAAGAACATCTTTGATAGCTTGAAAAAGTGAAATTTGAACATGCATATTTTTCAACTGATCAAGAATATCAAATGGAGTCTCATCCTGGGGTATAGATATTTTAGCTCTAAGCCTATGAGGAAAAGGAGGAACAACTTTGGTATGAATGCCAGCTTGTCTTGATGAATTATCTGGTGGAACATTATTCTACAAAAGTAGTTTCTAGAAGAGGTATTGATGACGCAAGAAGGTCTGGAACTTCTGTAATAGTACGGGGTTATGATGTGGATAAAGTAGTGTCAGATCTTAAGTGAATATCAATGACTTCCAATGCATAGACAAGGTATTGTGGTGTATCTACAACATACATAGGTTGTTGTTGTTGCCTGTTGTTGCAATTAGGTTGTGGCTAAGCAGGTAATTGTGTCGGCCTTGGAGAAGGACTTGCGGCTGCAGGAGGTGGCATGAGTGCGGGTTGAGATACTGGAGCTAGTAAAGGTTGATAACCAAGATTTTGATTAGGCCACTGTTGGAATCCTTTCTACTCATTATATGGTTTCCAATTCCATTGTGGTGGCTATCATTGGTTTTGAGGTTGTGGCTATTGGGTTTTTTTTTAATTAAACCATCGGCTTTGTTGAGTATTAGGCCAAGCATTATTACAAGCAGGTTGGGAATACTAAGGAGGGTATTGAAAATTCTAGATCTGCCATTGGTTATTATAAGGATTAAAATATTGCAAAGGATCTTGGGGAATACCTTGTCTAGGGGCCGATGGTCGACGTTGAGCAACAAAGAACACTTGCTCGTCCTCTCCTTCTATTTGCCTGAAATTGGTAGGAAGATGTTGGGTCTCCAAATTTGCCACTAGCTTGCATCGACAATCCTTCTTTTCTTGTCAAGGATGAGGGAAATATTTAGCTAGCTTTACCTCTGCATCTTCGTGCTTCTTCTTAGCTTGCATTGTGTCCAAATGTGTAGCAATATCAATGATAATATCTTGTTTGAAATCTGACAGCAGATTGGAAATTTCCATTTTAGAGATACTAGAGCCATTCCCTTTAGCAAGTGCGGGTCGAAATCCTCTCCCTTTATTCACAGTTGATCTTGAATAGTTAAGGTATATTTTCTTAAGATCATCCCAAGAAGATTGAGAAATGTCTCCTCTAGCCATAATATCAAGTGCTTCAAGACAATTGTCATTTACTCCCCTCAAGAAAATGAGTTTTTGTGAATCCTCTTGCAGCATATGTTGAGGATTATTATGTAGGTTATATAGGAGGCGTGAAGTATAATCTTCTAGAGTCTAATCTTCCTATTGTAACATTCAAAAAATGTTATCCCCCCTTAAATCACCCCCTTTACAATACACTTTATATTTTTGCAGAAACAAAGTTTGCATCTCATCCCAAGTGGTTGTTGCATTAGCTCCTAATCCCATGAGGCATCTTAAAGATAACTCCTTTAATGTTGATAGAAACAACTTGAGCTTGTGACTATCAGTGTTATAGTCAAAGCTTCGACAAAGGATGTCAAACTCAAATAGGAAGGTGTCAAGGTCTTTCGTGATTAGACCATAGAACTTTGGAAGTGCAACAGTAGGTATGTTCTTGAGATTGGCATTGTTTATAAAACTAGGAAGAGGGAGTAGAAAGGTAGGTTGTGCAATCACTACAGGTACTTGGGAGTGAAGTTGTGACAGGGAAGTGACAATAGCCAAAGGATTATTAGTAACAGGTAAACTTGTGGTTGAAGTATTAAGAAAACTGACCAATATTTCAGCAAAAGGTCAAAGATCAGATGGATCAAAGGGGTCTTCTACGGATGAGGATGTTGAAGGAAATTCAGGAATTGTGTCAACAAAAGATAATTCAACTTCTTCAGATTCTATGTTCAAAATACTAGGTTCTTTTGGAAGGAATTTGCCAAAGACATCTCATCTTCTTCCCCTTCAATGCATGCAGGTAGAATGACAAAATTGTAAAACAAGTTTTGAGCTAATACTATCTAGAAAGCAAAAAACTATCTAAAATGACTCCATGAGGTTCTTAGCTTGACACCATCCCCAACAACAATGCCAAAAATGAATAGCCCCATAATAGGTAATAATAATGATGTTGTGGCTTTTCCTAGGAATAGTATATTCGAACTAAGTATTATTTTTCCTATCATGAAGTGCATTTAAATTGTCAATCTAGGGATGTATAATTGAAATGGGACAACACGGTTTGTGCACTAATTCTCTCATGGAGTCATTTTGCTTAAGTTGTAGGAAGGAAAATGCATGAAAGAAACTTACAATATTGTTGTAGAAAAGTAAACACACACAACTACTAATGGAAAATGGTGTTGGTAATTATAACTTCAATCCTATTCTATTATGTTAGCCCAAAGCATTCATGATGATCATTTATGCAAGTGTTGTAGGAACATACATAGTGTACAATACTATAGGAAAGAACAGTGAGATCTACTTGAATTGCAGTAAATACTCAAACAACTTAATCTACTCTATTCTAATCCACCTTCCAAGTGGGCCCCCTTGGTTGGCTTCTACTAGTTACCAACACAAATTGAACTCAAAATCACTTCTTCATTATATTTCCATAAAACTGATTACATTACCATGAGACAATACAGAACTGGAAAAGTAATCTTACTTCAACTTTATATCAATAATACAACCATATGACTCCCTTTCTATCTAACCGTCATCTCCCCTTTTATACAGAGGATCAATACTTATTTGAACACAAAGGAAAACTTCTAACTAAATTGTGCCATAAAGAAAGGAAAGTACAATAGTCTATGACAGAATAACATAAAGGCTACATAATTGCTTAACATAACATTTATCACAGAGAAGATATAGCATAAACGTGTTCTTATATTTCCTGGAACAATTCTTCCTTCAAATTGTCAGACATGTCTTACAACACCACAATAACTTTCCATCACCGTGATTGATTCTTCCTCGCTTTTCATCAATGCTTGTTGATCCATTCTTCAGTCATTCCTCTTTCCTTGGCAAGTTAGAGGCATATACATATCTTTAAGCATTTAACCATTCAACTAATCCAAATATTAGAACACACATTCAAATGACTATATGAAATACTACAATATATGTATAATATTTAGTAAAAAGCTATTTAGAGTTATAATCAACTATTATCTGTAGAAGTTGAGAAATCCAACTTCACAGCTCACCAAGAACACCTGCATGCAAATGACTTGTTGCTGGAAGGAAGTAGAAGACACAAAAAGCAAAGTTTGGAAAATCTCAGCGGTGTGAGAGAAAATTGTATTCCAAGATTATTAAAAAAGAATTACAAGGTTCAACCTATAAAGGTGAACAAAATCCTAAAACTAGAAAAGCTAGGTTGCATATTATAATTAATAAAGATATTAATTATAATGCACCTAAGAAATAGCTTAAGTAAAAAAGAGTAATGAAACTAACTAATTACTCTAACACCCCCCCTTAAGAAAAGCTCAGGAGGTAAGCTAACCTAGCACAACTATGAAAGCATGAAAGAAGGGTCTCGACAATAAGGCCTGATCAGGTACCCAATACAAGGAAATCTCTATAAACCAGAGACAAAGGAGAAAACCCAGTGGGAAAAAATCCTCTCCAAAAAGAGATATAAAAGAAAGAAAAAGACAAAAAATGACTTTAAGAGACTCTCTCAAAGCCATAAGTACAATGCGTGCTGCCAACCCCCCCATGAGAGAGGGTCAAGGCTCCAAAGCCCCCCTAGAATGAAAGAACCCCTGGATCAATGAACGAACCACTATGACTCCAATACAAAGGAGTGAAAGATAGTGAACACTAAAGAGGTAACCTCGAAAGATGAGGTGTCACTGGAAGGCTGAGTTGATGCTCAAAGGAGTAGACACGAGGATCCTAAAAGGGAATCCCCAATGTAGGTGGTATGACAGGTGTGCTTACACTGTCAAGAGAGAGGAGATGAATGTCCTCTGTAGAATCCTCAACAACTGCACTTGGTGGCTCAAGGAATGGAGCTGGAGGGTCTGGCAATGCTGAAGAAGGGTCATGCTGAAGAGAAGAAACCCCAACAAGATGAGGTGAGGCAGTCACATAAGTGGTCTCAGGAACAACATAGAGGTTCAAGTGACTTGACTGTCCCACATGATGCTCTCGCGTAAGAGGAGAGTTGTGCTCTGATAATGGAGATGGTGGACCAAAGTGTGAGAAGGTGTAGAGATAGGTGGAATGATCAACTGTCCCTATAGCAACAATGCCTCCTATCGCACTATCCTAGATGAAGACTGAATCTATCGTGAACTCAACTGTCTTCCCTGACCCACTGAGTGTAATCTGATAAATTGAGAGAAGGTTTGCAGACAAAGATGGAACATACAATAAATCATTGAATGTGCCATCCCGAATGCCTACAGAACGTTTCCCTCAGATTGTCATAATAGTGTTATTCCCCATGAGAATGTGACGAATAGGAGAAGCCTCAAAAGAAGAGAAGATCTCCGGAGAAGATGCCATATGGTGAGAAGCACCTGAATCCAGTATCCAAAGGACCTATAAAGGGGATGCAACAGAAGCCCATAATGCATGACCCTGTCCAAAATCCTGTCCAGATGTCAAAGATGTGGAAGAAGACTAAAAAGTAGACCCCTATGAGGTAGAAGAGGATGGAGAGGAAATAGTGCTCTTCTGAAGGAGAGCTTGCAAATCTGCAATCTATTTCTCATAGCCATCAAATCTCTTCTGAAAGTAATGTGACTCATCATGAGGTCCCTTCTAACAATAGGAACATGTAGGGCTCTTAGTCTTTTGTTTCTCCTTCTTAGAAGAAGATGGTGGGCCAGTAGAGTGCTGAGAAGAGGAATCAGATATCTGCTTTGGCTTCTGCTTCTGTGTATCTTGAGGTGTCTTGGCAAGCAATGCCTGTGACCGTGAACCTGTAAGTGAATCCATCTGATTGAGCTTGGACTGCTCATGAGTCAACCTGTCACAAAAAGTCTCAAAAGAGGGCATAACATGTTTGGTACCCAAAGCATCCATGGTGGAGTAGAAAGTGGAAGAAAAGATCTGATACTGTCCTCGCAACTTTGAGAGTATCAGAAAGATACACTCATCATTTGTCTTGGTTTTCCCACATCCATGCAAAATTGTACGCAGAGACTTGAACTTCATCAAGAAGTCTTCTATAGTGGGGAAATCAGTAGGAGTCAAAGAGGTCAACTCTGCATCAGGTTGAAGTGCCCGGAATGCATTCATTGTACCAAACAAGGCTGAAAACTTGCCCCAAATAGCCCTAGGAGTGGCCAAACCATCCAGGTGAAACAGGAGACTATCGAAGATGTTTAGTGCAATCAAGCCCATGGCTTCATCCATTTTGTTTCTGTGCTGAAGAATCTCAAAGGGACGCTGCAAGATAGGTTGGTGTTCATCTAGGCATGACCATAAGCCACATGATATAAGTAGCATGGTCATGTGTGCTTTCTGGGTGTGATAATTGTGAGGTGTCAGCTAGGCCACAGAGGGGTCCGACATTGAGAGAAGAAGTAGACGGAAGTAGAAGGGTCTTTTTTGAAGTAAATAATAGAAAGAAAGAACACCCCCCCATAATGTATAAATCTAACCCCTGTACAACAAGTAATCAATTATTGAAAGTACAAAAAATAAGAAGAAAACCTGGACGCCAGATGCAGAGAGGGAGGAAACTGAAGCCTCTACTTCAATGCCAAAAATGAGAGCTCAAACAAATGAATCAGCAAATGAAACCAACATCATCATGTCTAGCTCAAAAAGACCTTTCTGACGATATTTCATTTTCTGAAAACAGATATCATATGCACAAGTTACAGCCCAAAAACCAACTGCGCCTTTGAAAATAAGCTCTCTGGAAAAAACCAGTCATGACAAAAAATTTGACAGCCGTATGACCGTCAAATGACTACCGGCCGAAAAGAAAAAATCCGATCGCCGAGAAATATTGAAACCTGATGGAAAGTGACGTCAGGACTGGATTGCTGACGTCACCTATGAAGTGGCTGGAGGGTGGAGATGGCCAGGCGAAGGCGGTGGTGGTCGATGGTGCAGTGGCGGTGGTGGGAGTGGAGCACTCTAGTGGGGGTTGAGTGTGAGGGGCGGCGTGGCGGTGGCGCGCTTCGGAAAGAGCCCTACGACAAAAAAAAATTTTGAGATTTTTTTAATATTTTCTCAGTTTTCGAGCTCGTACGACCCTAATAGGCCAAAAAAATTATTCCAGATGCCCTAGAGGCCAAATAGGTCAAGTTTTATATGAAAATAGGGGTTTTTGGGCCTTCTGGACGCAACTATGAGGTTATTTTTTGCCCAAAGTGCTCCAAAAAAATGAGACCCCCCCAAATCCAATATAAAAACTCTGAAAGAATTGTAGCACCTGTAAAAAGTGCCAAATTTTTTTTCTAGAGAATAATGTCCTGCAGAGAATACCAGATCTGAAAAAACTTGAAACCCTTAATCTCAAAAAATTGCTTCAAAACACCAGAACATGCAGCAGCAGGGGAGCTCTGATACCATGTAGAAGTTGAGAAATCCTACTTCACAGTTCGCCAAGAACACCTGCATGCAAATGACCTGTTGCTGGAAGGAAGTAGAAGACACAAAAATCAAAGCTTGGAAAATCTCAGCGGTGTGAGAGAAAATTGTATTCCAAGATTATTAAAAAAGAATTACAAGGTTCAACCTATAAAGGTGAACAAAACCCTAAAACTAGAAAAGCTAGGTTGCACATTATAATTAATAAAGATATTAATTATAATGCACCTAAGAGATAGCTTAAGTAAAAAAGAGTAATGAAACTAACTAATTACTCTAACATTATCTACCCATGGGTTTTGATGGTTCAACTGTACTTATAGCATATTCACAAGTTCAAATACTAAAAGGTATAACAGGTGTCTTGGGAATGTTTAAAAACAAAGCATAAAAATATCATAAAACAAGGACAGATTATGGATCCATTAGGTGCTAGCTAGAAAGTGTTTCCAACTTGATTGGTGGACATCTACGAAGGTAAATTTGAATTTTAGATATTATATTTAGGCGATTGTATTCCCTAATTGTTTTAAATGTACTTATATCATTTTATAATGTATTTTTCAGTATGAGTGGAAAAGTAAGCAGTAGAGATTGTGTGTGTGGAAGAGATAGATAGTAAATTAAGAAGTGTGATTCAAAGGAGAGTTTAATCTGCAAGAGGAGAAGAAGTGTGAGCCTAATTGGATCTATACAAGCAAGACATTGGTGCTATTTTCTAGACCAACCTTCTTGTTGTTCCCTAATAGTTGCAATGGGTCAAAATTATTTAATTGGGTAGATCCTAACATATATTTTTGTTAAATCCTTTAACAAGGTGGTACTTTAGCTAGTGTCTGAAGTCCTCTCACAAGGCTACTCCTAACATGGTAAAGCTCCTAATAGGGCTCGAGGTAAATCCCTTAACTGGGTGACTCCTAACAAGGTCTACTCTTAACTGGGCCTATTGTAAGCTTTTAACAAGGCTAAGCTCTTAATCGGGTGTGCTCTAGAAGAGTGCATTTTTCATAGTGGGTGCCATCCCTGATGTGGTTTTTCCCAAGTTGGGTTTCCACAATAAAAATATTGGTGTTAGTAAAGGTTACTTATTGCATGCATGTGGTAAGTATTTGAAGGATACGTTGTATTAGATCAGATTTGTGATTATTGGTAGATTACTGATTCACCCCCCCTCTCAGTAATCTTAGGGCCTGATCATTCTAACACATGTGAGTGAGAGGATAATATGCATAAGAGAGGGGGGGTGAGTGCAATGTGTATGAGAATGTGAAAGGGCGGAGAGGGAGAGCATGAGCATGAGCATGTGTGTGTGTAGTATTAGTTTAGCCTAAGTGTGCGAGTGCATGTGCACACACATGCACATGAACATGAGTATTTGTACATGTGATTGTGTGCAAGTATTTTTGTGTGTGAAAGAGAGAGAGAGATAAAGACAAGGTGATTATGTGAGTATGAGAAAGAGAGAGCGATTATGTGAATGTACATGAGAGTGTGAGTATGTGTGTGCATATGTGTATGCACTATGTGATTTTGTGTGTGTGTGTGTGTGCATGTACATAAGAGGGTGTGAGTGAGTATGTGCATGTGTGTGTGGCAATGAGTCTGAGAGTTTGTAAGTGTGAGAGTGCATGTGTATGAGCATGAGAGAGTGAGAGTGCATGTGTGTGAGCGTGAGAGTGAGAGTGCATTTGATTGAGATTGAGTGTGATTGTAATTGTGGGTGTCTATGTGGTAAGAGGGAGAGGGAGAGTGGGAGCTGAGTGTGAAAGTGGGAGTCAAAGTGAAAATGAGTGTGTGTGTGTGTGTGTGTGTGTGTGTGTGACAGAGAGAGAGAGAGAGAGAATGGGTGCACAAATGAATGAGAGAGAGTGCACAAATGAATGAGAGAGAGTGAATAAGAGAATGGGTGAGAGAGTGTATGAGAGACTAGGTAATAGAGAGTAAATTTTTTTAAAAGATAGTATCCCTTGCTTGAATCAACTAAATACTTGAAACATAAGAAATATGGATCACTAGTTCAATTTGCTAAACTAATGATCCTATGGAACATATTTCCCATATTGCATTAGAATGAAGATGACTCACTAGGACTAAGAGGAATTAAGTTTTGAGTGGGTACAATGATTGTTTTCTTTAATTAAGGTTTAATTATGCCAATGTGATAGATAAATACAAGATTTAGGGCTAAGAAGGAAGAAAAGACAATTTTCTACATGCACAAACTGACAAAAAGTAGACATATTAGTATAAGTACGAGAAATTGGGGTTCAAAGAATGCAATTGACCTGCAAAATCAGTTTGAAGAGATCCATTCCTTTCACTTTGTGACAGTTTGAATTGCAAACTATTCACGAGGTCTTGAACTTCCTAGATCTAATCTGGTATGTGTCACCTATTCCCTACACACATAAATAAGAGGAAATGTTGTGTAGAGAGGGATTTTCCTCAACCAAACCCTAATTAAGGCTTGCATATAAGCTAGATATGAATCATAAAATATTTTATACCATGATGGAACAATACTTCTTTGGATGTAATCTCAAGTATTAATGCAATAGTATTGAAGAAGTCCTAAAGTCAACAAAAGAGGATTCATAAGATCCTAGGTGTTAGGGATAGGGTCTTGGGAGGATTGGGAACTCAAGGAGTCCTAATCAAGCAAGTGCAATCAAGCTAGGTGTTTATCTATCAATAGTTAAACCCACTCTACTTGCAACCATATTTGCAAAAGCTTCATCAAGTGTTGTGCCTTATGAACCAATCATTAGAAAACCCCTTAAGCTCATCTATTGATAAGTAGGAGATATTTTCCACAACAAGCCAAATTGTGATATTCCTATCGAGATTCAAATGTGTAGTTTTTTTTTAGTCAAATTCATTGACCCATGTTTCATGAGTAGTGGTTCACAAGAATCCATCTCTCATGAGAATGAATAGAACATTTAGCACTCATTGCATCTTATTTATGATATAAAAACCCACCATTTAAACAATCTCTTAAAAAAGTGTTACTAAAATATTTAGTTTCTTTCATACTCATTCAAGATTTTGTCTAAATGAATATAACTAGTTAATTAAAAATATAATTTCTTAACTTATTTTTCATATAATATAGAAATTAGAAGAAAAATAGTTTATTGCTTAATTGCATTTCATTTCAAATATTATACTTAAAATTTTAATATTAAATATGTAAATATTTTATATATTTTTAATTTTTTTAAGAATTACTATTAAATATTATCTAAGTAAAAATTATTGATAAATGCATCTTTTTATACAACAATTTAAAAAAATAAATAAATAAATATGACTAATTAATACAAAATAAAAAATAACTCTGTCCCATTCCTCAATAAATGACCCCAAAAAATTGAAAAAAACACACGAATGAAAGCATGTTTCATCTATTTTATTGAACGGTCTTGTTTTATTTGTTTTTTGGTTTTGTTTTTTAAATTAGTTTTTTTTAATAATATTACCGTTAAAAAAACAAAAAGCTTGGTTTCTGTGATCTATCTATTTATTTGTTTTGTTTGTCGTTCAGTTTTTATAGCGAAGCCAATCAAATGCGCGACATAATTCCAACAGTCTCTTCTCGGTGTGTAAGAGTCCTCTGGCGGCTTCTCATTAGCTTCGCAGGAGGTTGCAGAGCCCTTCACGGTAGCGTGTGGCCTCCAACAGACAACTCCAGCTCCAGAGGCTAGGGCGGACATCCCAACGGCAGAAAAAAAACAGCAGCCATCAGTTCAGGTTTCTTGTTGTAGATTTCACCAGTTGGCGATTCGGTGTTTTTCCCCGCATGCAGGATAGCTATGTGTCATGTGTAATATGTTCTTTGTGCAGATTTTGATGTGGATGCTTTATATAAACGGGGATGCATTTAAAAAACATTCTGCCTGCAACCACTTTTCCATGCAAAATACGGCTGCCAGATACAGAGATCGTGTGAGTTTGCTGACGGTATGAATTCTCTCACATTCCTCCTCCTTGCAAATATTAGGAGCATTTAGTGTTTTTTTTTCAAACTTTTGCATGCTTCTCTTGGCAGTGGTTTCAGTTGCAAGATTGAGCGCTTTGGACTTCCTCTGGGTTTCTCAGCTCTGCTCATTCAAAGTTTGTGCATAAAGAGGTATGAAATGTTATTGAATTTTTTGAATTTGTTTACCTTTAGCATCACAGAAACAATCTCTAGCTTCCTAGAAAATTATTAAAGTTTAAAATCATTACAGCATTGTCATGGGATGCAAGGCAAGAAATAAATGGATTTGGAGGGGTTTCTAAAACATATCAGTTCCATAATAATCACATTGTTTACAGTATTTTACATGCTTTAATTTTCTTCTGTGGGTTTGCCGTGATGCTTGTTGTTTAAGCCTCCCAACAATTTTTGTTCTCCAATCAAAAGTATTAAACTCCTCGTTGAAACTAGAAGAATCGCTAGTTGTTTTAATCTGGCTCCTGTCAACCATTATGCTGTGAACGTGTCCAGGTTCAGATGAATTTCATATGAAGGATATTAAATAAGCAAATTCTATCTAGGGAAAAATATATTTGAAAATAATAGTTTTAGCTGTCTAAAGGTGTGGTATTTCTATTTTTAATGCTCAGACTTTAACTGGGTCACTCTACGGGTGTGAGTTTTTCTCCACACACTTTTCCCTTGTTAATATGTGTACTATTATTTCATATATGATAATTAGTTTTGATTTATATAATATAACTAAATTTTTAATAATATCAGGATTATTTCCTTATGTAACGTAAGTATGCATATAAATGACGTAATTATGTATATAAAGAACAGTCTCAGTAAAAAAAATCGTTGGGTCATCAATGATAAGAATGTATTTGGTTGTATTGCTTCATTTCATACAGTTCATAGAATTGACGTTCATCTTGTCATTCTCGGGTGAAAGGGGGAATATAGTTTTAAAAATGAGGGAAGCCATTACACAGTGCACAACGCACAACGGGCCTTATAACCATCACAAAAGGTAGTTTTAGTGGTACAGCAACATTTAATATCCATTGAATGTATCTACCAACGAACTCAATTGTGAATAGAAATTACCAAAGGATTCAATTGTGATGAAATGACTTTCCATAAACTTTTAAATTTTTAATCTTCAACTACGCTCTGATGCAGCTTAACTCCTATATAACTTAAAAGTCTTGTTTTAAGACCGGCAGCAGTAACTCAAATACTCTTAAATATAGCAACCTACCATCTAGCTAAGCCTGGTGGCAGTAACTGTAGTATTCTTAGATATAGCAACCTGCCACTCTAGCTAAGCAAGCTTCCCTCACATGCCTGAGATGCCTTTCCAAAGTACACAGTTTTCCCTCCAGAAAGCAAGTAGAGACTGTCAAAGAGTTAAAACACCTCGCTGCTAGGTTGATGAACATAAGCTATAATAGTACGCCCATCCCGGGCCAAACTTCTTAATGCTTGGGTAACAAGAAAATGTAGATGCACTGCGATGAACAATTCACCAGAAATCAATGCATGTAATTTTAAATTAGTCATAATCACTGTTAGTCAATAGTCTACCCAATTAGTCATAACCACTAGCAGTTAGTAGTCTATGGTCTATGAAGAACAATAAAAATTCAGGAAAAGTTGCTCTGATGTTATTCTGGAGTCAGGATCTGACACTTGTTAAGTATTACAGTGACTGATTCTTGCCTGTCTAAACCGCTTGTTGGTTCCTCCAGAAACAGCAACCTTGGGCTCATAAGAATTTCTAAGCCAATGCTCACTCTTCTCCTTGGTCCATCACTCATTCCTCTCAAAGTGCCAGTTTCCTATGGGAGTGTTGGCACATTCTCGAAGACCCATTTCTACAAGTGTAGACTCTAC
This sequence comes from Chamaecyparis obtusa, assembly GCA_027943335.1. Taxonomy (NCBI): domain Eukaryota; kingdom Viridiplantae; phylum Streptophyta; class Pinopsida; order Cupressales; family Cupressaceae; genus Chamaecyparis; species Chamaecyparis obtusa. Next base: position 688,080 of record BSBK01004962.1, on the reverse strand, counting down.
TAGTGCAGATTTCTCTGACCAGGGCATTTTATCAGGGAGTCTTAAATGAGCAGAGTATGCTATGGTTTCTCTCATAGTTAAGGTCCCAATGAGAGTATCATCTTGAGTTACATATGCCTACAAGAAAACAGAGGAGAGAAAAAATAGACCTGCGTAAGCAGATAACATCAAACATCAACAATTCACCCAAAAAGAACTCCTTTGTTTGCTGCATCTAATAGGTTTCTCTGTCCTCATGAAACTTTCTATGACATGTTTTCCTCTATCAATTTTGGCCTCTCTAAGCTGCTAGATGAAACAAATTCTCATCACTCCTCCTTGGCAAATTCTTACACCCTAAACTCTTTATAGCTACATGCTTTTCTCTTGCAGTCTCACCTCAACACTACAACATGTAAGTACAATATTGGATCTCTGTAGACAACGGAATGGGCTTCAATTTGAAGGTGAAGTTTTAGTTGTCTATGGACCAGAAACCAACAAATACCCCAGTTATAATTTTCCCCAATTTGTTTATGCAGTCCTGGCCTTAGGGCATGTGTTGAATTGATTCAGCACATAGATTTTAGGTTAGTGTTTCATAGTGCCTTATTACAGTAGTAATTTTTCCCTGAAATTAACTCTATATCTGTCTTATATCCAGATGTTTTGGGCTTGTCTATTAGACAAATCCTGCAACTGACGGTGGCCATTCTAAAATCTGTTTTCTTAAGCATCTGAAATGAGGAGAAACATTTTGAGATTATTATATGAATTAGCACGTCACTCAAAGAATGCATATCTAATGGCTTTTCATAATTTCAAGTGAAGTTGCTCTATTTTCTATTTTGATACTTTTATTTCCTCCCACAACAAGCTATAAAAGAATTGTCATTTGTTTGCAAAAATTTGAATGTTGTGATTTCACATTGTTTCTTACATATTTCTATCTTCTAATAGTTAAATCTTCTTTCTCTTAGGCTCATTCCTTTGTTACAAACACATTAGGCTTTCACAATTCACCATTTTGTCCATTGCATTGCCAATGAAAACTATTTTTAGGTGGCAGTTGGAGCAATTTTTTGAATTTATCAAAGAACTAGTAGCTGTCGTTCTTGCAGATGCAACTTCTGCTACTGTTGATTGAAAGTTAAATTTACAAAAATTGTTGGAAAACTTTGGTTGTTCTACAATCATCAAACTTAGAAATGCTAGATTTTATTGAGACACAGTTCAAGGAGAGTTCTGGGTGCAGATCACATTCATATGTTCTTGGGATTACTATAGCAACAACATAAAATAAAAAGCAAGACTTCATGGGTACAAGTCACATTCATATGATGTTTGGCATTACTTAGTAACAACATAAGGAAACATCTTGCCTGCTATTTGTAGTCCTAGAAAAACAAACATTAGGGCTATATCATGACAATATATTATAGATAAACTTTCCTTATGCAGTATTTGGCTCATAAATTCAAGGAAAGACATCCTCTTTCAGCCCCCTAAAAAGCAAATAGAAGCAAATAGCATGTCAGTAAGGGATGATCTCGTGTATTTTAGCAAGTGGCAATTATTGTAACTAATGGGAAAGATACCAATGCTCACTCTTCTCCTTGGTCCACCACTTATTCCTCTCAAGTGCCAGTTTCCTATGGGAGTGTTGGCACACCCATTTCTACAAGTGTAGACTCCACTAGTGCAGATTTCTCTGACCAGGGCATTTTATCAGGGAGCATTGGTAACTAATGGGAAAGATACGAATACTCACTCTTCTCCTTGGTCCACCACTTATTCCTCTCAAGTGCCAGTTTCCTATGGGAGTGTTGGCACACCCATTTCTACAAGTGTAAACTCTACTAGTGCAGATTTCTCTGAGCAGGGCATTTTATCAGGGAGTCTTAAATGAGCCGAGTATGCTATGGTTTCTCTCATAGTTAAGGTCCCAATGAGAGAAAAAACAGACCTGCGTAAGCATATAAATCAACAATTCACCCAAAAAGAACTCCTTTGTTTGCTGCATCTAATAGGTTTCTCTGCCCTAATGAAACTTTCTATGGCATGTTTTCCTCTATCAATTTTGGCCTCTCTAAGCTGCTAGATGCAACAATGCCCGCTCTTAGCAAGTCTAGTTCAAATCCTTTCTATCATTCCACCATAGTTTTCCCACATACACAAGTTCACATCACCCCTCCTTGGCAAATTCTAACACCCTAAACTCTTTGTAGCTACATGTTTTTCTCTTGCAGTCTCACCTCAACACCACAATATCTCAACACCACAACATGTAAGTACAATATCGGATCTTTGTAGACGATGGAATGGGCTTGCATTTCAAGGTGAAGTTTTAGTTGTCTATGGACCAGAAACCAACAAACACCCCAGTTATAATTTATCCCAATTTGTTTATGCAGTCCTGGCCTTAGGGCAAGCACATAGATTTTAGGTTAGTATTTCATAGTGCCCTGAAATCAACTCTATATCTGTCTTTAATCCAGATGTTTTGGGCCTTGCTATTAGACAAATCCTGCAACTGACGGTGGCCATTCTAAATTACGTATTTTTGCATCATTCAGAATTACGTTTCATGATTTATTATAGGGATAGTACGATTTATTACAGAGATAGTATAGAATGAAAATCAATTTCCTTGTTCATTTAGCTCTCTATTATAGGTCTCTATTATCCTTATGATGGATAACAGAGTGTAATAATATTGATTTAAATAACTCTTACCTAATCTAATGATAGCTTGTTCATTTAGCTCTCTATATCCATCAGAGTGTATAATAATATTGATTTAAATAACTCTTACAAAATCTAATGATAGCTTGTTCATTTAGCTCTCTATATCCATCAGAGTGTATAATAATATTGATTTAAATAACTCTTACAAAATCTAATGATAGCTTGTTCATTTAGCTCTCTATATCCATCAGAGTGTATAATAATATTGATTTAAATAACTCTTACATAATCTAATGATAGCTTGTTCATTTAGCTCTCTATATCCATCAGAGTGTATAATAATATTGATTTAAATAACTCTTACATAATCTAATGATAGCTTGTTCATTTAGCTCTCTATATCCATCAGAGTGTATAATAATATTGATTTAAATAACTCTTACATAATCTTATGATAGCTTATCCATTAGAGTGTATAATACTATTGATTTAAATAACTCTTACATAATCTTATTCAGAAACTACAGCGATAGCTCTCAATCATTGAGCTCTCTATTATCCTGATGATGGATAACAGAATGCAATAATATTGATTTAAATAACTCTTACATAATCTTATTCAGAAACTACAGCTCGATAGCTTAATCATTGAGCTCTCTATTATCCTGATGATGGATAACAGAGTGTAATAATATTGATTTAAATAACTCTAACACAATCTTATTCAGAAACTACAGCAATAGCTTAATCATTTAGCTCTCTATTATCCTAATCATTGAGCTCTCTATTGATTTAAATAACTCTTACATAATCTTATTCAGAAACTACAGCGATAGCTTAATCATTTAGCTCTATATTGTCAGCTCTCTATTATCCTGATCCATCTCTTACATAATCTTATTCAGAAACTACAGCAATAGCTTAATCATTTAGCTCTCTATTATCCTAATCATTGAGCTCTATTATCCTGATCCATGAGCTCTCTATTATCCTGATCCATCTCTTACATAATCTTATTCAGAAACTACAGCGATAGCTTAATCATTTAGCTCTCTATTATCCTAATCATTGATCTCTATTATCCTGACCCATGAGCTCTCTATTATCCTGATGATGGATCAGGATAACAGAGTGCTCTCTATTATCCTGACGATGGATCAGGATAACAGAGTGTGTAATAATATTGATTTAAATAACTTTTACATAATCTTATTCAGAAACTACAGCAGTTTGATCTAAAATGACAGCTCACACAATCATATTCATTTGATAGCTCACAAATTAAAGAACAAATTTGTATATTTGTAGTCCTGAATATAATTTCTATAATATTGGCAATCATATTCATATGATAGCTCATAAATTAAAGAACAAATTAAACTACAGCAGTTTGATCTAAAATGACAACTCACAGAATCATATAATAGCTCACAAATTAAAGAACAAATTTATATATTTGAATATAATTTCTATAATATTGACAATCATATTCATATGATAGCTCATAAATTAAAGAACAAATTTGTATATCTGTAGTCTTGAATATAATTTCTATTGATCTAAAATGACAACTCACAGAATCATATAATAGCTCACAAATTAAAGAACAAATTTATATATTTGAATATAATTTCTATAATATTGGCAATCATATTCATATGATAGCTCATAAATTAAAGAACAAATTTGTATATGAAAGAACAAATTTGTATATCTGTAGTCCTGAATATTATTTCTATAATATTGGCAATCATATTCATATGATAGCTCACAAATTAAATAGCTCATAAATTAAAGAACAAATTTGTATATCTGTAGTCCTGAGTATAATTTCTATAATATTGGCAATCATATTCTTATGATAGCTCATAAATTAAAGAACAAATTTGAATATTAGTAGTCCTGAGTATAATTTCTATAATATTGGCAATCATATTTATATGATATCTCATAAATTAAAGAACAAATTTAGCTCATAAATTAAAGAACAAATTTAGCTCATAAATTAAAGAACAAATTTGTATATCTGTAGTCCTGAATATAATTTCTATAATATTGGTATGAATTATTTCTGATAATTTCTATAATATTGGTATGAATTATTTCTGATAATTTCTATACTATTGGTATGAATTATTTCTAAAGTTGAGGTGAGTGAGTTTTTTTGATGTTTTAGATCAAATTTCATGATCTGTCATGATAGGTTATGGAGTTTGATACACAATGTTGATAGATGGAAGAAAGATAGATTATAGAGTTTGGTAGTCTACATCATCGAATCTAAACAATAGATTATAAAATTTGATACAAAATCACACAGTCAAACCCAAAAATAAATCATTTGTATTATATGATGTTAAAAGTAAAAGGGACCTCGAATCGAGAAGGATCGAATTTGTGAGGATCTGCGAACACTTCCGAGCTGTGGTGGATATTTCTGAAGAGAGGCATCACTTTCCATCCCTTTGGAATTAGAAAACCTGCTGTTAGACAACGACAGAAACCAAATAAAACTAGAGTTTTCAACGGTTGACACAATAAATTAAAGGCTGTAACGACAACTTTGATGACGAAGGGTATTGGAAGGCTTGCCTTTATACTCTATGTCTTGAACTGCTTCCCTGAAAGTAAATGATATAATTGAAGCAATTCTTTAAGTCTCTTGAATTACCTGGGCAAACCATTATTAGAAAAGTAAATATCACTAGATTCTAGAACATAGTGAATAAATAAGTAAAATGCTTTCTTGATAATATGAGGAGACTCTAAAACATTAAAATATAAAAATTTCTTGCTTACTCTTGATGTCAAACACATTTTCCTTGTGTCAGCCCATGTTTACGATTTCTCCTCTCCGCATTTAGCCTCCTGGATGGCTTCTTGCTCCGCCTGTAACCCAAATTTCTGTTCAATACATTCATTTTATAATTGGAGTACTCTACAAATTTTGGAAGTAAAAAAGATTGGATTTTGCGTACAGTGACGGTTTCAAGAAGGCGAGGATAATCCCTGTGATATTAAACAAATCCACGTTAAAACACTTGTTGTCATATCCTGAGCTGCAAAAATCAGGCCGATGATGTTATCGGCAATCTGATTGTCTGTGAGTGGCTCAGAGCCATTTTCATCTGTTGAATCCTTCAGATTGCCAAGCAAATCATTGCATGAAATCTCATTGGCCCTTCATTCTGCTATTACTTTGCTAAGAACTTCACCCAAATGTCTCCTAACCTGAAATCAGACAAGACCAAGATTAAAATGATGAAGATGAAGATGGTATGCACTCTTTTCTTATTTTATTCATAAACGTGAGCTTGCCAACCTTCATTGCTTTGTGGTAAAGAGTTCCAGGGAGATTAATCGGCATGGAGTTTTATCCACTATCAACCATGTAGTATGATCTCTTCACATCTTCCTTGTCGAAAAGTTGATGCTGACCGAAAATCGAAAGGAGTCCCACATTAAAGGTGAACTGCAGAACACCAATTATTCATGTCAACTAAAATTTTGTATCTCGTTTCTCAGAAAAAAACTAGCAGAACACCAATTATTCATGTCAACTAAAATTTTATACCTCGTTTCTCAGAAAATATGAGATTTGTGTAAACTTGAGATTCTTCAACTTACTTACCCTTTGCATTTCCTGAAACGTATTGATAGTCTTTCCTTCCTATGACTTCAAGGCATCAAGGGCAATGGTCTCGATGTGGGGAACTATGTTTCTGATAGCCTCGGGAAACAGTGAACTCTGAACCATTCTCCTCACCTTTAAATGGTACTCACCTTCATCAAAGAACAAAGCCTGCGGACCGATCATGCTTTCCTCTTTCATATTATATAGTATACTTGTATTTAGTAATCATTTCATCACATTGTCATGAATTTATGATACCCTTACTCTTGAATATGTTATTAAATCATCCTTTTTGCATGAAAATTTGAGTCGATTAGTTCTTGTGTCTTGTCTATGCCACAAAAAAACAGTGATTTTCAGTCAAAGACCTTAATAGCCTTAAGAGTTAGTATAAGAAATTGTTGTTGAGAGTTATAAGAAATTTCCACTCTTATCTTACTCTGACTGCATACATTTTTTCCTATTTTGTTTCAGAAGTATTGGGTAGGCTCAGGGTTGGTAGCTTAATCAGGGGGTTTTGGTAAGTGCTACCTCTTTCCTAATAGCCTTAAGAGTTAGTATAAGAAATTGTTGTTGAGAGTTATAAGAAATTTCCACTCTTATCTTACTCTCACTGCATACATTTTTTCCTATTTTGTTTTAGAAGTATTGGGTAGGCTCAGGGTTGGTAGCTTAATCAGGGGATTTTGGTAAGTGCTACCTCTTTCCAGTAGAATAAGGAAACCCTGGGAAACTAAAAGCATAGTGTAGCCAATTTGCATTTTCTGTTTAAAATGTTTTTTTTCACTGTTTTATATTACCAGTTAGAGAATCTTAAAAGTAATACTACAAGTCCGATTGCAAAAATATTCTATAGCAGGAAAGCTGAGAAATTTCCTTCATAATGCTACTAGATTTTACTTCAAAAATGTCTGAAATTGGACAACATTATTCATTATTCTTGGTTTAGTTCATCTATTTTATCACGAGTTAGAGAACAAAAATGTCAGAAATTGGTTTAGTTCATAATTCCTTCCTTCATAATTCCTTCCTTTATAATTCATAATTCCTTCCTTCATAATTCTACTAGATCATAATTCTACTAGATTCGTAGCGATATTTTCTATAGCAGGAAAGTTGAGAAATTTCCTTCCTTCATAATTCTACTAGATTTGTAGAAATTACTTTAAAAATGTCAGAAATTGCCTATACCAGCTGTTAGAGAAATTACTTCAAAAATGTCAGAAATTGCCTACACTTCAAAAATGTCACAAATTGCCTATACCAGCTGTTATGAATAACAGAGGAAAACACCAGCTGTTACAAAAATTTCCTTCCTTCATAATTCTACTAGATTTGTAGAAATTACTTAAAAAATGTCACAAATTGCCTATACAGGTAAACTTGAATATCAACAGAGGAAAACATACCAGCTGTCATGAACACCAGAGGAAAAAGAGGAAAACAATTGCAGGTAAACTTGAATATCAATACCATTGGTATAACACCATTGGTATAACAGAGGAAAACAATTGCAGGTAAACTTGAATATCAATACCATTAGTACAACAGAGGAAAACATACCAGCTGTTATGAACAACAGAGGAAAAAGAGGAAAACAATTGCAGGTAAACTTGAATATCAATACCAATCAAAAGAGGAAAACAACTTGAATATCAATACCATTGGTATAACAGAGGAAAACATACCAGCTGTTATGAACAACAGAGGAAAAAGAGGAAAACAATTGCAGGTAAACTTGAATATCAATACCAATCAAAAGAGGAAAACAATTGCAGGTAAACTTGAATATCAATACCATTGGTATAACAGAGGAAAACATACCAGCTGTTAAACTTGAATATCAATACCAGTGGTATAACAGAGGAAAACATACCAGCTGTTATGAACAACAGAGGAAAAAGAGGAAAACAATTGCAGGTAAACTTGAATATCAATACCAGCTGTTATGAACAACAGAGGAAAATATACATTTCAGAAACACATTTCTCCAAGCTAATAAGTAATTTATTTGTGTTTTCTTGTGTCACTGCATTTTACAAAACTTCAGTGAAAAATATATTGTGTGAGCATATCTGTGATTGGTGATAATAAGGATAGCACCTGAAGAGCTGATATGTCATCGTTCTGATTCACTAACGTAAGCAGTCCTGTCCACAAATTGCATAGCTTAGAAAGATGAATTAATCATATCTACCAGACTAGTTCAATCTTGTTCATATCAATTTCTGCATTCCCGATGAAACTTGATATAAATAAATCATGCCAAGGAGAAAAGTTACCATAGTCTGTATGTGCTCCACTGCAATCCAGAGAGATCACAAAGAAAATGTATATTAGATTTGTAACAATGGGTGAAAATTACAAACAATATGAAGGTTCATGAAAATGAAATGCATTGTTTAACAGAGATACCATCCAACCCCAGAATCTTGCATATTTGTATCTTCAGTGTCACTGTCGATAGGTGGGTAACCAATAATACAAAGGACCCAAAATGGGTCTCCGCCTTTTTCACCTTCAAATGTATCTGGTGGCATGCCCAATTCTAAAGCTATCCCTCGCATAATTTTTTTAGCATCTGCTTTCATGCATTGGTGCAACCACGTTAAGTCAACTCTACCGATGAGCAGATAAGAATCTATTTCATGCATGCAAAATTATTTACAAATGACTGGTTTTATGAGCCACAATATTCAGGCCTGCATAAAAAAGCTTAAGAAACATATTACAAACAATAAAATGATAATTTACGAAGGGCACACATACCCATACCTTCCACATTACTAATATACTCTTCCATAAGTGGGCCAAATCTCTTTGAATAATCTGGCCTGAAGCAATAAAACACAAGAGGTTTACTTGTAGAGAGAGAACTAAAAGTACAGAAAAGAATAGATGAAAGAGAAAGAAAACATTTTACATTTTACTATAAGACAAAAATCGATGGATTGTTTTAATTATACAAACAAAAAATTCTCTATTGATGTTTTATTTAAGTGGATCAGTTTCCAGAGGATGTGTACAATGAGATTGAAGAAGAGGTGTCCTCTCTTTCCCACTCTTTTTGTAATATACATTATACATTGATATGCTTAAGCAGTTCAGTTTTTTTTTTCTATTGAAAATATGTGCAGTTTTACTGGTCCCAGTTTCCATTACTAAGTACACAAAGTTGCGGGTCACATTGAATTTGCTTGGCCTTGTCTAACCATCAACCTTCCTCATGTTATGCTAACTAAGAGCAAACAATATTAGTTTTGACAATTATTTTCCTTTCTTTCTCTGTCTAGTTCTCCACTGTGTTCTACAAGATCATATCAGAGATTTGATGATTTGATCTTAGGCATGGGAGGAGGAATTGCTTCCTACAACCCTGTAGAAGTGGTAGCTAACAATTTTATCCAAGCAACCATTTTTCTTTTCTTTTCAAACAGTTAAACTGTTTTCTTCATACAGTTGAGAAAGCAACAATACTGCAGTTATTGTCCAGGGTTTGAGTAACTGTTGAACTGTTTTCTTCATACAGTTGAGAAAGCAACAACACTTGCAAAATTTTGGATTTTGACATCTTAGGAAATTTTGGATTTTGACATGATAGGACAAGTGCACAAAATGAAGGCATTCAAACAAAATTTGGCAATACAAGTTTGAGTCTCGACACTTTAAAAAACATGCTGCTCCATGCAATTCATCGATTATCTCATCAATCTCGGGAATAGAGATACCCATTTTGATAGTCCTCTTGTTCAAAACTATGATATGAATATATATCCACATGGTGCCATCTTTTTTTCAAACCATAAACTAGAAAAATGAGCTAGGTGTGATGTGTGAGCCTTCTCCAAGAGTTGTTTGGCAGGTTTTTCTATCTCTTCTTTGTACATTCTTGGGTGGTAGTAAGTAGTGATCATGATAGGATTAGAGCCTAGTTCGAGTAATATGTTAAAATTCTCTGCCAGTTGGTAGTCTTGGAGGTAACCCACTAAACACCATTTATGCTTATTCAAAATGTATTGAATATCAACATGATAGGTGATTTGCTTACCCTAGATAATTTGGAGGCATGATCAAATGTCATGTTGCCCAAGCAACATGTCCTTTGTAGATTCTCTTCCATCCTTTAGTTGTTACCAGCTACAATGCCCCATTAGAAATTCCTCTAAGCAACATATATTTCACTTGATATTTAAAATTGAGCATCATGGACTAATAGTTTTGTGAAAACTCACCAAGGGAATGCAACCATTATACACCCAAAACCATGCTAGTCTCTTCTAACCCCACATCATAGATATCATCACATACCTTGACATCCCATGGCTATATTGAATCCTTTTGTTACTACCCATAGTGCTCCACTAGAAATTCCTCTAAGCAACGTATCTTTCCCTTGAGATTTAAACTTGAGTTCTATGGACTAATAGTTCTATGAAAGCTCACCAAGGGATTGAAACCATTATACAGCAAAACCTTGTCAATCTCTCACAATCTCACAACACATAACTCATCACATACCTTATGATCTCTCATGGCTATATTGAGTTGAATTATTTTGGTGCATAGAATTGTGAACACTTCAAAATCTTTAGCTTTTAAACCTTTATTGACCACCAAAATTTCATCAATCAAATTATGGGTGTTCCCACTACTTAAAATATTTATCTATTTAGACAACACACACTGAACATTGAATAGATGATATTTGGATGCAAATGAAAGAGCTCAAAATATGTAGTTGTCTAACTTTTCATCATCCACATTTTTAGGTGTATGTTTCTTGACAATCCCAACCGGTGCTGAGAGGGGGTGAATTAGCACCTGTAAAACTTTAACACAAATCTGATGTAGTATACTACAACTATAAGAAAAACTGTAAGAAGAGAGGGAGGGACAAAGAGCAAGGAGGGAGGAGGAGTGTGGGAGGGGAGGGGCAAAGGGAGAGGGACATAGAGGGGGGGAGTGTGGGGGAAGGGAGACGGAGAGGGGGAGAGAGAGGGAGAGGGAGAGGGAGAGGGAGAGGGAAAGGGGGAGGGGGGAGGGAGGGGAGAGGAGAGAGGGGGAGGCGTGGGAGTTCGAGGGGGAAGGTGAAGGGAGAGGGAGAGGGAGAGGGAGAGGGAGAGGGAGAGGGAGGGGGAGGGGGAGCGTGGTGGAGAGGGGGATTGGGAGAGATGGGAAGGGGAGGGAGAGAGGGAGAGAGAGGGAGGGTGAGGGAGAGTGGGGGAGGGAGAGAGAGGGAGGGGGAGAAGAAGAGGGAGGGAGAGTGGGAGAGCGAGAGAGAGGGAGGGGGAAGGGAGAGGGAGAGGAAAAGAGAGAGGGGGAATGCGAAGGGAGGGGGAGAGGGAGAGTTTAAGGGGGAGGGGGCAGGGGAGAGGGAGGGAGAGAGGAGGGGGAGTGGGAGAGTGGGGGAGAGAGGAAGAGGGGAGTGGGAGTGGGAGGGGGAGGGGGAGAGGGAGGGGAGAGGGAGTGGGAGGGGGAGAGAGGGCAGGAGAGAGGGGAGGGGGATGGGAGGGGGAGAGGGAGTGGGAGTGGGAGGGGGAGGGGGAGGGGGAGAGAGAGGGAGAGGAGGGGGAGGGGGAGAGTGGGGGAGAGAGAGGAAGAGGGTGAGCGGTGGAGAGGGGGATGGGGAGAGATGGGGAGGGGAGGGGAGGGAGAGTGGGAGGGGGAAGGGGAAGGGAGAGGGAGAGGAAAAGAGAGAGAGGGAAGGCGAAGGGAGGGAGAGGGATGGAGAGGGAGAGAGGGAGAGTGGGAGGGGGAGAGGGGGAGAAGAATAGAGGAAAAGGGGGAGGGAGGGGGAGAGGGAAAGAGGAAGAGGAAAATGGGGAGGGAGAGGGAGAGGGAGAGGGAGAGGGGGAAGGTAGAGAGATGGGGGAGAGGGAGAGCGTGGGAGAGAGAGGAAGAGGGGGAGTGGTGGAGAGGGGGACAAGGAGAGATGTGGAGGGGGAGGGAGGGTGGGAGAGCGAGAGAGACGAAGGGGGAGAGAGAGGGAGAGAGGAGGGGAGGGGGAGAGTGGGGGGAGGAGGGAGAGGGGGACAAGGAGAGATGTGGAGGGGGAGGGGGAGTGGTGGAGAGGGGGACAAGGAGAGATGTGGAGGGGGAGGGAGGGTGGGAGAGCGAGAGAGACGAAGGGGGAGAGGGAGGGAGAGAGGAGGGGAGGGGGAGAGTGGGGGGAGGAGGGAGAGGGGGATGGGGAGAGATGTGGAGGGTAGGGAGAGTGGGAGGGGAAGAGGGAGAAGAATAGAGGAAAAGGGGGAGGGAGGGGAGAGAGAAAGAGGAAGAGGAAAATGGGGTGAGGGATGACAAAGTGGGGAGGGAGGGAGAGGGATGAAGAGAGGAGGGGGTGGTGGAGACAGGGATGGGGAGAGTAGGAGAGGAAACGAGAGAGGGGGAAGGTAGAGGGGGGGGGAGAAGAAGAGGGAGAGGGACGAGGAGAGGAGGGGGAGTTTGAGGGGAGGGAGAGTTCAAGGAGGAAGATAAAGCAATGAGGAAGAGGGAGAGGGAGGAAGTGGGAGAGTGGTGGAGAGGGGGATGGGGAGAGATGGTGAGGGGAGGGAGAGTGGGAGAGAGGGAGGGGGAAGACAAAGGGAGGGAGAGAGAAAGGGGGAGAGGGAGGGAGAGAGGAGGGGTAAGGGGAGAGTGCAGGAAAGAGGTGGAGAGTGGGAGAGCGAGAGAGACGAAGGGGGAGAGGGAGGGAGAGAGGAGGGGAGGGGAAGAGGGAGAAGAATAGAGCAAAAGGGGGAGGGAGGGGAGAGAGAAAGAGGAAGAGGAAAATGGGGTGAGGGACGGCAAAGTGGGGAGGGAGGGAGAGGGACGAAGAGATGAGGGGGTGGTGGAGACGGGGATGGGGGGAGTAGGAGAGGAAATGAGAGAGGGGGAAGGCAGAGGGGGGGGAGAAGAAGAGGGAGAGGGACGAGGAGAGGAGGGGGAGTTTGAGGGGAGGGAGAGTTCAAGGAGGAAGGTAGAGCGACGAGGAAGAGGGAGAGGGAGGAAGTGGGAGAGTGGTGGAGAGGGAGATGGGGAGAGATGGTGAGGGGAGGGAGAGTGGGAGAGAGGGAGGGGGAAGACAAAGGGAGGGAGAGAGGAAGGAGGAGAGGGAGGGAGAGAGGAGGGGTAGGGGGAGAGTGGGGGAGAGGAAGAGGGAGAGGGGGATGAGGAGAGATGGGAAGGGGAGGGAGTTTGGGAGGGGGAGAGGGAGAAGAAAAGAGGAAAAGGGGGAGGGAGGGGGATAGGGAAAGAGGAAGAGGAAAATGGGGAGAGGGAGGGGGAAGATGAAGGGAGGGGGAGAGGGAGGGAGAGAGGAGGGGGAGGGGGAGAGTGGGGGAGAGAGAGGAAGAGGGAGAGTGCTGGAAAGGGGGATGCAGAGAGATGGGAAGGGGAGAGAGAGAGAGAGAGAGAGACAAGAAGGTGGTGGAGATGGGGATGGGGAGAGAGGAGAGAGAGAGAGGGAGAGTGGAGGGGGAGGGGGAGAGTGGAGGAGAGAGAGGAAGATGAAGAGTGGTGGAGAGGGGGATGGGGAGAGATGGGAAGGGGAGGGAGAGTGGGAGGGGGAGAGGGAGAGGGAGAAGAAAAGAGGAAAAGGGAGAGGGGGGAGGGGAGAGAGGAAGAGGAAGAGGAAAATGGAGAGAGAGAGAGAGAGAGAGAGAGAGGCAGGGGAGTCTAAGAGAGAGAGGGAGGAAGAGTTTGAGGGTGTAGGCGAAGGGAGGGGGAGAGGAAGAGGGAGAGGGAAGGAGAGAGGAGGGGGAGAGGGAGGGAGAGGGGGAGGGAGAGGGAGAAGGAGGGGGGAGAGGGAGAGGGATAGGAAGAGGGAGAGAGGAGGGGTGGGGGGAGGAAGAGGGAGAGTGGGGGAGAGGGGGATGGGGAGGAGAGGGAGAGATAGCGTGAGAGGGGGAGAGAGGGAGAGGGAGAGAGGATTGGGGATAGAGAGGGAGAGGAGTGGGGGGAGAGAGAGGGAGGGGAAAGAGTGGGAGAGGGGAATGATGACTATGTGTGTGATTATGTACATTCGTGTATGTATTTTTTAGTGTGTGTATAGAGAGAGAGAGAGAGAGAGCATTCACATATGTGTTTTTTTATGTGCACGCACATGAGAGGATGTCGGTGAATATGCACATTTGTGCATGTGTGAGAGAATGAGAGTGCATGTGTGTGAGCACGATAATGCATGTGAGTGTGCTTGTGATTTCATGAGTGTGAGAGAATGAGCATGTGTGTGAGCATGTGTGTCGGTGAATATGCACATTTGTGCATGTGTGAGAGAATGAGAGTGCATGTGTGTGAGCATGATAATGCATGTGAGTGTGCTTGTGATTGCACGAGTGTGAGAGAATGAGCATGTGAGTGTGCTTGTGATTGTGGGTGTCTAAGAGAGAGAGAGAGAGAGAGAGAGTAACTTGATGACTTGAAGACTTGAACGAATGAATGCTTGGATGCTTATGCGATGATCTCCTTCCTTGATGGAAGACTCCTTTTCTTAGCCTTCAATGTGTGAAAGAAGCTTGATCCTAAGAGAAGATTGACTTAGAGATTGCCTTGAAATGTTTGAGATCTGCTTTAGAATGCTTTAGATGCAAATTTATAGGAGAGACCTTGAATTCTTACGATTGAATTGATAGATTTTATCTGGTTCTATCCATCAGTTGGTTCAAAAATTTTGTAGATGAAGTTATGAACTTGGTTGTGTGGTTCCATTAGTTCCAAAATACATTTATCTCTTAGTAAATGTGCTATGAAACATACATATCTTATGTGTGACCTATCTTTAGGTCTCATGATAATGTGGTATAAAGATTTCGTATGTATGACCTAATTTTAGGTCTAGTGCTAGCGTGTTAAATTATATTTTAATATCTTTTGTAATGAAAGCCGACATTTTTTTAGCTAGGTTGACATATGCATTTCTTTTAACATATGTATATATATGTGACGATTTCAAAGGAAGGATTGAGGTCATTGACAATTTTAGAATAAGGATTGAGGTCATTGAGACAAAGTTAAATGAATTGGTTAAAAGTTATGATTTATTTAAGGATGAAGGTGGAAGACAAAGGATCAGAGTTGGTTAGATTCAGACTGAGATGTTGCCAAGTACAAAGATAGAGATTTAGTGAAGAATGTTTGGATAGTGAAGGATATGGTTGAGGTTTGGCTAGAACATCTTTCTTGAATTATTTCTGATGCAGAGGACTATGAGTGTTGGTTCTAATCTCTGGATTGGACTTCATCATTTGAAATGTTGGTGCATCATGACAATTTGTGTACACAGATGAGTGCGACCATGAATGAGTGGAAGAAGAATGTTTTGATTGTCAAGGAAAGGCACAAAAGTTTTTCTGTTTCAATTTGATATTTTCATTTGATTATCTGAACGATGTTTGTAGCCCTTTTCCATTGTGGCAAAAAGGGGGAGCGAAAATTAGGGAAGAAAAACTGAAAAGTTATATCTAACTTAGGGGGAGTTTTTTGATTTTTGAAGTCTTTGTATTTTTTTGTTTTGCCATAATTGCCAAAGGGGGAGATTATGGAGAGTCAAGAAGACTATGACATTGTTGTCATTAATGTCAAAATCCTTATACTGGTTGTATGTTTATACCGGTTGGTTGTTTGTGCTTCAGTATTGTGCAAATCATATTCATTCTATGCAATTTGTTTTTAGTATTGGATTATGATGATGGATGTCTTCATTCTAGTTATTGAAATATATCTTTTTGGTACATCTATGATATTTGATGAACCTAGAAGTATGAAGTTATGGATGAATATATTTTGCTACTACGTTTTAGAGTACTTTCAGGTATCCCTGCTACCTGGACATTCATGCAGTATATCATATGTTTTTGATATAATAACTATATATAATAGGTTCTATCTAGTTCTATCCATTGGTTGGTTCATAATTTTCGTAGATCAAGTCATGGACTTGAATGTGACATTCCATCGGTTCCTAAATACATTTATCTCTCAGTAAATGTACATAGCTTATGCGTGACCTATCTTTAGGTCCTATTGTAATGTGGTATAAAGATTTCATATGTATGACCTAATTTTAGGTCAGGCGCTAGCGTGTTAAACTATATTATAACATCTTTTGTAATGAAAGCCACCATATTTTGTGGTTAGGTCGACATATATATTTGTTTAATCATATGTATATATATGTGGCAATCATTTTGTATATGATAGAGAGAATGTGTGCTGATGGCGGTACAGTGCGAGTATGATTTTGTATCATTGGTTGTGAACTTTGAGAGCAGAAACAAGAAGTCCAAAAGTTAGTGAGAAGAAAGACCAAAGGTTAGTGTTTAGTTTTGCTGAGGGGAAAATAAATGTTGGCCAAAGATATGTAATCGGATTTGTTGCTAACGGTTGTTGTTGTGCTACTAGTTGGAACTATTTAATGCATATATAGATGTAACTTCATCAATTTGTATTTTTTATGTAAGACATTTTGTAATAAATCCTTTTGTATCAGGACAGATAGCCCAACTAGTAGTGTGCCTACTTGTAGTGAGAAAATCGATAGTGAGCCCTTGTGAAAATCACCTTAACCAGTGTTTACTTTCATGAGAATTAGTTTTTGTGTAGTTTTTCCCATTTTGGATTTCCACGTTATATCTAGTGTTATGGTGTTTGTTATTTTTGCTCTTTCAAGTTTATATCAATTTTAAACATATGAATGTTTTAAGTTTGTAAGATTTATTAAAGTATTTTGGAATAACTTATTCACCCCCCTCCCCCCTCTTAGTTATCTGGCTTATTCAACACTTATATTTTAGGTAATGTTATTCAACACTTATTTTGTTTTCTTAAGATTATCTTAGAAGTGTTATTTCTATATTTAGGTAATGTTGTCTCATAACATATGATTACAAAACTTGTCATGATTTGTTAAAACCATGATGATCCTTATTTTTATCATACAATATTTTTTCTAATTTTATATTTTTATAAAATGAATTAAAACCATAATATATTGAATAAGTGAGGTTGTATTATATTTTTGTAATTAAAAAGACAAGAGATCCCAATAAGGCTTTCCCTGCGGGCGGAAGGTTGTCCTATTCATTAGCATTTATTACACCATTAATACCCTCCTTTTATAGGTCGTCTATCCCTGGAGATGCGCAAATCTCTCAAAATTTGTAGAAATCGTTGATGGTGGAGACTAGGGCTAGGTCTTTCAAGGACACGTTGGAGGATAACCATTCAATCCCATTGACGAAAGAAAGTGGAGGTAACTATAATTGTGAAGATAGATGAAAAAAAGTTAGTTGATCTGCTGGATGAGGGGGCAATTAGAATACTCAAAAAGGAGGTAGCTTCCGTAAACTATAATACCACAAGGATAATGAACTTTGATCAGTGATTATATTATCTTTTTGTATCTTGCTATAAATGTATCTATTCTCTCCGCTGTTGTATTAAGCTTCCGTAAACTGTCCTCATTCTCAAGAGCATATTTTTGTGATGGTGAACAATCATATCTGATGTAAATGATGATTCTTTTATTATACTCAATGGAAAAAAGACTCAATCACATCAAATCTAGAACCTCAATTCTTACAAAGGGACTTAAATGTTAGGATCACATGTATATGCAAGCTGGCTTAAAATTCTAATTTGTGCATACCATAAGATTTTATGATCACTTATAGAATAAGGCCACAACTAGATACGTCGACACTAGTACCTTTGAACCCATATTTAAGCCTCTTGACTATGTCTGCTAGCACCAACTAATTCCATGTTTTTGTATTTTGAAACCATGGCTTCCTTAGAATCATGGAACTATCTTCCATTGCATGTGACACCTCTTCTAACATTATAGAATCAGCTTATTCCTTAAATGATAAGATTTACAAGGATCCTATTTGATAGTAAGAAAGACTTCTAGGATTTGTTTTAGTTAAGAAAAGTGTGAGATGAGTAGGGATTGAAATCTTATATTGACAATTGTGTTTTTATGAATGATAAAAAAAAGAATAAATTTACTTATTTAAGGTAGGTTTAATATTAATAGAAGCTTATAATTTTATTTAGATTAGCTAAAATCCATATTATTGTCAATATTTCCTTGAAACGTATATTCAGATAGTTGTACCGAGTTTCTTAGATATCCTTCTCATGTTTGGAAAATTTATCTTGTATACTATAAGTGAATCATAGAACCAAGAAGGGTTTAGAAGGGTTTAAGGATACCTTGAATAGGATATTATGGTCTAATCCTTCCTAATTTAATGTGTATATTTACTCTTATTACTAAATGATAAGATTAAATATTATTGTTATTGTGTTAGATATTTTTTTAAAACTCAATAGGAAATCCTTGCATTATATGTTGTAGCTTTCATTAGATGGGATTTTTACCAAGTTGGATCTAGGAATCAATATTTTCAATATTTTAAGAATTATGATATTGTTTATGTAGATTTTTATTGCATCAAAATTAGGAAATGATGATTATCATTAGATTGTTGTAAGAAAATGGTGTTAAATATTAGTCACTGGTGTTGTCATTGATGTGAACCCTCTACCTACTAGAAACTAGAAACTTGTTGACATTTGTGATGGTGCTAACCTTTTGTGTCAACCCTCTACTTATTGTGATGTTGCAGTTGTGAGAATATGAGACGTAATGGTGTCATTAATAATTTTGATGTCAGCCCTCTACTAATATTGTCATGAAATTTTGGAGAACTTGTAAAGGTAAGGACATATACCATACCCAACAATGTTAGGTGACCTAAAATGTAAAAGTGCAACATCCAACAAATTTATTCTCACACATGGATTTCTTTAAATTTCCAGCTGTCTTCATAAATTTTCTTTTCTTTTGGCCTCTAATCACTTTGCAATCACCCTCACTTTTTCTAAAAAATAAGCGTCAAGAAGTGTGAAAACTGGTTTTCAAATTTGAAAAGATGTTGTTTAGGCATCGACACTTTTTTCCTTTGACTAGACAATGGAGGATTTATGCACCTTTTATTCAAGGTACTAGTTCGTTCCAGTTTCACAAGAAATTGAGATATATCAAATCCAAGATCATTGTATGGAATTCCCAAGTTTTCAAAAACATATTTACTCAAAAGAAGGAAGTGGAAACATAATTGTAGAAAATTTAGGATCATATCATTCAACATGGTACTTGTGAAGAACTTGGAAAATGAGAAGAGGTGTATTGGTAGCAAAAATTTTGGGAATTATGTCTTCGGGATGGAGATAGAAGCACCCAATTTTTTCACACATCAGCTAAGATCAAGAGATCTTCCATTACGATCTTTCCATTCAACATGCAACATTGGGGGAAACACTCTCCAATGAGGGAGATATTAAATTGGAAGTAGTAAGGTGTTTTTTAGAACTTCTAGCTCCTCCTCAAACCTCTAATCTTTCCAATGATCAGATTAAGAGGGAAATTATGTCACACATTCCCACTCTCGTCCATAATAAAGAAAATGAGGATTTGATGAAGCTTTTTTCACTGGAAGAGAGTAAGCATGTTGTTTTCTCAATTCATCCTGATAAGGCTCCAGGTCCGAATGGATTTACTACTCTTTTCTTTCAAAAGGCATGGGCTATCATTGGTTTTGATTTATTATTGGCTATGGAAGAATCTCAAAAAAAATGGTGTCATGCTTAGTCACTTCAATTCAACAAGTATAGTTCTCATTCCTAAGAACAAACAACCAAAATCTTTTGCGGAATATAGGCCCATTTCTCTATGTAATTCAATTTACAAGTTTTTTCACCAAGGTAATCTACCTCAGATTACAGAGCCTTATTCCTTCTATTATTTCCCTGGAACAAGGGGATTTTGTACCAGAGAGGGATACGGTTGATGGAGCTTTGGTGGCTCACGAGGTACTCCATTCTATCAAGGAACATAGAATTTCTAGTTGTGTTGTCAAATGAGATATGATGAAAGTGTATGAAAAAGTCAATTGGAGTTTTTTTGGAGAAAGTTCTTTATAGGTTTGGTTTTTCCTACAAATGGTGTAAATGGATCCTTGCTTGTCTTAAAGGTGCTAAATTTTTAGTCATTGTTAATGGAATGTCGATAGTATTATTCAGTGCAACAAAACCTAAGTTAGACAAGGTGATCCACTCTCTCCTTTCTTGTTTATTATCATGGATGAAGCTCTAAGTCAGTCTATATTGGACAAACATCTCTTGGGTTTGTGCAAAGGTATCTAGATCCCTAACACATCAATCTCCATTACTCATTTTCTTTTTGCTGATGACACTCTCCTCCTTGGGATTGCAACAATTGTTGAGGTTAAGAAAATTAAAGAGGTTCTAGATTCTTATGAATTGGCTTTTAGATAGAAGATTAATCCTCTTAAATCTTCTGTGTTTGTTTTCATTGTCAAGTTGTCCATTAAGAGGAAACTACTTCAGATTTTGGGCTTCCCAAAAGCACTTTTACCTAGCACTTATTTGGGTATCCCATTCTTCATGGGTTCTAATAAGGCTCATTACCGGTTTGGCATTGTGGATAGGCTTTAGAATAAAAATGTATCTTGGAAGGCTAGATGGTTATCTCTCACAGGAAGAATGCTCCTGGTTAAGACAGTGTTAGCAGCAATCCCAAACTACTTCTTTGCTATTTTTAAAGCCCCATCAGTAGTGGTTAAACAAATTGAAAAACTAATTAGGAATTTCATTTGGAAAGATAACATGAGAAGTACGAAAAAGGTCCCTCTAGTCTCTCTAAGAGCTATGGCCTTCGACAACAAGTTAGGAGGAGTTGGAATGCATGATCTAATAGCTAGAAATGTTGCCTTTGGAGGTAAGTTAGTATAGCACATGTTATCAAGACCAAGCACAAATTGGTGCAAGATAATGCAAGATAAATACCTAGATTCAGAAATTGCTTCTAGAATCCTCATAGTTGTTAATCCTCATTCGGGATTTGACATGTGGAATTTCCTCATTGCATCTAAAGATATTATTACTTCTTATATCTCTTGGGAGGTACATAGTGAGGAGGAACTCAACTTCTGGTTTGATTCCTGGAATGGACACAAGACATTATTTGAACACAAAGAATTCAGACTACTAGCACCGGTGTTATCACAATCTTGGGGAGATAAGCTTATTGCTTATGTGGATGCAGTTGAGACTGCTTCAGGTAGGATTTATTGGAAAGATATCACTTTTCTTTTATTACCCCCATTGCACATAATTTATTAACAAAATTGTTAAGTGAAAGAGTGGTTTTTCTAAAAAATTTGAAGGATGGGATTATTTGGACACCTTCCAAAACTGGACAGTATAACTTCAAATGAGGGTATGAAGCTATTAAGATGAAAGATAGCCAATTTTCTCCCCAAAGAGTCTTTATTTTCTGTTGGAATAGTGAGGTACTTCATAAGGCAGGTTGTTTTACTTGGTTAGCTCTTAAAAACCGTGCTCTTACAAGTGATAGATTGGAAAAGTTACACATATCAAATCAATTTCAATGTGTTTTATGTTCTTCAGCATATGAAGATAATGGTCACTTATTTCTTCAATGTTCTTTTGCTCACCAATGTTGGGTACATTTGCAATCCAAACTTTCCTTACATATGCCTCTTCCATAGATTTTATGGAATCGTTTTCAGTCATGGCCGCTGTTATATAGTGATTCCTTCTTTTCCAGTATTTGGGTGATTGTGTCGGCTATAATAATTTGGTCGATTTGATGTGAAAGGAATAAGCGTATCTTTCGAAAGGAATCAACTTCACTTGCAGAGGTTCAATCCAAAATTGTAGATTCAGTGGCTGAGGCTGTTTTAGCACAAGTACAAAAAGGGAAGTCTCATTCATCTTCTTTCTCTTAATGGGATAATAAGATCCTTCAATCTTGGCCCAATACCACATTACTCTTTCCAGGATCTTTAATGGCCCCTAAGGCAAAGGTTAATAGAAAAGAAATCAAGTGGCTTCCTCCTCTTCCCATATGAGAAACTGAAACTGATTATGTCTTCGAAAGGTCTCTGGTGAGCTTATAGCAACTCAAGCACATCCTATTGGTTTTGGTACTAATAATCATGCTGAGGCTTTTGCCTTATTACATGGATTAATCTTGGCTCAACATATGGCTATTTCACACATACACATTGAAGGTAACTCTTTACTGATAATTGAAGCCACAAAATCACAGAAATGCCAAAATTGGAAAATCTTATACATTTTTCACCAAGCTTGGGATCTTTTTGATACTTTTGAATCCTTTGTTATATATCATACATACAGAGAAGGAAATAAGCTTGCGGATTGCCTTGCGAATTTAGCTTGTGATAAGGGAAATCTGGAATTCTCCATTGCATCAGATAATATTCAGGTTTTTCTAGAATGAAATGCCATTATTGAAGGAGAAATATGTTAATGAGCATTCTCAAAGTTGATCGTATCCCAACCTTCTAAAGTTTTGGCGCCGACTTGCTTTGGCATATGGTTAAGTTAAATCTACCGTTGGGATACTCTATCAACTTTTTGATTTTTCCCTCTTTGTAGGCCATGGGTTTGGGTGCCATTCTCATTAATCGACATCCTTATCACTGTTGATTTTTTCTTTCCATATTATTTTTGTGGTTTTGGGGCAATTGTTGATTTCAAAATGACTGATGTCATTATATTTGGGGAAAGTTTAGGGACACATGCTCAATGATGATGCAATCCATATGGCCTGTGTGGGAATGATTCCCTAATCAAACTCATATGCTACTCATATGCTACTCAAATTTCTCCTTGCAAGCTCGAACAACAAAAAAATCACAGTTTATCAAGGATAACCAGTCTAATAGTGAGGAGAAGTTCAGAGATTTTCACATATGGTACTTTGCATAATTAATAACTACACATTTGGGCCCATCTTTATTAACCAAATGAGTTCTTCATCCTCTGAAGTAAATCAACAGTTGCCCAAGCATAGCCAGTATTGTGTCACTTCCGTGAGGAGAAAGATGGAATATCAGCCTTTCTGATAGAGAAGTGCCTTTTATTTAGAAGATTTTGGATGATGACTTGGGAGGGATTTTTAACATGCAATGTGAAATCTGCAGAAGATACATAAATGTTATTGGAGAAGAAGTTCTCTCTCCTCTTACTGGAATTTTTGAATTTTAACCCAAAATGAGCATATGGATCTTCCACCTAAAAATCTGAAATTGGAAAATCAATTCCAATTCCATTTTTTGATTAATCAAATTTGATAAATTTTTTAAATCCATATTATCTACAGCACTGAATGCTGTCAGCCCTTTGTGATCCATGTAAAATGGATTCTCTAACTCACTGGCGAGTGACAGAGAAATAATATCCACTGCCTACGTCACTCTCATCACACGTGCCATCGCACGTGCCTTCGCAGGCGCCATGCCTGGGCTAACTTCTGCACATTACTCCATTTTTATTTTGTAGTCTTTTCATCAGTCATGTGTGTTCTTTTTATCGTAGTGTGTAAATTTTAACTTCATTTGAGAGTTTGACAATAATGATATTGGAATGACAAAAAACCCCTTTCGCTATGCTTTCCTGGGTGTTCATACTCTGTTCAGATTGGAATGATATGCTTTCCTGTTTTGGCAGAGCGGGGGAAAATGCTGTGAAAGATTGTTTTGTCTGTCTTTACACCTGTCAGTTGCATTTGCTATGAAGTTTCAATTGATCTATTTTGAGCTAATTCCGAAATCATTTGAGTCTATGAGCCCATTTTCTATGAATCTCGTAGTCATTGTATTTCATGATCCATTATTCGGGTGGTATTCCAATTTCGGATGTGTGGAATCAAATGGAGAAAATGCATATTCTCACTCATCTTCCAGGTGAACCAAACAGTTTCAATCATATTCCAAAAACCATTTTCCAGATTTAAAACTTCCCGATTTGGCAAATTTCAGCATTCCGGAAATCCAGTATTCTGTAATTCCAGGAAACAAACAGGCCCTAATGTATGTGATTGGAGAAGAAGTTCTCTCCTCTTACGTGACGGATTGTGTTTCCAAGTCAATTAGTATCTATTTTCATTTCAAATGCATTCGATTTGCTGCAATTTTATAATTTTGTGGGCATTCTGGTGGACAAATGCATTTTCCCGGGCCTAGATTCTCAAGTCTCTGTTTTCTGCAATTCAAGCATATCATTTGTATTTGGGTGATGAATTTGTGTGAGGTTTGTTTCCATGGGTAGAAATTCTTCACACTTCTGCGTATGTATCAGTTTATGACAATATCAAGCTGGCCCTTGAGTTCAAAGATTTCAGCTTTCCCCGTAATGCTCTTCAGAGGCAACGATGGGGTTCTCAGTCATTCTTTAGTGGGGCAAATTGATGCTAAAATCAGTGCTTAATTTATGCTCTTGTTTGAACATGAGCACTCAAGAAATGATGAATATCATGGTACGCCTATTCATACATGATGAATGATGAATATCATGGCCCTTTCAATTCACAAATTTTGGTAGCATAGTGCACTGCACAGGGGATTAGTTGCAATGTGATCTCTTCCAGGGATTTTTTGGATGCGGGTTTTTCATGATACAAATCTCATGCGTCTTGGTGAATTGCTCTCGGTTTCCAAATTTTGATTGTCCAAGGTTTGTCAAGATACATATTTCAGAATTTTATTTCAAATTCCTTTGAAGGCTACATGACCGCGGGTCATGACTGTGGAGTGCATATGTTCTCGTTTGGTGGTACATTTTGAGGGTATTTCTGGAGCTGCTTACGTCGACAAAGCAACGCGGTCTCATTAAGTAGTTAGCAGTCAATAATTTAATTTCTTTTTTCTATCATCTATAGCTTCAAAATGTACTAAACATTTGAACAGTGCTCTTTAGTTAGGTTTTCAGATCTTTAGCATCAGCACCAAGATCAAGATCAAGATCAAGATCAAGCTTTATAAGTACTTTATGTTATTTGTATCTTTTACATTTTTCTATTATATATATGGCTCGTTTGCCTTTCTTCTAAAATTAAATAAATGTTTGAACTCTAAGTTCTCTTCCATTGTACCCACCTTATTGCATTTGAAAAATGAAAAATAAATTTAAGGAAGATTTAAAATTGAGTATTACTTGGTTGCGTATTTAATACATGTATCAAACATTTAAATCTTCAATTGAACTACCATTCTCCTTATTCAACTACCATTCTCCTTAACAAGGATATGTCAAATCATTTAAGAAATTAATGCTATTCCATGAGTCTTGAATTATTCTAATGAATATGCTTGGTGACAGATGTACTGGGTTCAATATACAATCTCTCTATCTAATATAGATAACATCCACAAAGCATACTTATGGTCTAAATGATTAGAACCTTAAGAATATATTTCCTTGAAACTTCAACATTACTTCAAAATATATCTTCATTTTGTGGATCAATAATCTAACCTCTAGATTACTAAACTCCAACTCCATTGATCAATTCTCTAATACATTCAATGGAAGAATAAAGTCAATTTTCATTTTGTTTTTAATGCTCTCCTTGTGAGAATAGAGGTCAATTTTAATAATTGTCTCCAAACTTTCATGGCTTATGAGGATGAAAGATACTTGACTCATTTTTTCAAGAGAATTTTTTTTAATCTTTTTTAAGTTTGACCAAAGGTTCTACTCCAACAATTTTATAAACTTAAATAATTACCCATTTCCTTTATCTTATTTCTTCTTTAAAATTAAATAGGAATCACACTAATGAGAAAGTTATAAATATGATGAAATGAGTAAGACATCGAACGATTCATTTAAATGATATTTACACTCTTTTTGTTTTGTTTTATTTTATTATGAACCAACTTTAACCTTTTGTTAATGTTAATATTATTATCATTATCACAATTTTAACTAATTCCTTGTACCTATGTTCTTTACTCTTAAATATTGCTCTTCATTTCACTATAAATTAGTTTAGAAGAATGTTGTGTGAACAAGGAAAGACATTAGTCCAAATCAACTAAATAAATAAAAAATTAAAATTATATTTATTTGCAAGCTACACTTTAACAAAAACCACCTTCAACCTTTGGCTCCATATGATTTTTAAAATGCCAATATCCTCCCATATACCAAATGTCTAAAATAGTTATCAAATAAAAATAAATTATTATTGCAATTAAACATAGTTTTTTAATGACAATATATAGATCTATCTTTTTAATTAATATAAATTTTTATTAAAGAATATCTTATAAAAATTAAATGTAATTCTATTATTTAATAACATTGAATAATAAATCAAATGTGATATCTTTATTTAATAATAATATTAAATAATTCTTTCCTTTTCGCACGTCTGAAACAAGTAATTTACAACACGCTCAATATATTGTTGAGCTTCTCTTACATCCATTATGTAGTCTCCATTTAATTGAGCTGCCAAATGGACATAGGTAAATAAAATTAATGAATTTTTAGCCTTTGTGAAGTCGGTGAAGATTCCCTTGTTGTTTTTTAATCTATTTATACAATTAAATCTACAAAGGAGGAGGAATGTTTGGGATAGTTAGTCAGAAATATATCGATTAAATCTCCCAAGAAGAAGGAATGTGTGGGGCGATTGGTCCAAAAAAATGGCGATTCCACTCATAATCATCACATATTTCTCAATTAAATCTCCAAAGGATGCGAAGGAAGGAATAGAATGTGCTGATCTCTTCTAGACTGGCAGACAAAATCAACAAATTTCTTGATTAAATCTGTGAATTAGAATGTTTGGAACAATAATGTGTTCAAACAGAGGCAGATCATGGATTTCTAATGGTGGTCTTTGTTGCGAGTTACAATGAAGTTTGTGTTGCATGCCCTTCTTTTTTGTATAAGCTAACTAAGGACAATCTACCTTTGTTTCCTCTGTAATTTCAATCATTACAATTATTTATTCATTATAAATCTAAGTTTTGTAATCAAATCAATTGAGGAAAATATAATAAATAGAATTATTATTTTGTGCAACTCTATTTTCTTTCGTATTTTTAATTTTTGCAAGCATTGTTTTTTATTCATTTCCTAGCTAGATCTTTATGCGGCTACAAATACAAAAATTCTACATGGTATTAGATCGTAGGAGCCAGGAAAGAGATTTTTTTTGCAGGTACAACATGATATTAGAACTTGAAAGAATGGAGTTTTCTCGACCTTTTCTCTTCTTGCACCATACAAATATTTCAACTAGAAATCAGATTCTTAAACCCACAAGTAGAGGCTTGTATCAAATAATCATGGCAGTAGAGGTTGAATTGAATTCTGCATCAGAAACTAACCAAGGTCATGCTTTCTTCACATGGGCCTTGCCTTCATTTCCTCTTTAGTGGCACCATGTTAGTGGACCTATCATGCCTCTCTTTATGGAGGGGTTTCTATTGTTCGTGTTGATGCTTCCTTGGTTACATAGTTGATCAGTTTTATCGACAATTAGCACCTATATTTTCAAATAGCATTTTATTCTTACATAGTTGAGTAGTGTCATTTGGGGTCACTCATACAAACTCATGTGTCATTTGCATCCTTGATTGATAGATGTTTTGCCTTTGTTTTATATCTATCCATTGTTTGGGAGGCCTATGCAGATTATTGTCTTTTGTATCTTTGATTGACAGATGTATTGTCTTTGTTTTCCATCTGCTCATTGTTCGAGTAATGTCGTTGGGGGAACTCATTTAGATTGATCTCGATCTTCATCTTGGTTTCAGAGAAGTCTCTTCATTCAAAACTATGGTGGTTATCATTTGACAGATGCCCACAATTTTTATGTCACAAAAGATTTTCTTTTTGCATTTCTATTATTGTAGATTTTGAGGGGGTGTTTTATGCCCACTGGGTTTTCCCTCTATCCTCTTTTTGTCTCCTTAATTAGACTTAAGGGGGGGTGTTAGCGTATGTAACCAATAGTACTCGCAGTGATCACATGTAGTTCTCTCTCCCTAAATTTTGTTTTTCTCCGTTAATAATGGATTTCTAATGGCAGTCTTTGCTATGAGTTACGGTCAAGTTTGTGTTGCATGATCTTCTTTTTTGAGATCTACCTTCTTTTCCTCTATAATTTCAGTCATTACAGTTATTTATTCATTGTAAATCTAAGTTTTATAATCAAATCAATTGAGCACAATGTGCAACACTATTCTCTTTTGTATTTTTTATTTCTGCAAGCTTTGTTTCTCTTCATTTCCTATCTAGATCTTTATGCAGCTACAACTGCAAAAATTCTACAAATAAAATAGAAAAGGTGATGAAATTATTTTGTGTGGTGGTAATAATAACAATGGCAGGTATGGCAAAAATATTTATTCACATAAACTAAGAAAGAGATGCAGTGGAGAAGAGAGAGAAGCAGACATGGCAAACGGTTTCACTATCAAAATTTTAACCAGGGCCATATCTTTGACAAGATAAGGAAGGAGAATGTCGTAGTCGAGTGAACCCACAATAGTGGGTTACACTTTTTTGCTTGAACAAACACCAAACTCTACATATTGAAAAAAAAATTTAGATTCGGATGCATATTGTCATTAAACTGTTTGAAATCAGAAGATGAAGTAAAATTAGAGTCTTGTAGCATTTTCTGTCTAGATTATATATATATATATATATATATATATATATATATATATATATATATATATATCTATATATATATATATATATATATATATATATATATATATATATATATATATATATATTCAATTGATTTGAATGGTTTTTTCGTTCTCCCATGAAAACTAGTATGTTCTTAAAAATGTCATTTTTAAAGAGTTACATTATTTTCATAGAGCATAACTTATTTTATAAAATAGATATCAATGTACTTCTTTCAAATTTAGTTCTATAACATCCATATGGAGGGCATGCAATTGGTTTGACGATATTATCATGATTAATGCATATTTTATTAACATTTGAAGTTGACTAAACCATAATTTTGACATACCTTGACTACATAGCTTATAACTTGTCGTTTATTTGTCCAATTTATTTTTTATTTTATTTAATAGAAAGATAACTTCAATACCTAGGGCATAGATATTTTTTAAAAAAAAATTCTCTCATTTACTAATTTTCCATAAGCGTCAAACATAGAGGTAGACATATAGTGAAATATCTATGTTTAGTAAAACTAAAAATGCAAAGTCATAATAAAGTTAATATATATTAACATTATAATCATTGGAAAGATTTTCTTAGTAGTACCTTACTACATAGATAATTTTGTCAAATGGATTCATTTGATCTGCCAAAAGATAAAGTCAAAGTGATTTTTTATCAACATTTTAATAGGTGCGAAGGAGACTCCATTGTAGGTATGAATGAGGAGTATAGATGTTATATCAATATATTTTTTATCTAAGAGGATTTGAGGTAACCATTTGTAATTTATTCTTTCAAATGGAACCTCTAAAGGCTTAAATCATCATATTTTATAAAAAATGTGATATTTCAACAAAATCAATATGTCTAAAAAAGTGTAACCCACTATTGTGGGGTTACCCAAGCCCGTTGCAGTCTTCTTTTGGGAAGAACAACAAGGTGGTGGACATTGCTCTTCTGGAGGAAGTTGAGGAGGATGCTTCCATGTGGGAAAATATGGCAACTATTGGGCATTTTATCAGAGTGAGACTGGCTAGAGAGAAGATTAGATCTTGGGTTCAAGATGAATGGTGCAAAGATGGTGTGATAAAATTTATCCCGAAAGGATTTTTTATTGTTATTTTCAAAGAGGAAGCAGACATAAATAAAATTCTAAATCAACAAAATTGGTCTTTTCAGTCGTTTCATTTATACTTGCAGCCATGGCAACCTAATTTTGATCCTTCCCCATTGGCGGTATATCAGGCTCCTATTTGGATTTGATTATATAACCTATCATTAGAATACTGGGGCGATGCAAGTTTAGAATGTATTGGGAGATCGTTGGACACCCTGCTAGAGGTGGATGATTCAATAGTAGAGAACGATTCTTACTTATATGCTAGAATCAAAATTGTAGCGGTTCAAGAAGTTCCCTCCTTTATCAATTTGAAAGCGGGCAATAGTAATTGGAAGCAACAAGTAGAAATTGAATCCCTTGTCAAGGGTTGTTTGAGAGGAGCTGACAAGAACCAGGCGCCTATGACTGATAAGCCTGTGAAAGTTTGGGTGCAGAAGAACAATATTCATAAAATGGTAACAAAAATTGTTCCCCAGGCAAGTAAGGAACATGTTCAATCATCTTCGTCATAACAAATGGAAGTCACTAAGGAAGAAGGGGAATGCTCGGGCTCTCATCAGGATCAGGGTCAATAGGAGTTTGGATCGAAGGAGATCATTCCTATAATTTATCAGGCTCGATTAGACTCGGAGGTTGATTACGATAGGGATTCTATGGAAGATTTTCTTCCAGCTGATGAACTAGAGAATGTTGAGCCTAGGTGTGTTAGCCAATCTGCTAACATACTTTTAGGAAAAGCCAAAGGTGACAGGGGGAGGAGGTCTCATAAACAAATGAGGGAAGAGTGGGCCAAGGAGAAGGGCATCATCAATGTTTTTGATTTCATGAAAAAATCCAAGGGAGTAGGGATCTCCCTTGGTGAGAAATCACTATTAAATTTTAGCCTATTTTTTGACGAGGATTAGTCAAATTTTTTAAACCAATTGGTTGAACAGACGACCAAAACTTTTGTCAAACTTTTTTTGTCAATTATACGACAAGAAAAGCTATCGTCAAAATTTTGACCTCCTTAGTGGTCGAATTATCGACCGAATCGTCGTCGAAGTAATTGCTTCAAACTATTATCGAGGGTTCAACATTCTCGTCGAAACACCAAAGAAATTTCATCTCTCTTTCGACGACACTTGGTTAGAAACGTCAAATACATAGCATTCTCATCGAAACACCAAAGAAAGTTTGTCTCTCTTTCGACGACACTCGGTCAGAATAGACGTCGAACACATAGCATTCTCGTCGAAAGAACTATTATTCAAACGTTGAAAAAGTGACCAATAATAATTTTTGGGTAAAAAAATATATACATTATCAAATTAAGCATACCAATATTATCACATAAAACATTAGTAAAAAATGATGAATGATTAAAAATATCAAATATACTCATTTTAAGGCATCTAGAGACTACATAAAGGGTTTTGTCTCTAACCAAAGAGAGGTCTAGCCTGCTAGACATGTATGAAAGTTGCAGAAGCACAACAAGGCCAATGAACTATTGATTGCAGAGGATACACCAAATGCACCTATGCACTAATGAAGCTATCTGTTAAACACAACATATACCTGTGCAGTAATGAAGTAATCTATCAAATACTTATGTCATAACTGGTTGGTGGGATGAGTGGATGCAAAAGATTACCTCCTAAAGTGAAGTTTGAAGCCCCACAAATTCATGAGTGGAGGCTTATATGCTGAGATTAAAAGATTTCATAACTTTGAAGCCAATGGATTTATGGTTAAATCAAAGAAGAATACATAAGCAGATGTTAAAATGATACGAGATTATTTACAGTTTGTGGACAATAATAATTTTATTGTTGATGGGTTTCTAATCAATTTCTCTATAACAACAACATATGCAGTAGGTACATTATTTTTCTACTTCACTGGAAGGCTCAACTGTACCTTTTATGTAATATTAAAGTTTCATTGTTTTGTCATTAGTCATTTGATCTTATAATACTAAAGTTGCATTGTCATTGGTTCCCAAGTATTTGTCTCTTTGACATTTGTTTCTCCATCTTTATACATTATATTACCATGCATCTCTATTCTTCATTCAATAGTCATTTGATTATTAACTTAATGTATGGCTACATCTAATATATTACACTATTCACAACAACATTACTTAATGTATGGATACATCTAATGTATTTCATGATTCACAACAACATTCTTGTCATTGTTTTGAATATTATCACTATTTCTTACATTGAAATCATTGTCTTTTCTTTCACTGTTATTACTGTACTATTATCTTTGTTTTGAGAATTGATGTTCTATGCTCTTTATTATTTGGTCTTTGTAATCACATTATCATTACTAATAAGTTTTTTTTTTATGTCTCATCCACCCTCTAATTTTTCTCATACAATATCTTGATCATTCTTAGGATCATTGTTTTGCATTGCAAGTTTTTTGCCTACATGTGAGCCTTCATTGATGACATTAAAAATAGGTAGAAGCATTACTAAGTTTGTGTTGCAACAATATTGGCAATGTGTTGAATATTGTGATTACTAGATTTCAGGATACTTACTTCCAATAGACCAAAAAAAATTCATGACATATCATGCCATGTTTTCTTTCTATTTTCCATTTATATGTTTAAATTTAAAGCAAGGAAATAATCATCAATCAAAACACCCATAAACCAAGAGGGATGTATTTTCCCTACTAATATCTTACGAGGGATACTTAGAAAAACTAAACAATTGTAAGATACATCTGAGAAAAAATAAATTTCCATTTACATCTCAAAAACATAATATTCAACTACAAAAAAATGGACCTTTTCCACAGGCCACCATATAATACAAGTTTTAAATGGTGACTTTTTACCATGACAAAGTTTGATGTTAATTGCAACATAAAACTATAACAAAAAAGGTACCTAATAATGAGGATTTCTCTTCTTATGAGCCCTAACTTTGTGAACTGTTAGAGATACACAGTGTATGGAATTTTCTCGAAGATGTATAAAACCATTTGTAATCTGCACCAAAATATGATCTTAATATTAATTCAAATCTCCATGTGTTTCTAGTTGTAGGAGAATTTATAAGAACATCAAATATTCTATAAGATAAAACTTACCTTTTGTTTGACCCGGTCTCATTCATTTTGGGTTCCATCAAGAGTCTGTACCATGAAGTTATTGATTCCAATCTGATCTAAAATTGATACCTATTGAGTATCAATTTAATATTTGGGCACCCAAAATGCATAAAACTGAAGAAATGTATACATATTAGTAAGCATCAATACCAATCATTAACAATTTTTCAGCATTGCCAACAAGAGAAGGTCCAATAAATTTTCCATAGCCTAACACAAAACCAAGTGGGATTCAGATTTGTTCAACATACCAACCATAAACTCCAACATTGTCTTTAAAATAAATGGCAAATAGAGTAACTAGTCTACCAAGACAGATAAGATAAAAGAAGATATTCAAGATTTGGAAGTAATACCCAAAACTTTCAAAGAAGCCAAACAAATTATAAACACAATTGATATTAATAGAAAGGATATTCTCTTTCACACAAACAATGCCAAGTTCCATTTAATTGCACAAACTTATGCATTTTCTGAATTTAGGCCCTTCATTAGCTAAATAGACAACATCCAAGATTCATTAATGTCACCCATATCCAAACACATATTTATGTTTAGTATTCAACCAAATGTTAAAATAAAAAAAAATCATTGTGTATGGCATTTTATGAACATATTTTGAGAAGACTTCATCCTACATCCATGCTCTTGAAAGAATCATGCAAGCTCCAATATTCACATTAATATACAAGCTACGTGTTCCCCATGGTCTCAATCCCAAATCAAATCACCCCAAGTGACATCTAAGATGGAATTCTAAGTGTTGACTTTTGGTCTTCAATTATTTGGTTGTAGTGGAAATGTTATTTTATCAAATCTATGGGTCCATTTATATTTATCTCTTAAAGAGAAGACAATTGTAAATCGTAACTTTCACTGTGTTAGGTCTCACCAACAATATTTTTATGATAGTTGGTTATATCCTCTATTTTCACTATTTCTCATTTGTGCTTTGAGGCACTTTCTCATCTTGTAGTGACTATTCAACATCAACTCCATCGTGTAGTAATTTTTCAGCATTGTTTCTGAACTTGGCATAAATGTCACTTTAATAAAATGTCCTTTTTCACATAATGAAAATGGCTGTCCTTTTTCACATAATAAGAATGGCTGAAATAATAGACCCAAATAATGAGATAGGTGTCATTATGATAAAGCTAAGATGAAAACAATCATGTCATGTGTAGGTTAGTTTACTCTAAGCTTGTGGTAGCGCATGAGTTGCCTATAATAGATTTCTAGAAATTGACAGAGATTGAGAATCATGCAGTTGTTTTGTAACTTCTTTATTATATAGTTTTCTAAATACTCTAACTAAGAAAAGATGAGATCCCATTGGACTTTCAACTGCCCCAAATTTGTAAAGAGTGGCCTAGTATTTGAGACCAAAGAGCTCTAAGATGATAGAAAATAGGACAAACTATTGATCTCCAAAAGACAGAACTATGACTACTAGGGCTACATACAATGATCTGGGTAGAGAAAATACAATAAAAACATGCCCAACACAGGAAATAAGAAGGATTATTGTGAATATCAAAGGTCTGGGACATTTGTAATTTTGAATAAAAACCTCAGACAAAAACCCTACCATCACACACCCTATAAAATTCCATATGTTGATGAAAGAAAAAAAGTGATGAGGTTCACAGGAATGTATCCTAGGGCTTTCTGAATCTGACTCATTTTGAATACATTAAAAGATTACATTATAAAAAATTGAGTGTTGATATTAAAAGGGCATACATACTAGTAACAACAATTGCCCTCACATCATTTCTTCTCATTGCCTCATCATACTTGATGGTTTACCACCTATGAGAAGTATAAGTCATTGTATGGATTTTATATGGCACATCCAAACACAACCAAGAGAAAGGTGCCAACACTTAACGCCAAAACCAAGAATAACTCCAAGAGAAAGCTTTGGCAACCCAAGTTGTGCTTTTGGCATTGAAATACAAGCATGACAAGACTTCACAAATAGAATGAATTGGAAACTTAAGACAGATCATGTAATGCAATGAACCTTTGGAAATATAAAATAAGAAACCGAGTGTTGATATTAAAAGGGCATACATACCAATAACAAAAATTGCCCTCACATCATTTCTTCTCATTGCCTCATCATACTTTTCCCCAAGTGCACCAAGGACTACAAAGAAACAAGATAAACAAATCACAAGCATATAGCGATGTTAGAATAGTTACTAAAATGGTCATAAATTATGTTTTTATAGTAAAAGAATGCATGGGGATAAGTCTATTTAAGGTCTTTTGATTCATGGTAACTCATATACGAAGACGTAACACTTACTTATAGTTATTTTCTTTAAAGGCAGAAGGAAATTTTGATTCTCATATTCAGAAATTCAAACTATTAAGGATTACATACAGCACATCCAAACACAACCAAGAGAAAGGTGCCAACACTTACCGCCAAAACCAGGAATAACTCCAAGAGAAAGCTCTAGCAACCCAAGTTGTGCTTTTGGCGTTGAAATACGAGCATGACAAGATTTCACAAACAAAATGAATTGGAAAATTAAGACAGATCATGTAATGCAATGAGCCTTTGGAAATATAAAATAAGAAACAGAGTGTTGATATTAAAAGGGCATACATACCAGTAACAACAATTTCCCTCACATCATTTCTTCTCATTGCCTCATCATACTTTTCTCCAAGTGCACCAAGGACTGCAAAGAAACAAGATAAACAAATCACAAGCATATAACGATGTTAGAATAGTTACTAAAATGGTCATAAATTATGTTCTTATAGTAAAAAAATACTTTGACATAAGAAAAAAATTACACAATATTAAAATATGACATTGTGCTTTAAAAACTAAAAAAGTAATAATACAAGACCATTCATTAATTAGTTGTTTAAATTTTCATTAGTTGAGAATTGATAGTCACTATCAAAAGGACAAGAAACTCATCCCCTAAGTCAAAGGGATACATTTATGAAACAATTAAGACAATGATTCAAAGACAAAAATACTATTATTGACAAAGGAAGAAAGATCAAAACAGTAGTTTTGTTGCTATAGTGCATGATTGGGCCAAACATTGTTCAATGCAAACAATAAATCAATTAAGGGAAGTGAAGAGTGGTGCAGGGCACCCAGTGCTGAGGATTTAGATTTCTTTTAGTTCTAGTTTGTTCTGTTTTGATTGTAATAAGGTGAGTTTGATCTTTATGATCTCTCTACCTCGATCCTTGTTGTGTGGTCAACGGTTCCAGGCGTGTCTATGAGCCTCGGCAACCTTTAGTCCATCGGGATCAAGTTTACCGTTTTGTTGGTCTTAGTTAGTGGCAATTTTGTGTTAATTTTGGGGAAATGGTAACCCAACCCGCCGTTTTGAAATTAGTTTCTCGAACTGTTGCCGGTTGGCTTGTGTGAAACTCATTTTTCCTCTATTTGTATGTCCAATCTCAGGGGATTGCGACAGAGGGCCTTGGAAGCATACCTTAATATACAGTAGTTCTTATTCTGAGCACACTCACGGTTCTCGGGTTTATGTTTACATGGAATTATAATGGGAAATAACATATTGTTCCATCAGATTTAAAATCATTTACTTTCGCAATAAAGTTCTGTTTAGTTTTGTTCTGTTGCCATGAAAAGAATACAGTTGTTTCATTTTTGAAAGATCTCATTAGGGCAGGCTGTACTGGAAGGGCACCAGTAATTTGCACAGTTGGCCGAAATAAAACAAATGTATTAAACATCTCTCAGCAAAATTATCTTAAACTTGTTTAAAATTTAGAATGCGGCTGTGATAAACTTGTTTAACTACAAAACAGCCGATAGTTCTGGTTTTACTTTGCATTAGTGTTTGCGGTTCGGGAAAATAATTCCATTGACAGCGTTATGGGGACTAATCCTTAACTTGCGATTCCTCCTTAGAAACTCAATGCTAACGGAAGGAAAGCAAGTTAAGGAAACAGATGTAATAAAATGCAGCGTTCAGAATAGGAAAGGGTGATTTCATGCTTCGGGGCTGAAGCCCTAAAATTGGAAGTGAAAACATTGTTTATTGTTTCAATGTTGTCGAAAAGAGAAGAAAGTGTAAAGAGAAGTAAATCAATGAGCCGAGAATTGGAAGTTGTCGAAGAGTGTTAGCCACTTACCGAAACCTTCTGGGTAACTCCAGTCGAAACAACCTGGCCCGATCACCCAGGTTAGCTTTCCTGTGACTGCTCGAAGATTCTGCAAGGAACCATTGTTCGTAACTTCCAAATCGAAGGTAAGAAACCTCTGTCTCAAACCCTTAGTCAAAAAAAAAAAAGAACTTTGGGAACCGAGAAGTAAAGGAAGGATTTTACTGAATAGGGAACTCATTCTGTATTGAAGTGAACAGTATGTCCTTAAAACAGTATGACATTAATAATAGACAGTATGACATTAATAATAGACAATGGAATGTGTAACTGCAAATTGGAAGGGATTTTAGTCAATCTCAACCGGTTGTTTAGTGAGAAGACTGTTACAAACCAACAAAAGAATGCTAGACCTGCAGTTTGTTCTAATAAGTCCATATTCTAAATTGTTTATTTGAAATTGTGAAGGGCTGTTTGGAAATTCAAAACAATAGATAGAGTTGAGATTCAATTATTGTAACTTGTGAAGAAAGGAGTATAACTCATGTTCAGAATTAGAACTTGCTAAAAGAGTTTTACTTACAGAATTAGAAATTCCCTCTAAGGAATCCAATACCCTGAACAACGTCCTGTTGCTGAGATATTTACTAAAGAATTTGATTGTGTGGTTTGAATCAATATTGTTGTTCCATAGTGCACTGATTTGGGTCTAACCTAACTTCAGTTGTGATCGCTCTGTATCAAAGAGGGTCACAAAGTAGTAAAAATAAATCATTGTTATTAAGTAACAAGAAAGAGCAACCAAACTGACAAAATTAGTGCTATGAACACAATTGTCATTGTATAGAAGCAGTGTTCAATGTCTAAAGGACATCAACATATACAAACAAATCAGTGTTTATAGATGGATTGACAATGAACAAAGAGGTTTCAAAAAATAGTGATGTGTACACTGTCAAAGAACATTGTGGTATTCGCAATCAAAGAACAAAGATGTGCTCAAGGTTATAAAACAGTGATTTGTTTTAGAATGTGAAGAGTGCAGTAAGAACAGTAGTAAGTAATGTTGCAATAACAACGAATGCAGGACAAAGATGTAACGGAAGTGAAAAAATAGTGATTGTTCCAGGGTTTTGCTATACAAAGTCAATGGTGAACAAACATTGATACAAAACAATGAAATGATAGGATCATAACACAACAAATGTTTATAAAGGTCATAAACATGCATAGAGGTCATAACAGTAATAAATGTTTATAACAGTGCTTTTAATAATGCTCCAAACATTGAGAAAATGACGACAGTCGTATTCAAAGGAGACTGAGTAATATCTTGTTTATACAGTCGTATTCAAAGGAGACCGAGTTGGAACACTGGCAGAACCATTCAGAATGGTCTCCGAATGACAGTGTATGTTGTTATCGACATTTGGAGGTAGGAAGAGGTGACTATTGCATATATGTCTATTCGTATAGCGTCAACAGACCCGCGTCATGTATCAACAGTGATGTTGAAAGAAAACCGAGAAGGGGTTGTTTGTGTTTACAGATTCAGGTGATATCGAAGACTCTTATGACTATACTCGGCCTTTGAAAATAGAAACAGGGAAAGGCATAATAAATGTGTGTACACAATGACAGTCCTGCAAGTTGAAAGAATTCGAACTGGGTCCAAGAAGACCCGCAAGGTATGAATAAACAGTGACTACAAATTTTTGAACCCTAGAAATGCTACAAATTGAATGCAAAAAAATATAAATGCAGCACAAGATCTTTTTCAAAGATTAAAAAACCATAGATGAGTGTATTTGTTACAGATGAAGAGTGGTTCTTACAGGTGGAGTTGAGGCTAGGTGATGCATAGGCGGTGGATCGACATAAAATCCCTTTTCTTTCACCTCTGCTTTGTCGTGCGTGGAATATAAAACAAAATGAAATCCCTATGTTTTTTTTTAAAGTTATATTTCCGTGTTGGTTAGAATTTTCACAACCTGTCATGGTTGTCGAAATACCGACCAACATGGGAATGGATTAAAAAAATTTAAAATTTTCCTTCTATAAACCGACCAAGGAAAACCATTTTAATGCTTGGTCTGAAATGTTGGTCTAAAAAGTGGGTCTAATGTACTAGTGAATGAAGATCTCAACCTAGAATGTCAGGGGTATATCTGCTCCTGACAAAAGACGCTTGGTCAAACGAGTGCTAATCAAATTAGACAGTGATATTGTATTGTTCCAAGAGACCAAGTTGTGTATGGATAAAGCTCTTAGTTTCCTCTTTTCATGTAGCAATTGGGAAGGTTTTTTCCAAGAAGCTAAAGGAGTGTCAGGAGGTCTTGGGTTTTTCTGAAATCCCAAAAATATAAAGATGATGGAATTGGAAAGGTTTGATCATTGGCTATGTGGCACAACGGTCAACATTCAACACAATCTTTCTTTTCCTTTAATCAATGTCTACGGTCCGACCAAAACAGTAGACAAATTTCAATTATGGAGAGATATTTCCTCTAAGATAGCTTCTCTCAAAAGCGACAAGATCATAATTGTAGGAGATTTTAATGCCATCTTGGATTTGGATGATAAATCAGGTGGCTTGAGAATGTCTAATCAAGTGATGGAGGATTTTAGGAATTTTGTGAATGAGAACCATCTATTAGATGTGGTTCCTTAGAATGGGAGATTCATGTGGACCAATAGGCGGGCAAATTTTGCCAAAATCTCTGAAAGGCTAGATAGATTTCTGGTAGGTTCATTTTGGGTAGACTCAGATTTCAATTTGGATGTAAGTATCCTTCCTCTTTCCCTATCAGGAAATTTTCGAGTATAGTTGTGCTTTAATGTTGTCAAGCAAAGGTACTAGGGGAGTTTCAGATTTCAAAATATGTGATGGAGGGATAAGGACTTTTCATCTAAGGTTGAGGGATGGTGGAAAGAGAGTGATATATTCAGGGGAACCCCGAGCTTTGTGTTTATAAAGAGACTCAAATTTGTTAAAGATAAAATCAAAGAATGGAATCAGACCTCTTTTAAGAACATTTTTTCAAAAAAATCCACGGTGGAAGCATAATTGGATGCCCTGAATAATTCAGTTATATCTGCTAGGATGTCTAATGAGGATTTTGAGAAAGAAAAATCTCTCAAAAGTGAGCTTTCTAAACTTTTTCTCATAGAAGAAATATATTGGAGGGACAAGTCCAGGGAATATTGGATTAACAATGGGGATTTTAACACCAAATTTTTCCATGCTTTGGTCAAAGCCAAGAGATCTACGAATAGAATTAATAGTATACAAGATTCTCAGGGCAGGTGGTAGGATAAACCTGAAGAGGTTGAATCTGGCAATTATGCATTTTAAATCCCTGTTAGGGACATCTTTCTCCTCCTAGCCTCATCCAACATCGATTCTATTTGAAGTAATCAAAGAGGAGGTGTCTGGCGTGGATAAATTTGAACTGATGCATCCATTTACATTGTAGGAAGTAAAAAATGCAACCTTCGATAATCCCCTATTTAAAGCATCAGGCCCGGATGGATTTCCATCAGAATTT
The DNA here is from genome assembly GCA_027943335.1 of Chamaecyparis obtusa. Taxonomy (NCBI): domain Eukaryota; kingdom Viridiplantae; phylum Streptophyta; class Pinopsida; order Cupressales; family Cupressaceae; genus Chamaecyparis; species Chamaecyparis obtusa. The sequence continues at coordinate 647,315 of BSBK01004962.1, read as the reverse complement.
TTCCAAAAATGCTAGAGTTTTATGGGCGCTGACATACACAAGGTGGTGGAAGCATTCAGACTGAAAGGACAATTTTTCAAAGAATTAAATAATATTGTCATTTCTTTGATCCCCAAGAAACAAGAATGCTTGTCTATGGATGATTTTCGACCCATCTCTCTATGCAATGCTCTGTATAAAATCTTGTCTAAGGTCATGGTTAATAGATTAAAACCGCTTCTTGACAAGATTATTTCTGCTAAACAACACAGATTTGTTCTTGGTAGGGAAATAGTAGACAACATCTTACTGGTGGGTGAGTCTATCCATAGTTTCAAAAGAAGAAAGGTATGATTGTTAAACTAGATGTCAGCAAAGCTTACGATAGAGTCTGTTGGTCTTTTCTCTCAACAATTCTTTCTCGGTTTGGTTTTCACAATAATTGGATCAAATGCATCATTCATTGTGTTTCTTTTTTTCCATTACTCCATCTTTGTGAACGGTTTGGTATGTGGCTTTTTTCAAGATACTAACGGGTTAAGACAAGGTGATCCCCTGTCCCCCTTTTTATTCGTGTTGATGGTAGAAGTTCTTGGCAAGTCTATTAAGCTTCAAACAAGCTTGGGTCGTTGGTGTGGGATTTCTATTCATAGCAGTCTGGAACCAATATCACACTCTCAATTTGCTGATGATGCCATTTTATTTGGGGAAGCCTCTACCAAGGAGGCTAAGATTATCAAAGAAGTGTTGGACATTTATGCGAGGGATTTGGGTCAGTGTATGAACAAGACCAAATCAAGGGTGTACTTTATCAATACTAGCAGGAGGCAGCGATATTATCTCTACCATTTTGGAGTTTGAACAAGGTGAATTTTTGATTGTTTATCTTGGAATTCCTTTGTATGCAGGTCGACTGAATAATAATATTTTTGGGAGGAGATCTTAAATAAGTGTCGGGTGAAAGCTTCTTCATGGAAAAATAGGTGGTTATCCCAAGCAGGTCGAATTCTCATGATTAAATCAGTCCTATCAGCCATTCTAGTATATTATTTGGCAGTTTAGAGGGCCCCCAACAGAGCATCCTCAACACTTGACGATCTTTTTAAAAAATTTCTTTGGGAAGGATCAAAGGATGATAAGAAGATCCCACTCATCAACTCGGAAACAACATGTCTGACTAAGGAAGAAGGTGGTGTAGGGCTTCGCAAAATGAGCTTACACAACATGGCATTAGGAGCAAAACTAGCTTGGAATATGTACAAATACCCACAAAAATCATGGTGCCGAATCATGGTTGCCAAATATTTAGATTCCTGGGCCCCAGAGAAGATGTTAACGGTGGCTAATTCTTCTACTGGCTCACCATCTTGAAAATTTATTTGGGAAAGTCGAAGGATACTCACTGATCACCTTTCGTGGAAGGTTGGAAATGGCCAGAAAGCTAGCTTTTGGAGAGATTCCTGGAATGGGGATCTGCCCCTTGAAAGCTTCTTTTCTGATAAAGACATGGTTAATCAAATGGAAGCTTCAGAAGGACTGCAGGTCACAGATTACATGTTTTTCGCTTCCCCAACCTTGTCAAGAGCTAGTTGGCGAAATATAGGATTAGACTCTTCAGCCAATAACATCATTTTGTAGGAGTTGTTATCACTCAAAGTAGTGATTCATCCAACCTCAAAGGATACACTGGTATGGAGTGCTTCTAAATTAGGGAATTACAAGGTAAATCTGGGGTATGAGTTGCTAAGACATAGACAAAATAGTGACTCTTGGCCTTCAAAGTTGTGCTGGGGAAAATGGCCTTTGACAAAGGCAAGGGCCTTTCTTTGGATCACTTTGCATGGAAGGATTTTGACAGGCAGCAGATTAAAAATGATTAGGATTTTGAGGCCCAATTGGTGTTTAATGTGAAAACAGGGAGAAGAGACTATAGATCAGCTGCTATACTAGTGCCCTTATGCGAAGGAATGTTGGGATTGGTTGATGGGAAGGCTTCACTGGCATACAGTAAGGAATGCCACGCTAAAGGATTTCCTCACAACATGGCCAATTGACAAAATAAAATCCAAATGGGGCCTATTATGGATAGTGTGTCCTTCAATGTTGGTTTGGCATATATGGAAAGAGCGAAGTCAGAGGATCTTCAAGGAGGGAGGCTTGGAAGCAAGTGCACTCAGAAATAGGATCAAATCAGCTATTGAGGAAATTATAAATTCCAGATCAACGGGACTGAGATATGGATATCAGTTGAAATGGGACTTTGAGATGGAGTCAATGTGGAATTTTAAACCATGAGGATACCATTTGCTAAAGAATAAGCAAGAAGCGAGGACCCATACAATTGGCAGGCTCCTCCGATTGGATGGTCAAAACTAAATTTTGATGGAGCCAGCAGAGGCAACCCGGGTAGAAGTGGCTTGGGTGTCATCATCAGGAATAACAAAGGCGAAATGTTGTAGGGATTAGAAAGGAATATGGGTGTCACCACTAGTAACGTGGCAGAGATCGCAACTTTGGAGGCAGGGGTTAGTTGGTGTGCAAATGCCGATATCAGGAAAGTAATCATAGAGGGGGACTCTCAAATTATCTTAAACGAAGTTCTGAAAAATGCCTTCAATAATTGGAGACTGGCCTATTGGTTACCAAGGATAGAAGAGGCCTTGAATAAGTTTGAGGATGAATAGAGGTAAAATGGAATCACCTCTATTGGGGGTAATGTATGGGGAAATAGAAGATCCACTCCCGAATCCAAATTCCCAAAGGGGAGATCCAATTTGATCAACCAAGAGGTTAATACACAATCAAATCAATCTTATGAAGAATATGAAAGAGAGAGAAAAACCTTATATTTTCATATGGAGAGTTATGCTTGAAATCTGAAATAATTGAAATACAAATACTAGCCTCATATTAGGGAAAATATAGAAAATGCTAATTTTTGATGTCTATGTGTACTTTTGAGCAATTCTGCAACCTGTTTTGGATTGGAAATGCCGAGATGAAGAAAACCCCGAAATCTTTTGTCTTTCCGATGGGAGGTAGTCTTTGACCCTCATAAAAGGTCAAAGGCAACATTCTTTATTTGAAGGTCGATTCTGACCTTGTTCGCAGATCTTGAAAGTTCACCGAAAAGGGTATCCAAATCTGCTCTCAGATCCAAAATTTTGCACCTATACCTACAAGAAAAAGAAGGTTTTTGTTGTTTGTTTGATGAGTTTGCCTTGGTCAAACCTCGGTTTGGAATCAACCTTAATATTGAAATTGAAATGGAGAATGCTAGCAAGTAGTAGAAAGAGATCTAATAATGAAGCTATGCAATTCGATAGATATACAATTGTATTTCAAATGTAAACAAGTATATTGATATGAAAGCTTGAACACAACAATGGAAAAGGTAAATCAAAACCATGAAAGTCAATACAAAACTTCCATGCTTGTATTCTTGAAATCCACCTTGATAGAAGAATGAATGGATCTTGAAGATGAACAAAAGGATCTTGAAGGAAGATCACACCATCATGATGGCTAGATCTAAGGTTTGAATGATGAATCTTGCATGATTGAACCAAATCCCTTCAATGGATTGAATGCTTGAATCCTTGATCTTCAATGGAGAACTTGGATGGAAAAAAGGACTTAAATGCTTCCTTGAAAATGCTTGCTTGATCACCTTGAGAGCTTGAGAGAGGAGATTGCCAAACTTGATGTGAAAATGAGAGAGGAAGGCCTCTTTTTATAGTGAACTAGGGCACAATCTTCTAGAGGGGCCACCTTGGAGAATTATATCCCATTTAGGTCCTAACCTTTAGAAAATATACCTATATTAAATACAACTTGACGATTTACCATTCTGAAACCTGAAATGGCCGACCCAAAGGCAAGAAAACAAATATCCTCGAAACCTAACACCCAAAAATCAAGAAAATTTGAAATCTGGACAGGGGGTCAAGGATGAGCTCGACTCTGACCTAGGTCAGGGTCGAGGTTGACTCTGACCTAGGTTAGGGTCGAGGTTGACTTTGACCCACAAGGTCAACTTTGACCTTGTGGTTAAAAACCTCAGGCTCCTGACCCAGAATGCTAGGAAATGCAGATTGAAGTGAAAATCAGGGACAGATAGAAGCAGAATGAGGAGAACAAGTATGATCCGAGCAAAGAGCCGATTCAAGGTGTTTGACATGACCCATACCACTTACTCGGAGGGCTAAACACTCTTAACATGGAGTGCTTCCATTTTGAGATGATACATTAAGCCTCGACTTTAGCAAGAGTATGGATGTAATGCAAACTCTTGGTAAAGGAGAAGAGGAAGAGATCTTAGTTGATTCGACATGAGATAAAATGACACTTAGTTAGGGATACAGAGAAAACTTTAGTGGTGATTATTCACCATTTGGCGAATGTCGCCTGTCGGCATCTCGCGATTTGGCGAATAAATTGCCCATATGGGATTGACCCCATCGCCCCGCATTTATGAAAATTGGGTCCATTGCCCAGGTCCATTGCCAAACGCTATATTAAATTTTGTCCATTTCTTGCACATTTTCATTAATGGCATATATGTCTTGGACACGATATATTTTTAAAATTAGCCTATAATTTCAACGCGGCCCCAAATGGACGGCCTATATTCACCGATAGTTATATATAAATATTTTTTAGGTGGCCCCAACTTCGCTAGTTATTTTACGGACACGTGTCTCAAACTGATAGATTTTTGCCACCTTTATTAATCATACCAAGGTACTGGCAACCCATAATCGCCACCTTTATTAATCATACCAAGGTACTGGTGACCCATAATCACCTAGGAAATAACACAAGACGTGTTATCATTACGTGGGCTTCACCAAATATTTGGACACTGACCTAATACCTCCCACCCAATTCGCCAAAAGAGATTAGTATAAATACATTCATACATCAGTGTTATTGTACATAATTTAGAATCTTGGATCGGTTCAATTTGATCGATAGCGAATTTCAGACTGTCTCACTGTTGAGTCTCGACTACTTTGGCGAGTCAAAGGTAAGTGATTATTATTTTGAATTTTTGTGACTATGTAAACATTGTATATTATAGTTATGTCGTCATTTGTCACTTCTTCAACGAGTAAACATTTTTTTTACATATTTTTATCACTAGGCTGGTAGCCAATCAAGATGTCAAACAAGAATAAGGGTAAGGCTCCGGCAGATGGGGAAAGCCAAGAGAGGCCAACAAAACACAGAACCTTATCATCGTACTTTGGTCATGGTCGTGAAAATGTTTCTGGCCAAAATAGGGAAGCTAGTGTTACTTCATTACAAGAAGATTTTGAACCTGAGGCTGAACCTTCACAACATATTGAAGAAGTCAGCGAACCTGATATCTCAGATCATGATGAACTTGAAGAAGATTTTCATTTAAATACCCAGAGTAGCCATAATGATATAATCGACTTGGACGAGACTGAGAATGTCAGAAAAGATGATGGTGCAACTACAGGGAAGAAAAGAAAATCCAAATCAAAGAATGATAGACTGTGGGATATGTCAAGGAATTTTCAAAAAGATTGGGTGTCAACATATCCATTCATTGAACCAATGCCTAATCCAATTGAAGGGGAACCTCCGGTAGAATGCAGATGTAAGATTTGCAGCATGATAAATAAGAAGGAAAAGAGGTTGCAGCTAAAAATTGACACCATAGAAAAGCATATTGGTAAAGTTTACGAAAAGAAAACCATAGATGGAGTTCAAAAATTAGAGATAAGATGGAAAACAAAGGAGGAATCTCAGCATGTTAGGAATGCAGAATTATATGAATTTCAGCATAATATAAAGACGAAGCCTGGTGAAGTTAAAGGCTCTATTGAAGCTTGTTTTGGAAAAGCATTGGAAGTAGAACTAATGGGAAAAGCTATTCAGTTAAGTGTTGTGTTTAATATTTTGAGCAGAGAGCGTCCAATGACAGACTACCCATCATTGAGTGTTTTATTACACTTTCTGAAAGTTCGTAACTATCCTAACAGTCACTGGTCAGTAAATAGTGGATGGGAATGGGCAAGTTGTCTTGCCAAGGTTGAAAAAGGGGATTTGAAGGCAAAAATTAAAGAGTCAAATTTTATTGCATTGTCTTTAGACGAGGTCACAGTAGTAGACAATACTTCCTGGGTATGCATGCATGTTTATACTGTACAAAATTTTGTTCGCCAACCTCATCTACTAACTGTTGCTAAAATGAGGGATAATGCGATAGCGGAAAATTTATTTCAACTAGTAAAGAGTTCTCTAATTGAATATGGAGGTATAGATGACATGACCATTGCCAAAAAGTTGGTGTGTGTTGGAGCTGATGGAGCTTCAGTAATGCAAGGCCACAGGGGTGGTCTTTGCACAAAGATACAATCTTCTTGTGCACCCTACATTACTCCCATTCACTGCATGGCCCATAGAATGAATCTAGCTTTTGGAGTTGTCAGTAAGCATGCTCCAGTACAAAAAATTAAAGTTTTAATCAAAGAGATCTACCAATACTTCTGTCGAAGTCCAAAATGATTCAGGGAATTTCAACACATTGCTGAAGGACTAACCAACGGGAACAAGCTTCTTAAGGATAATGATACCAGATGGATCTCTTTGGATAGACCAGCACATCAAGTTTTTTCAGAATATCAATTATTGCTTGGTCTAATGAACTCAAGTCATGACGAAGCAGGGTAACCAAAATTTCCTACACTGCTGTCAATGTTAAGTAATGTAGAGACACTATTAACATTAGCAGGTCTTCTCCCCATGCTTGAGGAAATGAGAAATTTAATGAAAAAGGCCCAACAAAGACCTATGTATATCGCAGAATATGCTACGCTGTGTAAGTTGACATGCGTGACGCTCGATAATCTCTATCATTTATTTGTTGATGAAGTAAAATTTGTCTGCTGGCTGAAAATCACAAATTTGGACAATCCTGATAACTTTTTAAAAATTGATTCAAACGGAGAGTTACGTGTAGAAGTTCACGGAGTTGAGATACCAATGCACTACAATGCTAGGATCGAGTCTGAGGAACCAGGAAAGAACCCCAAGAGGTGAGTATCAAGTGTTAAAAGGGACGACTTTACCAAGATCATTGAGTTTGTAACAGCTTCAGTGAAGCACATTGCCTTTGATCTTTCCTCAGAGATTAGAGAAAGATTCCCTCCAGTCAAACTACTTGAATCCATGGCTATTGTCTTTCCTCATTATTGGCATATGAACAATCCGAAAGATTTTAAAAGTAGGCTACTAACTTTGATAGATCATTTTTGCAAAACCAAAGAGTTAGATGGAGTAACTCTAAATGGAATTTTAGATGCAAATCATTTGAGAGAGCAATCAGCTCATTTTTCATGGACAATGAGGGAACAATTTAATCTTATGGAGAACCCTATAGAAGATGGATCGGTAACAAGGCTTTGGAAAAACCTAGCTGAGAATGAATTGTTGATTGATTCAATATCAGAATATTTCAAGCTTGCTGAATTATGTCTAACCATGATATTGGGGTCAGTGGAGGATGAGAGAGTTTTTAGTGCTTTGGGATTCCTAAAGTCAAAGCTAAGAAACAAACTTGACAAGAATTTGGAAAATTGCTTGAGGCTCTATACATCCAGGTATGAAGTCAATACTTTTCCTTACGAAAGGGCACTGAAATTGTGGAGGAAGAAATGTCAGAGAAGAGGGGTGGGCAACATGTCAAACCAAAGTGGGAGTGGGAGTGGGAATGCCAGAGACAATTATGTCATTGACCGGGACCCATGTACTAGCAATAGTACTGCTAGCGGTGAACATCAGTTAAGCGGAGGTATGCAGAGTGAAGAAAACATATCAAAGAACCAAGGAAGCTATGAAGTTGATGCCGATGAATCCGATGATCTCAATGATGATATGGTGTGGTAGCTTGAAATTGAATCATTGTAGAAGTAGCACTGAAGAATTAGCATGTCCTGGGTATTTATTAACTTTTTCCCTGAAATCTACTGTCAGTTTCTGTATTTCATCATCAATCATGCATATCCCAATGTCAAAAACATGAATGTAGTTGATAATGTCATCAAGATTCAAGATTCAATTTCACAATTAATAATTATTAATGGTTTTCAATCGCAATATTCAGCTAATATGGTACAATTCTTGTAGTTTTTTCATTATTTTGTTTGACAACATAGCAATTCGTATGTTACAATTCTTAGAGTTAGAAATACTGATTCTCATTAATTTAATTACAAATATGATACAATGTATCCATTCATTGATTAATACTAGTAAGAACACAACTCTCTGATTCTATTTACAAAAGTCAATGACTCAAGTCCCATTGGCAATTTAGTAAGCCAATGACCCCGAATTCCCTTTTATAGAAACAAGGGAGCAACAATAGCTTCAGGTCGATTTGCCTAATGTGAAGTCTCAAAATCTAAATCAGTAAGACAACTACAAGACTACAAGTCTACAACATCTCTACAACTTTAGTTGTACATTTCTGCATTTGATAGACCGGTTTAGTAAATTAGCATAGGCAATAGCATCTACAAGACTGCAACATTGATCCTGTTCAAAAAGCAAAGTTCAAACTTGTTACTTTAAACTCAATTCTAGAGTCTAGACTGTAGTATGTAGGATAATATGAAAGATATATAGTAAAGATATAGAGATGATTGAAACTGAAAGTACTTTTACATACTATGATTCAAGATGATTCTGTAAGTTTCTGTAGTATGCTCCATTCTTCTTCGGTTGGAAGGGCAAAAAATTTTATGGTATGGTAAATGACCTGCATTCTCATCAAAATTCCATACTTGGAAGAGCGAGTTTGAAGCAATGTTCCTTCCATTAGTGCATGCAAATTTGTGAATGTTTTGATGCACTTTGCAATGCCTTCATGAGTTTTGTCCTGAGGAAGGTTGCCTAAATCAGAGGTTATTGTGTCCTCCAACTTTTGTTTGTAAGCTTCTCTTCCAACGAAACCCATTGTTGACAAATCAGGTCCAGGACTCGGTAAACCAAGAGATATCAATTTGGCTATTTTATTGTTCATCTTGGCAAGCTTTGGCCCAAATAAAGCAAGAAATTCTTCTGCTTCTGTTAGTTTCTGACATTTATGAAATACAGAGGTCACCTTTATTATTGAACCAACACGGTCCTGAATTCCCTTGCTTGCCAATTGCCTATCAGCAGTGCTGTTGATTTCTTGCATAATCTGCTTTGTAGTTCTTTGTCTCTGACCAAAACTTTTGTTCTCCTCAAGTTCCTCTTTCAGCTTCTCAAAAACATCTATAAGAGCTTCATAGAGTTCAAACCAATCACACAACCTATCAGTAGAAGTCTTTATTTGCCCCCAGAATAATTTTTTATTTGCTGTACTGTATTATTTACATGGTCATTCAAGAAGTTTTCATAATTTTTAATAGTATTATTTGCCTTCTTTAGGTCTTCTTTCATTTCTGAGTACTGGTGTTCACTATGTTTTCTTATTTGCTCTGCTTTCTCTTCCCACTCTTTTGTTTTTCCCCTCTCATTTTCCAATTCTTTCTTTAACTCATTGTTTACCTGTGCAGCATTCTCCAAGTTTTTGTATAAATTTACTGAAGAGGCTTTTTCATCCTGAAGTTTTTTATCCCTTTTTTCCAATTCTTTCTTTAACTCATTGTTTACCTGTGCAGCATTCTCCAAGTTTTTGTATAAATTTACTGAAGAGGATTTTTCATCCTGAAGTTTTTTATCCCTTTTTTCCAATTTTTCCATCAAAGTTTTCAGTTCTGTGTCCATATGTTCTTGCTGTTCAATTGCTTCTTTAGAGCCAGAGGATGAATTTTTTATCCTTTTCTCTAATTCTTTGCACCTGTTTACTGCTACTTTCTCACTTGCCTTTACATTTGCCAGGTCTGCCTTTAACTTATCTATTATGCCCTGAAGCTTTCCTTTCTCTCTCCAACTTCATCACTGAACTGTAGACCACTTGGTTGGTCATTTTGGACACATTTATCTTGTCCACATTTTTAATTTTGGATAAATCCATTTGGAGGGTGCTAACTTGAAATTCAGATGGATCTAACTGACTCTCTAGTGGATTGTTATCTCTAGCTGGGGACATAACAACCATGAATTCCATCATATCTTTATTCAGGTCATATGTGGTTAATAACCTATTGGATGTAGGTTCTGCATCACGAGCTGCAACAATTGCTTCCATCTTCATTGTCTTACTATTTTGTCTATTCTTGTTTTTTTATTTTTCATAATTAGTTACAAATTCATTGTAACGAAAATCAAGATTTTGTGAGACAATTGAATGTTTGAATGGTGAAATAGCACTTGCACTGATGTACGAGCTTCCACCAATACCATGAGGATTACCAACACCTAGACCCATTACAAGTGGGGTTTGTGGACTATTCTGAGGGTTTTGTCCTGAAGGATGGGCAATTGTTGGACTCACAGTCACCATTGGCACTGTTGTACTAGTAGTACTACTAATACTTGTCATAACCTTTTGCTTCTTTACACTTTCTTCACCTTCGGGACCAACCTTTCTTGCATCTACATATTGATATAATATCCTTTTCAAACCACTACTTTTAGTTGTACAAATGATATTGCTAGCTGTGGGAGTGACAATTGATTTAGATTGAATCTGAGTGCTTGGAATAGCTGGAAGTGGAACTGTATTTGAAGCAGAAACAGATGGAATTAACTGAGTTGAAACCAATGTGAATGGAATTGATTGAGTTGATGATTGATCTCCATCCCGAAGGCCTAGTTTCTAACCACATTTTGGTGCTACAGCTGGTGGTTTAGGTGCATACCAAACCCCTTCTCCACTGGGACCCAGACCACCAAAACCTTGGTAGCCCATTTTTTCTACAATTTCTGCCCTTTTGCTATATAGAAGTTTGGTGGATGCATCAACTCCTCTCTTAATTGTTGTACTGGATGAGGGATTCAAAGAATCCTGGTCATCGTAATCATCATCAGTATCATTGTGATATGCTTCAGCTGGATGCTCCTTATTCCACAATTCGTTAAGCATTGTATCCTCTTCCACCTATTAAGATCTACAGAGATCTTTGGCTCACCGAGATTCTTCCTCATTTCCCAAAATTTAGAAATTTTGGTTCGACTCCATCTAGAATCTATACATTCATTCATTAGCTCTTTTGGAATACATTTTGTAGATGGTTTATCAGCTTTCTTGTAGAAATTGGATGATGTCATGGCCTGCACTTTTCCTTTTTGTTTGTGCAATGCCATTATTTATGATGACAATTCCTGTATTGACATATTATTTTCAGCAGCATATTTCTCCATCTATTTTTTGACCTCCTCCGAGGAGTCCATGTTTTTAAAATTTTCAATCAAAGGCATACTTTCATGTTGATATTTGTTTGTAGAGTTCCCATTGTCTTTAAGCCTTGCTCCAATTATGTTTAGTGGATCATACTGCCAGTGACTGTCAACATCAAATCAAAAAAATGAAAAAAAGGCTTCTGCCACTTTGAATCCTCTTCTCTCAAATGTGAACCCTCCAAAGTAGAATGGCAAGGAGGGAAATATATTTTCTTTTGCTGACCATTAAAGAGTACATCTGTGCTCTCCATTTGTCGTACATATTCCAATGCAAATACCCTCTCTGTTACATGTATTGGAAGTTTGTAGGGTTCTACCCATGAACCGTAAAACCTTAACACAATGTACTCTTCCATTAAGTACCAGTCAGCCAATTGTAGTTGACTTCCGAGTTGAATGCAATTTCTTCAAGTAACAGGAAATCTAGGCATTGGAGTGCCTGTAATTTTATGGTACATTGGTGCCAAAAAGAAGTCTACAAAATTGTTGTAGTTCCTTCTGTTATCAATCATCCTTATCTGAGGTGTCCACTCATATATTGGATTTTGGCCTTGAGTCTGACTGAAAAGCTTGTTTGCCTGAAATAATGCACGATGCTTTGGTAGGAGAAGATAACACAAGTAGGTTGTGAATCTAAATGTCTTCTCTGAACCTCTTTGAATCATTAGTAATTGATCTTGCATGCAACGAACAATGTGCTCAATAAAACAATATTTTACTAGTTCTTTTTCAAAATGAATATGATAAAGCATTTCAAGAATGTTGGCACCCACTTGTTTGTTACTATCCAATCCCAAACAAAATGCTAGCAAGGAAATACTATCCTATGCCCATGGCACAAAAAATTCAAAATCATAAGGAGGCATATGATCTGGACTCAGACTACAACCGCTTGTTATTCCTCTGATATAAGAATCTCTTTGTTTTGCATCTAATTTTTCATAATCCTCTGCCAGCTTTCCTAGGTCAATGTGTATGTTTGAGTGTTGTTGTTGAAACCCTAGGTTCAACAGACTAGAAAATTCACTCTCAGTTATGGACAAAATTTCCTCCTGATTATTTTTATTCACAATTGCTTTTCTATTTTCATCATAATTTTCGACGTAGAGCATAACAATTTTTGGGCAAGGGAATTCTATTATTTTGCCCATCGTGTTATTCTTGGTATTTGTAGCTACAAGCCTATAGGGGTGATTCAAAATTAAAACCTAATAGACTAAATTTTTTTATATAATATAAACAGTAAAGTTGTAAATCAAGAGACTTGAAAAATTTAAAATGCGGGACGTAGATTTTTAGGATTTTAGTAGTTACACTTACCCGTTGACGTTCATGTTGCCCTTAGTTTCAATTTTTGCAGAGAGCTGAGAGACTTTGTAGTTTGTTGCTTTCCTCGGACCTCAATCCTCAACCTAGAAATTAAGAATCCGTAACTTTGTTGCGCTGTAAGTTTGTAAATTGTAACCCCTTTCTAATTTCTAAATCTGCAAACCACGTATAACTGCAAAATTAAAGAAACTTAAAGTGCCAAAATTGTACAATGTGTACTCTATAGTCGTCACACCCTGCCATGTGTCACTTTTAGTTTAAATGTGAGTGGAATCGTGGACCACTAGTTACTAGACACGCGTCATGAATCCGGAATGGGTTTGCTAATGTCACTGTTAACTAACCCATCATGACTCATAATGTATTAATGTCATTCTCATTCATAATGTCACTGTTAACTGTAAGTGAAATGTGATTATGTTAATGTGTTAACTGAGTAGTGACACGTGTCATGATTCCAGGATGCATTTCAAAAGATAGGGTGTCTTTTTCCTTTCGGCCTGAAACTCAACTTCAGTCGTTGATCTATAAACATCCAACGACAATGGTGAATGGTGTGGTACTGGTGGCCCCGTGGGTTGTGGGTCCCATTAACTAGGCTAGTCAGGATGACTCACATCATGAGTCAGACGTGTCAGTGTCACGTCATCACCAAATTGAAATGACATTGTTATTTGTTGGTCGACCGAGGAGTTTAGTGACATGTGTAATGATTCTGGGACGTGTTTGAAAAGATAGGGTTTCTTTTTCCTTTTGGCCCGAAACTCAACTTCGGTCGTTGATCTATAAACATCCAACGGCAATGGTGAACGGTGTGGTGGCCACGTGGATCGTGGGTCCCATTAACTAATCTAGTTAGGATGACTCACATCACGAGTCAGACGTGTCAGTCTCACGTCATCACCAAATTGAAACGACATTGTTCAATGTCATTTGTTGGTAGACCGACGACCGTACGAGGTGTTAAGTGACACGTGTCATGATTTCAGGATGCGTTTGAAAAGATGGGGTTTCTTTTCCCTTTCGGCCCGAAACTCAACTTTGGTCGTTGATGTATAATAATCCAACGGCAACGGTGAATGGTATTGGTGTACCGTATGGTATTGGTGTACTATTTTTTGTAGTGATTAATTTTTTTTAATTTAAGATAATATTACTATTTAATTTTATTTGGCAACATTCTTTTATTTAAAACACATATATTTTAGAATTGTTATTATATTATCATTTTAATAGTACTATATTTTAATTGATTTTATTTTTGTATCATCTAATTAATATTAATTTTTTATAATATATTTAGAAATACATATATATAGATATTGTTATTATAATATTATCATTATGATAGTATTATATTTTAGTTATTTTTATTTTTATATCATCTTTTAACTATATTATTATTATATTTATCTTATATTATCTTATAACTATGCACATAACCTTTATATTATTTTTTATAGTAAACTTATATTTTCTATGGGATTATTTATTAAAATATACTTATTATTATACATATTTTTTAGATTTATTTTTCACATTGTTAAAAACTTAGAGACTCAATTTGACAACTTTAATCTTTTAATAAAATGAAAGAATTATAATCATTATGTAAGTTGAAATATATTTCATATTTTATGATGTTACAAATTATAAATATAAGATATAAGTTGTTTTCATTTATATATGTTTAAATTATACTATGTTAGTTTACCATAATAAGAGTTAAAAAAATTACATGTGAAAAGTAATGTTCAAATTCTATATTATAATTTGTGAATATTTTTTAATGGAGAGTAATTATTTAAGTATTTAAACATCAATCTCATTCGTAGAGATATAATTATACTTCAGACTATGTAATAAATTAAATGTGGGAGACACCATTTTAAAAAAATTATTAAACTACAGTTTCAATTAGTGAAGTTTAATTGTAATAGATATCTAAAGGAGGATATTTGTCGGCGTATTTTATATATATTAAAATAAATATAGATAAGCTAGTCTACAAATAACTGATAAAGCATTGAAGCAAGTAATTAAAATATTGCAATCACGATTACAGAGAAGTGTAAAATATTAAAAACCATTTTTGTACACAAAGCACAAATTGAAATGAGGTAAAGCTTGCAAAATTTCCATTGTATTTTTCATAAAATTATATTTACATTCTTGACTTCATACTATGTCTATAAACAAAAAGAAACATACTTGATACTATGTCTATAAATAAATAAATAAAAATTGTAAACAACTACAGTACCAGTACCAGTACAAGGTAAGCTTTTAATATTTATCAAAAAAAAAGTTTTTATAAAGAAAAATCAATTGCGCCCTTCTGTGTAGAATTTTGCAGAGGATTAGCTGCATGAATTCGTCGAGCCACACAAATTGCCTTGCCCGAGCCTCCTCTGTGTCAAGCTCAAACCACTTACGGAGAAAACCCTTGGCAATCAGCGCCCATTTCCTATGGTGCTTCAATTGCCAAGCAGTCAGGCACAAAAGAAAAGGTTGCATGGCCACATTCTAGCCTGGGAGGAGAAGTTGGGGTATTTGACTTGCCCTAGGGATCCCCACCCCTAATTCAGCGAAGGTGACAACTTGAACGTCGTCCCCCAAGTATTCCTCTTTGAATACCCTCCTCAGCAGCATCACCATGTCAACCTTCAAACCTCCAAGGTCCAGAAGGGAAGTTGAAAAATGGGATGTAATGTTCGTGGCTACCCGGTACCTATCTTCATTGTCAAGAAACTCTTGGCCCAACACCATTCTGATAGCCTCTGTAACGAAAGGCCAACCATCCTTACAAATTCATGCTAAAAATTCATCAGAAAAAGAACCCAGAAAGGCCTTCTAGGCCTCCTTAGAAATGCATCTAAGATGAATGGGAGTGTCCATCTTAGATTACTTACAGACTGTAAAAATTAAAATAGTAAAACTAGAAAATTTAAAAACAAATTACTTGCAGAATACATCACTGCAAACCCTAAACAAACAATCAATCAATGTCGATGAATAATGAAGCTAGATCATCTATAAATAGCCCTTGAATGCTTGATCATTACTTACCAATCAATTATTTCTATCTTAATGGTATTAAATACATTGTCCTCGATATGCCTCTAAATCTTGCACGAAAATCTTTTCCCTAAATACATGCGTGTGAGAATTGAAAATTTTGTCCTTAATCTTTCACATCTGGCAGTAAATCTTTTCTATCGATAAAAAACTATCAGAAATCGGTTGTACAATTTGGGAAGTGGTGTGTGGTAGCCAAAGAATGTTTATGTCACTGACATGACATTTAATTCTTTCCCGGTTAAGTGCTTTTAATACTCTGTGTTGGTGTCCAAAATGACGCTTATGCTCTAATAGGCTGCCAATGTACCTTGAGACTGATATTAGGAATGGTTAGTTCCAAGTGTGGGAGCTCTGCAAGGCAACTGGACCAACTATAGGGACTTAATATGCCCTCTTCTACTTCTGGCTCTGCAAAACCAAGGTGGGTGCACCTAACCTAGTATAAAATATACTTCATACACCAAGAACTAGGTTTGAATAACAGATAATAAGATAGTAAGAAAGTACTAAGTGTTAACCACACACTCATTGACTCTCCATTACTATGTGGTGAAACCTTACACAACCAAATACTGAAAACTTAGGCATGGTTCTTAATTTCATGTGTTTGAATCATAACAACCTCAATCAGGATATGTCAACAAAGAAATACTTATCTAGGCCAGTGCCTCATCCATTGGGCAAGGTTTCTTGGATAGACTACACACACACACACCAGAATATATCTGAGATTCAAAGCCATAAACACATTTACAATCTCCTTTACTACTTACAGAGTATCCTTACATAGACAAAAGATAAATCTATGCCCCATCTAGAGCATCATTTCATCTAATCCTGGATTAGAACTCAAGAATGAAGGCATATACATAAAATGGTTATGCAATGAACTAGAAAGTTCAAAATTTATCTATGTTGACACAAAAGAGAGACAAGAATTAAGTTCTTGCATTAAGTATGAAGAATCCTCAAGTGTATACAATCAATCCAAAGGAACCATGCTTGCAAACTACAGCTTTGACCTGCAATTTTCTTTCTATTGCCAAAATATACCAAGACAGATCATTATAATTCAGACTGGGCAGAAGACTCACAACCAGAAAAGTCTGAAAACCTAACTCCCAATAATCAAAAAATGATCACAAAAATCCCTTTATACCAGGGTTACAATGCAAGCACAATGATCATTTCAAACTTAAAAATTCAAAAACACCTAACCCCACCGAGGAGTAAACAAAGACAAGATAGGGATCAAGCCGTAGTATGCAAGCGCCACCAAACCAGTCAAATCTAGCCACTAAAGCATTCAATTTTGGTACCTCCAGGTCGCAGGAAATCCTCCACAAAAAAAAACCTTGCAATCACATGTGAAATCGAGCGCCAACAGCTAGCCAGCAAATTTAAAACACCACCGTAGATCTCTTCCTCTTCCCGGCAAATCGGGCGATCAGCATTAAATCCACAACAGTCACAGGACCCTTTGAAAAGTCTTCGGCCACCTTGCCAGCAAGCAGCCAAGCAAAATCAAACATGTCAACAAGACCGGCATAGTGGACCCACCCTAACTCCGCAACAGTGCAAATCAAACCATTGTCGCATGATCACATAGCCCAGAAACATGCTATGCGAACATGCGACAAGCCGCACCCCTTTACCTTGCCGCAACTGCCACTGCTGAGGGTTAACACAAAACATCAGTCGCATGATCGCATAGCCTTGAAAAAGGCTATGCGAACATGCGACTAACCACTAGCATTCACCACCAAATGTCAAACACGCTCGGGCACTGCAAACACAGGCCCCACTGTCAAACTACCAAGTCACCGTGCTGACGAACTGAAAGACACCACACCACCACCTACCACCAGGCCCCAAGGACACTTGTCAACTGGTCACATGATCGCATGGCCGAAAGATGGCCCTTGCGATCACGCGACAGGGCAACAAGACTGCCACCTGTCACCATGCTATTTGTTGTATCCGCCTGGTCACTAACATAGGACCCACCCGTCATAAGCCTTAGGATGGACGGTGGGCATAAGATCTCATAGCTCTAACAAAATAGATGAGAACTTATGCTAGCCATTAGATCGTGTCCTCATCACAAACTCTCTGATAGTGGCCCCACAACCAGCTCTTCGCGTAGTCACACTGTCATTTCTCCACCTGTCCTTGACACATCCAACCAGAATACGCCAGGATGGCCTGACCTGTCATCAGACCCACAAAAAAGCACTGAAAAAAGAAGATCGGATGGCTGGCACAAAAGTGTAAAGGTTAAACACCATGCATTTTTACCATGCGAACTTATGCTGACCACTGATTTTGTCTGAATTTTAACCACACTGGGCAATGGGAAGAACTGGGACCCACACGGATAGGTGGCAAGCAGTCGCATGATCACATGTTAGAAAAGTTTGACATGCGGCCATGTGACAACCAATCATTTTGAAACCTTTGAAGACTCGGGCCCACCATCCATCGCACTTGCACTGTTAGAGAACGCCAGCAAACAGGAAACTATGAGGTCGAAAACACACAAAGTTTTTGACATAGCAAAAGATTGAAAACACATAGAGTTTTTGATGCCAGAAGACAAGTGCACAAAAGTGGGAAGACACAAGGTTGAAAACAATGAACATTTTCACACAGACTGAAAACATCATGGATTTTCAAAAACATTGTGGGTTTTCGACACTGTGGCAAATTTTGAAATTGTTTCCTGCAGACCTTAAAACTTTAATAACTTTTTGGATTTTGCGATTCAGCATGTGTGTTTTGGACTGGAGCAAAGTGACACAATAAACTACTAGGGGTTAAGGGCACACACCATGAAACACTATGGATTTTCAATGCAAGATGAAACTATGCAACAAGGTGGGGTAACTTCAAAATTTGTAGGGAAAAGGCCATTTTCTCAGGATTTATGCATCTACTAGAAAATGGACTAACAGTGGCTCATACTAGGGGATGCATGTCTCTTGCAGGCATGGCAAGAATTTAGAATCACTGGGAGAGCAGACCAACTCAAAAAAAAATCTGACTCAAAAACATAGAGTAGACAAAAACAAGGTAACCTAAACTACTGTTCATGGAAGAGATACTTCAAGAGAAGTAAAACTTTAAGAATTGTCCATGAACAGGCAATTCCAAAGTACCACCAATTAAATCCTTCAAGATATATGAATCTGTTCCCCACTTACCCTCAATAAGATAAGGGCCCAACCAAATAGGATCAAACTTTCCATGCCTTCCCTTATCTTCCAACCTTGCATTCCACATCAAGACTAGATCATCAATTTCAAAACTTCTTTGAGTTGTCCTCTTATCAAACAAATTTTTACATTGCCTCTGTAATGTCTCATTTCTCTCATGTTCATCCCTCCTTACTTCCTCCAACTGGATCAATTCATCCATTCTAATTCTCATCTCATCATTCAAATCTTCATCATATGCTTGGATGAACCTGTACATTTGCGACAAATTGTTCTAAGGTAATCTAGCACTTATTCTATAAACTAGGTCAAAAGGGGCACAACCTATGGCTTTCTTTACAGTTACTCTATCAGCCCACAATGCCCACCATAACTTTGAGTCCCAAGCTTTCTTATTTCTGTCCAACACCCTCTTGAGAATCTTAATAAGGCTTTTATTATTGGATTCAGCCTGGCCATTTCCTTGTGGATGATATGGGGAAGAAAATGAAATGTGTATCCCATATTGCTGACAAAAATCACCAAACTCCTGTGATCTAAAGCACATTGCATTATCAACCATAATTGTCTCTAGGCAACCAAATCTAGTGAGGATATTCTGCATTATAAAATCAGTTACCACTTTACTAGTAGCCCTCCTAGTAGGGATAGCTTCAACCCACTTGGTAAAATAGTCTGTTGCCACTAGTATGTATGAATGTCCACCACTAGACTTGTTTGGAATTTCACCAATGAAATCAATACCCCACTTCTGGAAAGGAGTCTGAACTGAAACAAGTCTGAGTGGCAAATTCCCATTGAATTTCATCCTTCCTGCAAATCTCTAGCATGCGTCACACTTCCTCACAAACTGATGTGTATCTTTAAAAACTGTAGGCCACCAAAATCCAAATTTAAGGATCTTGTGGGCTGTGGTCTTTTCCATATAGTGTCCTCCACATACACCTTGATGCATTTCCTCTAGCAGAGTCTTAGATCTTTCATGATCAACAAATTTTAGCAATACTCCTTCACTGCTTCTCCACCACAACTCACCATGTATAATGGCATACCTTGCTGACTGTAACTTGACATTCCTCCTCTTATTCTCAATTATGTCAGGGGGAAGGACCAACCTCTGCAAGTAGTTGATAACATCTTTATACCAATCACAGTAATCCATATCACAAATATATGGCCTCTCTTCCTCCTCTAACATGTTCACATGATTTGCAACCAGATTACTTTGTGCCATCAACTTTGCAAGACCTAGGCCTCTTACCAACTTTGTAATCTGGATATCAATATTAAATTCTTGGATCATGTTGATCCATCTACATCTTTTTCTTAATACCTCCTATTGCACCAAAATATCCTTAACGACAGCACTAGGAACATAAGCAACCACCTTGGCTCCCACAAGATAACACCTAAAAGCCTTGACTGCTTTGACTAGGGCATAAGCCTGTTTCTTAGTGATATCATATTTCAATTCTGCTGCATGTAAAGACTTGCTAAAAAATGATATGGGTTTCTCATATCCATCTGAGTTCTTTTGCAATAAAACTGTTGCAACCGTATGATAAGAAGCAAAAGAGAAAATCTTCATGGGCTTACCATAATCAGGGGTCCTCAAAACAGGGGCATCTTTAATGGTCTGTTTGATACTTCTGAAAGATTTATCTGCTTCTTCATTCCACTCTATCTTTGCATCTTTTTTCAACATCCTAGAGATAGGAATACAAATTTCTACAAAATTTGTAACAAATCTTCTTAGAAAATTCACTTGCCCAAAGAAAGACTGTACTCCTTTAACATTCCTTGGTTGTGAGAGCTTGTCTATTGCTATAACCCTTTCAGGGTCAATTCTTTCTCCATCCTTGGACACAATGTGTCCTGAGAGCTTGCCTTCCACAACACCAAAAGAACACTTCTTTGGATTTAAAGAGATTCCATACTCCAAAGCTCTGATAAAGATCTTTTCAAGATGTTCACAATGTTGATCCTCCTTCTTTGAATATGTCGTGAGATCATCCTGATATACCACTAAAAACTTATTTATGAAATCAGCAAAGGCCACATCCATAGCTCTCTGGAAAGTAGCTCCTGCATTTGTCAGACCAAATGGCATTCTGACATAAACGTATGTTCCCCAAGGGGTAGTGAATGCAGTCTCAAATTGTTCTGACTCATTGACCATGACCTGATTATATCCAGAGAAGCCATCCATCATGGACATTAACTCTGATCCAGTAACCCTTTGCAGCATATTTTCCATGTTAGGCAGACCATAATTATCCTTTAAAGAATTGACATTCAAATTCCTAAAATCAACACATAACCTAATGTCACCATTCTTTTTTCTGACTGGAACCAAATTTGACACCCAAGTAGAATGTCTGACAAGCTTGATAATGCCAGCATCCATCATCTTTTTAAGTTTATCTTGCATTTTTGGTGCCAAAGTAGGGTTCACAGGCCTTAATTTCTGCCTAAGAGGTTTAGTTCCTTCCTTTAATGGTATCTCATGTTGAAAGAGATCTTCTCTATATGCCTTCAAATCATCATAAGACCATGCAAAAACATGTCTAATTTTTTTGAGAAGATCAATCAAATTTCTTCTAGTTCTTTGAGATAAGCATTTACCTATGTAAATATTTTTTGGTTCTTGGCTTGTTCCTAGATTCACTTCATCCAAATCATTTTTCTTGTCAACAATTCTAGCAACACAAGCCCTCTCCTTATCATCAAATGTCCTTTCAAGGGCAACCAATCCCCTAGGGATCCTATTTGACTTTAGTTGCAAAACTTCCTTCCCAAGAACACTTTCTTTTGCATCTCTGATGTCAACATAGGTGCTAAAATCCATTTCTTGACCATCAAAATGAGATTCACACTGCAAGAATCTCAAAATGTCCTAATCATCAGAAAATACTTTCCAATTCTCAACATTATCTGGGATAGAAGGCCTGAAGTTACACTCAATTCTAGATATCCCTGCAAAGGTAACATCCTCTGGTCTACATCCTCTGGTCTTAAGGCTATGTTTGTTAGTAAATCTACCATCTTGTTTTGGCTTCTATCCACCCAATCAATACCAAAGGCACTGAAACCCTCAATTTCATCCCATATAGCATTTCTATATTGTTTCAGCCTTTGATTCTTAGATGCATACTTTGATCTAATCTGAGAAACTATTAACTCAGAATCACCAATCACCCTAAGATTTTTGATCCCATGTTTTGATTCTTGTCTCAAACCAATCAATAGGGCCTCATATTCTGCAACATTGTTTGTGCAAGGAAACAAGAGAGTGAAAGAAAACTTAAAAGTCTTACCACTTGGGGACACCAATAACACTCCTACTCCAGCACCTTCTCTAGAACTTGCTCCATCAAAATATAATGTCCACAAGACACTACCCTCTACCATGTTACTCTCATCATCGGCCAAAAGGATAGGCCTGACCTTCTCCTGCATCTCATTCCTTTGGACTTGGAATGAGCCAATGTCAATGTCAACAAAACAATTCATGCTATCCTTTTCATTTTCCTCAATCATATGTGGGGTCCTGGCTTCCCTTGACACCTTCACACTCTCTCCTTCAATGTCAAAAGTGGCAAAGGACAAATCACATTGAATACTTCCTCCCATGGATGCACTCCACTTTCTAGATAACAACATTCCATATTGAGAAGGAATGTCAACTACAAGAACACTCATAGTCAACTGTTTGTTAGGAAATGCAGCTAATTTATAAGGCAAAGCCTTGATGGTACCAATAACTGGCACTTCTCTTGAGTCCATAGCTTGGCATCTCCCATGAGGTGTATCAAACTTTAGTCCTAATGATTTCATGATCTCTGCAAACATGACAGTGTTTGATGCTCCAAAATCGATCATGCAATTCTTCAATATTTTACCATCAATCACAAGGGACAAAAAGAAAGGATCAACTGCCCCTGATGCATTATTTACAATATTTGTATCCAAGAAGATTTGAGGAATCTTAGAAACAATTTCTTCACTCTTATTGTCAGGTGTGTCTTCCAAGGAAGCCACATGTTTGTCATTTCTATTCACCTCTTGGATTCCTGCAGAAGAAACACCATTTACCCAATTCAAGGCCTTGACCTTATGTTCTTCTATTCTCATCATTTCCAAAAGTGGAACCTTGAAAGTGATCTGTGAAAGCAATTTGGACATATCAATTGGAACATACTTTTGGTTGTTCATGTCTTCTCCAAAGATAGTGACAACTTTATCCTTTGTGAAACTAGATTTGTCTTTGAGAGGAGATTCCTCTCCCTTCTGAGGAATGGGAACAACTACCTCTGTTGTCTTTGCTTTATTCTTAGGTGCTGCAATAGGTACAACTTTCCTTTTTACCTTCACTTGGTTAGTATCATCGGCACCCCTGCTCTTTTCTCCATGCTATTGTGTACCATTTTCTGTCTCCTTGATAAACATACTGCCTGGCTTACCAGTTGCACTTCCAACTATCCTATTCCTCAAGTTATAATTGCTTCTAGCTTGAGTAACCATGTCTACAGTGATCTGAGCAATTTCTTCATCCGATGGTCTTCTTAAAGAAACTTTCTCCTCACCCCTCACAATAGCACATCCAACATCATCAAACTCTTCATCTTCTTCATCAAAATCATTCTCATCCTCTACATGTGCAGAAGTCATTCCACAACCACTCTTGTCATATTGCTCCTCTTGTTCTTGATTCTCTTGTAAGTTTAAAGCAATGACACAATGCTCAGGGTCATGAGGAGACTAACAAGAAGCACACCATGGGATATCCTCAGTCATATTTACTGAATTTCTATGCAAGGGATCAGGGATCCTTCCATCAGGCCTTTCTTGCTTGGTTGGGAAAATGGGCTTGCCATCTTTCCACTGAGTGTTGTAAGGGTAATTTTGCATTCTTGGCTATCTGCTAAAATTGTTTAGAGCTGACCTCTCCATAGTCACAGCTCTATTGTTTCCCTTTTCACCAGGCTTTAAACCTTCCAAAGCCTTTAAAATTTGTTTTAGATTGTCATCCTCTTTGGGTTTAGAGTCAGCAGACCTTCCCATTTCTTTCTTACTTTACATTTGAGGCCTACAATCAGCTCTTCTTCCTATCTTTCCTGATATTCTCCTATTTCTCTCTATGTTGATGGCCAACTTGTAAGCTTCCCCAAGATTTCTAGGGTTCTTGTCCCTCAAGAGGTATCCCATTTTTGCATCAAAGGCATTCAAGTATGTCACAAGACATACCCTGTCATCTAGTCTGATAACCTGTAAGAGCCTATGCATAGCCTTTTGGAATCTTATATTAAATTCAAGGACCTCTTCATTCTGATTCTTCTTTATGTTATTGAATTCATTCAAGATAAAACCCTCATTTGTTTTATCTCCATAGTGTTCCTTGAAACAATTCTTGAATTCATTCCATGACCCTATACTAGCATGGGGTAACCCTCTAAACCAATCCCTAGCATCCTCAATCAGGGATTGTACAAATAGCTTCATTATAACATCATCAGGTTCTATATTATAATCATCTATTATAGCTATGAAATTTTTTAGATGTTCTTCACATGTGATGACATTATTTCTAGTAAATTTAGGAAGCTTCTTTCTAATTTCATCAGGGATTGCATTAGGATAACCAAGAATACCAAAGAAGACAAGTGAGGAGCTCCATGCAGTGGATCCATTCCTTGAGATGTTGATGTCCTTTTGTTTGAACCATTAGGAACTCTAGTGGCACTCGGTACACCATTTTCTTGAGCTGCATTGTTACCATGATTTCCACCTTGTCCCAAAAAGGAAGCAGGAATATTTGAAGGTCCTGAAGCATGCTTGAGAAAATCTATCTTCTATCTAACTTCTACAGCTGAAGCCTCCAACTTTGCTTTCTCTAGTTCTTTATCCAATATTTCTTTCTCCCTTCTAGCTATCTCCAAATCTGAATCTAATCTTAGTCCTGGATCTGATGTCCTATCCACAATAACTTGTTCACTGATTTGAATCCCAACAGCCTTCTGTTTGCCTTTATCTCTTGGTCTAGTTTCTTCACATATTTTTTGAACAATAGGCTATTCGTTTACTCTTTCAAGCTCTAGGACAAAATTAATTGCCTCCAAATCTAGTAACTACCTCTTTAGCTGATCAGCCCTTATCATGGCTTGTCTTACTTTATCTTCTTTGTCCTTTTCTCTTTGCTACCTAATGGCAAGCTATTCCTGAACTCTTCTTTCTAGTTCATAGACCTCCTCAAAGATCTCTTCTGATTCAGGGAGAGTGGTCTCAGAGTCATCATCTCCCACTTGAGTTTCATCCTCAGATTGGTTCAATCCCAAATCAACAGCCTCTTCATATTCTGAATTATTTTCTTCTTGACTAGGCCTGGCTTGGGTTTCTTGTCTGGTATCTTTCTTGTTTCTCCAAGTATGAGAAACACCTCTTCTCTTCTTTCCTCCCCTTGTCTGACTAGGCCTAGAAGTGCCTGGAATGCCTTCTTCCATTATATCTTCAGGATGCTCCTTTCTCTGAGACCTAGTACCTCTATAACTCATCTTGCAAAATAAATACTGACTAGCACTGCTTCAGAGATGTTTGAGTCACCACCCAAGTGTATTGGGAATATCACAATATAGTTTCTTCACTCTAGAAATACTCAAATGAGTTAGAGAGACAAGGGACAAGAACAACCCTGTTTCTTCCAATGATGACCTACTAGTTAGGATGAACATGTATAACACTTCCCCAACAGAGTCACCATCTTGTTGGTGTCCAAAATGACGCTTATGCTCTAATAGGCTGCCAATGTACCTTGAGACTGATATTAGGAATGGTTAGTTCCAAGTGTGGGAGCTCTGCAAGGCAACTGGACCAACTATAGGGACTTAATATGCCCTCTTCTGCTTCTAGCTCTGCAAAACCAAGGTGAGTGCACCTAACCTAGTATAAAATATACTTCATACACCAAGAACTAGGTTTGAATAATAGATAATAGGATAGTAAGAAAGTACTAAGTGTTAACCACACACTCATTGACTCTCCATTACTATGGGGTGAAACCTTACACAACCAAATACTGAAAACTTAGGCATGGTTCTTAATTTCATGATCTCATCCATTGGGCAAGGTTTCTTGGACAGACTACACACACACACACCAAAATATATCTGAGATTCAAAGCCATAAACACATTTACAATCTCCTTTACTACTTACAGAGTATCCTTACATAGACAAAAGATAAATCTATGCCCCATCTAGAGCATCATTTCATCTAATCCTGGATTAGAACTCAAGAATGAAGGCATATACATAAAATGGTTATGCAATGAACTAGAAAGTTCAAAATTTATCTATGTTGACACAAAGGAGAGACAAGAATTAAGTTCCTGCATTAAGTATGAAGACTCCTCAAGTGTATACAATCAATCCAAAGGAGCCATGCTTGCAAACTACAGCTTTGACTTGCAATTTTCTTTCTATTGCCAAAATATACCAAGACAGATCATTACAATTCAGACTGGGCAGAAGACTCACAACTAGAAAAGTCTAAAAACCTAACTCCCAATAATCAAAAAATGATCACAAAAATCCCTTTATACCAAGGTTACAATGCAAGCACAATGATCATTTCAAACTTAAAAATTCAAAAACATCTAACCCCACCGAGGAGTTAACACAGACAAGATAGGGATCAAGCCGCAGCATGCAAGTGCCACCAAACCAATCAAATCTAGCCACTAAAGCATTCAATTTTGGTACCTCCAGGTCGCAGGAAATCCTCTACAAAAAAAAACCTTGCAATCACATGTGAAATCGCGTGCCAACGGCTAGCCGGAAAATTTAAAACACCACCGTAGATCTCTTCCTCTTCCCGACAAATCGGGCGATCAGCATTTAATCCACAACAGTCACGGGCCCCTTTGAAAAGTCTTCGACCACCTCGCCAACAAGCAGTCAATCAAAACCAAACATGCCGGCAAGACCGGCACAGTGGACCCACCCTAACTCCGTAATGGCACAAATCAGACTGTTGTCACATGATCGCATAGCTCGAAAACAGGCTATGCGAACATGCGACAAGCCGCACCCCTTTACCTTGCTGCAACCGCCACCGCTGAGGGTTAACACAAAACATCAGTCGCATGATCGCATAGCCTTGAAAAAGGCTATGCGAACATGCGACTAACCGCTAGCATTCACCACCAAATGTCAAACATGCTTGGGCACTGCAAACATGGGCCCCACTGTCAAACTGCCAAGTCACCACGCTGACCAACCGAAAGATGCCACACCACAACCTGCCACCGGGCCCCAGGGACATGTGTCAACCAGTCGCATGATCGCATGGTTGAAAGATGGCCCTTGCGATCACGCGACAAGGCAACAAGACTGCCACCTGTCACCACGCTATTCATTGTATTCGCCTGGTCACTAACACAGGACCCACCCATCATAAGCCTTAGGATGGATGGCGGGCGTAAGATCTCATAGCTTTGACAAAACATATGAGAACTTACACCAGCTGTTAGATTGCATCCTCGTCACAAACTCTTTGACAATGGCCCCACAACCAGCTCTTCGCGTAGTCACACTGTCATTTCTCCACCTGTCCCTAACACATCCAACCAAAATACGCTAGGATGGCCTGACCTGTCATCGGACCCACAACAAAGCACCGAAAAAAGAAGATCAGATAGCTGGTGCAAAAGTGTAAAGGTTAAACACCATGCATTTTTACCATGTGAACTTACGCTGACCACTGATTTTGTCTGAACTTTAACCACACTAGGCAATGGGAAGAACTGGGACCCACACAAACAAGTGGCAAGCGGTCGCATGATCGCATGTCAGAAAAGTCTGACATGCGGCCATGCGACAACCAATCATTTTGAAACCTTTGAAGACCCGGGCCCACCATCCATCGCACTTGCGCAATTAGAGAACGTCAGCAAATAGGAAACTGTGAGGTCGAAAACACACAAAGTTTTTGACACAACGAAAGACTAAAAACACATAGAGTTTTTGATCCCAAAAGAAAAGTGCACAAAAGCGGGAAGACACAAGGTTGAAAACAATGAAGGTTTTCACACAAACTGAAAACATCATGGATTTTCAAAAACATTGTGGGTTTTCGACACTGTGGCAAATTTTGAAATTATTTCCTGCAGACCTTAAAACTTTAATAACTTTCTGGGTTTTGTGATTCAGCACGTGTGTTTTGGACTGGAGCAAAGTGACACAATAAACTACTAGGGGTTAAGGGCACACACCATGAAACACTATGGATTTTCAATGCAAGATGAAACTGTGCAACAAGGTGGGATAACTTCAAAATTTGTAGGGAAAAGGCCATTTTCTCAAGATTTTTGCATGAACCATAAAATGGACTAACACTCTGTAGACAACTTACCTTGATACGTGTCAACATTCCGATGACTACCTCAACAATTCTTCTTCCTTCTAGAAATGTTGGCCGAAATTAAACCTCAGCCATTGATCTTGGATCATCAGAAGGTCTAAGTTCTCAAATAATACATTTAACATAATTACAGTGGTAGTGGCAAAGATTATGGTAGTGGTGAATAATACATTATGCTTCCATAATATAGGTCAAACAACCACGTCTTTAAACCATCACTTGCCAGTTGCCAATAATTTATTTATTTTTCCATAATTAACGAATGATTATCCAATACAATTATTTTTTCACCCTTCAAAAGAAAAGTATTCGCCCCAAATATTAAAAAAAAATTTCTTGAAAAGAAAATTATTCACCTCAAATATTATAATTTTTTACTTGAAAAGAAAATTATTTGTCTCAAATATTATAATTTTTTATTTGAAAATAAAATTATTCGCCTCAAATATTATAATTTTTTACTTGAAAATAAAATTATTCACCTCAAATATTATAATTTTTTACTTGAAAAGAAAATTATTCGCCTCAAATATTATAATTTTTTACTTGAAAAGAAAATTATTCGCTAGCAATTTATGAAATTTTCAATCCGACGGGAAAAAATTGCCAATACAAACTATGAAAAATTGTGGATTTGAAAAAAAAATCGCCTAGATTAAAACAAATTACCCCCTAAAATAATGTATGATTCGCCACGACTTTACACTCTTCCCTAAAAGGGGGTTTCTTAAAGTTATCCCTATAGGGATACAAGCCCCCAGGCTAAGGATTCTAACTCAGCATACACGCACAAGGGTGCGAAAATAAAAAGACACAAAAGAGGGGTTAGTACTAAACAAACCCAAATCAACTAGCATAAGAAACCTTGCTAAGAAACATTTCTTATACTAATATCATATTTGGAAAGCTATCATAAAAGCATAAATGATTACATAAGAAAGACAAAAGCAACACTATAAATAACATAGCTTCATGATCCAGTCCTACTAGCATGAAAGCAAAAAGAGAGAAAGGGAAAAGAGTGATTACCTCACCTAGTAAGATGACCACCTTACCATGAGTCACCCTGGAGGGAGAGCCCAATAGGTTCACCCATAAACTATGCTTGCAATTGTAATGTGTCTTCTGTGACTTCCGGAATACCCATAGATCCACCTTCTTGTATCACGATGAATATGAAATGTGTGTCTCCTCAGGATTTAGCAACTTATGTGCATTACCTTCAAAAGATTTAGCATATGAATGTGTGTCCCTTTAGGATTTAGCAACTTATGTGCATTACCTTCCAAGATTTAGCATATTTGAAATTTGGAAATGCGTGTCCCTTAAGAATTTAGCAACTTATGTGTGTTACCTTCCAAGATTTAGCATATAAATGCATGTCTTTTCAAGATTTAGCAACTTATGTGCGTTACCTTCCAAGATTTAGCATGTAAAAATAAAAAACTATAGTACAAGGGAGACCCTATTTATGCCCCCCTCCTTAATATGGAAAAAACATACTATTTTGTCATGTTAAGGAAAGAAAAGAACAAGGATAAAGCCTTCTTCAACATCAAGACAATATCCATAGACAACGACCAATCCAAGCCAAGAAGGTCACAACTCCTATGAGGCCATGGAAGGGACGAATGTAAAGAGATATCATGCAAGAAGTGAAAAGAAAGTAACCCTTGTGAGGGATAGCACACTATTCAGTTTCCAAGGTGAGAGATATATCAACCATGGAAACTTAATGTTAAACAATGAAATAGGTTGTGATCAAGGACAAAGATCCTCAATGCAAACCAAAATTTTTATGTATGATTGGATATCACATAATAGATAAATATTGTTTAACCAAGGAAATAGGTGAATCCTAGAAAGATAGAAAAGAAGGAGATGGCATCCTTGCCCCCCAAGTGTAGGAACAAAGATGGAAGAGGATACCTACTTCACAATGCAAGGAGATATCCTATTTACAACAATGTACACTATATCCGTAGCGAGGGATATTGACCCCTACATCCAAGAATATAGATAAATGTGATAAGGATATGTCACTCATGGAAAAGGATCCTCAAATGAAAGAGATCTTATCAAGAAGACCCCCACCAAAAAGGAGTGCTTTAGATAAAATATCATCTTTCAATAGTCGGGAACACAGATTCAATCATCAAGCCCCCTGAAAATAATAGGAAGAGGAATCTTTGGAATGAGGGAAACAACTCTAACACCGAAGCAAGGGTGAGAGTTTATAAAGAACATAATTTGCAACATAGAGAAGAAGTGATGACTTAGGACAACAACTTCTCATATAAGAAGGTTATCCGTAGTCAAAACACCTGTCAATATGATGAAATAATATTGCAATATAAACAAATACCACTAAGCTAAGGAAAGAAATTCCATAGACAAAGAGAGAGAAGAAAGAACCTTGCCCCCCAAGGATGAAAGGCAAGGGATATCTTTGCAAAACACGTCCTATAAAAGATATCTTGAAAAGAAATAGATTCTATGGATGATTAAAAAAAACATAATGCAAAACCATAGAAAAATAGGAGAGGAAGAATACCAATTAAGCCCTAATAAAAGACCTAATGGATTCTAGGAGACTAGATGAAGATACACCTCTTGCCCCCCAGTCATGAGACAATAGGGGAAGAAAATCTACATTATTTTTGAAGGAGAGGAATCCCCTATATCAAAATTATGAAGGAATTGTAAAACTGCATGAGAGTGAGATATAATTCCTAGAGCAACTCTCTCTCTAACATATAACTTGAAATGTTTACAATCAATGAGTAAGTGTGTGTTGCTATAATGAAAAGGACATTTGTATTTTTATAAAGCATCTATCGGCATAGGTCTAAAGATTTCTTTCTTGGAATTCATTAATTCAACATATACCCTTTTAGCCACTTCTTGATGAGTATTAGAGTTATCTAAGATAGGTGTGGGGAGAAGAATGTGAAGAGGAGGATGATGATCAACACCACCTACCTTGACTTGATATTTTGAACAACCAACACGATACATATCCGGTTTAGGGGGTATATGAATTGGAAACCTAATACCATGCTCAATAACTCCTAGCCCTAAACCTTTATAACCTTGTTTAGTCACCATATTATATCTAGTAGTGTACATATTATGTAAAGCTTCTATAGGAGGTGATTGTTTATCATGTTCATGAGTAAAAGTTGTATAAGGTGGGATAATAGGTTTTGAAGAAGTTTCTTTACCCTTTCCTTTAATATCATCATGAATCAGAGGAGAAAGTAAATCAAAGAAATCTTGCACATCCGCGTCTTGAACTATAGCTTGAATCCCATCATAAGTACGAGAAGAGCGAGGATGAACAGATGGATAATTAGGTATTGGATTAGGATTAGGAAGATTAGGATTGATAGGATTAAGATTAGGATTGATAGGATTAGGATTAGGATGATTAGGAGATGGTGTATCATCCACCAAATTCTTCACATAATCCAAAAGATTAATAAGGCTACCACATAAATCTTTAATGAAAGTTTTGAATGTAGGCTGACTAGTGTTGGTCAACTTCACAAAAGCATAGGCAAGAGCAAAGTAAAGAGTCATCAACATAGTGAAGTGAATGATACTTTCATAAACATCATAGGTATTATAAAAAGATGCTAAAAGAAGGGTAATAAAGAACATGACTACACACCAAAGCATCTTAACAATCTCCATAGAAAGTGAAATATTTTTGTATTTTATTGAATATATAGATTATTTTTGTATTTTTGAATTTAAAATGCAAGAACATAAACTAGATCTAATCTAAATGCAAGAAAGGATCTATAATTTAACACAATAGGGCATCTAATTCCACAAAATAAAGGAGAGTAAGTATGTCGGGTTCACCAAAATGAATAGAGGTAAAATGGAATCACCTCTATCGGGAGTAATGTATGGGGAAATAGAAGATCCACTCTCGAATTCAAATTCCCAAAGGGGAGATCCAATTTGATCAACCAAGAGGTTAATACACAATCAAATCAATCTTATGAAGAATATGAAAGAGAGAGAAGCACCCTATATTTCCCTATGGAGAGTTATGCTTGAAATCTGAAATAATTGAAATACAAATACTAACTTCAAATTAGGACAAATCTGCAAAATGCCAATTTATGATGTCTGTGTGTACTTTTGGGCAATTCTGCAACCTATTTTGGATTGGAAATGCCGAGATAAAGAAAACCCATAAATCTTTTATCTTTCTGATGGCAGGTAGTCTTTGACCCTCATAAAAGGTCAAAGGCTACATTCTTTATTTGAAGGTCGATTTTGACTTTGTTCCCAGATCTTAGAAGTTCACCGAAAAGGGTATCCAAATCTACTCTTAGATCTAAAATTATGCGCCTGTACCTACAAGAAAAAGATAGTTTTTGTTGTTTGTTTGAGGGGTTTTCCTTGGTCAAACCCCGGTTTGGAATCAACCTTAATATTGAAATTGAAATGGAGAATGCTAGCAAGTAGTAGAAATAGATCTAATAATAAAGCTATGCAATTCGATAGATATACAATTGTATTTCGAATATAAACAAGTATATTGATATGAAAGCTTGAACACAACAATGGCAAACGTAAATCAAAACCATGAAAGTCAATACAAAACCTCCATGCTTGTATGCTTTGAAACCACCTTGATAGAAGAATGAATAGATCTTGAAGATGAACAAAAGGATCTTGAAGGAAGATCACACCATCATGATGGCTAGATCTAGGGTTTGAATGATGAATCTTGCATGCTTGAACCAAATCCCTTCAATGGATTGAATGCTTGAATCCTTGATCTTCAATGGAGAACTTGGATGGAAAAAAGGACTTGAATTCTTCCTTGAAAATGCTTGATGAAATGCTTGCTTGAGCACCTTGAGAGCTTGAGAGAGGAGATTGCCAAAGTTGATGTGAAAATGAGAGAGGAAGGCCTCCTTTTATAGTGAACTAGAGCACAATCTTCTAGAGGGGCCACCTTGGAGAATTAAATCCCAATTAGGTCCTAACCTTAAGAAAATATACCTAGATTAAGTGCAATTTGAGGATTTACCATTCTGAAACCCAAAATGGCTGACCCGAAGGTGGGAAAACAAATATCCCCGAAACCCGACACCCGAAAATCAAGGAAATTTGAAATTTGGACAGGGGGTCAAGGATGATCTCGAATCTAACCTAGGTTAGGGTTGAGGTCGACACTGACCTAGGTCAGGGTCGAGGTCAACTTTGACCTTGTGGTCAAAAACCTCAGGCTCCTAACCCAGAATGCTAGGAAATGCAGATTGAAGTGAAAATCAGGGATAGATAGAAGCGGAATGAGGAGAACAAGTATGATCTAAGAAAAGATCTGATTCAAGGTGCTTGACATGACCCAAACCACTCACTCAGAGGGCTAAATGCTCTTAACATGGAAGTGCTTGCATTTTAAGATGATATAGAGGATTTTTGAGTACAACATGTTTTCTGTGAAGGGAATAAAGTGGCAAATCACATGGAAAATTTGGGTATTGCTATGGGGACTGAAATTGATTTCGACCAGGATAATCAAATCCCAAAGGGACTACATGACATTATCTTGGCAGACATTGGAGCTCTCCCAAAGGAAGGGATAGGATAGAGATGGTGGATTTTGACAGCACTGGACATGGAGATGGACAATTTGGCAGAGAGTAAGCAAAGTGGTATCAGTCACATGATGTAATTTCAATAGCTTTTGGTTTTAGCAGAGATATTTGATATGATAGTAAAACCACTTTTAGTCCTATCAGAGCTAAGTGTATCTGAATATCATCGCAAGGAAGATAGATTAGTACCATCCACTAGGCAATAGCATAATGATTCTTAGCCCTAATAGAGTCCTGCGTATCTAGATGTTAGATACACCATGATATTCAGAACAGAGACATAATAGAGGAGGGACAATTTTGGGCTTTAAAATGACTCAGGAGTTCATATCCCAGACAGAGTATTATGGTGAGTCACCTTGGCATCAATTATTTTTGCAGGAAGGAGGTGACGATGAAATCGTCGGAGGCATAGATTCAACTCTTATTCATCTGGGCTAATGAGAGAGAACATGAATGCATGGTGGTCATCCTAGGGGTGGATTATTGGGCAAGAGGACATGTCCACGATGATGTAATGGTAGTAGACCTCTTTCAGCCCATAGTCCAGGTCCTTGGAAATTCATTGAGCGCAATGAGAATGGTTCGAAGGATGGTCTCAGATGAGATGTATCTAGAGGTTGTATCAGCATTGGATCATATTGACCATAAGCTGCATGATGGTTGTGCCTTGGGGTTATATAGAGTTGCATGTCAGATATATAGAGTTGCCTCTGCATAAATTTGGAGAAAACTCTCATGAAGAAGGCATGGGCATTATATAAGGCTGGCATAGTGAAGGAATATGACTTGTCTAAATTTGGGGCTTTTATCTAGGCTAATAAGAATCTCTTCACAGAAGAAGTAGTGGAAAGGCTGAAGTCCATTGCTAATGGGATCATGTATCTTTATCATTGATCCATTTTATTTGGGCCTTTTGTATTAAGAGTTGATGCTCCATCTCCCTTGGTAAGGTTTTTAAATGGTAATAGAAAGGGTACTGCCCCCTAGGCAGAGCTTGTTTTAAAAAAAAAATCAATGGCAAGTATGGCAGTAGCTCATAATCGCTCATAATTATAAATTTCTCAATATAATCTTCAAAATAGTTTTCCAAAATACTTAAAGATAGAAGGAGAGGATGAGCAAGTATTCTTTGTTGCACAACATCAGCCATGGGCCATGAGACAAGGCATACCTCAAGACCCATTACAAATTTCTAATCCTTATAATAGTCAGTGGCAAAACTAGAATGTAAAAAGTCCTCCAAAGTATAATCAACCCACTTGGAATAATGCTTGGCCAAATAATCAGTAGAATCAATGGTATCGTCCACAGAAACCCCAATGGCCACAATTTCCAAACCAATGGCAACAACCACAAGGGAATTGGCAGCCCACTAACCAGTGGAGAGGACCTCAGCAATGGCCTAATCCAAATCCTGGATATCCACCTTTACCACCTCCAACAAATATACCTGCAATAATGCCACCACCTACAAATACAAGTCCTCAAAAGAAAACACAGGTACCTTCTCAACCACAACCGAATCCCAATAGTCAACAACCACAGCAACAAATGTACGCTAGTGATGCTTAGCAGTACCTTGCTTATGCTCTAAATATAGCAGATACACATCTAAGATTGGGTACTACCTTGCCAGCACCTAAACCACCTCTTATAACTAAAGTGTTGAACCTTCCTACAACATCAATACCAATCCAAACAAACTCTCTACCAAAAATAGTTGACCCAACTAATCTATCCAATTCAACTCATGCCCAAACATCAGTTGAACCTCCTTTTCCTTAGAGGCTAACCCTGGACAAACCTACACTAACAGAGGATCAACCATTTGATATCCTTGACCAATTGAAGAACATGCATGTCTAGATTCCCTTGTTCCAAGCTATCAAAGATGTCCCTGTTTATGGAAAATCAATCAAAGAGGCTTGTCTTAAAAAGCCTAGGAAGAAGAAAAAGGATCCAACAACAGTTCATGTTATAGGACAATTGGTTGATATCATGTTAGGAAAACTGGTCATTCCTAAATATTCTAATCCAAGGAGTCCAGTTGTGAACATCATCATTAATGGTCAGTCTATTAAAAATGCATTCATTGACTTAGGTGTTGCCATCAATGTGACTAAGGATACTATGAACAAACTAAGCATAGAAGGATTACGGGCTACCCCAACAATCCTCCAGCTCACAAATAGTTCTACTATCACTCCTGATGGGATGATAGAAGACATAATAGTTGTCCTAGATTCTTTGGAGTACCCTACTAATTTCATGATTCTATCACCAAAGGTCAATCTTTTTGGTTACCCTATCATCTTAGGACGTCCATGGTTGGCAACAAATGATGAAAACATTAGTTGTAGGTTAGGGAACATGACCATATTAGATGAGAAAGCAACTAAGAAACTCACCTTGTACCTTCCAGCTCAGCCCCAACCAAATTTAAGCACACCTATATGGCCAGATTTAGGGGATGGAGAAGAAGAGTTGAACTCTGTAGTTCACCTCATGATGCTACATAGGCAGTCCTTCCTAAAGTTGCAAGAGGAGGATGTAGTAATTCAAAGTATTCTTAATAGTAACTATGTTGTTATCAAGGATGTATCTGAAAGCTCTGTGTTGGAGTTAACTACATATGAGGACCATGTTGAGAATTGTGCTTTGCCTAAAGAACCATACATTATCCATTAGTTATTACCCTGTGAAGTAGATACAAGTCCCATATCTAAAGCATCCATGCTTGACCTTACAACTATTGTTGAGCTATCCAAAGGTCATAATCTCCATGTCAATAAAAAACACCTTCCAAACAGTTGGAATAGTTAACCAAGCTCCTACAAAAGCACAAAAAAAATTTTGCATGGGACTATGGAGATATGAAAGGACTAAGCCCCACACTCTGTACTCACAAGATATACATCAATGAAGGAAGTCTACCACTCTGCCAACCTCAAAGGAGGATTAACCCAACACTAAGAGAGATAGTTAAAATTGAGTTACAAAAATTGCTAGATGCTAGTTTCATATATCCTATATCCGATAGTAAATGGGTATCACCTCTTGTTATAGTACCTAAAAAGGGAGGAAAATGGAGGATTTGTGTAGATTAAAGAGAGTTAAACAAGGCTACCAAGAAAGATCACTTCCCATTACCATTCATTGACCAAGTACTTGATAATTTGGTTGGTAAGAAGTATTTTTCCTTTCTTGATGGATATAGTGGCTATAATCAGATAAGTATTGCTCTAGAGGACCAAGAAAAGACTACATTTACATGTCCATGGGGGACATTTGCATATTTTGTACTGCTATTTGGTCTATGTAATGCTTTCAAAGAGCTATGATTAGTATTTTTACTGACATTTCACATGATTGTATGGAGATATATATGGACAACTTTACAACATTTGGAGTGACATTTCAAGAGGCTTTGAAGAATCCTAAAAATGTGCTCATCAGATGCCAGGAACACAATCTCTCCCTGAATAGTGAGAAGTACTTTATGCTGATGCATGAGGGTGTTGTGCTCAGCCATTTTATTTCAACAACAAGAATATAATTAGACCCAGCCAAGATTGAGGTAATTCTAACATTACCCACACCTACTAAACCAAAGGATGTAAGATCTTTTTTAGGACATGTTGGCTACTATAGGCTCTTCATTCATAATTTCAGTCAAATAGCTAGTCCTTTGTATACATTTCTTACCAAAGAGGGTGAATTTCTATGGACACCAACTTGTAATGAGTCCTTCCTGCAGCTTAAGAAACTTCTAACTACTGCACCAGTCCTCAAAGGACCAGATTGGTCTATCCCATTTCAAATCCATACATATGCATGAGATTATGCCATAGGTGTTATGCTAGGACAAATGCCTACCAACCTTGAGAATGCAATTTACTATATTAGTAAAAGCCTCCATGGCCCTAAATTAAACTACATAGTTACCGAAAAGGAAATCCTAGCTATAGTTTATGCATTGAACAAATTCCAACACTATGTCATAGGCTATCCCATTTTTGTTCACACCAATCACTCAAAAATAAAATATTTGATGAACAAACCTTCTATAATAGGCAGACTGGCAAGATGGCTTTTACTATTGCAATAATTTGATATAACAATTGTTGATAAGCTAGGGAAGGCCAATGTAGTTGTTGACTACTTGTCTAGACTACAAAATGCTGATGAAGACACAACTCAAGTTGAAGATACATTTCCAGATGAACACTTTTTCCACATAGCAATTA
The DNA here is from genome assembly GCA_027943335.1 of Chamaecyparis obtusa. NCBI lineage: Eukaryota > Viridiplantae > Streptophyta > Pinopsida > Cupressales > Cupressaceae > Chamaecyparis > Chamaecyparis obtusa. Next base: position 609,050 of record BSBK01004962.1, on the reverse strand, counting down.
AAAACCCATGGTATGTAGACATATCCAATTATCTTGCAGCAAATAAGATGGCCCCACATTTCTCTCAGAAGGATGGGAAAAAGATTCCAGAGAAAAGCTTTTAATTTTCATGGATAGATAACAATCTATTTTATACTGGTCCAAATCAGATCATGAGGAGGTGTGTAAGAGAAGATGAAATATATGATATACTCCATGCTTGTCATGATGAGCCATGTGGAGGTCACTTTGTAGCAAAGAGAACAACCCTGAAAATCTTAACAATAGGATATTATTGGCCAACATTACACAAGGATGCAACTAGTTATACAACAAAATGTGACAAATGCCAAAGGATGGGACACCCAACAAGATTAGATGAGATGCCACTTAATCCACAAGTAGTAATAACACCCTTTGAAAAATGGGGTATGGACTTTATAGGACCAATTGATCCTCCATCAAATGCAAAATCCTACATCTTGGTCTGCATGGATTATCTGACAAAATGGGTGGAAGTGAAAGCTATGCAGAATGCAAGGGATCAAAAAGTAGCAAAATTCTTGTATGAAGAAATTTTTACCAAGTATGGAGTCCCCAGAGAGCTTGTAACAGACCAAGGAGAATAGTTCACATCAAATATGATCATTGAGCTAATGCAGGAGTATAGCATAAGGCATCGAAAGTCTAGTCCTTACCATCTGCAGGTGAATGGATAGGCAGAGGTCACCAATAGAGAGATAGAGGCAATATTAACAAAGACAGTCCAATTGCATCATAGAGATTGGAGCAGCCGGTTAACTGAAGCCATTTGGGCTTATCATACAACATGGAAGACCACAATAGGGTTCACACCATTTGAACTCATGTATGAAAAGGAAACAATGTTGCCCATAGAATTTGAACACAAAACATTGCGCACAACTCTGGAGTTGAACATCAATCTTCCTACGGTACAAACATAATGCCTTCTCCACCTCAACTCATTGGATGAAATGTGAAAGTCAGCATTGGAGAGAACATAGCTAATCCAGAACCAATGAAAGATGTGGCATGATTTACATATGAAGAATAAGCACTTTCAAGTAGGTGATTGGACTCTATTATATGATTCTGGGTTTAAGGAGATTCCAGCAAAGTTGTAGAATAGATGGCTAGGGCCATATGAAATTCAATATGTCTTTGATAATGGAGCAGTCTGACTGACCACACTTGACCTAGTCCAATTTAAGCTACTTGTCAATGGACACCGTTTGCACCTGTATCACAAGCCTTAAACCAAGGAAGAATTCTTGCAGCAGTTCAATATGAAAAGTTTAACAACACCTCAGGAAACAGTTTCTACAGTAGAAGGTGAAAGCCTTCTTCCTGTAGCCTCACCATAACATGCCTTCCAAAACACCCATAATAAAACTTCATTTATAATGAGGTATATTTCTTCATTCACTTTTCTCTCTTCTTCTTACCAACTCATCTCATTCCTCTATCTACCACCCACTCAAAATCCACGTCACCCACAATTTCTATTTTAATGCTTTCCATAAAACACCATGACAACACTTTCATGTGGTTGTTAGACTTGACACTCTCATCAGCTTGCATTCATGTGTACAACAACAAATAACCAGGTACAACTTTTTAACTCTTTCCTCACTTTTAGCGCACATGTTTGAATAATTATATCTGGTACTGCATTACATGTATGATATATGCATTAAGCTAGTTTCCCATTCTCATGCCAAATTTATCAAGTGAGGACACTTGTTAAAATTTTTTAGGGGATAGGGTAAGTGTAATAACTTCCAAGTGTTATTCCTAAGTCACCCTAGTCACATCCTCTTCACATCAATGTTGTATTTAGGCTATGTTTTATTAATTCTTTTAAACCTATACATTTATCGTACTTTTAAATTCCAATTTTTTGAGCTTAACATGACTTGAAAGGACCATAATTAAATTACAAGATAACTCTCACTTAAGACTTTGATATCCTCTGTAATCAATGTCATGATTATTGTCCATGTCAAGCATAATGGAGGTAATGTAAGTGAAAAATTGATATTTTCAAGAATAGCAATTGGGATTTCAAGAAGAAGGTATCTATAAAGTGTAAGAAGACCAAAGATTAGCAGTGAATTTGAGAGAAACAAAATTGAAGACTAGGCATTATTAAGATGGGTGGACAATTACAAAGACATGAACCAGTCGTCCATGGTATTTTACTGACGGATGTTGAAGTAGTTCATAGGTTTAATGCATGCGGCTAGCTTGGGTATTTCCTTCAGTTGACATAATTTGATGAGGAGGTTGTAGCAAAATTTATGGGCACTTTTGAAGAGGGACAAGCAACTGTGTGGGGTTTAACAGTTGTTGCTACTGAGGAAAGAATTACATAAATCACCAGGTTACCTGTCATTGGAAAGCACTATCCTAACGAGCATGACACCAGGTCATCTCGAGCTCAATTTTCCTGACCAGGTGATCCTCTGCTTGAAATCACTAAGTAGGGATGCAAGAGGTTGTCTCTTCCACCACCATTTCTTGAATTGGCTAACCACATTATCAGGTATTTAACTTGTGAATGAAGATTTTCAAACCTGCATGCCCACCATTTCAAATTGCTTAGTTGTTTAAGGCATAATCTTTAGGTCAATTTTCCTAATTTTCTCTATAATATGTTAAGCATTAGTGCCGAGGAAACACAAAAAGGTAATGCAAATTCCATAAGTCACCATGCCCTAATAAAGCTTTTGGTTGAAAAATCCCTTAGGGATGTCTCTCCCATGTCCTGGGTGGAATTTGTTCAGTTTAAAACCTTGCATCCCCAAGTTAACCCTGTTGCTCAACCTCTAGGGAATGAAGTAGAGTCTTCTAGGCCTAGTCAAGAAATAGTTGAAAAAGGGAAAGAACCAAAATTGTCTCCATAAAAAAATTCTGTTGAGCCTAATCCAGAGAGTGATATACCTACTTCTTCCATGAAGAAAGGCAAGCATAAAGTTCAAAAAGAACTCCCTAAGCTAGAAGGTGAAATTCAAAACCCTGCAGTTCAAATAAATGAGAGAAAAAGGTCAAGTCCTACAGTGTCTATTCCTATAGCATCTACTCCTGCAGCACAAAAGCCAAAAAGATCCCACCAAGCTAAAACTACAATGGTTAAAGAAGCAACTATGCGTAGAAGCCCTTGCATGCGAGGACAAGTTTCTTCACCTTCCCTTGGAAATACAAATGTTTTAGTACCAAAACCTAATCCAAAACCCTCTATTGAAAATATTCTTGATGACTCCCCTTTGCGGGAAAAACCTCAAAATATGGAAGAATCTTAGAATGTGCAAGCACCTAATAGTAGTATGCCATAGGATGGTCAAGTAATGCCTAAGCCAAGCCCTGATGAAATACAAGAGAGCATCCCTATGAATGATGAAACTACTCCTCTATAGAGCCCTGTATATTCCAATGTCTCCATTATACCCTACAGATCCTCATGGCTCACTGAGTACTTTCAACAAGCTGCCAAAGAAAAGAAAATGAAAGCTATGATGCAAGAATTTCCCTCACCAACAATTCAGTCTGTACTCATTGATCTATACAATCATTTTGGTTTTCAGAAGACCCTGGTGGAAACAGGAAAGAGATCAAATGCAGAAAGAGATATTTGATAAGGATGAGGAAATTGAAGCTCTTAAGGAACATCTAAATAACCAAAAATAACAAATGGACAAAGCCCTAAAACTAGCCGATTAGGTCATAGCTTGTAGACCACCACCTAGGGTATATTCTATTTGTTTAAAAGAATAATTTCTTTTGTTTAATCTTATGATGACAATCAAGGATATTGATTGTGAATTCAAGTCAGCCCAAGAATTCTATGGTTTGTATCGAACTCTGCCACCATGGCAACAAAATTTGTTATGTGAGCTCTATTTACACAATTTTATTATCCCTCATGAAATAGAGTGGAATCCTCTGCTCTATATAGGGGATATCCACTTAAGGGCCTTGATGTCATGGATGCATAATGAGACAAACTATGATAGATAGTTGAATATCTATAGGGATCTAGAAAAATTTGAACCCTTACCATTAAGGGCTGAGTCACATAAGTCTGATGTCCCTTTGGGGGATTGGCTCAATTTGACTTATGGGAGACCAAAGCCTAAAATTGGGGAGAAAGTATTTGCATTGAGAGCTAAGGTCTATAGAGACTATCAGACATTACCCAATTTTATAGCCCAAAGAGCTCCTTCAGGGGTAAGAAGCCAGTGGAACATATTTCCAGAAGCTTTCAGAAAAGTAGAGCCACATAGCCCAATTAACTATGAAGCAGTTGTGCATAGAGTGACTAAATACATGTAGTTGGGGTGACATGCCAGAAGTGAATTATGTATGCATTCATCCTTCCAACCACCTACACTCTTTTGGCCCCTATACGACATCAATGCTACTAGATTGGATCAGTTGGTTGAGGAGCACCGAGGAGATCACTTGGAACACACAAGGGGGTTTTACTACACTTTCAAGAGTGGAAAGAAGGGGAAGATGACTGTCGATGATTTCAGGACCATAGCCAGGAAATACAATGCTTGAGGACAAGCATTCTGTTAGTAGGGGGCAGATGATGAGACAAATTAATGTCTCAATTTTGTTATAATTTTCATACTTTATTGACACACTTTATGCTCTGATAGACATTTCTAAAACATTTATGACTTATACCTATGTGAACTTATGCTAAGTACAACTAAAAGCCACAAAGCCTATGGGTAGCTTGAATGACATGTTTTGCTGACTATTATAAATATAATGCAGTACTTCATATAGTTATTTTAAGTTGTGTTCTAATATTTGAGTAGGGGTTGAAATGTTGACTTGCATATGTGTACCGAATGTTACTAACCTTTCAGGTAAACAAGGAGTAGTACGAAGAGTGGTGCAACCACATTAAAGGAGCGTTAGAAGACCAGTCATGGTGAAAGAATCCAACTCGGTTCTGAAGGATATGTTGCACCTAGAAAGGAGCTGATGTTCCAAAGAATATAGGAAATAAGTCTCACTATATTTCCTCATAATTGTTATTCCATTACCTGCAGTAATTCTAATGTCATGGTTGTTTTACTGCCTCCTTATTAGGCAAAGTTTAATCAGACTTTAATGTTATATTTTTCAATAAGCGTCAGCCCTCTTTATAAAGGGATTTGATCGACTTAGTTAGGTAATGAGAAAATATAGAATGATGTATTCAATATAATAGATTTTGCTCTTTTCTATTCTTCATGAGTTATTCAGTTGTTATATAACCAATTAAGAAGAATTTAATGGAAGAGTGATTTTGGATTATTTCCTATGTTAGTAGTTAGTAGAAGCCAACCAAGGGGGCCCACTTGAGAGGTGGATTAGATTAAGTTAGATTAGATTTGTTTCCTTCATTTTCCTTGCTTTCAAGTAGAGTTACTATTTTACTCCTGCAACATTACTATTGTGGATGTTCTTGCAACACTTGCAGAAGATAGACATGGTGAATATTTTAAGTTGTTAGATAGGCTAGATTCATTTCACAAGATTTTTGTAGTAATTTCATTAAGTAGTGAGTGTTTTTACCTTCGTAGCAATAGCATAGATTCCTTTCATGCATTTTACCTTCTTGCAACATAGGCTTTATGACTCCTAAAGGAACTTAGTGCACAAACTATGTTGTCACATTTCATGATGGGAATAGGTAATCCTTAGCATAGATATATTACCCCCAAGAGAGACAATGGCATGATTATCTCTACCTATTGTGAGATTTTTCATCCATCCATCATCATCATCATCATCACCACCACCACCACCATCATCTTCTTCATCATCTTCAATATCTTCTTCTTCTATAACATTATACTTTATTAGCTTTCCTTTTGGATCATGTCTAACAACAAATGACCAACCCTATTTATGTGGAACCTCTAAGTAAAACACTTGCTCACATTGGCTTGGAAGAACATAGGGCTCATCTCCAACTAGCTCAAATAACTTTGTATTAATCATTGTAAATCTATTATCATGTTGAATAACAGTTCTATCAGGATCATTTTGATTCAGTCGTAGCATGTACCATTTGACGATGAATAGAACTAATTTGAAGGAGTTAAAGTCACACTAAATTATATCATCTAAGATTTTATAGTATCAATTTTGAGATTGTTGAGGATGTATGTCATTTCTAGATGATATATTAGTGACCTCAAAGACTGCAGTTATCCCAAAATCACAAGTTTTCTTCATGTCATCCAAATTTTTTATGTGAAACTTGTGGCCATGATAGTACATAGCTTTGTGGTGCTTGACCTGCAATTTTTCAAGCGTGTGAAAATTATTTGCATCATGAGTTGATATGAAACATATGGGTCACAATCATTAACAAATTTTTACGTACCTCTCTACCTCTTAAACTATATGCTAGATCAATTACCATTGGTGTAACATTGGAATCTCTATTACGATGAGCTTCTCTAACCAATGAAGCAACACCTTCCCATGTTAATGAGCAACTATTTTTTTAACATCATTTAATCAATACCGTCATCCAATCAAGATTGTTCACAATATACAAGTATATTGCATACCACTCTCGACCAACTATATAAAAAAATAGACCAATTACAAATAAATTATATTGAAGATTTATAAGAATTAATTAACTACAATAACATCTTATATTTACCTCTCACTTTCCTCAATCTACCTTTTCCCATCAAGTTGTTAGGATTAACAAGACATAAATAACAATTACATGCAAATATAACCAATATCAGAAAACCATAAACCACACAGAAGAGAACAAAAGACATAAATATTTAACGTGGTTCACCCAATCCCTGGGCTACGTCCACCAATAACGAGTCCAATATTTTATTATCTAGTGATTACAATTTGATTACAATCTGTAATCCCTTACAACTCAATACAGTCGCAAAAAGCTACTAAAAATATACATATGAAATCCCTAACCCTAAGCCATATTATACAATATTTTATTGCTTTAGGGTTAGAATGAGTTACAATATGTTGGCCCAAAAATAGCCAAAAATATGTTGGCCTCAAAAAAATTCATGACGGGAGGAAAAGTGTACAATACTTTCCTGATCAGTCACCACAATCCAACACAAGTACTCCCCTTCTAATTTGTTAATGGAGTTGGGATCCCAAATATGATCTACATAGATCTTTGCTGCAAACTTAGGAAGATATTCACTAATGTACACCATGGTCTGGTATACCATATATCCCTCTACCATAGAACCCTTGGGATGTGCTCTTTGTCGAACCAAGCCTTTCAAAAAATTTAAGTTCCTCTCAACCATCCACATTGACCTAATTTGTATAAGTCCACACAATTAAATCTCCTCAACTTGATGTATGAGGTAGTGTTATTGTGCATTGAAAAAAGTTAAAGGTAGACTCTTTTGCATTTCACACATAAGATGATGAAGTTTTCTCTTCCAATATTTTATATCTTATTTATTGATTTCTTTTGATGACAACCACCTCATGTATTTTTCAAGATCATATATAACTTATTCGACACTATTGTCGAAGTGGTGTGGGAGAGATAGAGGTAAAACGTATTGCAATATTTGTAAAATGATCTTATCAATATTTTATAAAATAATGCAATGAAAATTACATGAAGTATACAAATATATAGTGAATAAAAAATAACATGAATTACCTTAATAAATGTATGTCAATCGTGTGTTTTTACCCTTTACCCAAATTCACTTTTCTTTGATATGAGATTGTTTATATTCGTAGCAAATCCTGTGGGAAATTGTATTTTTTTTATGACTTTTTTATAGCATTTCTTTGTTGCTCCAACAATAACCAATTAAGGGCACTTGTATCAATCTGGTCTCCATTGTTATTTGATTGAATGACATTTTTATTTCATGGTTGGATTCTTCAATGTCACTACAAATTTTGATAATTTTGTCTTTACGCCTTCCATCCAATATTTTCCATAATGTCTATGTTACATTCTTTTCAATATGCATAGCATCAAACAAATGCACGATTGGGAGTTGCTTGTAGTACGACAACCTACTAAATTACGTAGGATAACTTTTTAGTCCTTTTAGAAGTTGGTCATTAATGCCTTGATGACCTTCATGAGCATCAATTACATCATCAGTAAACAAAATACAATATCAAAATATAAATTTCAAATAAAAACTATCAGATGGAATGACATTACCTCGACAATTTATTTTATTGTATTCCAACTTCCATAGGTGAGGTGTCATTCCCTGTGGCATTGATGTAGTCTCTTCTTTCCCATTGAAAATATATTTTTCGGTAATTTGGTACTTATGATTTCTATGCAGAAAGTGTCTATGCTCATCAAACACCTACTTTCTTAAACTTTTTGAATGATGAGATTTCATCTATGGACCACAAACTACACATGCAAATTTTTCCTTTATCTGAAGACCTACAAGATTGTGTATAATTAGATTAAATATGTTAATTTTGTGTTAACACTATAACATACCAAAAAAGAGGTGTTAAGAAGAGAACATGCCACAAAAATGTGTTAGCCCAGGGGCATCATGTATTGCCCATAAAAGCATTGCATGTAATTGAAATTGTCTTTGTTTTATTGGTCTAGAGATGTCATACATAGTGAACCCATTCCATAACACCATCAAATCATCGATAAGGGGCTCAATATATACATTGATATCTTTAACTTGGCACTTACTTAGTTGAATGAACAAAAAAATTACATAATTATTATGACCATTTTGATAGATTATTTATAATAAATTAATTTAAACGACTATTAAATGAAAAAATACCTGGAACAATTATTTCCAACATTATGTGCTCCCTCTTTATGGACATCCAAGGATGAATGTTATTGTTGATAACAAAAATAGGCCACATCAAGTAAACAGATCTCATCTCTCCAAATGGATTGACACCGTCCACTGCCAATTAAAGCTTGAGATTACAAGGTTATTCTTTACAGTGTGGCCAAATTTCCTCTATTTCCTTAAATATCGAACCATCAGCAAGAATTCACATTATGTCATCTCGACTTCTATTGCGTGAATGGTAATCCATAAATTGTGCCAAGCTATTGCACCTAAATAATCATTGTAGACATGGAATAATGGGAATATACTGAAGAACCTTGTGAGGCACCCTTTCCTTTTTGTTATTTGATCTGATTGATTCTACTAATATGAGAATAAGGGCATTCTGTTGTAAATTCATGATGTTTATGATATATAATATGATCATTTGGACATGTATGTATTGTTTGATACTCCATTCCAATATATTTTATAATGATAGATAATTCTCGATACGAGCGAGGTATAATGTTTGATGGTGGTAACAAACACTCAACTATCAACCTACGACCAAAAATATAATTTGTTAATATAAAGAATATTAGTTGCTACATGATTCACCCTTTGTTAACTGTAAGGGAATTATGACTAAAAAAATGAAAAATATAACATACCTTAACATATGTGTCATTGTTACATTGTATAAACCATTCATAACCTTCAAGTTCACTAACAACAATACAATGAAAAAAAGAGTTGTTTAGGAGCCTTCGTATAGAGGCTCGTATACCTTATCAAGTATAGGTACATCATCATCATCATCATCATCATCATCATCATCGTGATCATCTTGATCATCGTGATCTTCTTCCATGGGATCATTACCTTCTACTTCTATATTCACACCTCCATGCTCCCTCATTTGGAAATCCACATTCTCTGGATTGTCATGGTCCATAACATGAAACCCAGGGTGGTTGACCTATATCAAAATGATGACCTTAAATTAACTATGACCATAATGTCATCATCAAATCATGTCTTATGTATTTTTGAATTATTAAAATACATACCAATGGACGAAATTAATTTCCCCCTTCAATGTGACCATGTTGCCTACAATGTTCCTCGACTATTTTGATTAGATATCTTTGAGTCTTTAAGCCCTTACAAATTTTGCAGGGACAATAATATTTTTCATCACCTTTATCTGAAGACCTACAAGATCATGTATAATTAGATTAAATATGTTAATTTTGTGTTAGCACTATAACATACCAAAAAAGAGGTGTTAAGAAAAGAACATACCACAAAAATGTGTTAGCCCAGGGGCATCATGTATTGTCCATAAAAGAATTGCATAAAATTGAAATTGTCTTTGTTTTATTGGTCTAGAGATGTCCTACATAGTGAATCCATTCCATAACACCATCAAATCGTCGATAAGGGGCTTGATATATACATTGATATCTTTAACTTGGTACTTACCTAGTTGAATGAACAAAAAAATTACATAATTATTATGACTATTTTGATAGATTATTTATAATATATTAATTTAAATAACTATTAAATGAAAAAATGTTTGGAACAATCTAGCAACTATCTCCCTATTTTGTTGTGGGTTGATATTGTGAGACATGGTCTTTCTTGAATGGAATGACTCGTAGGTGGAAGAAGGATGGTTTATTTGCAACCTGTAGATACAAATCGTCACTAAACAACCATTTTCTCAACTTTAATTTTCTCAATGCAAAGGGACATTTATCATACCATAGAAACCTTATTATTTTTATATAGAATACACCAAGGAGTACCATCAAAAATATTAACCATTTACAATCATGAAAAGTAAACCTAAATCAAATAGCTCATTTTTTTTATCAGCATGTGTAGTCTCTATGTATATGAAAAATGAAAGAAATATCAAGCTGAAATAAAATAGTGAACAAAAAAGTATTCCACATAGAGTGAATGAAATATACCATCAAAAGAAGGTGACAAAATCCTATCATGAATCATAGACATAGGAAATAAAAAAGGGGCAAAAGACAAGAAATAAGAAAAATCATTACAACTATAGAAAAATCATTAAGACTATAGAAAGATCATTAAGACTATAATAAAAAAAAAGAAACACTCTTTGTCAACAATGTTCAAAATCATTAGGACTATAGAAAAATCATTAAGACTATAGAAAATGAAATTTTAGAAATGGACGGTTATGATGTTTTTCCATTACAACAATTGAGCATTCATCATTTGGTATTGTGTATTCCATTTAAGTATGTCAACAATGTTCAAAATTTTGTCACCAAGCACAGACATAGGAAATAAAAAAGGGACAAAAGAAAAAAAATAAGAAAAATCATTAGGACTATAGAAAAATCAAGTTCTAGAAATGGACGGTTCTGATGCTTTTCCATTACAACAATTGAGCATTCATCATTTGGTACTTCTTGGTGTATTCCATTTAAATATGTCAAGCACAAAGTATTCCATTTACATTTGACAAACATGTAGATTTAACGAAGCATTACTAGGAACTAGACCCGGCAACAAATGGACTTGTGATGATTTTCACAATAGTACATGTGTTGTTGGGTCAGCTCCTAGTAGTGCATAGGTAAATCTGCATGTTCATCACCTATTTCTTTTAAAAGTTTCTAGATTTTGAGAAGAGGTATGACTGGAGGCCGAAGAAGGGATATTTGTGAAGGTTTCATAGAGCTTTGTTACTTTTGTCCCACCTCAACTCAGTAAAGAAGATATTCTATAGAATTTTAAAGATCTAGCAAATATTCACAAATATCCCTTCTTATAGCCTCCACTGAATATACGCGTTCTCATAATCTAAAAATTTTGATCACTGATCTATTTGGTTTTGACGCAAGGAAATGATCTTACATCACTATTCACTCAAGAACACGTTTCCATAAGCAATTTAATTCATTGTTGTAGTGATTGTACCCATGGGAAATGATTTACTATTGTAAGGATGATTTTTATTTATTAATTCGAATCATTACAAATTTGGTCTCTTACACATCCCATCCTACTTCTCTCCTTCCACTCATGGTGCAAGAGCACCAAGGTCAAGGACAAGACCTAAGGAGTGCACCAGGGTCACTGATAGATCCTTGGATGTAGCAACATTTCTTCGCACTAGGTCTACTTGTTTATGTTATCATTTCATTATTTTTGTCACTGATAACACCAAGGAATTAACTAGTGTAGTGACAATGACTTGTCACTTGAGTGATCCAAGGATTTATGTAAGGGTCAAGGACCTATATGTATATTTAAGTTTGTTATATGGCCATTGATGCCATTATTATCATGTAATTGCACTTCAAAGTGCAAAGATGCCAAAAAGATGTAAAATTGCATTTTTATGCAATTATGGCCTAAAGGGATAAATGAGGGTTTAGTAGAGGTTTAGGAAGTTGAGGGGATTAGGATAGGAACCTAAAACCTTTTGAAAGGTTAAATATGATGAAAGAAAGATTAAAGTGGTTGAAGTTGACAACTAGTTGTCAACTAGACAATAATGCAAATGAATAACTAATTGTAACAGTCATATAACTAACCGTGAAGGTTAAGAAGAAGTTGAAAATCAGTTTGTAAGGTGATTTTGGTTGGTTTTGTACATGATTTTTATGGGAGAGGAGTCTTAGAAGTTGTAGGGAGGTGTGTATTTTTCGAAGAAGACAATGTAATGAACTACCAAGCAATAAACTTTTAATTCTTTACAAACAGTCACTTCTCTGCTCATGAAAAAACAATCTGGTATTTATATTATTAAAATCTCTATTCAATGCAATATTTATAGGAAAAGCATTCATTGATTGGTATTATAAGTTTTGATCATTCCATGTACTGATTATATTCTTTTGAAGTCTTAAAATCAAATAATTTCAGTCCTTTTATTGATTGTTCCTATACAGTGCTTGGCATGCAAACAATCTTTGTCTTGAAGAACCAATGATTTCCTAGGCTCTCCCACTTTCCGTGTTTAATGTGACTTGTGGGAGAAGCCTTTCCTTGTATTACCTAGGCCTATAAGTGTTTATGCAGGGAAGATGAAAGGAGGTAAGGAACAGTGACTGTCTTCCAACTTTTAAATTACATTTCTGTTGCACTACTAATGTTATTGAATATGAAACCTTCATTCCAAGTTTTTAATTTGGCGTGAACAAGGGAAAATAGTAACTACAACATCACTACCAAGATATTACAACAAACTTGCAATTTTTTTCAAGTATAGCTTACAAACATTAGGAGTCTTGTGAAGAGGCTTGGTGAGTTTAAGTGCCCTTTTGAAGCACTTTAGAAATATTGAATACATCATTTCTTTGTCAAATAGTTGGCAAGCAATGATATATTCAATATTTCTAATGTGTTTCAAAAGGCTTAAGCTCACCAAGACTCTTCACCAATACACCCACCATCCACACCCATCCACTCATGTCAAGATCTTGTCCAAATCATGTTGAAATATCCATTGACCTAAATCAAGATCCTTCCCTCTCACTTCCTTAGTTACATAATCACTTTTGGACTATATTCTAAAGTCCTTGAATCCAAGCAAATGTAAGTTAATAACACCAAATATATCACTTAGAAGTCTTGTGAAGAGTCTTGGTGAGTGAAGATTCAGATAAAGTATGTTGAAAACTACAATTGAAGTAATTGTTGTATTTTCATTGATGTCAAACCTTAACTAGTAAGACAACTGCTATCTAATAAAGTACTATATCTATTGATTGATGAGAAGGATTACATCAAGGGTGATAACAATAGAACCTAGAGATAGGTTGAGTTATTTGATACTACAATGAGTACTTGATTATATGGCACAATGATAAGATAATATATTATTTATCTAAGTAAGAAGCAAGACTGAACAAGTAGGCTTAACCGAGCAAAAGTGAAGAAATTCAGTCTAAGCCAAGTGATGTTAGTGTCGACCGAGAGACAATATATGCTGAGTAAATTCAGTGGTGACTGAACATCAGTTTATTGTCGAGTGACAATATTAGCTGAGCAAGACAATTTGAAGAGATGACCGAGAAGTTGAACACTGTATTGACCGAGCGTCAATAATTTACATTTGAGGGAGAATTTAGATTCCTAGCCAACTTTGTTTGAATTCTTGGATTATGTAAATCATGTTGACTTTATCAATTAAGAGTATGGAGAATTTAATGCACAGTAAACTATTTTATTGAAGATTCAATAAGGAGATTGAAGATGTTTCTAGAAGGATGGATGAAGAACTTAAATGATGGAAGAATTTGATGAATATGACCTAAACCTAAGATCTACGAAGGAGATCAAGAGACAAAAGATGGATTTACCTATTGAAGAGGTATAAAAGAAAACTAAAGTATGAGGTTAAGAGGGGATGTTGAAGTTGTTGATGTTACTGACTGATAAGTCTAAGCAGAAACGTTGAAGGTGAAGGAGTTGATCAGAGTTGTGATTGCTTGAAGTAAATTTTGAGCAAATCAGTGATAGATATGGAAATGATACTCAGTCAGTAAGCCAACATATATGCGTGAATTGGATTTGTTATTTGCAAAGTGATTTGTATATTTTTCAGATCAAATACTATTGTTACTTTCTAACCATTGCATGAGTATAAAATCCTTTAATCAACATTGACCTAACAGTCATTGTTTAAATCCTTTGAACAAGGTTGCATTCTAATGGAATGTACTTAAGTCCTTTAACAAGGCACACTCCTAATAGGGTGGTTTAAATCCTTTAACAGGGTCACACCTAGTAGTATTTTTGTAAACTTTTAACAGGGTTGGCTTTTCATAGAGCTCACTTCACAAGAGTGAAAATATCATTAACATGTTACAAAGTGGTTTTTTCCAAATTAGATTTCCACTATAAATTCTTATGTCATACTTGTCTGAATGTTTTGGTGTGAACATTTCTATGTTTTACAAGTTAAATACTATTGGATAGTGGATTGCATGTTTTATGTTTCTGGTATACATTCAGGAATGACCAAGTAATGTTGGTAATGAAATATGAGATTGTTGAAGTATTCAAAATTTGAATTGTACATCTGGACCTAAGAACAATTGATTCACCCCCCCTCTCTGTTGTTCTAAATAGTATTAACAATTGGTATCAGATCTGTTGGTTCTTACAAAGAATAAGTTTAAAGGTGCTTGAAGCAAATGATTAAGATGTACAAAAATGAGGTACCTGTGTGCTAAAATGTTGTCACTTCTATGAGTCATTATATCCAAGATTGCTCAAGAATGAAGTCTCAAATGGTGACTCATAGCTCTCTATTCATGGAGTGAAAGGGTTTGTAATGAAGGCCCTCAGATTAGACCTAGTTTTTTCCCATGCAAGTATATCATAAAATGAGAGATTCAAAGAGGAAAAGCAAAAATGCTAGTCTCCATGATTATCAAGTATGCATGCAAATGAAAATGAAAGCTATTCTATATGATAACAATGCATGAAAAAAAAACTAATCTATGAAAGGAAATGCTTATGTAAGATTATTCTATGAAAGAAAATATGAATCTAATTTAATATGCAAGTGAAATATTAATCTAAATAGATTGTCATGGAGGCATGAGAGTAGAAGAAAAGAAAAGATAATTTGAAATGTCCAAGCTCAAGTGCTCCAAACTCTTCTCCAAAATTGCTCTCCAAACCTGCATAACAATAACATAAAATTTTGATCTCCAAAATCTCTATGCATGGATGCCTAAAACCTGGATGCTTAAATGAGAAGAAGAGGGCTCCTTATAAAAGATTTTAGAAATGAATGGATGGTCAAGATTAAGAGGCAAAAAGAAATGAGCAATGGTGGAGATTAAATCTTGGTTGATCCATGTGCTCAAGATTCTCAAGAGGCAAAATCAATGGACGTGGTTAAGAGGCAAAAAGATGTGTGGAAGTGATCAAGAGGCAAAAGGAGATTCCACTCATCTTAGAAAGTGTGCATTCAATGTGTAGACTAAAAGTCTTTTTCTTTTTCTTTTTATTTTATTATTTATTTATTATTTTTAGCATAGTGGTTTCCATTATTTAATTAAAAGATTTTTTTATTTATTTAAAAGAGATTTGTTCTTTTAATTAAATGTGACTTAGGATAAAGTGATTTTATTATTTAATTAAAATATTATTTTTATTTAATTAAAAGGGAGCATGTTCTCTTAATTAAATAAAACTTAGGATAAAATTATTAAACTTTAAGAAATATTTAAATATTTAAATTAATTACGATTTGATCAAAGAAATTGATTTGAATTAAAAATATTGCAAAGAATTGATTTAGGAAATTGATAAATTGAAGAATGGGGCCCAAAGTCTAGGTGACCATTTTAGGGTGCTTACATTTGCCCCTCTTTGACTAATGTGTGATCTTTATAGGAACACATGTAGTCAAAGAATGAAGTTGAAATGTGAGATTAATTTGGGATCACAAAATAACCTAGATGTGTGATCGACGGATGGGAACACATTAAGACAAAGATAAGTTGATTGAAAAAGACAAGGCCAACACCCCTGTAAATAGGTAATTGTCAAGTCCCAAGCAAGGTTTAATTGATAGGTTTGATAAAGTTGAATCAAGGATTGAAGTTTGATAGGTACTACCCCCTCATGATCGAAATCGAAATGAGATAGAGGAGAAATAGTAAATTGATAAATTTGATCAAATCAAACTAAAGATAAGGTTCTTGATGTAAGATAAAGATATAAGGGTCACATAACCAAGGTAGATCATCAAGAGAGATTATGCCCCAAAGTTGAATTAGATCAAAAAAAGTGGGGTGAAAGCGAATGGAAGACATAAGTTGGAAGAGGTGAAAAGAAAAGGAGAGAAGGAAGAGAATTTGCCTCAAGAAAGTGAATGCCTCAAAATCAATCAACTATTTAAGATATAAAAAATTGATTGAGATCATGAAAGAAGATAAGGAAATGAAGATCAAAATGTGACCACAGTTGATTAAAAGTCCAAAAGAAAGATGAAGGAAATCCCTCTCAAACTCTTAATGCAGCCTAAAAATGCAAATTAACATGAAGTATAAAAATGCAAGCTACATGAAAATGCAAAGGTGTACTTGCAATAAAGCAACTATAACATAGGATCTTGTGTTCATTATTGATTAGAGAATGTTAAGGAACTTATTTTCATCATTGGGCCATTATTAACATACATCAAAAAATCACACAATCATCACTAGTCACTAGCGCAATTATGAATATATGAATGTAATTTATATTGAATTAGAATGTGGAAAGATTCTAACATAAGCATCAAAGACATAAAGGTCAAGATGACTTTGATGTCAGCTTACCCAATTTAATGTAGAAAAACCACGCTTGCATCAAGGCATGGATGTTAGGATGACCATAAGAACGGTTGTGCAAAAATAGTCAAGGATAATGCCTCAAATCTCCTAAGTGTTTCACAAGGGCAACAAGAGACACTAATGAGGTTCAAGACCACACCCACAAGCAAAAAGCAAATAAAAACATGCCCCATGCCCCAATTCCTCTAGCTATGCATCCTGGAGAGACTTATTAGACAAGGACACTCAAGGAAAATCAATAATAGTCAGCACACAAAGAAAAGATAATGACATAGCTCAAGCATTAAGTGTTACGTTTAAAAATTTAAGTGTGTTAACTGATTCTGAGTTCTGATGATAAGGATTGAATGATTGCAAGCAGGTAAGATCACATGACAAAACTAGGTAAAACCAAGCCGATAAGTGTTGAAAAATACTCAATGTTTGAGGTTATGTTGAAAAACATAGTTTGGGTGGTGTTGAAAAACACCGTTTGCGAGGTGTCTTAAAAGACTAATGCATCCAAGAGACCAAAGCTAACACAGTTATGCCCCTAGACAAGGACAAAGACCAATTCCAAACCAAGGCAACAAGGAGAAGGCATGATGGAGAAAGGCTAAGTGTCGAGGACGTGTGCTGAGAAACAAGGGTGCAAAGGCCTCAAGTAGCACCCGTTTCCATGTTTTCACCACTTGGATTTTATTGTTTTTTTTTAAATAAAAAAATTTCAAGATTTTTTATTATTTTTTTGTATTTTTGCTACCAAGGCGCTTGTTTCCGAGTTTTCACCAAGGCACTTTTTCTTTTTTTTTTTAATTTTTTTAATTTTTTAATTTTTTGATATTTTTGAAATATATATATATATATATTGAGATACATCAAAGTAGCTATTGCTAGGTTTTCACTAAGATGATCATTTTTTTTAGGACATTTTCAAATTTTTAGAATTTTTGACAATATATCATTTTTTGGGGATTTTTTAAGGTCAATAAGTATGTACAAAAGATGCCCCTAGACAGAATGGGCATCAAAATCTCAAGCAAGATCACATTGTGTAGTTCCAATGTCTAGCAAGGTGGAGAACAAAAGGGATTAGCAAGCTAGTGGAAGAGATGGAAGACAAGAGAATGAAGAAGAATGAAGGGAAAAAATTATAAAGGGAAAACTCTTCAAGAGTACCCAAGCTAGGGAATATCATGTAAAGCACATTTGGACAAGCAATGAAAGACTAGCATAGGATAAGTCACAAAAGCGTAATGCAAAATAAGGAAAGGATGCAGTCCAGAGGAGTAGACATCTCAAGAGGCTTCATAGCATCGTGTTTTACTCTTTTTTATTAGATCAAGACCAAAGGGAAAAAGGATAGCGAAAGGCTAGAATGAATAGAGGAAAATAAATATGAAGGCTAAACATGAATGGAATGAAAGAAAGATCATCGTAAGATAGCTCAAAAGATAGCCAAATATTTGTGTATAGGTCAACATTGTCAAGATTAAAGAGAGAAGACAGAATGGATGAAATATGTAGAAGAACTACGCATGATGTCTGATTGTCAGGTCTTCATCACGATACTTATCCAAGGCCCCACAAGGGAGTGGTTTTCACCATAGGATGAATTTATTTCTTTTTACTTTTTCTACCAAGGTGTCTATTTTCAAGTTTCCACCAAGACACATTTTCAATTTTTTCATTTTGTTTTTTTGTTTTCTTTTTGAATTTTTTTATTTTTTTTTTGAGGAAGGCAAGCTTTTTAGATAATGATCCTTGAAAGCATAAACCATGATATGCCAAGGATTCAAAATGATATGCTTAAAGATGCTGATAGGGAAAGGAAGATGGAAGAGAAAAATGGAAGATAAAGTTTTATGTAAAGTGAGTGAGGTTGGAAGATAGGAGAAATAAGCAAATGAGAAAAAATGATAGAAGGTAGAAGGATAATGAATGGAAGGATTGTGAAAAGGTAGATGGAAAGGAAGGAAAGATCAACATCAACACACACCTTGAAAGGTGGCAAGAGGATGGAGGAAATGTGAATGAAGGAATATGTGAAGGAATATGGTGAATGGATAACAGAGGTTGTGGTTTAGGCGCATGGAATGAAAGAATATGAAGTGGAAGCCTTTGGAAGCTTGAATGTCAACTTCACTTGTTGATCAACATCAGACTCTTTCAAGAGAGACTTTGGAATCCATATAGTCGTAGGCTTTTCATTTCTTTTTGATGATTTAGAGAGAATATCTTCAATGATGGATTTTGGAACCCATACTTGTCTTGTAGTTTTCTTCTTAGATATCTCTTTTGAATTTATGTCTCCATGTGGATTAGAGGAGACATGGTAATCTTATTTTTTTGATGGATTCTTGTATTGCTTCTTTTTCTTGTATTGAACATTCAAGTTACTTCCAAAAGACTTGGGACTTGTGGAAGGAGGATATGACTGGTTTAGATGGGTGGGTGGATGAAAAGGATTCAAGGGTATGCATCTATGTTGATCTTGAGGAAAGATAGGAGATAGAGGGACGTAAGCACCCAAGATGGATGATGAATTAGGAGAGTTAGGAGGGAAACTAAAGGGACATAAAGGCCCAAGATGGAAGGAAGACATGAAGCCCTTAGTATTGGTGGAGGAGGTCCAAGGATGGACGTGGAAGATACAAAATGATAATCAATAAGTTCATCAACATCTATATGACAACTAAGGACATTAGCATCTTTAGAGTGAGCATTAGGATTTGCAATAGGATCATGACCATCTTGAATAGGAGCAACTTCTTTGATAGGATTATTCAGAGCTTGAAAAGACTTAGGAAGAGTAGAAAGTGGAAGCGAACATGGAGTGGTAGAACAAGAAGATGGAAGAATTTGATCTTGACAAGGAGCTTTGGATAGCATAAATGTATAATTTTTCTCGAGTTTTAATAGGCTTAACATTGGAAGTAACAACACTATTTTTAATAACCTTCATGCAAGTATCATCTTTGGAAAGCGCAAGTGTGGTAAGGTTATTTTGATTGTCAATAAGATCAATGGTGTAAGTAGTAGCTTGATCTTGCTTAGGAGAAGACTTAAGACATGGTGGAATGAATGAGAAAGGGCATGCAAGATCAAAAGAACCATGAAACAAATAAGAGTGATGAAGGGTGCTTCCCTTAATACCACAAACACATAACAGAAATAGAGAAACAACAACAATATGCAAGAACAGAAAATGGGCTTCTTATTATCTCCACAAATGTGGAATTATAAACTTTCAGAATTACAATATGCTAAGCCACATGGGCATACCCTTACAATATTCTGTAGGACAAAGCCTCGAATCAATACCCAGATCTACTACCCCAAATTGTCTCGAACTACCCTGAACTACCTAAGACAACACTACAGGCCTTCCTTATATAGGCAATTTCCACCGCTCGAGAAGGTTCCAAAAATTTAGCCCTAAGGGCCAAACAAACTTAGAATTATTTTATTTTTCATTTATTACATCATAGTCAACTCAAAATAACTTTTGAAACCTGAACATAAATTTTGAAGAAAAATTATTTTCTGCCATTTTAGGTGGCCCAACTTTCGTAGACCATAAGTCATCACCAGTTGCTCCAATTCACTATTATGACCCCAATTCAGAAAGGGCGCGAGGAGCTCTACAATGCTTGAATCAAGCAAGCTTCATTTAGTCAAAAATTTGACCTCATCTGGGGCCTCTAAAGCCTTCAAAACTAAGTTCAAAGTTTCTGTACCCTATTGCCAATACCGAAAATCTACAATATCTTCAAAACTAGACTTGATCTAGCAATGAAACTTTACCAGTCAGGTTGATATGACCAAAATGAACCTCCAGCAAAGAAATAAGAATATTCTGAGATCAGATGACCAACTTACTAAAAATAGAAAGTTTCCATAAATAGCAGCTCTACACAAGATAACCCTTATTGAAAACAAAAATAGAAATATTTTTGGGTGATGCAAGATTGCTCTTACACCTAGGATTCTCCCGCATCAAACACTCGGGGTAATTTGAGAAGTGACCCTATCATGACTTCGGTGTGTAGAGGAAAACCAAAATGATTAACCTCCTCCTTCATTAGCCATGATGAATCTTCAACAGGTTGTCCTTTCCATTTGACCAAGTACTCTTCATATGTCTCATTCCTTGTGCTTCTGCCAACACGACTATCTAGTATGTCTTCAATCTCCTTGATATCTGAACTAGTTGCTGGAATACTCCACTGTGCTACTATAACCTCATCTTCAATACCTCCTTCATGATACTCTATCAGATCTAAAATGTTAAACACTGGTGAAATATTTATCTCAGTAGGCAATTCTACCTCATATGCATTTCCTAGATCATGCTTCTTCAATATCTTACATGGCCCAATTTTTTTCATTTTCAACTTGTGATATGCACCAACCAGAAATTGCACCTTCCACAAATGAACCATGACTTCATCTCCAACCTAAAATTTCTTATGCTTCCTTTTCTCATCTACCTTAGCCTTATACTACACATTCATCTTGGTAATATGCTTCCTCACCTCCTCATGGATGTTCTTCAAATGTTCTGCAAAATTCTCAGTTTCAGCACTACTTATCTCTCCTTTATCTATCTTCCTCAACTCAGATGCATTTCTTGGACTACTTCCATATACAATATGTGGATGATGTGATGAACTAAACTTCAAATTTGTCTTCACCTCTTCACTTTCTGCTAGTGTCGTTCTGTGTGCTACCTTATTTGGCAAAATAGCTCCTAGAATCAAGTCCGTCTGATGACTGATCTTTCTTACTAGTGGTAATCCATCAGACACGTTATTGAATACAATATCCTGAAACTCATTCAATAATTTTGCAACTTTTATAGGTACATCTTCTACTTCCTCTTTCCCAACCTTTGGAATTAAGGTAAAACACATATGCTCATGCCGCATACCATCTGAAAAATTTCATCTATTAGCAAAAGTTATTCTTGCATTACCACATACCTTTTTTTTTGTTTCCTTCAATAGTTTTAGCTCATGTCACACTCCATCCTTTATCAAGGAGTAGGTATTTGCATGACCATCATGTACAACACACCTGTCAAATTGCCAAGGTCTACCCAACAACATATGACATGCATCCATAGATATGATATCACATAGTACCTCATCTTGGTACTCACTGATCTTGAACTTCACTAGGCACTGTTCACTGACCATGACCTTGTGGTCATTCTGGACCTAGGCAACCTGATATGGATGTGGATGTTTCTATCTTTTAAATTTCAACTTTGTCACCATCTCTTTTGACACCAAATTATTAGTACTACCACTATCAATAATCACATCACAACACTTACCCTCACACTTGCACCTGGTGCGAAATAGGCTCCTCATTTTTTCAAGTTCATTCTCACCACTCAGCAAGACTCTTCTGTTAATCAGCGTTTCTCCTCTTTCAACGTCTTTAGAATTTGATGATCTGGCATCTTCATCTACATGTGCAACTCTAGCTTGGCCTTCATTCTTCCTATCCATCCTTCGTTGGCATTGAGGACATTCAAATGCCCTATGACCTTCTTCTCCACAGTGAAAACATGTTCCACAGAAGTCTCCTCTTCTAGATCCTTGTCCTCTTCCTCTTCCTCTCTGATCTCTATTATTCTAATCATGGAAATGATTGAAATTATCTCCTCTCTGATTCTGACTGTTACTGGCCTCATCCTAATTTTTTGGATCTTCATCTCGATCTCCATATGACCATCCACCAAATCTTTCATCATGACCTCTTCTGCTTTGTCTGCTCTCAAACTTCTTGTTCAACTTTTCCTCTACTTTTAGCGAAAACTGGTATGCCTCTTTAATACTATTCATTCGAACCAAATTCAATTCTTCTTGAATGCTCAACCTCAACCCATTAAGGTAACAGGCAACTTTCTCCTTATCTGCTTCTGCATGGCCTACTCTGATGAGGATTCAATAGAACTCCTATGTATACTCCTAAACAGATCTTCCCACTTGCTTCAAATTTTGCATTTTCTTCAGTAGGTCAAGCTCATAATCAATAGGAATGAATTGTTGCTTCAATTTATCCACCATCTGATCCCACCTTGTGATTTTATCTTTCCCTCTTCTATTTCACTCCAATTGAATCTCTTGCCACTAGATCTTCGCATGACCTTTCAGTTCAGCCTTCGTGAATTTGACCCTATCAGGATCCTCAATATCTTCATACTCAAAATATTCTTCACATTCATTGATCCAGTTGATCAACTCCTCTGGGTTAAGATTTCTTAAAAATGGAAGAACCTCAATCTTAGGCCTTTTCCCGATCTTGAAAATGGCCCAAAAAATCCTTTCTTCCTCTCGATTCAAAACTTTGACTTCTACTTCTTGATCATCATTTCCTTCTTCGGCTTCATCCTCACTTTCATTTTTGACATTAAGATTCATTCCTCTACGAATCTCTTCTTGCAATGCCCACACTTGTCTCTAGAGCACTCTAATCTTAGGTGTCACAACACTAGCTCTTCCACCACGTTCCCTTTATGGAGGCATTTTTGCGCTTCTCGCTGAAACCCTAACCACGGTCCTGGTGCAAACTACCTCACAGTCGGTGATCTATTTACACAAAAACCCTAACCCATGGTCCTAGTGTAAACTGCCTCACAATCGGCGATCTATTTACACACTCAGGAACTCCTGCTCTCATACCACTTGATGAAGGGTGCTCCCCTTAATACCACAAACACATAACAGAAATAAAGAAACAACAACAATATGCAAGAACAGAAAATGAGCTTCTTATTATCTCCACAAATGTGAAATTATAAACTTTCAGGATTACAATATGCTAAGCCACATGGGCATTCCCTTACAATATTCTATAGGACAAAGCCTCGAATCAATACCTATATCTACTACCCAGAACTGTCCCGAACTACCCTGAATTGCCTAAGACAACACTACGAGCCTTCCTTATATAGGCAATTTCCACCGCCCGAGAAGCTTCCAGAAATTTAGCCCTAAGGGCTGACCAAACTTAGAATTATTTTATTTTTCATTTTATTACATCATAGTCAACTCAAAATAACTTTTGAAACCCGAACATAAATTTTGAAGAAAAATTATTTTCTGCCATTTCAGGTGGCCCAACTTCTAGAGACCATAAGTCATCACCAGTTGCTCTAATTGACTATTATGACCCCAATTCGGAAAGGGCAATAGGAACTCTACAATGCTTGAATCAAGCAAGCTTCATTTAGTGAAAAATTCGACCTCATCTGGGGCCTCTAAAGCCTTCAAAACTGAGTTCAAAGTTTTTGTACCCTGCTGCCAATACCAAAAATCTGCAATATCTTCAAAACTAGACTTGATCTAGCAATGAAACTTTACTGTCAAGCTGATATGACCAAAATGAACCTCCAGCGAAGAAATCAGAACATTCTGAGATCGGATGACCAACTTCCTAAAAATAGCAAGTTTCCATAAATAGCAACTCTGCACAAGATAGCCCTTATTGAAAACAAAAATAGAAATATTTTTGGGTGATGCAAGATTGCTCTTACACCCAAGATGCTCCTACATCAAAGAGACATCATGAAAAAGATTGGATGACATGGAAGGTTCTTTATCTTGATCTTTCTTTATATTCTTTTATTTATCATTTTTAGAGTCCTCTTGACATGGAGCCACTTCTAAGGACAAAGAAGCATATTGGAATTGTATGGAAGACTTTGGAAGAGATGATGAAAGACTAGCTGAAGTAGGCATTATAGTGTATAAAGGATTAGGCTCTTTAGGTTTAGCATTATTGAAAGTATTTGCAGCCAAGTGAAGGTTAGCTTGAGTTTCTTTAAGAGGTAGCCTTTGAGGATAACTATAGGGAACCACATGAAAATTATTAAGATCTTTGTTGGATGAAGTATTTGTGAAATATTTGAAAGACTTGGAAGCTTTAGTAAATGTATGGGTATTGGAGGAAGTAGGGGATGGAAGGGAACCATAACAAAATAAAGATCCATCATTAACATAATCTTGCTCGAGAGTGTAATCTTTTTTTTCAGCATGAGAGTTCTTAGAGGAAAGATTCTTATAGTATTTACATTTATAATTAGCGCGGTAAGCTTTCTCTTCCTCAAGTGAAGTAGATGTATCATCTAGGTAATGTTCACAGAAATCATCAAAGTCTCTTTCAAAATTAGAATCATATGGATCACCATCATGATTTATCCAATGTGGTGACCTATTTCTAGTAAGAACGAGCACACGACTAGGAGGAATCTTAGGAATAAAGGTGTCATAGGTATCACTACTTTGTCCATCATCATAGTCATCAAAGATGGGCGTGTCACTCTTCGTGGAAGAGGTATCACAAGGATTGTCATGTTGCTCATTATGGTATGTCTTGAGAAGAGAAGTAAGACTCTTGGGAGAAGTGGAAGAGGAACAAGATTGTGAAGAAGAGGAAATTGAAGACCTAGTGGAGGAAGAAGACTTGGATAATGAGGAATGCGAATAATATCTAGAAGAGTCATGGTAAGACTTGGAAGATGAGGAAGGATGAGAAGACTTAGAAGATGAAAAAATTTTGGAAGGAGGTCGTGACAGGATCATGTGTATGATCCTAGAAAAGGCATCTGATTTAATCAATTTTTTTTTATTTTTGTCATAAATTTATCACCCATGATATTTTTGGAGTAATAATACTCTTCAAATTGAGCAATGAGTTCGAGATCATCTATTTTCAAGACAAGTTCCATAACAAGATAGTTGAAATTCATGGTTCTGGAACATGAGGAATCAAGCATGGAAGTGACAGAAGAGATGAATAGAAAAAGGTAGACTAGATAATAAGAGGAAAAGAATCAAGAAGATGTGAAGAGTTTAGGAAGAAGAGGAAGAGGCATGAAGGAAGAAGAGAAAGAATTGAAATAAGAGACTAGGAAGACATGGGAGATGTGGAAGAAAGAAGACCAAGAGTCATTTTGTGCAACTTGATACCATTTAAGTTCATTTGGATGTTGAGCAACATGTCATAGCACTTTTGGGGAGATATTTGAAGTTTTTATCACTTGGAAACTCAGATTTGTTTGTTTTAATTGACCAACTAGATGCATCAACATATTCTTATCATTAATCAGGCATGCAAGATAGCAATCAAGGGGTTCAAGAAAATAAATGTCTTCAAACAATGAGCAAGGGACAAAGCAACCTTGCACATGAACAATAATAGTGACTTAGTGTGCTACTCCCTAAAGATGCTATTTGTGTATGTTCTCAAAATGTTTTGCAGCCACATGCATAGTCCTAGCAAATAAAAATTTGGTTGCACTATGGTTCTTAGTAATGGTTTGAATCTACAACTTTTGCAATCTCAAGAGGATGAACTCCAATCCAGGCACACTAGAGTTTTGACACATTTTGAGAATTTAATCAATCAGAGATGCTAAGGAAATCTGACAGTCCAACAAGAAACTACACCCGTGGAGATTTCTTCCACAAGGACATTTATATAGCGGTTGTTTCTACCATGATGAAAATGGCTATTACCTCTTGAGGTTTCATCCACATGCTTTACCCAATAAATGGAGTGTCCACTATGGTTAACCCTCTCTAACAAGGTGACTCACAAAAAAGACCACATGGGGACTTGGTTTAGATTCAAGGTCTGAGTTTCTGATACTACCCAAAAAAGGAGTAGAGCATAATCCTCTAGCCTCTTCACTTCACCCAAACATAGCAATAAAATTCATTGACATGCTAAGATTAAAACTACCTCACCAAGGTTCATGATGTTAACAACAATGTCTATCGAGCTCTCTAAGTGGGTCCAAGAGAGAACGTACCGATCAATGTTGAGGACTAAACCAAGCAAGACCATGAGATAGTAACAATATCCTCCCTACCTACAAGGGGTTTTATCATCAAGAAGAGCTTCTCAAGAATCCCACTCTCTCAAGAATGTTACAAATAGTGTTCATAGGGCCTAATTACTATGTGAGACATAAATGCAAGTAAGAAAATCTAGATTCATTGTCTGCTTTATAGCAAAATTGAAGTGTGATCTATGAAAGCAAGAAATCACTCAAGTAAGACACATGAGAGGTTCATTTTAATTTCCAAAATTCAAATGTTATAGAGATGCAAAAAAATACCTCAAGTCCAAAGCAATGTGCTTAGTAGATTTTTGTTGAGCTTTTTTTGTGCAAGCAAACCACGAACTCTCCAACAAGCAAACAAGCAAACAAGATATGTAATGTTTATCCAACTCATGCAAACCCTAGGGTTATATCTGAAAATCAATTTTTAAGAACAATAATAGCTAGCAAATAATACAAATGACAACTCATATCATGCATTGAACCATGAAAAATAAGTGCATACTCATCACAAAATTTTATTTTTTTACATTTGACCTAGTCAACAAGATCTGATTTTTTTGGATATGATTTCAACTACAAAAATAAAAAATGCAAAATAGAGACCCCTACTAAAAAATAGAGAGCTTTCCAAAACTATAAAAATTTTAGAAAAATCTCTTCATTTGTGCCCTAGAGACCCATTTTACCAAAATAGACCAGTTTTTGTAAATTGACTATTTGAGCTATGATATTGCATCCAAATTTTAAAAAAAAAGAATGGACCCCTTGTATAATTTAAAGATATTTCCAAAAATGTAAAAATTTCCAAAAAACATGCTGATTTGCGCCAAAAATTAATTTTTTATAAAAAATAAATAAAAAATTATAAAAAATTCAAAATACCTCAAAAAATTTTGAATTTTTTTATTGAAGCTTGTCTGATATGTCGCCAACCTGTGAAACAAATTTCAGACCAAAACACCAAGCCGTTTGGGAGATATGATTAAATCTTTGAAAATCTAAAGTTTTAGTCTCCAAGCAAATCTGCACAAGGGGGTTAGCTCCAAAATAATCAAAACCAACATGTAAAGGTGGGTTGCCCGACGGTGGGCACCAAAAAATGTATGCTAAAATGTTGTCACACTTCTATGAGTCATTATATCCAAGATTGCTCAAGAATGAGGTCTCAAATGGCAACTCATAACTCTCTATTCATAGAGTGCAAGGGTTTGTAATGGAGGCCCTCAAATTAGACAGTTTATGTCCATGCAAGTACATCATAAAATGAGAGATTCAAAGAGGAAAAGCAAGAATGCTAGTCTCCATGATCATCAAGTATGCATGCAAATGAAAATGATAGTTATTTTATATGATAACAATGCATGAAAGAAAACTAATCTATGAAAGGAAATGCTTATGCAAGATCATTCTATGAAAGAAAATATGAATCTAATCTAATATGCAAGTGCAATATTAATCTAAATGAATTTCCATGGAGGCATGAGAGTAGAAGAAAAGAAAAGATAAGTTGCAATGTCCAAGCTCAAGTGCTCCAAACACTTCTCCAAAATTGCTCTCCAAACCTACATAACAATAACATAAAATCTTGATCTCAAAAATCTCTATGCATGGATGCCTAAAACCTGGATGGCTAAATGAGAAGGAGAGGGCTCCTTATAAATTATTTTAGAAATGAATGGACGGTCAAGATTAAGAGGCAAACAGAAATGAGAAATGGTGGAGATTAAATCTTGGTTGATCCATGTGCTCAAAATTCTCAAGAGGTAAAATCAATGGACATGGTTAAGAGGCAAAAAAATGTGTGGAAGTGATTAAGAGGCAAAAGGAGATTTCACTCATCTTGGAAAGTGTGCATTCAATGTGTAGACAAAAAGTCTTTTTCTTTTTCTTTTTATTTTATTATTTATTTATTATTTTTAGCAAAGTGGTTTCCATTATTTAATTAAAAGATTTTTTTATTTATTTAAAAGAGATTTGTTCTTTTAATTAAATATGATTTAGGATAAAGTGATTTTATTATTTAATTAAAAGATTATTTTTATTTAATTAAAAAGGAGCATATTCTCTTAATTAAATAAAACTTAGGATAAAATTATCAAACCTTAGAAAATATTAAAATATTTGAATTAATTACGATTTGATCAAGGAAATTTATTTGAATTAAAAATATTGCAAAGCATTGATTCAAGAAATTGATAAATTGAAGAATGGGGCCCAAAGTCTAGGCGACCATTTTAGGGTGCTTACAATACCGAAGTTGAATAAGGAGAACTTCCTTGCATGGAAGAGTCTGATGAAATTGCATCTAGCTGGTATTGGTGACTTAGTGAAATATTATGTTGAAATATTATGTTGAACATGACTATGTTGCACCTATTACACCCTTGACTGCCGAGGAGATGAGAGCTAAACAAGAACACAACCAAGCAATGTTGGAGATTGCATTTGCCATAAGCTATCCTGAATTTGAAGACATTAAAGATTGCACAAATTCAAAGCAAATGTGGGACACTCTTGCAAATATCTATGAGGTGACATAAATGTACTAATGGCAAAAGATGAAAGCCTGAGAGGTAACTTTGATGAAATGAAAATGTAAGAAGGTGAAAATATTGCTCAGTATTGTGGTAGAATTAAGAAGGTAATAAATGCTATTAGAGGAGCTAATGAAAATATTGATGATGAGACTTTTATTGGAAAGGTATTGAGAACTTTTCTTCCTATATATGTTATCAGAATTTCAGCAATTCAAGAATCTAGATGTAACCCTGAGAATAGTTTAACTCTGGAAAGTCTTGTTGGTAAGCTTACCGCTTTTGAGCTTTCTAACTATGATAACTACACTATCCCTAATATTGAATATTCATTCAAGTCACAAATGGTTTTTCATAAGTCTAAGAGGGAAAATGAAAAATGTATTAGTGAGAGTGAAAGTGATAGTGACACTTCTGATGAGGAACTAGAGGATCTTGAAGCTCTTATGGCCAGAAGATTGAAAAGAGGAAAAGGCAAATACAGAGGTAAACTTTCTATCATATGTTTTTCATGTAACAAGGTTGGCCATATAGCTGCAAGATGTCCTGATGGAAATGACAAGGATGAAGAAAGAGAAAGCAAGTACAATGATAAGAGAGAAAATAAAGGTTATCAAAGGTACAAGGACTACAAGGATAAAGGTAAGAAATCCTGCTATATTGTTGAAGAAGAAACTGACACTGATGATGATGATTTTCAAATTGAAGTAGTTTATGTTTCTATGAAAGATGATTCTAATGAAGATGAGAAAACTGCACTTGTTTCTTATGTGAGAAAATGTGATAAATGGATTATTAATAGTGGTTGCTCACATCACATGATTGGTGATAAAAGTAAATTTGATACCCTAGATCATTACAAAGGTAGAAGTGTTAAGTTTGGTAATAATGCACCATGTCCTGTAAAGGGTAAAAGATTAATTAAGCTAACTGATAAGATCACTTGTGAAAATGCTTATTGGGTTGAATTTCTTAACTATAATTTTCTAAGTGTTGCACAGCTTAATAGCACTGGTTACCGAGTGGAGTTTCATCATAGAAAGGCTGAAATATTTGATGTCATTGGTGAACTGATTGGAAATGGAGAACAGACAAGAGGTAATTTTTTCTATCTAGATCTATCTGAAGAGACTTGCTTGATTGCACAATTTGACGATGTATGGTTATGGCATAAAAGGCTATGTCATGTTAACTTTGACAATCTGGTAAACATTAGTAAAAAGAAGAAAGTTAGAGGTTTTTTGAGATTGAAGAAACATGATAATGTGATGTGCAAACAATGCCAATTGGGTAAAATGACAAAGTCTAGTTTCAAGAGAAAAACTTTTACTTCTGAAAATATTTTGGATCTAGTTCATACTAACCTTTGTGGACCTATGGGTGTACAAAGCTATTGTGGTTCTAAATACTTTATTATGTTTGTTGATGATTACTCAAGGATGATGACTGTAATGTTTTTAAAAGAGAAAACTAATGCATTTCAACTATTTAAGTGGTATTTGGCTAAGATTGAAAAAGAGACAGGTAGAAACCTGAAATGTTTGAGATCTGATTGAGGTGGAGAGTTTATATCAAATGAGTTCAATCTATTTTACAATAAGAGAGGCATCAAGAGATAGATGTTTGCACCTAGAACCCCTCCATAGAATGGTATAGCCGAGAAAAGAAACACATATATCATAGATTGTGCAAGGACACTAATGATTGAGAAAAATGTTGCACAAAAGTATTGGAAAGAAGTTATAAGTACAACTATTTATACTTTAAACCGAGTACAAATAAAAAAAGGTACAAATGTTACACCTTATGAATTATGTCACGGTTATGCACCTAATGTTAAGTACTTTAGAATCTTTGGGATAAAATGCTATATATTGAAAGATAATAGGAATGGAAAGTTTGATGCAAAAAGTGATGAAGGCATATTCCTAGGTTATTCCACAGAAAGTAAAGCTTACAAATGTTTGAACTCTAACACTAACAAAATTGTGGAAAGTGAAAATGTGAAAGTTGATGAAAATGCAGAGAAAAATGAACAGGAAAGAAAAAGAGAACCTAAAGACTATAGATCTTTTGTCTACATAGAAGAAGGAGAAGCGAGCAACACACTTACACCTGATGTAGAATCATGAGTAAGTGATGTCGAGCATTAGAGAAATGATGTCGAGCATGAGAGAGATGTTGTCGAGCATTAGGAAGATGTTGCCAACCATCAACAAGAAGCTACTGAGCTATCAAAAGTTGAGCCTGATAATCTTATTGATGAACCTGAAGAGCTAGGAGAAAAGAAATATGAACCTACTTTGGCACAATATGTAAGAAGACATCATAAGCCTGAGATAACCATTGGAGATAAAGAAAGTGGACTTATGACCAAAAGTAAGTTGAAAGAACCTACATGTTTATTGTGTGAATTTGAGCCTAAAACAACAAAGGAGGCATTAGAAAATGAAGACTAGATTCAATCTATGAATGAGGAAATAGAACAAATAGAAAAGAATGGTACCTGGACTCTGTTCCAAGACAAAAAAAAAATGTCATTGAAACAAAATGGGTATACAAAAACAAACTTAATGAACATGGAAAAATCACAAGGAACAATGAAAGGTTGGTATGCAAGGGCTATGCACAAGAAGGAATATACTATGGGGAGATATTTTCCCCTGTAGCAAGATTAGAAGGAGTGAGAACTCTACTTGCATATGCTGCTTACAAGAATTTCAAGGTATGCCAAATGGATGTCAAGTCTACATTTTTGAATGGTATATTACAAGAAGAAGTGTACATTGAACAACCTAAAGGATTTGTTGATCCAAACAAAATAAATATTGTCTGCAAGCTAAACAAACCATTGTATGGATTAAAGCAAGCACCTAGAGCATGGTATGAGAGGCTGGAAAATTACTTAATACATATTAGATTTTCAAGGAAAAATGACAACATCAATGATCTGATTTATGAAACCAAATTACAATACCTGGTGTGATACCTGCAGTATTGTAGAATTAAATATGAAAATTGAGAACCAGATTGCAAACCAAAAACTGATCCATTCTATTTGAATATTTGAGTTTATACAAGTCTGATGGATCCCAAGGGTCATCAAAATCCCTTGGAAATGAAATGACAATCCATCATAATATTTATTACAAATAAACTATTCAAACTATCAAAAATTATAAAAAAACTATATATAAAAATTAGGTCTTCTTGGAGAAGGCATAACTTTCTAGTCCTAGCTCCGATTTGCAAACCATTTGATGCGTTGGAAAGGTATTCAAAAGAGCTAGAGTCAAATTTTGGAAATGACCCTCAAAAATGTAGTTTACTAAAACATAGTAAAATTTGAAAAACTAGATTTCAGTTTTTTCCCAATTTAATCATGAGCAATCAATCTATACATGAAAGGTGAAGAAGGTAAAGGGATTTTGTTATCTAAAATTTTTGTAGATGATATCATATTTGGAGGACAAGATTCCCTATGAAAGAAATTTTCAAATGAGATGAAAATTGAGTTTGAAATGTCTATGTTTGGTGAGATAAAATTCTTTGTTGGTTTACAAGTTTGGCAGATGGAAAAATGTATTTTTATCACTCAATCTAAATATGTCAAAGAGATATTGAAAACCTTTGGTATGGAGGATTCAAGGCTAGTAAGTACTCCCATGGCTATTAGACAAAAGCTGTCTAAAAATGATGCAACTGCTGAAGTAAACCAAACCCAGTATAGATCCATGATTAGAAAGCTGTAATATGTTGCTCATAGTAGACCAGATATAGCTCTAGCTGTTGGGATTGTGGCAAGATTCTCTGCCAATCCTAAGGAAAGTCATATGATGGTTGTGAAGAGAATAATGAGATATATGAAAGGGATAGAATACTATGGACTGTATTACAAGAAACATGAGAAATTTGAACTAAGAGTCTACACTGATACAAATTGAGTAGGAAATGTAGATGACAAAAAAAGTACTGGTGGTGGAGCTTTCTTTCTTGGACAGAGATTAGTCTCCTAGACAAGCAAGAAACAAAATTGTATTTCCTAATGTACTGCTGAAGCCGAGTATGTAGCAGCTGCAGTGAACTGTTCAAATCTGGTATGGATAAAGCAATTGTTGAAAGACATGAAAGAGGGAATCACAGAACTAGTTGTCATATACTATGACAACACAAGTGCTATCAACATATCAAAGAATCCAGTGATGCACACAAAGACCAAACATATTGCTATCAAATATCATTACTTGAGGAAATTGGTACAAGATAAAGAAGTGAGAATGGAATATGTGAATACAAAGGAACAACTCGCAGACATATTCACCAAAGATTTACCTAAGGATTCTCATGAATATCTTAGAGGTAAATTAGGGGTGCTTCCCCTAACTAAGGCTACCTATTCAATCTAGGAGCACTGCATCAAATGTACTGAATAGAGGATTTGACAAATTGATGCAGAAAAGGTCACACTTTAGGAGCGGCCTAGAGTTTTGAAAAGTACAACAAAGCTAATAATTAGTCATGAGCAAGATGATAGAGGGAGAAATATTGTTACTAAACTAACAAGATGACATCTACATCTAAAAGATGCAAGTTTTAGATGTTGCTTTGGCATTGTTGTCAAAGAGGGAGAGATTCAAAGATGAAAACACATAAAAGAGAAGGGAGAGATTCAGAGATAACAAAAAGAGGAAGATAATTCAAAATTAGAGAATAAAGACACAATAGATTTAGAGGGAGTAACTGTCAAGAAAGCAAGGCTAAGTGATTCAAAATCAGAATGAAGCTAAGGATATTACAAATATTTATGATGCAATGAAATTTTTTTGGATTGATTGGTGAATCATGTGTTATTCATATGGTGTTTCCATCATTATCAAAGAGGGAGATTGTTGGAAACTGCAATTGAAGCAATTGTTGTATTGCCATTGATGTCAAACCTTAACTGATAAGACAGTTGCTATCTAAGAAAGTACTATATCTATTGATTGGTGAGAAGGATTAGAGAAGGGGTGATAACAATAGAACCTAGAGAAAGGTTGAGTTATTTGAGTTATTTGATACTACAATGAGTACTTGATTATGTGGCACAATGATAAGATAATGTATTGTTTATCTAAGTAAGAAGCAAGACTGAACAAGTATTCTTAACAGAGAAAAGTGAAGAAATTTAGCTTAAGCTGAGTGATGTAGGTGTTGACCGAGAGACAATATATGTCGAGTAAATTCAGTGGTGACCGAACATCAGTTAATTGTCGAGTGATAGTATTAGCTAAGCAAGATAATTTGAAGAGACGACCGAGCTATGTAGTAACGACCGAGAAGTTAAACACAGTATTGACTGAGAGTTAGTAATTTACATTTGAGAGAAAATTCAGATTCCTAGCCAACTTTGTTTGAATTCTTAGATTATGTAAATTGTGTTGACTTTATTGATTAAGAGTATGGAGAATTTAATGCACGGTAAACCATTTTATTGAAGATTCAATAAGGAGATTGAAGATGTTTCTAGAAGGATGGATAAAGAACTTAAATGATGGAAGGATTCAATGAATCCGACCTAAACCTAAGATCTATGGAGGAGATCAAGTGGCAAAAGATGGATTTACCTATTGAAGAGGTATAAAAGAAAACCTAAGTATGAGGTTAAGAGGGGATGAAGTTGTTGATGTTACTGACTGATAAGTCTAAGCAGAAAGGTTGAAGGTGAAGGAGTTGATCAAAGTTGTGATTGCTTGAAGTGAATTCTAAGTAGATCAGTGATGGAGATGGAAATGATACTTAGTAAGTAAGCCAACATATATGTGTGAATTGGATCTGTTATTTGCAAAGTGAGTTATAGGTTTTTCAGATCAAATACTACTGCTACTTTCTAACCATTGTATTAGTCTAAAATCCTTTAATCAAGGTTGACCTAATAGTCATTGTTTAAATCCTTTGAACAAGGTTGCATTCTAATGGAATGTACTTAAGTCTTTTAATAAGGCATACTCCTAATAAGGTGGTTGAAATCCTTTAATAGGGTCACACCTAGCAGTGTGTTTGTAAACCTTTAATAGGGTTGGATTTTCATAGAGCTCACTTCAGAAGAGTGAAAATATCGGTAACATGTTACAAAGTGGTTTTTCCCAAATTGGGTTTCCATTATATATCCTGGTGTCATACTTGTGTGAATGTTTTGGTGTGAACATTTCTATGTTTTACAAGTTAAATACCATTGGATAGTGGACTTCATGTTTTATGTTTCTGGTATACATTCATTAATGACCAAGTAATGTTGGTAATGAAATATGAGATTGTTGAAGTATTCAAAATTTGAATTGTATATTTGGACCTGAGAACAACTGATTCACCCCCCCTCTATGTTGTTCTAAATCATATTTACAAAAGTAATTCCGACCAACACAGGAATAGAAGTAAAAAAAAGGTCAAATTTTATACATATATCCCACCTATCGGCACATTTCATTTTATTTCATTTTGACATAGTCCATGAGCAAAGGAGTGATGAAGGAGGTGGTATAAGGTGGGAAGCTGCACTAGGTCGACACCGCACACCTATATGCAAATAAGTTTTAACCAATGGTTGACTATCACGAAAGTGCAGATCAGTGAGCAATACAATCTTTATTTTAAATCTGAACTAATAGATTAAGCATATTATGTTTAAGAATTGTGGGGACTGGTCCTTTGGCGTGTATTAAATAGAATAGAATTTTTAGCATATTATTATCATTATATTTCTTTGTTGTAAAAATGTCATTGGTTCAGTTTTGTAATATTTTTTTTGTGTGTTAAATGCATTTAAATAAAGGTCTAATTCTATAGAGTGCTAGCACGAAGGAAGATTTGACCTAGCCAAATAAAGCTCTAATTCTATAGACTATTGGTCAGATAAATCTTCATTGTCTTCTTTATATACTAGCATTTAAATGGAACATTAAGCATAGTAATAATATGTTTAATCTATTAGTAATAATATGCTTAATCTATTAGTAATTATCTGCATTTAATCTGCCAATTACTAATAGTTTTGTACTATACATGCAACGTATTGTCGGTTTGAAGATAGTCTGTGCCATGTATGATGGTTAAGTAATGGGAAATTTATGATGATTTAATTGTAGAACTATTGGTCCGTTGAAACGTTCAAAAAAAAATTCTCAAAAGATGCACTCTCATGGAATACAATGACTTCAAGTTATGCACAAAATGGATCTATCTTCTATCACTATGCTCTTATCCTATGTCAAAATGGGAGATTTATGACACGGTATAGATTTATGGGGTCACTTGAGTGATCCAAGTATTTATGTAAGGTTCAAGGAGCTATAGGTATATTTAAGTTTTTTATATGACCATTGATGCCATTATTATCATGTAATTGCACTTCAAAGTTCAAAGATGCCAAAAAGATGTAAAATTGCATTTTTATGCAATTATGGCCTAAAGGGCTAAATGAGGGTTTAGTGGAGGTTTAGGGAGTTTAGGGGATTAGGATAGGAACCTAAAACCTTTTGAAAGGTTAAAGATGATGCAAGAAAGATTAAAGTGGCCAAAGTTGACAACTAGTGGTCAACTAGACAACAATGCAAATGAATTACTAACTATAACAATCATATAACTAACTATCCAAGTTAAGAAGAAGTTGAAAATCAGTTTGTAAGGGGATTTTGGTTGGTTTTGTACATGATTTTTATGGGAGAGGAGTCTTACAAGTTGTGGGGAGGTGTGTATGGTCGAAGAAGACAATGTAATGAACTACCAAGCAATAAACTTTTAATTCTTTACAAATAGTCACTTCTCTGCTCATGAAGACACAGTCTAGTGTTTATATTATTAAAATCTCTATTCAATGCAACATTGATAGGAAAATAATTCATTGACTGGTATTATAAGTTTTTATCATTCCATGTACTGATTATATTATTTTGAAGTCTTAAAATCAAAGAATTTTAGTCCTTTTATTGACTATTCCTGTATAGTTCTTGGAGTGCAAATAATTTTTGTCTTGAAGAACCAATGATATCCTAGGCTTTCCCACTTTCTATGTTTTATGTGACTTGTGGAAGAAGCCTTGCCTTGTATTACCTGGGCCTATACTTGTTTATGTAGGGAAGGTGAAAGGAGGCAAGGAACAATGACTGTCTTCCAACTTTTAAATTACATTTCTATTGCACTACTAATGCTATTGAATATGAAACCTTCATTCCAAGTTTTTAATTTGGTGTTAACAAGGTAAAATAGTAACTGCAACATCACTACCAAGATATTACAACAAACTTGCAATTTTTTTCAAGTATAGCTTACAAACATTAGAAGTCTTGTGAAGAGTCTTGGTGAGTTTAAGCGCCCTTTTGAAGCACTTTAGAAATATTGAATGCATCATTACTTTGTCAAATATTTGGCAAGAAATGATGTATTCAATATTTCTAAAGTACTTCAAAAGGCTTAAACTCACCAAGACTCTTCTCAAGACTTCTAAGTGATATATTTTGTGTTATTGACTTACATTTTCTTGGATTCAAGGACTTTAGAATATACTCCAAAAGTGATTATGTAACGAAGGAAGTGAGAGGGAAGGATCTTGATTTAGGTCAATGGATATTTCAACATGATTTTGGACAAGATCTTGACATCAATGGATGGGTGTGGATGGTGGGATGGGGGGTGTATTGGTGCAGGGAACCTAGGCCATTTAGTTTTGCTTTGGGACTTGAGTTCTATATTTATTTTTTCTTTGTAATAAATGATGTCTTCTAAATTCCTAGACCATCCTATGGTTTGGTTTTAGTCCTTGTTTGGAGATGTGTATGGTCGAAGAAGACAATGTAATGAATTACCAAGTAATAAACTTTTAATTCTTTACAAACAGTCACTTCTCTGCTCGTGAAGACATAGTCTAGTGTTTATATTATTAAATTCTCTATTCAATGAAAAATTGATAGGAAAAGAACTCATTGATTGTTATTATAAGTTTTTATCATTCCATGTACTGATTATATTGTTTTGAAGTCTTAAAATCAAAGAATTTCAGTCCTTTTATTGATTGTTCCTGTACAGTGCTTGGCGTGCAAACAATCTTTGTTGGAAGATGTGGCCCTAACTCACATTTTTACTGTTGGGATTCAATGCTACTGTGTGAAAGGTGAGTTAAGGCAATGCTTTATAAGAGTTCAAAAGCTTAGAGTTGGGAAGGTTAGTTTTCTTCTTCAACAATGATGTCCTAGGTTGAATATTTCGTATGTATTCTACCAGAGAAGATGAAACTCGACTGCAATAGAGAAAAATTGTGTGGGATCAAGTTGTTGGATGAATTGGGCCCTTAGAGTTCATGGGATTTCCATATATTAACAAAAACTTAAGACTGTTATAGTCGGATAAACACAAGAATTAACACCAGGCATACAAATTTTCAAAGCAAAGTAGAGTTCATTCAAAAATGGTTTGAAATGGAACAAGTAAAACCTGCTAATTCATTAACACACCAAACCAATCAATGAAATAGCATAAAATGAAGATTTTATTGCTCACCAGTCCGCACTTCCATGATATTCAACCACTAGTTTGAACTTACTTGCATATATGTGCATGGTGTCGACGTAGTGTAGCTTCCCACCTTATATGCCTCCATCACTCATTTGCTCATAGACTATGCCAAAATGAAATAAAATCAAATGTGCCAGTAGGCAGGATATATGTATAAAATTTGACTTTTTTTTTTTAACTTCTATTCCTATGTTAATTGGAATTACAACCACTCTTTAGGGTCGTAATTCTGACCAACATGGGAATAGATTTAAAAAAAATCAAATTTTTCTCCTATAAATTGACCATGG
Source organism: Chamaecyparis obtusa (assembly GCA_027943335.1). Lineage (NCBI taxonomy): Eukaryota > Viridiplantae > Streptophyta > Pinopsida > Cupressales > Cupressaceae > Chamaecyparis > Chamaecyparis obtusa. The sequence goes on along the minus strand of BSBK01004962.1, from coordinate 569,669 downwards.
AAAATCATTTTATAGTGGTCAAAAATGTTGGTCTAAAAAGTGGGTCAAATGTACTAGTGCTAGACCCCGAGGAATTAAGAAAATATGAGGAATTATGCACAAAAAGGAAGCTCAAGAGAAGTTGAGGAAAGAGAGTAAGAGAAAGAAAATACTTGAAGATGTAAGAGACATCTTACAACAAGTTGTACCTGAGGTACAAATCAATGATGACACACTGGTCATGGACCAACTTGCCACTCTAGTCAAAGAAATCAATGCCCCAGATACAGAAGCAGAAAAGAGAATTGAGGAAAAGGTAGAATCCAAAATACAAAAAAAGTTAGAGGAGAAAATCAGCTAAGAAGTGGCACTAAACAATGTCAAGCTATCTAAGGTAATAACCAACATTCAATCTATTACTCAAATAATTATTCAAATATTAGTTAAGCTTTGCACTATGGAAAGTTTCGTTGTTGAGGTCAGTGAAAAGATAAAATAGTTGGATACCAAAATCCAATCTAGTGTAAATAGAGCCTTAATCGAGCCTTGTGATTTTCACAAGCATATCCTCAAAGTTCAAGAACTTAGGTGGTTAAGAGCATATTTGAGGAAGAAGGAGAACAGAATAAGTGACCAAGTCACTGAGCTACAGGCAGAGGTGCTTCAACACCTGAAAATAATTGAGAAACATATTGTCAAAGTGAAAGCTTTAGTTGCAACACCAAAAAATTTAGTGTTGGAGAACATTTTTTACATGCATGCACAAGTCAGTCTTGAGCACATTGCTCTCACCAACTTGAAAGAGGAATGAGAGAACCTCTTAGATTCTTTGAAGAAAACCCATCAACACATTTTTGATAAATTTTAAGTACATACTTTTGAGTTTGGCATTAATCTCAAAAAGGGGGAAAACATAATGTATATGCCAAAGTGTATAACTATATGCTAAGTGTACTACATACTTATCGGGAGCACGCACCAAGGGAGAGTAATTTTTTATGAAGAGGTACTTATGTATATATGGAGAAGTTAGAAATTTTTGAGAACATCAAGTCTATATACATTATAGATTTTGACACTAATGCCAAAGGGGGAGATTGTTATCTCTATGGAGCATTAAGTGTTGTCATTAGTATCAAAGTAGATCAGTCGGTTATCTATGTTGATCAGTCGGTAAAAGGAAGAACTGCATGCTACACTATGCTAGTTGATTAGACAAACAAGCCTTCATGCCGAGTATTCTTAAGGCAATACCAAGAACTAAAATGAAATAGGTTTAATCGGACACCAGAGTAGTTTTACCAAGCATCAGAGTAAATCGATACCAAGCATCATTAAACATTGAGCACCAGTACATTCACTGAGCAGTATTGATAGTGTTTACCGAGCAATCCAATAAACAACATAGTAAACAGTTTTGGCACATTTATCTATGTAAATGGTTATAGCAGAATCATAAAACATTTTACCAAGATCGAGGATTATGTATTATAGATGTAATCATTAAATGTGATGATGATCTCTATGTAATAGTTAGATCTAGGTTAATTTTATATACCGTAGATCTTAGGTTTTTCCTAAGAAGATGTAAACCTAATTAGGTCATGTAACACAAAGAAATATGCTATATGTTTTTAATTCATGTCATTTTGACATAAGGATAATAAGCACAAGAAGGAGATCTTGAAGCAAGTAGCCATCATCAAGACATCAATTTTCAGACAAGGTTGAGTAGTAATCAGAGATATTTAGTTTATTCAGAATCAGTTAAGGCCACCGAGTAGTACAAAGGACATATAACTTCACATTGAGGTGATATATATTTGATATTTCATAGATCTGATTCAGACAAGCATAAGTTGTCAATTACAAACACTTTCTGTTATTCTCTAATCATTGTAACAAAGTTAGGAAAATCTCTTAACAGAGTAGACCTAACAGTCTTATTATAAATCTATCAATCGAGTACACACTCAAGAAGTATTGTTGAAATCCTTTAACTAGGTAGATCTAGTTGATCTTATTGTTACTCCTAACAAGGTAAGATCACCATAAGTGATCACAACTTGTAGCCTTAACTGACATTCTTTATTATTTGCAGTAGTGAAGAATTTGTGGGTGTCATCCCCACCAGAGTTTTTACCTTCTAATAAGGGTTTCTACGTAACTAAAATACTTGTGTTATGTGATTGAATTATTGTTTGATTTCATGCAATTTATATTTACAAGTTAATTGAATGAATGTTGCATACAATGATTCAGTTGGATAGATTAGTTTACTACTGTTTGTAGTTTGAGTATCAAGTTAAAAGTTTTTGAGGTCACTAATTCACCCCTCCCCTCTTAGTACCTTATCTCTCCATCCCAACAAGCATTTTTATCTTCCTTTTATCTACAAACATGAAATATGTTTACACATGATTTCTAATCACTTTTTCTTGATAAGCAATGCTTTCAATAATCATTCATTGGAGTTTCAATAAAATGAAGTAACAATAAAATGATGTAAACACAATTTTTCATTGATTTCAAAATAGACTTCTCACATTTCCTTTGAGAAAATAATCTTCTTTTAACAATAAATCCTTTCAACAATGAACAAAATCACTTCTCTCAATAATATATTACACATCAAATTTTACAACTTGCAACAACAGAGATTGGAATGCCATTCCAATACAAGTGACAACAAACAACGCAATATGAGTCTTCAAGCCCAACTAACCCCTTCACCCAAGGCCACTACTTCCCTCCCAAGGGTGAGTGATGCCTTGTACACCCATGAAGAACATACCGATCAAAATAAACAAGAAACAAAAATGAAAATTCCCCATATTCCACTCATATATCACATCAACAATAATTTACATGACAAGAAATACAAACATTTCTACACATACAATTCTACATATGCATTTTACACAAAAACAACAAAAAATCTAAAATTGAAAAGAAATATCTAGCAAAAGCACCAACCTTGCTCCTATGAAAATGACAAATGAGGTTTGAGAAGAGCCCCTAACTCAAGGTACCCCCACAAAGTTAGATTATTTTCACTAAAAAGGCACCCTAGGGTCACTTTTAAGCCCTCTAAAGTTCAACTAGAGTTTGAATTCGAAATTCAATTTGATGGGGACCCTACATAAAATCTATAAGAAAGTGGTTAAGCTTAGGTAACTTACTAGGTTGGGTAACTCTTACCAAACCCTAATTGACATGTCACTATCCACATAGACATCACAAGTGTCACGTGACACCATAAAATACACTTCACATAACAAGTGACATGTCTTAGTAACAAAAAATGAATTTAATCTAATAACATACATACACATTACATTTACAAATAAAGCACATTACAACGAGGTTTCAATCTCTTCAATAGATTAAAACCTTGGCTTTCAAAATTGTACATACATTTAGCCCTAATTCTCCAAATGGTTCCATGGTTTTCTTTCTTGCACACTAAACCAGAGCATCAGTAGTCCAAGGAAAAATTACATATAAGTATATAACAATTTAATATTACATAATTGCAGACATTATTCATCACGTGTAATTTAAATTCTAGTTACATTTCCTATTCTTAAGATAACGTTCATACATAGTACTTGCAAAATTCTAACATCATGATATATTCATAAATACTATTTCTTAAACTTAAAGCATAATTCATGTAACAATTAACTCTAACCATGATTAAATCTTTCTCATCAAAATACGTATCTGAGCATATATATAACATAAATCAACAAGTGTCCGAGCTCGAGATTCATGCTGTAGAGATTCTCAGAGAAATTGCCTAAGTTGTTCTCTTGGCTTTTAGATTTTCCTAGTTTTTTGTTGTACTTCCCTATTTTCTTTTACTGGTTCTATCTTGCTTTCTGTTGGGGGGTTTTTGTTTCACCTATGGCTATTTTGTTGTTGCTACTTTAAACAATTTATCTATGTTAAACTTCTATGTACTGTAAGGGTTTCAGGGCCCCATTAAAACCTATTTTCCATAATAAAAAACATAAATCAACAAGTATGATCTGGATCCTAATCAGTATCAGAAGTAAAATCCACATAATATAAATCATCAAAGGACATAAATAACATGAGTCACTGTCAAACTGATCATAAGTGTATCAAAATCTTGAACCATAAAGTATCAAAATACAAATATCTCAACAATGTTATGATAGGTCGAGGTGGGACCTCACAATCTCTTAGAAGAGTTGTCAACTATGAACTTTGGAAAGTAGAATTTTCTTAAGTCAATTTTCCCTTGGTGTAAAGTGTAAGATTGGGGATTTTTTCAATATGGTTTTGGTAATATTGTTAAACATTCACATTTGTATTTACTACTATAATTTTCAGATTTTGTAGAATAATCAAGTGTTAGTTATGTGCAAGATACTTCAATCTAAAAAATTAAAGTTCAATACATGCATTAAATGTGAAGTTTGTATATATTATTCATTTGAAGATGTTCCAAGGCACGTGAATTTCTTGACTCCAATTGTTATTTTTAATTAATGCTATATTTTTAACAAGAATTAAATGTGCAATCTGAAAACACTAAAATGGGTGTCATTCTCTTTTGAAATTTTACCTTTCACAAAATGACTAATGTTATCTTGTTTAAAATCTAGATAGAAAGAAAAGAAAGAAATGGAAGTGTTATAAAATATAAGCATACCTCATTTTGAAATTAAAAGTTGGCAACATGATAAGTTGATCATAATTTTACTTAACATGTAGAAAAAACTGCTCATGAGAGCATGCAATGTTAATGTGGATAGGTAGGTGATGGTCACAGAATACCTTGAGCAATCAATTCTATTTTGAGTATTTATCTATATTGATTAATACAACATGGAGGAAAATGGACAAAAGATAAAGTGAATAAGAATAAATGTATGATTGTATATTTTAGTCATTAACTATTAGCTGGGTAGATTCAAAGGTCAATTTTGAACCCTTCTATGAGACTTGAGAAATATATGTAATTTCTCATCTAACTATCCATTTATAAGTTCATTATACCACATCCACTTAAAATATTGTGCCCTTAAAGAATCTAGGTTCCGATTTTGTTTTCACATTTTAAAGTTGTTATCTCTTAGAAGAGATGTCTACTATTCAAACTTTGGAAAGTAGACTTTTGTTAAGCACCCCCTCCCACCCAATCTTTTTACATGTTCAACAATTGGCATTAGAGAAAGGTTCCTCTAGGAGAAGATAAATCTATAGAACTTATAAATATTTTCTTAAATAACAAAAAATTATCTTAATTGACCGTAATCATAGAATAAAGTAAACATGAAAAGAGAATGTGAAAAATAAGAACCACATGTACCATCCTAAATTGTAAGAACTCGATTAGTGTATAATTTTTTGATTTATTTTAGCACCCACCTTAGCGTATTTTCATAGTGGGACTTCATATGACACTTAGTGAACACCTAAACTCAAATATGGGTCCTCTTTCATTTAATTCTTGTCCAAAATCAAGGTAGGCCTTATTTCTATGTGTGATCCTCTTTCGTTCTTCCAATCATATCATTTATTTCATCACTTATGCCCTATGTTACCATTCAAGTGGCATTTGTGTTCTACCTCGATCTCAAAGCTGACTATAGTCTATAGTTTGGAATCCCCTGATTGTTTGGGACTTGTGGTCCCAATTTGAGCTTTGATGGGATGGATCAAAATGCCTAGGGAATTGTGCTCCCTAAGGATCAGGCCAAATTTGATTCAGGGTCCCATCTCAGAGGTTTAGTGGGATATTTTGATATGTGGTTGGTCTACTTGTGTTTTGAACCATGATATGTTGTGAGATGTATATAAACACCCTACCTCTCCTCATTTATTGATCAACCTATTATCAAGCATCCATAATCATTTGCAAGCATTCAAGTTCAATCATTCAAGATCAATAAATCAAGGCAATCATTAGCATTCAAGATCTAGACTTCTTCTCAAGCATTCAAGGTATTCTTCTATATAGATCAAGTTTTTTTTCCTTCATTGAAAGCCAAGTAAAGGAGTTGTCTATCAAGGAAGGGGATACACCCACATCTACATAATATTTATTCTTCTCAATCAAGAATTGTGGTGAATTAGAACATCTATTACATAAGGTTGTATCTTTCATGACTTTTTTTGGTTTTTGTGTTAAGTCAAAGATATTGCATTATTAGCTTCTAGTTTTAATTGTGTAATTATTTTTAACATCAATGGTTCATATAACACTGCATGATCCATCATTAGGATGAAAGAGAGTGTAAGATATTTGAAAAGTGCAAGTGATGATGGATTTTTCAAATCTCTTGCACTCTCTTTCATCCTAATGATTGATTATGGAATGTGCTCCAAAAATTTGATGCTAAAAATAATTACATAATCAACACCAAGAGCTGATTTTTGAAACTATTCATAATCCTGATGTTAAGCATTTTCTTAATGATTTATCTCCAAGAATAACATTAAGTATCCATGAAGATATCTATAAACCATTTTCCTCTTCTCCAACTAAATAAAATAAGAATCGTGATAAGAATCCTAATATTTATCTTCCTATTCCTCTTTATACCACATATTTTCATAGTTATTTTGTTGATTTTATTCAGTGCTTCAGAGTTATTTTCTTAGGGATGTATTTTGGAGATTGTATTTAGTGCTTCAAAGTTATTTTCTTTGGTCTAGAAGTCTTTGGTTCTGTTTGAATGTTAGTGGTACAATAACATAGTTATTCAATTGAAGATAAAATGTATTTAATTATGTTTTCTAGAAGGTTTATACTCTTAAAAATTAATGATAAAGATATGAAGATATGATTTGAATTGTATTCAGGTTTTTGTCTTGGTTGTGGTGTTTCTTGGTGATTCAAAAATAGTTTCTGGTGATCTAGAAGTAATGTCTTCAAGTGTTGTAGCTAATATCAATTATTGGGTCAGTCTAGAAATGTGTTGTGATGACTTCTATTGTAGATTGTTGGCAAGTGACACATCTTTTAAAATGGTGTGTCGATCTCTCCATGGCTCGAGGAGGTCCATTTATAGTTGGTAACAGAGTAATCTTTAAGAAACCCCCCTCTTAAAAAAAGATATAAAATCTTGGCAATTCTTTCATTTTCTTGAAAAAAATTATTAATTTCTATTGGTGAATCTCTTAAATGTTTTGGAAAAAAAAGGATTCTTATTGGTGATTATTTTTGAATAACAATTTTTTTGTAGAAAATATTGGTGAATCTCAAACAATAAAAAGAAATTAATTAACCACCATAGTGAATACTTCTATTTAAAAAAATAAAATTCATATAGAAAATTATTAGGCTTAATGTGGAAATCTTTGATGGATTTAAGGAATAGACTCGTAATAATTACTTGCTACCATTTATTTAAAATATAATCTAATAACCTCATTGTATTGTGTGGGACAAATGTATTGATATTTTTAAATACTAATGGGGCCCAAAATTTCTTCAAGACCATTGATTTATATTGAGATCAACAATTTGAAAGAAATTTTAGCTCCCATAAGTATTACAAACTGAATAGTAACATTTTTACCTCATAGAATATAATGAGGGTCACTAGATTATACTTAAGTCAGTAATGGCAACTAAAAGTTGGTGATAGATCCCTATAGTAACTAATAATCATGATATATTATTGGAGAATTAATTTAAATTTCTACAATAACTTATAAAATTCTGGCAAATCAAATCTAGTCATGTATCGAACATTGTGGCAAATTTTCATGTTCAATTTTGTTATAAAATAAATTATTTTGTGATTTAAATATTTCTAAATCAAAATTTTGTAAAGATGTGATGATTTATGTTGCCTTAAATCTTGAATTATTAGCCAAATTTGGATTCTCAAATTTCCAAAATTAGCCAATTGGCGAATATTAGCCACTAAAAATTACTATGGTTGGTAAGTGATGCAGTATTTGGGCATCATGTTACTACACATTTGAGTTGGCTATGTAAGTCATTCCAGTAATTATGGATCTGGTATTGGTCTATGTGTAACATATTCATGGTCCCTTTATCTCCTAGAGTTGATCATGTTTCATGTTTTTGGTCTGGGTATTGTATTTAATATGTATTGCATTTTGTTGTGGTCGTGGACGACCCTTAACTCCTTTTTTATATGCTTTTAGCTTGGCTGACCTCGTTGTATTCTCCAATGATATATCTTGTATATAGGTACAGTTTGTGCTTTGGAAAAATGTAAGAGTGTCATAGAGCATATGGTGTTCAAGAAAGTGAAGATCTATTTGCAGAGTTTTAGAAGAGAACAAGTTCAATAAATGAAGGTGGTAATAGTGTGTTTTTAAGCTACATAGTCAGGAGAATATCTCTTTATTTATTGTTAGGAGTTGTATGTACCTTGTCCCTAGGACAATGCAACTTGGGTGCACAAATTCTTTGCAGTATCTTGCTACTTTGGTACTGAGCCTCTATTTGCAAGTTCGGTGTGGTGATCTCCTATCTATATTCATTGTTGTATTGGTAGTGAGCCTCTAGTTGCAAGTTCAGAGTAGTGATATCCTACTATATTTTTTAATTAGGCTATATATATCAGTGAATTATTTTTGTGGGCAAGTTCTCACCATGGTTTTCCCTATTTGGATTTTTCCCTATTTGGATTTTCCACATATAAAAATCTTTGTGTTCTTGTGTTGTTTCACTTTATTATTTGTTTAATGTTTTATGTAGTGAATTGATTGCTTAAGTAAGATTTTGGTTTATGTTGATTTAACCCCCCACCCCCCCCCCCCACAAGAATCTAGAGTGTGTTTAACAAGAATATAATGTGTAAAATCAAACCCACCCACTACTTGAACTCCTTTATTTTGTCGTGATCATAGAGGATACTAAAAATAGATGTAGAATTTGGTTTTACTAGAACTCCTCCATTTTTTCATGATCATAGAGGATCACATTTCATTGCAACATCTTATGGAATATCTCAAATGCTTGTCACTGCCCCCACATTCTATGATCATCACACTTATCTCTCATAGGCATTTTGTCAAACATATAGCATGCATTATTTATATCCTCTTGCAAGCTGCATAGATACATATGCTAGAGCATTTTTAGAAATATGTTTGATCAAAATTATCTTCTTTGCAAGATCGAGAGCTCGGCAATCACTTTCTTCTCTCTTTCTTGTATCTTGTATTGAATCAAAATCTTCTACATGATCCAACCCAACAATTTTCTTGAGCTTTTTATAGCACCAAAGCCAATGTTGTTATGGAATAAGTCTTTCATGTACTTCTATTGCACAATAAATTTAATGGCTTCCAGGTAAGCACCTCCACAGTGTTGTAGAATTGATGCCCCTTTGTTTATCCCTATCATAGATTACCACAGGACAATATTATTTCATAGGCCTAATCCGGATATGGTTTAACTAATTAACACTCTAATGAAAGATTACTACATTTCCAAAAATAGAGGCAGTCACATTCATATCCTGATCACTTAAGAGCTCATCTTGTATAGTTGCAAGGATGATACTATACACTTAGGTACAATTCATACTCGAATTTGATGGATGGTAGGGACTGATTTGGCTACTTAGATGTCAACTATCATAATAATTTCATATAGTAGTGTTCAATCCATACTCTAGATAACATCATCTATCAATCTTGTTCTAGTACCATCAGTGTTGTTTACATTATTATTGGCTTGCCTATAGCTTTCAGGAGAAAGTTTCTTAAGAAGTGCACCATTCTAGTGGTGCTATTGAAAGAGGCAAATAACATTCAATATTCCCCATATTGTGTGTGTATTTAATGTCCCTAGTGGCCCTTGTACCAAAGTGAAGGGCCAATGCTCCCATCATCTAGCAGACCCAAATCCATTTGTATTAGTTGTTGTATGCATATAATCTCACTAGATAGCTGCTAGTTGTAGGTCATTAAAACTCTTTTTTGAATATGTTCATCCTTCCCTATTCAAGCTTATACACTTGCTTGATATTTTTTACAAGATTAGGCTTCCAATTGTGGGCCACATTGCCTATCCACTTACCACAACATCATCTGGTCCTTGGCTATTTTCTCAAACCTATCTACACATGCAAAGACATTGTTAGCTTTTGTCAACTCTAATTCAATCACCTTATTCCATATTCATTGTCCTGTACCCATTAGGATTGTCCTTATCTGATCCATAAAAGTGAACTACCTCTTTTACATGTAACCATGACCAGAGTTAATTACACCAACATTCTATATGAAACATAAATACTATATCTGTACAAAGCAAAGATAATTTAACATTGATCACAGAGGCTATTATATGTATTGTTCTTGTTGTTTGTAATATGTACTGTTGTTGTTGTTCGTAATATGTATTGTTTTTTCTATAATATGTATTGTTGTTGTTGTTTGTAATATGTATTATTGTTACTATTATATATATATATGTATTATTTTTGTTCTTATATGTATCTCTAGTGTTATTCGTTATATGTATTGCTTGAGGGATATCATCCTTATTTTACTAATCAAATATGTAACAATATTTTCATAACCTTATATGTCCAGTATATATGCATGGTAACGTATAAGTGTTTATATTTATGTCTTTCATAATTAACTATGTAATATAATTTTATTTTTCTTTTTGTAGAAATGTATTGATAATAAGCTCAAAGAAGGGATTAAAGCTAGGGTGTTGGATCCATATGATGGTGATGTTGTGGGAAATGGGAGGATTCATTCCCTATCTATTTCTCATGGAGTCAATTTGAAAGGAACGAGATATGCAAATGTAAACATTTTAAACGTCACAAGTAACGTTCCTATTGCAGTTTATGAAGACAAAATAGATGGAGCCACTTGTCTAAAAGAGAAAGAGGGAATCTTCACATGGTGACCACTAAAGTATTTGCAAAAAAATGGAATAATTAAACATGCTTATCATGTACTAGACGTTGTTATACATCTTGACTCATTGCAGCTTTATGCATTTTTTTGAATGTGTTGTTTAAGTATTTTAGTTATCATGGTGTATTTGAAAGAGTTAGGAACTCTTAAGACAACCTTTACATTTTTTTATTAAGTTAGATATATACTCTAAGATTTCACACACACACATATTTGCATTTAGTTTTTTTTATTGCAAATCATTACATTTATTTATCACAATGTTGCCTCAATCTTTTAATTTTAGCATGTCGTAGCTTGTTCATATATGTAATATTTTTATATGCTTTTATATTTTAGTTCAAGTTTAATATTATGTTATTTGGATTATATAGTTTATGGAATTCAATAAATTATTCATTGCATGGCTATATTTAATACTACTGAAGCAATGACTAAATCATCAACTAAATTCGTGACTAAACTCGAGACCAAATCCAAGACTAAATACGTGACTAAATCTTTGACTAAATCATTTAGTAGTAAATTTAGTCATGTTATAAATGACTGCAAACTAACTACTAATAGTTACGTGACTAAGTTTAGTCATTTATATACAATTTTTAGTAGTTTTTAAGTCACATATTGTTGTTTTTGTAGTGGTGATTGAATGTAGTTTCTAAGCTACTAATTGTTGTTTTTTTAAGACAAAAATCTATTTGGTGAAAAATTAAAATTTCAATGTAGTAGTACTAAAATTTCAAGAAATAAGATAAGAAGCAGGTGTATGTTTGACCACCTAACCACAACCAAACAATAATATTTTTTATAAGATTCTAGATATAAGTAGAAGACTCATGCCTAGATGTGTCACATATTTTCTTGTAATGTTTTTCAAGTAAATAATTAATTTTGATTTTCTCACTACAACTTTAAAAAAATATAAAATCCCATATGTTTCATTACCATAACTTGGTAAAAATGTTATAAAATTTATTTTTGTAATCCTATAGTATACAAAGCATATAATGTGATGCATGTTTCATATTCAAAAAATATGATACCATTTGAAAGTTATAGATGTTTTTTAATCAACTTATCAATCAACACTTCAAACGCAATTCAAATAGAAAATAAATAATAATTATTTATTCAACTCAAAATAAGGTATCTATTAAACTTAATACATAATAATTATTTAAATTAAACTCAAAATAATTATTTATTAAACTCTTCGTGACTCTTTCCCCTAGCCCCTTTTGTGAATATTGTACTTCAATATTTTTATTAATAGAAAAGGCCTCTATTCATAAAAAATAAGGTAGAATTTATATTGGTGAAAGACTGAGAGTATCCTTAAGAAACCCTTTATAATTCATCAATTTAGGGTAAAAAATGACATCAAATAAATGGCTGAAGTCTAGAAAAGAAAGGAAAACTCCTAAACACATTTTTTCTATTGACTTTCCAAGTTTGACATATCTTAGCCGACTCCTAAATAAATCCCAAGGAAAATCCCAAAGTTGTATATTTTTGTCAAAGGTATAATATATCTGATATACCTGTAAACATCATATATCTGATTTTTGAGCATTTTCGATATCTGATATTTGTTAATTTATACCTATAATACATAGTATATAATATATCATACTATATAATATATAATATATTATAATAACTAAAATATATACATTTATTATAATATGTTATGTTATATATTATATAGTATGATATATTATAATATATTACAATCATGTAACATATAATAAACTAAATTATTGAATTACTATTATATGTACTATTTAAAATATTATATTATATATTTTATTTAATATATTAATATTGTCTTAAATATCCCTCTCTCTCTCTCTCTCGTTGCCCCATGATATATTGTGTATTACATATTATATATATACGTCTAATGTATTGTGTATATGTAATGCCCTGCCAGGGAACCCAGGAGAACTTAACCTAAACATGCAACTAAGTTTACAAAATAAATTTTTTTAAAGTGTTAACAAACAACAAAAACAATGTTTTACAATGCGGAAGCAATACAATGAAATATACAACTCACATAGATATAATAACCAACACAGGTTACAACTCTCAAGGGTTCCTCGATGAAGATTACGTTAACATTAATCAATTAATTCATTTAGATTAGGTACAATTACAAATCTCATATAAGAAAATGAAAGATAAAATCAACGTCACATATAAGATAACATAGATACAACTGGTACCATAAGGTATCCATAATAACCTACATCCACTGCACATGTCGTAGGGTATGTAATACAATAATTTAAATTGAAGTACAACACAATATCTTTGAATAATTGATCCAATGATACAAGATCACATAGAAGAAGAAGAATAAGAACACAACTCCAACAAAGAAGATCAAGAAAGAAAAAATGCCACATAGATCATCCAGCATGGGTACACGAACATCGAAATCTCAAATGGTAAAAGAATCACTACCACCCGACCTCATGAACCTAAATGGTCCACTTCCACCGTGCTGAGGAGATAATAATAGATCCCACTCATATAATAAACATCAAACAAATCAAGCTAAGGAAAGGATCCTGAAAGCTCTCTAACTCAAGGTGTACAAAAGAAAGTGATAGGTAAGATTCACTAATCTAGAGGCAACCAACACATGTAGAATAACTAGACTATGCATAGGAAGATGTCATCATGTACATCTAATCCTTGAGTCTCATCCTGGTAATCTCTCTGGATCTGGGCACTCAAGTGACCATACACGGTATCAATGACCTCTTGTACAGACGAAGCCATCAACTATGCCAGACACATATCTTTTAAGGGTGTCTAGTCATCATCTCATCCTCCATCTTAGTCTATACTAGCACTCAAGTATGGGTGAGGAAGCATATCTTAGTAGGTTCATTTGAATATCTCTCAATGTTATATTAAGTTATCACTTGATTACAAATACTTACAATAAGTGATCCTGGCAGCCACTTATGGGCCCCAACACTTATTGCAAGCAACCCCCTACTACATATCTAGGTAAACTACCCTAGGCTCAAAGATCAAATAACATCATAAGATAAATATAATGTCCCTCAGGATTGTTCCACCAAAACAACAGGAACACACTAGTTCTCACATAACCATAACATCACAAAACACTCTCCAAGTATTCACAAAAGAATATACTCATAATCCCATTGGTAGGACATAAAAAGCTATCTTCATATTCCCCTATATAGAATATGAAACAAAACTCAATCATACCAAACATCACAGAAGAGAATCAAAGAGAAAGTTTCACATAAGGTTGGTTTAAACCAATCGAATACAACATAGCTCACCAGGCAAACAACCATGAACAAGAAGACATCAAAATCCCGCCTCTGGAATTACATTCCCACTATCACACAATCTAACCCCTCAAAACCACTACATAGGGTAATAAAAGATCAATCAAAACTTAATTAAAAATAGACTATTTCATCCATAATTGATTCAAATCACAATGACATCATCATGAAAAAAACTTAACTAAATCAAACACTCAAATTTACTTAACAATTAATCACATGGTTAAAACACTCACATTAGAGTTCAAGAAAGAAATCATCTTCTTCATAAAATCACATGCAAAGTAGATCTCTATCATTAAAAAAATGTCATGCAAACTAGAATAAATGATCCCCGAATAATTCATGCAATTTTAAATTGAATAAATAATCATATAAATAAACTATACTATAGTACTTACATCTTTCATTTTAAATATTAATATAAGTAACTATACTAATGTACAAATATTCCCTTAAAGAAACCCAATTAATTTTAAAACATAACTAGTTCAACTATATTGCATGTATGTATAACCATGCAAATAAACATATATAATTATAAATTTCAGTTGACTAAAGCAATCATCTTGTTGACTAAAGTCCATTTGACTACAAAAGCATTCATATAAATGTCTCCCACATAACTATCTAATTAAAATAAAATCGCATGCATGTATACTTTTCCAATAAGTATTTAACTAAAAACTTCATGCATATCAAAACACCATGCATTTAATAAAAATATAATGTTATTAATTTTCTAAAAATAAATAGAAACATTAATATTAAAATCTGCATGTAAAGAAAATTAATTAATATTTATTTATTAATTATTATTTTTTAACAATTATAAATCTGAAATTTAATAAATAATAAATAAAAATTTTATTATTTAAAATTAATTTTTAAATCCAAAAATTAATAAATAATAATAATATTTTATTTTTTTAAAATTTGAAAATTAATAAATAATAATAATGATAAATTCAAATAACAAAAATCTTTTTTTTTTAAATCACATATATATTTTCTCAATTGATTTATTTAATGGAAAACTAGGGTTTCAAGCAAAACTAATTTCTTTTGAAAATGATTTCACATGCAATTTCAAATTTAATTTTCTATGCAAAATATATTGAGAATAAAATATCAATCTTTTCTGGGTAAATACTTTAATTGAGAAAATTTACACAATTTCTTAAAATTTCATACTAGGTTTTCAAACCACCAAACTAAATACCAAATCTAATTTAACATCAACTAATCCAAAATTTCACAAAAACAAAATTAATTTAAAATAGAAAACCCAATTCAAATTCATTCACATAAACAATTCCATACACGAAGTAAACAATCTTTTCAAATGAAAGAATTTTACAAAAAGAAGGTTGCAAATCCTACCTCAAACAATGCCTGAAAATTCAAAACCAAGAAAGATCTATTTCACCCTTCCAAATCCAAGCTTTCCAAAAATCTTCCAAATTCATCCAAGAGAGCTCCTCCAAAACCTGATAGACGTAATGAAAATAATACCCAAAACTTTGAAGCTTTCCAAAATCAAATTCTCCACCAAAATCATTCAACCTGCCTACCAAATTTTCTCCCAAAACCTGTCTCCTCCAAACCTGTATTGTGAAAAATGGCTAAAACAATTCCTAATAAGGAAAGATCCCCCCAGACAGAACTCAACATGCAACTCCAAATCAGAGATAAGAACTCAATCATGAAACTCCTGATCAAAATAAGAACTCAACATGCAAGTTCTAATCAGAAAATAGAACTCAACTCACTAACATAGTTTCTATCAATTCACTTTGCATGATAAAATAACTCAATAATAAAATAATGCATTTTTTAATTGTAATTCCTAACTCAACATTTAACTTTAAATTCTAATTCAATTTTTAAAAAAATTGAATGTGCAACTTAATGCATTCAATTAAAAATAATGCATTCAATCTAAAATGATTTCTACGTGCTAAATTAACCCTTAAATTAAAAAATATATTACAATTGAAAGCAAGTTAAATTTGCAATTAAATAATTCTAAAGTGAAGATATGTAATTAATCCTCATAAATTAAATATTTGAACCACACTTAACAATTGCATTTAATTAATTTCCAATTAATTAAATAATCTCTCATGGCTGAAAATAGCAAAGATCCAATTTAATGAAATTACACTATTTAATCAGATTAAATAATCTAAATATGGAAAACACACCAAGCATCAAAATCAAAAGCATCACAAGGACCTAAGGACCCACATTCATACACAAGAACAGGGTTATAAACTCACATCAACTAGATGAGTTTAGAAAGGGTAGGAATAATAGAATCTTGTCCACTATTTCAGGACAATAATATGGCTTAGGTTAGGATTTGGACCTGTGTTATCTCCCCTCTCTTACCATTTGAGATATTGCGATAGGGCACACTCATCTTGATAATTCAGGGAAGTTGATGCTCGGTACTTGCAAACCTGCATACAAAGCCCGCATGTACATACATATAAATATATAAGAGACAATGGCAGGGATCGACCGATTGTGTGGATCTCGCAAGCAAGTAACTACGACTTCGTCCCTCAACCACATCAGGCACGTCAAATAAAAATATAAAACAAACACATCAACCATACACATGCAAGTATGGGGTTAGTAAAATCATAAGCATCAATGATTTGCTAACGTATAATCTATCATCCTAAAATAATCATAACATTTATAAAATCAGACTAGGGGCGGGGTACTACAGTATATTTTATATATAATGTATTTATTAATGTTTTACAAGGTTTTAGATATTGAATATCTTATATGTGATACTTTCTCATAAGGGCACCAATGGTAAATAATTTGACCCATATAAAAGATATCATAAATCTTGTAATGATATGGAATATCTGATACTCGGGCCACACAAAAGAGGAAAATTGGTCATTTTTAGCATTTCATTGGTCCCTACAATCATTTTGCAGTTGAAAAACACAACATTTTAGACATGAAGATCCAAAATTACTTTTTGGAGGTATAATGGTGAGCAATAGTCGTCAAAAGAAAAAAAATAAGAGAAAACTTACAAAAGACCAAATTGAAGCATATAGATAAAAATATAGTAAAAGTCATAAGAAGAGAAGACAATGTATGTCAAGTATTTGTGAAGGTGAAGCCTCTAGTCCACCCATAAATGTTATTTCAAGTGAAGAGGAGAATTAATATGCAAAAATTGTGAATGATTTTGAAAATGACAATGAAAATGTAGAGATTGATATTGAAAATGTAAAACAACATATTCAATTTGAGAATGAAAATATTCAACATGCTATTGAATTTGTAAATAAAAATGTCAAAATTGAAATTGAAGGTGAAAATATTAGAGTTGGATGAGAAATGAAAGCCCTTATGTGGATGAAAGAAAAATCCAAGTTCAATACCTTCAAGAATCCCAAAATAGTTACTTAAAATTGATGAGAACATTATAAACAATTTTGACAGAAAGAAATCAACAAGAATCTTTGGGTTGTGGGCTACAAATATTTTCAATGAATATTTTAGTAATAAGACATTGACTTAGAAATGTCATATTTTTGTACAATTGCTAAAGATACATAAGATGTGACCTTTGCTAGCCAATTCAAAGATTTGTGTGAACAAGAAGACAAAGAAAAATTCTATTATTGTCCATAATATTTTTAATGTTCTAATTTTTTTTTTGGAAAGAATAGAATATTTTTAATGTCCATTACAACCTCATTAATAAGTCATCATTAGAGAAAGGCTTTCTTTATGAGACAAACTTGTGTTGATTTTAACATAAATTGTATTTCAACATGAGGAAGAAATTATATTGAATCTTAGCTCTATATATCAAATTGTTGAATAATGATGTATGTACATATACAAATATGACATAAATTCGAACTAAAATAAAGTTTTTCAAAATTTGGCATATGCCATCTCAAAATATATACAAAGAATAATTTCTTGGTGTCAAGATATCTTTTCTTAATATGTATATTTATTTGATGTTTTGTAGGGCTTGTTGAGGGTACATATGTCCAAAGTTGATGATGTGACACATTTTGCCATTGACTTTGACCTATAGAGCTTTGCGGTATCATATTTTTCACACATCTTGTTTATAATTTTAAGTGAACCCATGTGTTACCATATTCATTTCTCTTTTGTTAATTTTGTTTTTGCTAGGGTACCCCACCTTTCTCCAAGAAACCAGGATGAAAAAAGAAATCCTCGAAGGACATCCTAAGTACAAAAGGTAATTTAGTACAATTTAAGTTTATTTGTTGAAATGTATTATTATTAAACATGTGCATGTATACCGATGAATGAACCTATCTTATTTTTTCTATATACAAAAATAATTATGTTTTACAGAATTAATGAATGCACCATATGTCACTGATGTTCAGGAGCGGGAAGAGGTAACATTTTTATATCCACTTTACTTTACATTCACATTTGTTCAAAATATCTTATAAATCCTTCCTCTATGACTATGATATATGTTATGATTTTCATATAGGAAACAATCATAGCGACCTCATCAATGACGATGCCTCCTAAGAGTACAAGAGAGTTATATGAGGCTCTGGTATGCATTTTATGTGTATATATATGTGTGTGTGTGTGTGTGTGTGTGTGTATCACTACAACATTTGGGGTCGTATTTCAATGCCAATTTGCAATGACTCTACTATTTGTATTTGTTTTTTGTGTTTTTTTTGCAATTGCCCCCGACAGTGTCATAATACCGATAGTGATGTCGTAATTTTGACTCCCGCTTGATTATAAAAAATAAATAAATAAATAAAAAGTGTCATTTGTAAATTTTGTGTTCAAAGAGTTGCAGCCGCGAAGTGGGCACATGACTTTTGCGTGGTGCGAAGAGAGCACTAGACTTTGGCATGCGCAAAGAGGAATCATGAGGGAAGACTAGGGCACTGGTCTTTTGTGTGCACAAAGAGGGCACTAGTCTTTTGTGTGAGGGAAGAAGCTAACACCGTGCACGAAGAGGGAAGTGGAATTTTGCGTGTGCGAATTGGGAATTCAAGTTTTGAGGTAGGCATTCAAATGGCATTGGATTTTATTGGTTTTATGTCATGTATTTTTTTTATGTGTATTTGATGTAGATTTAAATGGCATTGTATTCAAATGGCATCCATTTATTACTTATTATCTCACTTCTTTAGAGTTATCTCACTACTTAGCATCCATTTAAATGACGTCTCTCACCTGCCATCAATTTCAACCGTTAAAGATACCCATTTTAGCTTCCTTTTTGAGACGATTTCTAATAATGGAGGATTTCTAATTATTTAATATTTAGTTTCTCCTATTTTTTAAACAAGAAGGGGACCCAATTTTATACAAAGCATGTAGAAGATCTACGGTGAATCTTCAAAAGATTAATTTGGCATAATATCATCTGAAACCCTAGCCTGCTGACTAGGGTTGAGAGTTTCTCCTATAATATTTAGTTTCTCCTATTTTTTAAATGAGCATCCCTATAATCTCTTGATCAATGTGAAATGGACACTCATCCCAATTGGATAATTCAGGAGTTGAACCCATGACCTGAACTACCTAAATCTATAGTCAAGGTAGAGTAAGTGAATCATTAAGCCACTTATTAGGTAATTGAACAAATTAAGTAATAAATGAACTTGAATAGAGTTAATATTGAAGTTTTGGGAGGAATTGAGGGTGTTGTCATGAGTAAATTTGGTCACTATTTTTCTTCTCCATGTACAACCCGTGAGTTATAGACTAGGGCATCATGTATTTATTTAGGCTAGTAAGGAAATGAAAGAGGAAATAGTATAACAAAGAGGGTTATAAATGGGATTCTTTAACAACTATGGTTATATCCTTTCGGCCTCCTAATTAAACTATAATATTTTTATGCTTGAAGAATCCACCTATAATGGTTCCCTTCTATTTTATCATGATCTCAACTTGATTGGGAGCTTCAACTTCACTTCTAAAATCAAAGCACTCTATGGCTCAGAAATATTTAAACCTTTAATTAATTTTACCCTAGATTTGATCCAATCAATATATCAACTTTTCTGGACATGCTGTAATGTTAGAAGAATGTCTATGGGTGTTTTCATTTTCCTATGGTGGCTCCTCCTTGCTAACTCAACTATAAATATTTAAGCGATTATTAATTTGCTTCACGACTTCCTTTTCTCCATCTTCAAACTTGGGTGGGGACTCCAAGATTTATAGCTTCACTTGGACAGGACTGTGATCTTCCTCTTCTCTAACATAAGTTTCTTTTCTTCTTTGCAAAAAACATACTTGACACAACTAGCGAACTACAACCTCCTTGCAATTATCCATTAGTCAAACAAAGTATTGATAACTATATAAACTTCACATATAAAATAAAAAACTTATAGATTAACTTTCACTTCCGGTGATATCCACATATCCTTGAAAACTTGTGGCCTTTCTATATTTTGTTTACTTCTAGAAACCTACGATCTAGTCAATTCTTTAGTTGGGGCTTCACACAAAATCAAGTATCTCCTAATACAGTTTCTACACATGGCTCTCCTTTGAATTCTAGTTGTACTTTTTACATTTTGTGATTCATCCAAGCTGACAGAGTCCTCTCTATTATTTTATGATATCATATTCATCAATTTGATCTGGGAACTTGGATCTCTTAACATATATTTTGAACTCTCTTGAACACTAGTTCTATAGATTGGAGCATTGATCCATATACAATATTTGATAGGTCATACAATGATGAAGAAACCACACATCACATACCAGCTATACGAGGGATTCGCCATCACAAAACCAATGCTTGTTAAGAAAGGAGAGTTGGGATATGATGCCTCAACCCTTAACTGCAAATGCCACATCTGGCATCATCATCACAAATATTTCTACAATAAAAATCAACTGATTAACTCCCTTTGTCTTTGATACCAGTCTAATAGGGGTGGATGGACACAGATCAATACATATAAATAAACACAAATTATACACATTTAATAATAGACACAACAATTAGGAAACCAATTTCATTGCTTACCTAAAACATAGTTGCATCGACCTCTTTATAGAGGGCTCGGGAAATTTACAAACTTAAAAACAATAAATAAATGTGAGGCAATGGTGGTTAATGAGAACCACCTAGAATAGTGGTGGGGTTATTGAATAAGTTTCTAGTTGATGTATTTAATGCAAACAATGGTGGTAGAAATTAATAACTACCAACAAAAAACAAGTATCTTAGCATCATGTTTAGAGGTGTTGTAATATTGGTGATTTTTGTGTCTTTCAATTGTTTGCATTGTTGTATTTATATGGCTTTTAATTTTTAGTTATTAAGGGGGAAAAATTATATTATAAAGAAAACAAATTAGTTGTTAATGTAATTATAATTAATGAGGTATTTTCTCACACTCCTTTCAAATGATACTTATTTCATAGACACTAATTATAAGAGTTTTATGTTTTCATAGCCTAAATTAAATATTGTTTCCCTTTTCTCAAGATTTTTACAAAAACAATCTCTATATTGTCATGTTGAAAGAATTTCATATAGTCAATTCCTATTTTACTCGAGTTGACTTCTTGCAACTTCTTTTAGAGTTATCTCAAAATTCAATTCAATTCAATTCAAAAATTTCAATTTCACCTTGAGATAATTCAAACATTTATCAAAGGAGAGCATTCCACACTAGGGTTTTCCTTCCAACTAGTATTGTTGAATAAGTTGATCTAAATTGTAATGCCAAATCCACATCAATGGGAACCTGAAAGGAACATGACCTGAGATGGATTTACCTATCTCCAAATGCATTGACCAATGCTAAAAAACAATGTTGTTTAGAATCTGAACCTTAAGAGTGCAATCCTTTAACCATCATTCTTCAAATAGATTGAAATATATAAATTCTTATAGGCATTCTAGAATTACCAATATGCATTCTAGACCTTATTTTTTTATGCCATATCATTAAACCATTACTATTTGGAACATCCACTAAGTTAAGAGAATGTATGTATCTACCATATTGAATGAACTAGAATACAAGTGTGAAGTAATAACCACTCCACAAAAAACTAAGTAATAACTACTCCACCCTTAATTTGTTTAACAATGCACCATATTAGATAAAGTAGGTTCTATCACACATGGCACAGACTCTCTTCAAACTCACAATATGTTGCATGTGTAGTACAAAACTCATGAGATTCTAAAGAAGGCCTCACTCTTAATAAGCCAAATCTTCCTTGTACCACACAAAAAATTGCGTGATAACTATGTAATGTAGAGGAAAGGTTGGTGGACTGATAAACAAGATAAGTTACACTTATTTGGCTTACAAACCCACAACTTCTCCCAAGTGCCCAATGGCTTTAAGAAACACAACCCAACCAAGGTTACTCTAAATGAAAACTAATGATAGATTTGATGTATTTGAGGTATATAAGGATAGATTAAAGTGGTTTGAAGTTTTCTAGACTTACCCTTTACTCCCAATGGCTAAATGTCTTCAAACTGGCCCAGAGGCCTAATGAGCCAACCTTGTAGCCCAACAGTGACCTTTTTGGTCTTCAAACACTCTACCTTTCCAAAACACTAGAAGAAATAAATCCACATTCAAAAACCCTTTTAGCCTTTCAATAACATATCTCAAATTTAGGTATTGGTCTTTTGGACCAAATAGTAGCACTCTGCTTGCACCCCTGCAATTACACTAGAAACTTGATGATTTTTCAAAGCAACTATATCATAGAAATGTCTCCAAGTTTTCAAACCTTGGATAGTGTCACTAGATGACTCAAAACTACTAATCCTAAGAAGAATTAAACCCAAAACACCTGCAACATCAAAAGCCCCAATTTGGTGGCTTCAAACCCTTGATTTGAGGGTTTGTCCAATCCCAACCTTCCACACCCTTCTTGGCTTAATTGGTGATTGATTCACTATTTATATGCCAATATAAAACTATCCAAATATTAAAAACACTATTTTGTTCAACCTGATCTCCCACTGCTATACCTTAGCCATCAAATTCATTAGAAAACCTTCTTTAAATCAGCCTGTGATCACATTAATTGTTAAATCTCTACAAGTAAAGATCATTAGAACTATGGTACATTGTTAGAAATCATCTTTCCATGGATCCTAGGCCTTTGAGCCCATGGAAAGGTGTGGGTTACAAGTTAGACTTCAAAATACAAAAGGAAAACTAATAAAAGCCAATCCAAGCCATTGTACAGGAAGGTACAGTCATGCTAAATGCCTCTCCAATCCTCCAAAATATGAAATGTAACCTTCTAATAACTTATTTCATCTTTCAAATCATTAACCCAACCAGTTTACATGAAGAATAGAATGAAGATTCAAAGTATTAAGAGGTTTGTACTCACAGTCACTGGTTTTCACCAGTCCTTAACGCATGAAATCAGGTTTTAAGGTAGTTCTCAATACATTCAATAGTGTAATGAATGATTGGAGATTTCTTACTATTCCATTCTAGATTTTTAAACAAAACCAGTAAGTATTAGAGTCATTAAAATTTGTAAAGAACACAAACTCTGCAAATCAAATTGATATTTCATTAAAACCTATGTTCCTTACATACACTCCAAGCTTCATTTCTGTACAAATGGAGTCTAAAATACATATAATAATCCTAAACACAACTTCCTCAACCTCTTTTGGTAGTTAGAGGGTTTAGTTAAGTGATTTAACATTAAAACCCCCATTTCCCTCCTAATACATGCTAGTATATAAAGAATACAATTAGAAGACAATGAAGATTTGTTTGACCAATAGTCTACAGAATTAGACCTTTATTTTAAATGCATTTAACACAAAAAAAAATTAAAAAACTGAACCAATGACATGTTTACAACAAAAAAATAGAATGATAATAATATGCTGAAAATTCTATTCTCTTTAATACATGCCAAGGGGCTAGTCCCCACAATTCTTAAACATACTTTATCTGATATGATGAATTCTTAATAAAGGTCTTATTTTGTAGACTGCTAGCACAAAGGAAGATTTGACCTAGCCAAATCTTCCTTGTACCACACAAAAAATTGTGTGATAACTATGTCTACTCTAACCTTAATTATTTAAGAATTCATCATATCAGATAAAGTATGTTTAAGAATTGTTGGGAGTTCTATTAGACCTTTGTTGTAAACATGCCATTGGTTCAGTTTTGTAAAAAAAATTTGTGTTAAATGCATTTACATGGAACATCAAGCATAGTAATAATATGCTTAATCTATTAGTAATTGGCAGATTAAATGCAGATAACACCTTTATCAGTTTAGCATGTTTAATGCATAGTAATTACAAATTGATTCTTATCTGCATTTAAGATGCACTTCTTGGAATGAATAAGGTTATAAGATGCATTGTTATAAGGTTATTGTCCTTCTCTGTAATTCATTCCAAGAAGTGCATCTTATAACAATGCAGATAAGAATCAATTTGTAATTACTATGCATTAAACATGCTAAACTGATAAAGGTGTTATTTGCATTTAATCTGCCAATTACTAATCAAAAAATGAATAAAACACTCACAACCTCTATGAAATGGATGCCCTCTTCGCAGCTCGCAAGCAAAATTGCAGTGCCCTCTTCCCTCTTCGTGCATGGTTCCCTCTTCGCAGCTCACGAAAATTACCAAAGATCGTTTCTTTTTCTTTTTTTTTGTTTTGTAAAAAAATTTACAAAATTGAACCAATGACATGTATTTGTCAAACGAATCTTCATTGTCCCCCACAAAAAACTAAGTAATAACTACTCCATCCTTAATTTGTTTAACAATGCACCGTATTGTGTAAAGTAGGTTCTATCACACATGGCACAGACTATCTTCAAACTCACAATGAACCATATTAGATAAAGTAGGTTCTACCACACAAGATTAATTGTAAGCTACTAATATCAATTTAATACATGCCAAAGGACCAGTCCCAACAATTCTTAACCATACTTTATCTGATATGATGATTTCTTAAACAATTAAGGTTGGAGTAGACATAGTTAATAAAGTATTAAACTAGATTAAACATACTTTATCTGAAGTAACTGAACCTACTTTATATGCTTTAAGAGTAGACTATTGAATTAGACAACTGGTCCTACTTAGTTAATCTATTGAATTCCTTTTGTTGTGTGGTACAAGGACCTTTCTAGTGATAAAACCTACTTTATCTAATATGGTGCATTAACTATGTCTACAAATTAGATTCTATTATGTTTAATACACGCCAAAGGACTAGTCCCAACAATTCTTAAACATACTTTATCTGATATGATGAATTCTTAAACAATTAAGGTTGGAGTAGACATAGTTAATAAAGTATTAAACTAGATTAAACATAATGTACCTGAAGTAACTGAACCTACTTTATATGCTTTAAGAGTAGACTATTGAATTAGACAATTGGGTATTAATTGTAAATTCTAATCTTTATCTGAACATACTTTATCTTAAAACTGAACCTACTTTGTTTGTCAGCCAATATGTTGTAATTCCAATCTATATGAATTGTTTAAATAGATTAAGAATTTTCAGCAATTCTTAAACATACTTTATCTGATATGATGAATTTTTTAAACAATTAAGGTTGGAGTAGACATAGTTATCAGATAGTTTTTTGTGTGGTACAAGGAAGATATCCATCAAGGCATAAATAAAATTCAACTTTTTTCTAATGTTGTAGTTGCAAGTAATGAATTTTAAATTTTATTTTCTTATTCATAGAAGCTTGCAGTATAGTTGTTTTTAATACAAACAATTTGTGATTTTCAAAAAAAGTTATGTCGTTCTCTTATCTAAAATATTTTATAAGTTAAACCAATAACTAATTAATGCTAAATCTCTTATCTAAAATATTTTATAAGTTAAAGCATCTGTTCTTGATCCCTCCAATCAAGTTCTCAAGTCATGACATGGTTTGAACTATTTTAAAAGCTTATAATTCTTTTAAAAGCATGACTTATGATTTTCAAATAAATGTGAACATTAAAAGTAGAAAACAATGCAACAACCATGGCTAGCATTCACCTCTAGCTCTAGAATGCATGTGAAATCATGCCCTTAGAATTTCAACAATTTTGTAGGTAGGAGAAATATTTTTAGAGTAGTTTCAACAAATCATAACTTGTTATTTGAACTCAAGAACACCCCTTACTTGGTTTCCTACACAGTGTTTGGCAAAATCTGTCAGAAAATTAAGAGTTTGGTCGAAGTAAGTGTATACATGAAGGATGAAACACATAGGAAGCTATAACATTAAGTACAACATGTCCAAAAAAATTTTACAAATATACACATTAAGGATCATGTCAGATAATACAAGGGAATTCGATCAAAATAGGGAGACAATTGCTAGATTGTTGTCTAACTTTCAAAGTGAAGGCAATGCCAAATGTTATTATCCATGCAAGAGTTGTAACGGCTTAAAGACAAGAAGAATCAAAATCAAAACAACAAAGAGACATTGTAGGGAGAATGGTCACATTGAAGGGGGGTTTGATTATCATCCAGTGGTAAGTTGTTTGTTATATTATTTTAACAATTAATATACATATGAACCATGGAAGGAGGTTTGATTATCATCATTTTTATATAGGTTGATCTCCCTAGTGTGAATATAGAGGAACATGATCCCATGGAAGATGAAAATCATGCGCCAGACAACACATTTGAAGATGATGGTATGAATGCATTGATCATTCACACATTTGGTATAGGTGCTACTGGTGCTGAGGTTGGTGTTGTTGATGATGATGATGCTTATGATGAGGATGATATTGACGTCATCCATGATATACCTCTACTTGAGAGATGAACATGGCCCTTTACGAAGG
This sequence comes from Chamaecyparis obtusa, assembly GCA_027943335.1. NCBI lineage: Eukaryota > Viridiplantae > Streptophyta > Pinopsida > Cupressales > Cupressaceae > Chamaecyparis > Chamaecyparis obtusa. The sequence goes on along the minus strand of BSBK01004962.1, from coordinate 542,568 downwards.
CTCCCAATCTACTCTTCTCTCTGTTGTATTGTTGTTGGTGAATTTGAAAGTTATGAATGGTTTATCCAACATAGCAATGTCACATATGCTAAGGTTTGTCATATATGTCATTATAGTCTATAAAAGGTGAAACATGTACCATTAAGATTGTTTATAGTAATGACTTATATTATTTGTTGCAGATTGATAGGTGAGTTTCTGTTACCACCATCAAATATTCTCCCTTTCTCATACCAAGAATTATGTGCCACTATGAAACATATTGGAATGGAGTATCAAGCAATAGATGCTTGTCCCAAAGATCATATTATTTATCATAAAGAACATGAAAATGAAATAGAATTCCATGAATGCCATACAAGCAGATATCAAAATGATCAAATAACAAAAAAGGTGCCTCGCAAGGTTCTTCATTGCATCCCCATTATTCCACGTCTGAAACGATTATTCAGGTGCAATAGCTTGGCACAATTTATGGATTACCATGCACGTGACAGGAGTTGAGATGATATTATTCAAATGCTTGCGAATGGTTCATCATTTATGGACATTGAGGAAAAGTGGCCACACTTTAAAGAAGAACCTCAAAATCTCAAGCTTTCTCTAGCAGCAGATGGTGTCAATCCGCATGGAGAGATGAGATTTGTTTACTCGGTGTGGCCTATTTTTGTTATAAATAATAACCTTCCTCCATGGATGTCAATAAAGAGGGAGCACATTATGTTGGCAATGATTGTTCCAGTTATCTTATTATTTTATATTTATCTACATGTAATTATAAGTCTTGGAGTGAAATGACCACAATAATTATCCGATGTTGTTGTTAATTCAATTAGGTAACTACCAAGTAAAAGATATGAATGTATATATTTTTGTCTCTTATTGATGATTTGTTTGTGTTATGGAATGGTTTCACTATGTATGACATCTCTAGACCAATTAGACAAAGACAATTTCAATTCTATGCAATCCTTGTGTGGACAATTCATGATGCTCCAGGGTTGACACATTTCTATGGTATGTTATGGTGAATTCTAGTTGTACATGATAATTCAAATTCTAAAACCTACATATTTAATCCAATTGTATTGTTATCTTGTAGGTCTTAAAACAAAGGGAAAATTTTCATGTCCAATGTGTGGTCCAAAGATGAAATCTCATCATTCCAAAAGTTTAAGAAAATAGGTGTTTGATGAGTATAGACACTTCCTCCCTAGAAATTATAAGTATCAAAGTGTGGAAAGACATCTGTTCAATGGGAAAGAAGAGACTAAATCAAAGCCCCGAAGAATGACACCTCACCTATGGAAGTTAGAATATAATAGAATTCGAGGTAATATCATTCCACCTAATGGTCAAGGACTTCCCTTGAGAGTATCCCAGTTTCCAGGTACTTTAAAGATTAATCCTTTCTTTTACTATACAATATAATACTCATAATGTAATGCACTAACCCCTTGTGTGGTCCTTTGCAATAACTAATTATAATAATCTCATTATTATCTTGCAGGGAATAATCTATTTTATGAAAAACTTAATGATGAATGTTTCTGCATTTTCAGGTCGACCATACGCACATGGTATCATATTTTGATTTAATTGCAAGATCATATTTCATTTCATCCCTTTCTTCAAGTATATTAAAAGGTAGCTTCACTTCATTTATGAATCTAACAAAAAAAATTTCTTAAAAGGTGGCAATCACAAGATAAAGGGTTAAAGGATAAACTCATTGACTCTATGACAAATTTTTTTGGACCCAACGTCTTTCAAAGACTTAGGCTCCTTGACAAAGCATGCCAAGTTTGAAGTATATTAGGGACAACTACAAGTTCCAAATAGAACACAACCCTTATTAGGAGCGTCCTCCCTATATTCCTATTAATGAGTGGGAGAATCTTTAAAAGGATGTACTTGAGATAAGTGCAAGACATAGTGGACAAATACTATCACCTAAGGAAAGAAGGTACGTGATACTCTTAATAATGAAATTATGTACTATTTAATCTTTGTACTTATGTGATATAACATATTTCAAACATCACATAGATTGTCTGACACATAAAAGGCAACAAAAGAAAGAAAACAAAAGCACGGGCAACACAGGCTTGGCTCGGGTGGATATTCAAAACTTGTTGCACAAGTTGTAAGTATTAGTAAATGAAAAATCATATGCAAATATTTATAAATTACAATAAATTTAGTTTTGATGAAATTCTCTACAATAAAAATTCATGATACCAAGAAAAAATACAGGCCTTGGAGTTCAAAAAACCAATTATAGAAGAGGATAAGAAAATAGGCTACAAACAAGGCTATACAATCGTGGTTGAATGATAAAGAACAATGAGTGCACAAGGTTCTTCTAATGGATCTATTGATCAGGTAAATAAGCCAATTGATTTTTATTTCAAGTTGAAAACTTGAAATAAGCCAGTATTTGTCTTGTATTTATATGTATATATTGTCAATAAATGCTCTAATTATTTACATTGGAATGCAGCCTGCCGATATTGATACTATACCATCCGAGCACAACAGAGGCATCAATTCGAATGTGAATTGTAGTACTCAAGGTATACATATACATTTTCTATTTGAATTTTGATTAATGAATATTTAATACAAGTAAACAAGTTAAATTAAATTTGGTGTGGTAATAAAAATTTAATTATAATGTGTTGGGATTAATAAAACATTTTGTATTGCAGTTACAGGGGATGTAGAGGTTGTTCCTGATGAGCATGTTGAGGTTCAAGCCGCCGGGCAAGATGATGTAGTTGGACAAGGTAAAGAGCGTCACGTTTATTTTTTTAAAGTATTGAAATGCTTGTAACAATAATGAATATGTTTTTAAATTAACCCCAATTATAATAATATGTTTTTAATTGAAGCCTTTTATTTGTTATTGCAGAGGATCCACCTTTGCAAAGGATAGTGAGATCACGTGCATGATCGAGAAGAAATGATGATGTCGACATGGATATGCCTCTGCAATAGTATAGGGAAGCAGAAAAAAAGAAAAAGCCAAAAAAGAAATGATTCTCATTTATACAACTTATTTGATAATGACTGATGTTTATTTCTCAATGTTTATTTGATAATGACTGATGTTTATTTACACGTGTTTGAGCTTAGTTCCATCTTTTTTTTCATTCTTGCATTTGAAATGTTAATGGGCTACATACAAAGGTATGTCGTAAGTCTATAGGGTTTTCTCCCTCCAAGCATATTGTTTCTATTATTCACTAGTAAATTTTAGCTTGTTTTTCGATGAGGATTAGTCAAATTTTTGATACCAATTGGTCGACCAAACGACCAAAACTGTTGCCGAAGTTTTTTCATCAATTATATGACATGCAAAACCCTCGTTAAAAGTTTGACATCCATAGTGGTTGAATTATCGATGGACCCTTCGTTGAAATAATTGCTTCAACTTGGAAGAATTATCGATCAAACCTTTTATCTATGCGACCAAAGTTCATCTAAATTGTGACAAGTTAGGGTCCAAACTATTGTCGAGGGTTCAACATTCTCGTTGAAACACCAAAGAATGTTCATCTCTCTTTCAATGACATTTGGTCAAAATAGACATCGAATACATAGAATTCTCGTCGAAAGGACTATTATTCATACGTCGAAAAAGTGACCAATAATAATTTTTGGTTAAAAAAATAAAATATATTATCAAATTAAGCATACCAATATTATGCTTTAATTGTTTACATAGTAATCATGTCCAATGGCATAATTTAATTATAGATCACTAAATCCACCTTTCCTTATCATATCCTAAATATCACATAAAACATTAGTCTAGAGAAGAGCATAATATTCAAGCCATTAATGAATATCAACTTATATTTTTATTATCCTACTACATTAAATATTGGCCAATGAATCCCTTAATGTAATCTTTTAATGTATTATCATTATGTCTATGTTATACCCATTTACTAACTTTTGTTTGACAGAAAAGATTGTGCAGAGTCTTTGATCATCAAGAATAATGTACATTGCAGAGAGGGCTATTTATCGTGTCTAGGCAAGGGTATTGAAAAGGTTAAAAATATGGACATTTGACTGAGAAAAGTCACTGAGTATTCCTCCAAACAAGTAATTGGTAGATGACCAATAGTGTTGTACATTTTCATTTTTTGTGAATTATTTTCTTGAGGCTAAGGAGCATAATTATAAATCATTATCATGGGGATAAGTCTATTTAAGGTCTCTTGATTGATGGTAACTCATATACGAAGACATAACGCTTACTTATAGTTATTTTCTTTATAGGAAGAAGGAAATTTTGATTCTCATATCACACAATATTCTACTGACAATGCTATCCCAAATTTTCTAGTGTACAATTGGACAATATCTTTGCATTATGTATTCAAGCATACTTGTATCTACTACATTGCCTTACTATATCAGAGACTTTTTTGGCATGCTTTGTTTTATCTGTCAACTATATCAGTTCAAACATTGCTCTTTGACAACACCAAACCATTCTAACCATTACCAGGCTAGTTAGACTCTCTTTTACCTTTTCTATTAGTACCACTAGTGCTAATGAAGACAAAGTCAATTCTACTGTATAGGTTTTGTCAACTTACAGCTTATTAAGTATTGATGTTAATCTTCTTGTAGTGTTTTCTTTCCTACTTTTGTTTCATTTTTGTAGTCACACTTATATACTAGATGTAAGCATATGGGCAACTAGGAGTCTTTTTGGGTAGTGTATGCATTATAGTTAAGCCGAGTGAAACTATGTAAAGATGAAATACTTCAAGTAAGATAAGTTGAATCTAATACTGAGTAAGATAATTACACTTTTATAAATGTCAAGATTATTGGGAGTTGTGACAAATGTCAAGAGAAAAAACATTTTCAAACTACCAAATAGTAAATTGACATTTGAGATAAAAATTTCAATATATGTTTACAGACCACCTAAAAAATCCCAAGGCTAGTACTAATTTTCTAAATGTTGTACAATTACAGAATTTCCTCATCTTTTTATAAATATATTCAAATAATGAAGAATGATGTAAGGCACACCTGAACATATCTGAGAGAAAAGTGCCAATCCTTACTCATAAATATTAAAAAATATAATGCTTTGGAAATTCAATGATTCAAACCTTGTTTTTGAACAATATTCAGAAATTCAAACTATTAAGGATTACATATGGTACATCTAAACACAACTAAAAGAAAGGTGCCAACACTTACTCCCAAAACTAGGAATATCTCCAAGAGAAAGCTTTTGCAACCCAAGTTGTGCTTTTGGTGTTGAAATACGAGCATGACAAGACTTCACAAATAGAATGAATTGGAAACTTAAGACAGATCATGTAATTCAATGAACCTTTGGAAATATAAAATAAGAAACTGAGTGTCATTGCTCCATAGTCCATATTACTGCTAATTCTAACCCTCCACCAAGTGCAAGCCCTTGAATAGCAGCAACGGAGGGCTTCTTAGAATCTACATCAGAACATAAATCAGTGTTATGAGGCACAAGTCAAATCGATAAAAACAAGTAAAATTATTTTCTAACATTTTATGTTCTTAATAATGCATTGAAACAATACTAACAAGATAAAAAGACATGTTTTCTTGTACACTTATATTATCTTGAAAAATAACATCTCTAAAGTACAAATTCACCATCAGGCTCACAATATCAAATTTAGCTTTTCAATGAAAAAAAGTTATATTAAAAACTTAAATACACATTACCAACCTAGATATGTCCCTTGTTAGAAAACTGTTAAAAATAATTGAACACTAAGAAAATTTAGAGCTTGTGAAATTATATGAAACAACAGATCAAATAAAATTTTGGTAATAGTCCTTCAAAAACTCATATCAGTCTTCTGACAGTCCTGGAGAGCGTTGATGTCAAAACCACCTAAGAATTTGCCTCCCTGCCCTAGTGGATAAGAAAATAAGAATAGGGAAAGAACACATGGTCATTTTTCGTGTTTCTAATTATAAAACTCAAAAACACTTGAACTTGAATATGATGTTGATATTAAAAGGGCATACATACTAGTAACAACAATTTCACTCACATCATTTCTTCTCATTGCCTCATCATACTTTTCCCCAAGTGCACCAAGGACTGCAAAGAAACAAGATAAACAAATCACAAGCATATAGCGATGTTAGAATAGTTACTAAAATGGTCATAAATTATGTTCTTATAGTAAAATAATACTTTGACATAAGAAAAAAACTACACAATATTAAAACATGACATTGTGCTTTAAAAACTAAAAAGGTAATAATACGAGACCATTTATTAATTAGCTATTTAAATTTTCATTAGTTGAGAATTGATAGTCACTGTCAAAAGGACAAAAAACTCATCCCCTAAGTCAAAGGGATACATTTATGAAACAATTAAGACAATGATTCAAAGACAAAAACATTATTATTCACAAAGCAAGAAAGATCAAAATAATAGTTTTACTGCTATAGTGCATGATTGGACCAAACATTGTTCAATGCAAACAATAAATGAGTTAAGGGAAGTGAAGAGGGTCACAAAGTAGTGTCATTCCTTGTCACAAGGGGTATCAATAAGGGTCATGACTATCAAAATGATTGAAGTAAAAATAAATCATTGTTATTAAGTAACAAGAAAGAGCAGCCAAACTGACAAAAATAGTGCTATGAAGACAATTATCATTGTATAGAAGCCGTGGTGTTCAATGTCTAAAGGACAATGACATATACAAACAAATCAGTGTTTATAGATGGATTGACAATGAACAAAGAGGTTTCAAAAAATGGTAATGTGTACACTGTCAAAGAACATTGTGGTATTCACAATCAAAGAACAAAGATGTGCTCAAGGTTATAAAACAGTGATTTGTTTTAGAATGTGAAGAGTGTAGTAAGAACAATAGTAAGTAATGTTGCAATAACAATGAATGTAGGACAAAGATGTAATGGAAGTGAAAAAGTAGTGATTGTTCAAGGGTTTTGCTATACAAAGTCAATGGTGAACAAACATTGATACAAAAAAATGAAATGACAAGATTCATGAGGAAGATGAGTTGTTCACCATTCTTGATGTAGCAAAGTTAATGAGATTGATCGAAGGCCATAAAAAAAAATCAGTCACAATTATCTAGGAACTATGTTAAAGAATTGTCCCAAGAAATGATGAAGGCATGTTTTCAAGAACAGAGATGGAGTCTTTGTTTTGATAGAGGGGTCACGTTTTAGAGAGGGATGATAAGAACCATAATACAAAGGTATCATTTTATCATTTTGTCATCATGAATAGCATGGTGAGTTTGTAAATGATTGTCATAAAGAGAAAAAAAAGATACCTAATAGGAACACAGTAAAAGTATTATATGTCGCAAATTAGAGGCCAAAAGGACATCAAGTGACAATCGCAAGAACCTTATTGAAAAAATAATGGTCAAGTGGGCTTAAAGACAGTGTTGCTATAATGCATTAGCAATACATAACAATGATTAGTAAAGTGTGCAAAAAACTAGTGATGGAGTGTTGATATGCATAGAGGTCATAACAATAATAAATGTTTATAACAGTGCTTTTAATAATGCTCCAAACATTGAGAATGCAAGATACCTATAACGATGAACTTCATTTCAACTTGCTAATTGGCTGTCACTATTAACTTTAAGCTTATCTTTGAAGTTTGAGCTTCACTTGGTTTCAAGAATAGTTTAATATTCTCTACTTAACAAGACCAACCACATGAAGGTGGAAGCTTATTTGGCCCCTCCCACCCCCCCTAACATCACTCTAAATGCCCCATTAACATCTAATAACATTTATCCATTCATTCATTCATCCATTTTTGAAATATAACATTCAATCATTATAATCACATGATAACATTCATTAACACATAAAATTTATTAACAAACAACATTCATGAATAATTGATTAACACATAAAATTCATTAACACACAACATTCATGAATAATTCATTAACACATCATTCATCAACATTACTAGTACAAAATTACATCCATTAAGACAACGTTCTTTCATTAGCAAAAAATGTTAATTATAATCATTTTTTTGGGGGTTTCTTGCTATTTTTTTAAATGTAATTTCTAAGAGGAAGATCAATGTCCTCGTCATTCCCCTCCTCTACTGATTCTAATGCCAACGCATGTCTCCTCCTCATTTGTTCAGGAATAGGAGGTTGTTGTGCCAAAGGGGGGTCAACTGCAATAATAACTACATCATGAGTTAAATTCACACCATTTTATATTAGTGAATTACAAGTATTTAATTAAGTAAAAGAACTATAAATCAAAAAATTAATTTAAAAGAACAAAACATAGATTTTCTTTACCTAAATGTGCCACATGATCTACATGGTGATCACTCTGAACATCCTCTAGCACTCATTTAGCATGACATTATGTATCCTCTAAAATATACACAAAAAGGGTTACACCAAGTTCAATTTAAGATGTTAAATTATATTAATAATTACATAATTAATTATAAATAGCAAATGAACACCTCCATCGACACTACGATGCACATCAAGGGCTTCATCATGCAGCGTAGGATCTGTATTACGATTAAGAGGCTGCATTGCAATGTCATGCACATTATTATCAAATAGATTGTTGCTCAAGTATTCAATTTCTAATATATATTTTTTTGGCATATTTACCTGTTCACATGATGCAGGAGACTCTTGGGTTGGGCCAGTGGAAGCTTGGCGTAGGTGTTCAACCACGGCTTGATAGCCTTCCTTGAAGGCAATTTTTTTGTGTTATGTCGTGGCCTCTAAATTAAATTTAGAGCCCTGCATTTTTTTATTAAATAAAATTATTTGCATTTTATAAATAATTTTTCTCTACAATTCATTTACTGCTACTTACAATTCATGCTTTAATTTTGGAATATCTACCAAAGCCAAGTTTCTATTGCCCAATCTTTTGCAACCTGGCCTTTGTTGCCTTTGATGTGTCCTACAACCTATGAAAAGTTTGAAATATGTTAGATGATATAGATATAAAGATCACTAAGTAGTGCATTATTACATTGTACTAGTAGTTAATACTATTGCATACCTTCTTCTCTCATTTGTTGGTATAATTCCTCTTTGAGCATCCCCTTTCTCCTTTTCATCCAAAATGAACTCATTCCAATCCCTCACTGGAATAAAGGGAGGATGCTCGTACTTTGGGTTCTAGATGAGACTCCTTCTATATGAGTCCCTCACAATCTTAAGATGTTTGACAACTTTTTCTAAAATTTTCTTCTCCTCAAAAATATTACTACCAAACTCATTCTCTAAATCTTTAATGAGCTGATCTTTTAATTTTGTCTTGCAAGTTCCATCCTTTAAGAAAAAACACAAAATTGTTAGATAGAAAAATTAACTAAAGTTGTGTACCTTGAATATAGTAAAAGAAAATACCCAAATGAAAGGAAAAATATTGTACTAATTAATGATATAAAAAACAAATAGTGGATAGGGTTAGTTCACTTATGATGTTCCACCTTGTACGTATGGTGAGCCCAAATATCTTCAGTGTGAGGTCATAAAGCATCTTATAAAATGAATCATTTCCTGCAAAAAATGTCATGGGATAATCAATCCAAAACTTGTTATGAATAGGTAAATGCATATTACAATATAAAAAATAATAATTTTAAAGTACCTAGAAGCTTAGGATATTTTAAAGGCATCAATTCATTATCGGCAATTAACGATGACGTCTGCATAACTCCCGTGCTAGAAACATAGGTAGATCTAGGAAATGATAGTGAATTATCACCAATAAATGTACTCTGATATGTATTTGGCATAGTAGACGACACCGGTGTATCTCCTACTCCACAAAATTAATCCACTATGAGATGCACCCAAGATTAAAGTACAAATTATCAAATCATAATTAACACAAAACCAAATATAGCAAAACAAGGATTTACCAGGCATAGACCGTGAAGGCGTCGATGTTTGCATGCCCCTTGTTTCCAACATTGCACTTGGCAATCTCAGATGGATGTTCGTTGACCTCTTAGGAGGAGTCGCCTGCACTTGATGACCTGAACAATACATTGTTAGCAAAGACATTCTGAAATAATAAAAGTAAGAGTTAACTTAAGAAGTTTTTGAATGTTCCAAAGAAAAAATTCCCTGTAACTTGTCAACTTAAGGATTATTTTACCTGAGGTGGCCAGAGCTCTACTAGTACCAGCCTCACTACGTTGTCCTTGACCAGGTACTTGAGTTTGCAAAAAATATTGTAACAAGAACACATACATATTTTACTTCACAACATAAAAGAGTATAAAATATAAACCCTTATTGAACTTTGTTATAACTAAAGATTCATTACTGCTTACTTCATAATGACATGCTTGCGCCATCAATTCAAATTGCCTCTTCAGCATCTCCTTGGTTGGATTTGCTTCATCCAAAATGCTAATAATTTCTAAATTAATTTTTTTTAGTTTTTTCCTCAACATAATTGTTATATTAGGCATTTTTGTGATATCATCATCAGAAGGGGTAGCTATTGCCTCTGTTGCTGCAGGTGCTTTTCCCCTATCTTGAACATCAAATTGTGATAGGAATATCAATAAAACTATCATAAAAACTCCAAAACCCTAAATAAAATAACATAATAATATAACATTTTTCAACTATCTAATTTGTACAATTTCAATAAGGTTTACCATTACTAAAGAATGGGTGGGAGGAGCATCCTTGTGGCCTCTATCGTGTGGGGGATCCATATCGTCCTGTGACAAAGATTAAATATAAAAACTTCAGTGAACTGAAAGCAATAGACTTAGCAAAAAAAACTTATTAATAAAATGGTATCTAGTAGTTACCACCCTCATGATAGTAACTTTGTTTGTATCTATGCGATTTAAATGGTAATCTATTAGCAGTTCTTCCCCCGCACTTATTAATTTTATCGCACATACAAAAACTTGATTCCCCTCACATGCCTCAAATATGCAATTGGGTTGCTTATTAGTTGAGGAAGGTCACGTACTATTTATAAAACCGGCAATATCATATGTTTCTTTTGGTCTCCCATCAATGTACATAGCAAATCTTTTACTTTGATCATTTTCTTTCCATTGTATATAATTTGCTAATAGTGCATACCTACGCATACTTTTTTATATTGAACAATCCACATCCAATCATTGTAATTGTAACACGAACCGACATACTTGATCAATTCAACAACTTTTTTGTAACATACCTTTATACCATCCATGGAAAATAGGCCCAAACCATGTAATGAGGATGGAGCTATGCGATATATCCTCTGGTTAACACAAAAATCAATCTTAATTGGAGGTAGCTCATTAGATACCCATTCTTTCTCAATATGTGTGTACCAAAAGGGCACCTTGATGTCACCTTTAGTCTCATCATCATAAGAACATGACCCCCCTTTAGCAAGGAAAAATTGCATGCGTTTATTGAATTTTTTCTAATCTTTTGACCTCTAGTTGATCTCCCCATTTTAGTCATACTACATGTAGAACATTCATCTACCATTCCCTCATTTCCCTCATTCGATGTAGATAGATCTGACAAGTACCTATTTGATGGGTCCTGCAATCCATCAAATGAGATATATTGTCACGTCCCCGCTTCAAATAGGATTTTGATAATAATTAAATAATATATATATATAGAATAATCAAGTCGTGACCCATATGTACGGTTCTTTTTTTGTCTATACGTGGGAGATATAAAATGTACTAAGTTGAAAGTGATTATATAATTATATGTCTATATGGTTCTTCTTCGTCTATATATACATTATATGATTATATAATATGTCTATTTATAACATACATGCTCAGTGATAAACAAGAAGAATATAAGAAAATTATGTCTATTTATTGACTTATACCTACTGATCCATGTCACTGTGCACGATCCTCGCCAAAGGGGTTAAATTTCTTGCATATGTTAATCATTTATCTTAAGTTAACTAAAAATTACATGGCACGTATGCTACAAATAACTTAGAAGACAACATGAACAATATGCAACATCATAAACATGAACAAATTTACCTTATATATGGAATGCAAGATCATCAAGAGAAGGGGTGACGATGTCTGTAGACAATTACTTGTTTGCAAAAAGGGTGACAATCAAACACAATATATACATGTATCAACAACAATTAATTGAGCATCATAAGAAAAACATTGGTAATTATAAATCACATATGTTGTAGTCATTACAATTGAACACAATAAATATGTAATCATTAGAATTGAAATTAATAAATTAATATTAAACATATATACTAATCAATATAAATATATATAAATAATTAAATCACATACCTTGTACATTTCAATCATGTCATTGATCATCTTCTTCATCCATCTCATCACCACCACCATCATCATCATCATCATCATCATCATCATCATTATCGCCATCATCACCATCATCATCACCATCACCATCTTCATCATCACCATCACCATCATCATCATCATCATCATCATCATCATCATCATCATCATCATCATCATCATCATCATCATCATCATCATCATCATCACCATCATCATCACCATCATCCTGATCTTCATCATCTTCAATATCTTCTTATTTCATAACATTATACTTTATCGGCCTTCCTCTTGGATCATGTCTAACAACTGAATAGGGGAAAAATGGAAGCTTAGAAATGTACCTAACATTCAAGACTTATTCATTTGAATTGAGATTGGAATCGCATAGCATGAGTAAATCTGAAAATACTTGAAAATTAATTAGGTCAAGATACATACCTCATTAAGAAATTGATTTGGAAATACCTATTTTCTGAAGTCTATATGAGGTTTCAAAAGATTCTACAACCAGATCTGTGATCAAAAAGCCGAGACAGAGAAAACCCAAAAAAGTTTCATCTTTTCGGTAGTAGGTCGAGTTTGACCTTCATAAAAGGTCAAATACCACATTTTTATTCTGAAGCCCGATTCTGATTTTGTTTGCAGATCTCGGAAGTTCAGCGAAAAGGGTACCCAAATTTGTCCTCTGATTCTCGAGACAGCAACTGTAGATATCTAAAAAGGGGGTTTTTGGGGTGGCTATATAGGGTTTTTCCTTAGTCAAACCCCCGTTTTGGTGGTCTCCACCTCCACAAATAGCCGATTGAAATAGAATGTGTGTTTGTATGTATTGAAAGTGTAATGCCAAGATCTAATCTTCTAGATCAAAACCCTAGCATGAATATGTATGAAATAACAATGCATAGATTTGAATGAGATAGAAAAGCATACCAAGCCCCCAAGGCTAAAGTACTTCTACCAAACTCACAATCCATAATTTTCACCCCATGATTGAATCTTTGAATGCTTGAAAGTTGATGATGGTGGATCAAGGAAGAAAGGATCTCTCTTGTTCCAAATATGTGTTCACAAAGATGCTTGATGTCAACAATGGCTTGATCTCCTATATCATCCTCTTGCTATCTTACATCTTCACCATTCCTTGCTTTCTTGAAATCTTCTTGCTCACAAAACTTGATGGAGATGTGAATAATGGATGTTGGATCAATCGCCTTGCTTGAGAGTGCTTGAGCATGAAAAACTTGATGTGAAAATGAGAGAGGAAGGCCTCCTTTTATAGTGAACTAGGGCACAATCCTCTAGAGGGACCACCTTGGAGAATTAAATCCCAATTAGGTCCTAACCTTTAGAAAATATACCTAGATTAAATGAAATTAGAGGATTTACCATCCCAAAACCCAAAATGGCCAACCCGGAGGCGGGAAAATAAATATCTCGAAAGCTCGATGCGCGAAAATCATGAATTCTAGAAATTTGAATGAGGGGGGAAAAATCAAGGTTGGACATGACCTAGTTAGGTTCAACCTCGATCTTGACCTATTCAAGTTCAAGCTCGATCCTAACCTAGTCAGGATCAACCTCAAATTTGACCCTGGGCCCAGATCGAATCAGAATCAAGATAGGAGGTCCTGGGGATGCCCAGAGACCTAGAAATGATATCAGAATAGGACAGAATGTCAGGGATAAGCATAAAATCCTATGATGACTATGATGAAGGCCAGGAGGACCTATTTCTAAGTCCTACCTAGGAAATAGAGTCGTAGAAGATGGAAATTTAGGAGAATCCTTGGGATCTTAACCCTAATTTCACCTAGAATGAAGAAGATAAGTGCAAAATGCATCCTAAATGCAAGTCTATCATGATAAATGTACTAAAAGAGGGTGCTAAACCTATCAAGATGGAAGTGCTTCCATTTTAAGATGATACATTTAGCCCCCACTTTAGCTTAGATATGACACTACGTGAATATGCAAGCTAAAGTAAGAAAACATCATAGTAAATAAAAAGGATATAGCTAAGTCCTCGATGTAAAGATCCTGCAAAAAATTGTTAGAACCTGCAACACACAAGGTTAATGGAAATCCATAAATCACGTAAAGTTTACTATATGATAATTTGAGAAGTGTATAGAGCCCATGCCCCCCCTATTTCATCTTTCTACTTTGGAAGGGTGAAACAGGGTGATAAGAAAAACTCTATATACTCGATATGCAGAGTGTTGAAAAGTCCTTTCCTAAACCAATTAGAAGGATTCTTCCTAAATTGATTCAAGTAGTTAGGTATCTGAATCATGATTCCAATGCCACTGACGGCACTAAAAATGGAGTTACCGAACTCAAGTTATGATGAAAAGAGTGGATGTCTATCTAAATGCATAAGAAGAGAAAATCTGAGTTTACCCTAAGGAAACCCTAATTAAACCCTAATTTTGAACTTATAAATAAGTAAAAGAGAGAAATACTTACTCATTCTTACCATTCTTAGATTCAAAATGAGGAAGCAAGCTTCCGAGAAGAGAGGAACTTCGAGCAACACGCCTAGAGACTCTGAGACACAGCCTAGCTACCAGACAGTCACTACCTGAGGTGAGTTTACTGTTATCCTCCTTTGTACTTTCCAAATTCCTATTTTTATAGGAAAGGTCAATTTTTCTCCTTTTAGGTCAATCGTAACCCATTTAGGTTGACATTGACCCATCTAGGTTGACTTTGACCCATGAAAGTTGACATTGACTAGAGGGTTTTTGTCAATTTTTGAGATGAGGTCAACCTTGACCCAAAAAGGTCGACCCTAACCTAGTAAAGTTGACATTGAACTAGTAAGGTTAACATTGACCTAACTAAGGTTGACTTTGACCTAGTTTAGTTAGTTTTGCATATTTGATGATGTAGATGACTGATATGATCTTTGTTTGTGCTTGCAGGACCTGGTCTGCTTCCGAGAGCATCCTTTTGGGGAATTACTAGTGAAAGTGAAGGAGAGACTATCTGAGCTTGATGATGAGGGGATACAGTTACTAAGGGATGTGGGACTATACTAGGTATCATTCCTTCCATAGCTTAGACTACACCAAGCCATGCTATCAGCTTTGATAGAGAGGTGGAATGAGGATACATGCTCCTTCCATCTTCCCTCTTGTGAGATCACAGTGACCTTAGAGGATGTCTACAGGATCCTACGGCTTCTAGTCTGAGGGGAGACCATTAGACCCAAAGCACAACATGGTTTTGAGGAGATCCATGCAGACACATAGTATTTTACAGGAGTGCATCCACTGATGTGAACCCGGTCAGATCAGATCCTACTATCTTCTATATTATCAGGCCCTACACCTTTAGTACGGAAGGTGATGTTATGTATAGTAGCATTGGTTGTGTTACCCAACTCAAAGGGTACCATATTTTGTTCACCTCTGACACATCTCATATGGAGGATGGAGAGAGAGAGGACCGTGTTCTCATGGGGTCGCAACATGCTAGCTCAGCTATACCATGAGCTGGGTCAGCTAGTGACGTATCAGCGGGAGAGTTTGTCGACATGTACAATTTTGCAGATATGGATTTTTGAGCATTTCACATGTACATGTCCACAAGGAGTGCCAGTGATGGTAGATGCAAGCATAGCGAGAGCCTTCACATATCCTTTGAGAGATGTTTGGTAGTTTAGGGATATGCTCTACTGGAGAGTACATCTAGACTGTATTGCCAACACCAATGTGATATGGAGACCCTGCTGTCAAATGACAGAGTTTCCTGATACACAATTCCATATGAGACATTCATAGTAGCCTAAGCTGCTAGAGGGTCATCAGAGTCATATAGTGATGCCCTACTATTATGATCAGGTGATGAGGTAGTTCGGCCTGTTACAGGGAGTCCCTAAGGCAATACCTCGCTATGTTCATCCAACAAGATACTATTAGAAACCCGGCACCATATGCCGACCATTGATAGAAAACATAGAGGATAGTGATGTAGAGGAGATAGAGGATATAGAGGTACCATCAAATGTAGCCTATTTAGGCGTGAGCTGAGATTACATCAAATACTAGATTTTGGAGGGGACCCATCCTATCTTTCCCAGGGATTATCCTATAGGTGATCCAGGCTTTACAGAGGGGACACACTGGGATAGTGGAGCCACCAAGGAGGATGAGGATATTAGAGATGAGGAGGAGCACATCTTTGAGGAAGATCCCATGGATGAGGAGAGATCAGAGGAGAGGGCCAAGGACATGCCCCCAAGTGGTGATACTGGTACAAATATACCTATTACTCACGCATCACCACTGAGATCATGACGGCCCCCACGGCCCCACATAGAGACACCACCATTGAGACTGAGATATAGCGAGCGTGGAGAGAGTAGTCACTCCATGCCCCCACCATCTAGGCACTTTAGTGACGTCCAGGAGGGAGACCCAGGTATGAACTTGATTGAAATTTTGTTGAATATATGATTTGCATAGACAGGATACTAGACTGATAGAATTTTTTTTCTTTCTATAGCTAGCATAGCAGAGTGGAGTAGCTTTGTATCTGAGATTCTCAAGGATACCATTATATCCTACCAACTACCAGCCGACAAGCGATAGTCTTCCATTGGTCACAAAGATCTCGACAGACATGCCGACATCTTTGTATGTATCCAGCGAGAGCTCAGAATGTGCAGAGAAAGAGAGGAGAAGCTGATGGCAGAGGTACAGAGTCTTCGAGGATGTGTACTGTATGTGACTGAATGTGACCTCTAAATCAGGCACAACACAACATGGTCATTATTCACTTGATAGAATTTGGTAGAGAGTATGAAGAACTCAATCCAAATTCCATGGTGAGGCGACCTGTTGCCTCCTATGTGAATGGGGTGTTTGAATACTCTCAGAATGAGAGCCAACAGTCGGGAGACCAATTCAACAATGGAGGATTTCCAAGAAGCAATAAAGATGAGCAAGAATGCAATTAATCTAAGATGAAGTGCAATTTAATCTAAGAATGAGGATGCAATTAATCTAAAAGCTTTGAAAGAAATATGAAATGCAGATTTTTAGTTGATTTTGGAATAAAAATGATATTAGACTAAGAACAAGTAAGCAAATTTAATCTAAATGTGAAATGCAATTATACTAATATGAGAAATTAAACTAGATAATGCAATAAAAGAGCTTTGAAAACAATGAATCAAATGAGACTAAAAAAATGCCTATAGTGTAGATGCTCTCAAAAATTACCCTCTTGAATGAGAAAAAGAGGCCAAATAAATAGAAGAGCCAAGAGGAGGAGGAAGAGTTTCTTGATTCGAAACTCCTGACCCTGAATAGATTCGAAAAGATTCAAATGTATGTGACTAAATGTGACCTCTAAATCAGGCACAACACAACATGGTCATTATTCACTTGATAGAATTTGGGAGAGAGTATGAAGAACTCAATCCAAATTCCATGGTGAGGTGACCTGTTGCCTCCTATGTGAATGGGGTGTTTGAATACTCTCAGAACGAGAGCCAACAGCCGGGAGACCAATTCAACAATGGAGGATTTGAAAGCAAATATGAGCAAAATGAAACTAAGCTAAGAATGAGGATGCAATTAATCTAAGAGCTTTGAAAGAAATATGAAATGCAGATTTTTAGTTGATTTTGGAATAAAAATGATATTAGACTAAGAACAAGTAAGCAAATTTAATCTAAATGTGAAATGCAATTATACTAATATGAGAAATTAAACTAGATAATGCAATAAAAGAGCTTTGAAAACAATAAATCAAATGAGACTAAAAAAATGCCTATAGTGTAGATGCTCTCAAAAATTGCCCTCTTGAATGAGAAAAAGAGGCCAAATAAATAGAAGAGCCAAGAGGAGGAGGAAGAGTTTCTTGATTCGAAACTCCTGACCCTTCATATCCCTTTTGGGACAAATAAGCATGAATTACTTTATTAGAAGAATGGAAAATGCCACATGAGGACCTTTCGAATATCTCAAATTATTAATTCAAGAAAAGGTGTCCATTCAAATAACAAGCAATTAATTAATTCCTTTCAAGGGTATTTAGCTAAAGGGGGTGGAGTTTAATTTAATTAAAAGTACTTAGGACTTCATAATTAAATTAACTTATCATAGAGATTATTTAGCCAAATAAAGTCTAGGACTTAGGAATTATTTTAGCATTTGATTATTGCAATTTATGGTCTTTGCAATTGACATCAAGTCAAATTAAGTCAGATATGAGAGAGCAAATTGCCTAGGGAACTAGGACTTTGGTGATGTAAAATCGAGATAATGCACCAAAATTGATGAAATTAAATAGGTGCCAATTTTGGGGTATTACATTTGCCCCTCTTTGAATTGATGTGCGAACAGCGCGTTGATTCAAAGAATAGTCTGAAGTGACAGATGAAAGCAGATCAAAGCATAAATTTTTCGAAGTCTAAGTTAGATTGCGAAGACAACGATCTTAGAAGAGAACCGGAATCGGGGTTAGATTGCCCCAATACCAATTGATGAAGATGCAGATTTAGGACTATCTCCGAATCAGGGTTAGATTGCCCCAATACGAAGCTTAGTCCTCCAAGACCCAGGTTAGATTGCCCAGATAATGGTCTAAAAGAGATTTTGAGAGTCATCTCCAGAACGAAGCTTGACTCCCAGGAATTAGGGTTAGATTGCCCCAATACCTAAAAAGATTTCAAGAACCATCTCCAGAACGAAGCTTGGCCCTTGAGGATCCGAGTTAGATTGCTCAGATACCTAAGAGATAGATTTCCAGATAACAAGATGCGAGGCGTGAAGATGCCCCTAGCAATGAGGACTGATGATTCAAATCAGACTGATTCAAGAATAGATTCGACAAGATTCAAATGATGTAATCATCCTGCCCCCTCGGGAGCGAAATTGAAAGATGACATGTCAGAAGGATGATAAACAACAAGAGATTGCAGAGCAAAAGCAATTAGACTAGATTCGCGAAGCTACAGAAGTGAAATGGAGCAAAGCAGAGGTCCTGTTGACCAAGTTTGACCATAGTTGACCAAATTTTGACTAGGGTTGACTTGATGAAAAGAAGCAAAGATTTGAGAACATGATGCAAAGATGAGGATCTGGCAGGAAGATGACACCAGAAGGCTGACTGCACAAGCATCCGATCCAGAAGGAGTCCAATATTTAAAACGCGATTTTGAGCCACTTAGAGATGTCAGATTTCGATTTCGATCCCGAAAAAGGATGCAGCCAAGATGAGATTGGGACAGAAGATGAGAACCTTTGATGAGCAGATTCAAAAGAAAGCAATCAAGAGAGCAACAAGAAAGCGCTCCAAATGCAAGCCTAGAATGAAAGATGCAAGTCTAAATGCAGGCCTAGGATGAACAAATGCAATCCTCCGAACTTGGCTATTGGACTCATCGTATTTATCATCATTGAGTTCGTTTAAGCATGGGACAATCACAAGATGCCATACAATTCTCCCCAACATGAGAATATGAATATGACATAAGTCTTAAATTTGTTGGAATGAGGTGTAAGCATTAAGGCATAAGAAGCCAGAATGACCTGAACACCTATTCCTTTTAATCTAGCAAGTTAACATAAACATTAGAGCATAAATGCTAGAATGACCTGAATGTTGCTTGCGACAGACACACCAAACACGCAGGAGTTCCTTCTTTTGCCAAAGATTGCTCACAGTGACCCTTACGTTCACTTAACAGGATGAGCGTTTACAATTTCATCAGTAGCAGAAAGAAGTCACTCAAAAGACAAGGAGAAGAACCAACCTCACCAAAGCATCCATATAAAAGGAGTTGAGGTACGCATGGCCATCCAATACGAGATAGAGGCTCTTACAGAAGGACACCCCTCTTAAATGAATTCTTTGGATCGTTGGAACTAAACCAACAAGCAGAAAGCAAAGAAAGAAAACAAACAAACACTCAAAGAAAACAAAGCTTAGCAAGCCTCAAAGGAACACACATTTAGTTTGAGTTTTAGTTCAAGTTCGTGTTCAAGCGGATTGAAGTCAATTCGGAAAGATAACGTTCGAAGTCTCAATGAGATAATGATAGTAGGTAGACGTAATGAGAATCACTGGTGACCGATGCTCAAAAAGAGTTTCTGAAAGTGATAGAACAATGCCCCCTAGACCAGGCAGGTGCCCCCAAGTGTGAACCAGTTCCAATCCATGAAGAGTCAAGCAAAATCTCGAAGACACTGAAAGCAAGGCATGAGCTAGCAAACCAAAGCAGGAAACAAACTAAAGCAGGAAAGCAGGAAAACAAACTAAAGCAGGAAAGGAAGGAAACTAAAGCAGGAAACTAAGAGCCAAGCGACGCTGAGATGAGATGCAGCTTCAGGAAAACAAGAGGCGCCTGTTTACCAAGTTTTCACCATCTTGGCAGAGATTCTATTTTTGCTACCATGACGCCTGTTTACCAGGTTTTCATCAATGGCACATTTTTCTCTTTTTCAATTTTTTTGTACTTTTCTCTTTTTTTTTATTTTTTTATATTTTTTTGAATATTTCATTTTTTTTGTATTATCAAGGCGCCTGTTTACCAGGTTTTCACCAAGATAATAGATACATCAAAGTGCCTGTTTGCCAGGTTTTCACTAAGATGATCATTTTTTAGGACATTTTGCAATTTTTAGGATTTTTTGCAATATATCAATTTTTAGGATTTTTTCAGGACCAATAAATATGTACATGAGCATACTGAGAATGTCAGCTATAGAACTTCTTAGATGAAGAGCGTTGATGGGCTCTTTGAGTTTCTCTCCTTCAGTGGTGATCTCTAGAAACACAGTCATTTGTAGTAGTAGCCAGCTGAGAAGTTGCAAAATCAGAACCAGATGTTGTAGCAGTAACAAGAGAACCAACCAGTAGTGTCCAACAGTCAAGAGATCCATAGTCAAGGAAAGACCACTTAAGTGAGACCCACAAATATCCTCATGGACACACCTTAACTCTTCGTCAGATTTCCCACGCTCTAAACGCTTAGGAAGAGTACATTCTAGATTTCTCTTAGTCATGTCATTAGCAATGAGGAGATGCTGATATGCACTTTGGGACAAGGCAAGATGGAGTGAAGAGGGTAAAGTATGAGAGGCAAGGGTGATGGAATGATGGGAAGTATGAGAATTTTGGAAGCTCGAATGACAACTTTGATTTTTTCTTTCTTTGGAATCCACATAGCTTTTGACTTTTTTCTTCTTTAATTTGAGGTGCTTTTGATGACAATGCCTATAGAATGGATTTCGAGATCCATTTTTTATTTTATTTTCTGGCTTTTGATTGTCTTCTTCTTTTTGAGGACCTTTGCGGTCTTTTGAACACCTTTGTTTCTTTCCTTTCTTCGTAGTCACATGTCGATTAGATGAGACATGGTGACCTTGAGATATAAGTGGATTCTCATTATTTTTATTTTTATGTTGCACATCCAAGTTACTTCCAAAAGACTCAGGAATGATGGATGAAAGAGGCTTATATGACTGGTTTAGGTGGAGAGATGGAGATGGAAGTGGACGAGCCACTTTTTTGGAAGATGAAGGGGGAAGAAAAGTCAATGGGATGGGCTCAAGTGCAAATATATTAGTATCATCCTCATCATTCATGAATGCATCAGATAGATCAAAAAAGTAATCTTCCATAGAGCATTGTCGATTGTGAGTCATCTTAGAAGAGTCAGATAAGTTTGGAGGAATATTATGTGAGCCTAACCAAGATGGTCTATTCCAAGAGTCAGGTCCCCTTTCAGGTGGTAAGAGTGCACGAATAGGAATGATTTCAATTTTAGATCTTCCAATATTCCCTGAAGCTGTAACAGAATGGGGTCTTACATACCCATGATTTGTTGGAGTAGTAGGAGTATAGCTTGGAGTAGATGGCCTAGGAGCCATAGGAATGATCTCCACAGGAGGGTGGAAAGGATCATCATCAATAGCTTGATCTGGAGGATCATAACTTTCTCCTCTTTCTGAGTTGTTAATACTAGCATATAAGTGCATAGCATCAACTGGTATTTCTGTAGTAGCATCTGATATGGAGTCCCATTCAGCTAGAGACATAGTCAGAGGCATATTTTCTTCATTGCTACCATCTGTCAAAGGAAACATTTCTTCAACAGCTGGATCTTGTTCAGTAGTAGAAGCAGCAGAGTAATCTGGAATAGGCATATCTTGAGGCATACCCAAGAGAAGAGAAGCATCCAATAGTTTCTCCCAATCAGTATGTGTGCCATTAGAGGTAGTGACATATTCAGTAGTAGCTGCAGTAGTAGAAATCTGTTCAGTAGAGTGTATAAAATCCTCCTGGTGAGGACCAAAATCATGTTCCTGAAGCACTTGAGAAGGTAGATAAGACTCTTTTTGGTAGTCTGAATCATAATTTTGATCATTCAAGGGTCTCTCATGTGTCATAGGCTGAATCTGTGTTTCTTCATGTAAGTGCAAGCTGCAGCTAGGTTGGTCAAGCTCATAGCTCTGATAGCTAATACCAAATCCATCTTCAGAAGGTTCCTCATAGGAATGTGGAGATGGAGGGAGAGTTTTCAATGACAAGATGGACTCAATCTGATATTCCCCCATGCCAATATCTTTGATCTTCAAGGTCTTTTCTATTTCTTTTAGCTTAGCCTCATAGAACTCAATGGACTCTCTATTGGCAGGAACAAAGCTGTCTATTGTTTGGGTAAGCATCTTAGCAGAGCAAGTATTTTGGCTAGCACTATTTTCAATGAAGATGAGGGGGATATGCTCGGGACCTTCCATAACTTCAGTGTGTAGGAGAGCATTATGCGAGTGGCTTAAGGAATGATCATCTTCTTTGGAAAAGCACAAATAGTGAGGTGAAGTTAAATGACCCACCATAGATTGGAACTGATTGAGATCGAGATCTTTGGGGACATTTTCCTCAGTGAGGGCTTTATCCATAGATAGTTTTGGTCTGGATGTCAAAGGTTCGGGACCTTTGAGAATAATCTTTGCATCAGATTGAGGGATAACATTCGCACAAGCTGGAGATTTTGTGGAGTTATAAGAGGGAGATGCAGGGCCTCGCAAGACAAAGGGAGTTTTGGGTTTAGGAGTATCCTCGCTCCTTGGAGCAATGATCATGTCACAATGAGGGATCCAAGGTTTGTTTCTAGCAAATCTAGAAGGCGGTTGAGCTTCTGTCGTAGCCTTCTCAGTGGCTTTGATCATTTGCATGCTAGAGCTAAGATTAAAGACAGACTTTGAGGGTCTTGGCATGTTAGAGCTGAGATTGAAAACCAACTTTGAAGGTTTTGGCATGTTAGAGCTGAGATTGAAAACCAACTTTGAAGGTTTTGGATCTCCCATCTTGTTGGTAGTATTATGAGAGATCGTGAAAGAGTTGATAGGTTCAAAAGGATCAATAGGTTTAATTTTAGAAAGTGACCCTTCAGAGTCTTGCTGGTCTTCAAACAATGGGTTATAATATTCTTGAAATAGTAAGTCAGACTGTATCTGAAACAATGGATTGTAATACTCTTGGAATGATGAAGAATGTGAGGATTCCTCATGAAGTTCAGATTTTGCAATAGATTCAGGATGACCTATGTCTCGATTACAAGGTTTACTTTGATCTTGATCAGCATTCTGAATGGGATAAGTCTTGCCACTTCGAGTCGTGACAGTCATAAACGAAGATGTAACGAGCAAAGATTCGGGATAAAGCTAGACTCTGTCTCAAAGATAATGAAAGGAGATAAATGGCTAGAACAGCCAAGATGCAAGATCAACCTGGTACGAATTGTCAAAAAGAGATGGCTAGAACAGCCGAGATAAGACAACCGCAAAGTGAGGTACAAAAGGCATAAAGAGATAAGATGAATAGATAAGAGACAACACGAACCAAAGCAAAGGTCGATCGATTCCTAACTCAACACAACCAGTTTCTGACGGTGAACGACATGAAAATAGAAAAACAAATCATGGACAAAAAGGCAGATCAGATTTATGTCATTGATCAAGCACGTAAGACAGCAATCAAGGAGTTCAAGCAAACAGTCTTCAAGCAATGGGCAAGGGACAAAGCAACCTTGCGCATGAACAAGAATAGTGACTTAGTATTTCTACTCCCTAAGGACTCTACTTGTGTATGTTCTTGAGAATGTTTTAGCAGGCACTTAAAACACAACAACATCCTAGCAAGTTGTCTACAAGGATATACATGGCTTTTCTAAAGGGAGTCCTCGATATACGCAAGGTACGTGAGGCACAAATCTGTAGATGAGAAGAATTAGAAATCACACAGCCGGGGGGAGACGGTAACCCAAATCTCCTCCTTCACTTTTCAAAGGTATAAAGTTCTTTGAGGCTTAGCCAAGAGTGAAATCTAACTCATTCTCAAGAGAGGTGTCTTTGGATTCACCTCCCGATATTTATACTCCGCCGGAACACGGGAGTTAAGGTCGTCCCTTGAGGTGATGAAATCCCCAAGCAGGCCTTCTAAAAAAATGAAAAGTAAGTAATTCTCTATCAAAAAGTATTGAAAAGCACTAAAGGTGGAACACTTAACGCTTAAAGTAAATGTGAGGTGAGTCCACAAAGTGGTGCATTTAACTCCTCACACAAACTCAAAGTGAGTCCACACCCTAGAAAACAAGTGAGTTCCAAAAAACACAAAAGGGTTGCCAAGTGGAACAATTAACGCTTCTTTCCTATAGACCCCTCCCCTTTAATGTGGCACTGGGATTGCAACCACAGGGCGGAAATGAGGGGCCGGCGGATTAGCGAGTCCAATAACCCAAGATAGCAATCTAGATCAATCACAAGTAATCTAAGACTGCTAATCAATACTACTCATAAGTGCAAGAGGGTTTGAATCATGGAATATTTAACTTTCCAAGTAAACATGAAGTGAGTCCACAAAGTGGTGCATTTAACTCTTCATGTAAACAACGAATGAATCCATGCCCTCAATTACTCAATGAGATGTTTTGATATTTGAAACCAAGAATTACTTAATGTTTAAACACAAGCATTCACTTACATAAACTTGTATGAAAGAAAATCTATGTTTATTCATTTCCCATTAAGAGCATCAATTGAAATGTGTTCTATGAAAGCATGTAAACACTCAAGCCAAACACATGAGAGATTAATTTTAATCCCAAAGTCCAAATGTTTTAGAGATTTTAAGAACTCACCTTAGGTCCAAAGATCTGCAATCCAACATTTAGCACACATCCAAAAGTATAGAATCAAGACAAATCAATGGCAAAAAGTAAGATATGTAACATTGCTGTCTTCAAGACAGTCTTTAAAGATTGATTTATTTGACCCATAAAATCACAATATTAAAATTTCTGGAAAGAATTAAGTTTTTAGCTAACATCAAGAACTACCATTTCCCAAAATTATAAGGTCTTATGATTCAATTTGGTTCCTCAACCATTAACCTTTTTAGACTGCAATTGTTCTGTCATAAATCAGATTTAAAACATCAAACCCTGCCTAGGGAATCACATATCTTTCTCAAAAAGAATCAAAATGAAACCAAACCAATTTAATATTAACTATTAGTAAATCTAGTTTCCAAATATGTAAGTCATTTATTTTTCCCATTCATAAATCATTTCCTATGAATAAATCATTGCCTGCAACTCCAATGCAGATTGTTAAAAACCAGTTTTCACTCAAATGCCCATAACTTTCACAAATCTACATAAAAATAACTCAAACCAAAAGGAAATAAAATATGATTCACGTATCTTTCCAATGCATATTATTAGAGATCCTGATTCTTCATAATTTGTCTGTATCAGACATTTCAATCTGACTGTATTCAGAGAATCTCAAATCTGCAAATACCCAATTTCACCAAAATGATCATAACTTATTCATTTCTCAATAAAAATAAACCAAACCAAGAGCATGAGAAATAGGATTCATCATTCTATCCATCCATTACTATATTAAAAGTTTTTAAATCTGTAAGTGGCCGTACAAGGCATGAAACTAACACTAAAGCTGAAAAACCAATCAAGAATGAGGCCAGAAATTGATCTTTTCTGCCCCACGATGGGCGCCAAAATGTATGTGACTGAATGTGACCTCTAAATCAGGCACAACACAACATGGTCATTATTCACTTGATAGAATTTGGTAGAGAGTATGAAGAACTCAATCCAAATTCCATGGTGAGGCGACCTGTTGCCTCCTATGTGAATGGGGTGTTTGAATACTCTCAGAATGAGAGCCAACAGCCGGGAGACCAATTCAACAATGGAGGATTTCCAAGAAGTAATAAAGATGAGCAAGAATGCAATTAATCTAAGATGAAGTGCAATTTAATCTAAGAATGAGGATGCAATTAATCTAAGAGCTTTGAAAGAAATATGAAATGCAGATTTTTAGTTGATTTTGGAATAAAAATGATATTAGACTAAGAACAAGTAAGCAAATTTAATCTAAATGTGAAATGCAATTATACTAATATGAGAAATTAAACTAGATAATGCAATAAAAGATCTTTGAAAACAATGAATCAAATGAGACTAAAAAAATGCCTATAGTGTAGATGCTCTCAAAAATTGCCCTCTTGAATGAGAAAAAGAGGCCAAATAAATAGAAGAGCCAAGAGGAGGAGGAAGAGTTTCTTGATTCGAAACTCCTGACCCTTCATATCCCTTTTGGGACAAATAAGCATGAATTACTTTATTAGAAGAATGGAAAATGCCACATGAGGACCTTTCGAATATCTCAAATTATTAATTCAAGAAAAGGTGTCCATTCAAATAACAAGCAATTAATTAATTCCTTTCAAGGGTATTTAGCTAAAGGGGGTGGAGTTTAATTTAATTAAAAGTACTTAGGACTTCATAATTAAATTAACTTATCATAGAGATTATTTAGCCAAATAAAGTCTAGGACTTAGGAATTATTTTAGCATTTGATTATTGCAATTTATGGTCTTTGCAATTGACATCAAGTCAAATTAAGTCAGATATGAGAGAGCAAATTGCCTAGGGAACTAGGACTTTGGTGATGTAAAATCGAGATAATGCACCAAAATTGATGAAATTAAATAGGTGCCAATTTTGGGGTATTACATGTACAAGGTATGAGCATATCCAAGAGCCATACACGAACACACAAATCTTCATCTTCCCATCACAGAGCAGAGAGATATTGGAGTCATCGGCCATTAGAGCAACATAGTGATAGACGTAGTGATAGATAGGGCTATTGGCCACTTATGTATTATCAAAAACTTTGAAAACTATTTTTGATGAATGAAAAACTTTCTCTACTAATTAGTTCTATGTTTTATTACTATGCTTTCATCAATATAAAACTTAATAGAAAGAAAGAAAGAAAGAAAGTGCATAAACATATTCAATATATAATTTTTTCTAAAACTACATAACCTATAAAATAATTTTTTATAAGGAATACATAAATGCACATGGAACAAATGAGATTAAGGGTAATAATGTTTAAGATGCATAATATTAATGGGTTCATTTAAAGAAACACCATCCATATTAGCAAGTTTGTAAGCACCCAAACCAAAGTCTTCAATAACAACAAAAGGTCCAAGCTAATTAGGGCTAAATTTTCCTTTTTCGCCCAATAAAGCATTCTCATTCCATTGATTCTCATAAAGGACTAAATCACCAACTGCAAATGTTCATTCAATTACCTTATGATTGTATTGTTTCTAAAGAGATTTATGATAACCTTTTATATGTTCTAATGCATGTATTCGTTGTTCATCCAACATTTCTAATTCTTGTAAGCGTTGTTCACGAAAAGTATCTTTATCAATTATCCCATGAAATGAAATTCGTAAAGAAGGTATTTCTAGTTCCAAAGGCATAATAGCATCAGTACCATAGACAAGGTTATAAGGAGAAGTACCTATGGTGATATGAACACTAGTCCTATAGGCCCATAAAGCATAAGTTAATTGAGTATGTCAATCTTTTGCATGCTTACTAATTGTTTTTCTCAAAATTTGTTCAATAATTTTATTCGATGCTTCAGGTTGTCCATTAGATTGAGGATAGTAAGGAGTTGAAAATCGATGTTGAATCTTATATTTCTCCAAGAATTTCGCAACTTCTTTGTTTTTAAAAGATGTTCCATTATCCAAAATTATCGTCGAAGGAATACCAAATCTTGTTATGATATTATTAAGGATGAAATCACAAATGACATCCATCATTGTTGAATGAAGAGGGAAAACTTCAACCCACTTCGTAAAGTAATCCATAGCAGTAAGAATGTAAGTATGTCCTTGAGAAGAAGTTGGTGAGATTTTTCCAATAAGGTGAAAACCCCAAACACTAAAGGGCAATGGAGAAACTTGATTACGAAGCTCATGAGCAGGAGCATGAATCAAATTACTATGTTGTTGACATTGAGGACATTTTTTAACAAACATGAAAGAATCTTGTTCCATCGTTTGCCAATAATATCCCATTCGAAGTAATTTATTAACCAAGGATTTTCCACCAAAATGTCCCCCACAAGATCCGGAATGAGCCTCTGCTAAAGCTATAGGAATTTTAGCTCTATTAAGACATCGTAATAATAATCCTTCATAAGAGTGTTTGTAAAGCATATCTCCTAAAATGATGTACCATGCTGCAAGTTTCCTAATATGATTATGCATGTTCCTTGTTGCTGAGTCAGGAAAAGTACCATCATTCAAAAAATGAAAAATATGTGAATACCATTCATCTGAATGCAAGTTAAAACAGTCAGAGGTAACCTTATCAGAAATTGCAGGGCATTTAACAGTTTGTATAGTAAATTGAAAGTTTTTCACATTGTTCTCGAGACAAACCAAGGAAGTTGCACTGGCCATGGTGTTTGCATGTCGATTGTCCTTTCTAGGTAAAGTCTGAATCATATAAGAGGAGAATTGTGAAAGCACATCAAGAGCTAAATCTCTATATTGTGTCATTTTAGCATTTTTAGTCCGATATCCTCCTTTAATCTGTTCAACTATTAGTTGTGAATCTCCATATATATGTAAATGTTTGATATTGAGGGATGAAGCTACTCATAGTCCCGCTATAAGAGCTTCATACTCCGCAATGTTATTAGTGCAAGGAAAGGTTAGTTTATATGATAAAGGGATGGGTTTTTTTGTAGGGGGAATCAAGATGATACCCACACCAAAACCTGTCTTACATTTAGATCCATCAAAATATAATTCCCAAATATCCTCATGTTGAAGAGTTAGGATATTATCATCAGGAAATTCTATAGAAGTAGAACTTTCATCTAGGTAAGGACAAGGAGCTTCGGCTAGATAATCTGTCAATGCTTGTCCCTTAATAGATTTCTGAGAAATAAAATTAAGATCAAATTCTATAAGCAACATCACCCATTTTGCCAACTGTCCTGAGAGATCAGTTTATGAGAAAAGATGTTTCAAAGGATCAAACTTAACAATCACATTAGCTTCAACATTTATCAAATAATTCCTGAGTTTTTGACATGCATAAACTACAATGAGACATTGTCTTTCTAAATCTCGATATCATGTTTCATAATCAAGTAAAGTCTAACTAATGTAATACACAGGTCTTTCTTTATCATTATCATCAATTTGAGCTAACAACACACTCACAGCCCATGGAGTCACTAAAGTGTATAATTGAAATGGTTTATCAAAATTTGCAGGTTGCAAGATAGGAGGATTCACAAGATACTCCTTAAATTGCTCAAAAGTTTGTTTACACTCCTTATTCCAAGAGAAAGTGGTATCCTTTCTAAGCAAGGAAGTAAAAGGAATAGTTCGGTCCGCTAAATTAGAAATAAAGCAACAAATGGCTTGTATTTTTCCTTGTAAGCTTCATAACTGGGAAATATTCTTAGGAGGAGGCATATTAACGATAGCTTCAATCTTTTCAGTATCTACTTTGATGCCTCGCTTAGAGATTATAAATCCTAATAATTTACCAGAATCAACTCCAAAGACACATTTCTTAGGATTCAATCTCATATTATAACTTTGAATCCTTTCAAATATCTATCGTAAAATAGTAACGTGATCTTCTCTTTGTATAGATTTTGCCAAGATTTCATCCACATAATCTTCAAGGATCTTATGAATGTAATCATGAAAAATCAAAGTCATAGCCCGTTGATAAGTTGCTCCTACATTTTTCAATCCAAAGGGCATCATGACCCAACAAAAGGTTCCCCAAGGTGTTATAAATGTAGTCTTAAATTGATCTTCAGGGGGGATAAATATTTGATTGTACCCCGAAAAACCATCCATAAAAGATAACAAGGCATGGCCCGCTGTTGAATCCACAATCATATCAATATTAGGTAGCAAGAAATCATCCTTCAAGGATACCTTATTTAAATCTCTAAAATCAGTGCACATCCTTATCTTATTTTCTCCTTTTGACACAGGCACAATGTTTGAAATCCAATCTGAATAATCTATAGAATGGATAAATCTAGAATCCAATAATTTTTCAATTTCTCCTTTGACTAATAAAGCAATTCGTGGATTCATCTTTCAATTTTTTTGTTTCACCGGCCTCATATTCGGCTTTAAAACAATGTTATGAGTAACAATCTTAGAATCTATACCTGGCATATTGGAATATGTCCAAGTGAATATATCCTTAAATTCAAGAAAAAGGGAAACCAATTGATCGCGTTCATCCTGATTCAAACATTTCCCAATTTTTATCATCCTTTCAGAATCATTTTCATCCACTTGAATATCAATAGTTTCAGTAATTAACAAATCACTTCTTACCAGAGGATCCATTGATAAAGGGAGAATATCACGTTCTTCATGTTCTCCAAAATAAGCATATGTTTTTAAACAATAAGGCTTTCCTCATTTGTGATGAAACTTAGGTAAATCCTCATAAACCCCTAAAAATTCCATTAGGGCTTCATCTTTAGGAAAAATATCCAAAGAGGATTGTTGATTAAGGTCAATAAGTAATGGGTTAACCAACTTCAATTGTCCATTGCAAATATGATTAACATTAAGAGGAAAAGCTGATGGTTGTCTGTAAGGATTGAATCCTAATCCATATGTATGATCATAAACTTCATTATCCAAAGGTACTTGTATACCTTGTTCATATTTACCACATCCTTTTCCATTAAATCTTGATTTCTTAAGCAAATGATAACCAGGACCATATCGATCAGTCATGTTAGAGGGATTCCAAGGAGCGGCATATGTCAAAATGTCATAACAATCAGGCTTTATAGTGTCAAGCGTTTCATTAATCGAAGTGGCAAAAAAATTACTTTTTAATTCTTCAGAGAATGGAGAAGAAATAAACACTTTTTTTCTCAAATTCATTTTGTTACTTCATGAATTCCAACTCAGAGACCTTGTATTCTCCAATAAATGTAGGATTAAAATCCAATGTCCCCCAATCATCCTCAGTCAAAAAAGAAGAAGATGGGGCTTGTTGTTATTGAATCTCAAGTTGTTTTATCTCAGATTGTTGTATCTCCGATTGTTTTTCAATCTCTTTACTAGGTTGAATAGGTTCAGATTTTTTGGCATATTCAGCATTTAAGCAAGGATTCAGGGCATCATCCGCATGTAATGTATACATTAAGTTATTATAGATGAACCTAACCTTGCAATGAAGAGTAGAAGGAACTGCATGCATACTATGTAACCATGGTCTTCCTAAAATAAGATTATAATTGAGAGGTCCAGGCATAACATGAATAGAAGTATTTAGAATAACTGGACCAACTTTAACAAGTAAGGTAATAATACCCAAAGTTCTTTTCACAATATTGTCAAATCCACGTATAGGAACATTATTAGGTTGAATAGTAGAGAGATCAGCCTTAATTGCCTTGAGTATATCCATGCTACAAACATTAATTCTGGATCCATTATCAATTAAGGTTCTTCGAATGATACTTTGATTAATAGAGACAGTCACCATAAGAGCATCATATTGATTCTGTACCTCTAAGGAAGGTAAATCATTATCCAAAAACACAATAGGAGGTACAGA
Organism: Chamaecyparis obtusa; assembly: GCA_027943335.1. NCBI lineage: Eukaryota > Viridiplantae > Streptophyta > Pinopsida > Cupressales > Cupressaceae > Chamaecyparis > Chamaecyparis obtusa. The sequence goes on along the minus strand of BSBK01004962.1, from coordinate 510,202 downwards.
AGGCATAGTATGCATACAATCCAAAATAGAATGAATGTTTTATTGATTAGGAGATGAAGCAGGAAGAGTAGATTAAGCCTTTTGCAATGCCTCATGATATGTCGAGGAGGTTTGAAGTAATTCCCATAAAGATATCTTAGCAGGAGTAGTACGTAATTGGTCAACTAAGTTGTACTCCTTAAAGGTAGATGGATACCTAGGTGCTTGAGGAAGCATAGGTTGAGAAGGAGGTAAAGAAACTAGAATGGTAGGCTGAGGGTTATTCTATGTGTGATAAGCATGTGAAACAAAATCAGTGTTATCAAAGAAATCCAAAGGATCTCTAGGTTTACCCTTAATTGTTATACGAGGACATCCTTTTACCATCATCAAAGGTGTAGTATATATCATTTTAGGTTTATCAATGTTGCAAATAGTGGGACATGAAGGTAACCATGCACACACCCTATGGTAAAGGTTAGTTGGAGAGGTTGTAGAGGAGAGTGAAATAGGAATAGGATCCATGGAGATCATATTCAAACCATTTTCATCCTCACTACCATGTACCTCATTAGGGAATCTATCCTCTTGTGCAATAAAGGCCTCATCAAAGTACTCAAAACAAGAATCATACATGTTGAATACAAAGAAAGCACTAAAAGCATGAAAATGTAAATATTTTTGTATTTTTAAAGGAATTTTGCAATGTTTTTATTTTTTTGTATTTTTGTAATATATAAATGCAAGAAAGAAATCTAATCTTATAAGCATAGAAGATTTAAATCTAACACCATAAAAGAAAGAGTTGTCGTAAACGGGTTCACCAAAATGAATAGGGGAAAAATGGAAGCTTAGCAATGTACCTAACATTCAACACTTATTCATTTGAATTGAGATTGGAATTGGCATAGCATGAGTAAATCTGGAAATACTTGAAAATTAATTAGGTCAAGATACATACCTCATTATGAAATTGATTTGGAAATACCTATTTTTTGAAGTCTATATGAGGTTTCAGAAGATTCTGCAACCAGATCTGTGATCAAAAAGTTGAGACGGAGAAAACCTAGAAAAGTTTCATCTTTCCGATAGCAGGTCGAGTTTGACCCTCATAAAAGGTCAAATACCACATTTTTATTCTGAAGCCTAATTCTAATTTTGTTCACAGATCCCAGAAGTTCGACGAAAAGGGTACCCAAATCTGTCCTATGATTCCTAAAATAGCGATTGTAGATATCTGAATAGGGGGTTTTTAGGGTGGCTATATAGGGTTTTGCCTTAGTCAAACCCCCGTTTTGGTGGTCTCCACCTCCACGAATAGCTGATTGAAATAGAATGTGTGTGTGTATGTATTGAAAGTGTAATGCCAAGATCTAATCTTCTAGATCAAAACCCTAGCATGAATGTGTATGAAATAAAAATGCATAGATTTGAATGAGATAGAAAAGCATACCAAGCCCCCAAGGCTAAAGTACTTCTACCAAACTCACAATCCATAATTATCACCCCATGATTGAATATTTGAATGCTTGAAAGTTGATGATGGTGGATCAAGGAAGAAAGGATCTCTCTTTCTCCAAATATGTGTTCACAAAGATGCTTGATGTCAACAATGGCTTGATCTCCTATATCATCCTCTTGCTATCTTACATCTTCACCATTCCTTGCTTTCTTGAAATCTTCTTGCTCACAAAACTTGATGGAGAGATGTGAATAATGGATGTTGGATCAATCACCTTTCTTGAGAGTGCTTGAGCATGAAAAACTTGATGTGAAAATCAGAGAGGAAGGCCTCCTTTTATAGTGAACTAGGGCATAATCCTCTAGAGGGGCCACCTTGGAGAATTAAATCCCAATTAGGTCCTAACCTTTAGAAAATATACCTAGATTAAATGCAATTAGAGAATTTACCATCCCAAAACCCGAAATGGCCAACTCGGAGGTGGGAAAATAAATATCTTGAAAGGCCGATGCCCAAAAATCAAGAATTCTGGAAATTTGAATGAGGGGGGAGAATCGAGGTTGGACCTGACCTAGTCAAGTTCAACCTCAATCTTGACCTGGTCATTTCTAAGCTTGATCTTGACCTAGTCAAGATCAACCTTGAATTTGACCTTGGGTCCAAACCCTATCAAAATCAAGACAGGAGGTCCTAGGGATGCCCAGAGACCTAGAAATGATATCAGAACAGGATAGAATGTCAGGGATAAGCATAAAATCCTATAATGATTGTGATGAAGGCTAGGAGGACCTATTTCTAAGTCCTACCTAGAAAATAGAGCCACAAAAGAGGGAAATTCAAGAGAATCCTCAGGATCCTAACCCTAATTTCACCTAGAATGAAGAAGATAAGTGCAAAATGCATCCTAAATGTAAGTCTATCATGATAAATGTACTAAAAGAGGGTGCTAAACCTATCAAGATGGAAGTGCTTCCATTTTAAGATGATACAACAACAAATGACCAACCCAATTTATGTGGAACCTCTGAGTAAAACACTTGATCACATTGGCTTGGAAGAACATAGGGTTCATCTCCAACTGGCTCAAATGTCCTTGTATTAATCATTGTAAATCCATTATCATGTTGAATAATAGTTCTATCTAGATCATTTTGATTCAGTCGTAGCCTATACCATTTGATGACGAATAGAACTACTTTAAAGGAGTTAAAGTCACACTCAGTTATATCATCCAAGATGCCATAGTATTGATTTTGAGATTGTCGAGGATGTATGTCATTTCTAGATGATATATTAGTGACCTCAAAAAATGTAGTTATCCCAGAATCACAAGTTTTCTTCGTGTCATCCAACTTTTTTATGCAAAATTTATGGTCATGATAGTACATAGCTTTATGGTGCTTGACCTGCAATTTTTCAAACGTGTGAAAATTATTCGCATCGTGAGTTGATATGAAACATATGTGTCATGATCATTAATAAATTTGTACGTACATCTCTACCTCTTAAACCATATGCTAGATCAATTACCATTGGTGTAACATTGGAATCTCCATTACGATGAGCTTCTCTAACCAATGAAGCAACACCTTCCCATGTTAATGAGAAACTATTTTGTTGACATCGTTCAATCCATATCTTCATGCAATCAAGATTGTTCGCAATATACAAATGTATTGCATCCCACTCTCGACCAACTGTATAAAAAAAATACACCAGTTATAAATAACTTGTATTGAAGATTTATAAGAATTAATTAACTACAATAACATCTTATATTTACCTCTCACTTTCCTCAATCTACCTTTGTCCATCAAGTACTCCCCTTCAAATTTGTTAATGGAGTTGGGATCCCAAATACGATCTACATGGATCTTTGCTGTAAACTTAGGAAGATATTCACTAATGTACACCATGGTCTGGTATACCATATATCCCTCCACCATAGAACCCTTAGGATGTGCTCTTTGTTGAACCAAGCCTTTCAAAAATTTCAAGTGCCTCTCAACCATCCACATTGACCTAGTTGGTACAGGTCCACACAATTCAATCTCTTCAACTTGATGTATGAGGTAGTGTTCTTGTGCATTGAAAAAAGTTGAAGGTAGACACTTTTGCATTTCACACATAAGATGAGGAATTTTTCTCTTCCAATATTTTATATCTTCTTTATTGATTTCTTTTGATGACAACCACCTTATGTATTTTCCAAGATCATATATAACTTATTTGACACTGTTGTCAAAGTGGTGTGGGAGAGATAGAGGTAGAACGTACTACAATATTTGTAAAATGATCTTATCAATATTTTATAAAAGAATGCAATGAAAATTACATGCAGTATACAAATATATAGTGAATACAAAATAACATGAATTACCTTAATAAATGTATGCCAATCGTGTGTTTTCATCCCTGGTCCAAATTCACTTTTTTTTTATATGAGATCATTTATGTTTGCAACAAATCCTGTGGGAAATCGTAATTTTTTTAATGACTTCTTTTATAGCATTTCTCTGCTGCTCTGACAATAACCAGCTAAGGGCACTTGTATCAATCTGGTCTCCATTGTTATTTGATCAAATGACATTTTTCATTGCATGGTTGGATTCTTCAATGTCACTACAAATTTTGACAATTTTGTCTTTGTCACGCCTTCCATCTAAGATTTTCCATAATGTCTCTATTACATTCTTTCCAATATGCATAGGATCAAACAAATGCACGATTAGAAGTTGCTCGTAGTATGATAACCTACTAAATTATGTAGGATAACTTTTTTGGAAGTTGGTCATTAATGCCTTGACGACCTTCACGAGCATCAATTACATCATTAGTAAACAAAACACAATATCAAAATATAAATTTCAAATAAAAACCATCAGATGGAATGACATTACCTCGACGATTTATTTTATTGTATTCCAAATTCCATAGGCGAGGTGTCATTCTCTGTGGCTTTGATGTAGTCTCTTCTTTCCCATTGAAAAGATGTTTTTTGGTAATTTGGTACTTATAATTTTTGTGGAGAAAGTGTCTATTCTCATCGAACACCTACTTTCCTAAAAATTTTGAATGATGAGATTTCATCTTTGGACCACAAACTGGACATGCAAATTTTACCTTTGTCTGAAGACCTACAAGATCGTGTATAATTGGATTAAATATGTTAACTTTTTGTTAGCACTATAACATACCAAAAAAGAGGAGTTAAGAAGAGAACACACCATAAAAATGTGTTAGCCTAGGGGCATCATGTATTGTCCATACAAGCATTGCATGGAATTGAAATTGTCTTTGTCCTATTGGTCTAGAGATATCATACATAGTGACCCCATTCCATAACACTGTCAACTCGTCGATAAGGGGCTCAATATATACATTGATATCTTTAACTTGGTACTTACCTAATTGAATGAACAAAAACATTACATAATTATTATGACTATTTTGATGGATTATTTATAATAAATTAATTTAGACGACTATTAAATGAAAAAATACCTGGAACAATCAGTGCCAACATTATGTGCTCCCTCTTTATGGACATCCAAGGAGGAATATTATTGTTGATAACAAAAATAGGCCACATCGAGTAAGTAGATCTCATCTCTCCAAATGGATTGACACCATCTGTTGCCAATGAAAGCTTGAGATTACGAGGTTCTTCTTTAAAGTGTGGCCATTTATCCTCTATTTCCTTAAATGTCAAACCATTCGCAAGCATTCACATAATTTCATCTCCACTTCTATTGCGTGCATGGTAATCCATAAATTGTGCCAAGCTATTGCACCTAAATAATCGTTGCAGACGTGGAATAATGGGAATAACCCGAAGAACCTTGCGAGGCACCTTTTTTTTTATTCGATCTGATTGATATCTACTAATATGACAAATAGGGTATTCTGTTGCAAATTTGTGTTGTTTATGATATATAATATGATCATTCAAACATGCATGTATTATTTGATACTCCATTCCAATATCTTTCATAATGGCAGATAATTCTCGGTATGAGCGAGGTAGAATATTTGATGGTGGTAACAAACACTCACCTATCAACCTACGACCAAAAATATAATTTGTTAATTTAAAGAATATTAATTGCTACATGATTCACCCAATGTTAATTGTAAGAGAATTACGACTAAAAAAATGAAAAAATATGACATACCTTAACATACGTGTCATTGCTACATTGGATAAACCATTCATAACCTTCAAGATCACCAACAACAATACAACATCAAGAAGAGTTATTTGGGAGCCTTCGTATAGGGGCTCATGTGCCTTCTCAAGTATAGGTACATCAAGGTCTATGTCAACATCATCATCATCATCATCTTGATCATCGTGATCTTCTTCATCATCGTGATCTTCTTCCATGGGATCATTACCTTCTACTTCTATATTCACACCTCCATGTTCTCTCATTTGGAAATCCACATTCTCTAGATTGTCATGGTCCATAACATGAAACCCAGGGTGGTTGACCTATATCAAAATAATGACCTTATATTAACCATGACCATGATTTCATCATCAAATCATGTCTTGTGTATTTTATAAATTATTAAAATACATACCAATGGATGGAATTCATTTCCCCCTTCAATGTGACCATGCTGCCTACAATGTTCCTTGACCATTTTGATTAGATATCTTCAAGTCTTTAAGCCCTTACAAATTTTGCAAGGACAATAACATTTTCCATCACCTTTTCTTTTTAAGTTAGACCACAGTCTAGCAATTGTCTTCCTATTTTGTTGTGCATTGATATCGCCAGACATGGTCTTTCTTGAATGGAATGACTTGTTGGTGGAAGAAGGATGATTTGTTTGCAACCTGCAGATTCTATATATTCAAGTGTATTAAAATAACAACCAACATTAATAATCAAGTAAATTCTGGCAAATCTGATTGAGTCGTATTTGCTTGATAGTGTATGTCTACTATAAACAAATCCCTTGGAAAAATTTAAAGATAAGAAGATCTCTAAGAAAAAATTTAATTTGAGGATCTCTAAGCATTTTACAAGAACAAAGCCAAAAGATGAAGGTCTTCACAAGTATTTCAACATTAGAGGGAGTATTTAGAGTTCAAGAGAGACATATTGGGAGTATTTAGATATGGTCAATTATGAAAGTACAAAATCAACACAATATGGAGATTCATTTGCCAAAAAATATAAAGCACATTTTCTACTAAAGATAGAATGCCAAGATCTTGCTACCTTCCTGAAAAAGAGAGGGATTAATTAAGTAGAATGCATTTTATTTTGTTTATGTTTGGTTGAAAAAGAGAGGGATTAATTAATTAGGGATCTTGCTATTCTTTAAATTTATACCAAGAACCTCCGCGACCAATAGAAATAGAAAGGGTGAAATCGGATCACCCTGATGTAGCCCCTTTTTAGCTAGGAAAAAGTTTTTAGGAACACCATTAATTAGAACAACATAATAAGTGGAAGAGATTCAACTATAAATCCACTTGCACCAAGATTTGTTGAAGCCAAATCTTCTCATGATCTCAATCGAAAAATCCCATGGGTTATGATGATACCATCAAGGATTTGTTTATCCTTTAAGAATTTGATCTTCTCTTTGTTTATTATGTCATTAAAACAAAATATGAGTTTGGTTGCCATTTCTTTTTCCATAATTTTGTATATTGAATTACATAAAGTAATCAACCTGTACTAATCAAAAGAGGATGGAGATTGTATTTTTTAGATCATTGCAAGATACATGGCATTCCTTGACTTAAACACAACCCTATGTTTCCTACATCCTTACCATTATCAAAACCATTACTAGGATGCTAAACTCTGATGGAATGTTTCCTTGGACCTTGTTGGATCTCAAATCCAACAATTGTAGATTCTTAAGATGACCTAATGTACTTGGAACTTCCCCAATAAAATTGTTATATCAGAGATTAAGATAGAACAAGCCTGTAAGGTTTCCAATATCCTTAGGTATATTGCTAGTGATATTATTATTTACCAAGCGAAGTCTAGATAGCCTGGGAGAGAGGTTTCCTATACCTCTTGACAAAGTCCCATTGAAATTGTTCCATGATAGATTAGTTAAATTTAGTTGCACCAAGTCAATTTTAATAATTAGTAGACTTTAGATTATTTTTATATATATAGAAGGATATATATTGCTTCAAGATTTGATGCCCTAGGTAGATACTTTCCATGTTAGATGGGTCATATGGGGGTTATAGGTTATATTGGAATAAAAAGGTTGTCTTTAAACCTTTTATAAGTATTTAAGTATGGGAATTAGATGTTATGTTGTCGATTGGATAAATTTTGTTGTCTACTTGACAATAATCTTTGGTTTATTTTGTTGACAGTCAGTTTAGACTATTTAGGAACAGTTATAAAAATAGTTAGTTGGTGGTTGTCAAGTTATTTGGGGAGAATGGAGTCTATTTTGAGGGGGGATCCATGTGAGGAAGGGTGTGAAGAAAGGTGCTGTGAAAAACCATGAAGATGTAACAAGGTTATCATCAATAAAATCTATTTCTCTGCATTTTTGTATCTCACTGTCCTGAAGGAACAATCAGGGAATCCATAACCCCAATGGTTGATGAAACATGATTGAGACTTGGTTAAGTAATATAAAAAACTCCTCCATTTCTTATTTTCATGTTTATGTATTTACCTTAGCATTTGGTTTGATCTCAAGGAAGAAAAATTGACTGGCGTAACTGTGACTGGCTTTTAGAGGGTGAAGTCAATAGTTTAAGGTTGTATTCCTTAATACAATATGGCTAAGGTCAGCCACCCCCCTAAACCATGGTATCAACAATATGGCTAAGGTCCTAGATATCTTCCATAGACTTTGTCTTGTACACAACATGGGTGTCACACATCTTTATGTCGAGGGATATTCTCTTATTATAATTGAAGCATGCAAGAAAAGAGTTTTCCAAAATTGGCAAATCCATTATGTTTAGCAATAATCCTGGATGCTCCTTCATAAATTTGATAACTTTACATTATCTCAAATACGTATAGAGAGGGGAATAGGTTATCCGATCTACTTGTAAATTGGGCATGTGATAGGGATAAAATGGTGTTTTCTAATTACATTAACCCATTATAAATTTACCTAGAGCTAGAAGATATACTACTCAAGGACCGAGGTTACAGTGGGAATTAAAGTACTTTGACTCTATCATGTTGTCAAGTCTCATGTTTAGGATTGCATTTGTATCATCACTTTATTTGAAACTAGTCACCTCATAATTTTCTAGTATTTTTGATCTTATGAAAATACAAATCCTTAATTTTGGAAAGAATCTTGTAGATTGTTCACTATCATTGACAATTTTGTATAACACATTTTTTCTTACAGGAGTAGCCATTGGATCAAGGTGGTAGTAAATTGTTGCTTATGTTAACATTGGTTACTATTATGTAACTGGTGTCCTATTTTGTGTGGTTCTCAGTTGGGCATTTCACCTCAAATTATTGATTAGTGGCTATCCCTAGCTAAAAAATAATCAAACTTTTATTTTAAGGGTTTAAAATTGAGTAGTATGATTTTAGATTACTCTGCATATGGCAAAATATATAGTCCAAATTTTACTGTGTCATTTTTGTTCTCTTAGATTCACAAAAAGTTACCTTGACTAACATATACATGGAGCTTAATTCACCCTTATAAATATCAATGGTTGTGGCTTCAAGTGTTTGTGTTCATATGATAAATGGTAGGACTAAATCTTATTTTGGGATGAGAGTGAGGCTTAGTCTACTATTGTAAGAAATGTAGGTCAACTATGTTATATCACATGAAAAATTTATTATTTTTTATGTATTAGTAATGTGTAATATTCTTGAGGATTTGAATTATGTTACATGATAGTCATTAATATCTCTTACTCTATTCTAACTTGTATGTGAGAAGTGCCTTCTAGTAACTATTGATGTTTCTAGATGTGTTTAGGGATCATCTTGTCCTTAAATATTTTGTGTCAGTTACAAATTATCCATAGCAACATAGTAATCACATTAGACATAATAAATATTAGTAGAGAATACATTATATCATTCATATCAAATGATCATAATCCAAGCACCATACATCTATCAAAGGTTAACTATGAACAATAACTTGGTCATCCCTTTCAACTTCAACCCAAATCCTAAATCATTTCTATAAAGTGAGGTAATGGCCCATTCACATATCCATCTTAATGGCCATTAGTAACTTAATAAAAGATAGATGACATAGATCATTATAATGAAAGAATCATAGGCTAAAAGTTCACTTAAATGGAATACACAATACCAAACTCATCATTTGGAGTTTGGTGAATAAAAGCCTAAAGGTTCATCATTTGGAATCATAGCTTAAAATTTCACTTAAATGGAATTCAACTCTATTGACATTTCATAGGGAAACCAAAACACAAACTTGGTCTTATCACACCCAAAATTCAAAACTGTCCTCTTAGACAGGGTATTCACCAGTTAATTTTGGCCACTGTTTTAATCTTTCTCACCAAGTTTCCCAAAGGACCAATAGGGATAGTAAGGTAGTCTTGGTTCTAATAGTTGGGTAGTAACTCTCCCAAATGGATGGGTTCTGAATCTCCTCCAAACTCCCAATATTCACCAATCTTCTCCAAAGGGTAGGAGGCCTAAATGGTTGGTTTAGTGAAGGAGGTGCAACTTAGACATGGTCTCTGGCCAATCTAACTATAGGAACATTTAGAGGAACTTGAAACAAGTCCAAACCTCCAATATTAGCCTCTAACTTGAAGCCCATCAAAAGTTATTGGATCTACAACTTCTGGTTGTCCCACTCTGCCTATCACATAGAGATGCCTGGCTAGGTTTTTAGTCCTATCTCCTTGGAATCACCACCATTCGGTCAGAAACTAACTGCAAAATAAAATAGACCCTCATATCTCTCATTTAAACCTAGAATTAGAATTTTCCCATGGTTGAATCGAGAGATATGAATCAACAAAGTTGACAAGCCTAGTTTATGTGCAAAAATGACCTGTTATTGACTGTCACCCGATTTATCTTCAATTTCTCAACCAAATAACCTCAGATTTGTTGCAAAAAGAAGCTAAGACATCTAAAAAACTTCCTATGAAGTTATTTTTGCCATACTAATCCACTCGGGTTCAAGAGAAATCAAACACCACTCAAAAAATGTTAAAAATCACAATTTTTTCCAAGAGAAATAAACTAAAAGATCTCAAATCGAATATTTTGGGCACTAATGGAGATGCCCATAAAATTGATAATATAGACTTCCTCTAAGTCTTCCAATGCCATTATCCACTAAATTTTCAAAGATACAGTCAAACAACCGCACTTACATTAATAAACATTATTTTCCCAATGGTTTTAATAAGCATTTGTAAGGTTAGGGTTAAGAGATGAAACCAGTGAAGAGATGAAATGCACGTTGATGATTGAATTTTGGTGTCGATAGATGCCCTCCTTCTCTCCTTCACCTCTTGTAACCAATCAAATATTTTGGGCACTAATGGCGATGCCCACAAAACTGATAATCTAGACTTCCCCTAAGTCTTCCAATGCCATTATCCACTAAATGTTCAAAGATACAATCAAACAACAGCACTTACATTAATAAACATTATTTTCCCAATGGTTTTAATAAGCATTTTTCAACCTTAAAAATGAAATAAAATTGTATTAATCAATGTAAATGTAAAGATAAATGCTTGATCTACCTTAATTATACCTTCATAAACAAATGTAGAAATTTCTCATATTCATAAAGATACTTGAATGTTTCTTGGATTGTAGTTGTTGACCTTAGAATGTAGAAATTAATCAAGGATGCCTTCACAAATGCATAGATCTATCAATACTCCTTGTAGGTATTCAATGTTGTTATGCTTGAGTAATCACTTTCTATGAAAGAAGAATGCATATGGAGGATCAGTCCTTAAGAAAAACAAATTGGATCAGTCCTTAAGAAAAACATTGTCTTTATTAAGGGATCTAGAAAAAGGAGATCAATCCTAAGGGAAGGATTGTCTCTAAAGGAATCTAGGTATTGAGAAGTTGAAGATATTTTAGCATTGTTTTCATTGATGTCAAAACCCATGATCTAGATGGTTGTTCTCTGAATGATGAATATTATTGATCTATCTTGTGTAGTATGGTATGAGAATGAATTGTGTGGATATTTTTTGTGTTCTAGATATAAAAATATATATTTTTGGATAATTAGTGAAGGATGATGAAGATTAAATACTTTTTATTTGTTGTTGTGCTCAGAGCTTATTATGGGCATCTTTTCTATTTGGACATTCATGTAGTATGATATAAGTTTTTGATAGCCACTTTTATTCAATTTGAATAAATGCTATCATGTATCATCCTTCAATTGATGATGAATTTTGTGAAGATTAAGACATGATCTTGGTTATGGCATCCCTATCAGCTCTAAACTATATCTCTTGTATTTTAAAGTTGTATATATTTAAGTAATTATGCTATGTAACATGCTTAACTTATGTATGACCTATCTATGGGTCACGTGGTGACATGGTATAAAGTTTCATTATCTGCAACCTATCTTTTGAGTCCAATAATAGTGTGTTGAAGCTTATTGAATATCTCAAGATTTCTTTTTTTATTCAAGTCAACATGTTGTGCTAGGTCAAATTATTTGTATTGTTGCATATGTATTTGGTGAAGTATGGATGTGGATGTATGCATGGTGGTAAAGTATGTGAATACCATAGTGTGAAGGATAATAATGAAGATAGATGAGAGCTAGTGATAGGAAGATGTATTCAATATTGCATCAATATAGATCAATAAGAGTCAAGGTGGAAAAGAATTGGAAGGTTAAATAGATTCTATCGGAATCCACTTGTACCTAACTTATGGATAATTGCACAATTTTATTTTAGGGTACTTACTTTGTTTAGGAATAGTATGGTCACTCCTTTGGGAAAAGTAGGAAAACACGTTGGGGGAATGATCCCAGATGGTTTTATAGTTTTTTTATATAGGTTTCATGACTTTGTTTAAGACACATTTAACTATTTAGTTAGTTTTCATGAGTTTTTTAAGACACTTTTAACAATTTGGCAATGTCCATAATACTGGGAACTTGATGTTTTGATATTCTTTAAGACATATATATAATTGTATGGAAAATAATGGGATTAAATGTGATGATAATGTGTTTAGATGTTTTGAATATGGTTGCTTGCATACTAACTAGTTTTGCATCATTCAATCAGAGTAAATTAGTTTGGTTCTTGTAGCTTCAAACTAGTAAATGTCCTATATCCATATGTGGATGAAAAGTTGAATCAATCTTACATGTTGAGGTGTTCCTATTTATTTGTTAAATAAAGAGGCAAAAAATACTTTCTTGAATATAGTTTTACATTTATAACAAACTAATTAAGTGTTTTTATTAGCGTGTATAGAGTTAACATTATGTTTTAATTGCTTAAGGTTATGCAATCCTAAGAGGATTGTCTCCTGTGGTTATTTGTCTTTATGTTTATTAAATCACTTTCCTAGATCTTTGGGTTGTTAGTCTCTTATGTAGTTCAATAATTTAGGATTTCATGATCTCTATATAGTTAAGCTTCACGTGCAATAAACATTGATACTATTTTAGGAATATATTGAGGTTGTAGTTGAATATGTCTAATTGTAATCTTTGATATAATGTATCCATGAATATATTAAGTATTGTTTCAATATTTATCTTTTGTTGATTCTATTGAGGGTGTACTATGGGGCCCACTTGTGGTACAATTCATGTTTATTTTATTTTTAATAATAGTTATTTTATGTACTAGTTATTAGAATTTGTTGAGAATTATTGTTAGACTGCATGTTACTCCTGCAACATTGAGTAGTATTAGTGAGATGATCATGTAGTGGATTCACTTAATTTCCAACATAATTATTGTTATATCCTTTAATTGTTAGTTATATTGAATTAGAATAGAAGCTAATTGATTCATTTTGTTAAGTTCCAAATCGCTGCAAATGTAATAGCATTGTCGTAAAAGTATGTGTCTTCCAAATGCGTCAATTTATTGAATATATAAATGGTAAAGATAAGAAGAGACATGTAACTTCATGGGACATGTCTATTCATTAATCTAATTTATTAATTTAACTCTATAGTGAAAACATACATCAACACATTTCATAGTAATAAATGTTCTTAATATGTTGATTACAAATTTTTCAAAGTAGTAAATAGTTATTTCCTTGTAATTTCATTTCTAGTAGGTAGGCAATAATTTGAGTAACAATGTGGTGCATATACTATGCTAGTCCATTTTGGGTTCATGAACCCTAGTTGACAATGAAATGTGTCCCATATTCAAAAGGGGTTGCATGGTAAATAAGCTAACCTTAATTTTATAGGATGCACAACTCATAATCACAATTATTTATATGAACTCTATAGTGTGGTCCAACTTGCTTGGCCCATAGAGGGTCACATCACCCCATAAATTGTGCCCATGTTCTGGTGGCTCCTCACCATGCTTATTTCTTATTGTTATTTTTCTCATTCCCAAGCCGAGTCTCTAGAATTATCTATCCAAACATCAAAATGGCTTGTGATAAGACAAATTTTAGTATTTAATAATTAAGTTAAAATTCATGTACATTTATGTTTCAAATTTTAGATCAATTATTTGTACCATCCTAAATTTTAATCACCTATAATTAGATGATCAATTAGGCCCCTTTTTAGTGTTCTTAGGATTTCATGTCCATTATTCTTGATCTACCAACCTACCTCCTACATTTTTTATTGTGTTTCCTTCTTCTAGGTTCTAATTTAAATTTGGGTCTATTTTAGGTGGAAGACGATATCACGAGAATCCTCTTTTCAAGAAAAAGGACACTCTAGACATCCTCTTCTCCGATGTTTGGTCCCAAATTTGAATTGGGGGCTTGTCTTGTGGTTTTAGCAAGATTTGCAAATTTGTGTCATCTTCATTTGAATTTCGACCTTTAAAACATAGTGAGAGGTATAAAAGAAACCTATCTCTCCTCATTTGGACACAAGGGAAAAGTTGGAATTCAAGTTCTCTCCTACAATTTCACATTCAAACATTCAAGATCAAGTTTTCAAGCATCCAAGGCATCTTTTTAGGCAATATTATCCATTGTAGCTAACTTCTCTCCCATGATGGACAAGTAGAGAAATTATCAATCAAAAAAGATCCTTTGTCCATCTACATACATTTTTCATCCATTCTTCAAGGTCAAGCATAACAACATTGAATATCTTTGAGCATTATTTGTGGATCTATGAATTTGTGAAGACATCCTTTATTCTACTTCACATTCCAAGATTCAAAGTCAACATACAAGTACATTCCAGAAAGCATCTTCATAGACATCACGATCTCAATATAAGTTTATGCAGATATATACATTTACAAGGTAGATCTAATTTTTACCTTTATATTTATATGATTTACATTCGTAAAATTTCACTTCTATTTCAAGGTTTATTCCTCAATCTAGGTTTGACCAAGGAAAACCCCTTAGTTTACAATATGTTTTAGCAAGAACAGGTGACCAACCTACCATTGCAAATCCAGAAAGTACAAGACCTAACAGACTATCTAAAATTTGGATCGTTGGAATATACTGGGAATAGGATGGCTCAAGAGATATCTTCCTGGGAAAATGATTCCCTAGGAAACCTCCTTCATACAATTCAAATTCAAACTAAAACCATAGGTCAGTACTATTGTCTAGTTACTATTTTTGGTACTTTTAGTTTGTTGTCTATTTTTTGTTAATCTATGTAATCAAGAACTTTTCACTATGTCTTATTTTATCTCTTATCTTGTATCATCCAATCATATTCCCTCAAATCCAACTTATTCCAATACATTATTACAAAGGACCATTCACCTACTTAGCATTTAATTCACCTTGATCCTAGTGTGTCATCTTCCTTTTGATTACAGTGCATTCAAAAAGTGAGGACAATTCAATGTCCCTTGCATGTTTGTTCCCCCTCCCTTTTTCTTATTGTATATTTTGATGAACCTAACTTATAACATTTTCATTCTAATTTTAATTTAGATATTTTTTGTATGTATCTTTTTTTATGGTTAGATATACTCTTCATTGGATTTCATGTGCAATTACATGTTTTAGTTAAATTCATGTAGCATAAACTTGTTGAGTGTTTGCATATTTATTTCAAACTTGTTATTTTCATTTGTTAGACATTTCTTCATTCCCTTGTGTATGATTGTTATAAAATTAAGTCCTGCCTATAGTATTCTGATTAGGAGAAGATATAGAAGTTTATGGTTTCTTTTGATCTCGAGTCCTCTATGTTTCCTATAGATCTTGACAAAACAAACATGCCTACTAATGGAATTCCCACTATTATTAAGAATCCTTCTACCCACTCTCATAATGATGAAGATGAGGCCTTTAGAGTGTTTCCTATCAAAGTGCAAAATCTTTCTCATGATTTTGAAAAATTTGTACAATAATTAGGTAAAAAAACAATCTAATCTGTAAGTTATCTCTTTAGTAGAAGCAATGAGGAACATGATTCCCAATGATTGATTTGTTGCATGCTATTTCTCATCTTATTGATAACAATGTTAAACATGTTAGACAATGTGCTGAAGACCTTGGTTTAACTTAAACCCCCACTAATGTTGAGACTTATATTCCTATTTAATTACCTAGTGTTTCTACTTATGCTCCAGCTCTCATGACTACATCTATTTCAACCATTAATCCTACACATGCGAGTCTAGAAGTATTCCTAATCCTATTATTCCCCCTCCTTTGAGTGTTCCATGTATTTTGAAACCTTCATCCATGCATACCTACAATAATATTCCATTTTGATATTTCAATGTTCTTTATAATGATCCAAACCTTTTACATATGTCTCGTAAAACAATGTTGCTACCAAATTCACTATCAATAGTCATGCTCAAATCGTCTCATCCTTGCAACAACAAATCACCTCCATGACTCAATCCAAATTTTCAATATTCCCACTTGTGACATTGTTAGCCATTTTTACTTAGACACCATTCATTCTATTATCCCTCAACACATGGAAATGCCTCACTTATAGACTTATAGTAGTAAAGGTGATCCCTTGACTCATGTGAAGACTTCTCAAACATTATGTAGTGACTTCTCTCATGATCATAAACTTGTGGCTAGATTATTTACTAGAAAATTTAGAGATAAGGCCTTGCAATGGTATTTTTCTTTACCTACTTATTCCATTGGTTCTTTAAAAAATAAATTAATGCTTTTATTCAATAGTTTCAAAATAATATTGGTCCTTAGATTTCTTTAACTAATTTGATCCATTGTAAATGTTGATGTATGTAGCATCGGTCAGATAAATAAAACTAACTATATGATTATTATGAGAAATGATTTATTACATACACACACACACACACACATATATATATTAATATATACAACAATTAATATTATTTTATATATTAATATACATATAAATATATAGTTAATCTATATTTATTATTTTAATAACTATATAGTTAATTAAATTAGATTAATAAATAGACAAGTCCCATGAAGGGACATGTCTCTTCTTGTCTTTTCCTTGTATATATACAAGAGATTGATGCATTTGGAAAACACATACAATTAGATATTTCCATTACATTTTCAATGATCCTAAAACCTTAATATGGTATTATAGCCAAGTTGCAAATGTAAGAGAGTAATTTGTTGATGGTGAATGTGTGACTGTCTCAGAAAATATAGTCTTAGTAAGAGGACCATATCTCACACATGCATTGTTAGATTTCACTGAATTTTGGATATGTTGGTGATAAACAAATTTGGAAGAATGTCATCGGAGCGATTAGAGAGAAATGTCTGGCTCAAAAGTTATGACCCACTGTATACATGTATATGCAAAAATTTGTAAAAGAGTGAGGTTCCTTCTTTAAAAGCCTAACCACTTGAAGGGAGATCTGATCAAATTAAAGATTTGCATAATGTATAGAACCTTTGGATATTCAAGACAAGTCATGTGAATAATTCTAGTAATTTCAAGAATGATGACATCATTCTATGAATTTGCATGATATTTTCTATATGGGCTCACCTTACATAATGAAATACTTGAAATTTATGAAAGATAAGTATTTCATGTTTTATTAATGCACATAATTTTTGAGTTTGTAATTCATGCTATACTCTTGGTTAGTAAAATATTGTATTCTTATATCATTGGTATTTACGATCGAGATAGGTTAGTGAGCTATTTGTAATATCTCTCCAACATACCTTCAGGATAGAAGCACAAGACAATTGCATTCAAGGGAGAAAGAACTTGATGCTTGCAAACAAATTGATGATTGAGACTAGATGCAAAGACAATGTGATATTTTAAAAGAGGTCAATAAGTTGATAAACTTGAGCTTCATAGGGAGTAGATGGTTTAGTCAACTTGTGACAATCTTGATCATATTGATTGAGAGGGAGTTCACTATTGAAGGTGACACATTTATGAGGTAAACTTGATATAATTTATTATTATACTAATGAATCATGAATGTTTTTGATGGGCCTGCCCCTTGTATAAATCATAAGGAAGTGACGACTTCCAAATGATTATCACTTTTATTTGTAAACATTATTGTAAGGTGATGATCTTACAATAACTTGACCTTATATTGTGATAGACATCTTGTGATGGCTGAAACTGATCATAATAGATAAAACTTGTGGATAGAATCTCCGATTGAGGTAATCCACCTAAGATGTTGTGGATAGAATTGTCGATAGAGGCAATCCACACTAAAGCTTGTGAGTTTGTTGATAGAATCACTGATGGAGGCAATCCACATGAGAGCTTATGGATAGAATTGTCGATAGAGGCAATCCACACTAAAGCTCGTGAGTTTGTGGATAGAATCACTGATGGAGGCAATCCACATGAGAGCTTGTGGATAGAATTGCTGATTGAGGCAATCCACCCAGGAACTTGTGGATAGAATCACCGATGGAGGAAATCCACACGAGAGCTTATGGATAGAGTCGTCGATGGAGGCAATCCACCTGAGAGCTTGTGGATATAATCACTAATGGAGGCAATCCACATCTTGAGACTATGTTTCTATTGATTACATCATGAGGATGATGCTTCTATTGCTTACATCTTAGGGTTGATGTTATCAGGTGTCATAAGTGTTGACATTGGATTAATTTATCCTCCCTAGCTAAGAGAGAGTGTTGATGTATGTAGCATCGGTCAGAGAAATAAAACTGACTATATGATTATTATGAGAAATTATTTATTACACACACACACACACATATATATATATAATTTTATATATTAATATGCATATATATAGTTAATCTATATTTATTCTTATAATAACTATTTAGTTAATTAAATTAGATTAAAGAATAGACATGTCCCATGAAGGGACATGTCTCTTCTTGTCTTTGCCTTGTATATATACAAGAGATTGATGCATTTGGGAAACACATACAATTAGATAGTGCTATTACATTTGCAATGATCCTAAAACCTTAACAGTAAACAAGGTGTTAAAGAAAAAAGTGACTTATTTCATTAGTAGATTTATACATTTGCATGCTCATATTTCTTATTGTGTGTTAGATTTTGATGTGCAACTTATTTTCAGTGTTAATTTACAAAAATATATTCGAGATAAAATTCTTCTTTTTGAATTTTCTTCCTTTACTTAATTGTGTAGTGCTTCATAATTATTATCTTCAAGTGAGACAATTTGAGAGATCTCCTCCAATGGCCTCGGTTTATAAGAGTGATGCCGCATCCAATTCTTTTCAAAAGTTCCAAAAACTTAAAGGCTTCATCAAGATCAAAAATTCATCAAAAATCATTGATGTGCAAGTGTCAGTAGCATCCAAAGATGTGGTTGTTTTTTCATCAATTTTTAAACCTTCTCATAATTTTACATGTCTTTTTGAATCTTCACATAATGTGATGTTGAAGTTAATTAATGATAATGTTTTAACACTTCCATTAAACCAATTGATCCCTTAAAAGCTTTGATCCCAAAGCCTTTTGTCAATACCATCGTCAACCTAGTCATAATACTCATAAATGTTTCTAATTGAAGTCTCTTATCTAAGACCTTGTTTATTCTAATGTTGTATTGGTCGAGGGTGTTAATGATCAAGAAAACAAATCCATTTCCCCTCCCAACCAAAACTCACAAATTTATAAAAATCCCTCACCTTCTCATTCTACCAGTACTATTGAGTCTACCCACTCATTTCCTTCTTCCACAAATATTGTCATCCCTCCTACTATTGTGAAATATGATGATGAATGTACCAAGGCCAACAATTTTATCAACCTTATGGATAATTCAACCTACACTTGAGCTTTGCATTGCCTTTGATCCTAAGGAGACTATTAGGGTACCTGATGGCCCTCTTTATATTGTTGCAAATATTAATGGCCTTCCCTCTCATGGAGTTTTTATAGGTCCTACTTGCATGATGGATGTAACTAAGGAACATATTTACACAAGACACCTCCAAAAAGACACCTATGACAAATCAAATGTGATGATTAAGACTTTTAATGGTTTCACTTGTCCCACTCATGGCTCCATTACCTTCCCCATAGAAGTTGGTAAGAAATCCTTAGATGTCTTTGTTGTCATCCCAACTGTTGATTGATTTCAAGTTAGAATTGGTCCTCCTTTTCCCACTTCCATGGAATATTTTTTCTCTCCTATCCACAAGTGTTCAAAATATTCTGATGATAGAGAAATCATCATGATTCACCATAGTCTCTATCATCATTTAGCTAGTCGTGGGAACTTTGACCTTAACTTCTTTTGGTATAGCATACCTCTGTAGATCTCTATAGTTTTGTTGACCATTAGTGCTTCACACTTAGTCATATATCTAGGCAATGATGGTCGGTCATCACTATGACCAAGTCATTTTGTAAAGGCCGAGTTATGTATTGTATACTTACGGAGCAGTATTACTGCCGAGTAAAGTCATGGTCACTATGTGTTTGTATTATGCCGAGTATAGTTTTTGCCGAGTTACATATACAATGATTACCGAGTGACAGAGAAGATTAATAGATGCCGAGTACAGTTAATGCCAAGTACCAGGAATAACTTTTTCTGAGTTAGCCAGGAATGACATATAAGTTTGAAATGGCACAATGATCGAGGTAAACCATTTTTGGTGATAGTGGTGTTTTGTATTTTGTTTGTTAAGGTAATTGCGGAGGTAATTACACATCCATCTTATAATCATTGATCCCTATGTAATACCTAGAGCCATTCAGAAAATTGTATAGCTTAAGCGGCAATAGAAATAAATCTAAATCGTAGATCTTGAATCGTTAAGATGATTTGGTTATTATATAAGGTCAAGATCTAAACCAAGATAAATGTGTGAATCAGAGAGAAAAAGAGATATTGAGATCGAATGAATACTATGAGTATGAGAGAATGATCAGAGAGGTATATTTAGAATAGTCAAGTATTTAGACAGAGTCTAATGACCGAGCTAAGCAGTGAAAGGACAAAATCAAGAAAGATCAGATAGAAGAGATCACTAATATACAATAAAGAGGAGATTTGTAATCTGCATACAAGTGTAAACCAAAAGATCAGGTACTGAGACATTTTAACGAGTGTATCAAGGTAAATCTCTTAACCGAGTAGTCTTAATAGACTTTATGTAATGTCTTTACCGAGTGCTTACTTTGTTGTAAGTTTATAAATCCTTTAAAAAGGTAGACTGCATAAGTCTTTTAGCTTTTAATAGAGCAAACCTTTCATAGGGTAGATCATGAATTGATCACATTTTGTAAGCCTTAACAGGCAAAACTTATTATTACAGTAGTGAAGATTAGTGGGTGTCATCCCCACCCCAGTTTTACCTTTCAAGGGTTTTTCGGTTACCAAAATTATGGTGTTATGAGTGATTTCATGTAGGCTGCTTAATATAGTTAGTTGCTTACAATGATCAAGTTTTGTTTATGTCATGCATAAAGTTTTATTAGAATGAAAAGGTTATAGTAGGTGATATCTGATTCACCCCCCCTCTCAGTATTAATTTCCCACTTATACTTCCAACAATTAGTATCAGAGCAACAAGGTCTCTTAAGGAAGTCTAACCACTTGAGGAAAAAGATGTTATAATGGAAGCTTATAAATTGGGGAAGATCATAGAGAATCAAAAGATTAAAGTACAACTGGCATTACAACAACTGGAAGCAACCAGAGGGGAATTGAAGAAATACTTGAGCAAGAGAAGAGAGATTGCAATTCAACAAAATGAGCCACAGTACAAAGAAGAAGACATCTCTGGACTATTTGACAATGGTAACTCTATCAAGAGTGATAAAGCTATAAAAGAACTACTGGAGAAAAATACCATACTAAATGATGACATCAGAACTCTAAAGAGAGAACAAGAAATTCAATCTGTTAGATTTTGTGAATCAGTGGAGCAGAAAAAGAAAGCTGAAGATGATAAGGCAATGGCTTAAGAAGACAAAAGACAAATTGCAATTAGGCTAGATGAAAGAACAAGTGACATGCAAAGGTTGACTAATAATCAACTAGATATGGTAAATCAATTACTGCTGGTTAATTAGAAATTGGGCAGGAAAGATATGGAAATCAATCAACTAAGGTCTGAAAATGATCAGTTGAAACATGAATTGAGAATTGAAAAAGAAATCAATGAAAGGATGAACAAACCCAATGAAGCTGCAAATATTTTGAAGAGTTGTTAAGATCACCTAGAAGATCTAGTGATAGATCTGGACTTGGACTGAATGAACATTCATCTACTAAAGAAGCATAATCATCAAAGAATGGAGAACAGAAGATTGCTAAACCAAAGAACACCAAGCCCACATGTCATCACTGTGGAAAGCTAGGACATACAACTAACATATGCAGAAGCAAACATGGTAAGTCTGATTCTAAACCTATGTTTAATGGACATTGTTTTAACTACAAGAAGCATGGACATCAAGCACATGAATGTAGATCTAAGGCTAGCAATTCATCCACCTCACCTAAGTTTCAAGGAAGTTGTTTCAATTGTCAGAAATATGGGCACAAAGCATTTGAATGCAGATCTAGACCCAGGTGGTTATCAAATGAACAAACCAAGCCAGTCACAAAGTAGAACTTATACAATTGGGATTACAACACTTGGTATAATTGCCATTATTGTGGTAAATATGGACACATTGGAGAAAATTGCATGAAGAATCATTTTAGAGGCAAATCTAAAAGCTGGATGAATGGAAGCATGGTCTGTTACAAATGTAATAAGGTCAGTCACTCAAAGAAATATTGTAGATCACCCATGCTGATGAATGATAATAACCAGAATGAAGATATCCATGAGAAACTAAAGAATCAGATGGAAAAGACATGGAGGAAGAAAGAAGAAGAAAACTCAAGCGAAGCTAGCACATCTGCGGTCACCCAATCTGATGGATCAGGTGATCACACCTCTTCTAATTAAGCATGGAAGGTATGTTTGGAACTAAGTCTTGCAAAGTCTTATTTTTCATCAGTTCCTAACATAGAATTGAGCAAAAGTCCATATCTGCATAGATAAAGATGCATTAGGACATATTTGAGCAAAATAGAGAATTTCATTTTGATGTCGAGCTATCAATGTATGCCGAGCACCTACTATGGCCAAAATGCTATATACACCAAGCTGTATCGCAATGGTTATATCGATCGAGCTTGTGAGTTTGCCGAGACAGCTGTATACCACCAAAACCTGTACGGAGCATTTATGAGGCCCTAATTCTATTTTTCAGATTCTATAAAGTGGAAAGTTGCCGTTAATTTTACTTCACCAGGATATTTGAGATTTCAAAGAGCAATTCAAAGTTTGTGAAACCAGTTTAAGAAAGGTGATTCTGAATTTTCTCAGCGTGTCGTCGACAAAATTTATCTACAGGGTTATTGATGAAAAAGGTACTCTGCTGAGTAAATATTCATTTTTTTCAGAAATTATTGTTTAAAATGGCATCATCATCATCTGCACTAGTCAAGAAACAAGGGATGGAAGTTTTTAATGTGCAATTAGTAAGGAATGAAGTTTACAAGCCGGAGGTATTCAAGGCAATGTCGGAGAGTGCAATTAAAGGAGATTTAAATGGAGCCTTATCTTCCATTCTAGAGAATGTGTTATTAATGAACAACATTAGGTCTTGCTACATGTGTAAAATTGGAGAAATCGATGATTATGAGATTAGGGAAGCTTATGATAAACTATGTGTCAATGGAGTGTTGAAGCCAGAACATAAGGTTGTTGCCGATCAAGGGTCAATGCATGCCCTAGATTTCCTACAAAATTTTAAAGTGGAATGGATAAAGATCATTTTGAGTCGAGTACAGGACATGCATTTATGGCTGGAAGATGGACTAGTGAAGATTACAAAGGAAATGATACATAAAGTCACTGGTTACCCTACAATTGAAGGAAAAAGAACGATGAAATGTGTAAGTAAGGAAGATATACAAGCTAACACTCAGGCAATTTGGAACAAATGAGGAATGAAAATTTCCACCATAATTGATCTGGAAATTGACTTTGCTGTTAGAGTCATCTCGTACAAGTTCTATCACTCTAGTCCGTTGGACAATGTCCCCTGTATGGCAGTGGACCAGGCATGGAAGATAATCAAGAAAGGACACATGTATGACCTTGCTGAGCTCCAGCTAACTCAACTTGCTAAGAACTTGAACTCCATCCAGATAGCAAAGAATTCTATGTGTAAGTTTGGTTACTGATCTGTTTGTTCTTTTATGTCAAGAAGAGTTTTCCTACACATGGAGATGTTACATGGGACAAGAAGAAACCCATCACTGTTCAAATAAATGAATTTATAAATTAGATTGGAGATGATTTTGAAGGAATAATGGATAACTATTTTATTGAGTTTAAAAAGAAGATGAGAAATAGGACTAGAGTCCCTGTGTCTTTGATTGAAAAATATAGCAAGGATATATGTTTTCTGGTAGACACAGATTTTACTTATGCATAGGTAGTCCTACCTAGGGTTTCATGGTTAATGCCATTACCCTATGAACTTAACATAGATGAAGTTACTGTTGCAATCATAGCCCTCTTAGCTGAAGAAATTGATAATAAAGCACCTTACTTTGGAACATTAGCTGAAGCCAAATCCAAGATCTCTTTGGGATTATTGGCTGCCACCACAAAGAGGAAAAGAAAGAAGATAGTGAAGAATTTGGAAAATTATGTCAAAGAATCTGAGAAGGATGCACCACTGGAGTTGACCCAAGGATTAGGAGAAGATGAACAAAGTGAAACTAGTGGTAGTGAAGAAGAAGAAGAGAAAGAGAAGAAACCAGTAATTGCCAAGTCCCCAGCTAAGAAAAGAATGTTGAAACCTAAAGTGTCATCGACGCCAGCACTTAGGCCCAGAACTAGAAGAACTACTATCGAGGCTCCTAAGATGCCACCTACATCTGCTAAGTGAAAACTCGCACTACCTAAGGTAGTGTCGAATAAGGTTATGAAGAGGCCTAGAAGGAAACTTGTTCTAGCACAAGACGATGATGAAGAAACTAAAAGTGATGAAGAAGTAAAGAGGAAGGCTACACAATAGGGTACACAACAACTCACTGTTGATGAATTATGTCATAAGATTACTAGCTCTGCAGCAGTGGATGAGTTGAAAATATTAAAATTTGGGAACATGAGCATTGGAGATAAAGAGCAAGTAGAAGATGCTATTCTTGAAATGTTGTGCGCTTTCAAGATGCTACCAATTCAAATTGAAAATAGAATTCCCAAGGAATTATGCAACAGGGTTGCATAGAAATGGGAATATGCTCTGCAAATAGAAAAGGAAATAAGGGAGAGTATATTAGCACAAGTTGAGTCCACTCTCACCCTTGCCAACATCAAAAAGATAATTGAACAATATAGAGGTAAGTTTGATCCCAAACTTAGAGCTTATCTAATTCTTCAACACAAGGTTGAGGATGTTGTACAAGAAAGTATCAAAATCTGGAAGATAGTGTTTGGATTGTTGATCGACAAGGATGAAGGAAAGGATGCTAGTACTTCAAAAGTTGTTGAACCTGAAATCAAACAAAATAAAATGGAGACTGGAACTCCTAAGGAAGTGAAAGCACATGACACATCTGAGGTTCACATTGTTGACATAACTGAGGAAAGTCCCATCAAGAATTCATTTTTGACTGAGGCTGATTTAAAGAATACGAAAGCAAATGATATACCCTTGCCAGGTAGTAACACTATACTTTTATAGGTCATGGATTATCCAACAATTACTGGCACACAATCTGTTGATGTGAATCCTACTCTACCTGAAGTTGCTATTATTGACAAGTTAGTCGATACAAGCCTTACCGAGGAACCCATAAAGTTGGTACCATTAACTCAATCTACATCTATCGAGGAAGAGGACAAAGCAAAAGGCAAAATCCAAAGTCCTCCTATGGAAGATAACAGAAAAGAAGAACAAGGAGATAAGTTAGATGGACAAGCTGTTAGTCCTCATGCCGAGGATAAGGGGAAAGGAGAAGCAAATATCAAAGGAAAAATCATTGACCTGAGCAAGAGCCAAAGGAGCAAGAGGCAATAAAAGCTCTTATACAGATGTCAAGTGGAAGCACCCCACCAAGAGCACAGAAGGAGAAAGCTGAGGTAACAATTGATGAGGTCATTGTTATTCCTAAATGGGATACCGATAACCTCTCTTATGAGAAAATGCAGATATTGAAGGATTTGCTGACGAGGAAAAGCAGGCAAGCAGAAATCCAAAGGGAACATCAACAGAAATAGGTCCTTTATGAAATAAAAGATATATTTAATGAAGTTTATGACTTATCAGATGTAAATAGTCCCACCCCCATATTGGAAAAACTTGTACACATTGTTCAAAAAGTAAATAATGAAGTTAGCTGTGCAACTGATAAGTTATTTGAGTGGTCAGAACAAAAGTTTGAGACCAAAATGCTCGAGAAAATATTTGCCGAGATAGCAGTGAAACAGGTTGAGCTGTCTACTTTGGTAAAGGAGACCGAAGAGTTAGTTGTGAATGGACAGTCTCTGTTGGCCAAAATTTGTAATGTTGAACTGTTCACTGATGAGAATCAACAACTGCTTGATACTCTAAAACAAGAAATTAAGGCTACAAGTTAGTCCCTGAGCTTGGATGCAGACACCAGTGCTACACATTATGTCAAAATCATGCAAACCCAAGGTAAGTTAGCCAAGCTGATGGCTAATGATGGCAAGATTCATTCTCACCTACTCTCTATCCAAATAGTTTTGACACCTCATCTGGAGGCCATATAGAAAAAGTTAGTAAAGGCTAAGGAATTAACGTAGAATAATCCACATTTGTCCACAACCGAGAGCCTCATCAGTTTAGCTACCGATCTAGAAGTGTAGATAGAAGTTTTAAACATTTCTTCAACAGCTTGGGAGAATGCACTCTACATGATCATGGTGCTACATAAACCTTTTCTGGAGAAATTTTGTGAGCTACCTATTGATGAAGAGATTCGTCATGTAAAAAATAAGGGGGAATCATCATGACATGAGTAAGGACAAGGATAGAACAGGGACAGGTAACAAAATTTTTGAATGTATATATATCTCAGGGGGAGTATTAGGCTAGTACAAACATACTTTTGTAATTGTAAGTACAAATGTCATGACAAAGTGTTTTTGCCACTAATGTCAAAGGGGGAGATTGTAGATCTCTATAGTTTTGTTGACCATTAGTGCTTCACACTTAGTCATATATCTAGGCAATGATGGTCGGTCATCACTGTGACCGAGTCATTTTGTAAAGGCCAAGTTATGTATTGTATACTTACGGAGCAGTAGTATTGCCGAGTAAAGTCATGGTCACTATGTGTTTGTATTATGCCGAGTATAGTTTTTATCGAGTTACATATACAATGATTACCGAGCGACAGAGAAGATTAACAGATGCCAATTATAGTTAATGCCGAGTACCAAGAATAAATTTTGCCGAGTTAGCCAGGAATGACATATAAGTTTGAAATGGCACAATGATCGAGGTAAACCATTTTTGGTGATAGTGGTGTTTTGTATTTTGTTTGTTAAGGTAATTACACATCCATCTTATAATCATTGATCCCTATGTAATACCTAGAGCCAATCAGAAAATTGTATAGCTTAAGCGGCAATAGAAATAAATCTGAACTGTAGATCTTGAATCGTTAAGATGATTTGGTTATTATATAAGGTCAAGATCTAAACCAAGAGAAGTGTGTGAATCAGAGAGAAAAAGAGATATTGAGATCGAATGAATAATATGAGTATGAGAGAATGATCAGAGAGGTATATTCAAAATAGTCAAGTATTTAGACAGAGTCCAGTGACAGAGCTAAGCAGTGAAAGGACAGAATCAAGAAAGATCAAATAGAAGAGATCACTAATATACAGTAAAGAGGAGATCTGTAATCTGCATACAAGTGCAAACTGAAAGATCAGGTACTGAGACATTTTAACGAGTGTATCATGGTAAATCTCTTAACCGAGTAGTCTTAACAGACTTTATGTAATCTCTTTACCGAGTGCTTACTTTATTGTAAGTTTATAAATCCTTTAACAAGGTAGACTGCATAAGTCTTTTAGCTTTTAACAGAGCAGACCTTCCATAGGGTAGATCATGAATTGATCACATTTTGTAAGCCTTAACAGGCAAAACTTATTACTATAGTAGTGAAGATTTGTGGGTGTCATCCCCACCCCAGTTTTACCTTTCAAGGGTTTTCGAGTTACCAAAATTATGGTGTTATGAGTGATTTCATGTATGCTGCTTAATATGTTTAGTTGCTTACAATGATCAAGTTTTTTTTTATGTCATGCATAAAGTTTTATCAGAATGAAAAGGTTATAGTAGGTGATATATGATTCACCCCCCCTCTCAGTATTACTTTCCCACTTATATTTCCAACAGCCTCAACCAATTCAACCTTTCAAAGATAATTTATTCCTATCCTATCTAAAATTCAAAGCCAAAAAGATTTATGAACTCATTAGTTTAATAGTTCTATCTCCTTACCCTAGACATGGACTCATTACACCTTCCATACCTCCTATTTATGCTTCAATCCCACTTCTTATATGTTAAAATGCCTTACAACTTCTATCTCTTAACAATATAAATCAATACTAAATATGTCTATAATAATGCATCAACATATGCTTTTTAGACTCAATGTGATCAATAACATTTTACCTCATCCTGTATTTCAATCACAATTCAATTTTTTCTCTCGATAGCTTCAAATCTGATTCACTTTCACAGTTCTTCTTTAACTATTCTGTTACTCGGTAGATTATCTACACTTCATCATCTTCATATGAGCTTCCCATTCTTCTCATCATCCTCTCACTCTCTCTGATCTTCATACACTTTTCTTTTTATAGTTGATCTAGAAGTGGTGGAAATGTTCTAGATTCTTCTCCATAAATGGTGGTAGTCTTGATCTCATTTCTAATGTATATATTCCACTTAATTTCCATCGGTGGATCTTACCTCGTAATAATGCACAATCATATTTGTTTACATCTCAAATGTTTTACCAAACGATCTTCTTGAAATCCATAAAATGTTTTATGTTTAGTGTCCAGATTCAATGTATCTATTATAATATGTTATGTCATCCCGTGTTACTTGGTAACACATTTTATTCTTGCTTGGTAACATGTACTCTCAGCTTAGTAACTATCTTGCAATGCTCAATGCCTACCTTGCTTTTCTCAGTGCTTGTCCCTTATTCGCCTTTACCGAAACTATTTCTTCCTTTACCAACTTCTTTGTTTGTTTCACCGACTGATTCCTATGACTTCTTTTACTGACTGACTTTAAATCTCTCCAATATGACTTTGACAAAACTAATGACAACAAAATAACTCTTTAGGAGTATCAACATTCCCCTCTTTGTGGGTTTTATTAAAAATCCAACTCAGGGAGTTTTCTTGAGTTTTTCATACACTGTTGAAAAAGAGAGGAAATGAAAGACTTTAGTTCTACAATAGTTTCACTTCAGTTGCTTCTTCAGATCAATTGGGCATGCTTTCGAAGTAGTATCTTTGAATGTTAAAAAGGTCATTTTTGGCTTTGCAAGGTGTTGCCCCTTGACCCTGCACTATATTACTATAGGGAATGTGCCAAGGACACTGCCCCTGGACCTTGCAAGGGGAATTGTCCCTTGACCCCATCTTGGGGGTACTGCTCCTAAACTCATGTTGAAAAATCTAGGGGGAAATTGTACCGATAAAAGTGGGGGAAAAAAACCTCTGACTCTTATTAGGCTCCGTATAACAACAAATCATTTTGTTACCTGATTGTAAATCCTCTAATAAAATGGTTATATCATCTCTAGAAAATTTATTGGTAGATCACAAATGACTATTATAATGTGAATTGACAAAGTAACCCTGTATTGTTGGGTTTATCTCAATAGATTCTCCAACATTGCATCAAAAAGTCAAAATATGTCATTGTCATTCATAGTTTAAGACTAGAAAATTTATCGATCTACCACATAGCAAGTCCTAGTCATTAGGAAACTCCAAACTCTCCTATCACTACAACATTAAAGGAACCATCTCAACAAAACTATCTTGTTATAGAATCCAAAATCAGTATATTGCACAAGAAGACATATCTTGAAGGTATTCTCTCAAATAAGTAGCAATACATTGTATATGCTTCCATGTTTCTATAGTAGTAAGAGAGAATGCTAGCGAAGCATGCAAATTCTTTCTTTGTATGACTTGTTAATTTTAAAAATGTGCTAATTTAGGTGCTAAATTAAGCACTAAATTAGGTGCTAAGTTAGGTGAGCTACTAAT
This sequence comes from Chamaecyparis obtusa, assembly GCA_027943335.1. Classification (NCBI taxonomy): domain Eukaryota; kingdom Viridiplantae; phylum Streptophyta; class Pinopsida; order Cupressales; family Cupressaceae; genus Chamaecyparis; species Chamaecyparis obtusa. The sequence continues at coordinate 479,812 of BSBK01004962.1, read as the reverse complement.
TTAAGTGCTAATTTAGGTACTAATTTCGGCACTAAATTAGGAGCTATGTTAGGTGCTAAATTAGGCACTAAGTTAGGCGCTACTAATTCAAACACTAATTTAAGTGTTAAATTAGGTTCTAGATTAGGTGCTAAACTAGGCAATAATTTAGGTGCTAAAAAAGGCGATAAGTTAGGTGCTATTAAAATAGGCACTAATTTAGGTGCTAAATTGGGTGTTAATTTAGGTACTAAATTAGGCACTAAGTTAGTTGATACTAATTTAGGTGCTAAATTAGGTGCTAATTTACACACCAAATTAGGTGCTAAATTAGGCACTAAATAGCACCTGATTTAGCACCTACTTATTTTATCTGGCATAAAAATGCCAAAAATAGCGCCCTCCCAAAAAACAACACTGACTTTTCAAACAATTAGAGAAAAATACATTGAAACAATGAGTGGAAGCAAAAAAAATAGCTATTGATAGGGATTTGTTGTAGTGTATATTTGCAATAGAATATTTTTTACACCTCCTATTACACCAAGTGAATTCACTGTTCCATGGCTTAATATTAACCAAATACATAAGGAGAATATTCTCTTTAAGCAAATATGAGGATGAATCAAACTTTTCAATTCCTCCTGCTTTCTCCTTCAAATTACTGATTGCATTAAAATCTTCCATCAAAATCCAAGGCTAGAGAGAATTAAAAGATCTCACATATCTAATGTGATTCATCAATCTAGTCTTTCCAACAAAGTTAGTAGGAGAATCAACATTGGTCAACTTGAGTATTTCTCCAATTTCAAAACTAGAAGTGATCATTGAAAGAGACTACCTATTGAAATCTACCTATAAGGGATGAGCTTAGAAAGATCCCATAGGAAAGAAATCCCTTCAATATTTCCTTGGGAACCAATGATCTTTCAATTGCCCCTCCACCAGAGCTTGGGAGCAATGCTAGCCGTGCCTTCCATAAATAACTTAAATTCCTGTATAATTATCAAACTTGGAGATTGAAGTCTAGTAAATTACCTAACAATATTTTGTCTAGAAATATTGTTCATCCCCCTTTCATTCATGAAAAAATTATCATTTCGAATAGTTGGAAAAGTAGGAATCAATGGTATCAACAACCTATGATTCTACTAAATTGTCTTCTATCAATTTATTATTCTCTTGATCTTTCTTTCTTACAATATTAGTAGACTTCTCCAGGCTATTCTTTTTGAAATTATTTTGTTTCAAACCAAGAATGGGTTGTGTTTTACTACCAACTCTTGGATTAGTGTCACTCACTTCAGGGGGTATGGATGTAATAGCCAACAACATATCCTTGAGTGTTTCATTTGTTCTATACATACCGAAACCACATATATCGCCTATGATTTGATAAATTTCCTTTTGAGCCACCAGGTCCCCCCCCTGCAAATTAATTTGATTCTCAACCACCCTAACCTCCATCTATTCTAACTCTAATAGCTTGGTACTTGCATGCATACCTTTTTAGGTTCATCAATTTTGTATCAAAATATTCTAGAGTGTCAAAAAGGTTAAAAGTCCCAGACTGGTTGTCCTTGAGTGTTCTCTTCAACCCTCTGTTCCTATTTGAGGTTTGTTGTAAATTCTTCTTTATCCTTTTCTCCTTCTATCACTTGTGTCTATCCTTTATCCTTCATTGGTTGCACATGCAAAATTTTATTGGATGGAGCATTTCTTGAAAGGAGTCCCTCCAGAACTAGTGTTCACACATTTTTTCTACATATGTCCATACTCATGACATATATGACATTATAAAGATAGAGCTTCACAATCGAGATGTTGCACCCATAAGGTGAAGCCAACCCAAGTTTCAATATAATCCACCTTTAAATACTAAGATATATTTTTAATGTTTTGTTTAAGAATTACTATTAAATATTATCTAATGCACCTTTTTATAGAAAAAATTATTTTTTTTAAAAATATATGACTTAATTAATATAAAAATATTATGTCCCATTCCTTAAATGACCCAAAAAAAACATGAAAGAAACACACGAATGAATGAAGGCATGTTTCATCTGTTTTATTTAACGGTCTTCTTTTATTTGTTTTTTGGTTTTTTTTTAAAACTTGTTTTTTTTTAATAATATTACCGTTAAAAAAACAAAAAGCTCGGTTTCTCTATTTATGGGCCATTATGTACGAAACAGGGGCAGATTGTTTGTTTTTTGTTTGTCGTTCAGAATTTTTTGGTTTTGTTTTTGGCATGGCCATGTCCCAATTCTTCTCAGGAACTATAGCGAAGCCTTAATCTGTTAAACAGTGAGTATTATCTGCTACATTAGCCAATCAAATGCGCGACATAATTCCAACAGTCTCCATTTCTAATGTTTTCAGGTGCACAAGCTGCTCGGTGTTTAAGCCTCTTCTCTGCGACAAACGCTCTGGCGGCTTCTCATTAGCTTCGCAGGAGGTTGCAGAGCCCTTCACGGTAATCCATACCAGACAACGCGATCAGTTCAGGTTTCTTGTTGTAGATTTCACCAGTTGGCGATTCGACGTTTTCCCCCGCATGCAGGATAGCAGATGTGTCATGTGTAATATGTTCTTTGTGTAGATTTTGATGTGGATGCTTTATATAAACGGGGATCGTGTGAGTTTGCTGACGGTATGAATTCTCTCACATTCCTCATCCTTGCAAATATTAGGAGCATTTAGGGTTTTTTTTTCAAACTTTTTCATGCTTCTCTTGGCAGTGGTTTCAGTTGCAAGATTGAGCGCTTTGGACTTCCTCTGGGTTTCTCATCTCTGCTCATTCAAAGTTTGTGCATCAAGAGGTATGAAATGTTATTGAATTTTTTGAATTTGTTTACCTTTAGCATCACAAAAACAATCTCTAGCTTCCTAGAAAATTATTAAAGTTTAAAATCATTACAGCATCGTCATGGGATGCAAGGCAAGAAATAAATGGATTTGGAGGGGCTTCTAAAACATATCACTTCCATAATAATCACATTCTTTACAGTATTTTACATGCTTTAATTTTCTTCTGTGGGTTCGCCGTGATGCTTAGTGTTTAAGTCTCTCAACAATTTTTGTTCTCCAATCAAAAGTATTAAACTCCTCGTCGAAATTAGAAGAATCGCTAGTTGTTTTAATCTGGGTCTTGTCAACCATTATGCTGTGAACGTGTCCAGGTTCAGACGAATTCATATGAAGGATATTAAATAAGCAAATTCTATCTAGGGAAAAATATATTTGAAAATAATAGTTTTAGCTGTCTAAAGGTGTGGTAACAAACTTCTTAATGCTTGGGTAACAAAAAATGCAGATGCACTGCAATGAACAATTCACCAGAAATCAATGCATTATATTTTAGATTAGTCATAATCACTGTTAGTCAATAGTCTACCCAATTAGTCATAACCACTAGCAGTTAGTAGTCTATGGTCTATGAAGAATTATAAAAATTCAGGAAAAGTTGCTCTGATGTTAATCTGGAGTCAGGATCTGACACTTATTAAGTATTACAGTGACTGATTCTTACCTGTCTAAACCGCTTGTTGGTTCATCCAGAAATAGAAACCTTGGGATCATAAGAATTTCTAAGCCAATGCTCACTCTTCTCCTTGGTCCATCACTTATTCCTCTCAAAATGCCAGTTTGCTATGGGAGTGTTGGCACATTCTCGAAGACCCATTTCTACAAGTGTAGACTCTACTAGTGCAGATTTCTCTGACCACTTATCAGGGAGTCTTAAATGAGCAGAGTATGCTATGGTTTCTCTCATAGTTAAGGTCCCAATGAGAGTATCATCTTGAGTTACATATGCCTAAAAGAAAACAGAGGAGAGAAAAAACAGACCTGCGTAAGCATATAACATCAAACATCAACAATTCACCCAAAAAGAACTCCTTGGTTTGCTGCATCTAATAGGTTTCTCTGCCCTCATGAAACTTTCTATGATATGTTTTCCTCTATCAATTTTGGCCTCTCTAAGTTGCTAGATTCAACAATGCCCGCTCTTAGCAAGTCTAGTTCAAATCGTTTCTATCGTTCCACCATAGTTTTCCCACATACACAAATTCACATCACCCCTCCTTAGGCAAATTCTAACACCTTAAACTCTTTATAGCTACATGCTTTTCTCTCGCAGTCTCACCTCAACACCACAACATGTAAGTACAATATTGGATCTCTGTAGATAACGGAATGGGTGTCAATTTGAAGGTGAAGTTTTAGTTGTCTATGGACCAGAAACCAACAAATACCCCAATTATAATTTACCCCAATTTGTTTCCCAATTTGTTTATGCAGTCCTGGCCTTAGGGCATGTGTTGAATTGATTAAGCACATAGATTTTAGGTTAGTGTTTCATAGTGCCTTATTACAGTAGTAACTTTTCCCCGAAATCAACTCTATATCTGTCTTATATCCAGGTGTTTTGGGCCTCGCTATTAGACAAATCCTGCAACTGACGGTGGCCATTCTAAAATCTGTTTTCTTAAGCATCTGAAATGAGGAAACATTTTGAGATTATTATATGAATTTAGCACGTCACTCTCAGAGAATGCATATCTAATGTCTTTTCATAATTTCAAGTGAAGTTGCTCTATTTTCTCTTTTGATACTTTTATTTCCTCCCACAACAAGCTATAAAAGTATTGTCATTTGTATGCAAAAACTTGAATGTTGTGACTTCACATTGTTTCTTACATATTTCTAGTTTCTAGTAGTTAAATCTTCTTTCTCTTAGGCTCACTCCTTTGTTACACATTAAGCTTTCACAATTTACCATTTTGCCCACTGCATTGCCAAAGAAAACTACTTTTAGGTGGCAGTTGGAGCAATTTTTTGAAGTTATCAAAGAACTAGTAGCCATCGTTCTTGCAGATGCAACTTCTGCTACTGTTGATTGAAAGTCAAAACTAAAAAATGTTGGAAAACTTTGGTTGTTCTACAATCATCAAGCTTAGAAATGCTAGATTTTATTGAGGCACAGTTCAAGGAGAATTCTGGGTACAGATCACATTCATATGTTCTTGGGATTACTATAGCAACAACATAAAATAAAAAGCAAGACTTCATGGGTACAAGTCACATTCATATGATGTTTGGCATTAGTGTAGTAACAACATAAGGAAACATCTTGCCTGCTATTTGTAGTCCTAGAAAAACAAACATTAGGGCTATATATCACGACCATATATTACAGATAAACTTTCCTTATGCAGTATTTGGCTCATAAATTCAAGAAAAGACATCCTCTTTCAGCCCCCTAAAAAGCAAATAGAAGCAAATAGCATGTCAGTAAGGGATGATCTCGTGTATTTTAGCAAGTGGAAATTACTGTAACTAATGGGAAAAATACCAATGCTCACTCTTCTCCTTGGTCCACCACTTATTCCTCTCAAGTGCCAGTTTCCTATGGGACTGTTGGCACATTCTCGAAGACCCATTTCTACACGGGAATATCAACAGAGGGAAAAACAGTTATGAACAACAGAGGAAAACATGGAAAACATACCATTTGTTATGAACAACAGAGGAAAACACTTGCAGGTAAACTTGAATATCAACAGAGGAAAACATACCAGCTGTTATGAACAACTGAGGAAAAAGAGGAAAATACTCCAGCTGTTATGAACAACAGAGGAAAAAGAGGAAAACACTTGCAGGTAAACTTGAATATCAATACCATTGCCTATACCAGCTCTTATGAACAAAAGAGGAAAACACTCCAGCTGTTATGAACAAAAGAGGAGAACACTCCAGCAGTTATGAACAACAGAGGAAAAAGAGGAAAACACTCCAGCCGTTATGAACAACAGAGGAAAACACTTGCAGGTAAACTTGAATATCAATACCATTGCCTATACCAGCTCTTATGAACAAAAGAGGAAAACATACCAGCTCTTATGAACAAAAGAGGAAAACATACCAGCTGTTATGAACAACAGAGGAAAAAGAGGAAAACACGGAAAACACTTGCAGGTAAACTTGGGATTGAATTATTTTTATTTTATTACCAAAAAATAGTGGGATTGAATTAAATATTTTACAATAATTACTGACCAAACCAACCAATTTATAAATTCAGATATAAATGTCTTCCAGCCAAATAGAAATTTTATTTTATTACCAAAAAATAGTGGGATTGAATTAAATATTTTACAATAATTATTGACCAAACCAACCAATTTATAAATTCAGATATAAATGTCTTCCAGCCAAATAGTAATTTTATTTTATTACCAAAAAATAGTGGGATTGAATTAAATATTTTACAATAATTACTGACCAAACCAACCAATTTATTTTTTCCAAAAATGAATGACTTAGTTTAAACCCCTTCTGAGATAAATTTGAGAGAATTTGGTTGTTGACTTCACTGAATGCCTTGTAAAATGGTTGTTGACTTAACTAAATGTAATATGCAATCTGACCTTGTAAAATGGTTGTTATGTAATATGCAAATTGATGTTTTCTTTAATACAAATATTTTTATTTGGAAGGGATTGAGTTTGTAAAATGGTTGTTGACTTCACTAAATGTAATATGCAAATTGATGTTTTGTTTAATACAAATATTTTTTCTTGAAAGGGATTGAATTTACCCCTTTCTTAAGGTTGTGACGAATGAGGGAGGGGAGGGAGAGAGGGGGAGAGTAAAAGAGGGAGAGAGGGAGAGAGGGAGGAGGGAAGGAAAAGGAAAAGGAAAAGGGAGAGGGAGAGGGAGAGAGGAGGGAGAGGGGGAGAGAGAAGAGGGAGGGAGAGGAGGAGAGGAGATAGTGAGAGAGGAGGGGGAGAGAGAGGGAGGAAGAGTGGGAGAGGGAGAGGGGGTGATAGGGGGAGGGGAGGGAGAGTTTGAGGGGGAAGGTAGAAGGAGGGAGGGGGAGGGGGAGAGAGGGCAAGAGAGATAGGGAGAGGAAGAGGGAGAGTGGGAGAGAGGGAAAGGGAGGGACGGAGGGAGGGAGAGTGGGGGAGAGGGAAAGGGAGGGAGGGAGAGAGGGAAAGGGAGGGAGGGAAGGGGATAGGGGGAGGGGGGAGTTCGAGGGGGAAGGTGGAGGGAGGGAGAGAGGAGGGGGAGAAAGAGTTCAAGGGGGAAGGTAGAGCGATGGGGGAGAGGAAGAGGGAGAGGGAGGAGGGGGAGAGGGAGAGTGGTGGAGAGAGGGACATGGAGAGATGGGGAGGGGAGGGAGAGGGAGGGGAAAAACGAAGGGAGGGGGAGAGGAAGAGGGGGAGGGGAGAGATGGAGAGGCGAGGGAGGGTGCGAGGGGGGGAGGGAGACGAATAGAGGAAAATGGGTAGGGAGAGGGAGGGAAGTAGGAGGGGGAGGGAGAGTTCAAGGGGGAAGGTAGAGCGATGGGGGAGAGGAAGAGGGATAGGGAGGAGGGGGTGGGGGAGAGAGAGGAAGAGGGAGAGTGGTGGAGAGGGGGATGGGGAGAGTTCAAGGGGGAAGGTAGAGTGATGGGGGAGAGGAAGAGGGATAGGGAGGGGGAGAGGGAGAGTTGGGAGAGAGAGGAAGAGGGAGAGTGGTGGAGAGGGGGATGGGGAGAGATGGGGAGGGGAGGGAGAGTGGTAGAGTGAGAGAGGGAGGGGGAAAATGAAGGGAGGGGAAGAGGGAGAGGGAGGGAGAGAGGGAGGGAGAGAGGGAGAGGAAGAGGGAGGGAGAGAGAAGGGGGGGAGGGGGAGAGTGGGGGAGAGAGGAAGAGGGAGAGTGGGAGAAGGAAAAGAGAGGGAGGAAGAGTTTGAGGGTGAAGGCAAGGGGGAGGGGGAGTGAGGAGGGGGGAGGGGGAGGGGGAGTCTGGGAGAGAGAGGGAGGAAGAGTTTGAGGTGAAGGCGAAGGGAGGGGGGGAGAGGAAGAGAGAGGGGGAAGGTAGAGGGAGGGAGAAGAAAAGAGAGAGAGGGGAGGGAGAGTTTGAGGGGGAAGACAGGGAGAGGGAGAGGGAGAGGGAGAGAGAGGGGAGGGGGAGGGGGAGGGGAAGGGGTGAGTTCGAGGGAAAGGTGGAGGGAGGGGGAGAGGAAGAGGGAGAGGGAGGCAAAGAGGAGGGGGTGGTGGAGATGGGGATGGGGAGAGATGGGGAGGGGAGGGAGAGAGAGAGAGGGGAGGGAGAGTTTGAGGGGGAAGACAGGGAGAGGGAGAGGGAGAGGGAGAGAGGAGGGGAGGGGGAGGGGGAGGGGAAGGGGTGAGTTCGAGGGAAAGGTGGAGGGAGGGGGAGAGGGAGAGGGAGAGTGGGAGAGGAAAATAGAGAGGGGGGAGGCAGAGGGAGGGAGAGGGAGGGGGAGAGGAAGAGGGAGAGGGAGGCAAAGAGGAGGGGGTGGTGGAGATGGGGATGGGGAGAGATGGGGAGGGGAGGGAGAGTGGGAGAGGAAAAGAGAGAGGGGGAAAGGCATAGGGAGGAAGAGGGAGAAGAAGAGGGAAGGGATGAGGAGAGGAGGTGGGGTTTGAGGGGGAGGGGGAGGGGGAGAGGAAGAGGAAAATGGGGAGAGGGAGGGAGAGTTCGAGGGGGAAGAGAGAGAGAGAGAGAGAGAGAGAGAGGAGAGAGAGAGAGAGAGAGAGAGAGAGAGAGGGTGAAGGTGAAGGGAGGGGGAGAGAAAGAGGGAGAGGGAAGGAGAGAGGAGGGGAGAGGAAGAGGGAGGGGGGAGAGGAAGAGGGAGAGGGAGAGAGGAGGGGGAGGAAGAGGGAGAGGAGAAAGAGGAAGAGGAAAATGGGGAGAGGGGAGGGCGAAGTGGGGGGGGGGGGGAGGGAGAGTGGGAGAGGAAAAGAGAGAGGGGGAGAGGAAGAGGGAGAGGGAGAGGGAGGGAGAGAGGAGGGGGTGGTGGAGATGGGGAGGGGAGGGAGAGTGGGAGAGGAAAAGAGAGAGGGGGAAAGGCATAGGGAGGAAGAGGGAGAAGAAGAGGGAAGGGATGAGGAGAGGAGGGGGGGGTTTTGAGGGGGATGGGGAGAGGAAGAGGGAGAAGAGAAGAGGAAAAGGGGGAGGGGGAAGGGGAGAGGGAAAGAGGAAGAGGAAAATGGGGAGAGGAGGGAGGGAGAGTTCGAGGGGGAAGAGAGAGAGAGAGAGTGTGTTCGAGGGTGAAGGCGAAGGGAGGGGGAGAGAAAGAGGGAGAGGGAAGGAGAGAGGAGGGGAGAGGGAGTTCGAGGGGGGGGGAGAGGAAGAGGGAGAGGGAGAGAGGAGGGGGAGGAAGAGGGAGAGGGAGCGGGGGAGAGAGGGAGAGGAGTGGGGGAAGAGGGAGGGGGAGAGAGTGGGAGAGGGGAATGATGACTATGTGTGTGATTGTGTACATTCACGTATGTATTTATTTGAGAGAGAGAGAGAGAGAGCATTCACGTATGTGTTTTTTTTTGTGCATGCGCATGAGAGGGTGTCAGTGAGTATGCGCAATTGTAGAGGGGAGTATGCGCAATTGGGAGGGGGGAGAGGGAGAGGGAGAGGGAGAAGAGAAGAGGAAAAGGGGGAGGGGGAAGGCGAGAGGGAAAGAGGAAGAGGAAAATGGGGAGAGGGAGGGAGAGTTCGAGAGTTCGAGAGAGAGTCTGGGAGAGAGAGGGAGGAAGAGTTCGAGGGTGAAGGCGAAGGGAGGGGGGAGAGAGAAAGAGGGGAGAGGGAAGGAGAGAGGAGGGGGAGAGGGAGGGAGAGGGGGAGGGAGAGGGAGGGGGAAAGGAAGAGGGAGAGGGAGAGAGGAGGGGGGAGGAAGAGGGAGAGGAGAGGGAGAGGGAGCGGGGGGAGAGAGGGAGAGGAGTGGGGGAAGAGGGAGGGGGAGAGAGTGGGAGAGGGGAATGATGACTATGTGTGTGATTGTGTACATTCACGTATGTATTTTTTAGTGTGGAGAGAGAGAGAGAGAGTGCATTCACGTATGTGTTTTTTTTTGTGCACGGTGCATGAGAGGGTGTCGGTGAGTATGCACAATTGTAGAGGGGAGAGGGGGGAGAGAGGGAGGGGGGTGAGAGAGGGAGAGGAGTGGGGAGAAGAGGGAGGGGGAGAGAGTGGGAGAGGGGAATGATGACTATGTGTGTGATTGTGTACATTCATGTATGTATTTTTTTAGTGTGTGTAGAGAGAGAGAGAGAGAGCATTCACATATGTGTTTTTTTTTGTGGCACGCGCATGAGAGGGTGTCAGTGAGTATGCGCATTTGTGCATGAGTGTGAGAGGAATGAGAGTGCATGTATGTGAGCATGATAATGCATGTGAGTGTGCTTGTGATTGCATGAGTGTGAGAGAATGAGCATGTGTGTGAGCATGAGAATGCACGTGAGTGTGCTTGTGATTGTGGGTGTCTGAGAGAGAGAGAGAGAGAGAGAGAGAGAGAGAGAGAGAGAGTAACTTGATGACTTAAAGACCTGAACGAATGAATGCTTGGATGCTTATGCAATGATCTCCTTCCTTGATGGAAGACTCCTTTACTTAGCCTTCAATGTGTGAGATAAGCTTGATCCTAAGAGAAGATTGACTTAGAGAATGCCTTCAAATGTTTGAGATCTTCTTTAGAATGCTTTAGATGCAAATTTATAGGAGAGACCTTGAATTCTTACGATTGAATTGATAGGTTTTATCTAGTTCTATCCATCAGTTGGTTCAAATTTTTTGTAGATAAAGTCATGAACTTGGCTGTGTGGTTCCATTAGTTCCCAAATACATTTATCTCTCAGTAAATGTGCTATGAAATATACATATCTTATGTGTGACCAATCTTTAGGTCTCATGATAATGTGGTATAAAGATTTCATATGTATGACCTAATTTTAGGTCCAGTGCTAGCATGTTAAATTATATTGTAATATCTTTTGTAAAGAAAGCCAACATTTTTTCTAGCTAGGTTGACAAATGCATTTCTTTTATCATATGTATATATATGTGACAATTTCAGATGAAGGATTGAGGTCATTGACAATTTTAGAATAAGGATTGAGGTCATTGAGACAAAGTTAAATGAATTGGTTAAAAGTTATGATTTATTTAAGGATGAAGGTGGAAGGCAGAGGATCGGAGTTGGTTAGATTCAGACTGAGATGTTGCAAGTACAAAGATAGAGAGCATTTAGTGAAGAATATTTGGATAGTGAAGGATATGGTTGAGGTCTGGCTAGAACATCTTTCTTGGATTATTTCTGATGCAGAGGACTATGAGTGTTGGTTCTAATCTCTGGATTGGACTTCATCATTTGAAATGTTGGTGCATCATGACAATCTGTGTACATAGATGAGTGCGACCATGAATCAGTGGAAGAAGAATGTTTCGATTGTCAAAGAAAGGCACAAAAGTTTTTTTTGGTTAAATTTGATATTTTCATTTGATTATCTGAATGATGTTTGTAGCCCTTTTCCATTGTGGCAAAAAGGGGAAGCGAAAATTAGGGAAGAAAAACTGAAAAGTTATATCTAACTTAGGGGGAGTTTTTTGATTTTTGAAGTCTTTCTATTTTTTTTGTTTTGCCATAATTGCCAAAGGGGGAGATTATGGAGAGTATCAAGAAGACTATGACATTGTTGTCATTGATGTCAAAATCCTTATACTGGTTGTATGTTTGTACCGGTTGGTTGTATGTGCTTCAGTATTGTGCAAATCATATTCATTCTATGCAATTTGTTTTTAGTAATGGATTATGATGATGGATGTCTTCGTTCTAGTTATTGAAATATATCTTTTTGGTACATCTATGATATTCGATGAATCTAGAAGTATGAAGTTATGGATGAATATATTTAGCTGCTATGTTTTAGAGTACTTTCGGGTATCACTGCTACTTGGACATTCATGCAGTTTATCATATGTTTTTGATATAATAACTATATTTAATAAGTTCTATCTATTTCTATCCATTGGTTGGTTCATAATCTTTGTAGATCAAGTCATGGACTTGAATGTGACATTCCATCGGTTCCAAAATACATTTATCTCTTAGTAGATGTACATAGCTTATGCGTGACCTATCTTTAGGTCCTATTGTAATGTGGTATAAAGATTTCATATGTATGACCTAATTTTAGGTCCAGTGCTAGCATGTTAAACTATATTATAACATCTTTTGTAATGAAAGCCACCATATTTTGTGGCTAGGCTGACATATATATTCGTTTAATCATATGTATATATATGTGGCAATCATTTTGTATATGATAGAGAGAATATGTGCTGATGGCGGTACGATGCGAGTATGATTTTGCATCATTGGTTGTGAACTATGAGAGCAGAAACACGAAGACCAAAAGTTAGTGAGAAGAAAGACCAAAGGTTAGCGTTTAGTTTTGCTGAGGGGAAAATAAATGTTGGCCAAAGATATGTAATCGGATTTGTTGCTAACGGTTGTTGTTATGCTACTAGTTGGAACTATTTAATGTATATATAGATGTAACTTCATCAATTCATATTTTTTATGTAAGACATTTTGTAATAAATCCTTTTGTATCAGGACAGTTAACCCAACCAGTAATGTGCCTACTTGCAATGAGAAAATCGACAGTGAGCCCTTGCGAAAATCACCTTAACCAATGTTTACTTTCATGAGAATTAGTATTTGCGTAGTTTTTCCCATCTTGGATTTCCACGTTATATCTAGTGTTATGGTGTTTGTTATTTTTGCTCTTTCAAGTTTATATCAATTTTAAGCATATGAATGTTTTAAGTTTGTAACATTTTATCAAAGTATCTTGGAATAACTTAGTCACCCCCTCCCCCCTCTTAGTTATTTGGCTTATTCGACACTTATATTTTTTTATCATATTGATAGCATCACATCCATGACCTCTACTAATTCAATGTACTAGGATATTCATTATCTTCTGTATAACTACATGAGATTCATATAAGGGGGTATATGTGGCCACCATTTTTTTTGAAATCAGGTAAACCCCAACTTCAAAGAGAAATTTGAGAGTCGTGCACTCAAAATTAGAAGATGTGTAAAGAACACGAATTTTAGTACTTTGAATATAGTTTCTAAACTACTAAAGTTTTTAAAAAATGGATAATATTAAGAGGGTCAAATCCATTGCGCACGGAAACATGTTCCTTATTGTTTTAGAAAAATATAACATATTGTCTAGTGTGCGTTTCAAAAAAGATATAGTTAAATTTAGTATTTTGAAAAGCCCTTTTGTAGACTGATAGGTAAGAGTGAGAGCTACAAGTTGTGTATTTTTTTTGTAATTTATGTTGAGTATTTTTTTTAATGAATTTTTGAAGTGGGCGCAACTTGAAAATCAGGTGTCTTCATGCGTTGGACATAACTTGCATCAAAATAATTGAAAATGCAAACCTTTTTTTAAAAGTGTATAGAATCAAGTCTAGAACAATAATATGTATTATTTTAAAAATTTTGTCAAGTAGATCAAAAGTTATTAAGAAAATAGTAGACATGTCTCTGAGAACTATGGAGACACTAGCAAAGAAAATTAAATTTTACTATGCTAATATTGTCCAAAAATAATAAAAAAATATGTGTTTAGAAAGCTCAGAAAATATTTAAAATTATGGTGGTAATTTTACAAATACCTACTTGATGATCTGTGTAAACTTGACGATGATGAAGTTGAGAAACCTCTTTTGAAGAACAAAACAAGTGAAAAAGGAGGGAAATAGAGGGAAATGAAGCTCCCAAGCCTCAATCTTGTTATCCAAGCCTATTAACTGGCCTTGTCCTTGGCTTATTAATTTACAAAACCTAAGCCCAATCATGGTATTTTAATTTAAAGTAAGTCGATCGTGTTAGGGGTATTTTGTTGTTTTTTTGGGTGGGTGACTAGTTTTTTGCACACCGTCTTGGTGCACTTACCCACCATCCTTCATTGTAGAGTCTCAAATTGTAAATTTGGAGAATTATTTTGAGGACATCCATCTCCTCTATCATGAAAAACATATAATTATTGTTATTCAACCACCATTATAATCTTTGTAATATGATCTACATCACTTTACAATATTCTAGAATGAAATTATCTCATTCCCTCATGTGGAATTTTTTGTAGTTTTCAAAGTCATCCATAATTTTGATTTGGTTTCTATATTCACCTAGCTTTTTAGAATGAATTCCTGAATCATCAATCAATATATTTCTTCCCAAGGTTCCAAAGAGTGTTGTTTGTAGGCATGTATGTACTTATGTCTTCAAGATTTTGTCATTGGCATAGAAGAGTTATGGGTGGATTCATATCCTCATTTTCTCTTTCCCTTTTGGTGGACATCTATTATATTATTGTGATAGAAACAATCCTTGAGGGATCATATAAATTTATATTGACCTTTCACTAGTGTGTTTATTTAATGTTCTCCCTTGTGGAGAAAAAATAAAATTCCATGATGTTTTCTCCTTTTTTGTCATCATGAGAGATTTCTTTTACATGGATACTTGACTAGGCCATATAGTCGATCCCATCCTTGCATTTATTCTTTTATTCATCACTAGGGTTTTAGTTACACTCTAAGTTATAATTAGGAGCATTGGATTAAATAGGTAATAACATAATGTTTTCTTAAGATTAACTTAGGAGTGTTACCCGCTCTGCTCCGTTTCACATGACGCGCTCTCGCTCCCGCTCCCACTTTGCTCCGTTTCAAACAAGCTTAGCTCCCGCCCATTTCCATGACAGGGCCCCTGGCTATATCGCAGCTTCTCAAGCTGCCCTGTCTGCTGGGGCTTCTGTTCATGCTGCTGGAGCGTCCTTTGTTGAGGTGTCTGATGGCTCTTTGTCTGTGGGTGCTACTTCTGGACAGTTTGTTGTTACTGCGGTTGGTGTTGAGGCTCTTGGGTTGTCCCAGTCACTGCCAAGGCTTTCTTAGATGACTTTCTCTGGTTCTAAGGTGGCTATTGCCTCCTTGGTTGATGCCTCCGGCAGTAGGGTTGTCCCCTCTGTTGATGGAAGGGCTACGATAGTGGGTTCTTTTGCTAGTGCCCTTGGCTCTTATGCTAATGTTGCCGCCTTTGAGGCTGGCCTCCATGGGAGTGCTCCTACTCGTTCATTAGGGACTTTGAGGCCTTGGGTGGCTTCCCCTGTGGCTGTGAATAAGCCTATTTACATGCAATTAGATTCAAATATAGTAGATAAAATTTTTGAAATTGCAAAGGGTTTTTCTTCGAATGCTGCTATATTTCGATTTAGGGGGTTTTGGCCTTCTCTGTCTACTCTTCATGCTTGGATTAGCAATCATTGGGGGCCGATCTTATCCGAAGATGTTTAGATTTACCCAACTGCAAGGGGTTTTTTTATTGTAAAATTTAGTAATACTGAAGATAGGAAGTCTATCTTGTGTGATTATAGCTTCTCCTGGGATGACCGATTCCCCTTAATGGCCAAACCTTGGCATAAGGATTTGAACCCGCTTACAGAATCCTTTAACAAGATTCCTGTTTGGGTTAGGCTTCTGAATCTTCCCATGCATCTCTTATTGGATCCGGTTTTGGAGTCTATGGGGAATGTTATTGGGGATTTCCAGATTGTGGATTCAGATACCTTTGATATTCTTCATTCGACTTTTGCTCGCATCCTTGTTGAGATGGATATTTCTATGGGTCTCCCTGAGAAGATTTGTTTGGCCTCTCCGAGGGGCTCTTGGATACAGACTTTGGATTATGAGGGTATTCCCTTCCGCTTCAGGAAATGTCACATGACTGGCCATGTGGTTGCTCGTTGCTCATTTGGGAAGGTGAAATCGAAACGACCGCCTTCTTGGTGGTCGGGTGTCTCTGTTGAACATTATACTGTGAATAAATCATCAACTGAGGTTAGTGAGCAGGTTGTGGGATCTTCTCAAGAGGTTCTTGCTTCTGTGGGAGTTGGTGCTACAAAGGGTAATGTTTTGGATCAGCCTGCTCTGGCTGTTTCTGCAAGGTCGGATGACACTTTGATTGCTACTTCTGTCCAGACTGTTGACTCTCCTATCCAGTCTGCTATTGTTTTGGACTCGCCCAAACCGGTTTCTCCTAGGGAGGATGTGTTGTTTGGTGTTGATTCTACTTTGGTGTGTATTGCAGGTTCTTCCGTTTCTTTAGGGGTTTGGCAGAAGGATGCTGCTATGATGGAGGAAGGATGGACAACTATGAAAGGAAAGAAACCAAAGTCATCCGTTCCTCCTTTGGATATGAATCTTCGGTCCAATATCTCTAAAGATAAATCGTAAGAACCCTTGTTGTGGACTGTTGTCCCTTGGTGTCGGTTTTTTGGTGGGAGTTCCCTCTGTTGTTTTGGTGGTCTCCACTATTGTGTCTGAGCCTTTTATTGCTACATCTTTTGAGTTGTACAAGGTTTCGGGTCCTTTCAAAACCTGATTTTACTTAATCAAAACTTAGGAGTGTTATTTCTATATTTAGGTAATGTTGTCTCATAACATATGATTACAAAACTTGTCATGATTTGTTAAAACCATGATGATCCTTATTTTTATCATACAATAATTTTTTTAATTTTATATTTTTATAAAATGAATTAAAACCATAATATATTGAATAAGTGAGGTTGTATTATATTTTTGGAATTAAAAAGACTCGATTAAATGGACCTAATGTTTTTTCTATTGAGTGATTTGCAAATAGGACAAGAAGAGATCCCAATGAGGCCTTCCCTACGGGTGGAAGGTCATCCTATTCATTAGCATTTATTACACCATCAATCCCCTCCTTTTAGAGGGTTGTCTATGCATGGGCAAATCTCTCAAAATCTATAGAAATTGTTGATGGTGGAGACTAGGGCTAGGTCTTTCAAGAACGCGTTGGAGGATAACCAGTGAATCCCATATAGATCCTGGTGCTACAAGCAACCCACGAAGGGAACCAACCACACACCGACGAGAGAAAGTTGAGGTAACTATAATCATGAAGATAGATGAAAAAAAGTTCATTTATCTATTGGATGAGGGGGCAATTAGAATAGTCAAAAAGGAGGTAGTGTATGTGTACACTACTGCTTAGACTCAGATTGAGAGTACATCATTTGATCAATCCCTAAACAAACTCAAGAAGTAGCTACATGAAATGATCCAAAATGAAGACTAGACATGGAAATACCAATTTAGGCCATTCCAATTGTAGTCCTTCCTCCACCAGTCATTCCTCAACAACCTATAGTTTTTGTTCTAGTGCATCCATACATGAACTATGTTCAAAATGACAAGTTATTAAAGTGAAATGAAAGATCTAGTGGCTAGACGACATGGGTAGACCACAAGGATAATGAAATTTGATCAGTGATTATATTATCTTTTTGTATCTTGCTAAGGATAATGAACTTTGATCAATGATTATATTATCGTTTCGTATCTTGCTATAAATGTATCTATTCTCTCTGTTGTTGTATTAAGCTTCTATAAACTGTCCTCCTTCTCAAGAGCATATTTTTGTAATGGTGAACAATCATGTATGACGTAAATGATGATTCTTTTATTATACTCAATAGAAAAAAGACTCGATTACATCAAATCTAGAACCTCAATTCTTACAAAGGGCTTAAATGTTAGGATCACATGTATATGCAAGGTGGCTTAAAACTCTAATTTGTGCATACAATAAGATTTTATGATCACTTATAGAATAAGACCACAACTAGATATGTCGACACTAGTACCTTTAAACCCATATTTAAGCCTCTTGACTATGTCTGCTAGCACCAACTAATTCCATGTTTTTTGTATTTTGAAACCATGGCTTCCTTAGAATCATGGAACTATCTTCCATTGCATGTGACACCTCTTCTAACATTATAGAATCAGCTTACTCCTTAAATGATAAGATTTACAAGGACCCTATTTCATAGTAAGAAAGACTTCTAGGATTTGTTTTAGTTAAGAAAAGTGTGAGATGGGTAGGGATTGAAATCTTATGTTGACAATTGTGATTTTATGAATGATAAAAAAGAAGAAGAATAAATTTACTTATTTAAGGTGGGTTCAATATTAATAGAAGCTTATATTTTATTTAGATTAGCTAAAATAAATATTATTGTCAATATTTTTTTGAAACGTATATTTAGATAGTTGTACTGAGACTCTTAGATATCCTTCTCATGTTTGGAAAATTTATCTTGTATACTATAAGTGAATCATAAAACCAAGAAGGGTGATTTTGATGTCAGCCCTCTACTAATATAGTTATGAAATTTTGGAGAACTTGTAAAAGGAAGGACGTATACCATGTGTCTATATTGGTACGTTGTAGAAAACAAAATGTTATAATGGTGAATGTTGGGGGGGTATTCTCTTTTGTGGATGTCCACCTACTTGGTGTTGATGTCTATACCATGTTGTGTTGCTATTCACTATAACAATTCTATGCTAAAGATGTTGCATTATAGTGAGATTTTGTTGAAGTAAGATTAGATGTCAAGCCTTCTTTGTGTTGCAAAGATGTGTGTTGGTGATTAGAATTGAAAATGAACTGTTGTGTAGTGATGATATCATATTGAGATGAGGATTACAAGCATGTCATTTTTGAGAAAACGATTAGAATAATGAAATTAGTAAAAATGGTTGTATGATGCTATAGGTTGTTGTAGTATCTATCTTGTTGCTCATGATGAGTGATTAATGTTTTGATCATTGAAGAATGTGTTTGCTAAAAATTTGTTTGATACCTGCCTAAAAGGATGCTTTGTAATGATATGGCCTTTCAATCTAGAGCATATAATGTACATTTTGTAGATGTTGCACTTCTACATTTCAGGTCACCTAACATTGTTGGTGATATCTTTGGTGAATGTAGTGTGTTGGCAATGTGGGTGTCTAGTAGAACTAGTCCAAAAAATGCTATGCTTTTTTCCACATTGATGTTTATTGTGTTTTAGCATGAAGAGGACTTATAAAGCATGTACATTGCATTGGTTCATTTTTTTGGTTTAAAGGTGTGGTGCAAGTATGTTTTTGATGATTTTTCACAACTGTGTTTTCCTAGCCCTCCAGTTATGAAGAATTATGTGTTAGATTGGTTGTGCTAGCTTGGAACAAGAAACATGAACTGTATTCTTGGTAATGATGTTTTATGTTCAAGGAATATCTCTATGTAATCTACATAGTGGTGATTAAGCACTCTGGTGCTGCAATGTGTCTAGAATTGGTTTTTAGGGTTGTTTATGGCTATTTGGCCAACAAGGGTTTTGGATTAAGATAAAAGAAGGTTTTGAAGGGGCCCCAAAACCTTGTACACCACATAAACTAAGGACAAGGCATTGAAGCTCCCCTAAAAAAAATAAAAATAGATCAGCCGGAAACGCTAGCCAACCATCAAAACAAAGAACATCGCTGCAAAAGATAGAAGCATTCTTAACTGACAACCCAAAACCAACATCCCAAAATTAGGATTTACTTTTAATCCCCTTATTATGGGTCCGAAGAGACATTTCAAATGAGGAGAGGACCTTTTATATTTTTTGCCTTTTACCTCAATCCATACGTCTTCCACTTTAGAAGCCTCAATCTGCCACATTAGAATAAACCCTCCCGCAACACCCACAATAAGGAGGAAATCAAAATTACTAGCAGAGCCAACATGAGGAGTCAGACCAACAAAAGTCCTGTTACTATCTGACATAGAAATATCTACATTAATTCCAAGATCTTCAGTAATAGCCATCTTTTCCCCTTGGTGTAAGGGGATAGGGGAAGAACCAGTTGAAACACCTGCCGCCAACATTGGGTCAGTCGTAGTAATTCTAGCAGTAGAAACAACAGTCTTCACATCCCCAATACACAAAGGTCTAGGGATAGTTCCAACAGAATCCGCAGCACGAGCCACACCGGAGGTCATTTCAGGGATGACAACAACAGTACCAACGTGACTAGCATCAAAAGCTAGAACCCCGGGAGAAGAAGCATTTGACTTCCCCTTCTTTGAAGAGAGTTTATCAACCATATAATGCTGAGAAGAGGCACCAATCCACCATCAGGTGGGCTTCTTCTATTTCCTCTTCTCAATATCACATTTAGCAACAACATGTCATGTTTTGAAGCATCTCCTACATCCGAAGGGGATACCTTCATAATCCAACTATTGTATCCAACAACCCTTAGGATACATCAACTTGACTTTCTCAGGTAACCCCTTAGAAGTATCAATGTCCACAAGGATATGAGTGCATGTAGAATGAAAGAGGTCAGATGAGTTCTCATCTACCATCATAAAATCTTCCAACACCTCACCCACTTCCTCCAACACAGAATCCAACCACAAATGAAGAGGGAGATTGGGGAGTCTCACCCACAAGGGCATGTTGCTGAAGGTCTTAGAGGCTGGGTAAAAATTTGGATGCCAAGGCTTAACCATTAATGGGATGCGATCATCCCAACTAAAAAAGTGATATTCCTTTCAACATTCTGGAAAACTTAATGGATGCTTAGCAACAATTTGAATGGTATAAATGGAATATTAAATTAGCTAAGAAGTGGAGTGGATTGAAAAATATGTGAATCTAAGGTAGTGTATGTGTGTGATGATGGTATTTGTAAAAATATGTCAAATGGTTGCTTAAGCCGGCGAGTCGAGAAAACCTACATTCAAGAGGGAGAATGTTGAAAGGAATATGCTAAAGGCTGACTTAGTATCATTAATTTTATGTATAATGTGTTGAGAGAATGAGTCTCGTCTATAGGTCCTTCTTGTATCTTGCCTTGGAGAAGTGATCTTCAGTTTGCAAGTCCTTTGTATCTTTCCCTAAGATAGTGAGTCTTAGTTGCAAGTTCAACAATGAACCTCTTGTAATATTTTTCTTATATTTTGAGATATTCTCTCCATGGTTTTCCCGAATTGGGTTTTCCATGTAAATTTGACATTATCTTATATTGGTGTTGATTATTTTATCTTGAATTGCTACTGATTAAATTTACTTGTTTAATATTGTCTTTAAGTGTGTTCAACATTAAAGACTATAATATTGATACTAAAATCTATATTAGTTTCATACAATTATATTTTGGTAGCCAACTTATTGGAATTACTTTGTCCCTTGTTCTAGCTGACCTAATTGATTCTTTGGGATAATCTAAAGGGTATAAATATGTTGTCCCAATTTTGAGCTATTAAAATTGAGCCCCTTTTCGCAATTAGAGTCACCGCCAAGACCCAAAGCCATAGATCAACATTAAACTTTAGTCGAGTACAGGTTTTGGCAAGCTAGGTTACTAAATCATAGTTATGCAATAGATCATTTAGCAAGCTACATTTCCTAACCTTGCATTTAGGTTTTACTCCGGGTTCTGTCTCACGGTTTGGGTACATGGTTGCGCTTAGGAGTCGATTCGGTAAGTAGCCAAGTCTTGTTCTGTTGTATTTGATGTTTTCGAGCCAAGTTCAGGATTTGCATGTTTCAACTGCATTTTCTAGAGTTTCACGGTGGCAGATTAAAGTAGAGCAAAGGTCCTTCGAAAGGAATGCTGATAATGGAAATGCATCTCAGGGATGACCAGAAAGTGATCACGAGCCCTTGTGAATAGTCAGCAATATGAAAGACACTTTTCGGATTTGGCCTGTAAAGGTTCCTGCTATTCGGGATTTGCATTCTCCCAATACAAGCTACGAAAAGTTTCTAAGTATAGTAGTTGAGGAAGAATGAGCCTTGTGAAATGACATATCGGCCTTAGAAAGCATGAGAAAGATGTTTGTAACATAAACAAATCAATCGATGGGTTAAGTTGTTGAATTCGGGAAATGGTCTTCGCAGCTTCCTAGCTTCGAGATTTGCGGTATATGCATGCAATTCCCGAAGGTATTATTTTAATGATATTTTTTCATTCGTCTAAGGCATAAATTGCTTTTGATAAGTTGAGAGATAGGAGTGCGCGACCGAGGAAAAGGATGAATTGAATATGGGTGCCTAAGGTTGACGCTCAGGAATACGGGCAAATCAATGCATAGCTATAACGAGAGTTGTAGTGTTATACTACAATCTCTGATGGTAACACTAATGCTCTGCGTAAATACAAAAAGTGGTGCAAGATCGCTTTCCCATGTGTTATAGTGAAAAAGCACTTAGAAAGAAAAACTCGAAGGTGTTAAAGGTATTCCTAAGTGGAGTTCGGGAAATGAAAGTAATGGGGATCTATAGTGCGAGATGTGTAGTGCGAGATGTGTGAATTCCGTAAGCTGACTAGAGTACCATCGAATGAGTGCATTACAAGTTAGATTGAGTTTATCTCTGCCCGTTAAAGGTAGAAAAGGTTGTAAGCAAGCAAAGAGCTACCAACTACGCCCATGGAAAAGATCCAATGCTGATTTCAGTAAAGGATGTTTGTAGTTGCATATTTTTAAAATCCCCAAGTTTAAAGAGCTGTTACAATTTAAAAATTCCAAATTAGGCTAACTTATCACACTTGTTGGCACCAACGTTCGAGTGGAGTTAAGTTGAAGGAAAATCTAGAATTAAATTTTGGTTCGCGGGAAATATTTAATTAAGGAGAAACGGTCACAAACACTCGCACGCCTGAACTGGAAATGAACAACTAAGGCCAACTTGACCTCCAACGGCTCTATGCATAGCTCATAAATAAACATCTCGAGGCAAGTGTTTGGTATAATGTCTATAAGAGTGTATTTTGTTATCCCTCAACACATGGAAATACCTCACTTATAGACTTATACTAGTAAAGGTGATCCCTTGACTCATGTGAAGACTTTTCAAACATTGTGTAGTGACTTCTCTAATGATCATAAACTTGTAGCTAAATTGTATACTAGAAAATTTAGAGATAAGGCCTTGCAATGGTATTTTTATTTACCTCCTTATTCTATTGGCTCTTTTCAAAAACTTGTTAATGTTTTTACTCAACAATTTCAAAATAATATTGGTCCTTAGATTTCTTTAGCTAATTTGATGCATTGTCAACAAGGTGTTAAAGAAAAAAGTGATTTATTTCATTTGTAGATTTAAACATTGCCATGCTCATATTTCTTATCGTGTGTTTGATTTTGATGTGCAACTTATTTTCATTGTTAATTTACAAAAAGACATTGGAGATAAAATTCTTCTTTTTGAATTTTCTTCCTTTACTCAATTGTGTAGTGCTTCATAATTGTTAGCTTCAATTGAGACAATTTGAGAGATCTCCTCCAATGGCTTCGGTTGATAAGAGTGATGCTACATCCAAGTCTTTTGAAAAGTTCCAAGAACTTAAAGGCTTCAAGATCAACAATTCATAAAAAATCATTGATGTGCAAGTGTCAATAGCATCCAAAGATGTGGTTGTTTTTCCATCAATTTTTAAACCTTCTCATAATTTTACACATCTTTTTGAATCTTTGCATAATGTGATGTTGAAGTTGATTAATGCCAATGTTTTAACCAGAGTGCCATAACTCGCAGTGAGTCATGCGAGTTCAGGCTTTGCAATGGTATTTTTCTTTACCTCCTTATTCTATTGGCTCTTTTCAAAAACTTGTTAATGTTTTTATTCAACAATTTCAAAATAATATTGGTCCTTAGATTTCTTTAACTAATTTGATGCATTATAAACAAGGTGTTAAAGAAAAAAGTGATTTATTTCATTTGTAGATTTAAACATTTGCATGCTCATATTTCTTATTGTGTGTTTGATTTTTTTATGTGCAACTTATTTTCATTGTTAATTTACAAAAAGACATTGGAGATAAAAATTTTCTTTTTGAATTTTCTTCCTTTACTCAATTGTGTAGTGCTTCATAATTATTAGCTTCAATTGAGACAATTTGAGAGATCTCCTCCAATGGCTTCGGTTGATAAGAGTGATGCCGCATCCAAGTCTTTTGAAAAGTTCCAAGAACTTAAAGGCTTCATCAAGATCAACAACTCATAAAAAATCATTGATGTGCAAGTGTCAATAGCATCCAAAGATGTTGTTTTTTCATCAATTTTTAAACCTTCTCATAATTTTACACATCTTTTTGAATCTTTGCATAATGTGATGTTGAAGTTGATTAATGCTAATGTTTTAACCAAAGTGCCATAACTCGCGGCGAGTTGTGCGAGTTCAGGTGACTTGCGGATCGCGCAACCTCTGGCAGGTTTTCATGACCCGTCGCCATGACTTGACGAGTCATGGGCCATGACCCGCATGACTCACCCGAGTCATGCGAGTCATGCCATGACTCTTCGAGTTTGACGGCCATGACCCGGATTCACGAACAGATTTGTGCTGGATCCGCACAAGGTCATGTTGATGTGAGTTTCCAATTTTGCAATCCAAAGGCGGGAGGATTTATACAAATATAACATTTAAGTATAAGTTTGATTTATTTCTTATACTTTAAGTTATATTTGAATAAATACTTTCAGGATGTTTGAGATAGGTTCCAACTTCATCGGAGTTAAGATGTAGATTCTAGATTTTGGGGGTTGTCAAAAAATTCCAAACTTAGCCAAATTTTAGGATTTAGCAAGCCTTCAACAGGGTTACCTCCCACAATCCATCATGGCTTTCTAAGGTCAAACTGAAGCTGGCAAAAGGATTCTCAAAGGGTTTTAACTCGTTTGATCACAAATCACTTGGTTTTGACCCCCTCTCTACGACAAACTTAGCTTAGCTCTCGCCCAAATCCCAAACAAACATGACTTCCTAACAGGGCAAAATCACTCAAACCTCATTTGTCGGACATTTGATCATTGATGTCATGGATTTCATAGATTTTATATACATTTGACAATATTTATATTTTATAATTCTACATATCTATGTTTTCTATTTCCTTCAGCTACAATTTACGTTTGTACTTATGTGATGGATGTATGTTTATGTATGTGATCAAATTAGATTCTATTTGATGATGTTATAGTGTCTTTAAGCTTTATTCAATAATGTGTGTGTGAAACAAGTTTTAAGTCAAAAAAATCTCTGTTTTTTCATTTTGCCGAGTCATAGCCAAGTAGTTGCCAAGTCATAGGCAAGTCCGAGTCATGGAACTATGGTTTTAACACTTCCTTCCATTAAACCAATTGATCCTTCAAAAACTTTGATCCCAAAGCCTTTTGTCAATACCAATGTCAACCTGATCATAATAGTCAAAAATGTTTCTATTTGAAATCTCTTATCCAAGACCTTGCTTATTCTAATGCTATATTGGTTGAGGGTGTTAATGATTAAGAAAAAAAATCCATTTCCCCTCCCAACCAAAACTCGCAAATTTATGAAAATCCCTTACCTTCCCATTCTACCATTACTATGGAGTCTACCCACTCCTTTCCTTCTTCCACAAATAGTGTCATCCCTCTTACTATTGTGAAATATAATGATGAATGTACCAAGGCCAACAATTTCATCAACCTTATTGATAATTCGACCTACACCTGAGCTTTGCATTACCTTTGATCCTAAGGAGACTATTAGGGCACCTAATGGTCCTCGTTATATTATTGCGAAGATTAATCACTTTCCCTCTCATGGAGTTTTGATAGATCCTACTTGCATGATGGATGTAACTAAGGAGGAACATCTTTACACAAGACACCTCCAAAAAGGCACCTATGACAAATCAAATGTGATGATTAAGACTTTCAATGGTTTCACTTGTCCCACTCATGGTTCCATTACCTTCCCTCTAGAATTTGGTAAGAAATCCTTAGATGTCTTTGTTGTCATCCCAACTTTTGATTAATTTCAAGTTAGAATTGGTCATCCTTTTCCCACTTCCATGAAAGCTTATGTCTCTCCTATCCATAAGTGTTCAAAATTTTCCCATGATGGAAAAATCAGCATGATTCACCATAGCCTGTATCATCCTTTAGCTAGTCGTGGGAACTTTGACCTTAACTTCTTTTGGTCTAGCATGCCTCAACCAATTCAACCTTTCAAAGATAATTTCTTCCTACCCTATAAAAAATTCAAAGCCAAAAAGATTTGTGAACTCATCAGTTCTATAGTTTCATCTCCTTACCCTGGACCTGGACTCATTACACCTTCCATACCTCCTATTTATGCTTCAATCCCACTTCCTATATCTTAAAATGCCTTACAACTTCTATCTCTTAACTTAGTGTGGTTCCTTTCATTTTTTCTCCTAAGAAAGAAAAGGACCTGATGTTGATTTTTCCTAAACCACCTCAAATTTCAAACAAAACCAAATGTAATTGTTGTGCCTATGAATTTTGTTGGGTTCCAAATATGCCTTATTTTATGTCACATAAAACCAGAGTTCCAAGAATCGCCCATGAATCGCCTGAATCGGGCGATTCACGATTCGATTCACAGAAAATGATTTTTTTTGAATCGGAAATCGAACCACTGATTTTTTGGGCTGAATCGCCTAAATCGAATGCCATGAATCGCCATGAATTAGCGGATTGCTAAAATGTCAAGTCAAATTTAAAAAAAAACACAAATATTTTCAATGTTTTTTTTTGCCTTTCCTATTTGTTGTAAGTTTATACAAATATAACATTTAAGTATAAGTTTGATTTATTTAATTTCTTATACTTTAAGATATATTTGTATAAATTATAAAATATATATAATTCAGGATGTTTGAGATAGGTTCCAACTTCATAGGAGTTAAGATGCAGATTCTAGATTTTGAAAATTCCAGACTTAACCAAATTTCAGGATTCAACAAGCCTTTAGCATGGTTACCTCCCACAATCCATCATGGCTTTCTAAGGTCAAACTGAAGCTAGCAAAAGGATTCTCAAAGGGTTTTAACTCGTTTTATCACAAATCACTTGGTTTTGACCCCATCTCTATGACAAACTTAGCTTAGCTCTCACCCAAATCCCAAACAGACATGACTTCCCAATAGGCCAAAATCATTCAAACCTCATTTGCCGGACCTAGGGACTTGAAAACAGCCACCAACAAAGACTACCTAAGATCTAGTTATGAAGACTTTGACATTTGGCATTGATCAATGATCAAGCATCATAGATTCATACTATGAAACGATTTAGTTTTATGGATCTTCATCTTACAAATACTAATAGACATATGTTTCATGGATCTTCATCTTACATACATTTATGATTTGATGTCTTATTGATGTCTTATGGATCTTCATTTTACATACATTTCTATGATTTGACTCATTACGATCCTATGATTTCTATTTACTTTAGCTACAATTTACATTTTACGTGTAATGTATGTGATGGATTTATCATTTATGTTCCTTGTTTAAGTATATTAGCTTCTATTTGATCATGTTATAGTGTGTTTAAGTTATATACAATAAAGGGTGCATGAAATAAGTTTTAAATTGTTAAAATCTCTAAATTTCAAGGGTTTTTTAAATTTTCCGATTCGTGGCCGATTCGATTCCGATTCATGGCCGATTCACGATTCAATTCGGCCTTGCCGATTCCGATCCGATTCCGATTCTCGTTTCTTTGCATAAAACTATCATTCATAAGCCCTATTCCCACACCTTGGACACATTCCATAACCATGATACCACCAAATCACCATTTACGCTTAAACATGACCATGTGGTTAATTATTATGGATTTCTTGTATTTTTAATGATTAAATGTGTTTTTAACATGGCTTTATTGATGATAGTTTACTAATGTGTTTCTATGGCCAAGCGACACATTCAAAACTAGAAGTTCTTGCTCCTGTATCCAGTTCTGGTACCAAACCATGGTTATCATAGTTCCTCCTCTCAAGTTAGGATTTGGCAACATGGGTTTTGTAGCTATGTATTTCCACCACTTGATAAAAGTTACAGTCAAATCCAGATTTTCAGTAGTTTGGAGGCAGTCAACTTCTGTCTCAATTTGCATGTATATATAGGTGAATCTCGAAATTCTGAGACATGGGTTTTGTGCAGAATGGCCTCAATTGAGTACTTGAAAGAGCAGTTTTCCAAAATTCTAAGAAGTATAGGAGCTATGGTTGGATCTTTAAATATAACTTACCAAAAGATAACTAACGCCCAAATTTGGTTGAAACAACCAAATCACTTGTTCCAAATTCGTGAGAGGTTATTTCATATATTTTTTGAGGTTGTTAGATCTGGTTCCCTCCTCTTCCATGTATAAATGAAGGAGGGAAGAAAAATAGGGGAGGAATTGATCAATGGAGTTGTACTTCCAGTGAGAATAAAATGACAGTCTATTCTCTCATCTTTCTTCTTGTCTTTGACTTGATTTCATTATAGAAGAATGAATCATTATTGTGGTAACCTGTGTTGTAGTAGTCATATTATATTCCAATTATTGTAGTAACCTTTGTTGTGTTCACGATATTTATATTCCAGTGTTACAGTAACTTTATTGTGGTAGTCATGTTTGTATTCCATTACCTTCATTATCTTGATTTGTTTATGTTTATGTTGAACAAAGAATCCTGGGATAGGCTAAATAGATTTTGATGCTTTCTACAGTTGACATTTCTCCTCCAAAGTAAGTGGTGACAGGACTGAAATGGAGATGATGTTCCCTGCTTTCCTTTACAATGCATTTTAGGTTTAGTAATCATTTCTAAAGTAAGTTGTGACAGGACTAAAATAGAGATGATGTTCCCTGCTTTCCTTTACAATGCTTTTTAGGTTTAGTAATAATTATTGAAGTAAGTTGTGACAGGACTGAAATGCAGATGAGTTGAACAAGAATATGAACAATGCAACTTATTGGCAGCAAGTCATATGGTTTACAATCAACCCATATCAACGAATTACAAACTAGAAATCTGATCAAACTAGCAGATAACAAATAGATGTAGATCAATGCCAAATTAGTAGATAATGAAATGCAACTCTTGATAGCTACACCATCCAGTTGTTGAAGCAGAATAAATCTAATGGAAGACTTTTCAAATCAATACAACCAGTAATCCACTTCAATTTTTAGAATATTTCTAAAGGCAAACCACACAAAAACTTACAATGAATAATTACTGCAGAAATCTTCTTAAATAGCTTCCAAAAGCTAAAATAT
The DNA here is from genome assembly GCA_027943335.1 of Chamaecyparis obtusa. Taxonomy (NCBI): domain Eukaryota; kingdom Viridiplantae; phylum Streptophyta; class Pinopsida; order Cupressales; family Cupressaceae; genus Chamaecyparis; species Chamaecyparis obtusa. The sequence continues at coordinate 451,033 of BSBK01004962.1, read as the reverse complement.
TATGCAAGATCTAGTATTTTAATCTAAACAATATTAATGCAACTTACCTGGAACTTGTATCCTCTTGAATATATGACAAGCTAACAAAAGAAATCACACTAAAACATAATGAATCACCGACATTTCTTTTATTTTCTGAACATCTACGCACCATAAAATTGGAAATATTCCAAAACCACACACCAAACTGAAAGTAAAATGCAAATATCAACTCACTAACAACATCTGCAGGGAACTTTGAAATGGAGTGTTTTTGTCTTCAACTCTATTTGCCAATAGGGTTTTCATCCTAGGGCAAAGCAATGAACTCAGTGGCTCAAACCAGGGACAAAGATTTGATCATTGATGTGAAAACCAACTTAAGAGATTCTAATGAGACCTCACTCACTTTTTATAGGCTTATGAGGAATTAATATAATAATTTTATTATTTTTACCCTCTAAAAGCTAATTTTAAATTACTTTTATAACTTCTACCTCGCTAAGAGTTACATAAGGCTTTATTGTGCCCCATTTAGGCAGCCTAAAACAATAATAAGGTTATCTTTACAAAAATAGAAAGTGATATTATGACTAACTTCAATTATTATTTTAATTACAACATTCCCCCAGCTCAAGCATTACCAAATGGAAAGTTAAAATAATCGGCTAAGGAACAAGTCGAAAGCTTAGGGCTGAAAATGGGACATGACAATATTCTTGGACCCAATAGTCCATATGTAATAAGAAAGCATATGTTTATAACATGGTTGAACTAACCAAAATTTGTTGACACTTTTCCACTCGTATGATTCCCATATATCACAGGGCTGTAAAGAGCTTTCCATCCAGTTAACTCCTTGAAACTTTCCAATGGTTCAACAACTGCATCAAAGTTTGGCTGGGAGAGAAGCAGAAATATGAAAAGAAATGAGTTGAAGCAAAATAGTAAATAATTAAGAAAGAATTTCATGACTATATTGAAGGACAAATTACTTGAAAGATACCATGACTGTACCTCATAGAAGAATGGCACCGAAACACGATATTGGGGATTTTTGTTGATTACTCGATGTAATGTAGGCTGATACAAACCATTGGTCCACACCTGTCCAGATTCATTCCCAAATCATATACATTAGAATTGTTCCTGAAGCAACTCCTCCTGAAAATCTCAATTAAAGCTTCTCACATCCATATACTGATTACCTCTGCATTGAAGCAACTTGTTCATGAAAGTTAACATGTCATTTCCATTGATTGTTATGGATTAATGAAGTAATCAAATTACCTTTCGTTGAAGAAGTATGCTCATGAGATATTAATTAAAAAGTTATTATTTTTCCAAAGAATTCACGGTATAAGACCAAATTTTCCAAGTATACAAAGATTCTAAGATTGTTTACCAAGCTTGTTCATAAAGATGATAATTATAGAATAAAATTACACATTTCTGATTAAAGAGTTTGAGATGTTAGTAAGTTATTAACAAACATACCTTCAGCATATCACCAATGTTACAAACAAATGTCCCAGGAATAGGAACGGCCTATATCCATTCACCAGCAAAGTTCCTTACCTAAGAAACAATCGTTTTGCTAATCAATTTCTCAATACCTTTTTCCCCGACCTCTACTATCTTAGAATTGGAAAGTGTTTCTACGAAAATGGAACAATATTTTGTTTCAGATACACATTTCATTAAGCTAATAAGTAATTTATTTATGTTTTCTTGTGTCACTGCATTTCTCAAAACTTCAGTGAAAAATATATTGTGTGAGCATATGTGTGATTGGTGATAATAAGGATAGCACCTGAAGAGTTGATATGTCATCATCCTGCTCTAAGTTACCGGTTCGAGTTTGGTTCGAAGTTCGGGTTCGAAGAACCGGTTCGCAAGTTCGAGAAAATTTTGAAAAAGGGTTTGGGTTCGGGTTCGAAAAAATATGAAAGATTTTTTTTAAAATATAGATATATACATATTTTGAAGCCTAGAAGCATGATTTAAAATTAGAATGTCACATAGTATCATTAAAACAACATTTAAACAACAAAAACACCATAAACTTATAATCATAGCATCATGAATCGTGATCATACCATCTTATACTTCAAGTTCAACATCAAAGATTCAAAACATTAAAACTAAAATTATCATAACATCAAGTTCAACTGTTCAAGTATCAATACTATCATTGTTTCAAACTTTCAAGTTCAACTAATGAATTAAAAATCAGTATTCATCTTCCTCTTCCTCTTCCTCTTCCTCGTCATCTTCATCTTCATCTTCAACATTAGTTGACTCAGCAATAGAGTTAAGGCCAATGGGATCAGCAGCAGCAACAATAGTATTGGTGTCAAAATCTGCAAAATCATCTAGTGAAAGTCGAGAAGTGGAAGCATCCAAGTCCGCAACCTCTGCATTTACATCCCACCTCTTTGTGGCCCCTTCTTTGTATTCTTTAGTCTTGTGTGGGAGAAGGCGCAAGTTGTAATGCACGAATACCAAGTTCTTTGCTCTTTTTGATTGCAATCTATTGCGCTTCACTGAGTGGATGAAGGAATATGTGCTCCAATTTCTTTTCGATGCAGATGAACTAGCAACCTATGAAGACAAGACAAGGTAAGCAATTAAAATAAAATTATAAAAATTACTTGCTAGTCATGAAGATCAAGTAAATAAAAAATAAAATTTGTGATATGATTTTTATTGCAAGGGGCTGCAATGTTTGGAATCTTTGGCCATGGAGGTACCACCAACTATGAGCATCCTTCCTAAACCGATGACAAAGAGCATCATTACTTAGACCTCTTGCATTCACAAACTCTATGAACTCATCCATAATCATATCTCTCAAATCATCATCAGGAAAGAGTCTTTCAAATGCTGCCTTGTATCCATCAGACACTTATAAATCTCTATAGGGTGGTAGCCTTCCTGGTAGATCAAGATATTGGTTGCTATAATATTTGGGCGTCAATGCATAGACAAGAAAATGTAGAGGTGTGGTCATTTTGTTCCACCGTTCTACAATAATTGTTTGCAATTGTTTGAAGAAGGTCTCTTCGGGATCTTGCTCTTTTTCATTTACAATTTGCTTGATCTTCTCAAGCGTTGAGTCTATGCCATCATAGATCTCTCCAAGGCAAGGCCTATCCATGTTAGCGTACCTAAGCATGCTCATAATGGGCTCGGTGAACTTAATGATATATTCTACACGTTCCCACCATAAGTCATCCAATATCCTGCTCTTTATTGAAGCTGCCCTCTCAGTGTTGCTTTGCTTCCATATAGCCCAATTGTTGCTGATTACGATAATGCAAAGTGGCTCTTTCACTTGCACAAGTCATCTCAAGACGATTATAATTGATGCAAAATGAGTTTCAACAACCTGTAACATAAATTAGAGCAAAAAAATACAACTATTAGATACATGCTTTATAAAAGAATACACATTACACAATAAAAAAAATAAAAATCAGAAATTGTAAGATACTAATGTTTTAAAAAAATTCACTTACCTTCAGTAACTCCAAACGTGAGAACATTCTAAATATTTCTTGAGTCATGTGATGGTTTGTGATGAACATCTGGATGTCCTCAGCCTCTGCATACACCTGTTTGATCCACTCAATTGTTTTCCCAATCTTTTGTAGCATAAGATTGAGTGAATGGACTGCACAAGGTGTCCAAAAGATATGAGAATAACACTCTTCAACCAACAAACCAGCAGCTCTACAATTGTTTGCGTTGTCTGTTATGACTTGGACAACATTACTAGCACCCACTTGTTCAATGACAGAGATGAGAATATTAGCAATAAATTGCCCATCTTTTACTTGTCCCTCACAATCCACCGCTTTCAAAAACATTGCCCCTTTAGGGGACACCGCTAGGACATTGATCAAGGGATGGTTTCTAGCATCTTTCCACCCATCTGAAACAATTGTTACCCCTGTCTCGATCCATGAATCCTTTATGGGTTTCAATTGATCATCAATCCACTTGACCTCATTATCCAACAAGGTGGTTCGTATTTTCTCAAAACTGGGGCCCTCATACCCTATTGGAGCTTTATTGGCACTTCTCAACATTTGTTTCCAATGTGGAGAGTGAGCAACATTAAAAGACAGCCCATTTGCAAACAAGCATCTTCCCACATCAATGTCCACAATTTCCCGACTTTGATTTTGAAATGCAGTTTCTAGAGGTCCCTTTCTTTTGTGTGGAAGGCCAAGGGGTTCTTTTTCAGGCTCACGGGTAGCTGTGGTAGTAAAAAATGGGTGGTCTTCTATCACAACATCTATGGGGGGTTGTGTTACCCTTGCTTTTTTTTAATAAATTTTTACCTCTATTGCAAATGTCATCAGCTGAAATTTGCCTACGTTCTTCTCTCTCTTTTGCTACCTCATGCTCTTGAATATACTTCAATACAGTTTCATTAGGTACAGGTACACCTCTTTTTCCAGGGCATTTCTTGACTCCTCTACCAAAGTATCCACACAAATGGCCTACTACACGAAAATATGAGCTATTTCTTTTTACATCACAACCCCTACATTTCCAACGGAATGCACCACCTCCAGGAAGGGCTCTTATAATGTCAACATGTTTCCACAAAGGAGAATCAGAGTGGGGTTCTATTCTTTGTTCGGTATTGCCTACTAAGGATGAGGTAGATGCCATTGTAGTTCCTTTTCCCATGGGAAGAATGAAAGAGAAATGAAAAAACTAAAAAACTTATGGAGAATGAAAGAGAAAAAATTAAAAAACTTAAACAAAAACAAAAAACAAATGAAACAATAACTTACCTCTACTCATTGTAAGCTTGCAAAGGTGTACGCATGAGGCACAAACTCTTGAAGAAAGCTCACAAACCAATCTTGAAGAATCTTCCAACTCCTCCTTGCACAATCACGAACTTGCTCTTTTGCTCTTGCTGAAGTCAAATACCCTACTTGCAAACAACAAATGATAATGAGAAGCACAAATTAGGCTTTCATAACTAACTTTTAGGGTTTTGGACGCCAAAAAATATTAAACTTTTGCAAATTCCGCAACTTAAATGACGTGCGGGTGTCGAAGTTCGCCCTAGTTCGCCCGCAGTTCGCTGTTTTCCGCAATGGTCCGCCCGGGTTCGAACTTCTGGACCCAAAGTTTGAACCGAGTCCAAAAATTCAGACCTTGCCTGAACCCACAGGCGAATGGGACCCGAAGTTCGGACCAGTTCGAACTGGGTCCAGTTCGGAGAGGGGGGGGGTGAACCCTGGTAACTTAGGTCCTGATTCACTAACGTAAGCAGTCCTGTCCACAAATTGCATAGCTTAGAAAGATGAACTAATCATATCTACCAGACTAGTTCAATCTTGTTCATATCAATTTCCGCATTCCCGATGAAACTTGATATAAATAAGTCATGCCAAGGAGAAAAGTTACCATGGTCTGTATGTGCTCCACTGCAATCCAGAGAGATCACAAAGAAAATGTATATTAGATTTGTAACAATGGGTGAAAATTACAAACAATATGAAGGCTCATGAAAATGAAATGCATTGTTTAACAAAGATACCATCCAACCCCAGAATCTTGCATGTATCTTCAGTGTCACTGTCGATAGGTGGGTAACCAATAATACAAAGGACCCAAAATGGGTCTCCACCTTTTTCACCTTCAAATGTATCTGGTGGCATGCCCAATCCTAAAGCTATTCCTCGCATAATTTTTTTAGCATCTGCTTTCATGCATTTGGTGCAACCATGTTAAGTCAACTGTACAGATGAGCAGATAAGAATCTATTTCATGCATGCAAAATTCTTTACAAATGTCTGGTTTTATAAGCCACAATATTCAGGTCTGCATAAAAAAGCTTAAGAAACATATATTACAAACAATAAAATGATAATTTACAAAGGGCACACATACCCATACCTTCCACATTACTAATATACTCTTCCATAAGTGGGCCAAATCTCTTTGGATAATATGGCTCGAAGCAATAAAACACAAGAGGTTTATTTGTAGAGAAAGAACTAAAAGTACATAAAAGAATAGATGAAAGAGAAAGAAAACATTTTACATTTTACTATAAGACAAAAATCGATGGATTGTTTTAATTATACAAACAAAAAAATTCTCTATTGATGTTTTATTTAAGTGCATCAGTTTCCAGAGGATGTGTACAATGAGATTGAAGAAGAGGTGTCCTCTCTTTCCCACTCTTTTTGTAATATACATTGATATGCTTAAGCAGTTCAGTTTTTTTTTTTTTCTATTCAAAATATGAGTAGTTTTACTGGTCCCAGTTTCCATTACTAAGTACACAAAGTTGCGGGTCACATTGAATTTGCTTGGCCTTGTCTAACCATCAACCTTCCTCATGTTATGCTAACTAAGAGCAAACAATATTAGTTTTGACAATTATTTTCCTTTCTTTCTATGTTTAGTTCTCCATTGTGTTCGACAAGATCATATCAGTTGTACCAGAGATTTGATGATTTGATCTTAGGCATGGGAGGAGGAGTTGCTTCCTACGACCCTGTAGAAGTGGTAGCTAACAATTCTATCCAAGCAACCATTTTTCTTTTCTTTTCAAACAGTTGAACTGTTTTCTTCATACAGTTGAGAAAGCAACAATACTGCAATTATTGTCTAGGGTTCGAGTAACATATCTTATAATTGATAAATTATGTTTGAGTAACATATCTGATAAATTATGTTTGAGTAACACATATAATAAATTCAAAGACTTTATTCTTATGTAGTCTTCTCCAATAGTACTTCATATGCTATTTTTCCATGTTAATGTGAAGAGTACCCAGAGAGAAAAAAATTCAAAAAGACTTGAACGTTATAGTTCTCTTTGCTGAGAATCAATTCAGCCTCCAAATTGTAATTTTGGGTTGCCTTGGAAAAGTGTGAAAACAAAATTCTCAATTCAGCCTAAATTTTTATGAGGTAATATTCATGATGTGGATCATATTTCTCTTCTGCAGTCTTCCTTTACTGGTGTTGCATATTGATCAATTCTAAAGTTGTGAAAACTGTAACAATATCATGAACTTTAGATATAATGGTACTAGTTTTAACTTATGTTGTAAGATTTGTTTGTTTTATAAATATGCAATTGAATCATCTATTTCTCGAACTAGTGCAGGTGCCTATCCAAGAGTTACAGAGTCACAAATCACGAGAGAGAAAATAGTATATAAAAACAAAGAGGAATTGACCTGGCATAAAACGTATCAAGAAAGTGCATTAAATATAAAACATACTTAATAATCCAAAACTAAATTGCACATGTAGAGAGATATGATCATTAGAAGGCTTGCAATGTTGTAAGATGCTACATTTGTCAAATCTTCATTGCATTCATATTAGCATGTGTGACAAGAGGAAACCTTTACAAAATGCTATAGACTCCCCTAAAAGGATTCAAAAAGTCATGGAGATGTACCCTATCTAACACCCATTATAATCCTATGACCTGAAGATGCTTCAGACATTCAGTATCCTCTTATAATTGGACATTTAACACTTGAAACCCTATAATCCGCCTAACACTTGTTGATATCCAGTGGAAACAACAAACAACCCCTAGAAATGAAGGGTAAACTAGTATATAAAGTTATTGCCAAATCTCATGCACAAATACATGCAAGAGAATGAAGGGAGATTACAACAGTTGGGAAATGAATGCAATTGCATGTAAATTTCAAAGTATTAATAATAGTGAGAAGAAACCCCGCCCAAAAATGGATGATTTGGATCATGCCAAAAGAATCTAGTAGATGAAGATAAAACAACACTCATGGCATTTGGTGGGTAGATGAAACATACAAGGGAATGATGGCACATCCAAATATCCATTGGCACCTTTCTTTTATTTACAACTTTATTAAGAATTATTTCTTTTTCTTTTGTCAAAGATTTAGGTTGGACACAAACCTTGTCAAATATTGGCAGAGTTCGTGAACTCATAAACTTTGCAACACCCAGAAATTGGCAACTTCTTCTTCCTTCTCTTCTTTATTTCTTTAATTTCTTCCTTTCTACTTGTTTCACCTTGTCACACTTTCAACAATTTGGCGAACTATGTCGCACTTTCACAAAATTCATGAACTTTGTAACATTTAGAGCCATACGAAAATTTTCCCATTGTTCTTTCATCTATCCTTCCTGTATTTTCATCATCACAATTTTTGTGACCTGAAAACTACATCACAAAGTTTGAGAAACCACAAACTTTACAATATCCAAAACCATATCACAAAGTTCATAGAATTGCAACCTTTGTGGCTTTAAGAGCTTTGAAACCTTTTTAAAACTTCAAGCTTACAAATCTTTTTTCACCCTCGTTAACTTACGCAAAGTTTAGGAAATTGCAAACTTTGCAACATTTATAATTCAGACATAAATGGAAAACACTTGCAAAATTTTGGATTTTGACATCTTAGGAAATTTTGGATTTTGACATTATAGGACAAGTGCACAAAATGAAGGCATTCAAACAAAATTTGGCAATACAAGTTTGAGTCTTGACACTTTAAAAAACATGTTGCTCCATGCAATTCATTGATTATCTCATCAATCTCAGGAATAGAGATACCCATTTTGATAGTCCTCTCATTCAAAACTATGATATTAATATATATCCACATGGTGCCATCTTTTTTTCAAACCATAAACTAGAAAAATGAGCTACGTTTGATGTGTGCGCCTTCTCCAAGAGTTTTTTGGTAGGTTTTTCTATCTCTTCTTTGTACATTCTTGGGTGGTAGTAAGTAGTGATCATGATAGGATTAGAGTCTAGTTCTAGTAATATGTTAAAATTCTCTGTCAATTGGCAGTCTTGGAGGTAACCCACTAAACATCATATTATGCTTATTCAAAATGTATTGAATATCAACATGATAGGTGATTTGCTTACCCTAGATAATTTGGAGGCATGATCAAATGTCATGTTGCCCAAGCAACATGTCCTTTGTAGATTCTCTTCCATCCTTTAGTTGTTACCAGCTACAGTGCCCCATTAGAAATTCCTCTAAGCAACATATATTTCACTTGATATTTAAAATTGAGCATCATGGACTAATAGTTATGTGAAAACTCACCAAGGGAATGCAACCATTATACACCCAAAACCATGCCAGTCTCTCCTAACCCCACATCATAGATATCATCACATACCTTCTGACATCCCATGGCTATATTGAATCCTTTTGTTACTACCTATAGTGCTCCACTAGAAATTCCTCTAAGCAACGTATCTTTCCCTTGAGATTTAAACTTGAGTTCCATGGACTAATAGTTCTATGAAAGCTCACCAAGGGATTGCAACCATTATACGACAAAACCTTGTCAATCTCTCATAATCTCACAACACATAACTCATCACATACCTTATGATCTCTCATGGCTATATTGAGTTGTTGAATTATTTTGGTGATAGAATTGTGAATCCATCAACAACAATGATATTGAACACTTCAAAATCTTTAGCTTTTAAACCTTTATTGACCACCAAAATTTCATCAATCAAATTATGGGTGGTCCCACTACTTAAAATATTTATCTATTTAGACAACACACACTGAACATTGAATAGATGATATTTGGATGCAAATGAAAGAGCTCAAAATATGTAGTTGTCTAACTTTTCATCATCCACATTTTTAGGTGTATGTTTCTTGACAGTTCCAACTGGTGCTGAGAGGGGAGGGGTGAATCAACACTTAGAAAACTTTAACACAAATCTGATGTAGTATACTACAATTGTAGGCAAAACAAATTCTTGCATAAGAATAGCATCAAGCAATCAATCAATAGGAAACACCAGATTTATCACGTGGAAACCCAAATTGGGTAAAAACCACAGTGTGAGGAAACCTCACAAATTCTGCACTCTTCTGAAATGCGCCCTGTTAGGAGCCTTCCTTGTTAAAGGATTACAACGCACTGTTAGATGCGGCTCGGTTAAGGGATTTGATACAATAAGGCATGTTAGAGCCTGCCTGGTTAGAGAACTTGGAACACCTGAAAAGATGTCACCCGGTTAAGGGATTTAGTACAAGGGACCTGTTAATGTCCACCCAAAATACTGGGATTTAGCTATTGTAATTTTTAGAGAACAATAGAAGGATTGACCTTTTAGAAATGACTTTGCATAGCTTGATAAGATCTATGTTATACTCAACTGAGAAACATCACCGCTCGCTGTAGATATGTTCTCCTTTCCAGTTGTGCTTCTCTGCACACTCTTCTCTTTTCACCTTTCTCTTTACCCTAGCTTCTTCAGCATACAGGTTCACTCTTTACTTTGGTAGAATGAGGGAAAACTATATTCTCATTAGACAAAAAAATATATAGACTTCTTCCCCTAATTGCTTTTCTCATGCACGACATGTTTAAAGATCATCTTCGGATCCATCACTTAGTAGAGTATTAGTTCACTGAGGAAACATCTGATGCATGCTCTGTTTTATCTTCTTTATGAAAGAAAGTGGTAGATGCATGTCAAAAGCTTTCCTTCACAAGAGATATCGTCATGATTTAATGCCACAAATCTCAGCATTAACACCTACAGTCGCGCCTCATACCGATCATCTTGACAACTCAAAGACTACATAAATTAGTGCAGTAACTCCCAGTCAAAGAGTTAGATAACTACTTGTTGACTAAGACTTCCCCGGTTCATCTATTATGACGAAGTCTTCATTTGATCGGTAAAGGTCCTAGGTTGTGTACTGGTAAGAGCTTTGACCTGTCACATTTCCTACCTTTGTCTATACCGACTGCATCCTTTCCTCGGTTGCGTTGTCGATACCGATTGTATCCTTTCCTTGGTTGTCGATTGCATCTTGCTTAGTGACCGGTTTTTCTGATGATCGGATATAGTCTCTTCTTTCTTGCACAGTGTCACTGGTTGCCAAACCAGTCTCTCCTCGCATGTGTTGTTGTCATCTGTGTCTGTCCCTTCACAGATCCTACACTGGTGCCCCTAGATTGACATGTCAACACCTCTTTCCTCTTTTGCTAATCGATGACAATACTCAATTGCCATGTACCAGTAGCAAACTTAGTGGTTACCACCACTTAATGCCAACAATCTCCCCCTTTGACATTGACGGAAAAAACCATAATAACACTACCAGTCCACACACACTAGTGTCTGGTCACAATCTCCCCCTTTGACAATAATGCCAAAGGCTAGTCAAAAAGACTACCTTAAAGAAATCTGCTCCCCCTTCGAGCAACAGTCCTTTTCATCAATCCAGAAAAATGAGGTGAATCCCTATGTTGAAGCATAATGAACTAATGAACACCTTGGCAAGTTTACAGATGATCAGGGAGAGGTATCACCCCTAATTTACCTCTGAGATACTCAAAAGTACTCTTTGGTAATGGCTTTTTGAAGATGTCAGCAATCTGTTCTTTTGTGGGAACATACTCCAATATTACTTCTTTATTTTGTACCAGTTCTCTCAAATAGTGATACTTGATGGCAATATGCTTTGTTTTGGAGTGCATGACAAGATTCTTGGATATGTTTATTGCACTTGTACTGTTACGGTAAATTGCAATCAATTGAGGCATTTGTTCTTGGATTCCTTCAAGTAGCTGTTTGATCAAGATTACTTGTGTGCAATTGATTGCTGCAGCAACATATTCAGCTTCCATTGTGGATTGTGAAATGCAATTATGTTTCTTGCTTGTCCAGGACACAATTCTTTCACCAAGAAAGAATGCACCACCACTTGTGCTCTTTCTGTCATCAATATTGTTGACCCAGTCTGCATCAGTGTAAACCTTTACTTGGAAGCCTCCCTTGTGAGGAAACCATAGGCCATACTCTACAGTCCCGTTTAGGTTTCTAAAAATTCTCTTCACCGCTATTAGATGTGTCTCTTTAGGATTTGTAGAGAATCTTGGTACGATGCCTACTGCATGTGCTATGTCTGGTCTACTGTGTACTGCATACTGTAATTTGCCTATCATAGACCAATACAGTGTCTCATTCACTTTTTTTGCATCATCTTCCTTTGATAACTTGAGGTTAGTTATCATGGGTGTACCAACCGGTTTGGATTCTTCTAGCCCAAACGTTTTGAGAATTTATTTTACATACTTGGACTGAGAAATAAAAATACCTTGCAAGTATAAACAAATATACATATATAGATATAAACATTGAACAAAAAAAACATGATTAAGCTAGAAGTTCCAAAAAAATAAAGAATTTATCTGAAAATATCACAAATTATATGAATGGAAGCAAAAGTTTCAAAAATGTTGTTACAACAGACATAGCAAAAAAGTCATCTACTGATTTTTTAAAAGAAAATAACAAGACTTATCATTTGTTGGTCCATAATATATAGAATTATAAATATCCACGCCTTATCATAGATAGTAAAAGTTGTTGTAGTAGTGGAATGGAAGAACTACTATCACTGCTATTTTTAATATATCCTTCATGAATGATAAAATTTAATCTTTAAGAAACTTAAAAATAAAATCATGTTGGTTAGCCCTTATTATTAGTCTTTCAATCATGTTGTAAGTAATCATCCCATCATGCTAGAAATGAAAAGATCAATATTCTGCATGTAGGAAGCAAAAACATTCATAGATAATTCTTTGAAGATTGAAGGTATATTGAGTCCTCGGGCCAGTCGATAATTAATGGAAGCCCCCTTTCATGGCAGAAATAAAAAATTAGATATTGTCCATGTAGGAAGCAAAACATTCACAACTGATTCTTTGAATATATACAAAATCCTCAGGTCTCCAGATAATTGATAACAAAATTTGATTTAGGCATATTTGACTTGTTTTCAAAGTGGAGATTCTCTTAAACACATGAAAATACTATAATGTAATGATATTCCAGTCCCAAAGCTTTCAACAATCCCAAATCTTTAAACACTCTCCTTTAATGGTGCATAGCACTATGTTCATGACAATGAATAGACTACAATTCTTAGAAAACTTGAACAAAATAGTGCTTTTGGCCTTATTATCACTATTCTTACTCTACACTTCCATGAGAGATACCCAAGACTTTGAATCAACTTGTTTCCATGAAAAACAATGAGATCAATGATGAAAACCTTTTCTTGTGCATGCATGGTTTTTGCGTGGGGTAGCCATTATCCTTCAAGAATGACCTTTGAAAATCTGTTGTTGTAGAGGCTTCATATTGATTAGATGCACCACTTATACAAGAACTCACAACCTTGGATGATAAAGTATGATAGGTCTGCTAAGAAATCTGTTGCAACTCCAACTTATTGATATAATAACCTACATGAGAAATTTGTGGTCTAAGAAAATGTGTCGTTAGCAACTTAAGAAACCATATTTGAGATAGATTTAGAATCTAGATTAGAGAATAGCCTCACCTTTCCAATAGTCTCTGGATCACCAAAGCAATCAAGATAATCATCCTACAAAGAACACAAAAAAGTATTTGTTACAGAGAAGACTAATAAGAATAAAGGAGGGGGAAGTGGAGGCTTTCACAAGAATAAAAGAACAAATAATAGTTAGGACTCAGAATTACTCACCTGTACTTGAAAATAGGTTCCCATTTGTATTAAAATGTTCTTAGCGTCTAAGAAGTTATCAAGATTTTCCTTTGCCATTAATAGGGCACAAGCAACCTACAAGAAATAAAATCATGGTTTATTCACATTAAGGTCCCCTAATAATCCATAAATGCTAAGAATCGATAAAAATGTTGCATAAAATAAGATTCTTCTATAAAGAATTAGCAATAAAAAAATGTTGTGATTTTGTAAAGGAAAATATATGGTTAAAGGAGGAATACTTGGTACAGTATGGGGAAAGTGGACAATAAGGGGGAAGTGAATAGAAATTGTTGTGAACAATGAAAATAATAAAGGTTGCAAATTTTGGATAGTGAAGGTAAGATTAAAGCTATACATTGTTTGGGAAGTAAGAAAAATCAAAGATAAACTATGAGATCAAAAAATAGTGATCTAGAATGATAGCAAAGAGCAATCGACAATAACCCATTAGTTAATGATGACAAGTCAATCATCAAAATGATACTATCCTATTGAAGGAATGATAAGAATTGTATGCAAAGAGAATAGGACTTGAGTGTACCTAGGGAGGGGTACTTGTCCTTGAGGAATATGACTTATGAGAGTGTCTAGCCATTGGATCTGCATTGAAGGTAATGGAATTTAGTGAAGACCTTGAGAAAAAAACTAGTACAACAACATATTGACTTACTAGAGCGAGGTTGAGGGATGCCTCTCCATCAAAAGAGGAACTGAACCATGTAGAATAGGACTAGTAGGTGTTTTTGACCATTGAATCTACATCATTGGTTTAGTTTGAGCTTCACTTGGTTTCGAGAATAGTTTAATATTCTCTACTTAACAAGGCCAACCACGTGAAGGTGGAAGCTCATTTGGCCCCTCCTCCCATAACGTCATTCTAAACTCCCCATTAACATCTAATAACATTCATTCATTCATCCATTTTTTAAATATAACATTCAATCTTTATAATCACATATCATTCATTAACACACAACATTCATGAATAATTCATTAACACATCATTCATCAACATTTACTAGTACAAAATTACATTCATTAAGACAATGTTCTTTCATTAGCCAAAAATGTTAATTACAATCATTTCTTCTTTTTGGTTTTCTCATTTTTTTTTAAGGTAACGGCTAAGCGGAGCATCAATATCCTTGTCATTCCCCTCCTCTACTACTTCTGATCTCAACAGATGTCTCCTCCTCATGTGTACAAGAACATGAGGTTGTTGCGCCAAAGGGGGGTATGCTGCAATAACAACTACATAGGTTAAATTCACACCATTTTATATTAGTGTTACAAGTATTTCATTAATTAAAAGAACTATAAATCAAAAAAGAAATTTAAAAGAAAAAAAACATAGATTTTCTTTACCTGACTGTGCCACATATCTACAATACCATTTTTGTCATCCCCAAAGTCAACATGGTGATCACTCCGAACATCCTCCACTCATTCAACATGGAGTTTTGTATTCTCTAAAATATACACAAAAAAGGTTACACCAGTTTCAATTTAAGATGTTAAATTGTATTAATAATTACATTCAATAGAAAATGAACACCTCCATCGACACTGCGATGCATAACAGGGCCTTCGTCATGTGGTGTAGGTTATGTGTTAGGATTACGAGGCTGCATTGCAATATCATGCACATTGTTATTATTGTTTATTTAAAAAAAATAAAAATAGTCAATTTATGTTTGAAATTAACATCAAATAGATTGTTGCTCAAGTATTCAATTTCAAATATTTTTCATTTGGCATATTTACCCGTTCAACTGATGCAGAAGACTCTTGGGTTGGGCCAGTGGAAGCTTGACGTAGATGTTCAGCCATGACTTGATAGGCTTCCTTGAAGGCAATTTTTTTGTGTTCTTTCGTGGCCTCTAATTAAATTCTGAGCCCTGCATTTTTTTATTAAATAACATTATTTGCAATTTATAAAAAAATTGATTCGGAATTTCATTTACTGCTACTTACGATTCGTGCTTGAATTTTTGAATAACCACTAGAGCCAAGTTTGTGCTGACCAATCTTTTGTAGTTTGGTCTTTGTAGCCTTTGATGTGTCCTACAACCTATGAAAAGTTTGAAATATGTTAGATTATATAGATATAAATATCACTAATTAGTGCATAATTACATTCGACTAGTTAATACTATCTCATACCTTCTTTTCTCATTTGGTGGTGTAATTCCTCTTTGAGAATCCCCTTTCTCCTTTGCATCCAAAATGAATTCATTCCAATGCTCCACTGAAATAAAGGGAGGATGCTCGTACTTTGGGTTCTGGACGAGACTCCTTCTATATGAGTCCCTCACAGTCTTAAGATGTTTGGCAAATTTTTCTAAAATTGTCTTCTCCTAAAAAATGTTACTACCAAATTCATGCTCGAAATCTTTTATGAGTTGTTCTTTTAATTTTTTTCCTTGTAAGTTCCACCTTTTAAGAAAAAACACAAAATTGTTAGATAGAAAAATTAACTAAAGTTGTGTACCTTGAATATAGTAAAAGAAATGGAATGAAATGAAAAATATTGCACCAATTAATGATATGAAATAAAAATAGTGGGATATGGTTAGTTCACTTATGATGCTCCACCTTGTAATGTATGGTGGGCCCGAATATCTTTAATGTCAAGTCATAAAGCATTTTGTAAAAATAATCGTTCCCTGCAAAAATATCCTGGGATCATCAATCCAAAACTTGTTATGAATAAGTAAATTATAATTACAATATAAATAATAATAACTTTAAAGTACCTGGAAGCTTAAGACATTTTAAAGGCATCATATCTTTATCGGCCATCAACAATGACATCTGCATAACTCCCGTACTAGCAACACGAGTAGATTCAGGAAACGATGGTGAATTATCACCAATACAGGTACTCTAATCTGTATCAGGTGTAGCAAACACCAATGTATCTCCTACTGCACAAATTTAATCCACTATGAGATGCACCCAAGATTAAAGTACAAATTATCAAATCATAATTAACACAAAACCAAATATAGAAAAACAAAGATTTACTAGGCATAGACCGTGAAGGTGTCGATGTTTGCATGCTCCTTGTTGTTGACATTGCACTCGGCAATCTCAGATGGTCGGTCCTTATAGGAGATGCTTGCACTTGATGACCTGAACAATACATTGTTAGCAAAGACATTCTAAAATAATAAAAGTAAGAGTAGCTAGAAATTTTGAATTAGTTGTAAATGTACCTTTTCCTATAGCTGTATCTACGGTATCAGTAAGTGCAATGAAAAATGTACATTTCTAATTAGTAAATCCAATGATTTTTTTGAAAGTTCCAAAGAAAAAACATCCTTGTTACTTGTTAACTTAAGGATTATTTTGCCTGAGGTGGGAGTTCTACTAGTACTGGCCTCACCGCAATGTCCATGACCAGGTACTTGAGCAAACAAAAAATCCTATAACAAGAACACATACATATTTTAGTTCATGACATAAAAGAATATAAAATATAAACCTTTACTGATATTTTGTTATAACTAAAGATTCATTACTGCTTACTTCATAACGACGTGCTTGCGACATCAATTCAGCTTTCCTATTTAACATCTCCTCGGTTGGATTTGGATCATCCAAAATGTCAATAATTTATGCGCTGACTTTTTTAATTTTTTTCTTCACCATATTTATAGGGTTAGGGATATCTGGGATATCCTCATCCGCATCTACAAGTATTGCCTCTGTTGTTGTAGGTGCTTTTCCCCTATCCTGAACATCAATTTGTGACAGGAATATTAGTAAAACTATCAGAATAACTCCAAAACCACAGAAGGCTCATGATGCTCCTGCTCACAACCGCTCCCGCTCATGGCATTTAAACTTCTCTCGCTCACGACCTTGTGTCTTCACTAGGCCGTGTTGCTGGTGCTCTGGATGCGCGGTCTTCTATTGCGTGTTCTGCTGGTGCCCTCGGTCCTACTCCTACAATGTCTAGTGGCTCTGGACTATCTCAGTCGGGATCTTCTTTGTCTGGGTCTCTGCCTGGGTTTTCCCAGACAGTTCTTTCAAGATTCGTGATCTCTTATGCAAATGTGGTTGCGTTTGAAGCTAGGATTTATGGTCTTGCCTCTGCTGGGAGAGGGGGTTCCCATCCTTCGGTGCAACCTATTTCTATAGGTAAACCCATTTTGATTAATTTGGATACTGATACTATTGAAGAGATCTCCAAAACTACGAAGGATTTCTCTTCTACTGCTGCTATTTTTTAGGGGTTTTTGGCCCTCTTCCAAATTTACATGCTTGGATATCCAAACATTGAGAACCCATTATAACTGATACAGTTCAGATTTATCTTGTGGCAAGGGGTTTTTTTATTGTGAAATTTGAAAATGCTACAGATAGGAATACTATCTTGTGTAAGAGTTGTTTCTCTTGGGAGGAGCGTTTCCCCCTGATGGCCAAACCTTGGTATCAAGGGTTTGATCCTCTTTCTTAATCCTTTAATAAAATACCTGTTTGGGTAAGATTGTTGAATCTTCCCCTTACATCTTAAGTTGGATTCAATTTTGGAAACTCTGGGGGAGGCCATTGGGGATTTCCAGATGATTGATTCGGATTCCTCTTATGTTTTTAAGATGACGTATGCTCGTATTCTTGTGGAGGTTGATGTTTCTTTGGGTCTCCCTGAGAAGATAACTTTGGCTTCTTCAATGGGAACCTAGACCCAGAATCTAGATTATGAGGGTATTCCTTTCATATGCAGAAAATGTCACATGACTGGACACCTTGCTCCGAGGTGTTCATCTATTAAGGTTAGCTCGAAGAAATCACCTTCTTGGTGGTTGGGGGTTTTTGACCATTATTATACGGTTTGAAAAGTCTCCAAAGATTGGGGTGTGGCTGCTTGCTCTCCTCAGACTGATCATACTGTGGCTGGTGCTTCTAAAGTTGTCTCTGTTGTTACGGATATTGTCTTGATGCGGCTGTTGGTTAGAATGTTGTCCCTGTTGTTGTTGTTTCTATTTCTAATGTTGTGATTGATGTTGTCTCTGGTGCAGCTATCTTATCTTCCAATGATGTGGGTTTTTTTGCCCATGTTTCGCCTGGGAGGGTTTTGGGGTGTGATATCCTAGTCCTTTCTGTTGATGCTGATGTTGCTTGCCCTATAATGGGCTCTTCAAGTTTATCTTTGGATTGGCAGATGGCTACCGAGAAAGTGGAGGATGGATGGACATTAGTTAATGGAAAAAAAGTCAAATCTCCAAACTTGTGTTTGATATGTCTTTACGTTCTCATAAGGATGGGCTAAAATGTAAATCTTGATTATCCTTTTTTGTGGTTTGCTGGGCTGGTTTTTGGTCCACTTGGAGGGAACTATGGTTATTTCCTCTGGTTTATTTGGTGGTGTTCCACAGTTGGTTTTTATGATCTTTCATCGCTCTATCTTTCTTTGCTCTCTGTACAAGGTTTCAGGTCCTTTCAAAATATGTTTTTACTTAATCAAAACTCCAAAACCCTAAATAAAAGAACATAATAATATAACATTTTCAACTATCTAATTTGTACAATTACAATAAGGTTTACCTTTGTTGAAGATTGGGTGGGAGGAGCATCCCCACAACCTCTATCATGTGGAGGATCCATGTCGTCCTGTGACAAAGATTAAATATAAAAACTTCAGCAAACTGAAAGCAATAAACTTAGCAAAAAAAAACTTATTAATAAAATGGTATATTGGAGTCCTAAACTTGAGGTTAGTTTAATGGTATATAGTACTTACCACCCCCATTATAATAACTTTGTTTGTATCTATGTGATTCAAATGGTAATCTATTAGCAGTTCTCCTCCTGCACTTATTGATTTTATCACACATACAAAAACATGATTCCCCTCACACGCCTCAAATATATAATTGGGTTGCTTATTAGTTGACCCAGGTTGTGTACTATTTATCAAACCTGCAATATTCCCTATTTCTTTTGGTCTCCCGTCAATGTACATAGAAAATCTTTTACTTTGATCATTTTCTTTCCATTGTATATAATTTTCTGACAGTGCATACCTACACATTCTTTTTTTATATTGAACAATCTGCATTCAATCATTGTAATTGTAACAAGGTTCGACATACTCCATCAATTCAACAACTTTTTTGTAACATACCTTTATCTCATCCATGGAAAAGAGGCCCAAACCATGTAATGAGGATGGAGCTATGCAATATATCCTTTCGTTAACACAAAAATCAATGTTAATTAGAGGTAGCTCCTTGTGTACCCATTCTTTCTCAAGATGTGTGTACTGAAAGGGCACCTTGATGGAATGACATTTTTCATTACATGAAAAGAATGTAATAAATAATGTATTCAAAGAAAAGTGAATTTGGTATTGCATGGAAAGAATGTAATAAAGACTGTATTATTTCCAATATGCATAGCATCAAGGAAAGAATGTAATAAAGAATGTATTCAAATTCACTTTTCTTTGATTATATTCTTTATTACATTCTTTCCATTGTTATTTGATCGAATGACATTTTTTATTGCACGGTTGGAATCTTCAATGTCACTACAAATTTTGACAATTTTGTCTTTGTCACGCCTTCCATCCAATATTTTTTATAATGTGTTTATTACATTCTTTCCAATATGCCTAGCATCAAACAAATGCACGATTGAGAGTTTTTCGTAGTATGGAAACTTATTAAATTGTGTAGGATAACTTTTTAGTCCTTTTAGAAGTTGGTCATTAATTCTTTGACGATCTTCATGAGCATCAATTACATCATCAATAAACAAAACACAATATCAAAATATAAATTTCAAACAAAAACCATAAGATGGAATGACATTATCTCGATGATTTATTCTATTGTATTCCAAATTCCATAGGCGAGGTGTCATTCTCCCTGGCTTTGATGTAGTCTCTTCTTTTCCATTGAAAAGATATTTTTCAGTAATTTGATACTTATGATTTATGTGGAGAAAGTGTCTATACTCATCGAACACTTGCTTTCCTAATTTTTTTGAATGACAAGATTTTATGTTTGGACCACAAATTGGACATGAAAATTTTCCCTTTGTCTGAAGACCTACAAGATCATGTATAATTGGATTCAATATGTTAATTTTTTGTTAGCATTATAACATACCAAAAAGAGGTGTTAACAAGAAAACATACCATAAAAATGTGTTAGCCCAAAGGCATCATGTATTGTTCATACAAGCATTGCATGAAATTGAAATTGTCTTTGTCCTATTGGTCTAGAGATGTCATACATAGTGACCCCATTCCATAACACCATCAACTCATCGATAAGGGGCTCAATATATACATTCATATCTTCAACTTTTGAATGAACAAAAATATTACAAAATTATTATGACCATTTTGATAGATTATTTATAATAAATTAATTTAGATGACTATTAAATGAAAAAATACCTAAAAAAATCATTGCCAATATTATGTGCTCCCTCTTTATGGACATCCAAGGAGGAAAGTTATTGTTGATAACAAAAACATGCCACACCAAGTAAACAAATCTCATCTCTCCAAATAGATTGACATCGTCCGTTGCCAATGAAAGCCTGAGATTACGAGGCTCTTTTTTAAAGTGTAGCAAAGTTTCCTCTATTTCTTTAAATGTCGAACCATCCGTAGACATTCACATAATGTCATCTTGAATTATATTGTGTGCATGGTAATCCATAAATTGTGCCAAGCTAGTGCACCTGAATAATCATTGCAGACGTGGAATAATAGAAATATACCGAAGAACCTTGCGAGATACCTTTTTTGTTATTTGATCTGATCGATATCTATTAATAAGAAAATTAGGGCATTCTGTTGCAAATTCATGTTCTTTATGATATATAATATGATCATTCAGACATGCATATATTGTTTGATACTCCATTCTAATATTTTTCATAATGGCAGATAATTCTCGATGAGAGAGAGCTAGAATGTTTGATGGTGGTAACAAACATTCACCTATCAACCTACGACCAAAAATATAATTTGTTAATATAAATAATATTAATTGGTATATGATTCACCCTTTGTTAACTATAATGAAATTATGACTAAAAAAGATGAAAAAAGATGACATATATGACATACCTTAACATATGTGTGACTGCTACATTGGATAAACCATTCATAACCTTCAAGTTCACCAACAAAAATACAATGACAAGAAGAGTTGTTTGGGAGCCTTCGTATAGGAGCTCATATGCCTTCTCAAGTATAGGTACATCAAGGTCATCTTCATCATCATCATTAGTTGCACTCGTACTATCATCTTGATCATCATGATCTCTTCCATGGGATCATTACCTTCTACTTTGATATCCACACCTCCATGTTCCCTCATTTGGATATCCACATTCTCCAGATTGTCATGGTCCATAACATGAAACACAAGGTGGTTGACCTATATCAAATGATGACCTTAAATTAACCATGACCATGATGTCATCATCAATTCATTTCTTATGTATACAAATTATTAAAATAATATATTAAAATACATACCAATGGATGAAATTTGTTTCCCCCTTCAATGTGACCATGTTTCCTACAATGTTCCTTAATTTTTTTGATTAGATATCTTTGAGTCTTTCAGCTCTTGCAAATTTTGTAGGGACAATAACATTTTCCATCACCTTTTCTTTTAAAGTTAGACCACAATCTAGCAATTGTCTCCTTATTTTGTTCTGGGTTGATATTGTCAGACATGGTCTTTCTTGAATGGAATGACTTGTTACTTGTACATTGACTAGAATGTTGGTGGAAGAAGGATAATTTGTTTGCAACTTGTAGATACAGACACTAAACAACCATTTTCTCAACACAAAGGGACATTTATCATAGCCATAGAAACTTGATTATTTTTAAATGGAATACAACAAGGAGTACCATAAGATATATTGACCATTTACAATCATGAACAGTAAACCTAAATCAAATAGCTCATTTTTTTATTAGCATGTGTAGTCTCTGTGTATATGAAAAATGAATTAAATATCAAGCTGAAATAAAATAGTGAAAAAAAAAGTATTCCACATAGAGTGAATAAAATATACCATCAAAAGAAGGTGAACTCCACAATTGGCACAAAATCAGACATGGGCAAAGTTAAATTCAAAGCCTAATTTATCAAGAGCAACAAACAATGTGGAACCCCACAATCGAAAACATGAAACCTAATAAAAAACACTGCAAAACTTGATAAGGACAATGGAATTTACAAATTAAGTAAAGATGAGAGGATCAATCAAATAATCAAAAAAAGAAACACACTTTGTCAACAATGTTCAAAATCTTGTCACCAAGCACAGACGTAGGAAATTAAAAAGGGACAAAAGATAAGAAATAAGAAAAATCATTAGGACTAGAAAAATCATTAAGACTATAGAAAATCAAATTCTACAAATGGATGTTTTGATGCTTTTCCATTACAACAATTGAGCGTTCATCATTTGGTATATGAACAGGTGAAAAACATGCACTAGATTTGACCAAAAAATTCTGTGAACTAGATGTTATAATAACTAAGAGGGGGGGTGAATCAATTAAGTCAGTTATCCTACAGTCGCAAACTCCCATATGTACATTTCATAACTATTTCAACATACTTTGCAACTCGGTAAGATAAAATATCTAACTGCTTGTTCATTTACTGAATACCAGTAATTATCCAAACTGTGATTACTGATTAAATCAACTATGTAGTATGTAAAGTATGATAGAAAAAAAATCATAACAAATAACACATAACACGATGATTTAACGTGGAAACCCTCCTAAGGGAAAAACCACCTAGGACCGATAACCCAAAATAATTCACTCTTTTGAAGTGAGCCCGATTAGGAGCCAACCCTATTAAAGGTTACAATGCACATTGTTAGGTGTGACCTGGGTAGAGGATTTATCACTAACAGTTAACTTTTGACCAACATTCACTATGGGGTCAACAAGATAATGATTAACATTCATTTCATATGGAAATACAATAATATTGTTAAGTCCACTCGGTTAAGAGATTTTGTTGAATCAATGGTTAAACTAATACAGTTCTGATCTAATTCAAATACAACTCAATTGCAAATATTTAGATCTATGCTATGCTCATAAAACTCATCTAATCATTAATCAATTCACTTCCTCAATTTTCTTCAACTTACTTCACTTGGTAAATAGTTCTTTGACGCTCGGTAATGTATGCAGCTTAGTTATGTCTATAACCAGTTTGATGAGGAATGCATGAATAAAGTCTTCACGCGAAATCTTTGTAGTCTCTGATTGTCCGGCATGTTTCAACAATGAAACTCATGTCTCTTAAATAGACAAGTAAACCGTTTTCATATCAGCCATTAGATTTTGCCTCTTAATCTCCTTCATCCATTTTGTTGCTTAAAACTTCCTCTTCCTCGACAGATGTGTCCATAACATGTTTCAATCTCATCCATTAGATCTTCTCTGAATTTTTTCAGCCATGGATCTTATAACTAACTTCATCCTTAACCTCAAAATCATAAAAATTTCTAGCTCAACAATTTTAGTTGGATGTTCTTAACATTTAATGTTTTCATCCATACTCGGTTAATACTGAAATACTTCGGTGAGAACTAACTCGGTTAACAGTGTCACTCTATATACACAGGATGAATCGGTGTATACAAAAGTCTTCAAATACCGACCACATTTACTTGTTCAGTTCTGGTCTCTTCTTCATAATAGATTAATGTAACATGCTCAAGTCAACAATATAAGTTCATACACTCATCAATAAGTTACCCAATGTATACCTTATCATTATATGTCATATCAATCTTTTCCTTATGTAGACATCTCATTTCTTCATCTTTGCTTCCTTCTACAGATGTTCAGATGTTTGTAACTACCTTGATAAGTATAGTAAAAAATAGTTGACATCAATGATAACATATTGACTGATTTAATCATCTTACATATCACTTTGATAGCTCGGTGATCTCTAATCATTGTTCCTTCAATTCATCTAGATATTCAATCAATTGTAGGTCATTAATCTCTCCCTTTGGCATTGATGGCAACACAAATAATATGAAATATGTCATACACATACCAAACATGTATTTTACAACTATATAGGTAAATGTTGTAGCTCGGTAAGCTCTCCCTAGCTTGATATTTAATATGTTTAATCACTACATACAACATTCCATACAAACTCTCCTCGTGGATTTGATCTTTTTCAGCTCTCTGATTCTTTCTCCTATTTCACGTTATCAACAATAGATATTCCATAGAACTTTCCTCTCTTTTTGTGTTCTCACTAACTGATATTGCATATTTAGTCTCTCTCCCTTTGACAACAATGCCAAAGAAAATAAACATCTCTTCAGATGCCAAGTAATTCTTTGTTGTTCGGTCTAGATCAAGTATCTTCATGTACTGATAAATAATTTTATGTTCTAGCTTCTACAATATTTCACAACCTTAGAAAACCTAAAGTGTGAGCTATGTGCATCAACATGAATGATTTTTTGATAAAGTATAGGTTGATTCAACATCCTGATCACCTTAGTGACCGATAGACAAGGGATGAACCCCTAGTCTAGTCCTCAAATACTCAAATGTGTCCTTCAGTAAGGGCTTGGTGAATATTTTAGTAAGTTGTTCTTTAGATTTTACAAATTCCAGTTTCACCTGCTTCTCTTGAATTTGTTCCCTTAAGTAGTGATACTTAATAGATATGTGTTTTGTTTTTTAATGCATCACCAAATTCTTGAAAATATTTATAACACTAGTGTTGTCACAATATATAATCATTGGGTCAGTGATTACCTCATTCATTCCTTCCGACACTTGTTTTATCGAAGCAATATTTGAACAGTTTGTAGTAGCAACAACATACTCTTCTTTAGTAGTAAACTGAGAAATGCATGCTTGTTTCTTGCTTATCCAAGTCACAAGCTTTTATCCTAAAAAGAATGCTCCATCGGTTATGCTCTTCTGATCATCAATGTTTCCATCCCAATCTACATCAGTGTAAACTCAGAGTTCAAATTTGCCTTCCTTTGTGTACCATAAACCATAGTCTTTTGTCTTCTTCAAGTATCTTAGAATCCTTTTAACAACAACCATATGTGAATCTTTAGGATTGGCAGAAAATCTTACCACAATCCCAACTACATGTGTTATATCAGGCTTATTGTTTACCACATACATCAGTTTTCCAATCATTGATCTGTACAGTGTCTGATTTACCTATGTAGATTCATCATCCTTTGTCAACTTACATCCTATTACCATCGGTGTTCCTACCGGTTTTGAATGTTCCATGCCAAAAGTCTTTAACACTTCCTTAATGTATTTTTATTGAGTGATGAAAATCTCATCATGTTGTTGTATAATCTGCAAACCTAGAAAGAATTTAATCTCTCCAAACATTGACATCTCAAATTCCTTTCTCATTTCATCAGCAAAAGATTTTCAAATCAAATCATGTCCACAAAAGATTATATCATCAACAAATATTTCAGCAATTAAAATATAATCATCAGATTCTCCTTTCATGTACAAATTACTATTATCACTTGTCCTTACAAAACCAATACTGATAAGATAAGCATGTATTCTTTCATACCATGCTCTTACTGCTTACTTCAGTCCATACAAAGCTTTGTGTAGTCTAATACCATATTCTTCATATTTGGATCAACAAAGCCTTCTGGTTGTTCTATGTATGCCTCCTCTTCAAGAATTTGATTCAGAAATGTTGATTTCACATTCATTTGATATACTTTGAATCCCTTATGTGCAACATATGCAAGTAATATACAAACTCTTTCAAGTCTTGCTATTGGTGAAAATGTTTCACCATAATCTATACCTTCTTCTTGTGCATATCCCTTGCATACAAATATTGCCTTATTCCTAGTGACCTCACCATTCTCATTTAACTTGTTTCTAAAAATACACTTAGTACCAATCACATTTTTATCTTTCGGTCTCGGTACCAATGTCCATGTCTTATATATCTCAATCTGTTCAATTTCCTCATTCATAGCCTTAACCCAGTCTTCATTTTCAAGTGCATCTCTAACATTCTTAGGCTCAAATTCACAAACTAAGCATGTGTTTTGTCTTAACTTACTTTTCATCATCATGTTAGCTTGCTTGTCTCTAATGATTTGATTCTGCGGATGGTGTCTTCTACCAAATCTTGCTAGCACTTGTTCTCTTCTTTGCTCATCATTTGGTTCAGGTAAATTTTCTTGCTCAGTAGCTTCTTCTAGGTTCTCGGTTTGCATTCTCTGATTCTTGGTAACATTTTCCTGATACTCGGTAGACTCAGTCTATAGCTTTCGTAGAAAGTATGGATGCTCAACATAAGTAAATATACCCTAGTCTTCCAGTTCCTTCATGCTTTCTTCATCATTCTTTTCAGCAAACTCATCAACTTTTACATTAGCACTTTCAACCATCTTATTAGTAGCCTTTTTCAAACATTTATAAGCTTTGCTCTTTGTAGAATATCTTAGAAATATTCCTTCATCACCTTTAGAGTCAAATTTGCCATCCTATCATCTTTTAAAATATAACACCTACTTCCAAAGATTCTAAAATAACTTACATTCGGCGTATAACCAAACCATAACTCACAGGGTGTCTTGTTTGTGTCTTTCTTCAGTTGAACTCGGTTCAAGGTGTATACACCAATGCTAACTACTTCTCTCCAGTATATTTGTGCAACATTTTTCTCAATCATCAATGTTCTGGCACAATCAACAATAGATCGGCTCCTCCTTTCAGCAATTGCATTCTGTTTGTGATGTCCTTGGTGCATAAACCTGCCTTTTTATACTATGTCCATTATAGAATTTAGTGAACTCATAAAAAAGAAACTCACCACCTTTATCAGATCTTAGGTATTTTACTTCTTTCCCGGTTTCTTTTTGAACTTTAGCCTTATACCACTTAAACAATTTGAATACCTCATATTTTTCTTTTAAGAACATGACTATCATCATCCTAGAGTAGTCATCAACAAATAAAATAAAATATTTGTTACCATAATAGCTTTGTGTTCTCATAGGACCACATAAGTCATATGTACCAACTTCAAAATTCCTTTAGATGGATAGTCTTTACTTTTAAAACTAGATTTGGTCATCTTTCCTTTCTGACATTGATTGCACATAACATGATCAAGTTTGGTTAGACTCGATAAACCTCCAACTCTTCTCTTTTTACTACTCTTAACCATGTTATCAAAGTTCACATGACATAGTCTCTTATGCCATAACCATACATCTTCATTCTTTGCCAATAAACAAGAAGTTTCAACATTGTCAAGATAAAATAAGTTACCTTTTGATTGTCCTCCAGTACCAACCAGTTTTCCAGTTCCATCATAGATCTTCACCTTCTTACTTTCAAATGCAACTTGGTGACCTAAGTTATTCAACTATGCTACACTCAAAAAATTACCATTAAGTCCTTTTACCCAGCATGCATTATCACTTCTAATCCTATCATTCAATAAGATAGACCCTTTTCCTTTTACTTGACAAGGTGTGTCATTTCCCATTTTCACTGGTCCTCTATTGTAGTGCTCAAGATGTTCAAATTTATCTTCATCACCAGTCATGTGATGTGTACAGCCACTATTTATAATCTATATATCTTTTTTGCTAACTTTATAAATAAGGGTTGTTTCTGCATACCTTTCCTCTTCTTCTGAATCATCTTTCATTGCAACAAATACCACTTCAATTCATCATCAGTGTCGGTGTCAATATAGTCTTCATTTTCTCCAACAAGGCAACATGTCTTCTTGCCTTTGTCTTTGTAATCTTAGTTGTCTCTGTTGTAGTGTCAGTTTCCTATGTTATTTCTTTTGCCAAACTTTCCATCACCAAATCGGTCAATGTTTTTATCTTCTTCTTTCTTGTTAGGACATCTAGCATCAATATGGCCAATTTCTTTACAATTCAAACAAGCTAAAGGTAACTTTCCCTTATACCTTCCTTTACCTTTTTGTAGTCTCCAGGCCATAAGTGCTTCAAGCTCATCAAGATCATCTTTGCTGTCACTGTCACTTTCATTTCTTATATTATGCTTACTGCTACATTTACTAATATTCAGAGATGACATAAATGTGGACTCAACACTCGGTACAAAACTATTGTCACAATTATTCAGCTCAAAAGTAGTTAACTTTCCAATCAAACTATCAAGGGTAAGAGTGATATTAGGTGCAGACCTCATTTCATGAATAGCATATATTCTAATTGCATAGATAGGCAACAAGGTTCTTAGTATCTTACTTACCACAGTATCTTAAAAAATAATACCTCTTGCTCCTCAGATAGCATTGACTACTTCTTTGATTCGGTTTGAGTATTGTGTGATGTTCTCTCCTTCCTTCATTTTCATGTCATCAAATATGCCTCTTAAGATTTCATCTCTAGCTCTCATTACATTCACATCACTACCATAGACTAGTGCAAGTTTATCCCACATTTGCTTTGTTGTAGTGCATGCCTTGACATCTTCAAACTCAGTATCAGATAGAGCAACAACAATCTCTATCATAGTTATATTGTGTTCATGTCTGCCCCTCAATTGATCAACCGTCAAAGGTCCAATATTCGGTTGTACGTAGCCATTGTCTAGTAGATGTATAGCAGATTCTCTGATTCCAGATATGTGAAGCCTCATCCCACTTTGCCATGTTGAGAAGTTATCTTTGTTCAACTTAGGCACTTCCCTTTTATACATCTTGTGATCTTTTTTCTCAAGTCCTTGAAACTTCCTCCAAGCAACCAATATGCTTTGATACCAATGGTTAGAATAACTGAGGGGGGGGGGGGGGTGAATCAGTTAAGTCAGTTATCCTACAATTCCAAACTCCCAGATGTACATTTCATAACTTTTTCAACAATCTCTGCAACTCGATAAGATAAAATATCTAACTGTTTGTTCATTCACCGAATATGAGTAATTATCTAAACTGTGATTACCGATTAAATCAACTATACAATATGTAAAGTATGATAGAAAAAAATTATAAAAAATAACACATAACACAATGATTTAATGTGGAAACCCTTCTAAGGGAAAAACCACTTGGGACCAATAACCCAAAATAATTCACTCTTCTGAAGTGAGCTCGGTTAGGAGCCAACCTTGTTAAAGGTTAAAATGCACACTGTTAGGTGTGACCTGGTTAGAGCATTTATCACTAATAGATAACTTTTGACCAGCATTCACTATGGGGTCAACAAGATAACAATTAACATTCATTGAATATCATATGGAAATACAATAAGACTATTAAGTCCATCCGGTTAAGAGATTTTGTTGAATCAATGGTTAAACTAATACAGTTCTAATTTGATTCAAATGCAACTCAATTGCAAATATTCAGATCTATGCTATGCTCATAAAACTCATCTGATCATTACTCAATTCACTTCCTCAATTTTCTTCAACTTACTTCACTTGGTAAATAGTTCTCTAACGCTCGATAATGTATGTAGCTCAGTTCTGTCTGTAACCAGTTTGATCAGGAATGCATGAATAAAGTCTTCATGCAAAATCTTTGTAGTCTCTGATTGTCCGGCATGTTTCAACAATGAAACTCATGTCTCTTAAATAGACAAGTAAACCGTTTTCATATCAGCCGTCATATTTTACCTGTTAATCTCCTTTGTCCATTTTGCCACTTAAACCTTCCTCGGCAGATGTGTCCATAACACATTTCAATCTCATCCATTAGATCTTCTCTGAATTTTGTCAGTTGTGGATCTTATAACTAACTTCATCCTTAACTTTGAAATCATAATAATTTCTAGCTCAACAATTTTAGTTGGATGTTCTTAGCATTTAATATTTTCATCCATACTCAATTAATATTGAAATGCATCGGTGATAACTAACTCGGTTAACACTCTCACTCGGTATACACAGGATGACTCAGTGTATACAAAAGTCTTCAATTAATGACCACATTTACTTTTTCAGTTCTGGTCTCTTCTTCATAATAGATTAATGTAACATTCTCAAGTCAACAATACAAAGTCATAGACTCATCAATAAGTTACCCAATGTATACCTTATCCTTATTTGTCATATCCATCTTTTCCTTATGTAGATATCTCATTTCTTCATCTTTACTTCCTTCTACAAATGTTCAGATGTTTGTAACTACCTTGATAAGTATAGTAAAAAATAGTTGACATCAATGACAACATATTGACTGATTTAATCATCTTACATATCACTTTGATAGCTCAGTGATCTCTAATCACTGTTCCTTCAATTCATATAGATATTCAATCAGTTGTAGGTCATCACTAGACCCAACAGCAAATGGACTTGTGATGATTTTCACAATAGTACATGTGTTGTTGGGTCAACTCCCAGAAGTGCCTAGGCAAATCTGCATGTTCATCACTTGTGCATATGAAGTGGATCTAATGGCAGATACAATCATTGAACAACCATTTTGTCAACTCTAATGTTGTCAACACAGAGGGACATTTATCATAGCCATAGAAACATGTCTCAGAACTGTCCATTTCTCTGTGCATATGAAAAATGAATAAAATATCAAGTTGAAATAAAATATTGAACAAAATAGTATTCCACATAGAGTGAATATCACCATCAAAAGAAGGTGAACTCCACAATTGGCACAAACTCAGACATGGGAAAAGTCAAATTCAAGGCCTAATTTGTCAAGAACAACAAACAATGTAGAACCCCACAATTAAAAACATGAAACCTAATAAAAAACACTGCAAAACTTGATTGGGACAATAGAATTTACAAAGGAAAGGTGAGAGGATCAATCAAATTAAAAAAAAAACACGCTTTTTCAACAATGTTCAAAATCCTGTCACCGAGCACAAACACAAGAAATCAAAAAGGGAAACAAAGACAAGAAATAAGAAAAATCATTAGGACTATAGAAAAATCATTAAGACTATAGAAAATAAAGTTCTAGAAATGGACGGTTTTGATGCTTTGCCATTACAATAATTGAGCATTCATCATTTGGTACTTCTTGGTGTATTCCATTTAAGTATGTCAAGCACAAAGTATTCCATTTAGATATGTTCAAAATTTTTCCAGTAATGATTTGGGGAATGCAATCATGTAAAACATAATTTAATATTATTATTGTTATGAGAAGAGGTCAAAATAATATTCAAAGTATTATTATGAAATCTGCATGTTTATCACATGTGTATATACCTTCTCTAATCACACAACCAATGAATAAAAAATTAAATGCCAATTTCTTTAACAATTGAAATGTCTCAAGTAGACAAGATTCTCAATGGAACTGCTTTGATAACATATATATACAAATAGGAGATTGGATTTGATCAGCCTTCACCTGTGCATGTAAGACTTGACCAGAGAAGGTATATGCACAAGTGAAAAACATGTAGATTTGACTGGAAGCAATACTGGGAGCTAGACCTGGCAACAAATGGACTTGTGATGATTTTCACAATAGTACATTTGTTGCAGGGTAAGCTCCCAGTAGTGCTTAAGAAAATATGCATGTTCATCACCTGTGCGTATAAGAGTTGATCAGAGAAGGTTTATGCACAGGTGAAAAACATGTAGATTTTACCAAGCAATATTGGGAGCTAGACCCAATAGAAAATGAACTTGTGATGATTTTCACAATAGTACATGTGTTGTAGGGTAAGCTCTGAGTAGTGCTTAGGAAAATCTGCATGTTCATCACCTGTGCATATGAAGTGGCTCTAGGCAGATACAGTCACTGAACAACCATTTTGTCAACTCTAATTTTGTCAACACATAGGGACATTTATCATAGCCATAGAAACTTGTTTATTTTTAAATGGAATACACCAAGGAGTACCATCAAAAATATTGACCGTTTACAATCATGAAAAGTAAACCTAAATCAGATAGCTCATGTTTTTATCAGCAATTGTAGTCTCACAATATCAGCAAATGTGTAGTCTCGGAACTGTCTATTTCTCTATGTATATGAAAAATGAATGAAATATCAAGTTGAAATAAAATATTGAACAAAATAGTATTCCACATAGAGTGAATAAAATATACCATCAAAAGATGGTGAACTCCACAATTGTCACAAACTCGGATATGGCCAAAGTCAAATTCAAGGCCTAATTTATCAAGAACAACAAACAATGCAGAACCCCACAATCAAAAACATGAAACCTAATAAAAAACACTGCAAAACTTGATTGGGACAATGGAATTTACAAAGTAAGGAAAGGTTAGAGGATCAATCAAATAATCAAAACACGAAACACACTTTGTCAACAATGTTCAAAATCATTAGGACTATAGAAAAATCATTAAGACTATAGAAAATCAAGTTCTAGAAATGGATGGTTCTGATGCTTTGCCATTACAACAATTGAGCATTCATCATTTGGTACTTCTTGGTGTATTCTATTTAAGTATATCAGGCACAAAGTATTCCATTTATATATGTTTAAAAATTTTCCAGTAATGATTTGGGAATTGCAATCATGTAAAACACAAACTAATATTATTATTGTGTTATGTAAAACACAATCGTGTAAAACCTGTGCATATACAGCTTCACCTGTGCATATAAAAGTCAATTAGAGAAGGTATATGCATAGGTGACAAACATGCAAATTTGACCAAGCATTACTAGGAACTAGACCCTACAACAAATGGACTGGTGATGATTTTCACAATAGTACATTTGTTGCAGGGTAAGCTCCCAGTAGTGCTTAGGAAAATCTACATGTTCATCACCTATGCATATACCTTCTCTGGTGGGAGGAGTCTAATGTTGTATAGTATCTTGTTTTCGTAGTATATGGGATTGGGTAGTATTATGAAATAAGTTGGTGTTTTAGGGTGTTTAAGGTCTTGAAAAGGTCATAGTAAATATAAGAAGGATCTTTGGGTGATAACTTGTTGTAATGTCCCCAAGTAAATTCAACTCATTTATGCATAAAAGAATCTATGTTTAATATACTTGAATTGAATTATGTTAACTTAATTCATGCAATAATAAAAGATAACAGATACATATGAATTAATAGAACAAATGATAATTAATATATGAATTGAGAAGTATAATTATGGTAATTACCATGATTATTCTTAGGTCAGAAGGAAAAAAAAGTGGCAATCAAGCAAACTTGAACTTGAATTTTTGAATATGGAAAAAATGAGCCCTCAACCACAAGAACATTTTGGCAATTGAAAACTTGTCTTTGAACATGAAAGATTCCAAAACAACATGTTGAGGGACTTCATAAGTTACTCAAACACAAGATCAACTAGGCCTTCTCTAGGATCACTCCCTTTGATCCAATGCAAGCTTCCCAAATCAGGGTGCACAAAAGACTTGTGAAGCCACCACCCACTCTACACCATTGAAAAAATCTCCAATGCCCCTCAATAAGTCATTGGAATCATCCAAGCAAGTTAAACAACTCAAAAATCCCAAATCGGGTGCTTTCTAGGCCTATTCTCCTAATAGCCCCACTAGACCAGTTTTCCTAGGATTTCACAAAACTTTCCCAAAACACTAGGGAAACTAAGAGCATATTTGAATACCCTTTTTAGTGCTACATAACATATTCCAAATCCATATGCAACTCCTTTGGACCATCTATACAAATAATTTATGGTGTACATGCTTTTACCCCTCCAATAGGTCTCCAAATACAAATAAACTCTTATTTGCACATCCACCCCAACTACCTAACCCATACAAGAGGTGGCAGTAGAGGTGAAAGAACATGCCTATGGGGTCATGAGTGTGGCTAATGAGGTAGCCATGAATGTTTAAGATAGTTTGGAATGCCTAGAGAGAGGCATAATATGCAAGATGCATTGGTCTCTATGAGGAGAGACTCAAGATGTGAAGACAAGGGTGAGTTGAAGATTGCAGCAGTAGTCTCATGGAGTGAGGCTGAGGAAGAAATGAAGAAGGATGATCAGAAGATGGTTTACTTTTTGCCCATGGGAGGCAATCATATTTTGAAGATTCTTGAGTATATTTTGGAGGAACACTATGCAAGGATACTATGAATCCTTAATGTATATCTTTATAAACCAAAGGTGAAGATAAAGAGTTTTTGTTTGCTGACATGTTTGTGCTTGCAGGATTTCCAAGAGGACTTGGAAAGTTTTCAAGTTGAGGAGTATGGTGCAGGAGCACCAAGGTGAACACCTAAACTAGGAAGGTACACCAGGGTCGCTGAGGATCCTAAGGTGATGGGAAAATACCATCTAAGGTCACTTTTGATTGTAATGGACTATGATTGGTCATTTTATGTTGTTTTTATCATGTTTGTAATGATGTTGATCATTTGATAGTATGATCACAAAATAATGTTATGTAAGCCATTGAATGGCATAAGGGATAGTGATGTAACCTTGGGGTCACTTGAGTGATCCAAGGACTTATGTAAAGGTCAAGGACCTATAAGGGTATCTATAGTTGGATTATGGTCATTAATGCCATTAAATCATGTAATTGCACTCAAAGTGAAAAGATGCCAAAAAGATGTAAAATTACATTCGTGCAATTATGGCCTAGAATGGTCATATTGGGGTTATGGGCTAGTATGGATTGTAAAGGTTGTTTTAAAAGCTTCTAAATATCCTAAATGGGGGTACGAGACACCATGTTGTTGAGTTGACAACACCATTACGCCTATTTGGTTTTGACAGTCAGTTTTATGACTGTTATGGAATATTTTTGAGCAATTAGGTGGTTGCAGTCGAGTTTCTTTGAAGAGTTTGAGTTTATTTCTTTGTTTATACACATGATTGGAAAGGGGGTGTAGAGTGGATGTGTAAGAAAACCATAATGTAATCAGTTCAATCAATAAAATAAATATTTTTCTTTCCATACTATATTTTGTCTCGTGGGTATAGTCATCAACCTTGTGTGTTCAAATGATTTTTGTGATATGTTAGTGGTTAGATGATGGTGTAAGATCCTTTATTTGGTTATTAGTTATGTTTCCATGCATTGATCTCATTATTTTAATTGCTAAAGAGGTTAGGGAATTGACTGGTATCCTTATCGTACTCGGGCTTCTTGTTGTAACAGTGAATTGGGATTGTAGTCTTCCTTTATGAATTGACTCTCCCACCCCCTGTGATCACTGTGATTGGTGGGAGATGTCTAATATGTAACATATCCTTTTAATATAGTTTTTTTTATGCAGGGATATAAGGAGGTGTGTTTGAGAAGCCACATAATGGTGGAGATCTCTGAGTGAAGAGTGCCCTATTTTGGCACCAGTCACATGGAGGATAAATGCCCTAAAGGATGGATACATTTTATGATGGAATATGGATGTTAGGATCCATAATGATGTGTTAGATCATTATATTGATATGGAGGCAATGTTAAATGTCTTTGTGAAAAGCCCTATATAAGTAACCCTAGAAGAAAGGGTTTGGTGGCTAGTGGAATGGGTAAGTGAGGAAGCCTTAAAAACTTGATAATCTGATGTTTTAAAACCTTATTAAAGATTGTTTCTTGCTTTGGAGTCAAGGGGGTGAGTAGATCTATGAGTTGCTTTGTTAATGGAGTGAATTAGGCCTAGTTGGATACTACTAGGTTATTGGATCTGGTACATGGTCCAAATGAGTGTACCTTGGGATTTGGGTATGTTTTAGAGGACCCAAAAGGCTATCTAAAATACTATTTGGTTTCTTGAGTTGTTTGGGAAGTTGGAGAGAAAAGGGAAATTTAGTGGCTGGTGAGGGCTACAAGCCTAGAAGGCTAATGAAGTGAATTGGGTTGAAGAACTATTGACCATAGTTGGAGGGCTGGTGGAACAAGGCACATTGACCATTTTAAGGTGTTCTAAGGTGGTAGAATAAAGGTGGAAGACTAGTTTGAAGATTTGATAACTTGGGGGCTCTAGGTGCATTGGGAGATGCCTAGATAGTGAATCCTTATGAGGATGTTTGATGTGAGAAGTTGTCTCACTTGCTGAATAATTGAGAAATCATTTCAACCAAGGTATGGGCTCAGGGTATGGTCTCATCTTGCATGTTGATGGTTTAACCAATAAAGGTTTAAGATGTGCTTATGTCATCTTTCATAAATTTGACCAAAAAATGATGTTTTTCTTATCATGCAATGATGTTAAACACGAGTTATTTGAATACAAAAATGAAGAGCTTAGCAGTAAATTTTATCATTTGATTTGGATGATGACTTTTAGTCTTCTATTGATTTTTCTATTAGTTATTCAAATGAAACTTTTATTTTGTGTTGCATCCCCTATAAATGGTTCCACATTTTCCATATGTCCCTATTAGGGATGCTACATCTAAAACATGTAGTTATCCTATAATACATAGAAAAATCAACATTTCATTGTGCTTTCATGGATTTCCATACTCTATTCTGGAGCTCCTAAATTGGGCAGGTGGGCATAATATAATGTAAGGTTGTCAAGTCTAGTTTTACATCTGCTAGTTGTGTTTCCTTAAATCTTTCTAAGTACTTTTCAATAGAATTTTTCTATGCATATTTTGAAATGATTTTAGTACATGAGACCACATATCATAGATGCATTTCATCAAACACTTATAATTCCTTATCTATGCTTCCACATTTTTCATACATGTGCACTAGTGCAGTTATAACTATGACATTTTACTAATCATGGCTCCCATTGCCATCAATGAACTAATCATCAAGATAAAGAGAAATAATAGACTGTGTATTATACCTGTAAAAATCTTAATTGAATGAAGGAACTAAATATTTTTTTCTAATAAAGATTCCTATGTCAGACCAAATACGGGAGAGCAACAAACTATATACTATAATTAGGAGTACATATACATGGAACTTATTTGTATTAATTACATGTCATTTATGTTGCCATCAATCAAACCAAGATGGGAATATATTAACAAGGCTAGTCTGTATATTCCTATAAGGCATTCTCTGAATCCTCTTCTCCCCTACTACTGAGCCATTTGTAATATAGTCAAGGGAAAATCAATCTTTTATCTCAATATATCTCTTTCCCTTGCCCTACGCATCTAAGAATCTTTACCGCTCATGCCACTAGGATAATCGAATGCCAAGAGCCTACAAACTACATTCCTCTGCTTCATCAAATGTGCTAACTTGGTTGTCTTTAGATAGAGTGTAGAAAAAGATCCTCAACATTTGCCACATTGAGAACATCCTCAAATAGTGGGGTTTGTTCTCCATCATTATAATAACCCTTACTAATTCAGACAAAAACTTTCTTCATAAATTACACATGCATCACATAGACATTTGGTCAAACACTTTACTTGCTACATGTGACTCTACAATCTCTGGATTGCACTTATAGTTGTTTTTTTCATAATAGAAATAAAGATAATAACATCATGCCCATTGTGTTTTTAATTATATACACATTCAGAATGACAACGATGTTGCTTCAGACTTACAGATATATAAACTTACATAACCAAGATGACAGAATAGAAATCACAAGTGATAACACATCTTAGCTATTACAATATGTAATCTTTGTTCCAAGATAACACCACCATTCACATACAAAATAATGTTCATTGTAATAGAAATATGCAGTGAAAATGAATACAATATTTATGCACCTAGAAATGGTTGATTGTTTGTCTATTGACTCTACAATATCCTAACTGTATGGCTCAGGAAGGCTTCCCTATTTCTAGAGACTCGGTAGCATAGGAGATGAATCCATGACATCCATGATGTGAATGGACATTTCCAGGTTTGAATGTTCAAGCACCCAATAACCCCTGTTATGATGGTTATGAATATAATACAAATATAACCCGGTGGCTTCTGGGCAGTTTGACGAGATAACACAAATATAACCCGATGGCATAGGGTTTATATATGCCTCTTGGCAATGTATAGTATAGGGCTTTGCACAGTAGTGGGATGAAGATACCCATAGCAGAGGTCTTAGAGGGATGAAGATCATAAAGTGACAATTCGCGGAGGATAATATGGAAGGAATCACAAAATATAGTGCTTCCAGGAGATTATGGGTAGATCAAACTGTACAATAAAATAAAATGAAACGTTTAGTACGGGAATGAATCAAGAGATGCCCTTACATGTGGTGTAGAGTGATGTGTAGGTGGTGTCAAGAGATGCCCTCCTTCCCTCCTTCAGCTCTGCTTTGCGGAATAACAAAATGAAATAAAATGAAACCACCTTTTTATAAGTTATATGTCTGTGTTGGTCGTAATTACGATGACATGTCATGGTTGTCGTAATTCTGACCAACATGGGAATGGATTAAATCAAAATTTTCCTTCTATAAATCGACTAGGAAAAACTATTTTAATGCTTGGTTGGAAATGTTGGTCGGAAATGTGGGTCAAATGTACTAGTGACCATTATCATCTTTGTAACATGTTCTATATCAATCTTTACAATATTCTAGAAGGAAATTATCTTATTCAACCATGTGGAATTTTTTGTAGTTTTCAAAGTCATCCATAATTTTGATTTGGTTTCTATATTCATCTAGCTTTTTGGAATGAATTCCTCAATCACCAATCAATATATTTCTTCCCAAGGTTCCAAAGAGTATTTTTGTAGGCATAAATGCACTTATGTCTTCAAGATTTTTTCATTGGCATAGAAGACTTATGGGTGGATTCATATCCTTATTTTATCTTTCCCTTTTGGTGGACATCTATTATATTATTGTGATATAAACAATCCTTGAGGGATCATATAAATTTATATTTACCTTTCACTAGTGTGTTTATTTAATGTTCTCCCTTTTGGAGAAAAAAGAAAATTTGATGATGTTTTCTCCATTTTTCTCCATTTTTGTCATTGTGAGAGATTTCTTTTACATAGATACCTGATTAGGCCATATAGTCAATCCCATCCTTGCATTTATTCTTTTATTCATCACTAGGGTTTTAGTTACACTCTAAGTTATAATTAGGAGCATTAGATTAAATAGGTAATAACATAATTAATTATTCAATGTTTGATGAAGTTTTTGATTAAGGTAAATACAAGTTTTGAATGGAACCTGAAACCATTTACAAAGGATTACAAAAGATATTCTAAAAAGCCCTTACAAACATAGAACACTTGCTAGACAACAAAAAGCAGGACCCCAACCCAAAAAACAACACCAAAACAAACTAGAACAAAAAGCCAAAAAATAGCTGACAACACAACTACCAACAACCTACTAGCAAGAACTACATCTTTTCTTTTGTGGCCTTTTCAGCCTCTTTTTTCTTTTCGTCCATTTTCTAGATAGAATCTTTCAGGCTTATAAGCTCCTTAGGTATTTTAGGAACTTTCCTCTTGAGATTGCTTCAGGTTCTTGTTCTCAGCCCCAAAGATTGACCTTTACCCCCAGCATCTTCTTCCACCAAGATGGTAGTTTTTTCCAATAAACTACTCTCTAGATAAGCATACAAGATTTTTAAATTCATCAAAAAAACTTTGAGGCCCTCATTACTGTGCTTCAGGATCTCTCTTATGCAGTAACCATTATAACTAATTTTATCATTTATATCCTTCAACTTTTCATCCACGATAGCAGAAATTCTTGAATTCAGGTCCTCATTTGTATTGTTTTTATTTACCTTCTTCAAAACCTCTTCAGTACAATCATCCAGTCTTTCTTTTAGAGACTCCATTTCCTCTTCTAGGGCCTTCAGATTGTAACCCATTTCTTTCATTTCCTGACTGATCCATTTCTCCATATTAATGTCAGAGTCAGTTGTGCTCCTTATCTCTTGCAAAATATAGTCCTCGACATCGAAACCAACATAAGCCTATTTCTCCTTACCAATTCTTTGTCTTTTCTCTTCTCTTTTCCCAGCCCTCATTTCATGCTTCCTGTGTAAAGTACCTTCCTCTTTCTTCCTTTTTTTCTCCTTGTTACTCTTCTAAATTCTCTCTTCCTTCTCTGAATCCTTTCCTTCCCTCTCCTTTGTTGGAAATCTATTGGGAAAATGTGATACTGAGAGGGGGGGTGAATTAGATATCACTTATTTATCCATTTTATCATAAATGAAAACTTGCATAGCATTAACATAAACTTCAACAATGTAAAGAATCTAATAAGCTAAACATCATCCATAAAAATACTCATAACACCATGATTTTGGTTACCCATAAACCCTTGAAAGGTAAAACTGGGGTGGGGATGACACCCACAAATCTTTACTATTGCAGTATAAAGTTTTCCTGTTAGGGATACAAATTTGATCACAAAATATGATCTACCCTGTGAGGGATTTATCCTATTAAGAGCTTTGATACTTATACAATCTACCTTGCAAAAGGATTTAAGACTTACAACTAAGTAAGCACTCAGTTAAGAGATTTAATAAGGTCTGTCAAAACCACTCTGTTAAGAGATTTAACCTGATACACTTGTTAGAATGTCTCAGTACCTGATCCTTCAGTCTGCACTATGATGCTGATTATAGATCTTCTCCTTCCAATATAAATTTTATCTCATCTATCAAATATGTCTTTGTTATGTCCTTCACTGCTTTACTCTATTCCACTTGGTCACTGAACTCTATCAGAATACTTCACTGATCTGAAGGTATTCTCTCTATTGTACTTCCTTCCACTCAGACTTCTCATTCCTCTCATTACATCATTTTAGGGTTCATATCTCATCTTATACAGACAATTGACTTCCTCCAAGATTTGAGATCTACGATCTAGATTATCTCATTTTGCTGCTTAACTTTTTCTTAATTCTGATTGGTTCCATGTAATACATAGGGATCAATGATTACAAAATGGAAGCGTAATCACCTCCATGATTTCCTCAACAAATAGTAAACAAAATATAGACGTGGGACAAAATAGTTTACCTAAGTGTTTGTGCCATAACAAACATATATATCAATTCTGTCTTGCTCGACATTGGATATCTCTGGCACTCGACATTCACTGTTCTTCATACTCTGGCGCTCGACATTGTCTTCTTTACATAACTCGGCAAAAACTAATTTGGCTAATACAAAAGTACTCGGTGACCATCATTTTACTTAGCAGTGATTATTGCCCAATAAATGTACATTATACATGACTCGGCCTATACATGATGACTCGGTCACAATGATGACCGACTAACATTTCCTAGAAAATGACTAAGTGTAAGACACTAATAGACAACAAAACTATAGGGGTCAACAATCTCCCCCTTTGACATTAGTGGCAAAAGCACTTTGTCAAGACATTTACAAGAGTACTTAGTACTAACAGAAGTATACATAATACTCCCCATAAAATATAACATAATACTCCCCATAAAATATAACTCGGTCTTGCAAAACAAAAGATGTACATTTTTACATATAAGACTTCCTTTCTTGACATACACTCAAATACATATATATATTTACAAAACTTAGTATGTCATACCATTCGGTTCTACTTCGGCTCTTTGATTATGTTCCCTCCCTTTATGACTAAACATGTCATGTCACTCTACTATTTCCCCCTTGTTTTTGTCACTTTAAGTTCATCATTTGTAGGGAGCTTGTAATGTTTTTCTAGAAAAGGTTTATGAAGCATCATGACCATGTGCAATGCAGTGTCCCAACTGGATGTTGCAATCTTCAAAACCTCTGATTTTACTTCTAGCTCGACAGCTAGGTCAAATAGGCTCTCAGCAGTAGAAAGATGAGGATCTTTCTGTACTAATTCCTTTGCCTTAGCTAACTCTCTTTGTATGGCCTCTAGGTGAGGTGTCAACATTGTTTGAATAGAGAGTAAGAGAACCCTTATCTTACCATCATTAGCCATCAACTTGACTATCCTCCCTTGAGCATGTAGAAGCCTGACATAATGTGTAGAGTTGGAACTTGCATCTAAACTCAATGAGTGACTGGTAGATTTTATATCTAGCTGTAGTTTATCTTCCAGCTCATGGTTATCCTTTGTAAATTCTTCTACATTACACACTTTCTTGTACAAAGATTGTGCATTTAGTACAACTTCTTCTGAATTTGATATTAGGGTAGAAAGTTCTACCTGTTTCACTGTTATCTCGATAGAGACCTTATTAAGTACCTTGGTCTCAAATTTTCTTCCTGACCACTACAATAACTTATCATTTGCCTCACTATCATCATCAGTCACTTTCTTGACTATATGGACAAGTTGTTCCAGTATGGGGTCAAAGTCATTAACATCAGTCATGTCAAAAGCATCAATGAATATACCTTTGATTTCATGAAGTACTTGCTTTTGCTGATGTTCCCTTCTCATTTCTTCATGTTTTCTCTTCTTCTTCAATAGATCTTGCAAAATTTGCATCTGTTCATAGGATAAGCTATATGTGTCCCATTTCAAAATCACAATAACTTCTTCGAGTGTCACCTGTGGTGTAGGAGATTTCACCTTCTTTTTCTGCGTCTTCTTCTTTGGTGTTGTTCCACTCGGCATTTGTACAAGAGCTTTTATTATCTCTTGATCCTTAGGTTCTTGAATGTCAATTTATTTTTCTATCTTCTTCTCTTCTATTTTCTTTTCCTCAACATGAAGATTTACAATAACTAATGCAGACTGTTATGCTTTCCTTTTATGTGGCTCCTCGACAGATGTAGACTTAGGTGTAGTTACCGACTTGTCCTGTGTCTCTATAGTCCTAAGACCGGAGAGCATGTCAACTATAACAGTTTGTTGACTAGCAGAGGTAATGTCGACAGTTGATGTATCCCCAATTTGTGGATAATCTATTATTTGTAATATCACACTGCTAAAGGATCTATCAATAATCCATTTATTACTTGATACCAATTGTTGTAAATCTATTACTTGTAATATCACGGGATTACTGCTTGAAAAAGATGTAGCTTTTTTTTGCCTTGGCTTGTATTTATTCCTCGGTCAATACCTGAGTCTTCATTGGGGTATCCTCAGTGATGTCAACAATTGTTACTTTAGCCAACTTTTCACATTTCTCTATCTTTGGAGCTTCTTCCTCCTGAATATGCGGTTCACTAACATCTTCTTTATTATCTAGCTCAACACCCATAGATGTGCTAGTTTCTTGTTGTGCATCTTTATCCACTATAAGACCAAAAATGATCTTCCATACCTTTAAGCTTTGTTTCACAACATCGTCAACCTTGTGTTGAAGAATGGTGTATGCCCTAAGCTTAGGAATGAATCTATTCCTATACTGCTCAATGAATTCTTGAACTCTAGCGGGGGATAGATTTGGTATGACTTGCGCTAGTGTGCTTTCCCCGATCTTCTCCTCGGTCATAAGGGCATATTCCCACTTTTGTTCTATCCTCTTTTATAACTCACTAGGGATCAAGCTCCCCATTTGTATTGGTAACATATTGAATGTGCACAACATCTCAAGCATTGCTTCTTCAATTTTCTCCTTGTCTTATATGCTCATCTTCTCAAATTTTATTTTCTTAAAACCTGCAAGTCTAGCAGAGTTCTTGATGTTGTGGCATATTTCATCCAAAGTTAGTATTTTTCTCTGTACTAATGAATTTTTCTTGATTTCCTCATCACTCTCTATTTCCTCATCATCCTTCTCCAAGATAAGTTTTATTCTCGACTTCTTCCTTATTTGACTCGGCACTACCTTAGGCTGAACTATTTTTCTTTTCCCTGATGTAGGGGTTTTCCTTTGTGGCTCGGTAGCTATAGCTGTAAAGACTACCCTTTTTCTTGGCCTAAGAATAGGTGATGAGATAGGCTTAGGTTTCTGCATAGTCTTTTCCACAAGCTCGACAACTAATTCCTTCTTTCCTTTCTTCTCTACTACCTTCTCCTCTTCTTTGCTTTCACTAGACTCACTAGATTTGTCTTCTCCCAAACCTTGTGCTAGTTCAAGAGGTGCATCTTCCCCTCTTTCTCCTATCATCTTTTCTAGGTTCTTTACTATCTTTTTCCTCTTTCTTTCCATGGTAGCAAACTTAAGTCCCATGGTTATCTTAGTCTTTTCTTCCTCATAGGTTCCAAAGTAGGTAGCCTTCTTATCAACTTCCTCGGCTAACAGGACTGTGATGGCTATTGTGGTTTCATCAATATTGACCTCATAAGGTAATGGCATTAGCCAAGATACCCCTATTATTACAGCTTGAGCATATGCGAGGTCGGTGTCAACTAAGAAACATATGTCCTATTTGTATTTTTCTACTAGGGATACATGGATCCTACTTCTCTTTCTCATCTTTTTCTTAAATTCTACAAAATAGTTCTCCATTATAATTTCAAAGTTATCTCCCATTTGACTAACAAAGTCATTATCTGTACTGTCACTGGCCTACTCTTGTCCCATACTACTCCCTCAATAGTAGGAAAACTCTTTTGAATATAGAAGAATAGACAAACAAGTAAGGAACTGA
Organism: Chamaecyparis obtusa; assembly: GCA_027943335.1. Classification (NCBI taxonomy): domain Eukaryota; kingdom Viridiplantae; phylum Streptophyta; class Pinopsida; order Cupressales; family Cupressaceae; genus Chamaecyparis; species Chamaecyparis obtusa. The sequence goes on along the minus strand of BSBK01004962.1, from coordinate 406,084 downwards.
ACTTACACTTTGAATTCTTTTCTTTGTGGGTCGATGTAATGTTCTCAACAAGTTGAGTCAGTTGGAGCTCAAAAAATTCATAGGTGTGACCCTTCTTAATGATTTTCCAAGATTGGTCCACTGCCATGCATGGGACACTGTCCAACCAACTAGATTGATAGAATTTGTGAGCTATTACCCTTACTGCAAACTCAATCTCTGGATCGGTGATAGTAGAAATTTTCATACCGTACTTGTTCCATACCACCTGAATATTTTCCTGAATCTCCTCCTTGCTTTGACACTTCATGGTTTTCTTTCCAGGGAGTTTAGGGTATCCAGTTACCTAGTGAATCATTTCTTTGTTTATTTGGATAGGACCATCCTCCGGCCAAATTTTCATGTCATGGACCCTATTCAGTACAATCTTAATCCATTCGACTTTGAAATTTTGTGGAAAATCAAGGGCATGAACTAACCCTTGCTCGAAAACCTTCTGGTGTTCCAACTTCAACACCCCATTGTTGCACAATTTCTTGTATGCTTCCCTAAGTTCATAATCGCCAATCTCTCCAATTTTACACATGTAGCATGACTGGATGTCATTTATCATTAGAACATTCTTTGGAATTGATGACAAAGCTCCATTGAGATCTCCCATGATCACACTCTCTGGAACGGCCTAAAACATTTGTGCCTTACACGCCTCATTCCTTACTAATTGAACATTGAAAATCTCCTTTCCTTATTTCTTCATCACAACTGATGATGATGATGCCATTTCTCACAATTTTAAGAATTCATGATTTGAAAATATTTCACTCGAAAAGTACCTTGCACAAATGTTCTTCAGAAGTTTTGCCAACGGCACGCTGTGAAGATTTTTGAAATCGCACTTAGCTCTTAATCACTCTAGTTACTCATACTCTAAATTGCTTTGAGAAATTTTCAATTCATTGGTGAAATGAAATGAATAGGAACTTCTCTCTTTATAAACTTCAAATGGTCATATTAGGGATTCATTAATGATTTGTACACTTTCTAGGTGAAATACAGTTGTCTTGGTAATCCTATGTTAAGCTCGGTCGATACAACCATTCAGTTATAGCTCGATGTACATCACATCTTGGCTATCACAGGTACTCGGTATACATAGTGACTCAATCACTATAGACTAAAATACTGATGCTCAACATCAAATATGAATTGTTCCACTTTGCTCAAAACTGTCCTAATGCACCTTAATCTATACATATATGGACTTTTTCTTAGCACATGTTAGGAACTGATATAAGATAAAACATTGTAAAACTCGGTTCCATACATACCTTCTTTTCTTAGTTTGAAGTAGTGTGATCACCTGATCCAACGGATTGGGTGACCTCAGGTACACTGGATTCACTAGTGCTTCCCTCTTTTTTCTTCTTCCATGTTTTGTTCATCTAATTTCTCATTTTCTCAATGATTTCTTCATTTTTTCTTTGATCATTGCTCAGCATATGTGTTATGTAGTCTTTCTTTAGATGACCTATCTTATTGCATTTATAGCATACCATACTTCGATTCATCCAACTTTTGGATTTCCCTCTAAAATGTGTCTTTAAACAATTTGCTCCAATGTGCCCATATTTTCCATAGTAATGACAATTGTACCAAGTGCTGTAATCCCAACTCTATGTGTCACCCTTCTTAGGTGACTTAGTCTGTTGATTTGATGACCATTTGGGTTTTGATCTGCATTCAAATGCTCTATGTCCATACTTCTGACAGTTGAAACAGTGTCCTTGAGATTTTGGTGTGGTTGGTGGATTACTGACCTTAGACCTACATTCTTCTGTCTGATGTCCATGTTTCTTACAGTTAAAACAATGTCCATTAAACTTAGGTTTAGGATCAGACTTACTATGTTTGCTTCTGCAAACATTAGCTATATGTCCTGGTTTTCTTAAGTAATGGCATGTAGGCTTGTTATTCTTTGGTTTTGCACTCCTTTGCTCTCCAATCTTTGATGATTATCCTTCCTCAATGGATGATAGTTGTTCATTATGTCCAAGTCCAGATGTATCACTTGATCTTCTCAGTGACCTTAACAGTTCTTCAAAATATCTTGCAGATTCACTAGCTCTGTTCATCCTTTCATTGACTTCATTTTCAGTTCTCAATTCATTCTTCAGTTGATTGTTTTCTGATCTCAGATTGGTGATTTCCACATCTTTCCTACCCAATTCTTGATTAACTAGTAGCAGTTGATTTACCATGTCTAGTTGATTGTTTGTCATCCTTTGCATGTCATTTGTCTTTTCATCAAGTCTCATTGTTATTTGTCTTTTATCTTCTTCAACCATTGTCTTGTCTTCTTCAGCTTTCTTTTTTCTATTCAACTAATTCACAGAGTCTCACAGATTGAATTTCTTGTTCTCTCTTCAGATTTTTGATTTCCTCATTTAGTATGTTGTTTTTCTCCAGTAATTCTTTTATGGCTTTATCACTTTCTGTAGAGTTCCCGTTATAAAATAGTCTAGTAGTACCTTTTTCTTGATATTGTGTTTCATTCTGTCGAATAACAATTTCTCTTCTTCTGCTTAAGGATTTCTTCAGTTCCCCTCTCACTGCTTCAAGTTGTTGTAATGCAAGTTGAATATCAATCTTCTAATTCTCTATAATTTTTTCCAAGTTATAAACCTCCATCTCAAGATCTTTATCTCACAAGTGGTTAGACTTCTATAAGAGACCAGAGCTCTGATACCAATTATTGGAAATCTATTGAGAAAATGTGATATTGAGAGGGGTGAATCAGATATCACTAATTTATCCATTTTATCATAAATGAAAACTTGCATAGCATTAACATAAACTTCAACAATATAAAGAATCTAATAAGGTAAACATCATCCATAAAAATACTCATAACACCATGATTTTGGTTACCCCAAAACCCCTAAAAGGTAAAATTGGGGTGGGGATGACACCCACAAATCTTTACTACTGTAGTATAAATTTTTCCTATTAAGGATACAAATTTGATCACAAAATATGATCTACCCTATGAGGGGTCTATCATGTTAAGAGCTTTGAGACTTATACAATCTACGTTACAAAAGGATTTAAGACTTACAACTAAGTAAGCACTCGGTTAAGAGATTTAATAAGGTCTGTCAAAACCACTTTGTTAAGAGATTTAACCTGATACACTTGTTAGAATGTCTTAGTACCTGATCCTTCGGTCTTCACTGTGATGCTGATTACAAATCTTCTCCTTCCAGTATAAATTTGATCTCATCTATCAAATATGTCTCTGTTCTATCCTTCACTACTTTACTCTATTCCACTCGGTCATTGAACTCTATCAGAATACTTCACTGATCTAAAGGTATTCTCTCTACTCTATTTCCTTCCACTCATACTTCTCATTCCTCTCATTATATCATTTTAGGGTTCAGATCTCATCTTATATAGACAATTGACTTCCTCCAAGATTTGAGATCTACGATCTAGATTATCTCATTTTGCAGCTTAACCTTTTCTCAATTCTGATTGGTTCCATGTAATACATAGGGATCAATGATTAAAAAATGGGAGAGTAATCACCTCTGTGATTTCCTCAACAAACAGTAAACAAAATATAGATTTCGGCCAAAATGGTTTACCTAAGTGTTTGTGCCATAAAACAATATATATCAATTCTGGCTTGCTCAATATTGGATATCTCTAGCACTCGACATTCACTATTCTTCATACTCTGGCTCTCGGCATTGTCTTCTTTACATAACTCGGCAAAAACTGACTAGGCTAAAACAAAAGTACTCGGTGACCACTATTTTACTCGACAGTGACTATTGCTCAGTAAATGTACATTATACATGACTCAGCCTATACATGATGACTCAGTCGCAGTGATGACCGACCAACATTGCCTATAAAATGACTGAGTGTAAGACACTAATAAACAACAAAACTATAGGGATCAACATCATCTTCCTTTTCAACTTCTTCTTTCGCCTCCTGATCTTTTTCCTCCTCTCCCAGAACTTCAACATTCTGATTTTTTCTCTCCATCTAGTTAGTCACCTTAGAGGTTGAGCCCTTGTTTTTTGCCTTATTATCCATTTCCTCTTCCGCGGGATCATCCTCCATATTTTCCTCTGGCATCAATCCTTCCTCATTGTCCTAGGTAGAGGGATTTTGTTCTTCAATTTCCTCTCTAAAATCTCCCATTCCCTTTCTTTTTTTCTTTTCCCTCGTGTTAGTAACAGTCCTTGTCTCTTCCATTTTAGATTTATTCTTCTTCCCTTTAACCATTTTGGGTATGGGATCAAGAATTTTGTCTCTGGCATAATCTTCTATAAGCATTATTAACCCTTCATGCAGCACTGGCTAACTATGATTTTAATTATTCTCCAAAATGTTATTATTCAAAGAACTAAGCAAATAATAGGGGAAAGAAACTTTCTTTTGATACCTGAAATGGTTTACTAGAACAAAGTGAAAGTTGTACACCTTCATGTAGCACCCGTCCAGAGTAAAAAATTCCATCAAAACTTTCAAAACTTTGGCCCAAATAAATTTAATCCTATCTATTTTCACATAATCCCCAGAGCATTTAACAAGCATTGCTTCTTCTTCCTCATTTTTGGGAAAAAGATTAATAACTTGAGACCCCATACGTTTATTATTCCTATTAAACTTCATACCGTCCAAAGGCATGCCCGTTATCTCAGAAATAAGATTCAACATGAGAGGAAAGGACTTACCTATCAAATTAACCCTACCATTAGCCCACCCTGCAACAAACTTCTCAGTTATCTCTTTGTCGTATCCATGTATTCTTTCCAGGTAAGGTGTTATCCCTCCCCGCTTGAGCTTTCTCCAAACACTCTTCTCCTTTTTCTATTTTTCACAGTCCAATGACTCCTCCCTTCTCAAACCATCTTCCATGTCTTCTACAATTTCTTGTTTACATTAGATACCATCAAGTGAATTTTGAAAATACTTCAGGCTCCCTTGTTTCAATAGGCTTAAAATGACCCACAATCTGTGTGAAATAACCCCAATCATTATTATCACACGCCTTAATTGATAGATCTCTCTCCTTGAAATCTTAAGCATCCTCTTCATTATTACTTTTTTATTAATGACCCCTTCCTTGTGATTAAGTCTATCAAATAAGTCTTTACTTAAAATTTCTTTTTGAAGATTTACTTCCTCTTTCCATTTAATGATTGATTCTTTATGGGACCCCACATTAGCAAGCTCATCTGTAGGCTTATTACCCTCACGGTAAACATGGGAAATATGAACTTCTTGCAAATTTCCAAGAATAGTTTTAATGTTATCTATTATATGTGATATAGTCCAAGAGGTCACATTCATACCTTTTATGTAGTTTATTATATTTAGAGAATCTCCCTCTAGCCACATCTTCGTACATCCCATCTCCTTAGCCAACATCACAACTTGGAGGGCCGCCTTGGCTTTAGCAACATGATTTGTTTGAATTCTCATAGGTGCAACAATAGCTCCCAGACAATTTCTAGCCCAATCTCTAACTAATCCTCCAACCCCTACCTTACATGGATTGCCCTTGGAAGATCCATCAAAATTTCCTTTATGCCAACCATTTGGTGGAGTTGTCCATATAATATTTTCTCTAGGATTGGGGTCTTTGATTCTTTGACCCAAGAAGTCCCAATTGAGGATCTCTTTGAATTCCTGAGAATGGTCCAAGAATATAAAATCTTTCAAAAGAGTACTTCTAAAGTTTTCCATTAGGCTTCTGCAAACTTGATTAGCAACAATCTTAAAGGGTTTTTTTTTTGTCTCTGAACACTGTATTGTTTCTCTCCTTCCAGACTCTCCAAGTGAAGTGAGGAAGAAACAAATTCCATATAGTTTGAATCTCTTTACCAGGAAAGGGGCAAATCCATTACTTAACTAAATCTTGAAGATTCTAAGGGTTAACCGAGTCCAACTGGATCTTATTGAGTATAGATTCCCAAATATTTCTAGTGTAGGGACAATGCATCATCATGTGATTACTAGATTCGGCTTCAACACAACACAAAAAGCACCTATTAGGCATATTGAAGCCCCTTTTACAAAGGTTGTTCACAGTAAGAATCTTATTTTAAACAAATAGTCAATAAAAAATATTAATCTTAGGGATGAGCTTATTGTTCCAGACCTGAGAGCAGAAAGGTTGTTCTTCCTCAATAAAAAAGAGAGCAAAAGTAGAAGAAATAGTGAATTTACCACTGGCCTCAAGACCCCACACCAAAACATCATGTTCATTATCTCTTATAAACTAGGAATGGAGTTGTATATTCACAATCTTGAGATTTTCATCAATAAGACCCAGATCAACCCATTCTTCATTGTCCCAGTAGTCAGACACCATATCACCTATAGTCTCTTTACAAACCTAAATAACATTCATCCATTCCTGGTTCTCATTAAGGGGACTATCTTTCAACCATTTATCATCCCAAAATTTTATTTTCCTACCATCTCCCAGCTTCCATTTGACCCCCTTTCTAACCAAATTCTTAGCTTTACTGATGTTGTTCCAGATATAGGATCCCTAAATATCCTCTGGAGATTTTAAAGTGTCTTCTAAAGAGTTTAAAAGGTATTTAATTTTTATAATAGAATTCCATTCCTTATTTTCTTCAAAAACCCTCCAGATTTATTTTCCGGCCAATAGTGTCTTATTAATGTTTTTGATACTTCTTATTCCAAGCCCTCCAAATTTTTTTGGCTTACAAACCTTGTCCCATGCAATAAGGCTAAGCCTTTTTTTCTCTTCAACACCTAACCAAAGAAATCTTTTTTGGATTTTCTCAATCAGGTCAGCATACTTCTGAGGGATTTTAAAGAAACTAAGAGCATTAGTATAAGTCGTCAAAGCCTTCTTCATATTCCTAGCTTCCTTAACCGTAGCTTCCCCCATCATAATATTATCATCCACAAATTATTCATGATATCATTTCAATCTAGCTGATGAAGGTTGGAGGCCAATTATATGTCCTTCATTCACCAATTTATCAATATATCTCCCAAAGCTCTCTGCCATAATAGCAAAAATAATGGGAGAAATAGAGTCTCCTTGCCTTAAACCTCTAGAGGGGTGAAAGAGGTTTGAGGAACCTCCATTAACAATGACAAAAGACAAAACCAAAGTAACCAAATGCATAATCAATTTGACTGAACAGTCTCACAATAGGTAATGATAATCATGCCATTGTCTCTCTTAGGAATAATGTTTTCATACTAAGGATTACTTTTCCCATCATGGAATGCATTTAGATTGTCAACCTAGGGATGTAGACTTGAAATGGGATAGCACAGTTTATGCACTAAGTTCCTCATAGAGTCATACTACCTATGCTGCAGGAAGATAAAATGCATGAAATAAACCTATGCTATTGCTACAGGAAAGTAAGCACACTTAACTACTTAATGAAATTACTGCAGAAAGCTTGTAAACTTATCCTAAGCCTGTTTAACAACTCAAAGCATTCACTATGTCTTTCTCTGCAAGTGTTGCAAGAACATTCACAGTAGTAATGTTGCAGGAGTAAAACAGTAACTTCTACTTGAAAGCACAGAAAATGTAGAAAGCAATTATACTCTATCCTAATCTAATCCACCTCCCAAGTGGGCCCCCTTGGTTGGCTTCTGCTAAATACTAACACAATAGATATTTCAAAATCACTCTTTCATTATATTCTCAAAAATTGATTACGCTGAGAATAGAAAAGAGTAACTCTGTTATGCTGAGCACAACATTTGAATATATTTTATCATTACCTAACTAAACCAATCAAATCCCTTTATATAGAGGGTTGACGCTTATTGAAAGCATGAAAATAAAGTCTGACTAAACCTCGCCATAGAAGGAGGAAATATAACAACCATGACATATTACAATAAAGTGCAGATAACAAAATAACAACACTGAGGAAATATAGCAAAGTTGTTTCCTATATTCTCTGGAATGATGGTTCCTTTTCAGTAGCAGCATGATCCTCGGAATCATGATGGCTTCCTCCATCATGGCTAAAATTCCAATGCTTCTTCTTCAATGTGGTTGATCCACTCTCAAGCTGCTCCTTGTTTTCTTGGCAAGTTAGTAGTATTTGGTATATATACAAGTTAACATTTCAATTCCTACCCAAATATTAGAACACAGATTAAAGTAGCTATATGAAGTACTGCAATTTATATATAATATTTAGCAAAACATGTCATTCTAACTACCCATAATCTTTGTGGTTCTAACTGTACTTATCACAAGTTCACACAGGTATAGGTTCATAAATGTATTGGAAATGTTTCATCAAAGCATAAAGAGTTTCAATAGAGTATAAAGATTATAACAAAATAGAGATAATAAATTATCTCATCATCTGCCCCCTACTAACATAATGCTTACCCTCAAGCATTGCATTTTCTGGTTGTCATCCTGAAATCACTAACAGTTGTCTTCCCTTTCTTCCCACTCTTAAAAGTGTAGTAGAATCCTCTTGTTTTGGCTAAGTACGTTGCCTGATGATCCTCCTGTAGATGATCCAATCTGGTGGCATTGATATCATATAGCGGCGATAGGAGTGTAGGTGGTTGGAAAGACAAGGGAATCCATAATTCTCTTCTAATCTAACGCCCCAACTGCATATACTTAGTTGCTCTATTTGTAGCTGCTTCAAAGTTGATTGGGCTATGTGACTCTACTTTCTTGAAGGCCTCTGGTAACCTATTCCACTAGCTCCTTACTCCTGCAAGGGCTCTATGAAATGAAAAGTAGGGAAATCCCTGATATTTTCTGTAAACCCCATCTCTCAGTGCAAAGACCTTTTCCCTGATTTTTGGCTTCGGCCTTCCATAGGTCAAGTTGAGCCAATCTCATAAGAGGACATCAGGTTTATGTGATTCAACCCTTAAGGGTAATGGTTCAGACTTCTCTAGGTATCTATAATTATTTAGTTGCCTATCATAGTTTCCCTCATTATGCATCCATGACATCAGAGCTCTTAAATGGGTATCACCTATGTAGAGCAAAGGGTTCCATTCTGTTTCATGTGGAATGACAAAGTTATGTAGATAGAGATCACATAGTAAATTTTGTTGTCAAGGAGGGAGAGTCTGGTATAATCCATATGATTCCTGGGCTAATTTAAATTCACAATCTATACCCTTCATAGTCATCATGAGCTGAAACAAGAGGAATTGTTCTTTCAAGAAAATGGCATACACTTTGGGAGGTGGTCTACAGGCTATAACCTGATCACCTAATTTAAGAGCTTTGTCCATCTGTTGCTTATGTTTCTTCATCCATTCCTTAAGATCTTCAATTTCCTCTTCCTTTTCATCTATCTCTTTTTGCATTCTGTCTCTTTCATGTTTCCACCAAGTTTTTTGGAAAACAAACTGATTATATAAATTAAAGAGAATAGATTGTATGGTTGGAGGGCCAAACTCTTGTAGCTGAGTTTTCTGTCTTTTCTTTTCCTTGGAAACTTGCTGAAAATACCCAATAAACCATGTTGATTTGTAGGGCACAATAGACATATTGGAATAAACAAGGTACTATGGAGGAGTCACCTGGACATCCTAAGCAATGCTTTCTTGTGCCACAATAGGGCTTTTACTCAAATATACCCAGATCATCATGTGGTATGTTACCATAAGGCTCTTACAAATTTTGGGATTCTTGTATATTTTTGGGAGATGAAGACACTTCTGTCTTCTTGGGGGAATCATCAGGAATGTACTCAACAGAAGGCTCTAGAGTAGGTTTTGATATTGGAACATTTGGGTTTCCAATAGAAATTGGAGACACTTGTCCTCACATCTGAGGACTTCTTTGCACTGTTGTTTCCACAACCTCTGTAGTTTTCTTTTGGCAGGTTCTTTTTGTCCTTTCTGCTATAGGAGCAGATGTTGCAGGAACAAATGCTGTAGGATTTGACCTTTTTCTTTTATTTCTTTGTAATGCAGGGTTTTGAATTTCACTTTCAAGGTTAGGGGTTTCTTCTCCAACTTTCCATTTTCCTTCCCTTGTGGAAGAAGTAGGGACATTACTTTCTGGAGCAGACTCAAGAGACCTATTTTCATGAAATAACTCTGGCTCTTTTTCTTTTCTAGTTGTTTCTACAGCAGGCTTAGAAGATTTTGCATCATTTCCTAGGGGTTGCTCAGCAGGGTTAACCTGGGGCTGCAATGTTTTATGTTGAACAAATTTTGTCCATGCTATGGGAGAGACATCCCTAAGGGATTTTTCAACTAGCAGCTTTATTAAGGCATGGTGGGTAACATAATTTACATTCCCCTTTTGAGTCTCCTTGGCGCTTATGCTCAACATATTATACACAAAATTAGGGACATTAACTTGGAGATTATGCCTTATGCAACTAAGTAGTTAAAAATGATGGGCATGCAAATTTGAAAATCTCCCTTCGCATGTTAAGTACCTGATAATATGCATTGCCAATTCATGGAATGGTGGAGGAAGAGATAGTCTTATGCATCCTTGCTTGGTAATTTCCAAAGGAGGATCAGTTGGATGGGAGAACTGAGCTTGAGATGACCTAACGTCATGCTCATTGGGGTAATGCTCCCCAATGATTGGAAACCCAGTGACCTCTTCTATTCTTTCTTCAGTGGCAACAACCGTTAAACTCCATACAGTTGTCTGCCTCTCCTCAAAGGTACTCATAGATTTAGCTACTACTTCCTCATTAAAATTTGATAATTAAAGAAAATACCCCAACCAACCACATGCATTAAATCTCTGGACTGCTTCGACATCTGCAAGTAAAATGCCATGGTGCACTGGCTCATGCCTCTGCAGTTGTCCACCCATTTGTTTTCAATATCCAGCCTCCAATTTTCTGCTCACCAACTTCTCTGGTAATCTTTTAGTCTCTCATGCTCTGCAAATACCTTCTTTCCTTCTTGAAGTTCAAATGCACTTCTTGAAAACATTGACTTTCCCTTTTAATTCCTCTGTCATTTCAGCATGAACAATAATAATGACACTTACAAAGGACATTATAATCTTAACTGCGAGATACCATGCAATTTAATTATAATTTTTTTTAGTCATATCAACTTCAGAAAATCAAAATTTTGTAGTATGGTAAGGGTGTGGGAATAAAGGAAATTAATAAAACAAGGCCCAAGTACAGTTTTGAAGTGACAAGGATGGCTTAGTAATGACATTTGGAGCTTATTACACTTCCCCTTCCCCCTATGAAATATTTACAAGTGTCCTCACTTGGCACATTTGACACGGGATGGAGAACTGGTGTAACGCCTAAATTATATATTTATTACAGTACTATATATAATTACCGAGATCTATGTGCTAAAAGTGAGTAAAAATTGAAGAATTTGTACCTTTGCGTTGATTACTATATATGCAAAGAAAAGGTGGTGAGAGTGAAGCAATTTTGGCAGCCGCATGCGTCAATTGATGTGGCGTTTATTGAAAACATTGAAAATAGAAAAAGGTGTATGGTGTGGATTGTGAGTGGATGGAAGAGAGATAAATGAAATGGGTTGGAGAGAAGAATAAAGAAAAGTGAATGGAGAAATGTACTTCATATAAAATAAAGTTTTATTATGGTCGGTTTTTGAAGGCATGTTATTTTGAAGGTGCAGGAAGAAGGTTTTCACCTTCTATTGTAGGTTGTGTTACCTATGGCGTTGTTGAAGTGTTTGTACTAAACTGTTGTAGGAAGTCCTCCTTGGTTTGGGGCTTGTGATACATGTGCAACCGGTGTCCGTTGACGAGTAGTTTGAATTGCACTAGATCTAGTGTCATTAACTGGACTGCTCCATTGTGTTCCTTGTGTTTGATCAACACCTTTTCAAGATTTTGGAGAGCTTCTTCAAAGGTCACCCCAAATGCTGTAAAATCATCCATGTATATCTCCATGCAATCATGTGAAATGTCAGCAAAAATACTAATTATAGCTCTTTGAAATGTTACTGGAGCATTACACAACCCAAATGGTAGGACAAAATATGTGTAAGTCCCCCATGGACATGTGAATGTAGTCTTTTCCTGGTCCTCTGCAGCAATACTAATCTGATTGTATCCACTATATCCATCAAGAAAGGAAAAATACTTTTTACTGGCTAAAGTATCAAGTACATGATCAATGAAAGGTAATGGGAAATGATCTTTCTTGGTAGCTTTGTTTAATTCCCTATAATCTACACAGATTCTCCATTTACCCCCCTTTTTGGGCACTATAACCAGAGGTGATACCCATTTACTATCATATATAGGATATATTAAGGCAGCATCTAGCAACTTTTGTAACTCATTTTTTACTATATCTCTTAATGTTGGGTTAATCCTCCTCTAAGGTTGACGGAGTGGTAGACTTCCTTCATTGATATAAATCTTATGAGTACAGAGTGTGGGGCTTAGTCCCTTCATATCCCCGTAGTCCCATACAAAGGCTTTTTCATGCGTTTGCAGGAGCTTAGTTAATTGCTCCAACTATTGTGAAGGTAGCTTATTATTTACATGAAGGTTATGACCCTTGGAAAGCTCAACAGTAGTTGTAAGGTCAAGCATGGATGCTTCAGATATAGGACTTGTGACTACTTCACAAGGTAATAATTGATGAATAATATTGGGCTATGTAGGCAAAGCACAATCCTTAACATGGTCCTCATATGTAGTTAACTCCAACAGAGAGCTCTTAGATATGTCTTTAATCACAACATAGTCATTATTAAGAATACTTTGAATTAATGCATCTTCCTCCTGCAACTTTAGAAAGGACTGCCTATGTAACATCATGATTTGGACCACAGAGTTCAACTCTTCTTGTCCATCTCCTAAATCTGGCCATATAGGGGTGCTTAAATCTGGCTGGGGTTGAGCTGGAGGATATAATGATAGCTTTTTAGTTGCTTGCCCATCTGAAATTGTCAGGTTCCCTAATATACAACTAATGTTTGCATCAGTTGTTGCTAACCATGGACATCCTAGGATAATAGGGTAACCAACAAGATTGACCTTTGGTGATAGAATCATGAAATCAACAGGATATTCCCAGGAATCTAGGGCAACTATTATGTCTTCTATCGTCCCATCAGGGGTGACAGTAGAACTATCTGCCAGCTACAGGATTGTTGGGGTAGCTCGCAATCCTTCTATACTCAGTTTATTCACGGTATCCTTAGTCATAACATTAATGGCAACACCTAAGTCTATTAAAGCATTTTTGACAGACTGACCATTAATGATGATATTAACAACTGGACTCCCTGGATCAGAATATTTAGGAATTACAAGTTTTCCCAACATGATATCAGCTAGTTGTCCTATAATAGGAACTGTTTTGGGATCCGTTTTCTTTCATCCAGGATTTTTCAGACAAGCTTCCTTGATTTCTTTGCCATAAATAAGAACATCTTTAATGGCTTGGAACAAAGGAATCTTGACATGTATGTTCTTTAGTTGGTCAAGGATATCAAACGGTTGATCCTCTTTTGGTATAGGTTTGTCCAAGATGAGCCTTTGAGGAAAAGGAGGTTCAACTGATGTTTGAACATTAGTTGAATTGGATACATTAGCTGGGGCAACTGTATTTGGCAAAGAATTCTTTGGAAGTGGTACTGATGCTGCAGGAAGGTCTAGCACTTCAGTAATAAGAGGTGGTTTAGGTGCAGGCAAGGTAGTACCCCTTCTTAAGTGTATAGCGGCTATGATGAGTGTATAGGCAGGGTACTACTAAGCATCAGTAGCATACATTTAATGTTGTTGTTGACTATTGGGATTCAGTTGTGGCTGAGCAGGTAGTTGTGTCTGCTTTTGACGACTGGCATTTGCAGGTGGTGGCATAATTGTAGGTGTATTCATTGGAGGTGGCAAAGATGGATATCCAAGATTTGAATTAGGCCATTATTGAGGTCCTCTCCACTAGTTAGTGGGATGCCAATTTCCTTGTGGTGATTGCCATTGGTTTGGACATTGTGGCCACTGGGGTTGTTGTGGATTAACCCATTAATTTTGTTAATTATTGGGTCAGGCACCATTCCAAGTAGGTTGGGTTTACTGAGGAGGACTTTGGACATTTTGGTTTTTCCATTGACTATTATAAGGATTTAAAATTTGCAGTGGGTCTTGAGGCATACCTTGTCTCATGGCCCATGGTCAACATTGAGAAACAAAGAATACTTGCTCGTCCTCTCCTATCTTTAAGTAATCAGTTGGAAGGTGTTGATTCTCCAGGTTCACGACCAGCTTGCAATGGTAATCCTTCTTTTGCTTACGACAATGGCGACAATATTCAGTGATTTGTGCCTCCATGTCTGCATGCTTCTTCTTGGTAGTCATCGTGTCTAGGTTTGTAGTGACATCATTAATGATAGTATGTTTGAGATTTATATCTTGGAAATGTCAGAGCCACTTCCTTTTGCAAGTCTTAGACATAATCCTTTGCCCTTCTTTACTGCTACTCTGGGATAATTCAAACAAATCTTCTTGACATCATCCCAAGAAGACTGAGATATATCTCCTCCAGCCATCAGGTCCAATGCTTCCAGGCAGTTATCATTCACTCCTCTTAAAAAGATTAACTTTTGTGAATCTTTCTATAGTGCATGTTGGGGATTCTTCTGTAGATTGTATAAGAAGCGTGATATGTAGTCCTCCAGAGTCTCATCTTCCTTTTTTGATATTCTAAAGATGTCATCTCCTTTTAAATCACCTCCTTTATAGTATTCCTTATATTTTTCTAGAAATAAATCTCTCATCCCATCCCAATCAGTTACTGCATTTTCTCCTAAGCCCATAAACCATCTTAGAGCTGACTCCTTCAATGTTGCTAGAAATAACTTAAGTTTATGACTATCAGTGTTATAGTCAAAACTTTGACACAGAATGTCAAACTCGAACAAAAAGGTGTCAAGGTCCTCTATAATTAGGCCATAGAACTTTGGAAGAGCTAAAGTAGGTATGTTCTTGAGGTTAGGATTGTTGATAAGACTTGGAATAGGAAATGGAAATGTAGGAGCTTCCATTACTGGAGGTGTTGGATAATGAAACTGGAGCTGATAACTATTATTAACTAGAAGGTTCTGGTCAACAGGTGGTCTTGGAT
This sequence comes from Chamaecyparis obtusa, assembly GCA_027943335.1. Classification (NCBI taxonomy): domain Eukaryota; kingdom Viridiplantae; phylum Streptophyta; class Pinopsida; order Cupressales; family Cupressaceae; genus Chamaecyparis; species Chamaecyparis obtusa. The sequence goes on along the minus strand of BSBK01004962.1, from coordinate 390,983 downwards.
TGGAATTATTAAGGAAAATGGCTAATATCTCTACAAAAGGGAAAAGGTCAAATAGATCAAGAGGATCTCCTTTTGTTGAAGATGATGCAGCAAACTTAGGACTTGCGTCAAGAAATGGTAACTCAAGTTCTTCAAATTCTTCTTTCAGTTTAACAGATTCTTTTGGGAGAAATCTACCATGAACATCTTGCCTTCTTCGATGCATGCAAGTGAGTTGATGAACTTGTGAAGCAAGCTCACAACTACTCTCTATTGACTAAGAACAAGAAACTAAATCTTTAAAAATAAATGACTCATTAAGGTTCTCAGTTTGACACCATCCTCGGCAACGGTGCCAAAAATGAACAGTCTCACAATAGGTAATGATAATCATGCCATTGTCTCTCTTAGGAATAATGTATTCATACTAAGGGTTACTTTTCCCATCATGAAATGCATTTAGATTGTCAACCTAGGGACGTAGACTTGAAATGGGACAACATAGTTTGTGCACTAAGTTCCTCAAAGAGTCATACTACCTATGCTACAGGAAGATAAAATGCATGAAATAAACCTATGCTATTGCTGCAGGAAAGTAAGCACACTTAACTACTTAATGAAATTACTGCAGAAAGCTTGTAAACTTATCCTAAGCATGTTTAACAACTCAAAGCGTTCACTATGTCTTTCTGTGCAAGTGCTGCAGGAACATTCACAATAGTAATGTTGCAAGAGTAAAATAGTAACTTCTCCTTGAAAGCACAAAAAATGCAGAAATCAATTCTACTCTATCCTAATATAATCCACCTCCCAAGTGGGCACCCTTGGTTGGCTTATGCTAAATACTAACACAAAAGATACTTCAAAATCACTCTTTCATTATATTCTCAAAAATTGATTACATGGTAATTGAACAATACATGAAGAATAGAAAAGAGTAACTTTGTTATGTTGAACACAACATTTGAATATATTTTCTCATTACCTAACTAAACCAATCAACTCCATTTATATAGAGGGTTGACGCTTATTGAAAGCATGAAAATAAAGTCTAACTAAACCTTGCCATAGAAGGAAATATAACAACCATGACATATTACAATAAAGTGTGGATAACAGAATAACAACACTGAGGAAATATAGCAAAGTTGTTTCCTATATTCTTTGGAATGATGGCTCCTTTTTAGTAGCGACATGATCCTCGAAATCATGTTGGCCTCCTTCGTCATGGCTAAAATTCCAATGCTTCTTCTTCAATGTGGTTGATCCACTCTCAAGCTGCTCCTTGTTTTCCTGGCAAGTTAGTAGCATTTGGTATATATACAAGTCAACATTTCAATTCCTACCCAAATATTAGAACACAAATTAAAGTAGCTATATGAAGTACTGCAATTTATATATAATATTCAAAAAAACATGTCATTCTAACTAGCCATAATCTTTGTGGTTCTAACTGTACTTGTCACAAGTTCACATAGGTATAGGTTCATAAATGTATTGGAAATGTTTCATCAGAGCATAAAGAGTTTCAACAGAGTATAAAGATTATAACAAAATAGAGACAATATATTGTCTCATCATTGACCACCCCTTAGCAAATCCAAAAGACAAAAGAATCTTAGACAAGAAAGACCAATCAACTCTATCATAGGCTTTCGATAGATCCAACTTCATAAAGAAGCCTTGTTTTTTAGAAGCATCTAAAGAGTGGATATTCTCATGGACAACAATAATGGAATCCAAAATTTGTCTTCCTGGAACAAAGCCATTATGTTGAGGAGAAATTAAAACATGCAAAAATTTCAGAATTCTAGAGATTAGCACCTTGGATAAAATCTTATACAAAGAGTTGCAAAGGCTTATAGGCCTGAATCCATCAACTGTGTTAGCTCCTGGTTTCTTAGGAATAAGAGCTATAAAGGTGGAATTGAGTTCCCTTAAGATAGTTTTTGTACCAAAAAACTCCTTGACAGCTGAACAAACATCTTTACCAGTAATACTCCAGAATTTTTGAAAAAAGAACATCTGAAATCCATCTAGTCCTGGAGATTTATCTCCTTCGAATGAAAAAACCGTATTTATTATCTTCTGATCAGAAGAAATAGCTTTAAGACTATTGTTATCAGTCTTATCCAAAATAGAAGGGATGGATTCCAACAACTTGTTCTGATCATCCAAATTTAGATTTTTTTCCTTAGATAAGATTGTAGAAAAATACCCCAGCATTTCTTCTTTGATTTCCTCCTCTTTAGAAATAGTCCCTCTAGGAGGAGATAAAGATTGAATCTGGTTGAAAGCCTTATACTTAAGAGTAGTTAAATGGAAGAATCTAGTATTTTTGTCTCCCAATTTTAGCCATAAAGATCTAGATCTCTACCTCCAAAAGGTCTCCTCTTTGGAAATTATATTGTGATAATCAAGAAGAAGTTGATTCTCCTAGACTTTCAGAGCATCAGTCAAACCATCTCTTTGGATTTCATCCTGAATATCTTTTAGATCAATTTGAATTTTACTCTTAGCTTGGAAAATGTCCCCATAAACATCCTTATTCCATTGTATCACTTTTGATTTTACATTTGAAAGTTTCTTTGCCACTTTGAACATAGCTATACCATCCACTTTAAGGTTCTGATGAAGGGTGCTCCCCTTAATACCACAAACACATAACAGAAACAGAGAAACAACAACAATATGCAAGAACATAAAATGGTCTTCTTATTATCTCCACAAATGTGGAATTACAAACTTTCAGAATTATAATATGCAAAGCCACATAGGCATTCCCTTACAATATTTTGTAGGACAAAGCCTCGAATCAATACCCAGATCTACCCAGAACTATCCCGAACTGCCTAAGACAACACTACAGCATTCCTTATATAGGCAATTTTCCACCGCCTGGGAAGGTTCCAGAATTTTAGCCAATAAGGCCGACCAAACTTAGAATTATTTTATTTTGCAATTTATTACATAAGAGTCGGCTCAAAATAACTTTTGAAACCCAAACAGAAATTTTGAAGGAAAATCATTTTTCGCCATTTCAGGTGACCCAACTTCCGGGGACCATAAGTCATCACCCGTTGACCTAATTGACTATTATAACCCCATTTTGGAAAGGGCGCGAGGAGCTCTACAACATATAATTTAAGCAAGCTTCATTTAGCCCAAAATTTGACCTCATCTGGGGCCTCTAAAGCCTTCAAAACCAAGTTCAAAGTTTCTGTACCCTGCTGCCAATACCAAAAATCTTCAATATCTTCAAAACTAGACCTGATCTAGCCATGAAACTTTACTGGCAGGCTGATATGACTGAGATGAACCTCCACGTGTAAAATCAAAACATTCCGAGATCGTATGACCAACTTACTAAAAATAGCAAGTTTTCATAAATAGCAGCTCTGCACAAGTTAGCCCTTATTGAATACAAAACATAAATATTTTTAGGTGATGCATGATTGCTCTTACACCCAGGATGCTCCTGCATTAGATTCCACCATTCCCTAATTTTATTCTCTAGATCTGGGTGAGCTAACCACATCTTTTCAAATCTGAAAGAGGCATTTCTTTTTCCATTAAAAGGACTAGATGAAAAATATATAGGGAAGTGGTCCAAGCCAATTCTTGAAAAAGAAGACAGAGAATAGGAAAACTAAGTAAACCAGTTAAGAGAAATGATAACCCTATAAAGCTTGACTTGGATAAGGTCAACTCCAGTTCTACGATTGGTCCAAGTATAATTTATACCTTCCAGCTCAACATCCAGCAAACCTTCATTTCTAATAAAATCCATCGAGTCAACCCTCCTATCCACTTGAGGAGTATTCCCTCCAACCTTATCTTTCTCATTTAGGGGATTATTAAAGTCCCCCATAATCATCCATTGATTATGAGGTAAAGAATACCCAAATTCATGTAATTTCTTCCACAACTTTAGTCTTCATGTCTTAGTATTTGGAGCATAGACATTAATAAGGATCCAAGAAAAATTATCCTTAAGACTACAAACTTTGACAACTAAAAAGTTTTTAACTTCTTGCAGAAGCTGACATTTAAAGCTAAATTGGCTCCAAAAAATAGTCATTCCTTCTGAGGCTCCTTCAGAGCTACATCCAACGCTGCCCCCATTTTTAATCAGATTGATCTTTTCAACTTTTTCTTTCATCATTTTAGTTTCTAGAATAAGAAAAAAAACTTTCTTTCATCTATATTTGATGAAGTTACCTATTATGTTTTCTTAAGATTAACTTAGAAGTGTTATTTCTATATTTAGGTAATGTTGTCTCATAACATATGATTACAAAACTTGTCATGATTTGTTAAAACCATGATGGTCCTTATTTTTATCATACTATAATTTTTCTAATTTTATATTTTTATAAAATGAATTAAAACCATAATATATTGAATAAGTGAGGTGGTATTATATTTTTGTAATTAAAAAGACAAGAAGAAATCCCAATGAGGCCTTCCCCGCGGGTGGAAGGTCATCCTATTCATTATCATTTATTACACCATTAATCCCCTCCTTTTATAGGTCGTATATGCTTGGAGATGGGAAAATCATGCAAGCTTAAAACTCTAATTTGTGCATACCATAAGATTTTATGATCACATATAGAATAAGGCCACAACTAGATATGTCGACACTAGTACCTTTAAACCCATATTTAAGCCTCTTGACTATGTCTGCTAGCACCAACTAATTCCATGTTTTTGTATTTTGAAACCATGGCTTCCTTAGAATCATGGAACTATCTTCCATTGCATGTGACACCTCTTCTAACATTATAAAATTAGCTTATTCCTTAAATGATAATATTTACAAGGATCCTATTTGATAGTAAGAAAGACTTCTAGGATTTGTTTTAGTTAATAAAAGTGTGAGATGGGTAGGGATTGAAATCTTATGTTGACAATTGTGTTTTTATGAATGATAAATTTTTTTTTAAAATTACTTATTTAAGGTAGGTTTAACATTAATAGAAGCTTATAATTTTATTTAGATTAGCTAAAATCCATATTATTGTCAATATTTCCTTGAAATGTATATTCAAATAGTTGTACCGAGTTTCTCAAATATCTTTCTCAAGTTTGGAAAATTTATCTTGTATACTATAAGTGAATCATAGAACTGAGAAGGGTTTAAGGATACCTTGAATAGGATATTATGGTCTCATCCTTCCTAATTTAATGTGTATATTTACTCTCATTACTAAATAATAAGATTAGATATTATTGTTATTGTGTTAGATATATTTTTTAAACTCAATAGGAAATCTTTGCATTATATGTTGTAGCTTTCATTAGATGGGATTTATACCAAGTTAGATCTAGGAATCAATATTTTCAATATTTTAAGAATTATGATATTGTTTATGTAGAATTTTATTGCATCAAAATTAGGAAATGATGATTTATCTTTAGATTGTTGTAAGAAAATGGTGTTAAATGTTAGTCACTGGTGTTGTCATTGATATGAACCCTCTACCTACTAGAAACTAGAAACTTGTTGATATGTGATGGTGCTAACCTTTTGTGTCAACCCTCTACTTATTGTGATGTTGCAGTTGTGAGCAATGGTGTCATTAATGATTTTGATGCCATCCCTCTACTAATATCGTCATGAAATTTTGGAGAACTTGTAAAAGGAAGGACATATACCATACCCACCAATGTTAGGTGACCTAAAATGTAAAAGTGCAACATCCAACAAATTTATTCTTTCACACATGGATTTCATTAAATTTCTAGATGTCTTCATATATTCTCCCTCTTTTGGCCTCTGATCACTTTGCAATCACCCTCATTTTTTCTAATCACCCTCACTTTTTCTAAAAATAAGCGTCAGGAAGTGTGAAAACTAGTTTTCAAATTTGAAAAGATGTGGTTTAGGCATCCACACTTTCTTCCTCTAATTAGAAAATGGTGGATTTATGCACCTTTTATTTGAGGTCCTAGTTTGTTCCAGTTTCACAAGAAATTGAGATATATCAAATCCAAGATCATTGTATGGAATTCCCAAGTTTTCAAAAACATATTTACTCAAAAGAAGGAAGAGGAAATATAATTGCAAAAAATTTAGGATCATATCATTCAACATGGTTTAGATGCTCAAACTTATGACAAGTAGAACGAGTTGCAAGGTACTTGTGAAGAACTTGGAAAATGAGAAGAGGTGTATTGGTAGCAAAAATCTTGGGAATTATGTCTTCGGGATGGAGATACAAGCACCCAATTTTTTCACACATCAGCTAAGATCAAGAGATCTTCCAATATGATCTAAACATGGAGAATGAAACATAGCACAAAACTAATTTGGGAGCAGCCTTGCCCTTGCAACTGGAAGAATAAAGTTCGGAGAATGGTTTTCAATTTTAGATGCTTTTTCATGGTTTTTGTTACATACTGTCTGCATCTTTGGATCTTTAGTCCCTTTCATGGTTTTTGTTACATACTTTCATGGCGTATGAGAATAAAAGATACTTGACTCTTTTATCTTTTTTAAGTTTGACCAAAGGCTCTACTCCAACAATTTTATAAACTTAAATAATTACCCATTTACTTTATCTTATTTCTTCTTTAAAATTAAATAGGAATCATACTAATGAGAAAGTTATAAATATGATGAGATGATTAAGACATCGAACGATTCATTGAAATGATATTTACACTCTTTTTGTTTTGTTTTGTATTATTATGAACCAAATTTAACCTTTTGTTAATGTTAATATTATTATGATTATCACAATTTTAACTAATTCCTTGTACCTATGTTCCTTACTCTTAAATATTGCTCTTCATTTCACTATAAATTAGTTTAGAAGAATGTTGTGTGGACAAGGAAAGACATTAGTCCAAATCAACTAAATAAATAAATAAATAAAAATTAGTCTCAATTTAATTGAGTTGCCAAATGGACTGAGGTAAATAAAATTAATGAATTTTTAGCCTTTGTGAAGTCGGTGAAGATTCCCTAGTTGTTTTTTAATCTATTTATACAATTAAATCTACAAAGGAGAAGGAATGTTTGGGGAAGTTAGTCAGATATATATATATATCGATTAAATCTCTCAAGAAGAAGGAATGTGTGGGGTGATTGGTCCAAAAAAGTGACAATTCCACTCATAATCATCACATATTTCTCAATTAAATCTCCAAAGGATGAGAAGGAAGGAATAGAATGTGCTCATCTCTTCTAGAATAGCAGACAAAATTAACAAATTTCTTGATTAAATCTGTGAGTTAGAATTTTTGGAACAATAATGTGTCCAAACATAGGCAGATCATGGATTTCTAATGGTGGTCTTTGTTGTGAGTTACAATGAAGTTTGTGTTGCATGCCCTTCTTTTTTGCATAAGCTAACTAAGGACAATCTACCTTTGTTTCCTCTGTAATTTTAGTCATTACGATTATTTATTCATTATAAATCTAAGTTTTGTAATCAAATCAATTGAGGAAAATGTAATAAATAGAATTCTTATTTTTTGCAACTCTAATTTCTTTTGTATTTTTTATTTTTGCAAGCATTGTTTTTTATTCATTTCCTAGCTAGATCTTTATGTGGCTACAAATACAAAAATTCTACATGGTATTAGAGTGTAGGAGCCATGAAAGAGATTTTTTTTTTTGCAGGTATAACATGATATCAGAACTTGAAAGAATGGAGTTTTCCCGACCTTTTCTCTTCTTGCGCCATACAAATAAATCAACTAGAAGTCACAAATTCTTAAGCCCACAAGTAGAGGCTTGTATCAAATAATCATGGCAGTAGAGATTGAATTGAATTCTACATCACAGACTAACCAAGGTCACGCTTTCTTCACATGGGCCTTGCCTTCATTTTCTCTTTAGTGGCACCATGTTAGTGGACCTATCATGCCTCTCTTTTATGGAGGGGTTTCTATTGTTCATGTTGATGCTTCATTGGTTACATAGTGGATTAGTTTTATCAATAATTAGCACCTGTATTTTCAAATAGCATTTTATTCTTACATAGTTGAGTAGTGTCATTTGGGGTCACTCATACAAACTCATGTGTCATTTTCATCCTTGATTGATAGATGTTTTGCCTTTGTTTTATATCTATCCATCGTTTGGGAGGCCTAAGCAGATTATTGTGTTTTGTATCTTCAATTGACATATGTATTGCCTTTGTTTTCCATCTGCTCATTGTTCGAGTAGTGTCTTTGGGGGAACTCATTTAAATTGATCTCAATCTTCATCTAGGTTTTAGAGAAGTCTCTTCATTCAACACCATGGTGCTTATCATTTGACAGATGCCCACAATTTTTACGTCACAAAAGATTTTCTTTTTGCATTTCTATTATTGTAGATTTTGAGGGGGGGTTTTATGCCCACTGGGTTTTCCGTCTATCCTCTTTTTGTCTCCTTACTTAGACTTAAGCGGGGGTGTTAGCGCATGTAACTAATAGTACTAGCAGTGATGACATGTAGTTCTCTCTCCCTAAATTTTGTTTTTCTCCATTAATAATGGATTTCTAATGGCGGTCTTTGCTATGAGTTATGGTGAAGTTTGTGTTACATGATCTTCTTTTTTGTATAGGCTAACTAAGGACTTCCAGTTGACTCTTCATGCCTCTTGAGATCTACCTTCGTTTCCTATGTAATTGCAGTCATTACAGTTATTTATTCATTGTAAATCTAAGTTTTATAATCAAATCAATTGAGCACAATGTGCAACACTATTCTCTTTTGTATTTTTTATTTTTGCAAGCATTGTTTCTCTTCATTTCCTATCTAGATCTTTATGCAACTACAATTGCAAAAATTCTACAAATAAAATAGGAAAGGTGATGAAATTATTTTGTGTGGTGGTAATAATAACAATGGCAGGTATGGCAGTAGCTCACAATCGCTCATAATTATAAATTTCTCAATATAATCTTCAAAATAGTTTTCCAAATAGACAACAACTCCACTCTATAAATTAGATTGGATTGGAATATGTTCACAACATAAAAGAAAATGGGAAAGGAAATGATTTTTTTTTTGTGTGTGGTGTTAATTATAGCAACACTAATTTGTTTTGTGGGCATGGTAGGTATGACAGTAGCTGATCCCTACAGTAAAAATCATCTTTGCTAGATAGATGATGATTGTTATGAAATATGCTACAACATCATAGCGTGTGGTGAGGGAATTGGATATTGTTGTATAGGTAAAATTGATCCCTGTGATGGTGATCTCTGTAGGAGTGATGATGATTGTGGCAACAATTATTACCCTGATGATACATGCTTAGACATCAGATTGTGTGGTGGAGTGGGATATTGCTTGTAATCTCTTTATTTGTTGCAATGGGACTTTACTCACTTGAACTTAATTCTTAGTATAAATAATCTATTATGCTTTGGATATATGCAAAGATTATTATTGTAATTTAATTAAAATATAAAAAAAATGATGTGTCTGGTTGCAATGATGTTGTAGAATTGGTGTAGTACAATAAAGATACGTATTGTTAAACTATAGAATCTTTGTGTAATACAAGTCACTTATATTTAATTGTCTATTATTGCATAAACTATTCAAGTTAGAAGGAAATCAAAATTTGATAGTTATCAATGTATGACATCTTATAGCTTTTATTGGGAGCATGTACGGAACTTATCTAAGTAAACCTTAGGCTCTACTTAATCATAGAGTCATCATATCTAGAAGGGAGATGGTCACTTTATTGCATGTAGTATGTTATTTTCTTAGAATTAGCATAGATAAAAGGAGGTGATTATGCTTTATTTTGTAGTATCTCATTTTCTTAAATTGATTATATATAATAAGGAGATGGTCACTTTATTGCATGTAGTATACTATTTTATTAGAATGAGCATAGATGAAAGAGAGATGATTAACTTTTACTATGTAGTATCTTATTTTCTTACAATAATTAAATATATAAAAGGGAGATGGTTATCCTTTTTTTATAGCATCTTATTTTTCCATACCGATCATAGATAAAAGGAGGGTGTTATATTTTATTATTTACTATATTGGTTTCTTAGAATGGTAATAGATAAAAGAGAGACATTCACTTTAGGCTCTATAGACTTAACCACAGCTATGCTAACAAAATTGATGAGACTTTTATCCAAGTAGATGATGAAATTTAGATTCTCATAAAACTAAAGAAGTGACCATGAGAGGTAAATTAGAGAAATTAACTATTAATGAGTAAATTAATTGTAGCTCTTATAGTAATGTGCTCTTGTCCATAATTGGTTTATATGAGAATCTACAAGTGATTTTTGTCATATTATTCTAACTTATTATTTATTAACATATGTGGAATGGCTCTATATGTGATCTTTACAAGCATGGTAATGTCCCCATTTGAGGGTCATTCTCTTAAATAAATAGCATACAATATGTATGTAAAAGGGTAAAAGCACAATAAGTTTTCACCTTTTTACAAAGGAAAAGGCTAACAACACCAAAACTAAAAAAATTCAAGGACATAAAAGTCACACTTCTGTTTAGAATTTGAAGATGATGTAAACTGATGAAACATGTGAAATAGGATGAATTTTATGCCTATAATTTTTAAAATTTAATTTGAACAAAAATTAATATGTTTTTTTAATTTTCTAGGTCTATTTTTCAATTTCTAAAAAATACTGCAAATCGGGGAGTTTACTTCCCGTCAAATCATTATAAGTAAAACATTGTTTTTTCCTCCAATTTCAGAATATGTTTTAGATGACATGTATATCTAGTGCATGAAAAAAGAAAGAAGTGTTTTTGATCTATAGTTTGCCTGTTACAAGTATTCAAAGTCAAACTTACCTGAAATCAACAGTTTTTGTCCACTGTCACTTTTCCCATATCAAAACTATACCCAAAATAAAATAAATTATATATTTTTGAGGAAGACTCTCTTCTCTAGTGTCGTATATAATTTTAAAAATTTTCTAAATTGATTTAGCATTTTTCTATATTTTTTGAATCAACTTCTCAAAGCTTAGTATACCTACATGTAATTTTTAGCAAATTTATTTTACATTTTGTAGTTGAAACAATATAAAATTTATATGTCCAGAATCATAGTTCTGAGATCTAGGAAAGGGTAATTTTAGTTTTTTGACATTTTCTATTTTTAGTAGAGAAAGGAACAACACAAGTGCAAATTTATGCATGTTTGAAGGTTTGGCTGCGAACATGGCATGCCACCTAGTCTGACTTGGTCGAGTCCTATTGGGTCGAGTACCCTTAGGGGTCACCCCCCCTCGCAAGCAGTCGCATGGGTGACCCACCCTTTCAAATAGAAGGGTATATATATAAGTTTTTAAATATACACACACACACACACACATATATACATATATACATATACATATATATATATATATATATATATATATATATATATATATATATATATATATATATATATATCTGTATATATGTATATATATGTCTATATATATATATATGTATATATATATATATATATGTATATATATATATATGTATGTATATATATATATACATGTATATATATATATAGACATATATATACATATATACAGATATATATATATATATATATATATATAGACATATATATACACACACACACACAGATATATATATATATATATATATATATATATATATATATATATCAATTACGAATTTCAATTATTATTTTAGAATATAAGGGGTTTTTGAAGCTAGGAGGCATTTTTTTGGGAAGTTACAAAGACATTTTGTTTTCGGAGGAGACTGAAGGCAAGTTTTTCAGTAACAAAGGAGTAAAGTAATAAAAAATTTCTTACTTAGATATTTGAGCAATGGGAAATAAAAGGACTAGAACAAGGAAATATGATCGTTAAACGGATGACCAAATGAAAGGTCATACGAAACTTGTCGAAGCGCAATTGGTCGATGTTGAAGAAGAACCTATCGATGTTGAAGAAGGTACAACTCAACTAGGGGAGGATATTGGTAGTAGTCGAAGTATACATATTTATCCTACAATGAAAAATTTGATGAACATGAATGCAAAATCACTTATTAGTCAAATTGCACCAGAGCACCTGGTATCTAAAAGCACAATTAAATTGTATCTCAAAAACATGTGGAAAGAATATTTTGAGGATAAATCTTTGGTGGGAAAAGTAAAATTGTTTGCAAAGTTATTCACGAAAAAGAAATGACTCTGGTTTTGGAGTTGTTGGGTATTAATAATAAGAAAATTATAGGAGGTCAAGTAAAAGAGATAATAATTCAAAATTTACAAGATGCATTGAATGTTGTTAATAGGGCACATCATGGAGGATTAGATTCAAATGTTGATAGAAGAACATTGATGACTATGATTTCCAGTAAGAGATTGACAATGAAAAGAATTGGGTATAGATTTGTAGAGTTCCTCGTAAAGACAAAATTTCTGAAGATGTAAGAAGACAGGTCATTGAATTTTGAACCAATCGCTCTCGTGTTTCTTCCAATAGAAGGGACACTATACAAATGAAAGATGAAGAGACCGGTATGAAGATTTCATATCCAAAACATTTTGTCGATACTAAACAAAGTGAATTATTTGAAGCATTCAAACAAGAATTTTTAGATGTGAAAAAAGGTCAAAGAATGTTTGAGATGTTGCGCCCTTGCTTCGTATGCATAAATAAGGTTCATGAAACATGTTGCTATCAAAATCATGTTGAGTTTCACTTATACTTGCAATCATATAAAAGGGTTATGATAGTACTTAATCTAGATATGGTTCCTGAAAGTACAACAAAATTTGTAAAGTCCACTTTATGTGATAAATCAGAAGACTCGAATGAATTCAATATCCAGTATATAAAAAATGAATGCAATGATTATGGAAATTTATAGAAATTTATAGATATTTCCTTTACAATTTGATAATATTGATGTTACAACACTAGTCCAGTGGAAGAGATTTGAATATGAGACATACCAAATGAAGACATGAGGTGAATAAAAAAATTACATTAAAGGAGAGTGAATTATCATACCTTCAGTTCATGGATAGATTTCAATCTATGGTTTATCCACATATCCATATTTTAACATGGTCAATCCCATGAAATCAATCAATTCAATTCAATCAATCCTTGATTGGATTGATTGATTTGATGGGATTGATTGATGAAATTGGATTAAAGAGGAACTAAGTCTCAAGGATCGATTGGATTTAAAGGTTTGGAACAAACATAGGTGAAACAAGACCTTGTGATTATGCAAACATAAGATTGGTTTTGATTTAAAGTCTTCTTGTGTTTGGGTGATAGACTGATGATCCCCAAACAAAATAGGGCTGGATTAGGACTACTAGAGAAAGACTCAGCTCTCAAGGTAGTAAGGGATTAACATTTGCTTTGGAATTAAATTCTATGAGAAACTATTGGAATGATTCTTTCACCCTATGGCTTGATGAAGGTGTGAAAGATGGATTGATCTGATTCTGATTTAAAGCCCAAGATTCTAATTAATGCTCCTAATGTTTTGGGATGTGGATGGAGAAAGGGGTGTTAAAAGATGAGAAAGGGATGAATGACTTGAAGAGGATGAAGAATGAAGGTTAAATGTACTTAGTCATAGGATTCCCAAGTGACAAAAGCCATGTTCACTTTGTTCTTGGCAACAAAATTAGCAACCCGATTGTTGTAGATGATTTTATCTGATTTCTCAACAACCTTTAGAAATTCTTGAATGGGTTTCAAATAAGATTGGTTGGATTTAGTCTTTTGATCAGCAATTTTCTTCTCTCTATGGACTCATGCAACTGGGAGTTTTTCTTTCTTATGTTTAACACTACGAGTCATGACTTGAGGATACTATCTTGATAGATCAAGGACGTTCATGGCAAGAACCAATTTCATACATACATCATTTTGCTTTAGGGATAGTCAACAAACAGTTCATACATACATCATTTTACTTTTGGAATAGTCGACGAACAGTCCCACAAGAGACAAAGCAATCTTGTGGGAGAACACACAGATGATCTCTTTGGTAAAGAAATTTGTAACCTTCGATTTGTGTATGTCGGAACAAATGTTTTCATGGGGTCTGATAACTTCGAGAACATGCACAAGCAATTTCTACCTACAAGACAAGCTAGTATCACAACCTTTGCCCATAACTTGGTATTCCAAAAGAGGAATACAAATGGTGAGTAATCTTCAAGCGACTTGGGAAATCACTTGGGTTGGTCCTTGCACAAATATTGTGATACTTCCGAGAGTAGATTGGGTGGGCCTCTAATTAATAGTTTTTAGTAAGATCCATGGCATCCCCCCCAATCAGTTTGTACGTGCGTGACTCACTTAAGAGCCTAGTTGACCATGTCAAAATCATAGGGATATTCACCTACCTCGAGCTACCATCAACATGCCTCGCCTGAGCTTGAGGTGATAAGGTGAGAGATTGCTCAACACCTTGTTTATATACAGATCGGGGAATTATCGGTTTGAGGTCGTTCTCTAAAGAGGAAGCACTTCTCTCTAGATAGGCATCACTAGAAGCAAAACCAATTGAACTTGATCTTTCTCGTCACCCAAGTTCCACAAAGGCAAGGGGAGAGGATACAGATACAAGTTAATTGTTCTTGTGTCACTTACTTTAACAACATTTTGCAAGAATTAAAAAAGCTCTTAAGGAAGTGTTGAAAAACACTCCTTCAAACACGCCAAGAAGTATTCATTCCAAATTGAACCTAGTTTAAACTAAGTGTTTTCTATCCTAGAACATCAAACACTCATTTTCATAACATACAAGGTTCTTTGGAAAGCAAATGACAATGCTTGAAAATGAAATTTGATACTTTGCAAAAGCAAGAAAGTGTTAGTCCTCTTTAACATTCAAGACTTTATTTTAATTGATCGCATTGATTCATTATCCCTTAGGCATTCAAGATTGAATTTCAGATTGATTTCAAAGCACCAAATAGAAATATTTCATCACATTGATTTATTGTCCTTTAGGCATTCAATATTGGATTTTGGATTGATTTTAAAGCACCAAAGGAAATGTTTGATTGTTTGTTTTAGCCCATGTTCATTTTAAACCCAAATCTAGATATGAAGTGTTGTTTGCACATACAAGGTTCTTTTTAATGCACCAAAGGAAAATGTGTTAATTTTGCTTTAAAATTTTAAACCAACGTTCCCGCCAACACCTGCAAATAAAGAAGAGAGTTTAAATCTTAGAATATTCAAATCTTGGTCAATGTTCTGTAAAATCACTGTTAGAAGTCATAGAATATCAATATCTTCCAAAAAACTCAGATCAACAAACTTAAAGTGCAAGATATTGTGAGAACATGTTGAAATCAGGCAGAGACACCTGTGTATAGGCAGAGACACCTATCTATCAAAGATACCTATTTCCAGGCAGAGATGCCTATGTATAGGCAGAGACATCTGTCTATCAAAGACACCTATGTACAGGTCGAGACGCCTGTCTGCACAAAAACAAAGATTAACCACCAATATTTGAAAGTTTTATGCTCTCATTAAGTTTCAATGACATA
This sequence comes from Chamaecyparis obtusa, assembly GCA_027943335.1. NCBI lineage: Eukaryota > Viridiplantae > Streptophyta > Pinopsida > Cupressales > Cupressaceae > Chamaecyparis > Chamaecyparis obtusa. The sequence goes on along the minus strand of BSBK01004962.1, from coordinate 375,480 downwards.
AAAATGTTTCTTATGACAAATACACAATGATTTTTAACCTTAATATGTTAGAAAACATTGCTTAATCAGCTTTAAAAAGACAACACAAAGGAAACTCCCTTTTATAGTAGAGACACCTATATGCACAAAAACAAAGATTATATGAGTTTCATATATTTTTCTTCATTTTCAGATACATATAGGTGTTTTAATAATGATCATTATCTTTAATATGATTATCAAATACAAGTTTTTCTGATTAAAACAAACTAGAATGAGAGAAAACTCTTTTCTAGCGGAGACGCTTGTCTGTAGGCGGAGACACCTATCTACAATAGAGGTGCCTATGTGTGGAGACATCTGTTTCCAGATAGAGACGCCTCTAGTTGGGCGGAGATGCCTATCTGGAAAATTCACAGGAAACTTTTACAAGATCAAGAAAAATAATTAGAAAATGGGATTGTGGATCCCATCGGGCGTGCCAAAATGTATATGATGAAAACCTACCTGTTAAGAACAAGTTCAAACATGAAAACATTAATAATAAAGATCATAATCAATCTACTCTAACATGTTCATAAACTTGTAAAAACACTAGCCTTCACCATAACCTCGGATGAGCATGAAGCAAGTGCACTCAAGACTTGCTTGATTTAAGCTCTTAGAGAGGTTGTGGGTGTGCTCTCCGAACACAAGTATAGATCCCACTATAAGATAAAATGAAGATTTGAGATGCTCAAGAAGAAGCTATAGAAGCAAATTTCAAGCACTCAAATGCAAGGGGCCAAAGAAGCTCAAGGAGGAGCTATGAAAACAATCCTCAATCTCAATGGCATGCAAGTATGTAAATGAAGCAATAGTAAAGTTAGTCTATGATCATGAAAGAAATCTATCAACTACCAAATTGTTAGTAAAAACTCTATATGAAAACAATTCTAAGCTTAAACTAGCATGATAACTCTAATGCAAGAAATAATTGATTTTGCTTGAGACAAGGGTCCTATTTATAGGATTTTGGAGGGATGGGGTGAGGTGGCATCTATGTGGAATTGACATAGGTGCCACCAAGGAGACACATAAGCCATGCAAAGTTCAAGACTTGCTCACACATGTGTGAGAAACTTGGGATGTGAGAGGTCAATGTGTACTTCAAGTACATGTGTAAGTGTGTGTAAGAGACATGTAAGAGAAAAAGTCCATTTTAACCATTTTAGAAGGTGTAAGAAGTGTCATCAAAAATGTAAGAAGCCTTGTTTATGCAAATTTTAGCAATTTTTGAAAAGGCCCTTTTTAGAAATTTACTCACACGTGTGAGAAAATAATTAGAACTAATGGATGTAGAAATCCAAAAATTAGCCTAATTAACCTTAGTTAATTAGTGAGTAGGTTTATTAGATAGAAAGTGATGTGTGTAGGATAGCATCTATTTCTAGTAGTGAAGGAACAAAGAAGAAATATTTGATCAATATGTCACATAGGAATGGAATCGGGTGTTGCGATTAGAGGTGTGTGATCTTGATGATATTATTGAATTGTTGGTGCAATCACATCAAGATTAGTGATCGGTAGATAGTGTTTCAGGTTTCTTAAGTTCAGATGGTGAAGAAGGAAAGAACAATGAAAAAAATCGATTAGATCCTTGATTGGTGAAGGTAGATCAGTTTGCGAAGATGGTTGAGTATTCCAAAATATGTGATGATGTGTCTAAGCTTACATGGAATGTTAGGTATGATTCTTATTGGTTGATTTGATCGATAATTCATGAAGAGGTGCATGAACCTAGGGAAGTGTAATATGTTTGACATTTTGGTGTCAAATCAAAGTGCGATTGGATCCCAATGTTGGTGCTGAACAACCCCATAATAGGTAATAATAATCATGGTGTGGCTTCTCCTAGGAATAGTATATTTGAACTAAGTATTATTTTCCCTATCATGAAGTGAATTTAAATTGTCAACCCAAGGACGTATACTTGAAATAGGATAGCACAGTTTGTGCACTAAGATTCTCATGGAGTCATTTTTCTTAAGCTACAAGAAGGAAAATACATGAAAGAAACTTACACTATGGCTGCAGAAAAGTAAAAACACACAACTACTAATTGAAAATGGTGCTGGCAATTATAACTTCAATCCTAATCTATTATATCAACTCAAAGCATTCACGATGATCATTTCTGTCAGTGTTGCATGAACATGCATAGTGTATTGTACTATAGGAAAGAACAATGAACTTGATGAAGGGTGCTCCCATTAATTCTACAAACACATAACAGAAATAGAGAAACAAAAACAATATGCAAGAACAGAAAATGGGCTTCTTATTATCTCCACAAATGTGGAATTACAAACTTTTAGAATTACAATATGCAAAGCCACATGGGAATTCCCTTACAATATTCTATAGGACAAAGCCTCGAATCAATACCCAGATCTACTACCCAGAACTTCCCTAGACAACACTATGGGCCTTCTTTATATAGGCATTTTCCACCACCCGAGAAGGTTCTAGAAATTTAGCCCTTAGGGCCGACCAAACTTAGAGTTATTTTATTTTTCAATTTGTTACATCAAAGTCGGCTCAAAATAACTTTTGAAACCAGAACAAAATTTTTTGAAGGAAAATTATTTTCCACCATTTTAGGTGACCCGACTTTCGGAGACCATAAGTCATCACCAATTGACTCGATTGACTATTATAACCCCATTTTGAAAAGGCCACAAAGCGCTCTACAAGTTTGACTTGCGCAAGCGCTTGTCACCCAAATTTTCAACCTCATTTGGGGCCTCTAAAGCCTTCAAAATTGAGTTCAAAGTTTTTGTACCTTGCTGCCAATACAAAAAATCTTCAATATCTTCAAAACTAGACATGATCTAGCCATGAAACTTTACTGGAAGGCTGATATGACTGAGATGAACCTCCACATGTAAAATTAGAACATTTCAAGATCGTATGACCAACTTACTAAAAATAGCAAGTTTCCATAAATAGCAGCTTTGCACAAGATAGCCCTTATTGAATACAAAAATAGAAATATTTTTGGGTGATGCAAGATTGCTCTTACACCCAGGATGCTCCTGCATCAGAACTCTACTTGAATCCAGTAAATACTCAAACAACTTAATCTACACTATCCTAATCCACCTTCCAAGTGGGCCCCCTTGGTTGGCTTCTGCTAGCTACCAACACAAATTGAACTCAAAATCACTTCTTCATTATATTTCCATAAAATTGATTACATTACCACGAAACAATATAGAATTGGAAAAGTAATTTTGCTTCAGCTTTATATCAATAATACAACCATATGACTCCCTTTCTATCTAACCATCATCTCCCCTTTTATACAGAGGATCGATATTTATTTGAGCACAAAGGAAAACTTCTAACTAACTCGCACCATAAAGAAAGGAAAGTACAATAGTCCATGACGAAATAACATGAAGGCTACGTAATTTCTTAACAAAACATTTATCATAGAGAAGATATAGCATAAACATGTTCCTATATTTCCTGGAACGGTTCTTCCTTCAAATTTTCAGGCATGCCTTGTGGAACCACAATAACTTTCCATCATCGTGACTGAGTCTTCCCCGCTTTTGATCATCAATGCTCACTGATCCATTCTTCAGTCATTCCTCTTTCCTTGGCAAGTTAGTAGCATATACATATCTCCAAGCATTTAACCATTCAACTAATCCAAATATTAGAGCACACATTCAAATGACCATATGAAAGACTACAATATATATATATATATATATATATATATATATATATATATATATATATATAGCGAAAAGGTATTTAGAGTATATCAAATATTATCTACCCATGGGTTTTGATGGGTTGACTGTACTTATAGAATATTCACAAGTTAAAATACTAAAAGGTATAATAAGTGTCTTGGGAATGTTTAAAAATAGAGCATAAAAATATCATAAAATAAGGAAAATTATGGACCCATAATTTTCCCCCTATGATCATAATACTTGTCCTCAAGCATTGCATTTCTTGGTCATTCCTTTGAATTCTCCTAATTTTGTCTTTTCTCTTCTCTTGCTCTTGATGGTATTGTAAAATCTCCTGGTCTCTCCCAGTAGTCCACTCTATAATCCTCTTGAAGCTGATCTGTCTTCATGGCATTGACATCATACATGGGCCACATGAGCATTAGTGGTTGAAATGTTATAGGACACTAGAGTTCTCTTCCTTTCTACCTCCCTAATTGCATATACTTGGGTACCATGTTTATGGCTGCTTCAAGGTTAAGGGGGTTGTGTGGCTCTGATTTCTTGAAGGCTTCTCGTAATCTATTTCACCTATTTCTAAAATTTGCTAAAGCTCGCTAGAAAGTGAAATAGGGCATTCCCTGAAATTCTTTGTAAACCTTTTCTCTGACTGCAACAATTTTCTCATTGGTTTCTGCTTTTATTTTTCCATAGGTAAGGTTTAACCAGTCCCTTAATAAAACATCAGGCTTACTTCTTCAACCCTTAGGGATAGTTTTTCTGGCCTCTCCTGATCTCTATAAGCATCTAGTTGGTTATCATTGTTAGTCTCATTATGCATCCATGACATTAGAGCTCTCAAGTGTATATCTCCAATATAGAGTAAAGGATTCCAGTCAATTTCATCATGGATAATAAAATTATGGAGATAAAGTTCACAAAGTAAATTTTGTTGCAAGGGAGGAAGGGATTGGTATAGTTCATAGAATTATTCAGCTGTTTTGAATTTTGACTCCTTATCCTTCATGGTCATCATTAATTGAAACATAAGAAATTATTCTTTCATACAAAAAGCATAAACCCTGTGAGAATGCTTACAAGCAATAATTTGATCAATCGGCTTCAAAGTATGGTTCATTTTTTGTTCTTGCCTTTGCAATTGCTCTTTCAAATCCTCTATTTCCTCCCCCTGTTCATCAATTTCTTTCTACATTTTCCTCCTTTCTTCTTTCCAAAGAATTCTTTTAAACACAAACTGGTGATAAAAATTGAAAAGGAGGGGCTGAAGGGTAGGTGGGCCAAATTATATAAATTGAGGTTTCCACTTCTTCCTATAGGAATTTTTTAAATAATTAGTTACCAGAGTTCTTTGAAAGGGCACGATAGCATTTCTTGGAAAAGAATGAGCTGGAATTTGAGCCTTTTGAGGTTCTTCTTGCATTTCTTCCTGGACTTTTTGTTGCATTTCCTGAAGGTCACTTGGTTGCTGAAGTGGCTCTTGATGAGTACTTCTAGGCTGATCATTGGGTGAATCATTCAAGTTTTGGGAACCATCCAAAATATTTGTTTGCAATGGAGAATTATCAAAAATATGAACCACATGAGGTTTAGGGGCAGGTTGATCTGGTGAGACAGATATGCCACTTGGAGGAATATTTGGTGCTTACCCTCTCATTCAGGATCTCCTCCACAATGGAGTCTCTTTAATCTCTATTGTTTTCTTCCAAACAACTTTCTTTGGTTTCTCTACTACATGAGTGGTTGCTGCAAGAACCAATTTCTTTTACTTATTTTTGGAAACATTAGGGATTTGGGTTTGGTCCTCATCCTCGGGAACTGAAATTTCTTCATCAATTTTTATTTTTCCTTTTCTTTGGGCAAAGGTAGATTCATTTTCCACTGGAGTAGGGTGAGGTTCAGTTTCCCTAAGATTTTTAGGTTGTGCTCCTTGGCTAGGTGTCTTGGCTGTTGGTTCAGAAGGAATATCACTCACATGGACATGCTGCTCAACAGGGTCATTCTGGGGATGCAAAGTCTTGATTTGGACAAATTCATTCTAGGTTAAGGGAGATACATCCCTAAGTGACCTCTCAATAAGCATTTTAATTAAAGCACGGTGAGTGACATAGTTGGTTTTTCCTTTTTGGGTTTCCTCTACACTAATATTCAACATATTGTAGAGAAAATTTGGGACATTAACTAGAGAGTTATGCCTAACATAACTAATCAACTTGAAATGATGTGCATGTAAATGAGAAAACCATCCTTCACAAGTGAGGTACCTTATAATGTATGTTGATAATTCATCTAATGGGGAAGGAAGGGACACATACTTGCAGCCTTGCTTATTCACCTCCAATGAAGGGCCTACAGGTAGGGTAAACTAGGCCTGAGCTGACCTAGCATCATGCTCATTTGGATAATGCTCACCAACCATAGGAAACCCGGTTACTTCTTCTATTATTTACTTTGTTGCTAAAACTGTAAGGCCCCACACATTTGATTCTCCTTCATCAAAGGTCTTCATGAATTGGGTAGCTACCTCCTCATCAAATTCAGTCAATTTTAGAAAATATATGAACCACCCACAAGCATAAAATCTCTTGACCGCTTCCACATTTGTAAGCAAGATGGTATGAACCACTCACTCATGATGCATTAATTGTCCACCCATTGCTCTAAATTCTTTTTCAATTCACTCTACAATTTGTCAATTATAATTTTATCTATTCCTTCTGGAATTCCCAAAATTTTCTAATCACCTTTGTAATACCCTGAAATTCAGCTTCGTAAAACTCCTAATTGCACCTTTAACTATGAATTCCCTTGTAATCTCTATGTTACATTGCAAAAATGATAATAATGGTGCTTAAGGCAATCAAATTATAGTTTTGAATGCAATTTATTTTTGTACAACTTGATTATGACATTTTAGGGTTACATCAAGTCAGAGATTAGAGATAATTCAGAATTTAGAGTATGACACTTGTGTGAAACATAAAGGACTTAAATAAATAGAATATAACTACAAATTTGAAAAGACAAGGCAATCTCTTAAGGAAATATGAGTACGCCAATAGTGACGTAGAAAATTAATACACTTCCTTGCCCCGTATGTAATTAGACAAGTGTCCACACTTGTCATACTAGGCATGAGCTAGGAAACTGGCGTAATGCCACATTATAAATAAATACAATATTAAATATAATAGTCAAAATGTGCGAACTAAAAGTTGAAGAGATTGAATTGTTGTACATTCTATGATGATTCAACATGCACGAGGGGGTGATGAAAATTGAAAACTTAATCAAAAGAACTGGTGCTGAAGATGATTGCATCGACTGACATGACAATTATTGAAAGCAGATAAAATAGTAAATGTTATGATGTGGATGATGGGTGGATGGAAGGTAGAGAAATGGAGTGGATTGGAAAGAGGAATGTAGAAAATGAATGGATAAAGAAAATTCAGTGAAAATAAAGTGTTTATTATGATCATACCCAATGGAATTTAGGGTGAAGTTGTAGGAAGTACTACCTTTAGTGAGTCTGAAGTATTATCACAGAATCACTGCAAGAAGTGATCTTTTATCTGTGGGTGATGGTATAGATGAAGTCTATGACCATTTACCAATAACTTAAAATGAACAGGATAAATGGTGGATAATTGGACTTCTCCATTGTCGAACACATGATCAATTTCATAGGGTCCTAGCCACTATGTTTGTAACTTGCAAAGTATTTCTTGGAAACATGAATCAAATAACAATGCCCAATCACCTATTGAGAAGTGTTTGTTCTTGATGTGTGAATCATGGCAATTATTTCTCTATTTTTGGACTATCTCTATTCTCTCTAAAGAGGATTTACTCATTTTATCCAAAGAGTTGAGGTGTAGAAGATGGTCTCGTTGCGTTGTAGGAAGATCGATGTTGAGCTTCAGGAAAATTCACAATGTTTTATGCTTAAATTAAATGGGAAACATTGTGGTTTTTTCATAGAGCATTTCAAAAGGAGTGAATCACGTTGTTGTCTTCCATGTTGTTTGGTAAGCCCAAACTGCTTATAGAAGGTGATTGCTCCAATCTCAATGATGTAGTTGAACTATTTTGGTAAGAATAGCTTCAATTTGTCTATTTTAACTTTTGCCTAACCATTTGCTTGAGGATGGTAGGGACTGGACTTTATGTGCCTGATATTGTACTCATTCATAAGTGTTGTGATCAGGATTGATGTGAATTGTGCCCCTTGATCTGTAACTAGCTCTCTTGGCACACCATAGCGAGTAAATATTTCTTCATATAAGAATTCAACCACTTTGTTGTCACATGCATGCTTCATTACTTTGACTTCAACCCATTTGGTGACATAGTCAATGCAAACTAGAATATAAGATTTGTCATTAGATGGTGGGTCAATATGACCAATAAAATCCATGCCCCATTTATCAAATAATGTGACCACCACTTGTGGAAATAGAGGATTTCATCTGACTTTGTAGGGAGACCTATTCGTTGACATCTATCACATTTCCTTATGTAGTTGGTTGCATATTCTGACCTAGGAAGTCCAATTGTCAAGAATATCAAATAGAGTCTCATCCTGGGGTATAGATATTTCAGCTCTAAGCCTATGAGGAAAAAGAGGAACAACTTTGGTATGAATGTCAGCTTGTCTTGATGAATTATTTGGTGGAACATTATTCTGCAAAAGTAGTTTCTAGAAGAGGTATTGATGATGCAAGAAGGTTTGGAACTTTTGTAATAATAGGGGGTTATGATGTTGATAAAGTAGTGTCAGATCTTAAGTGAATATCAATGACTTCCAATGCATAGACAAGGTATTATGGTGTATTTGCAACATACATAGGTTTTTGTTGTTGTCTGTTGTTGCAATTAGGTTGTGGCTAAGCAGGTAATTGTGTCGGCCTTGGAGGAGGACTTGTGGCTGTAGGAGGTGGCATGAGTGCGGGTTGAGATACTGGAGGTGGTAAAGGTTGATAACTAGGATTTTGATTAGGCCACTATTGGGATCCTTTCTACTGGTTATATGGCTTCCAATTCCATTGTGGTGGCTATCATTGGTTTTGTGGTTGTGGCCATTAGGTTTGTTTTGAATTAAACCATCGGCTCTGTTGAGTATTAGGCCAAGCATTATTCCAAGCAGGTTGGGAATACTGAGGAGGGTATTGAAAATTCTAGATCTACCATTGGTTATTATAAGGATTAAAATATTGCAAAGGATCTTGGGGCATACCTTGTCTAGGGGCCATGGCCGACGTTGAGCAAAAAAGGACACTTGCTAATCCTCTCCTTCTATTTGCCTGAAATCGGTAGGAAGGTGTTGGGTCTCCAAATTCACCACTAGCTTGCATCGATAGTCCTTCTTTTCCTGCCAACAACGAGGGCAATATTTAGCTAGCTTTGCCTTTGCATCTTCGTGGTTCTTCTTAGCTTGCATTGTGTCCAAATGTGTAGCAATATCAATGATAATATCTTGTTTGAAATCTGACATCAAATTGGGAATTTCCATTTTAGAGATACTAGAGCCATTCCCTTTAGCAAGTGCGGGTCGAAATCCTCTCCCTTTCTTCACATCTGATCTTGAATAGTTAAGGTATATTTTCTTAAGATCATCCCAAGAAGATTGAGAAATGTCTCCTCTAGCCATAAGATCAAGTGCTTCAAGACAATTGTCATTTACTCCCCTCAAGAAAATGAGTTTTTGTGAATCCTCCTGCAGCGTATGTTGAGGATTATTTTGTAGGTTATACACGAGGTGTGAAGTATAATCTTCTAGAGTCTCATCTTCCTATTGTAACATTCAAAAAATGTCATCCCCCCTTAAATCACCCCCTTTACAATACACTTTATATTTTTGCAGAAACAAAGTTTGCATCTCATCCCAAGTGGTTGTTGCATTAGCTCCTAATCCCATGAGCCATCTTAAAGCTGACTCCTTTAATGTTGATAGAAACAACTTGAGCTTGTGACTATCAGTGTTATAGTCAAAGCTTTGACAAAGGATGTCAAACTCAAATAGGAAGGTGTCAGGGTCTTCCGTGATTAGACCATAGAACTTTGGAATTGCAACAGTAGGTATGTTCTTGAGATTGGCATTGTTTATAAAACTAGGAAGAGGGAATAGAAAGGTAGGTTGTGCCATCATTGCAGGTATTTGGGAGTGAATCTGTGGCAGGGAAGTGACAATAGCCAAAGGATTATTAGTAATAGGTAAACTTGCGGTGGAAGTATTAAGAAAACTGACCAATATTTCAGCAAAAGGTCAAAGATCAGATGGATCAAAGGGGTCTTCTACGGATGAGGATGTTGAAGGAAATTCAAGAATTGCATCAACAAAAGATAATTCAACTTCTTCAGATTCTATGTTCAAAATACTAGGTTATTTTGGAAGGAATTTGCCAAGGACGTCTCATCTTCTTCCCCTTCGAGGCATGCAGGTAGAATGACAAAATTGTAAAGCAAGTTCTGAGCTAATACTATCTAGAAAGCGGAAAACTATCTAAAATGACTCAATGAGGTTCTTAGCTTGACACCATCCCCAACAACGACGCCAAAAATGAACAGCCCCATAATAGCTAATAATAACGATGTTGTGGCTTCTCCTAGGAATAGTATATTCGAAATAAGTATTATTTTTCCTATCATGAAGTGCATTTAAATTGTCAATCCAGGGACGTATAATTGAAATGGGACAACATGGTTTGTGCACTAAGTCTCTCATGGAGTCATTTTACTTTTGAATGGTTTACGCTATTACTACAGAAAAGTAAACACACACAACTACTAATGGAAAATGACACTGGTAATTATAACTTTAATCCTAGTCTATTATGTCAACCCAAAGCATTCATGATGATCATTTATGCAAGTGTTGCAGGAACATACATAGTGTACAATACTATAGGAAAGAACAGTGAGCTCTACTTGAATTGCAGTAAATACTCAAACAACTTAATCTACTCTATTCTAATCCACCTTCCAAGTGGGCCCCCTTGGTTGGCTTCTACTAGTTACCAACACAAATTGAACTCAAAATCACTTCTTCATTATATTTCTATAAAAATGATTACATTACCATGAGACAATACAGAATTGGAAAATTAATTTTGCTTCATCTTTCTATCAATAATAGAACCATATGACTCCCTTTCTATCTAACCATCATCTCCACTTTTATACAAAGGATCAATACTTATTTGAACACAAAGGAAAACTTCTAACTAAATTGTGCCATAAAGAAAGGAAAGTACAATAGTCTATGATAGAATAACATCAAGGCTACATAATTGCTTAACATAACATTTATCACAGAGAAGATATAGCATAAATGTGTTCCTATATTTCCTAGAATAGTTCTTCCTTCAAATTTTTAGGCATGTCTTGCGACACCGCAATAACTTTCCATCATCGTGATTGATTCTTCCTTGCTTTTCATCAATGCTCGTTGATCCATTCTTCAATCATTCCTCTTTCCCTGGCAAGTTAGAGGCATATACATATCTTCAAGCATTTAACCATTCAACTAATCCAAATATTAGAACACACATTCAAACGACTATATGAAATACTACAATATATGTATAATATGTAGCAAAAATCTATTTAGATGTATAATCAACTATTATCTACTGATGGGTTTTGATGGTTCAATTGTACTTATAGCATATTCACAAGTTTAAATACTAAAAGGTATAATAGGTGTCTTGGGAAGGTTTAAAAACAAAGCATAAAAATATCGTAAAACAAGGACAGATTATGGATCCATCAGGTGCTAGCTAGAAAATGTTTCCAACTTGGTTGGTGGACTTCTACGAAGGTAAATTTGAATTTTAGATATTATATTTAGGTGATTGTATTCCCTAATTGTTTTAAATGTACTTATATCATTTTATAATGTATTTTTCAGTATGCGTGGAAAAGTAAGCAATAGAGATTGTGTGTTTGGAAGAGATAGATAGTAAATCAAGAAGTGTGATTCAGAGGAGAGTTTAATCTGCAAGAGAGGAAGAAGTGTGAGCCTAATTGGATCTATACAAGCAAGACATTGGTGTTATTTTCTAGACCAACCTTCTTCTTGTTCCCTAATAGTTGCAGTGGGTCAAAATCCCTTAATTGGGTAGATCCTAACAGATATTTTTGTTAAATCCTTTAACAAGGTGGTACTTTAGCTAGTGTTTGAAGTCCTCTCACAAGGCTACTCCTAACATGGTAAAGCTCTAATAGGGCTTGAGGTAAATCCCTGAACTGGGTGACTCCTAATAGGGTCTTCTCTTAACTAGGCCTATTGTAAGATTTTAACAAGGCTAAGCTCTTAATCGAGTGTGCTCTAGAAGAGTGCATTTTTCTTAGTGGGTGCCATCCCCGATGTGGTTTTTCCCAAGTTGGGTTTCCACAATAAAAATATTGGTGTTAGTAAAGGTTACTTATTGCATGCATGTGGTAAGTATTTGAAAGATACATTGTATCAGATTAGATTTGTGATTATTGGTAGATTACTGATTCACCCCCCCTCTCAGTAATCTTAGGGCTTGATCATTCTAACACATGTGAGTGAGAGGATTATATGCATAAGAGAGGGGGGGTGAGTGCAGTGTGTATGAGAATGTGAAAGGGCGGAGAGGGAGAGCATGAGCATGAGCATGAGCATGTGTGTGTGTAGTATTAGTTTAGCCTAAGTGTGCAAGTGCATGTGCACACACATGCACATGAACATGAGTATTTGTGCATGTGATTGTGTGCAAGTATTACTGTGTGTGAAAGAGAGAGACAGAGACAGAGACAAGGTGATTATGTGAGTATGAGAAAGAGAGAAAGAGATTATGTGAATGTACATGAGAGTGTGAGTATGTGTGTGCATATGTGTACGCACTATGTGATTTTGTGTGTGTGTGCATGCATATAAGAGGGCGTGAGTGAGTATGTGCATGTGTGCATGGCAATGAGTCTGAGAGTTTGTAAGTGTGAGAGTGCATGTGTATGAGCACGAGAGAGTGAGAGTGCATGTGTGTGAGCGTGAGAGTGAGAGTGCATTTGATTGAGATTGAGTGTGATTGTAATCATGGGTGTCTATGTGGCAAGAAGGAGAGGGAGAGTGAGAGTTGAGTGTGAGAGTGAGAGTGAGAGTGTGAGAGTCAAAGTGAAAGTGTGTGTGTGTGTGTGTGTGTGTGTGTGTGTGTGTGTGTGTGAGTGAGAGAGAGAGAGAGAGAGAGAGAGAGAGAGAGAGAGAGAGAGAGAGAGAGAGAGAGAGAGAGAGCACAAATGAATGAGAGAGAGTGAATAAGAGAATGGGTGAGAGAGTGTATGAGAGACTAGGTAATAGAGAGTAATTTTTTTTAAAAGATAGTATCCCTTGCTTGAATCAACTAAATACTTGTAACATAAGAAATATGGATCACTAGTTCAATTTGCTAAACTAATGATCCTATGGAAGATATTTCCTATATTGCATTAGAATGAAGATGACTCACTAGGACTAAGAGGAATTAAGTTTTGAGTGGGTGCAATGATTTTTTCTTTAATTGAGGTTTAATTATGCCAATGTGATAGATAAATACAAGATTTAGGGCTAAGAAGGAAGAAAAGACAATTTCCTACATGTACAAACTGACAAAAAGTAGACATATTAGTATAAGTACGAGAAATTGGGGTTCAAAGAATGCAATTGACTTGCAAAATCAGTTTGAAGAGATCTATTACTTTCACTTTGTGACAGTTTGAATTGCAAACTATTCATGAGGTTTTGAACTTCCTAGATCTAATCTGGTATGTGTCACCTATTCCCTACACACACAAAAGAGAGGAAATGTTGTGTAGAGAGGGATTTTCCTCAACCAAACCCTAATTAAGGCTTGCATATAAGCTAGATATGAATCATAAAATATATTATACCATGATGGAACAATACTTCTTTGGATGTAATCGCAAGTATTAATGCAATAGCATTGAAGAAGTCCTAAACTCAACAAAAGAGAATTCAAAAGATCCTAGGTGTTAGGGATAGGGTCTTGGGAGGATTGGGAACTCAAGGAGTCCTAATCAAGCAAGTGCAATCAAGCTAGGTGTTTATCTATCAATAGTTAAACCCACTCTACTTGCAACTATATTTGCAAAAGCTTCATCAAGTGTTGTGCCTTATGAACCAATCATTAGAAAACCCCTTAAGCTCATCTATTGATAAGTAGGAGATATTTTCCGCAACAAGTCAAATTGTGACATTGCTATCGAGATTCAAATGTGTAGTTTTTTTTGAGTCAAATTCATTCACCCATGTTTCATGAGTAGTGGTTCACAAGAATCCATCTCTCACGAGAATGAATAGAACACTTAGCACTCATTGCATCTTATTTATGATATAAAAACCCACCATTTAAACAGTGTCTTTAAAAAGCATTACTAAAATATTTAGTTTCTTTCATACTCATTCAAGGTTTTGTCTAAATGAATATAACTAGTTAATTAAAAATATAATTTTTAAACTTATTTTTCATATAATATAGAAATTAGAAGAAAAATAGTTTATTGCTTAATTGCATTTCATTTCAAATATTATACTCAAAATTTTAATATTAAATGTGTAAATATTTTATATATTTTTAATTTTTTTAAGAATTACTATTAAATATTATCTAAGTAAAAATTATTATTATTATTTTTATTTTTATTTTTTATTTTTTTATACAACAATTTTATTTAAAATATATATATATATATATATATGACTAATTAATACAAAATAAAAAAATATTCTGTCCCATTCCTTAATAAATGACCCAAATTTTTTGAAAAAACACACGAACGAAGGCATGTTTCATTTATTTTATTTAACGGTCTTGTTTTATTTGTTTTTTTTATAATATTACTGTTAAAAAAACAAAAAGCTTGGTTTCTGTGATCTATCTATTTATTTGTTTTGTTTGTCGTTCAGTTTTTATTGTTCGCAGGAACTATAGCGAAGCCAATCAAATGCGCGAGTAAGAGCCCTCTGGCGGCTTCGCAGGAGGTTGCAGAGCCCTTCACGGTAGCGTGTGGCCTCCAACAGACAACTCCAGCTCCAGAGGCTAGGGCGGACATCCCAGCGATTCGGTGTTTTTCCCCGCATGCAGGATAGCTATGTGTCATGTGTAATATGTTCTTTGTGCAGATTTTGATGTGGATGCTTTATATAAACGGGGATGCATTTTAAAAATGTGCTACCTGCAACCACTTTTCCCCTGCAAAATACGGCTGCCAGATACAGAGATCGTGTGAGTTTGCTGACGTTATGAATTCTCTCACATTCCTTCTCCTTCTCCGGCATTTCTTGTCTGCTTTCCGTATTGTGGTTTGCAAATATTAGGAGCATTTAGGGTTTTCTTTTCAAACTTTTGCATGCTTCTCTTGACAGTGGTTTCTCAGCTCTGCTCATTCAAAGTTTGTGCATAAAGAGGTATGAAATTTTATTGAATTTTTTGAATTTGTTTACCTTTAGCATCACAGAAACAATCTCTAGCTTCCTAGAAAATTATTAAAGTTTAAAATCATTACAGCATTGTCATGGGATGCAAGGCAAGAAATAAATGGATTTGGAGGGGTTTCTAAAACATATCAGTTCCATAATAATCACATTGTTTACAGTATTTTACATGCTTTAATTTTCTTCTGTGGGTTTGCCGTAATGCTTAGTGTTTAAGTCTCCCAACAATTTTTGTTCTCCAATCAAAAGTATTAAACTCCTCGTCGAAACTAGAAGAATCGCTAGTTGTTTTAATCTGGCTCCTGTCAACCATTATGCTGTGAATGTTTCCAGGTTCAGATGAATTTCATATGAAGGATATTAAATAAGCAAAAACATATTTGAAAATAATAGTTTTAGCTGTCTAAAGGTGTGGTATTTCTATTTTTAATGCTCAGACTTTAACTGGGTCACTCTACGGGTGTGAGTTTTTCTCCACACAATTTTCCCTTGTTAATATGTGTACTATTATTTCATATATGATAATTAGTTTTGATTTATATAATATAACTAAATTTTTAATAATATCAAGATTATTTCCTTATATAACGTAAGTATGCATATAAATGACGTAATTATGTATATAAAGAACAGTCTCAGTAAAAAAAATCGTTGGATCATCATTGATAAGAATGTGTTTGGTTGTATTGCTTCATTTCATACAGTTCATAGAATTGACGTTCATCTTGTCATTCTCAGGTGAAAGGGGGAATATAGTTTAAAAAATGAGGGAAGCCATTACACAGTGCACATCGCACAATGGGCCTTATAACCATCACAAAAGGTAGTTTTAGTGGTACATAAAAATTAATATCCATTGAATGTATCTACCAATGAACTCAATTGTGAATAGAAATTACCAAAGGATTCAATTGTGATGAAATGGCTTTCCATAAACTTTTAAATTTTTAATCTTCAACTACGCTCTGATGCAACTTAACTCCTATATAACTTAAAAGTCTTGTTTTAAGACCGGTAGCAGTAACTCAAATACTCTTAAATATAGCAACCTACCATCTAGCTAAGCCTGGTGGCAGTAACTGTAGTATTCTCAGATATAGCAACCTGCCACTCTAGCTAAGCAAGCTTCCCTCACATGCCTGAGATGCCTTTCCAAAGTACACAGTTTTCCCTCCAGAAAGCAATTAGAGACTGTCAAAGAGTTCAAACACCTCGCTGCTAGGTTGATGAACATAAGCTATAATAGTACACCTGTCATGCCCAAAAATAAACAACCAAAAACGTAACAAATTTTTTTTTTTGAAGGGTGAAATGTAATAACATATGTCATTGTCACGTACTTCGATCTACTTAGTCAAAGATCAACACGGATACGCCTATGCTGAAAATGGTTAGGAATATGCTTGCAATGACAGTAACAAAAATTGGATCTATCAAGGGGGATCTATCTCAACTAAGCTCTCATCGAGCAAACGTTGAAGGTCCTGTTATCAGAATGAACTTTAATTGAATTGACTATTATCTTGTTAAGAAGTTCCACTGCTAGATGTTTATGAACATAAACCCGACAAAACTACTAGATTAATCATTTAATTCATTCTTAGTTAGGTTGGAACATAATACTGCTAACTAAAAGTCTAATTCATTAATTACCAAAATTAGAATTTAATGGCTAAAGGATTATAATTGGCATCTAAATAACTAATGTCCTGCTCCAATAAACCCTCATCTAATGATTCACCATACCTATCACTTCCTAACCAATTGGTTAATTGACGGTCTAACATACTAATACTATGTTCTCTCCTCTAAAAGGATCTAACATAACAACAAGTAATTATTTCCTAAACATCCTGTACTCATCCCCTAATTAACTAATTGATTTATTTATTGAACCCATGACCTACTAAAACATTTAGTAAGTAATTAGACAATCGTCTTAAGTGTCAATAAGTCTCCGAGGTTTAACATAGCTGGTCTAATATAGACAGGTCACCAAATTAATTAAACTTAAACATTACTTTAATATTTTAACACATTAAAAGTTAAATAAAGGTATCATCTCCTAACCATATCCTAACATTATAAACTCTCCCTAGAATAATTTATCTTTAATAAGGAAAGTTAGTGCATAATCCACTCTATACACAACTCATCTAACCTATAACTTAATTACCCAATTACTAATAATTACAAGGAAAGGAATAAACATATCAACCTTAAGTTCATAACAAATAAATGGTTGATAAACTATTTCTACCATGCTATTCCAATCAATAATAAAAAAGAATAATAACACAATTATAAATATCCTATCCTATAAACCTACACACCCACTGCCCTAGCCTAAGCTCCTACTTAGAGCAAAACAATGGTTTAGCAAGAAATTCAGTTACCTAAAGACATGGAATTAACAAATAATTAAAATTAGCAAGGGGGGAAAAATTCAAATTCTAAAAAGGCTAGTCTACCCCCTATGCTATCCTACATCACCCACTAGCCAATCATAAAGCCAAGGGGAGCGCACTTTTAAGAGGACAAAAGGGAAGACAAGGTTTGAGGGCCCCACCAATCTCATGGATGGGATTTTCGCACCAACCAAGGCTAGAGAAGTTAAGAAAATGTTTAAAGTCAATGCAACAAACAAGACAAGTGTGCTGCATTCCCCAAGAAGATGACCAAGTGGGTGGTGCGCCTAGCAAGGAGGAAGGACTCTTTTTATGACAAAAGGGAAGGTGTCAGATTTTCAAGTCAGAGTTAGGTGTGTTTGCAAAGAGGTAACTTGAAGGTTTAGAGAGTTTATTTAAGCCATGTCAGCCCAAGAGAAACAAGGAACTAAAGTAAAAGAACAATGCATTAAATCTCCTTTGTTGTTAAGGGTCACTTCTCAAGGCCCCTGTTTACCCACTTAGGGAGGTGTTTGACTAAGCATTAAACATAATGCTTTCCCATGCCCATCACCTGCACCTAGGAAGAGGGATTTGGTGGGGACCACTAGCAAGTGGGGAGAACTTTATAGCAATTCTTTATAGTAAAGTTTATTTAGACTCAATCAACAACATAGTATTGACCTAAGCATGGGTTAAAGTGTAGTTTAGTCTAATAAATTCCATTAGATGTTGATGTTAAGAGGAGAAGGAGAATATTCTCTGTGGTAAGAGAATATTTTCCTTCTCCATACAAAATCCAGACAGCTAAATGCTCAAACAAAATTCTGGAATGTCATTTTTTACAATATGGCTAATACTTCATCAGCTTGATCTCTTTATTTTATTTACTAGTCATAGGTGAGGTGTTTAGAATGCAATTAGTAGTTCAGTTTAAGAATTGCTCAGAGAAGGTAATGAGTAAAGTCTAGAATGTATATATGTCTCTTCATTGATATTTCATCTTATCAATTATTCCATGGATAATTCATTTGAAAGAGAATAAGAGATGACCAAGTTTCTTCATCCAAGTATAGTCTTATTAAGTATGAGTTTGGTCTAAAATTAGATAGGTTGCAATGAGCTTACAACTATGAATCCAAATATTAAGAGTTTCATGGCTATCCATATTAATGAAATTTTACATACTATTGAATGATTTTCATGTCCTTTCTTGCCAACTTTGAATAACATTTTTTTATTTTTCAAGAAGCATAACTTAACTACATGGAAGAAAAGGAGTTATCATTCTCATAATAGTATCTCTTCAAATACAATATCTATCTCTTATGATGGAGAGGAAGCCACAATTACAGCATGATATTACAAATTGGAGAGAGTACTCCATGAGATCTCAAATAGAAACAGCAATTTCTTTTCATCACAAATCTTTTACTACTTCATAATGAACTAAGAAATAGAAACAACTTTACAATTTGCAACAAAAGGGAGGATCTTCTTCAAGATCAACAATACAACAACATAAGAGGTTTTGATACTAGCACATCCAAGAAAGGACTTCTACAAGCTCCTTCCACATGGGTCTTTAACTTCAATACCTGCAAAAAAAAGGGAGAGAACCATGGGTGCTCACCACCCAACCTAGGTCTCTTATGAGACCACCCCCAAGCTTGGAGAACCAAGGCTAAACGGGTAAGCAACAAAACAACAAGATGCTCACAATTTAACACATACAATTACAACAATTTACTCCCTCCAAGGCTACACAAATGAGCTTGCAAGCCCATTGAAAGAGGGTGAAGGTGGGCTTTTCCAAGGGGAGAATGCCATTGCTTTCATAATTTCCTCAACAAGAATATCTCATTGCCTCTTCAAGGCTACAAATCCATCTTCCATACACAACAATGTTTATCAATATCTTCATGATACCAAGATCTCAATGGCTTCATGGTGCCCATACACCATGAATTTTTCCCTCTTCTCCAAGAGAAGAGACTCTCACCTCATGGAGAGCCCAACTAACCTCTTCACCCAAGGCCACTTCTTCCCCTTCCCAAAGGGGTGAGTAATGCCCTACTCCCACAAACATGAACTCCCTCATTCAAGCAAAAACAAAAGGAAAGCCATGAATCCAACATCAAATTCCCATCCCATACAACACAATAGCACAACAAGGATAAACTTCAAATACATGAGAGAGCAAGAACACAAGCTAATCTATTAAGCAAATAAGAAAACCTCCATGGAAATGAATGACCAACCTTCACAAGTGTGATGGCAAATGATAGTTGAGAAGAGCTAATCCACTTGTCCTCCTTTTCCCAAAAACCTAAAGTCTCTAAAAATAGAGAGTGGGTGAACACCCACTAACTCTATCAAGGGCCTCTAAAAAGGGCTCCAAATTCTACCCACCCACCAATCATAAATGCAGACTTGACTCTATGGTCTACTTGGTCTTCCTTGTCCCCCCCCATGATAAATGCATGATTGGAAGGAAAGGTGAAGTTGGGTAAAAGTCAAGATCCATCCAATCTCGTAGCTAAGGGTAAATGGGTCATAAAATGGGTTGTCAAGGTCACTAGGAGATTAAGGACATGCTCAAAACCTCCCTAACCCATACCCCTAACATTAAGGTACTTAAATAATGCCAAAAATGACCCCTAGAACCTCTTATTGGCCTCTAGAAGTGACTGGAATAAAATGAATTTACAAGAGCACACAACAAGTGTCAAATGACACTCACGATAGCACATTACATACAAATGCTATGAGTGACAACACGAAGCCAACACACATGAAAATCCACATTTACATCAAGTTCACATTACAACGAGGCTTTGTAATCCATATTGGATTAAGCCTTGGCTTACTCAGTTCACATGTGTTTAACCTTGGTTCTCCGATAAATTCCATGGTTCTCTTATTTGCACACTTCACATCGAGCATCAGTAGTTCAAGATGATAACATTACATGAAATATACATATTCAATTTCCTATTTAGTATCGTAACTCAATATGTGTAATTCAATTCAAATTACAATTTTCCATTCAATAATATTCGAACATCATAAGTACATAATCATCATGTGCAGTAATCAAATCTAAACATGAATAATTCACTTTACCAACCATGTATAATCAAAATCATGACGTACTCTAGATTCACATCCACACATACATAATATAATAATCACCATCAAAATATCGTATCTCGAGTCTCTATCAAAATAGATCAACAAGTGTATCAATGTATCAAAATGCAGAAAAGAAAAGATGCTATGACGGGTCGGGTGAGGCTTCACAACACCCATCCTGGGCCAAACTTATTAATGCTTGGGTAACAAAAAAAGTAGATGCACTGTGATGAACAATTCACCAGAAATCAATGCATGTAATTTTAAATTAGTCATAATGACTGTTAGTCAATAGTCTACCCAATTAGTCATAACCACTAGCAGTTAGTAGTCTATGGTCTATGAAGAACAATAAAAATTCAGGAAAAGTTGCTCTGATGTTATTCTGGAGTCAGGATCTGACACTTATTAAGTATTACAGTGACTGATTCTTACCTGTCTAAACCGCTTGTTGGTTCCTCCAGAAACAGCAACCTTGGGCTCATAAGAATTTCTAAGCCAATGCTCACTCTCTTCTCCTTGGTCCACCACTTATTCCTCTCAAAGTGCCAGTTTCCTATGGGAGTGTTGGCACATTCTTGAAGACCCATTTCTACAAGTGTAGACTCTACTAGTGCAGATTTCTCTGACCAGGGCATTTTATCAGGGAGTCTTAAATGAGCAGAGTATGCTATGGTTTCTCTCATAGTTAAGGTCCCAATGAGAGTATCATCTTGAGTTACATATGCCTACAAGAAAACAGAGGAGAGAAAAAATAGACCTGCGTAAGCATATAACATCAAACATCAACAATTCACCCAAAAAGAACTCCTCTGTTTGCTGCATCTGATAGGTTTCTCTGCCCTCATGAAACTTTCTATGACATGTTTTCCTCTATCAATTTTGGCCTCTCTAAGCTGCTAGATGCAACAATGCCCGCTCTTAGCAAGTCTAGTTCAAACCGTTTCTATCGTTCCACCATAGTTTTCCCACATACACAAATTCTCATCACTCCTCCTTGGCAAATTTTAACACCCTAAACTCTTTATAGCTACATGCTTTTCTCTTGCAGTCTCACCTCAACACCACAACATGTAAGTACAGTATTGGATCTCTGTAGACAACGGAATGGGCTTCAATTTGAAGGTGAAGTTTTAGTTGTCTATGGACCAGAAACCAACAAATACCCCAGTTATAATTTTCCCCAATTTGTTTATCCTGGCCTTAGGGCATGTGTTGAATTGATTCAGCACATAGATTTTAGGTTAGTGTTTCATAGTGCCTTATTACGGTAGTCATTTTTCCCTGAAATCAACTCTATATCTGTCTTATATCCAGATGTTTTGGGCCTCACTATTAGACAAATCCTGCAACTGACGGTGGCCATTCTAAAATCTGTTTTCTTAAGCATCTGAAATGAGGAGAAACATTTTGAGATTATTATATGAATTAGCACGTCACTCAGAGAATGCATATCTAATGGCTTTTCATAATTTCAAGTGAAGTTGCTCTATTTTCTATTTTGATACTTTTATTTCCTCCCACAACAAGCTATAAAAGAATTGTCATTTGTTTGCAAAAATTTGAATGTTGTGATTTCATGTTGTTTCTTACATATTTCTATTTTCTAATAGTTAAATCTTCTTTCTCTTAGGCTCACTCTTTTGTTACACATTAGGCTTTCACAATTTACCATTTTGTCCATTGCATTGCCAATGAAAACTATTTTTAGGTGGCAGTTGGAGCAATTTTTTGAAGTTATCAAAGAACTAGTTGCTGTCGTTCTTGCAGATGCAACTTCTGCTACTGTTGATTGAAAGTTAAAACTACAAGAAATGTTGGAAAACTTTGGTTGTTCTACAATCATAAAACTTAGAAATGCTAGATTTTATTGAGACCAGTTCAAGGAGAGTTCTGGGTGCAGATCACATTCATATGTTCTTGGGATTACTATAGCAACAACATAAAATAAAAAGCAAGACTTCATGGGTACAAGTCACATTCATATGATGTTTGGCATTGCTGTAGTAACAACATAAGGAAACATCTTGCCTGCTATTTGTAGTCCTAGAAAAACAAACATTAGGGCTATATCATGACAATATATTACAGATAAACTTTCCTTATGCAGTATTTGGCTCATAAATTCAAGAAAAGACATCCTCTTTCAGCCCCCTAAAAAGCAAATAGAAGCAAATAGCATGTCAGTAAGGGATGATCTCGTGTATTTTAGCAAGTGGCAATTACTGTAACTAATGGGAAAGATACCAATGCTCACTCCTCTCCTTGGTCCACCACTTATTCCTCTCAAGTGCCAGTTTCCTATGGGAGTGTTGGCACACCCATTTCTACAAGTGTAGACTCTACTAGTGCAGATTTCTCTGACCAGGGCATTTTATCAGGGAGCATTGGTAACTAATGGGAAAGATACCAATGCTCACTCTTCTCCTTGGTCCACCACTTATTCCTCTCAAGTGCCAGTTTCCTATGGGAGTGTTGGCACACCCATTTCTACAAGTGTAGACTCTACTAGTGCAGATTTCTCTGACCAGGGCAATTTATCAGGGAGTCCTAAATGAGCAGAGTATGCTATGGTTTCTTTCATAGTTAAGGTCCCAATGAGAGAAAAAACAGACATGCGTAAGCATATAAATCAACAATTCACCCAAAAAGAACTCCTTTGTTTGCTGCATCTAATAGATTTCTCTGCCCTAATGAAACTTTCTATGACATGTTTTCCTCTATCAATTTTGGCCTCTCTAAGCTGCTAGATGCAACAATGCCTGCTCTTAGCAAGTCTAGTTCAAATTGTTTCTATCGTTCCACCATAGTTTTCCCACATACACAAATTCAAATCACCCCTCCTTGGCAAATTCTAACAGCCTAAACTCTTTGTAGCTACATGTTTTTCTCTTGCAGTCTCACCTCAACACCACAACATGTAAGTACAATATCGGATCTCTGTAGACGACAGAATGGGCTTGCATTTCAAGGTGAAGTTTTAGTTGTCTATGGACCAGAAACCAACAAACACCCCAGTTATAATTTATCACAATTTGTTTATGCAGTCCTGGCCTTAGGGCATTGATTCAGCACATAGATTTTAGGTTAGTATTTCATAGTGCCTGAAATCAACTCTATATCTATCTTTAATCCAGATGTTTTGGGCCTCGCTATTAGACAAATCCTGCAACTGGCGGTGGCCATTCTAAATTACGTATTTTTGCATCATTCAGAATTACGTTTCATGATTTATTATAGGGATAGTAGATTTATTACAGAGATAGTATAGAACGAAAATCAATTTCCTTGTTCATTTAGCTCTCTATTATCCTTATGATGTTTCCTTGTTCATTTAGCTCTCTATTACAGCTCTCTATTATCCTTATGATGGATAACAGAGTTTAATAATATTGATTTAAATAACTCTTACCTAATCTAATGATAGCTTCTTCATTTAGCTCTCTATATCCATCAGAGTGTATAATAATATTGATTTAAATAACTCTTACATAATCTAATGATAGCTTGTTCATTTAGCTCTCTATATCCATAAGAGTGTATAATAATATTGATTTAAATAACTCTTACATAATCTAATGATAGCTTGTTCATTTAGCTCTCTATATCCATCAGAGTGTATAATAATATTGATTTAAATAACTCTTACATAATCTTATGATAGCTTAATCATTTAACTCTCTATTAGCCTGATGATTAATCATTTAGCTCTCTATTATCCTGATGATGGATAACTCTCTATTTGCCTGATGATTAATCATTTAGCTCTCTATTATCCTGATGATGGATAATAGAGTAATAATATTGATTTAAATAACTCTTACATAATCTTATTCAAAAACTACAGCGATAGCTTAATCATTTAGCTCCGTATTATCCTAATCATTGAGCTCTCTATTATCCTGATGATGGATAACAGAGTGTAATAATATTGATTTAAATAACTCTTACATAATCTTATTCAGAAACTACAGCGATAGCTTAATCATTTAGCTCTCTATTATCCTAATCATTGAGCTCTCTATTGATTTAAATAACTCTTACATAATCTTATTCAAAAACTACAGTGATAGCTTAATCATTTAGCTCTCTATTATCCTAATCATTGAGCTCTCTATTATCCTTGATGATGGATCAGGATGACAGAGTGTGTAATAATATTGATTTAAATAACTCTTACATAATCTTATTCAGAAGCTACAGCAGTTTCATCTAAAATGACAACTCACACAATCATATTCATTTGATAGCTCACAAATTAATAATATTGATTTAAATAACTCTTACATAATCTTATTCAGAAACTACAGCAGTTTGATCTAAAATGACAACTCACACAATCATATTCATTTGATAGCTCACAAATTAAAGAACAAATTTGTATATTTGTAGTTCTGAATATAATTTCTATAATATTGGCAATCATATTCATATGATAGATCATAAATTAAAGAACAAATTAAACTACAAAAGTTTGATCTAAAATGACAACTCACAGAATCATATAATAGCTCACAAATTAAAGAACAAATTTGTATATTTGAATATAATTTCTATAATATTGGCAATCATATTCATATGATAGCTCATAAATTAAAGAACAAATTTGTATATCTGTAGTCTTGAATATAATTTCTATTGATCTAAAATGACAACTCACAGAATCATATAATAGCTCACAAATTAAAGAACAAATTTGTATATTTGAATATAATTTCTATAATATTGGCAATCATATTCATATGATAGCTCATAAATTAAAGAACAAATTTGTATATCTTTAGTCCTGAATATAATTTCTATGATATTGGTATGAATTATTTCCGAAGTTGAGGTGAGTGAGTTTTTTTGATGTTTTAGATCAAATTTCATGATCTGTCATGATAGGTTATGGAGTTTGATACACAACGTTGATAGATTATGGAATTTGATCTTCCATAAAGATAGATTATAGAGTTTGGTAGTCTACATCATCGAATCTAAACAATAGATTATAAAATTTGATACAAAATCACACAGTCAAACCCAAAAATAAATCATTTGTATTATATGATGTTAAAAGTAAAAGGGACCTCGAATCGAGAAGGATCGAATTTGTGAGGATCTGCGAACACTTATGAGTTGTGGTGGATATTTCTGAAGAGAGGCATCACTTTCCATCCCTTTGGAATTAGAAAACCTGCTGTTAGACAACGACAGAAACCAAATAAAACTAGAGTTTTCAATGGTTGACACAATAAATTAAAGGCTGTAATGATAACTTTGATGACGAAGGGTATTGGAAGGCTTGCCTTTATACTCTACGTCTTGAACTACTTCCCTGAAAGTAAATGATATAATTGAAGCAATTCTTTAAGTCTCTTGAATTACCTGGGCAAACCGTTACTAGAAAAGTAAATATCACTAGATTCTAGAACATAGTGAATAAATAAGTAAAATGCTTTCTTGATAATATGAGGAGACTCTAAAACATTAAAATATAAAAATTTCTTGCTTATTCTTGATGTCAAACGCATTTTCCTTGTGTCAGCCCATGTTTTCGATTTCTCCTCTCCGCATTTAGCCTCCCGGATGGCTTCTTGCTCCGCCTGTAACCCAAATCTCTGTTCAATACATTCATTTTATAATTGGAGTACTCTACAAATTTTGGAAGTAAAAAAGATTGGATTTTTCGTACAGTGACAGCTTCGAGAAGGCGAGGATAATCCATGTGATATTAAACAAATCCACGTTAAAACACTTGCTGTCATATCCCGAGCTGCAAAAATCAGGCCGATGATGTTATCGGCAATCTGATTGTCTGTGAGTGGCTCAGAACCATTTTCATCTGTTGAATCCATCAGATTGCCAAGCAAATCATTGCATGAAATCTTATTGGCCCTTCGTTCTGCTATTACTTTGCTAAGAACTTCACCCAAATGTCTCCTAGCCTGAAATCAAACAAGACCAAGATTAAAATGATGAAGATGAAGATGGCATGCACTCTTTTCTTATTTTATTCATAAACGTGAGCTTGCCAACGTTCATTGCTTTGTGGAAAAGAGTTCCAGGGAGATTAATCGGCATGGAGTTATATCCACTATCGACCATGCAGTATGATCTCTTCACATCTTCCTTGTCGAAAAGTTGATGCTGACCGAAATGGAAAGGATTCCCACATTAAAGGAGATAGTGAGAGAGGAGGGAGAGGGGGAGGGGGGGGGGGGGGGAGAGAGGAAGAGGGAGAGGGGGAGGGGAGGGAGGAGGAGTGTGGGGGAGAGGGGGTGAGAGCAGGGGAAGGGGGAGGGAGAGGAGAGGAGATAGTGAGAGAGGAGGGGGAGGGGGAGTGTAGGGGAGAGAGAGGGATGAAGAGGAGAGAGGGAGGAAGAGTGGGAGAGGAAGAGGGGGTGAGAGGGGGAGGGGAGGGAGAGTTCGAGGGGGAAGGCGGGGAAGGGAGTGGGAGGGAGAGGGAGAGGGAGAGAGGGAGGAAGAGTGGGAGAGGGAGAGGGGGTGAGAGGGGGAGGGGAGGGAGAGTTCGAGGGGGAAGGAGGGGAAGGGAGAGGGAGAGGAGAGGAGATAGTGAGAGAGGAGGGGGAGGGAGAGGGGAGTGTAGGGGAGAGAGAGGGAGGAAGAGGAGATAGGGGGAGGGGGAGGGGAAGAGAGGGAGGAAGAGTGGGAGAGGGAGAGGGAGAGGGGGTGAGAGGGGGAGGGGAGGGAGAGTTCGAGGGGGAAGGGGAGAGGAGAGGGGGAGGGGGGGAGTTCGAGGGGGAAGGCGGAGGGAGGGAGAGTTCAAGGGGGAAGGTAGAGCGATGGGGGAGAGGGAGAGTGGGGGAGAGTGGGGGAGAGAGAGGAAGAGGGAGAGTGGTGGAGAGGGGGATGAGGAGAGATGGGAAGGGGAGGGAGAGGGAGAAGAAAAGAGGAAAAGGGAGAGAGAGAGAGAGAGAGAGAGAGAGAGAGAGAGGGGGAGGGGAAGGTGGAGGGAGGGGGAGACAAGGGGGTGGTGGAGATGGGGATGGGGAGAGAGAGGAAGAGGGAGAGTGGAGTGGGAGGGGGAGAGTGGAGGAGAGAGAGGAAGATGGAGAGTGGTGGAGAGGGGGATGGAGAGAGATGGGAAGGGTTGGGAGAGTGGGAGAGGGAGAGGGAGAAGAAAAGAGGAAAAGGGGGAGGGGGAAGGGGAGAGAGGAAGAGGAAGAGGAAAATGGGGAGAGGGAGGGCGAAGTGGGGAGAGAGGGAGAGTTTGAGAGTTCGAGAGAGAGGAGGGGCAAGGGAGTTTGGGAGAGAGAGGGAGGAAGAGTTTGAGGGTGAAGGCGAAGGGAGGGGGAGAGGAAGAGGGAGAGGGAAAAGGAGGGGGGAGAGGAAGGGGGAGAGGGAGAGAGGAGGGGTAGGGGGAGGAAGAGGGAGAGTGGGGGAGAGGGGGATGGGGAGGAGAGGGAGAGGTAGCGTGAGAGGGGGAGAGAGGGAGAGGGAGAGAGGATTGGGTGTAGAGAGGGAGAGGAGTGGGGGGAGAGAGGGAGGGGGAGAGAGTGGGAGAGGGGAATGATGACTGTGTGTGATTGTGTACATTCATGTATGTATTTTTTAGTGTGTGGAGAGAGAGAGAGAGAGCATTCACGTATGTGTTTTTTTTTGTGCACGCGCATGAGAGGGTGTCGGTAAATATGCACATTTGTGCATGAGTGTGAGAGAATGAGAGTGCATGTGTGTGAGCACGATAATGCATGTGAGTGTGCTTGTGATTGCACGAGTGTGAGAGAATGAGCATGTGTGTGAGAATGAGAATGCATGTGTGTGCTGGTGATTGTGGGTGTCTAAGAGAGAGAGAGAGAGAGAGAGAGAGAGAGAGAGAGAGTAAGTTGATGACTTGAATGAATGAATGCTTGGATGCTTATGCGATGATCTCCTTCCTTGATGGAAGACTCCTTAGCCTTCAATGTGTGAAAGAAGATTGATCCTAAGAGAAGATTGACTTAGAGAATGCCTTGAAATGTTTGAGATCTGCTTTAGAATGCTTTAGATGCAAATTTATAGGAGAGACCTTGAATTCTTATGATTGAATTGATAGGTTTTATCTAGTTCTATCCATCAGTTGGTTCAAAATTTCTGTAGATAAAGTTATGAACTTGGTTGTGTGGTTCCATTGGTTCCAAAATACATTTATCTCTCAGTAAATGTGCTATGAAACATACATATCTTATGTGTGACCTATCTTTAGGTCTCATGATAATGTGGTATAAAGATTTCATATGTATGACCTAATTTTAGGTCCAGTGCTAGTGTGTTAAATTATATTTTAATATCTTTTGTAATGAAAGCCGACATTTTTTAGCTAGGTTGACATGCATTTCTTTTAACATATGTATATATATGTGACAATTTCAGAGGAAGGATTGAGGTCATCGACAATTTTAGAATAAGGATTGAGGTCATTGAGACAAAGTTAAATGAATTGGTTAAAAGTTATGATTTATTTAAGGATGAAGGTGGAAGACAAAGGATTAGAGTTGGTTAGATTCAGACTGAGATGTTGCAAGTACAAAGATAGAGATTTAGTGAAGAATGTTTGGATAGTGAAGGATATGGTTGAGGTCTGGCTAGAACATCTTTCTTGAATTATTTATGATGTAGAGGACTATGAGTGTCAGTTCTAATCTCTGGATTGGACTTCATCATTTGAAATGTTGGTGCATCATGACAATCTGTGTACACAGAGGAGTGCGACCATGAATGAGTGGAAGAAGAATGTTTCGATTGTCAAGGAAAGGCACAAAAGTGTTTCTGGTTAAATCTGATATTTTCATTTGATTATCTGAATGATGTTTGTAGCCCTTTTCCATTGTGGCAAAAACGGGGAGCAAAAATTAGGGAAGAAAAACTGAAAAGTTATATCTAACTTAGGGGAAGTTTTTTTATTTTTGAAGTCTTTCTATTTTTTTTGTTTTGCCATAATCGCCAAAGGGGGAGACTATGGAGAGTATCAAGAAGACTATGACATTGTTGTCATTAATGTCAAAATCCTTATACCGGTTGGTCGTCTGTGCTTCAATATTGTGCAAATCATATTCATTCTATGCAATTTGTTTTTAGTAATGGATTATGATGATGGATGTCTTCGTTCTAGTTATTGAAATATATCTTTTTGGTACATCTATGATATTCGATGAACCTAGAAGTATGAAGTTATGGATGAATATATTTAGCTGCTATGTTTTAGAGTACTTTCAAGTATCCTTGCTACTTGGACATTCATGCAGTATATCATATGTTTTTGATATAATAACTATATTTAATAGGTACTATCTAGTTCTATCCATTGGTTGGTTCATAATTTTTGTAGATCAAGTCATGGACTTGAATGTGACATTCCATCAGTTCCAAAATACATTTGTCTCTCAGTAAATGTACATAGCTTATGTGTGACCTATCTTTAGGTCCTATTGTAATGTGGTATAAAGATTTCATATGTATGACCTAATTTTAGGTCAGGTGCTAGCATGTTAAACTATATTATAACATCTTTTGTAATGAAAGCCACCATATTTTGTGGCTAGGTCGACATATATGTTTGTTTAATCATATGTATACATATGTGGCAATCATTTTGTATATGATAGAGAGAATGTGTGCTGATGGCGGTACGATGCGAGTATGATTTTGCATCATTGGTTGTGAACTCTGAGAGCAGAAACAAGAAGATCAAAAGTTAGTGAGAAGAAAGACCAAAAGTTAGCATTTAGTTTTGTTGAGGGGAAAATAAATGTTGGCCAAAGATATGTAATTGGATTTGTTGCTAACGGTCTTTCAAGGACACGTTGGAGGATAACCATTCAATCCCATCAACGAAAGAAAGTGGAGGTAACTATAATCGTGAAGATAGATGAAAAAAAGTTTATTGATCTGCTGGATGAGGGGGCAATTAGAATACTCAAAAAGGAGGTAGCTTCCATAAACTGTAATACCACAAGGATAATGAACTTTGATCAGTGATTATATTATCTTTTTGTATCTTGCTATAAATGTATCTATTCTCTCCGCTGTTGTATTAAGCTTCCATAAACTGTCCTCATTCTCAAGAGCATATTTTTGTGATGGTGAACAATCATATCTGATGTAAATGATGATTCTTTTATTATACTCAATAGAAAAAAGACTCAATCACATCAAATCTAGAACCTCAATTCTTACAAAGGGACTTAAATGTTAGGATCACATGTATATGCAAGTTGGCTTAAAACTCTAATTTGTGCATACCATAAGATTTTATGATCACTTATAGAATAAGGCCACAACTAGATACGTCGACACTAGTACCTTTGAACCCATATTTAAGCCTCTTGACTATGTCTGCTAGCACCAACTAATTCCATGTTTTTGTATTTTGAAACCATGGCTTCCTTAGAATCATGGAACAATCTTCCATTGCATGTGACACCTCTTCTAACATTATAAAATCAGCTAGTTATTCCTTAAATGATAATATTTACAAGGATCCTATTTGATAGTAAGAAAGACTTCTAGGATTTGTTTTAGTTAATAAAATTGTGAGATGGGTAGGGATTGAAATCTTATGTTGACAATTGTGTTTTTATGAATGATAAAAAAATAAAAAATAACTTATTTAAGGTAGGTTTAACATTAATAGAAGCTTATAATTTTATTTAGATTAGCTAAAATCCATATTATTGTCAATATTTCCTTGAAACGTATATTCAGATAGTTGTACCAAGTTTCTTAGATATCCTTCTCAAGTTTGGAAAATTTATCTTGTATACTATAAGTGAATCATAGAACCGAGAAGGGTTTAAGGATACCTTGAATAGGATATTATGGTCTAATCCTTCCTAATTTAATGTGTATATTTACTCTCATTACTAAATAATAAGATTAGATATTATTGTTATTGTGTTAGATATTTTTTTTAAACTCAATAGGAAATCTTTGCATTATATGTTGTAGCTTTCATTAGATGGGATTTATACCAAGTTAGATCTAGGAATCAATATTTTAAGAATTATGAACTCTCTACCTGCTAGAAATTAGAAACTTGTTGATATGTGTGATGGTGCTAACCTTTTGTGTCAACCCTCTACTTATTGTGATGTTGCAGTTGTGAGAATATGAGATGTAATGTTGTCATTAATGATTTTGATGTCAGCCCTCTACTAATATTGTCATGAAATTTTCGAGAACTTGTAAAAGGAAGGACATATACCATACCCAACAATGTTAGGTGACCTAAAATGTAAAAGTGCAACATCCAACAAATTTATTCTCACACATGGATTTCTTTAAATTTCCAGCTGTCTTCATAAATTCTCCCTCTTTTGGCCTCTGATCACTTTGCAATCACCCTCACTTTTTTCTAAAAAATAAGCGTCAGGAAGTGTGAAAACTGGTTTTCAAATTTGAAAAGATGTGGTTTAGGCATCGACACTTTCTTCCTTTGATTAGACAATGGTGGATTTATGCACCTTTTATTCAAGGTACTAGTTTGTTCCAGTTTCACAAGAATTTGAGATATATCAAATCCAAGATCATTGTATGGAATTCCCAAGTTTTCAGAAACATATTTACTCAAAAGAAGGAAGTGGAAACATAATTGCAAAAAATTTAGGATCATATCACTCAACATGGTTTAGATGCTCAAACTTATGAGAAGTAGGAGCTGCAAGGTACTTGCGAAGAACTTGGAAAATGAGAAGAGGTGTATTGGTAGCAAAAATCTTGGGAATTATGTCTTCAGGATGGAGATAGAAGCACCCAATTTTTTCATACATCAGCTAAGATCAAGAGATCTTCCAATACGATCTTTCCATTCAACATGCAACATTGGGGGAAACACTCTCCAATGAGGGAGACATTAAATTGGAAGCAGTAAGGTGTTTTTCAGAACTTCTAGCTCCTCCTCAAAGCTCTAATCTTTCCAATGATCAGATTAAGAGGGAAATTATGTCACACATTCCCACTCTCGTTCATAATAAAGAAAATGAGGATTTGATGAAGCTTTTTTCTCTAGAAGAGAGTAAGCATGTTGTTTTCTTAGTTCATCCTGACAAGGCTCTAGGTCCGGATGGATTTACTACTCTTTTCTTTCAAAAGGCATGGGCTATCATTGGTTTTGATTTATTATTGGCTATGGAAGAATCTCAAAAAAATTGGTGTCATGCTTAGTCACTTCAATTCTACAAGTATAGTTCTCATTCCTAAGAACAAACAACCAAAATCTTTTGCGGAATATAGGCCCATTTCTCTATGTAATTCAATTTACAAGATTTTTCACCAAGGTAATCTACCTCAGATTACAGAGCCTTATTCCTTCTATTATTTCCCTGGAACAAGGGGATTTTGTACCAGAGAGGGACATGGTTGATGGAGCTTTGGTGGCTCACGAGGTACTCCATTCTTTCAAGGAACATAGAATTTCTAGTTGTGTTGTCAAATGAGATATGATGAAGGTGTATGAAAAAGTCAATTGGAGTTTTTTTGGAGAAAGTTCTTTATAGGTTTGGTTTTTTCGACAAATGGTGTAAATGGATCCTTGCTTGTCTTAAAGGTGCTAAATTTTTAGTCATTGTTAATGGAGTGTCAATAGTATTATTCAGTGCAACAAAACCTAAGTTAGACAAGGTGATCCACTCTCTCCTTTCTTGTTTATTATCATGGATGAAGCTCTAAGTCAGTCTATATTGGACAAACATCTCTTTGGTTTGTGGAAAGGTATCCAGATCCCTAACACATCAATCTCCATTACTCATTTGCTTTTTGCTGATGACACTCTCCTCCTTGGGATTGCAACAATTGTTGAGGTTAAGAAAATTAAAGAGGTTCTAGATTCTTATGAATTGGCTTTTAGATAGAAGATTAATCCTCTTAAATCTTCTGTGTTTGTTTTCAATGTCAAGCTGGCCATTAAGAGGAAACTACTTCAGATTTTGGGCTTCCCAAAAGCACTTTTACCTAGCACTTATTTGGGTATCCCATTCTTCTTGGGGTCTAATAAGGCTCATTACCGGTTTGCCATTGTGGATAGGCTTCAGAATAAAAATGTATCTTGGAAGGCTAGATGGTTATCTCTCATAGGAAGAATGCTCCTGGTTAAGACAGTGTTAGCAGCAATCCCAAACTACTTCTTTACTATTTTTAAAGCCCCATCAATAGTGGTTAAACAAATTGAAAAACTAATTAGGAATTTCATTTGGAAAGATAACATGAGAGGTACGAAAAAGGTCCCTCTAGTCTCTCTAAGAGCTATGGCCTTTGACAAAAAGTTAGGAGGAGTTGGGATGCATGATCTAATAGCTAGAAATGTTGCCTTTGGAGGTAAGTTAGTATAGCACATGTACTCAAGACCAAGCACAAATTGGTGCAAGATAATGCAAGATAAATACCTAGATTCAGAAATTGCTTCTAGAATCCTCATAGTTGTTAATCCTCCTTCGGGATTTGCCATGTGGAATTTCCTCATTGCATCTAAAGATATTATTACTTCTTAAATCTCTTGGGAGGTACATAGTGAGGAGGAACTCAACTTCTGGTTTGATTCCTGGAATGGACACAAGACATTATTTGAACACAAAGAATTCAGACTACTAGCACCGGTGTTATCACAATCTTGGGGAGATAAGCTTATTGCTTATGTGGATGCAGTTGAGATTGCTTCGGGTAGGATTTATTGGAAAGATATCACTTTTCTTTTATTACCCCCATTGCACATAATTTATTAACAAAATTGTTAAGTGAAAGAGTGGTTTTTCTAAAAAATTCTAAG
The DNA here is from genome assembly GCA_027943335.1 of Chamaecyparis obtusa. Taxonomy (NCBI): domain Eukaryota; kingdom Viridiplantae; phylum Streptophyta; class Pinopsida; order Cupressales; family Cupressaceae; genus Chamaecyparis; species Chamaecyparis obtusa. The sequence goes on along the minus strand of BSBK01004962.1, from coordinate 341,028 downwards.
GATGGGATTATTTGGACATCTTCCAAAACTGGACGGTATAACTTCAAATGAGGGTATGAAGCTATTAAGATGAAAGATAGCCAATTTTCTCCCCAAAGAGTCTTTATTTTCTGTTGGAATAGTGAGGTACTTCATAAGGCAGGTTGTTTTACTTGGTTAGCTCTCAAAAACCGTGCTCTTACAAGTGACAGATTGGAAAAGTTACACATATCAAATCAATTTCAATGTGTTTTATGTTCTTCAGCATATGAAGATAGTGGTCACTTATTTCTTCAATGTTCTTTTGCTCACCAATGTTGGGTATATTTGCAATCCAAACTTTCCTTACATATGCCTCTTCCATAGATTTTATGGAATTGTTTTCAGTCATGGCCGCTGTTATATAGTGATTCCTTCTTTTCCAGTATTTGGGTGATTGTGTCGGCTATAATAATTTGGTTGATTTGATGGAAAGGAATAAGCGTATCTTTCGAAAGGAATCAACTTCACTTGCAGAGGTTCAATCCAAAATTGTAGATTCAGTGGCTGAGGCTGTTTTAGCACAAGTGCAAAAAGGGAAGTCTCATTCATCTTCTTTCTCTTAATGGGATAATAAAATCCTTCAATCTTGGCCCAATACCACATTACTCTTTCCAGGATCTTTAATGGCCCCTAAGGCAAAGGTTAATAGAAAAGAAATCAAGTGGCTTCCTCCTCTTCCCATATGAGAAACTGAATTTTGGTAGCGCCTCTAGAGACAATCCTAGGGTTTTAGGAGTGGGATTATGTCTTCAAAAGGTCTCTGGCGAGCTTATAGCAACTCAAGCACATCCTATTAGTTTTGCTACTAATAATCATGCTGAGGCTTTTGCCTTATTACATGGATCAATCTTGGCTCAACATATGGCTATTTCACACATACACATTGAAGGTGACTCTTTACTGATAATTGAAGCCACAAAATCACAGAAATGCCAAAATTGGAAAATCTTATACATTTTTCACCAAGCTTGGGATCTTTTTGATACTTTTGAATCTTTTGTTATATATCATACATACAGAGAAGGAAATAAGCTTGCAGATTGCCTTGCGAATTTAGCCTGTGATAAGGGAAATCTGGAATTCTCCATTGCATCAGATAATATTCAGGTTTTTCTTGAATTAAATGTCATTATTGAAGGAGAAATATGTTAATGAGCATTCTCAAAGTTGATCGTATCCCAACCTTGTAAAGTTTTGGCGCCGACTTGCTTTGGCATATGGTTAAGTTAAATCTACCGTTGGGATACTCTATCAACTTTTTGATTTTTCCCTCTTTGTAGGCCATGGGTTTGGGCGCCATTCTCATTAATCCACATCCTTACTTATCACTGTTGATTTTTTCTTTCCATATTATTTTTGTGGTTTTGGGGCAATTGTTGATTTCAAAATGACTGATGTCATTGTACATATATTTGGGGAAAGTTTAGGGACACATGCTCAATGATGATGCAATCCATATGGCCTGTGTGGGAATGATTCCCTAATCAAACTCATATGCTACTCAAATTTCTCCTTGCACGCTCGAACAACAAAAAAATCACAGTTTATCAAGGATAACCAGTCTAATAGTGAGGAGAAGTTCAGAGATTTTCACATATGGTACTTTGCATAATTAATAACTACACATTTGGGCCCATCTTTATTAACCAAATGAGTTCTTCATCCTCTGAAGTAAATCAACAGTTGCCCAAGCATAGCCAGTATTGTGTCACTTCCGTGAGGAGAAAGATGGAATATCAGCCTTTCTGATAGAGAAGTGCCTTTTATTTAGAAGATTTCGGATGATGACTTGGGAGGGATTTTTAACATGCAATGTGAAATCTGCAGAAGATACATAAATGTTATTGGAGAAGAAGTTGGAGAATTTTTGAATACTGGAATTTTTGAATTCTATGTTTGTTTTTTAAAAATGAAAATGGAATAGACATTTTCAAATTCTAATTTTAACCCAAAATGAACATATGGAAAATCAATTCCAATTCCATTTTTTGATTAATCAAATTTGATAAATTTTTTAAATCCATATTCTCTACAGCACTGAATGCTGTCAGCCCTTTGTGATCCATGTAAAATGGATTCTCTAACTCACTGCTGAGTGACAGAGAAATAATATCCACTGCCTACGTCACTCTCATCGCACGTGCCTTCGCAGGCGCCATGCCTGGGCTAACTTCTGCACATTACTCCATTTTTATTTTGTAGTCTTTTCATCAGTCGTGTGTTCTTTTTATCGTAGTGTGTAAAGTTTAACTTCATTTGAGAGTTTGACAATAATGATATTGGAATGACAAAAACCCCCTTTTGCTATGCTTTCCTGGGTGTTCATACTCTGTTCAGATTGGAATGATATGCTTTCCTGTTTTGGCAGAGTGGGGGAAAATGCTGTGAAAGATTGTTGAGTCTGTCTTTACACCTGTCAGTTGCATTTGCTAGGAAGTTTCAATTGATCTATTTTGAGCTAATTCCAAAATCATTTGAGTCTATGAGCCCTTTTTCTACGAATCTCATAGTCATTGTATTTCATGATCCATTATTTGGGTGGTTTCCAATTTTGGATGTGTGGAATCAAATGGAGAAAATGCATATTCTCACTCATCTTCCAGGTGAACCAAACGGTTTCAACCATATTCCAAAAACCATTTTCCAGATTTAAAACTTCCTGAATTGGGCAAATTTCAGCATTCCGGAAATCCAGTATTCTGTAATTCCAGGGAACAAACAGGCCCTTGAAGGGTCTTGTTTGAACATGAGCACTCAAGAAATGATGAATATCATGGTATGCCTATTCATAAATGATGAATGATGAATATCATGGCCCTTTCAATTCACAAATTTTGGTAGCATAGTGCACTGCACAGGGGATTAGTTGCAATGTGATCTCTTCCAGGGATTTTTTGGATGCGGGTTTTTCATGATACAAATCTCATGCGTCTTGGTGAATTGCTCTCAGTTTCCAAATTTTGATTGTCCAAGGTTTGTCAAGTTACATATTTCAGAATTTTATTTCAAATTCCTTTGAAGGCTACATGACCGCGGGTCATGACTGTGGAGTGCATATGTTCTCGTTTGGTGGTACATTTTGAGGGTATTTCTGGAGCTGCTTACGTCGACAAAGCAACGCGGTCTCATTCAGTAGTTAGCAGTCAATAATTTAATTTCTTTTTGCTATCATCTATAGCTTCAAAATGTACTAAACATTTGATCAGTGCTCTTTAGTTAGGTTTTTAGATCTTTAGCATCAGCATCAAGATCAAGATCAAGCTTTATAAATACTTTATGTTATTTGTATCTTTTACATTTTTCTATTATATATGGCTCGTTTGCCTTAAGGAAGATTTAAAATTGAGTATTACTTGGTTGTGTATTTAATACATGTATCAAACATTTAAATCTTTTATTCAACTACCATTCTCCTTAACAAGGATATGTCAGTGTGAAAGGATTATTTCAGATTATTTCTTCTTAATGCATAGTAGTCAAAAAAATAAAATGGAATGGTTGATCTTAATGGCACATTTATGATCAAAATAATCACACAAATCATTTAAGAAATTAATGCTATTCCATGAGTCTTGAATTATTCTAATGAATATGCTTGGTGACAGATGTACTAGGTTCAATATACAATCTCTCTCTCTCTAATATAGATGACATCCACAAAGCATACTTATGGTCTAAATGATTAGAACCTTAAGAATATATTTCCTTGAAACTTCAACATTACTTCAAAATATATCTTCATTTTGTGGATCAATAATCTAACCTCTAGATTACTAAATTCCAATTCCATTGATCAATTCTCTAATACATTCAATGGAAGAATAAAGTCAATTTTCATTTTGTTTTTAATGCTCTCCTTGTGAGAATAGAGGTCAATTTTAATAACTGTCTCCAAACTTTCATGGCTTATGAGGATGAAAGATACTTGAATCTTTTTTTCAAGAGATTTTTTTTAATCTTTTTTAAGTTTGATCAAAGGGTCTACTCCAACAATTTTATAAACTTAAATAATTACCCATTTCCTTTATCTTATTTCTTCTTTAAAATTAAATAGGAATCACACTAATGAGAAAGTTATAAATATGATGAGATGAGTAAGACATCAAACGATTCATTTAAATGATATTTACACTCTTTTTGTTTTGTTTTATTTTATTATGAACCAACTTTAATCTTTTGTTAATGTTAATATTATTATCATTATCACAATTTTAACTAATTTCTTGTACCTATGTTCCTTACTCTTAAATATTGCTCTTCATTTCACTATAAATTAGTTTAGAAGAATGTTGTGTGAACAAGGAAAGACATTAGTCCAAATCAACTGAATAAATAAAAAATTAAAATTATATTTATTTGCAAGCTACAGTTTAACAAAAACCACCTTCAACCTTTGGCTCCATATGATTTTTCAAATGCCAATATCCTCCCATATACCAAATGTCTAAAATAGTTATCAAATAAAAATAAATTATTATTGCAATTAAACATAGTTTTTTAATGACAATATATAGATCTATCTTTTTAATTAATATAAATTTTTATTAAAGAATATCTTATAAAAATTAGATGTAACTTTATTATTTAATAACATTGAATAATAAATCAAATGTGATGTCTTTACTTAATAATGATATTAAATAATTCTTTCCTTTTCGCACGTCTGAAAGAAGTAATTTACAACATGCTCAATATATTGTTGAGCTTCTCTTACATCCATAATGTAGTCTCCATTTAATTGAGCTGCCAAATGGACATAGGTAAATAAAATTAATGATTTTTTAGCCTTTGTGAAGTCGGTGAGGATTCCCTTGTTGTTTTTTAATCTATTTATACAATTAAATCTACAAAGGAGGAGGAATGTTTGGGATAGTTAGTCAGAAATATATCGATTAAATCTCCCAAGAAGAAGGAATGTGTGGGGCGATTGGTCCAAAAAAATGGCGATTCCACTCATAATCATCACATATTTCTCAATTAAATCTCCAAAGGATGCGAAGGAAGGAATAGAATGTGTTGATCTCATCTAGACTGGTTGACAAAATCAACAAATTTCTTGATTAAATCTGTGAATTAGAAGGTTTGGAACAATAATGTGTCCAAACAGAGGCAGATCATAGATTTCTAATGGTGGTCTTTGTTGCGAGTTACAATGAAGTTTGTGTTGCATGCCCTTCTTTTTTGTATAAGCTAACTAAGGACAATCTACCTTTGTTTCCTCTGTAATTTTAGTCATTACAATTATGTATTCATTATAAATCTAAGTTTTGTAATCAAATCAATTGAGGAAAATATAATAAATAGAATTCTTATTTTGTGCAACTCTATTTTCTTTCGTATTTTTTATTTTTGCAAGCATTATTTTTTATTAATTTCCTAGCTAGATCTTTATGTGGCTACAAATACAAAAATTCTACATGGTATTAGAGCATAGGAGCCAGGAAAGAGATTTTTTTTTGTAGGTACAACATGATATTAGAACTTGAAAGAATGGAGTTTTCCCGACCTTTTCTCTTCTTGCACCATACAAATATTTCAACTAGAAGTCAGATTCTTAAGCCCACAAGTAGAGGCTTATATCAAATAATCATGGCAGTAGAGGTTGAATTGAATTCTGCATCACAAACTAACCAAGGTCATGCTTTCTTCATATGGGCCTTGCCTTCATTTCCTCTTTAGTGGCACCATGTTAGTGGACCTATCATGCCTCTCTTTATGGAGGGGTTTCTATTGTTCGTGTTGATGCTTCCTTGGTTACATAGTTGATCAGTTTTATCGACAATTAGCACCTGTATTTTCAAATAGCATTTTATTCTTACATAGTTGAGTAGTGTCATTTGGGGTCACTCATGTGTCATTTGCATCCTTGATTGATAGATGTTTTGCCTTTGTTTTATATATATCCATTGTTTGGGAGGCCTATGCAGATTATTGTCTTTTGTATCTTTGATTGACAGATGTATTGCCTTTGTTTTCCATCTGCTCATTGTTCAAGTAGTGTCGTTTGGGGAACTCATTTAGATTGATCTCGATCTTCATCTTGGTTTCAGAGAAGTCTCTTCATTCAAAACTATGGTGGTTATCATTTGATAGATGCCCACAATTTTTACGTCACAAGATTTTCTTTTTGCATTTCTATTATTGTAGATTTTGAGGGGGTGTTTTATGCCCACTAGGTTTTCCCTTTGTCCTCTTTTTGTCTCCTTAATTAGACTTAAGGGGGGGTGTTAGCACATGTAACCAATAGTACTCACAGTGATGACATGTAGTTCTCTCTCCCTAAATTTTATTTTTCTCCTTTAATAATGGATTTCTAATGGCAGTCTTTGCTATGAGTTACGGTGAAGTTTGTGTTGCATGATCTTCTTTTTGAGATCTACCTTCGTTTCCTCTGTAATTTCAGTCATTACAGTTATTTATTCATTGTAAATCTAAGTTTTATAATCAAATCAATTGAGCACAATGTGCAACACTATTCTCTTTTGTATTTTTTATTTCTACAAGCATTGTTTCTCTTCATTTCCTATCTAGATCTTTATGCAGCTACAACTGCAAAAATTCTACAAATAAAATAGAAAAAGTGATGAAATTATTTTGTGTGGTGGTAATAATAACAATGGTAGGTATGGCAAAAATATTTATTCACATAAACTAAGAAAGAGATGCAGCAGAGAAGAGTGAGATACATACATGGCAGACGGTTTCAAAATCAGAATTTTAACCAGGGCCATATCTTTGACAAGATAAGGAAGGAGAATGTCGAAGTCGGGTGAACCCACAATAGTGGGTTACACTTTTTTGCTTGAACAGACACCAAACTCTACATTTTGAAAAAAAAATTCAGATTCGAATGCATATAGTCATTAAACTGTTTGAAATCAGAAGATGAAGTAAATTAGAATCTTTTAGTATTTTCTATCTAGATTCTAAATATATTTTTTATTTTTATTTTTCAATTGATTTGAATGGTTTTTTCGTTCTCCCATGAAAACTAGTATGTTCCTAAAAATGTCATTTTTAAAGAGTTACATTATTTTCATAGAGCATAACTTATTTTATAAAATAGATATCAATGTGCTTCTTTCAAATTTAGTTCTATAACATCCATATGGAGGGCATGCAATTGGTTTGACGATATTATCACGATTAATGCATATTTTATTAACATTTGAAGTTGACTAAACCGTAATTTTGACATACCTTGACTACATAGCTTATAACTTGTCGTGTATTTGTCCAATTTAATTTTTACTTTTTTTAATAGAAAGATAACTTCAATACCTAGGGCATAGATATTTAAATTTTTTTTTTTTCTCTCATTTACTAATTTTCCATAAGCATCAAACATAGAGGTAGACATACGGTGAAATATCTATGTTTAGTAAAACTAAAAATGCAAAGTCATAATAAAATTAATATATATTAACATTATAATCATTGGAAAGATTTTTCTCAGTAGTACCTTACTACATAGATAGGTTTGTCAAATGGATTCATTTGATCTGCCAAAAGATAAAGTCAATGTAATTTTTTATCAACATTTTAATAGGTGCGAAGGAGACTCCATTGTAGGTATGAATGACGAGTATAGATGTTATATCAATGTTTTTTTTATCTAAGAGGATTTGAGGTAACCATTTGTAATTTATTCTTTCAAATGGAACCTCTCAAGGCTTAAATCATCATATTTTATTAAAAATGTGATATTTCAACAAAATCAGTATGTCTAAAAAAGTGTAACCCACTATTGTGGGGTTACCCAGTCCCGTTGTAGGCTGCTTTTGGGAAGAACAACAAGGTGGTGGACATTGCTCTTCTGAAGGAAGTTGATGAGGATGCTTACATGTGAGAAAATATGGCAGTTATTGGGTTTTTTATCGGAGTGAGACTGGCTAGAGAGAAGATTAGATATTGGGTTCAAGATGAATGGTGCAAAGATGGTGTGATAAAATTTATCCCGAAAGGATTTTTTATTGTTATTTTCAAAGAGGAAGCAGACATAAATAAAATTCTAAATCAACAAAATTGGTCTTTTCAGTCATTTCATTTATATTTGCAGCTGTGGCAACCTAATTTCGATCCTTCCCCATTGGCAGTATATCAGGCTCCTATTTGGATTTGATTATATAACTTGTCGTTAGAATACTGGGGTGATGCAAGTTTAGAATGTATTGGGAGATCGTTGGGCACCCTGCTAGAGGTGGGTGATTCAATAGTAGAGAACGATTCTTACTTATATGCCAGAATCAAAATTGCAGCAGTTCAAGAAGTTCCCTCCTTTATCAATTTGAAAGTGGGCAATAGTAATTGGAAGCAACAAGTAGAAATTGAATCCCCTATCAAGGGGTGTTTGAGAGGAGCTGACAAGAACCAGGTGCTTGCGGCTGATAAACCTTTCCATAAGCCTGTGAAAGTTTGGGTGCAGAAGAACAATATTCATAAAACAGTTACAAAAATTGTTCCACAGGCAAGTAAGGAACATGTTCAATCATCTTCGTCACAACAGATGGAAGTCACTAAGGAAGAAGGGGAATGCTCGAGCTCTCGTCAGGATCAGGGCCAATGGGAGTCTGGATCGAAGGAGATCATTCCTATAATTTATTAGGCTCGATCAGACTCGGAGGTTGATTACGATAGGGATTCTATGGAAGATTTTCTTCCGATTGATGAATTAGAGAATGTTGAGCCTAGGTGTGTTAGCCAATTTTTTAACATACTTTTAGGAAAAGCCAAAGGTGACAGGGGGAGGAGGTCTCATAAACAAATGAGGGAAGAGCGGGCCAAGGAGAAGGGCATCATCAATGTTTTTGATTTCATGAAAAAATCCAAGGGAGTAGGGATCTCCCTTGGTGAGAAATCACTAGTAAATTTTAGCCTATTTTTTGACGAGGATTAGTTGAATTTTTTATACCAATTGGTCGAGCAGACAACCAAAAATTTTGTCGAACTTTTTTCGTCGATTATACAACAGGAAAAACTATCGTTGAAATTCCAACCTCCTTAGTGGTTGAATTATCGACTGAATCATCGTCGAAGTAATCGCTTCAAACTATTGTCTAGGGTTCAACATTCTTGTCGAAACACCAAAGAAAGTTCGTCTCTCTTTCGACGACACTTGGTCGGAATAGAGGTTGAATACATAGCATTCTCGTCAAAACACCAAAGAAAGTTTGTCTCTTTTTCGACAACACTTGGTCGGAATAGACGACGAACACATAGCATTCTCGTCGAAAGAACTATTATTCAAACGTCGAAAAAGCGACCAATAATATTTTTTGGTTAAAAATAAAAATAAAAATTATCAAATTAAGCATACCAATATTATCACATAAAACATTAGTAAAAAATGATGAATGATTAAAAATATCAAATATAATCATTTTAAGGCATCTAGAGACTACATAAAGGGTTTTGTCTCTAACCAAAGAGAGGTCTAGCCTGCTAGACATGTATGAAAGTTACGGAACCAAAACAAGGCTAGTGAACTATCGATTGCAGAGGATACACCAAATGCACCTGTGCACTAATGAAGCTATCTGTTAAAGACAACATATACCTATGCAGTAATGAAGTAATCTGTCAAATACTTATGCTGTAACTAGTTGGTGGGATGAGTGGATGCAAAAGATTACCTCCTAATGTGAAGTTTGAAGCCCCACAAATTCATGAGTGGAGGCTTATATGCTGAAACTAAAAGATTTCATAACTTTGAAGCCAATGCATTTATGGTTAAATCAAAGAAGAATACATAAGCAGATGTTAAAATGATACGAGATTATTTACAGTTTGTGGACAATAATAATTTTATTGTTGATGGGTTTCTAATCGATTTCTCTATAACAACAACATATGTAGTAGGTACATTGTTTTTCTACTTCACTGGAAGGCTCAATTGTACCTTTTATGTAATATTAAAGTTTCATTGTTTTGTCATTAGTCATTTGATCTTATAATACTAAAGTTGCATTGTCATTGGTTCCCAAGTATTTGTCTCTTTGACATTTGTTTCTCCATCTTTATACATTATATTACCATGCATCTCTATTCTTCATTCAATAGTCATTTGATTATTAACTTAATGTATGGCTACATCTAATATATTTCACTATTCACAACAACATTACTTAATGTATGGATACATCTAATGTATTTCATGATTCACAACAACATTCTTGTCATTGTTTTGAATATTATCACTATTTCTTACATTGAAATCATTGTCTTTTCTTTCACTATTATTACTGTACTATTATCTTTGTTTTGAGAATTGATGTTCTATGCTCTTTATTCTTTGGTCTTTGTAATCACATTATCATTACTAATAAGTTTTTTTTTTATGTCTCATCCACCCTCTAATTTTTCTCATACAATATCTTGATCATTCTCAGGATCATTGTTTTGCATTGCAAGTTTTTTGCCTACATGTGAGCCTTCGTTGATGACATTAAAAATAGGTAGAAGCATTACTAAGTTTGTGTTGCAGCAATATTGGCAATGTGTTGAATATTGTGATTACTAGATTTCAGGATACCTACTTCCAATAGACCAAAAAAAATTCATGACATATTATGCCATGTTTTCTTTCTATTTTCCATTTATATGTTTAAATTTAAAGCAAGGAAATAATCATCAATCAAAACACCCATAAACCAAGAGGGATGTATTTTCCCTACTAATATCTTACGAGGGATACTTAGAAAAACTAAACAATTGTAAGATACATCTGAGAAAGAAAAAAATTCTATTTACATCTCAAAAACATAATATTCAACTACAAAAAAATGGACCTTTTCCACAGGCCACCATATAATACAAGTTTTAAATGGTGACTTTTTACCATGACAAAGTTTGATGTTAATTGCAACATAAAACTATAACAAAAAAGGTATCTAATAACGAGGATTTCTCTTCTCATGAGCCCTAACTTTGTGAACTGTTAGAGATACACAGTGTATGGAATTTTCTCGAAGCTGTATAAAATCATTTGTAATCTGCACCAAAAATGATCTTAATATTAATTCAAATCTCCATGTGTTTCTAGTTATAGGAGAAATTATAAGAACATCAAATATTTTATAAGATAAAACTTACCTTTTGTTTGCACCAGTCTCATTCGTTTTGGGTTCCATCAAGAGTCTGTACCATGAAGTTATTGATTCCAATCTGATCTAAAATTGATACCTATTGAGTATCAATTTAATAGTTGGGCACCCAAAATGCATAAAATTGAAGAAATGTATACATATTAGTAAGCATCAATACCAATCATTAACAATTTTTCAGCATTGCCAACAAGAGAAGGTCCAATAAATTATCCATAGCCTAACACAAAACCAAGTGGGATTCAGATTTGTTCAACATACCAACCATAAACTCCAACATTGTCTTAAAAATAAATGGCAAATAGAGTAACTAGTCTACCAAGACAGATAAGATAAAAGAAGATATTCAAGATTTGGAAGTAATACCCAAAACTTTCAAAGAAGCCAAACAAATTATAAACACAGTTGATATTAATAGAAAGGATATTCTCTTTCACACAAACAATGCCAAGTTCCATTTAATTGCACAAACTTATGCATTTTCTGAATTCAGGCCCTTCATTAGCTAAATAGACATCCAAGATTCATTAATGTCACCCATATCCAAACACATATTTATGTTTACTATTCAGCCAAATGTTAAAAAAAAAAAATCATTGTGTATGGCATTTTTGTTGGAAATATAGATGCAGTAACTGAGAGGGGGGGGGGGTGAATCAGTTAACCACAAAATATTACCACTGATCCCTTAAATATCTTAACAAATTATTTACTGTGCCACTCGATAAATATATAGAGAAATGCTAAAAATTTGATCCTTGAAATGTGTAATAATTAAACTATTCTTAAGCATTCATCACTGATTAAATAAAGAAAATAACATGAACACAAGAGACACCAGATTTACCATGGAAACCCAATATGGGAAAAACCACCAATGTAACTAGTTACTGTTTTTCACTCTTCTAAAGTGATGCCCGGTTAGAAGCCAACCCGGTAAAAGGTTACAAAACACACTGTTAGGTGTGACCTTGTTAGAGGATTTAATCACCCTGCTAGGAGTGGCCTTGTAAGAGGTCTTGAAACAATTCAATAGAGCTGTTACCTTGTTAGAAGATTTACAAAATGGTTGTTAAACCAACTCGGTTAAGAGATTTTGATATCACTGCTACAATTGCTAGAGAGTAACAATGAAATGACCTGCAACTGAATTGCTGAATATAGATCTCTGTTCTATTTCACTAGATCCTTACTGATCAATTAAATCTTTGCTGCTCCTCAAGGATATTTGACCATCCTTCAAAATTCACACACACCTTTCTTCAAAATGATTTCTGCATGCTGTATATCTTTTATTCACCATTTGACCTTCTATATATATATATGTCATTTCATAATCATTTAGATTGTCAAGTCGGCACTAAAAATTATTATAACAGTCGGCTGGGATAAACAAACTGTAATAACAAAATTATTTGAAAGGGCCGACCTTGCTCGGTAAACATTGATCCTGAAAAGATTTCCTTCGGTGATCGAGAGAACTCGGTAACCACAGCGAATTCTGCAACATCCTCTGGAGACCGAGAGAGCTCGGTAACCACTAATTTTCCTTCGATAATCGAGGAGGCTCAGTTAACACTGTTATCCTGTCATGTTTCCTTTAGACACCCGAGAGAACTCGGTAGACACTAAAAACCACCTAGCTGACCGACTGAGCTCGGTAGATACTGATAACCGCTTAGCTGACCGACTGAACTGGGTAGATACTGGGAACCGCTTAGCTGACCGACTGAACTCGGTAGATACTGGGAGCGATAATTGATATGACATTTGTGTGACATCAAAGACAACACATAGCTAATCCAATAATGTCCTTCAGACAATTGTATCCAACAATCTCCCTCTTTAGCATTGATGGCAACACAACATGTCATAGCACAATGAAATTTCATAGAGAAACCAAGAGTAAGAAACATATCCTTAGCTTCATTCTAATTCCCATCATCTTCAACCTTCTTTCTCAGACTGAGAACTCTCCCTCTTAACTTCTCAAATTATTCTTCTTAGAAATTTCTTGAAATAACAGCAAACTCTCCCTCTTTGACAACACATGCCAAAGACAACTTACACAGTTTCGGTAAATATCAATGTACCTTATGTACTGATTCATATGCAATGATTCCCTGACTATGTTGCATCAACTGATTGATCTTCAACATGTTCTGGTTGATGCATCACTAAAACTTTATTCAGTGAACCTCGGACAGGGGAGTGACCCCTAACTTGCCTCTTAGATACAAGAATGCATCCTTAGGTAGTGGTTTGGTGAAGATATCTGCAATTTGTTCTTTTGTATGAATATATTCCAATCTGATTTCCTTGTCCTGCACCAATTCTCTGACAAAGTGATATTTAATTGCAATGTGCTTAGTTTTGGAATGCATTACTGGATTCTTTGAAATATTTATTGCACTTGTATTATCACAAAACATAACAACTGGTTCTTTGATCTCAACCTTTATGCCTTCCAAAAGCTGTTTAAACCATATAATATTAAGCAGTTTACTGCTGCAGCAACATATTCTGCTTCTGTTGTGGATTGGGATGTGCAGTTTTGCTTTTTACTAGTCCAAGATACTAACCTCTTGCCAAGAAAGAATGCTCCACCACTTGTACTCTTTTTGTCATCAATGTTTCCTGCCCAATCAGCATCAGTAAACACTTTTAAATCCAGATTGCCTCCAAATTTATACCACAAGCCATAATCTTCAGTTCCCCTTAAATACCTCAAGATTATTTTGATTGCCATCATGTGATTTTCTCTAGGTTTAGCCGAGAATCTTGCCACTATTCCAACTGCTAAGGTAATATCAGGCCTTATGTGTACTACATACTGTAATTTTCCAATCATTGATCTGTATAAGGTTTGATCTACTTCTTTTGAATCATCATCTTTGGTAAGCTTCAGTCCAGTACACATGGGTGTACCAACTGGTTTTGAATCTTCCATACCAAATTTCTTAAGTATTTCCCTGATATATTTAGACTGAGTAATGTAGATACCATTTTTGTTCTGCTAAATCTGAAGTCCAACAAAGAATTTTATCTGACCAAACATAGACATTTGAAATTCTTTGTTCATAAACTCTGAAAATTCTTTGCATTGATCATCATTTCCTGTAAACACAGTATCATCCACAAATATTTCTGCCAAAACAATTTTGTTATCGGATCCTTCTTTGATGTATAAATTGCTGTTGTCATTAGCCCTTTTGAAATTAATCTGAGTAAGATAGTTATGTAATCTTTCATACCATGCTCTAGGAGCTTGTTTCAGACCATACAATGCTTTGTGTAATTTGCAGACCATATCCCTTTTGTCTGGATCAATAAAACCTTCAGGTTGCTCAATGTAGACTTTTTCTTCAAAAATACCATTGAGAAAAGCAGATTTGATATCCATCTGATATACCTTAAATCCTTTATGTGCTGCATATGCAAGTAAAGTCCTCACACCTTCTAATCTTACAACAGGAGCAAAAGTCTCTTCATAATCTATTCCTTCTTCTTGAGAATATCCTTTACATACCAATCTTGCTTTGTTTCTTGATACTTGACCATCTTCATTCAACTTATTTCTGAATACCCATTTTGTCCCAATTATATTTTTATCTTTAGGCTTAGGTACAAGAGTCCATGTCTTATTTTTCTCTATTTTCTCTATTTCTTCATTCATAGCCTCAATCCAACTTTCATTTTCTAATGCATCTTTGACATTTTTAGGTTCAAAATCAGCAAATAAACATGTACCTTTTAGTTTACTTCTTGTCATAGTACCATCTGATTTATTTCCAATAATCTGATCTGGTTTATGATGCTTTCTGACGTACTTGGCTAATACAGGTTCCTTGCTTCCTGAATGAGTTACATTGGCATCTTCTTCATCTTTAGGTTCAAATTGCTTGGGCTCGGTAGATACTTGCTCGGTAGCTTCAGACTGAGACTCGGTACTTTGTGACTCGGTTAGAACTTCTTGTGACTCAGTTACTGTACTGGGCTCGGTAGATGTAGTCTCCTTACATGTGTCTGGCAATGTATCAGGTTCGATGTAAACAAATTTTCTGTAGTCCTCTGGTTCCTTTTTGCTTTCTTCGTCAATCTTTTCTGCAAACTCATCAATTCTCACATGTGCACTTTCTATGATTTTGTGAGTAGACAAATTTAGACATCTATATGCCTTACTTTTGCAAGAATATCCCAAAAATATTCCTTCATCCCTTTTTACATCAAATTTTCCTTTTCTAGATTCTTTTAAGATGTAACATTTACTACCAAATACTTTTAGGTAACTTACATTTGGTTTGTAGCCATACCATAGCTCATATGGAGTCTTGAATGTGTCTTTTCTCAGCTGTACTTGGTTCAAGGTATGAACTGCAGTGCTGATAGCTTCCTTCCAGTATTTCATAGCAATGTTCTTTTCAATCATTAGAGTCCTTGCACAATCCATGATAGATCTGTTCCTTCTTTCAACTATTCCATTCTGCTCAAGAGTTCTCGGGACTGATACCTGTCTTTTGATTCCTCTTTCAATGCAAAAATTATTGAATTCATGGGAGATGAATTCACCACCTCTGTCTGATCTCAAGCAATTTATTCTTTTTCCTGTTTCCTTTTCTACTCTTGCTAAATACCATTTGAACTTCTCAAATGCTTCAGACTTTTCTCTTAAATACATAACAGTCATCATTCTAGAATAATCATCAACAAAGAGAATAAATAATTTTTCTCTGGTATAGCTCTCAATTCCAATAGGTCCACATAAATCAGTATGCACAATTTCCAAAATATCTTCAGACTGATAGTTTTTACTTTTGAAACTAGACTTTCCCATTTTACCAATTTGACAATTCTTGCATAGACCAACATCAGGTTTCTTCAAAGTAGGAATACCTCTTACTTTCTTGAATTTGCTTATTTTCATCATGTTATCAAAATTTACATGACATAACCTTTTGTGCCATAACCAACTTTCTTCAATTTGAGCAATAAAACATGAGTAATCACCAATATCAAGATAAAACAGGTTACCTTTGGTTTGTTTGCCTGATTCTATCAGTTTTCCTTTGTCATCCAGCAGTCTTGCTTTGCCATTCATGAATTCAACCTTGAATCCAATGTTGATTAGTTGTGCTACACTTAGAAGATTATGCTTTAGTCCTTCGACCCAATATGCATTATCACATATAAGTCCTTTGGTTAATGAAATTCGTCCCTTTCCTTTTATACAACAGGGTTCATTGTTTCCAAACCTTACATTACCACCATCAAAGTTTTCAAAGTGTTCAAACTTGGTCCTGTCACCAGTCATATGATGTGAACATCCACTATCTATAATCCATGTATCATTCTTGCTTATATGAGAGATAAGTGCCATCTCATCTTCATCATTATCAGATTCATCTTTTACAGCAATGAAAATAATTTCTTCTTCACTATCATTCGAATCTTTAGCTAAGAAACATGTTTTCTTACCTTTATCCTTGAATGATTTGAAATTTTTCTTGCCATTGTACTTGTAATTTTTCTTCTCATCTTTGCTTTGCTTGTTTGGACACCTAGTTGCAATATGACTAATTTCTTCACATGAAAAATAGATTAAGGGAGTTTTACCTCTGTATTTTCCTCTGCCTCTTGAATACTTCTTTGCAAGTAATGCTTCAATAACTTCAAGATCGCTATCAGAATTTTCCTCTGATTCTTCTTCACTTTCTGATTGTATTTTCTTCATTTTCTTGAGTGAAAGTTTGGCCTCAAAAGCTGATTCAATATTTTTAGAAGTTGGAACATAGTTGTCATAGTTATCCAGGTCAAAGGCTGTCAATCTTCCAACTAAGGCATCCAAAGTTATATTGTGATTTTCTTCACATCTTCTTTCTTGAATAGCAGAAACTCTTATTGCATAGATAGGGAGTAATGTTCTAAGAACCTTACTTATAACCGTTTCATCATCAATTTTTCCTCCAGAAGCTCTGATTGCACTAACACTTGTCTTGATCCTTTCAACATATTTTGCAATGTTTTCTTCTTCTCTCATTTTCATTTGATCAAACTGTCCTCTTAGGCTCTCTTCACATTGTCATCACCACCATAGATTTTCTTCAGCTTGTTCCACATTTCATGAGCATTTGTGCGGTCTTTGATTTCATCAAATTCTTCATAGCTAAGAGCTGATGCAATGTCTATCATCATAGTGTTATGGTTCTTCTTCTCTGCAATGTCTTCAACAGTTAATGTGCCAGTAGGAATTGTATATTCTTGATCAATATATTTGCATCCTGAATCACCAATGGAAGCCAGATGTAATCTCATGAGACCTTGCCATGCTGAAAAGTTATTTCTGTTAAGCCTTGGAATTTATCTTTTGTAAGACATCCTGATCTTTAGCTTAGGTCCTTGAAACCCTTCCTGCAAGCACCAAAAGCTCTGATACCAATTGTTGGAAATATAGATGCAATAACTGAGAGGGGGGGTGAATTAGTTAACCACAAAATATTACCACTGATCCCTTAAATATCTTAACAAATTATTTACTGTGCCACTCGGTAAATATACAGAGAAATGCTGAAAACTTGATCCTTGAAATGTGTAATAATTAAACTGTTCTTAAGCATTCATCACTGATTAAATAAAGAAAATAACATGAACACAAGAGACACCAGATTTACCATGGAAACCCAATATGGAAAAAACCACCAATGTAACTAGTTACTGTTTTTCACTCTTCTGAAGTGATGCCCGGTTAGAAGCCAACCTGGTAAAAGGTTACAAAACACATTGTTAGGTGTGACTTTGTTAGAGGATTTAATCACCCTGCTAGGAGTGGCCTTGTAAGAGGTCTTGAAACAATTCAATAGAACTGTTACCTTGTTAGAGGATTTACAAAATGGTTGTTAAACTAACTCGGTTAAGAGATTTTGATATCACTGCTACAATTGCTAGAGAGTAACAATGAAATGACCTGCAACTGAATTGTTGAATATAGATCTCTGTTCTGTTTCACTAGATCCTTACTAATCAATTAAATCTTTGTTGCTCCTCAAGGATATCTGACCATCCTTCAAAATTTGCACACACCTTTCTTCAAAATGATTTCTGCATGCTGTATATCTTTTATTCACCATTTGACCTTCTATATATATATATGCCATTTCATAATCATTTAGATTGTCAAGTCGGCACTAAAAATTATTATAACAGTTGGCTGGGATAAACAAACTATAATAACAAAATTATTTGAAAGGGCCGACCTTGCTCGGTAAACATTGATCCTGAAAAGATTTCCTTCAATGACCGAGAGAACTCGGTAACCACAGCGAATTCTGCAACATCCTCTGGAGACCGAGAGAGCTCGGTAACCACTAATTTTCCTTTGATAATTGAGGAGGCTCGGTTAACACTGTTATCCTGTCATGTTTCCTTTAGACACCCGAGAGAACTCGGTAGACACTAAAAACCACCTAGCTGACCGACTGAGCTCGGTAGATACTGAGAACCGCTTAGCTAACCGATTGAACTCGGTAGATACTGGGAACTGCTTAGCTAACCGACTGAACTCGGTAGATATTGGGAGCGATAATTGATATGACATTTGTGTGACATCAAAGACAACACATAGCTAATCCAACAATGTCCTTCAGACAATTATATCCAACAATTTTATGAACATATTTTCAGAAGACTTCATCCTACATCCATGCTCTTGAAAGAATCATGCAAGCTCCAATATTCACATTAATATGCAAGCTACGTGTTCCCCATGGTCTCAATCCAAAATCAAATCACCCCAAGTGACATCTAAGATGGAATTCTAAGTGTTGACTTTTGGTCTTCAATTATTTGGTTGTAGTGGAAATGTTATTTTATCAAATCTATGGGTCCATTTATATTTATCTCTTAAAGAGAAGATAATTGTAAATCGTAACTTTCACTGTGTTAGGTCTCACCAACAATATTTTTATGATAGTTGGTTATATCCTCTATTTTCACTATTTCTCATTTGTGCTTTGAGGCACTTTCTCATCTTGTAGTGATTATTCAACATCAACTCCATCTTGTAGTAATTTTTTAGCATTGTCTCTGAACTTGGTATAAATGTCACTTTAATAGAATGTCCTTTTTCACATAATGAGGATGGCTGAAATAATAGACCCAAATAATGAGACAGGTGTCATTATGATAAAGCTAAGATGAAAACAATCATGTCATGTGTAGGTTAGTTTACTCTAAGATTGTGGTAGCGCATGAGTTGCCTATAATAGATTTCTAGAAATTGATAGAGATTGAGAATCATGTAGTTGTTTTGTAACTTCTTTATTATATAGTTTTCTAAATACTCTAACTGAGAAAAGATGAGATCCCATTGGACTTTCAACTGCCCCAAATTTGTAAAGAGTGGCCTAGTATTTGAGACCAAAGAGCTCTAAGATGATAGAAAATAGGACAAACTATTGATCTCCAAAATACAGACCTATGACTATTGAGGCTGCATACAATGATCCGGGTAGAGAAAATACAATAAAAACATGCCCAACACAAGAAATAAGAAGGATTATTGTGAATATCAAAGGTCTGGGATATTTGTAATTTTGAATAAAAACCTCAGACAGAAACGCTACCATCACACACCCTATAGAATTCCATATGTTGATGAGAGAAAAAAAGTGAAGAGGTTCATAGGAATGTAGCCTAGGGCTTTCTGAATCTGACCCATTTTGAATACATTAAAAGATTACATTAAAAGAATACATTAAAAGATTACATTATAAGAAACTGAGTGTTGATATTGAAAGGGCATACATACCAGTAACAACAATTGCCCTCACATCATTTCTTCTCATTGCCTCATCATACTTGATGGTTTACCACCTATGAGAAGTATAAGTCATTGTATGGATTTGATACGGCACATCCAAACACAACCAAGAGAAAGGTGCCAACACTTACCGCCAAAACCAGGAATAACTCCAAGAGAAAGCTTTGGCAACCCAAGTTGTGCTTTTGGCATTGAAATACGAGCATGACAAGACTTCACAAACAGAATGAATTGGAAACTTAAGACAAATCATGTAATGCAATGAACCTTTGGAAATATAAAATAAGAAACTGAGTGTTGATGTTAAAAGGGCATACATACCAATAACAACAATTTCCCTCACATCATTTCTTCTCATTGCCTCATCATACTTTTCCCCAAGTGCACCAAGGACTGCAAAGAAACAAGATAAACAAATCACAAGCATATAGCAATGTTAGAATAGTTACTAAAATGGTCATAAATTATGTTCTTATAGTAAAATAATACATGGGGATAAGTCTATTTAAGGTCTTTTGATTCATGGTAACTCATATACGAAGACATAACACTTACTTATAGTTATTTTCTTTACAGGTAGAAGGAAATTTTGATTCTCATATTCAGAAATTCAAACTATTAAGGATTACATACAGCACATCCAAACACAACCAAGAGAAAGGTGCCAACACTTACCGCCCAAACCAGGAATAACTCCAAGAGAAAACTCTGGCAACCCAAGTTGTGCTTTTGGCGTTGAAATACGAGCATGACAAGACTTCACAAACAAAATGAATTGGAAACTTAAGAGAGATCATGTAATGCAATGAGCCTTTGGAAATATAAAATAAGAAACATAGTGTTGATATTAAAAGGGCATACATACCAGTAACAACAATTGCCCTCACATCATTTCTTCTCATTGCCTCATCATACTTTTCCCCAAGTGCACCAAGGACTGCAAAGAAACAAGATAAACAAATCACAAGCATATAGCGATGTTAGAATAGTTACTAAAATGGTCATAAATTATGTTCTTATAGTAAAAGAATACTTTGACATAAGAAAAAAACTACACAATATTAAAACATGACATTGTGCTTTAAAAACTAAAAAGGTAATAATACGAGACCATTCATTAATTAGCTATTTAAATTTTCATTAGTTTAGAATTGATAGTCACTGTCAAAAGGACAAGAAACTCATCCCCTAAGTCAAAGGGATACATTTATGAAACAATTAAGACAATGATTCAAAGACAAAAACACTATTATTGACAAAGCAAGAAAGATCAAAACAATAGTTTTGCTGCTATAGTGCATGATTGGGCCAAACATTGTTCAATGCAAACAATAAATGAATTAAGGGAAGTGAAGAGGGTCACAAAGTAGTAAAAATAAATCATTGTTATTAAGTAACAAGAAAGAGCAGCTTGTGATGCGCGCTGCTGCTCCTGCTCCTCTTGTTCAAACTGGTGTTGCTCCCGCCTGTTTTGCAGGGGTCCATGGCTATTTTGTAGGGGAGTTTGTTGGCATCTCATCTGCGGCGTTGGTGGATGGGTCGACTTCTCTCCTCTCCACGCTTTCCCGCTCTCCAAAATTTCAAACGACCAATGCTTCCGCCCAGGTCTTTGCGGATGCCCTTGACCGATCTGCTAGGGTTTTCTCTGGTGGCTCTGCTGCGGCTGGAGTCCGTGATTCTAAGAAGGCCTTTGCTTTGGGTAGTAAGGGTAATGCCTTTGTTGATGGCAGGGTTCTGACAGGTGGTTCCTGTGCTGCCCTTGGCTCTTATGCTGATGTTGCTACCTTTGAGGCTAGCCTCCATGGGAGTGCTCTTGTTCATTCTTCAGGGACTTTGAGGCCCCGAGTGGTTTCCCTTGTGAATGTGAGTAAGCCTATTGAGATTCAGTTGGATTCTGATCTTGTAGATAAAATTTATGAAACTGCAAAGATTTTCTCTTTGAATGCTGCCATATTCTAATTTAGGGGGTTTTGGCCTTCTCTGTCTACTCTTCATGCTTGGATTTCCAATTAGTGGGAGCCGATATTATCCGAAAATGTTCAAATTTACCCAGCTGTAAGGGGTTTTTTCATTGTTAAATTTAGTAATCCTAAAGATAGGAAATCTATCTTGTGATTATAGCTTCTCCTGGGAAGACCGATTCCCCCTTATGGCCAAACCCTGGCATAAGGATTTCAACCTGCTTTCTGAATCCTTTAACAAGATTTCGGTTTGGGTTAGGCTTCTACATCTTCCCTTGCATCTCTGGCTGGATTTGGTCTTGGAGTCTATTGGGAATGCTCTTGGGGATTTCCAGTTTGTGGATTCAGATACTTCTAATATTTTACACTCGACTTTTTCTTGCATCCTTGTTGAGATGGATGTTTCTAAGGGTCTCCCTGAGAAGATCCGCTTGGCCTCTTTGTGGGGCTCTTGGATATATACTTTGGATTATGAGGGCATTCCCTTCCGCTGTAGGAAATATCACTTGACTGGCCATTTGGCTGCCCGATGCTCTTCCGAAATGGTGAAATCAAAATGTCCACCTTCTTGGTGGTCAGGTGTTGCTGATGAACATTATACAGTTATTAAATCTTTTGTTCAGGTTCGTGAGCAGGCTGCAGGCTCTTCTCAGGAGGTTGTGGTGCAGCCTATTACTTCTGCAGGGTCAGACGATGATTATGTTGCTGCTGTCCAGACTGGTGATGTTGTCTAGCCTGTTGTTGTCTCTACTGTCTAGCATGCTACTGTCCAGACTGATACTATTTTGGTTGCTGCTGCTATCCAGACTGCTAGCACTGTCCAGCCTGTTTCAGTTGTGGGTTTGCCCTTTCTGGTTTCTCCTCGGGGGAATGTTTCTTTGGTCAGCCATTCTTTTGTTTCTTTAGGGGTTTAGGTGAAAGATGCTGCTATTCTAGAGGACAATTGGACAACTCTGAAAGGAAAGAAATCCAAGCCTTCAGTTCCTCCTTTGGATATGAATCTTTGTTCCTACAAGGGTGGTTCTAAAGTTAAATCTTAAGTGCCCTTGTTGCGGGCTGTTGTCCGCTGGTGGGGGTTTTTTAAGTGGATTGTCCCTATGTTATTTTTGGTGGTCTCCATTGTTGTATCGAGCCTTATATTGCTATATCTTTTGGGTTTTTGTACAAGGTTTCGGGTCCTTTCAAAACCTATTTTTACTTAATCAAAACAAGAAAGAGCAGCCAAACTGACAAAATTAGTGCTATGAAGACAATTGTCATTGTATAGAAGCAGTGGTGTTCAATGTCTAAAGGACAACAACATATACAAACAAATCAGTGTTTATAGATGGATTGACAATGAACAAAGAGGTTTCAAAAAATAGTGATGTGTACACTGTCAAAGAACATTGTGGTATTCACAATCAAAGAACAAAGATGTGCTCAAGGTTATAAAATAGTGATTTGTTTTAGAATGTGAAGAGTGCAGTAAGAACATTAGTAAGTAATGTTGCAATAACAATGAATGTAGGACAAAGATGTAATGGAAGTGAAAAAATGGTGATTGTTTAAGGGTTTTGCTATACAAAGTCAATGGTGAACAAACATTGATACAAAACAATGAAATGACAAGATCATAACATAACAAATGTTTATAAAGGTCATAAACATGCATAGAGGTCATAACAGTAATAAATGTTTATAAGAGTGCTTTTAATAATGCTCAAACATTGAGAAAATGATGACAATCATATTCAAAGGAGACCGAGTAATATCTTGTTTATGTGTTCAGGTTTGCCTAGTCTCGATTGGAAAACGATGGCAGTCGTGTTCAAAGGAGACCAAGTTAGAACACTGGCATAACCATTCAGAATGGTCTCCGAATGACAGTGTCTATTGTTATCGGCATTTGGAGGTAGGAAGAGGTGACTATCACATATATGTCTGTTAGTATAGCGTCAACAGACCCGCATCATGTATCAATAGTGATGTTGAAAGAAAACTAAGAAGGGGTTGGTTGTGTTTATAGATTCAGGTGATATCGAAGACTCTTATGACTGTACTCGGCCTTTGAAAATAGAAACAGGGAAAGGCATAATAAATGTGTGTACACAGTGACAATCCTGCAAGTTGAAAGAATTTGAACCAAGTCTAGGAAGACCCGCAAGGTACGAACAAACAGTGACTACAAATTTTTGAACCCTAGAAATGCTACAAATTGAATGCAAAAAAATATAAATGCAACACAAGATTTTTTTCAAAGATTAAAAAACCAGAGATGAGTGTATTTGTTACAGATGAAGAGTGGTTCTTACAGGTGGAGTCGAGGCTAGGTGATGCATAGGTTGTGGATCGACATAAAATCCCTTTTCTTTCACCTCTTCTTTTTTGCGCATGGAATATAAAACAAAATGAAATAAAATGAAATCCCTATGTTTTTTTTTAAAGTTATATTCCCGTGTTGGTCGGAATTTCGACAACTTGTCATGGTTGTCAAAATACCGACCAACATGGGAATGGATTAAAAAAAATCAAATTTTTCCTTCTATAAACCGACCAAGGAAAACCATTTTAATGCTTGGTCAGAAATGTTGGTCTAAAAAGTGGGTCTAATGTACTAGTGAATGAAGATCTCAACCTGGAATGTTAGGGGTATATCTGCTCCTGACAAAAGATGCTTGGTCAAATGAGCACTAATCAGATTAGACAATGATATTGTATTGTTCCAAGAGACCAAGTTGTGTATGGATAAAGCTCTTAGTTTCCTCTTTTCATGTAGCAATTGGGAAGGTTTTTTCAAGAAGCTAAAGGAGCGTCAGGAGGTCTTGGGTTTTTCTGGAATCCCAAAAATATAAAGATGATGGAATTGGAAAGGTTTGATCATTGGCTATGTGGCACAACGGTCAACATTCATCACAATCTTTCTTTTCCTTTAATCAATGTCTACGATCCGACCAAAACAGTAGACAAATTTCAATTATGGAGAGATATTTCCTCTAAGATAGCTTCTCTCAAAAGCAACAAGATCATAATTGTAGGAGATTTTAATGCCATCTTGGATTTGGATGATAAATCGGTGGCTTGAGGATGTCTAATCAAGTGATGGAGGATTTCAGGGATTTTGTGAATGAGAACCATCTATTAGATGTGGTTCCTAAGAATGGGAGATTCAGGTGGACCAATAGGCTGGCAAATTTTGCCAGAATCTCTGAAAGGCTAGATAGATTTCTGGTAGGTTCATTTTGGGTAGACTCAGAATTCAATTTGGATGTAAGTATCCTTCCTCTTTCGCTAACAGACAATTTTCCAGTATAGTTGTCCTTTAATGTTGTCAAGCAAAGGTACAAGGGGAGTTTCAGATTTCAAAATATGTGATGGAGGGATAAGGACTTTTCATCTAAGATTGAGGGATGGTGGAAAGAGAGTGATATATTCAGGGGAACCCCGAGCTTTGTGTTTATAAAGAGACTCAAATTGGTTAAAGATAAAATCAAAGAATGGAATCAGACCTCTTTTAAGAACATTTTTTCAGAAAAATCCACAGTGGAAGCAAAATTGGATGCCCTGAATAATTCAGTTATACCTGTTGGGATGTCTAATGAGGATTTTGAGAAAGAAAAATCTCTCAAAAGCGAGCTTTCTGAACTTCTGCTTAAAGAAGAAATATATTGGAGGGACAAGTCCAGGGAATATTGGATTAACAATGGGGATTTAACACCAAATTTTTCCATGCTTTGGTCAAAGCCAATAGATCTACGAATAGAATTAATAGTATACAGGATTCTCAAGGCAGGTGGCAGGATAAACCTGAAGAGGTTGAGAATCTGGTGATTATGCATTTTAAATCCCTGTTAGGGACATCTTTCTCCTCCCAGCCTCATCCAACATCGGTTCTATTTGAAGTAATCAAACTAGAGGTGTCTGACATGGATAATTTTGAATTGATACATCCATTTACATTGCAGGAAGTAAAAAATGCAACCTTTGATAATCCCCCATTTAAAGCATCAAGCCCGGATGGATTTCCATCGGAATTTTTCCAAAAATGCTGGAGTTTTATGGGTGCTGACATACACAAGGTGGTGGAGGCATTCAGACTAAAAGGACAATTTGTCAAAGAATTAAATAATATTGTCATTGCTTTGATCCCCAAGAAACAAGAATGCTTGTCTATGGATGATTTCCGGCCCAACTCTCTATGCAATGCTCTGTATAAAATCTTGTCTAAAGTCATGGTTAATAGATTAAAATCGCTTCTTGACAAGATTATTTCAGTTGAACAACACATATTTGTTCTTGGTAGGGAAATAGTAGACAACATCTTACTGGTGGGTGAGTCTATCCATAGTTTCAAAAGAAGAAAGGTATGATTGTTAAACTAGATGTCAGCAAAGCTTACGATAGAGTCCGTTGGTCTTTTCTCTCAACAATTCTGTCTCGGTTTGGTTTTCACAATAATTGGATCAAATGCATCATTCATTGTGTTTCTTCTGTCCATTACTCCATCTTTGTGAACAGTTTGGTATGTGGCTTTTTTCAAGATACTAACAGGTTAAGACAAGGTGATCCCATGTCCCCCTTCTTATTCGTGTTGATGGCAGAAGTTCTTGGCAGGTATATTAAGCTTCAGACAAGCTTGGGTCATTGGTGTGGGATTTCTATTCATAGCAGTCTGGAACCAATATCGCACTCTTAATTTGTTGATGATGCCATTTTATTTGGGGAAGCCTATACCAAGGAGGCTAAGATTATCAAAGAACTGATGGAAATTTATTCGAGGGATTCGGGTTAGTGTATGAACAAGACCAAATCAAGGGTGTACTTTATCAATACTAGCAGGAGGCAACGAACTATTATCTCTACCATTTTGGAGTTTGAACAAGGCAAATTTTCAATTGTTTATCTTGGAGTTCCTTTGTATGCAGGTCGACTGAATAATAATTTTTGGGAGGAGATCTTAAATAAGTGTCGAGTGAAAGCTTCTTCATGGAAAAATAGGTGGTTATCCCAAGAAGGTCAAATTCTCAATGATTAAATTAGTCCTATCGGCCATTCTAGTATATTATTTGGCAGTTTATAGGGCCCCAACAGAGCATCCTCAACACTTGACGATATTTTAAAAAAATTTCTTTGGGAAGGATCAAAGGATGATAAGAAGATCTCACTCATCAACTAGGAAACAACATGTCTGACTAAGGAAGAAGGTGGTGCAAGGCTCCACAAAATGAGCTTACAGAACATGGCATTAGGAGCAAAACTGGCTTGGAATATGTACAAATACCCACAAAAACCATGGTGCCGAATCATGGTTGCCAAATATTTAGATTCCTGGGCCCCAGAGAGGATTTTGACAGTGGCTAATTCTTCTACCGGCTCACCATCCTGAAAATTTATTTGGGAAAGTCGAAGGATACTCACTGATCACCTTTCGTGGAAGGTTGGAAATGGCCAAAAAGCTAGATTTTGGAGAGATTCCTAGAACAGGGATCTGCCCCTTGAAAGCTTCTTTTCTGACAAAGACATGGTTAATCAGATGGAAGCTTCAGAAGGACCGCGGGTCATAGATTACATGTTTTTCGCTTCCCCAACCTCGTCAAGATGTAGTTGGCAAAATATAGGATTAGACTCTTCAGCCAATAGCATCATTTTGTAGGAGTTGTTATCACTCAAAGTAGTGATTCGTTCAGCCTCAGAGGATACAATGGTATGGAGTGCTTCTAAATCGGGGAATTACAAGGTAAATTTGGGGTATGAGTTGCTAAGACATAGACAAAATAGTGACTCTTGGCCTTCGAAGTTGTGCTGGGGAAAATGGCCTTTGCCAAAGGTAGGGGCCTTTCTTTGGATCGCTTTGCATGGAAGGATTTTGATAGGCAGCAGATTAAAAATGATTGGGATTTTGAGGCCCAATTGGTGTTTAATGTAAAAACAGGGAGAAGAGACAACAAATCATTTGCTATATCGGTGCTCTTATGTGAAGGAATGTTGGGATTGGCTGATGGGAAGGCTTCATTGGCATACAGTAAGGAATGCCATGCTAAAGGATTTCCTCACAACATGGCCAATTGACAAAATGAAATCCAAATGGGGCCTATTATGGATAGTGTGTCCTTCAATGCTGGTTTGGCATATATGGAAAGAGCGAAATCAGAGGATCTTCAAGGAGGGAGGCTTGGAAGCAAGTGCACTCAGAAATAGGATCAAATCAGCTATTGAGGAAATTATAAATGCCAGATCAACGGGACTGAGATATGGATATCAGTCGAAATGGGACTTTGAGATGGAGTTAGTGTGGAATTTTAAACCATGGGGAGACCATTTGCTAAAGAATAAGGAGGAAGCGAGGACCCATACAATTGGCAGGCTCCTTCGATTAGATGGGAAAAACTAAATTTTGACGGAGCCAGCAGAGGCAACCTGGGTAGAAGTGGCTTGGGTGTCATCATCAAGAATAACAAAGATGAAATGTTGAAGGGATTAGAAAGGAATATGGGTGTCACCACTAATAACGTGGCAAAGATCGTGGCTTTGGAGGCAGGGGTTAGTTGGTGTGTAAATGTCAGTATCAGGAAAGTAATCATAGAGGGGGACTCTCAAATTATCTTAAACGAAGTTCTAAAAAATGCCTTCAATAATTGGAAACTGGCCTGCTGGTTACCAAGGATAGAAGAGGCCTTGAATAAGTTTGAGGATGAATAGAGGTAAAATGGAATCACCTCTATTGGGGGTAATGTATGGGGAAATAGAAGATCCACTCCAAAATCCAAATTCCCAAAGGGGAGATCCAATTTGATCAACCAAGAGGTTAATACACAATCGAATCAATCTTATGAAGAATATGAAAGAGATAGAAAAACCCTATATTTTCCTATGGAGAGTTATGCTTGAAATCTGAAATTAAATACTAGCCTCAAATTAGGGCAAATTTGGAAAATGCCAATTTTTGATGTTTGTGTGTACTTTCAGGCAATTCTGTAACCTATTTTGGATTGGAAATGTTGAGATGAAGAAAACCCAGAAATCTTTTGTCTTTCCAACGGCAGGTAGTCTTTGACCCTCAGAAAAGGTCAAAGGCAACATTCTTTATGTGAAGGTCGATTCTAACTTTGTTCACAGATCTCAGAAGTTCAGCAAAAAGGGGATCCAAATCTGCTCTCAGATCTAAAATTCTACACCTGTACCTGCAAGAAAAAGAGGGTTTTCATTGTTTGTTTGAGGGGTTTGCCTTGGTCAAACCCTGGTTTGGAATCAACCTTAATATTGAAATTGAAATGGAGAATGCTAGTAAGTAGTAGAAATAGATCTAATAATGAAGCTATGCAATTCGATAGATAAACAATTGTATTTTGAATGTAAACAAGTATATTGATATGAAAGCTTGAACACAACAATGGAAAATGTAAATCAAAACCATGAAAGTCAATACAAAACCTCCATGCTTGTATGCTTGGAATCCACCTTGATAGAAGAATGAATGGATCTTGAAGATGAACAAAAGGATCTTGAAGGAAGATCACACCATCATGATGGCTAGATCTAGGGT
This sequence comes from Chamaecyparis obtusa, assembly GCA_027943335.1. NCBI lineage: Eukaryota > Viridiplantae > Streptophyta > Pinopsida > Cupressales > Cupressaceae > Chamaecyparis > Chamaecyparis obtusa. The sequence continues at coordinate 311,607 of BSBK01004962.1, read as the reverse complement.
TTGAATGATGAATCTTGCATGCTTGAACCAAATCCCTTCAATGGATTGAATGCTTGAATCCTTGATCTTCAATGGAGAACTTGGATGGAAAAAAGGACTTGAATGCTTCCTTGAAAATGCTTGATGAAATGCTTGCTTGATCACCTTGAGAGCTTGAGAGAGGATATTACCAAACTTGATGTGAAAATGAGAGAGGAAGTCCTCCTTTTATAGTGGACTAGGGCACAACCTTCTAGAGGGGCCACCTTGGAGAATTAAATCTCAATTAGGTCCTAAAATTTAGAAAATATATCTAGATTAAATGCAATTTGAGGATTTACCATTCTAAAACCCGAAATGGCCGACCCGGAGGCGGAAAAACAAATATCCCCGAAACTCGACACCCAAAAATTAAGGAAATTTGAAATTTGGACAGGGGGTCAAGGACGAGCTTGAATCTGACCTAGGTCAGGGGGTGACTCTGACCTAGGTTAGGTTCTAGGTCGACTTTGACCCATAAGGTTGACTTTGACCTTGTGGTAAAAAACCTCAGGTGTTTGACCCAAAATGCAAGGAAATGCATATTGAAGTGAAAATCAGGGGCAAATAGAAGCAGAATGAGGAGAACAAGTATGATCTAAGCAAAGAGCTGATTCAAGGTGCTTGACATGACCCAGACCACTCACTCGAAGGGATAAACACTCTTAACATGGAAGTGCTTCCATTTTGAGACGATACATTAAGCCCCGACTTTAGCAAGAGTATGGATTTGATGCAAACTCTTGGTAAAGGAGAAGAGGAAGAGATCTTAGTTGATTTTACATGAGATAAAATGACACTTAGTTAGGAATACAAGCCCCCAGGCTAAGGATTCTAACTCAGCATACATGCATGAGGGTGCGAAAATAAAAAGACACAAAAGAGGGGTTAGTACTAAACAAACTCAAATCAACTAGCACAAGAAACCTTGCTAAGAAACATTTCTTATACTAATATCATATTTGGAAAGCTATCATAAAAGCATAAATGATTATATAAGAAAGACAAGAGAAACACTATAAATAACATAGCTTCATGATCCAGTCCTACTAGCATGAAAGCGAAAAGAGAGAAAGGGAAAAGAGTGATCACCTCGCCTAGTAAGATGCCCACCTTACCATGAGTCATCTTGGAGGGAGAGCCCAATAGGTTCACCCATAAACTATGCTTGCAATTGTAATGTGTCTTCTGACGGCTTTTGGAATACCCATAGATCCACCTTCTTGTATCACTATGAATATGAAATGCGTGTCTCCTCAAGATTTAGCAACTTATGTGCGTTACCTTCGAAAGATTTAGCATATGAATGTGTGTCCCTTTAGGATTTAGCAACTTATGTGCATTACCTTCCAAGATTTAGCATATTTGAAATTTGGAAATGCGTGTCCCTTCAGGATTTAACAACTTATGTGCGTTACCTTCCAAGATTTAGCATATAAATGCGTGTCTTTTTAGGATTTACCAACTTATGTGCGTTACCTTCCAAGAGTTAGCATGTAAAAATTAAAAACTATAGTACAAGGGAGACCCTATATATGCCCCCCTCCTTAATATGGAAAAAATATACTATTTTGTCATGTTAAGGAAAGAAAAGAACAAGGATAAAGCCTTCTTCAACATCAAGACAATATCCATAGACAACACCCAGTCCAAGCCAAGAAGGTCACAGCTCCTATGAGGCCATGGAAGGGATGAATGTAAAGAGATATCATGCAAGAAGTGAAAAGAAAGTAACCCTTGTGAGGGATAGCACACTATTCAGTTTCCAAGGTGAGAGATATATCAACCATGGAAACTTAATGTCAAACAATGAAATGGATCCTCAATGCAAACCAAAATTTTTATGTATGATTGGATATCACATAATAGATAAATACTGCTTAACCAAGGAAAGAGGTTAATCTCGGAAATAGAGAAAAGAAGGAGATGGCATCCTTGCCCCCCAAGAAAAGGAACAAAGATGGAAAAGGATACCTACTTCACAATGTAAGGAGATATCCTATTTACAACAATGTACACTATATTTGTAGCAAGGGACATTGACCCCTACATCCAAGAATATAGATAAACGTGATAAGGATATGTCACTCATGGAAAAGGATCCTCAAATGAAAGAGATCTTATCAAGAAGACCCCCACCAAAAAGGAGTGCTTTAGATAAAATATCATCTTTCAATAGTCAAGAACACAGATTCAATCATGAAGCCCCCTAAAAAACAAGAGGAAGAGGAATCTTTGGAATGAGGGAAACAACTCTAACACCAAGCAAGGGTGAGAGTTTATAAAGAACATAATTTGCAACATAGAGAAGAAGTGACGACTTAGGACAACAACTTCTCATATAAGAAGGTTATCCATAGTCAAAACATCTGTCAAAATGATGAAATAATATTGCAATATAAACAAATACCACTAAGCTAAGGAAAGCAATTCCCTAGACAAAGAGAGAGAAGAAAGAACCTTGCCCCCCAGGGATGAAAGTCAAGGGATATCTTTGCAAAACACATGTCCTATAAAACATATCTTGAAAAGAAATAGATTCTATGGACGATTAAAAAAAACATAATGCAAAACCATAGAAAAATAGGAGAGGAAGAATACCCATTAAGCCCTAATAAAAGACCTAATGGATTCTAGGAGTCTGGATGAAGATACACCTCTTGCCTCCTAGTCATAAGAAAATAGGGAAAGAACATCTACATTATATCTGAAGGAGGGGAATCCCCTATATCAAAATTATGAAGGAATTGTAAAACTGCATGAGAGTGAGATATAATTCCTAGAGCAGCTCTCTCTCTAACAAATTAACTTAAAATGTTTACAATTAGCGAGTAAGTGTGTTGCTATAATGAAAAGGACATTTGTATTTGTATAAAGCATATATCGGCATAGGTCTAAAGATTTCTTTCTTGGAATTCATTAATTCAACATATACCCTTTTAGCCACTTCTTGACGAGTATTAGAGTTATCTACCATAGGTGTGGGGAGAAGAATGTGAAGAGGAGGATGATGATCAACACCACCTACCTTGACTTGATATTTTGAACAACCAACACCATACATATCCGGTTTAGGGGGTATATGAACTGGAAACCTAATACCATGCTCATTAACTCCTAGCCCTAAACCTTTATAACCTTGTTTAGTCACCATATTATATCCGGTAGTGTACATATTATGTAAAGCTTCTATAGGAGGTGATTGTTTATCATGTTCATGAGTAAAAGTTGTATAAGGTGGGATATTAGGTTTTGAAGAAGTTTATTTACCCTTTCCTTTAATATCATCATGAATCGGAGGAGAAGGTAAATCAAAGAAATCTTGCACATCCGCATCCTGAACTATAGCTTGAATCCCATCATAAGTACAAGAAGAGCGAGGATGAACAGATGGAGAATTAGGTATTGGATTAAGATTAGGAAGATTAGGATTGATAGGATTAGGATTTGGATGATTAGGAGATGGTGTATCATCTACCAAATTTTTCACATAATCCAAAAGATTAATAAGGCTACCACATAAATCATTAATGAAAGTTTCGAATGTAGGCTGACTAGTGTTGGTCAACTTCACAAAAGCATTGGAAAGAGTAAAGTGAAGAGTCATCAACATAATGAAGTGAATGATACTTTCATAAACATCATAGGTATTATAAAAAGATGCTAAAAGAAGGGTAATAAAGAACATGACTACACACCAAAGCATCTTAACAATCTCCATAGAAAGTGAAATATTTTTGTATTTTTGAATTTAAAATGCAAGAACATAAACTAGATCTAAACTAAATGCAAGAAAGGATCTATAATTTAACACAATAGCGCATCTAATTCCACAAAATAAAGGAGAGTAAGTATGTCGGGCTCACCAAAATGAATAGAGGTAAAATGGAATAATCTCTATTGGGGGTAATGTATGGGGAAATAGAAGATCCACTCCCGAATCCAAATTCCCAAAGGGGAGATCCAATTTGATCAACCAAGAGGTTAATACACAATTGAATCAATCTTATGAAGAATATGAAAGAGAGAGAAACACCCTATATTTCCCTATGGAGAGTTATGCTTGAAATCTGAAATAATTGAAATACAAATACTAACCTCAAATTAGGGAAAATCTGGAAAATGCCAATTTATGATGTTTGTGAGTACTTTCAGGCAATTCTACAACCTGTTTCGGACTGGAAATGCCGAGATGAAGAAAACCTAAAAATCTTTTGTCTTTCCGATGGCAGGTAGTCTTTGACCCTCATAAAAGGTCAAAGGCTACATTCTTTATTTGAAGGTCAATTCTGACTTTGTTCGTAGATCTCAGAAGTTCACTGAAAAGGGTATCCAAATCTGCTCTCAGATCCAAAATTCTGCACCTGTACCTACAAGAAAAGACAGTTTTTGTTGTTTGTTTGAGGGGTTTGCCTTGGTCAAACCTCGGTTTGGAATCAACCTTAATATTGAGATTGAAATGGAGAATGCTAGCAAGTAGTAGAAATAGATCTAATAATGAAGCTATGCAATTCGATAGATATACAATTGTATTTCAAATGTAAACAAGTATATTGATATGAAAGCTTGAAAACAACAATGGCAAATGTAAATCAAAACCATGAAAGTCAATACAAAACCTCCATGCTTGTATGCTTGGAATCCACCTTGATAGAAGAATTAATAGATCTTGAAGATGAACAAAAGAATCTTGAAGGAAGATCACACCATCATGATGGCTAGATCTAGGGTTTGAATGATGAATCTTGCATGCTTGAACCAAATCCCTTCAATGGATTGAATGCTTGAATCCTTGATCTTCAATGGAGAACTTGGATGGAAAAAAGGACTTGAATGCTTCCTTGAAAATGCTTGATGAAATGCTTATTTGATCACCTTGAGAGCTTGAGAGAGGAGATTGTCAAACTTGATGTGAAAATGAGAGAGGAAGGCCTCCTTTTATAGTGAACTAGGGCACAATCTTCTAGAGGGGCCACCTTGGAGAATTAAATCCCAATTAGGTCCTAACCTTAAGAAAATATACCTAGATTAAATGCAATTTGAGGATTTACCATTCTGAAACTCGAAATGGCCGACCCGGAGACGGGAAAACAAATATACCCGACACCCAAAAATCAAAGAAATTTGAAATCTGGACAGGGGGTCAAGGACGAGCTCAAATTTGACCTAGGTTAGGGTCGAGGTCAACTCTGACCTAGGTTAGGGTCGAGGTTGAATTTGACCCATAAGGTCGACTTTGACCTTATGGTCAAAAACCTTAGGCTCCTGACCCAGAATGCTAGGGAATGTAGATTGAAGTGAAAATCAGGGATAAATAGAAGCAGAATGAGGAGAACAAGTATGATCCAAGCAAAGAGTTGATTCAAGGTGCTTGACATGACCCAAACCACTCACTAGGAGGGCTAAACACTCTTAACATGGAAATGCTTCCATTTTAAGATGATACAGAGGATTTATGAGTACAACATGTTTTTCGTGAAGGGAATAAAGCGGAAAATCACATGGAAAATTTGGGTATTGCTATGGGGACTGAAATTGATTTTGGCTAGGATAATCAGATCTCAAAGGGACTGCAAGAGATTATCTTGGTAGACATTGGAGCTCTCCCAAAGGAAGGGATCGGATAGAGATGGTGGATTTTGACGACATTGGACATGGAGATGGACAATTTGGCAGAGAGTAAGTAGAGTGGTATTAGTCACATGATGTAATTTCAATAGCTTTTGGTTTTAGCAGAGACATTTGATATGATAGTAAAACCACTTTTAGTCCTATCAGAGCTAAGCGTATCCGAATATCATCAGAAGGAAGATAGATTAGTACCATCCACTAGGTGATAGCATAATGATTCTTAGCCCTAATAGAGTCCTGCATATCTAGATGTTAGATACTCCGTGATATTTCGAATAGAGACATAATAGAGGAGGGACAATTTTGGGCTTTAAAATGACTTAGGAGTTCATATCCTGGACAAAGTATTATGGCGAGTCACCTTGGCATCAATTGTTTTTGCAGGAAGGAGGTGACGATGAAATCGTTAGAGGCACAGATTCAATGCTTATTCAGTTGGGCTAATGAGAGAGAACATGAATGCATGGTGGTCATCCTAGGGGTGGATTATTGGGCAAGAGGACATGTCCATGATGACGTAATGGTAGCAGACCTTTTTTAGCCCATAGTCTAGGTCCTTGGAAATTCATTGAGTGCAACGGGAATGGTTCGAAGGACAGTCTCAGATGAGATGTATCTAGAGGTTGTATCAGCACTGGATCATATTGACCATAAGCTGCATGATGGTTGTGCCTTGGGGCATTTCTGTATGGAGGCAGAAGGGAAGAAAACTCTCATGAAGAAGGCCTGGGTGTTATATAAGGTTGGCATAGTGAAGGAATATGACCTGTCTAAATTTGAGGCTTTTATCCAGGCTAATAAGAATCTCTTCACAGAAGTAGTGGAAAGGCTGAAGTCCATTGCTAATGGGATCATGTATCTTTATCATTGATCCGTTTTATTTGGGCCTTTTGTATTAAGAGTTGATGCTCCATCTCCCTTTGTAAGGTTTTAAAATGGTAATAGAAAGGGTACTGCCCCCTAGGCAGAGCTTGTTTTTAAAAAAAAATTAATGTCAGGTATGGCAGTAGCTCATAATTGCTCATAATTATAAATTTTTCAATATAATCTTCAAAATAGTTTTCCAAAATACTTAAAGATAGAAGGAGAGGATGAGAAAGTATTCTTTGTTGCACAATGTCGACCATGGGCCACGAGACAAGGTATGCCTCAAGACCCATTACAAATTTCTAATCCTTATAATAGTCAGTGGCAAAACTGGAATGTACAAAGTCCTCCACACTATAATCAACCCACTTGGAATAATGCTTGGCCAAATAATCAATAGAATCAATGGTATCCTCCACAAAAACCCCAATGGCCACAATTTCCAAACCAATGGCAACAACCACAAAGGAATTGGCAGCCCACTAACCAGTGGAGAAGATCTCAGCAATGGCCTAATCCAAATCTTGGATATCCACCTTTACCACCTCCAACAAATATACCTGCAATAATGCCACCACTTGCAAATACAAGTCCTCAAAAGAAAACACAGGTACCTGCTCAACCACAACTGAATCCCAATAGTCAACAACCATAGCAGAAAATGTATGCTAGTGATGCTCAGCAGTACCCTGCTTATGCTCTAAACATAGCAGATACACATCTAAGATCGGATACCACCTTGCCAGCACCTAAACTACCTCTTATAACTGAAGTGTCAAACCTTCCTGCAGCATCAATACCAATCCAAACAAACTCTCTACCAAAAATAGTTGACCCAGCTAATCTATCCAATTCAACTCATGCCTAGACATCAGTTGACCCTCCTTTTCCTCAAAGGCTAACCCTGGAAAAACCTACACTGATAGAGGATCAACCATTTGATATCCTTGACCAATTGAAGAACATGCATGTCCAGATTCCCTTGTTTCAAGCTATCAAAGATGTCCCTATTTATGGAAAAGCAATCAAAGAGGCTTGTCTTAAGAAGCCCAGGAGGAAGAAAAATGATCCTACAATAGTTCATGTTATAAGACAATTGGCTGATATCATGTTAGGAAAACTGGTCATTCCTAAATATTCTGATCCAGGGAGTCCAGTTGTGAACATCATCGTTAATGGTCAGTCTGTTAAAAATGCATTCATTGACTTAGGTGCTGCCATCAATGTGACTAAGGATACTATGAACAAACTGAGCATAGAAGGATTACGGGCTACCCCAACAATCCTCCAGCTCGCAAATAGTTCTACTGTCACTCCTGATGGGATGATAGAAGACATAATAGTTGTCCTAGATTCTTTGGAGTACCCTACTAATTTCATGATTCTATCACCAAAGGTCAATCTTGTTGGTTACCCTATCATCTTAAGACATCCATGGTTGGCAACAACTGATGCAAACATTAGTTTTAGGTTAGGGAACATGACCATATTAGATGAGCAAGCAACTAAGAAACTCACCTTGTACCTTCCAGCTCAGCCCCAGCTAGATTTAAGTACACCTGTATGGCCAGATTTAGGGGATGGAGAAGAAGAGTTGAACTCTATAGTTCAGCTCATGATGCTACATAGGCAATCCTTCCTAAAGCTGTAGGAGGAGGATGCAGTAATTCAAAGTATTCTTAATAATAACTATGTTGTGATCAAGGATGTATTTGAAAGCTCTGTGTTGGAGTTAAATACATATGAGGACCATGTTGAGAATTGTGCTTTGCCTAAAGAACCAGACATTATCCATCAGTTATTACCCTATGAAGTAGATACAAGTCCCATATCCAAAGCATCCATGCTTGACCTTACAACTACTATTGAGCTATCTAAAGGTCATAATCTCCATGTCAATAACAAACTGCCTTCCAAACAGTTGGAATAGTTAACCAAGCTCCTACAAAAGCACAAAAAAGCTTTTGCATGCGACTACGGAGATATGAAAGGACTAAACCCCACACTCTGTACTCATAGGATATACATCAATGAAGGAAGTCTACCACTCTGCCAACCTCAAAGGAGGATTAACCCAACACTAAGAGAGATAGTTAAAACTGAGTTACAAAAATTGCTAGATGTTGGTTTCATATATCCTATATTCGATAGTAAATGGGTATCACCTTTGGTTATAGTACCCAAAAAGGGAGGAAAATGGAGGATTTGTGTAGATTACAGGGAGTTAAACAAGGCTACCAAGAAAGATCACTTCCCATTACCATTCATTGACCAAGTACTTGATACTTTGGCCGGTAAGAAGTATTTTTCCTTTCTTGATGGATACAGTGGCTATAATCAGATAAGTATTGCTCTAAAGGACCAAGAAAAGACTACATTTACATGTCCATGGGGGACATTTGCATATTTTGTACTACCATTTGGGCTATGTAATGCTCCAACAACATTTCAAAGAGCTATGATTAGTATTTTTGCTGACATTTCACATGATTGTATGGAGATATATATGGACAACTTTACAACATTTGGAGTGACATTTCAAGAGGCTTTGAAGAATCTTAAAAATGTTCTCATTAGATGCCAGGAACACAATCTCTCCCTAAATAGTGAGAATTGATTTATGCTGATGCATGAGGGTGTTGTGCTTGGCCATTTTATTTCAGCAATAGGAATATAAGTAGACCCAACCAAGATTGAGGTAATTCTAACATTACCCACACCTACTAAACCAAAGGATGTAAGATCTTTTTTAGGACATGCTGGCTACTATAGGCTCTTCATTCATAATTTCAATCAAATAGCTAGTCCTTTGTATACATTTCTTACCAAAGAGGTTGAATTTCTATGGACACCAGCTTGTAATGAGTCCTTCCTGCAGCTTAAGAAACTTCTAACTACTGCAACACTCCTCAAAGGACCAGATTGGTCTATCCCATTTCATATCCATATGGATGCATGATATTATACCATAGGTGTTGTGCTAGGACAAAAGCCTACCAACCTTGAGAATGCAATTTACTATATCAATAAAAGCCTCTGTGGCCCTGAATTAAACTACACAGTTACCAAAAAGGAAATCCTAGCTGTAGTTTATGCATTGAACAAATTCTGACACTATGTCATAGGCTATCCCATTTTTGTTCACACCGATCACTCAACAATAAAATATTTGATGAACAAACCTGCTATAATAGGCAGACTGACAAGATGGCTTTTACTATTGCAGGAATTTGATATAACAATTGTTGATAAGCCAGGGAAGGCCAATGTAGTTGTTGACTACTTGTCTAGACTACAAAATGTTGATGAAGACACAACTCAAGTTGAAGATACATTTCCAGATGAACACTTGTTCCACATAGCAATTAAAAACCCATGGTATGGAGACATATCCAATTATCTTGCAGCAAATAAGGTGGCCCCACATTTCTCTCAGAAGGACATGAAAAAGATTGTAGAGAAAAGCTTTCAATTTTCATGGATAGATAACAATCTATTTTATACTGGTCCATATCAGATCATGAGGAGGTGTGTAAGAGAAGATGAAATATATGATATACTCCATGCTTGTCATGATGAGCCGTGTGGAGGTCACTTTGCAGCAAAGAGAACAACCCTAAAAATCCTAACAACCGGATATTATTGGCCAACATTACACAAGGATACAACTAGTTATACAACAAAATATGACAAATGCCAAAGGATGGGACGCCCAACAAGATCAGACAAGATGCCACTTAATCCACAAGTAGTAATAACACCCTTTGACAAATGCGGTATGGACTTTATAGGACCAATTGATCCTCCATCAAATGGAAAATCCTACATCTTGGTTTGCACGGATTATCTGACAAAATGGGTGGAAGAGAAAGCTATGCAGAATACAAGGGATCAAAAAGTAGCAAAATTCTTGTATGAAGAAAATTTTACTAGGTATGGAGTTCCCAGAGAGCTTGTAACAGACCAAGGAGAATAGTTCACATCAAATATGATCACTAAGCTGATGAAGGAGTATAGCATAAGGCATTGAAATTCTAGTCCTTACCATCCACAAGTGAATAGATAGGCAGAGGTCACCAATAGAGAGATAGCGGCAATATTAACAAAGACAGTGCAATTGCATCACAAAGATTGGAGCAGCCAGTTAATTGAAGCCGTCTGGGCTTATCGTACAACATGGAAGACCACAATAGGGTTCACACCATTTGAACTTGTGTATGGAAAGGCAACACTGTTGCCCATAGAATTTGAACACAAAACATTGCGCACAACTCTGGAGTTGAACATCAATCTTCCTGCAGTACAAACATAGCACCTTCTCCACCTCAACTCATTAGATGAAATGTGAAAGTCAACATTGGAGAGAACATAGCTAATCCAGAACCAATGGAAGAGGTGGCATGATTCACATATCAAGAATAAGAACTTTCAAGTAGGTGATTGGAATCTATTGTATGATTCTCGGTTTAAGGAGATTCTAGGAAAGCTGCAGACTAGATGGCTAGGGCCATATGAAATTCAATATGTCTTTGATAATGGAGCAGTCCAACTGACCACACTTGACCTAGTCCAATTTAAGCTTCTTGTCAATGGACACCATTTGCACCTGTATCACAAGCCTTAAACCAAGGAAGAATTCTTGCAACAGTTCAATATGAAAAGTTTAACAACACCTCAGGAAATAGTTCCTGCAGCAGAAGGTGAAAGCCTTCTTCCTGTAGCCTCACCATAACATGCCTTCGAAAACACCCATAATAAAACTTCATTTATAATGAGGTATATTTCTTCATTCACTTTTCTCTCTTCTTCTTACCAATGCATCTCATTCCTTTGTCTACCACCCACTCAAAATCCACGTCACCCACAATTTCTATTTTAATGCTTTTCATAAAACACCATGACAACACTTTCATGCGGCTACCGTACTTGACACTCTCATCAGCTCACATTCGTGTGTACGACAAAAAATTGCTAGGTACAACTTTTTAACTCTTTCCTCACTTTTAGCGCACAGGTTTGAATAATTATATCTAGTACTGCATTACATGTATGATATATGCATTAAGCCAGTTTCCCATTCTCATGCCAAATTTATCAAGTGAGGACACTTGTTAAAAAATTTTAGGGGACAGGGGAAGTGTAATAACTTCCAAGTGTTATTCCTAAGTCACCCTATTTACATCCTCATCACATCAATTTTTTATTTAGGCTGCATTCTATTAATTCTTTTAATCCTATACATTTTTTGTACTTTTAAATTCCAATTTTTTGAGCTTGACATGACTTGAAAGGACCATAATTAAATTACGAGATAACTCCCACTTAAGACTTTGATGTCCTCTATAATCAATGTCATGATTATTGTTCATGTCAAGCATAACAAAGGTAATGTAAGTGAAAAATTGGTATTTTCAAGAATAGCAATTGGGATTTCAAGAAGAAGGTATCTATAAAGTGTAAGAAGACTGAAGATTAGCAGTGAATTTGAGAGCAACAAAATTGAAGACTAGGCATTATTAAGATGGGTGGAAAATTACTAGAGACATGAACCAGTCGTCCATGGTATTTTACTGACGGATGTTGAAGTAGTTCACAGGTTTAATGCATGCAGCTGGCTTGGGTATTTCCTTCAGTTGACATAATTCGATGAGGAGGTTGCAGTAGAATTTATGGGTACTTTTGAAGAGGGACAAGCAACTGTGTGGGGTTTAACAGTTTTTTCTACTAAGGAAAGAATTACATAAATCACCAAGTTACCAGTCATTGGAGAGCACTATCCTAATGAGCATGACACCAGGTCATCTCGAGCTCAATTTTCCTGACCAGGTGATCCTCCGCTTGAAATCACTAAGTAGGGATGCAAGAGGTTGTCTCTTCCACCACCATTTCCTAAATTGGCTAACCACATTATCAGGTATTTCACTTGTGAATGAAGATTCTCAAATCTGCATGCCCACCATTTCAAATTGCTTAGTTGTTTAAGGCATAATCTTCAGGTCAATGTTCCTAATTTTCTCTATAATATGTTAAGTATTAGTACTGAGGAAACACAAAAAGGTAATGCAAATTCCATAAGTCACCATGCCCTATAAAGCTTTTGGTTGAAAAATCCCTTAGGGATGTCTCTCCCATGTCCTGGGTGGAATTTGTTCAGTTTAAAACCTTGCAGCCCCAAGTTAACCATGTTGCTCAACCTCTAGGGAATGAAGTAGAGTCTTTTGGGCCTAGTCAAGAAATAGTTGAAAAAGGGAAAGACCTAGAATTGTCTCCAGAAAACAAGTCTGTTGAGCCCAATCCAGAGAGTGATATACCTACTTCTTCCACGAAGAAAGTCAAGCATAAAGTTCAAAAAGAACTCCCTAACCTAGAAGGTGAAATTCAAAACCCTGCAGTTCAAATAAATAAGAGAAAGAGGTCGAGTCCTATAGTGTCTGTTCCTGCAGCGTCTACTCCTGCAACACAAAATCCAAAAAGATTCCACCAAGCTAAAACTACAGTGGTTGAAGAAGCAACTGTGCGTAGAAGCCCTCGCATGTGAGGACAAGTGTCTTCACCTTCCCTTGGAAATACAAATGTTTTAGTACCAAAACCTAATCCAGAATCCTCTATTGAAAATATTCCTGATGACTCCCCTTTGTGGGCAGAACCTCAAAATATGGAAGAATCTCAAAATGTGCAAGCACCTAATAGTAGTATGCCACAGGATGGTCAAGTAATGCCTGAGCCAAGCCCTGATGAAATACAAGAGAGCATCCCTATGAATGATCAACCTACTCCTCCGCAGAGCCCTGTATATTCCAATGTCTCCATTATACCCTATAGATCCTCATGGTTCACTAAGTACTTTCAACAAGCTGCCAAAGAAAAGAAAATGAAAGCTATGGTGCAAGAATTTCCCTCACCAACAATTCAGTCTGTACTCTTTGATCTATACAATCATTTTGTTTTTCAAAAGACTTAGTGGGAACAGGAAAAAGATCAAATGCAGAAAGAGATATTTGATAAGGATGAGGAAATTGAGGCTCTTAAGGAACAGCTAAAGAACCAAAAATAACAAATGGACAAAGCCCTAAAACTAGCTGATCAGGTCATAGCTTGTAGACCACCACCCAGGGTATATTCTATTTGTTTAAAAGAATAATTTCTTTTGTTTCATCTTATGATGACAATCAAGGATATTGATTGTGAATTCAAGCCCAAGAATTCTATGGTTTGTATTGGACTCTACCACCATGGCAATAAAATTTGTTATGTGAGCTCTATTTACAAAATTTTATTATCCCACATGAAACAAAGTGGAATCCTCTGCTCTATATAGGGGATATTCACTTAAGGGCCCTGATGTCATGGATGCATAATGAGACAAACTATGATAGATAGCTAAATATCTATAGGGATCTAGAAAAATCTGAACCCTTAGCATTAAGGGCTGAGTCACATAAGCCTGATGTCCTTTTGAGGGATTGGATCAATTTGACTTATGGGAGACCGAAGCCTAAAATCAAGGAGAAAGTATTTGCATTGAGAGATAAGGTCTACAGAGACTATCAGACATTGCCCATTTTTATAGCCCAAAGAGCTCTTTCAGGGGTAAGAAGTCGGTGGAACAGATTGCCAGAAGCTTTCAAGAAAGAAGAGCCACATAGCCCAATTAACTATGAAGCAGTTGTGCACAAAGTGACTAAATACATGCATTTGGCATGACATGCCAAAAGTGAATTATGGATGCCTTTATCCTTCCAACCACCTACACTCTTTTGGCCCCTATATGACATCAATGCTACTAGATTGGAACAGTTGGTTGAGGAGCACCAAGGAGATCACTTAGAACACACAAGGGGGTTTTACTACGCTTTCAAGAGTGGAAAGAAGGGGAAGATGACTGTCGGTGATTTTAGGACCATAGCCAGGAAATACAATGCTTGAGGACAAGCATTTTGTTAGTAGGGGGCAAATGACGAGACAAATTAATGTCTCAATTTTGTTATAATTTTCATACTTTGTTGACCCTCTTTATGCTCTGATAGACATTTCTAAAACATTTATGACTTATACCTATGCGAACTTATGCTAAGTACAACTAAAAGCCACAAAGCTTATGGGTAGCTTGAATGGCATGTTTTGCTGACTATTATAAATATAATGCAGTACTTCATATAGTTATTTTAAGTTGTGTTCTAATATTTGAGTAGGGGTTGAAATGTTGACTTGCATGTGTACTGAATGTTACTAACCTTTCAAGTAAACAAGGAGGAATACGAAGAGTGGTGCAACCACATTAAAGAAGGAGCGTTAGAAGACCAGTCATGGTGAAAGAATCCAGCTCAATTTCGAAGGATATGTTGCGCCTAGAAAGGAGCTATTGTTCTAGAGAATATAGGAAATAAGTCTCGCTATATTTCCTCGGAATTGTTATTTTGTTATCTGCAGTAATTGTAATATGTCATGGTTGTTTTACCACCTTCTTATTTGGTGAAGTTTAATCAGACTTTAATGTTATGTTTTTCAATAAGTGTCAGCCCTCTTTATAAAGGGATTTGATCTACTTAGTTAGGTAATGAGAAAGTATAGAATGATGTATTCAATATAGAAAAAGTTGCTCTTTTCTGTTCTTCATGAGTTATTCAGTTGTTATGTAACCAGTTAAGAAAAATTTAATGGAAGAGTGATTTTGGATTATTTTCTATGTTAGTAGTTAGTAGAAGCCAACCAAGGGGGTCCACTTGGGAGGTGGATTAGATTAAGTTAGAGTATATTTGTTTCCTTCATTTTCCTTTCTTTCAAGTAGAGTTTCTGTTTTACTCCTGCAACATTACTACTATGGATGTTCCTGCAACACTTGCAGAAGATAGGCATGGTGAATGTTTTAAGTTGTTAGACAGGCTAGATTCATTTCATAAGATTTCTATAGTAATTTCATTAAGTAGTCGAGTGTGTTTACATTCCTGCAACAATATCATAGATTCCTTTCATGCATTTTACCTTCTTGCAACATAGGCGTTATGACTCCTAAAGAAACTTAGTGCACAAACTGTGTTGTCGCATTTCAAGTCTATGTTCCTGGGTTGACAATCTAAATGCATTTCATGATAGGAATAGGTAATCCTTAGCATAGATATATTACCCCCAAGAGAGAAAATGGCATGATTATCTCTACCTATTGTGAAACTGTTCATACATCATCATCATCATCATCACCACCACCACCACCACCACCATCATCTTCTTCATCATATTCTTCTTCTTCATCATCTTCAATATCTTCTTCTTCTATAACATTATACTTTATCAGCCTTCCTCTTGGATCATGTCTAACAACAAATAACCAACCCTATTTATGTGGAACCTCTAAGTAAAACACTTGCTCACATTGGCTTGGAAGAACATAGGGCTCATCTCCAACTAGCTCAAATGACCTTGTATTAATCATTGTAAATCCATTATCATGTTGAATAACAGTTCTATCAGGATCATTTTGATTCAGTCGTAGCCTGTACCATTTGATGACGAATAGAACTAATTTGAAGGAGTTAAAGTCGCACTAAATTATATCATCTAAGATTTCATAGTATCGATTTTGAGATTGTTGAGGATGTATGTCATTTCTAAATGATATATTAGTGACGTCGAAGACTGCAATTATCCCAAAATCACAAGTTTTCTTCATGTCATCCAACTTTTTTATGCGAAACTTGTGGTCATGATAGTACATATCTTTGTTGTGCTTGACCTGCAATTTTTCAAGCATGTGAAAATTATTTGCATCGTAAGTTGATATGAAACATATGGGTCATGATCATTAATAAATTTTTACGTACCTCTCTACCCCTTAAACTATATGCTAGATCAATTACCATTGGTGTAACATTGGAATCTACATTACGATGAGCTTCTCTAACCAATGAAGCAACACCTTCCCATGTTAATGAGCAACTATTTTGTTGACATTGTTTAATCCATATTGTCATCCAATCAAGATTTTTCACAATATACAAATATATTGCATCCCACTCTCGACCAACTGTATAAAAAAATAGACCAATTACAAATAAATTATATTGAAGATTTATAAGAATTAATTAACTACAATAACATCTTATATTTACCTCTCACTTTCCTCAATCTACCTTTTCCCATCAAGTTGTTAGGATTAACAAGACATAAATAACAATTACATGCAAATATAACCAATATTAGAAAACTATGAACCACACAGAAAAGAATAAAAGACACAAAGATTTAATGTGGTTCACGCAATCTGTGGGCTACATCCACCAACAATGAGTCCAATATTTTATTATCCAGTGATTACAATCTATAATCCCTTACAGCTCAATACCGCTGTAAGAAGCTACTAAAAATATACATATGAAATCCCTAACCCTAAGCCATATTATACAATATTTTTCCACTTTAGGATTAGAATGAGTTACAATATGTCAGCCCAAAAATAGCCAAAAATATGTCGGCCTCAAAAAAATTTGCGAGGATGGGAGGAAAAGTGTATAGTACTTTCCTAATCAGTCACCACAATCCAACACAAGTACTCCCCTTCTAATTTGTTAATGGAGTTGGGATCCCAAATACGATCTACATAGATCTTTGCTGCAAACTTAGGAAGATGTTCACTAATGTACACCATGGTCTGGTATACCATATATCCCTCCACCATAGAACCCTCAAGATGTGCTCTTTGTCGAACCAAGCCTTTCAAAAAATTTAAGTTCCTCTCAACCATCCACATTGACTTAGTTTTTACAAGTCCACACAATTAAATCTCTTCAACTCGATGTATGATGTAGTGTTATTGTGCATTGAAAAAAGTTGAAGGTAGACTCTTTTGCATTTCACACATAAGATGAGGAAGTTTTCTCTTCCAATATTTTATATCTTCTTTATTGATTTCTTTTGATGACAACCACCTCATGTATTTTTCAAGATCATATATAACTTGTTTGACACTATTGTCAAAGTGGTGTGGGAGAGATAAAGGTAGAACGTACTGCAATATTTGTAAAATGATCTTATCAATATTTTATAAAATAATGCAATGAAAACTACATGAAGTATACAAATATATAGTAAATACAAAATAACATGAATTACCTTAATAAATGTATGTCAATCATGTATTTTTATGCTTGGCCCAAATTTACTTTTCTTTGATATAAGATTGTTTATATTCGTAGCAAATCCTGTGGGAAATCATTTTTTTTTTATGACTTTTTTTATAGCATTTCTCTGCTGCTCCGACAATAACCAAGTAAGGGCACTTGTATCAATCTGGTCTCCATTGTTATTTGATCAAATGACATTTTTATTTCATGGTTGGATTCTTCAATGTCACTACAAATTTTGACCATTTTGTCTTTGTCACGCCTTCCATCCAATATTTTTCATAATGTTTATGTTACATTCTTTCCAATATGCATAGCATCAAACAAATGCACGATTGAGAGTTACTCGTAGTACGACAACCTACTAAATTGCATAGGATAACTTTTTAGTCCTTTTGGAAGTTGGTCATTAATGCCTTGACGACCTTCATGAGCATCAATTACATCATCAGTAAATAAAACACAATATCAAAATATAAATTTCAAACAAAAACGATCAGATGGAATGACATTACCTCGACAATTTATTTTATTGTATTCCAACTTTTATAGGTGAGGTGTCATTCTCTGTGGCTTTGATGTAGTCTCTTCTTTCCCATTGAAAATATGTTTTTCGATAATTTGATACTTATGATTTATGTGAAGAAAGTGTCTATGCTCATCAAACACTTACTTTCCTAAACTTTTTAAATGACGAGATTTCATCTTTGGACCAAAAACTACACATGCAAATTTTTCCTTTCTCTAAAGACCTACAAGATCGTGTATAATTAGATTAAATAAGTTAATTTTGTGTTAGCACTATAACATACCAAAAAAGAGGTGTTAAGAAGAGAACATACCACAATAATGTTTTAGCCCAAGGGCATCATGTATTGCCCATAAAAGCATTGCATGGAATTGAAATTATCTTTGTTTTATTGGTCTAGAGATGTCATACATAGTGAACCCATTCCATAACACCATCAACTCGTCGATAAGGGGCTCAATATATACATTGGTATCTTTAACTTTGTACTTACCTAGTTGAATGAACAAAAAAATTACATAATTATTATGACCATTTTGATAGATTATTTATAATAAATTAATTTAAATGACTATTAAATGAAAAAAATATCTGGAACAATCATTTCCAACATTATGTGCTCCCTCTTTATGGACATCTAAGGATGAATGTTATTTTTTATAACAAAAACAGGCCACACCGAGTAAACAGATCTCATCTCTCTAAATGGATTGACACCGTCCACTGCCAATGAAAGCTTGAGATTACAAGATTATTCTTTAAAGTGTGGCCAAGTTTCCTCTATTTCCTTAAATACCAAACCATCCGCAAGAATTCACATAATGTCATCTCAACTTCTATTGCGTGAATGGTAATCCATAAATTGTGCCAAGCTATTGCACCTAAATAATCATTGTAGACGTGGAATAATGGGAATATATCGAAGAACCTTGCAAGGCACCCTTTTTGTTATTTGGTTTGATTGATATCTACTAATATGAGAATCAGGGCATTCTATTGTAAATTCATGATGTTTATGATATATAATATGATCATTTGGGCATGTATGTATTGTTTGATACTCCATTCTAATATCTTTTATAATGACAAATAATTCTCAGTACGAGCGAGGTAGAATGTTTGATGGTGGTAACAAACACTCAGCTATCAACCTACGACCAAAAATATAATTTGTTAATATAAAGAATATTAGTTGCTGCATGATTCACCCTTTATTAACTGTAAAGGAATTACGACTAAAAAAATGAAAAAATATGACATACCTTAACATACGTGTCATTGCTACATTGGATAAACCATTCATAACCTTCAAGTTCACTAACAACAATACAATGACAAGAAGAGTTGTTTGGGAGCCTTCATATAGGGGCTCGTATACCTTATCAAGTATAGGTACATCATCATCATCATCATCATCATCATCGTGATCATCTTGATCATCATGATCTTCTTCCATGGGATCATTACCTTCTACTTCTATATTCACACCTCCATGTTCCCTCATTTGGAAATCCACATTCTTTGGATTGTCATGGTCCATAACATGAAACCCAGGGTGGTTGACCTATATCAAAATGATGACCTTAAATGAACTATGACCATGATGTCATCATCAAATCATATCTTATGTATTTTATAAATTATTAAAATACATACCAATGGATGAAATTAATTTCTCCCTTCAATGTGACCATGCTGCCTACAATGTTCCTTGATTGTTTTGATTAGATATCTTTGAGTCTTTAAGCCCTTACAAATTTTGCAGGGACAATAACATTTTCCATCACCTTTTCTTTAAAGTTAGACCACAATCTAGCAACTGTCTCCCTATTTTGTTGTGGGTTGATATCGTGAGACATGGTCTTTCTTGAATGGAATGACTCGTTGGTGGAAGAAGGATGATTTGTTTGCAACCTGTAGATACAAATCATCACTAAATAACCATTTTCTCAACTGTAATTTTCTCAATGCAAAGGGACATTTATCATACCATAGAAACCTTATTATTTTTATATAGAATACACCAAGGAGTACCATCAGAAATATTAACCATTTACAATCATGAAAAGTAAACCTAAATCAAATAGCTCATTTTTTTATCAGCATGTGTAGTCTCTGTGTATATGAAAAATGAAATAAATATCAAGCTGAAATAAAAAAGTGAACAAAAAAGTATTCCACATAGAGTGAATGAAATATACCATCAAAATAAGGTGACAAAATCCTATCACGAAGCATAGACATAGGAAATAAAAAAGGGACAAAAGACAAGAAATAAGAAAAATCATTACAACTATAGAAAAATCATTAAGACTATAGAAAGATCATTAAGACTATAATCACAAAAAGAAACAATCTTTGTCAACAATATTCAAAATCATTAGGACTATATAAAAATCATTAAGACTATAGAAAATCAAATTTTAGAAATGGATGGTTCTGATGCTTTTCCATTACAACAATTGAGTATTCATCATTTGGTATTGTGTATTCCATTTAAGTATGTCAGACACAAAGTATTCTATTTAAGTATGTCAACAATGTTCAAAATCATGTCACCAAGCACAGACATAGGAAATAAAAAAGGGACAAAAGAAAAAAAATAAGAAAAATCATTAGGACTATAGAAAAATCAAGTTCTAGGAATGGACGGTTCTGATGCTTTTCCATTACAACAATTGAGCATTCATTTGGTACTTCTTGGTGTATTCCATTTAAGTATGTCAAGCACAAAGTATTCAATTTACATTTGACAAACATGTAGATTTAACCAAGCATTACTAGGAACTAGACCCAACAACAAATGGACTTGTGATGATTTTCACAATAGTACATGTGTTGTTGCGTCAGCTCCTAGTAGTGCTTAGGTAAATCTGCATGTTCATCACCTATTTCTTTGAAAAGTTTCCAGATTCTGAGAAGAGGTATGAGTGGAGGCCAAAGAAGGGATATTTGTGAAGGTTTCATAGAGCTTTGTTACTTTTGTCCCACCTCAACTCAGTAAAGAAGATATTATGTAGAATTTTAGAGATCTAGCAAATATTCACAAATATCCTTTCTTATAGCCTCCACTGAATATACGCGTTCTCAGAATCTAAAAATTTTGATCATTGATCTATTTGGTTTTGACACAAGGAAATGATCTTACATCACTATTCACTCAAGAACACGTTTCCATAAGCAATTTAATTCACTGTTGTAGTGATTGTACCCATGGGCAGCGATTTACTATTGCAAGGATGATTTTTATTTATTGATTCGAATCATTACAAATTTGGTCTCTTACACATCCCACCCCACTTCTCTCCTTCCACTCATGGTGCAAGAGCACCAAGGTCAAGGAAAAGACCTAAGGAGTGCACCAGGGTCACTGATAGATCCTTGGATGTAGAAACATTTCTTCACATTAGTTCTACTTGTTTATGTTATCATTTCATTATTTTTGTCACTGATAACACCAAGGAATTGACTGGTGTAGTGACAATGACTTGTCACTTGAGTGATCCAAGGATTTATGTAAGGGTCAAGGACCTATATGTATATCTAAGTTTGTTATATGGCCATTGATGCCATTATTATCATGTAATTGCACTTCAAAGTGCAAAGATGCCAAAAAGATGTAAAATTGCATTTTTATACAATTATGGCCTAAAGGGATAAATGAGGGTTTAGTAGAGGTTTAGGCAGTTGAGGGGATTAGGATAGGAACTGAAAACCTTTTAAAGGTTAAATATGATGCAAGAAAGATTAAAGTGGTTGAAGTTGACAACTAGTTGTCAACTAGACAACAATACAAATGAATAACTAACTATAACAGTCATATAACTAACCGTGCAGGTTAAGAAGAAGTTGAAAATCAGTTTGTAAGGTGATTTTGGTTGGTTTTGTACGTGATTTTTATGGGATAGGAGTCTTGGAAGTTGTGGGGAGGCGCATATGGTCGAAGAAGACAATGTAATGAACTACCAAGCAATAAAATTTTAATTCTTTACAAACAGTCACTTCTCTGCTCATGAAAAAACAATTTGGTGTTTATATTATTAAAATCTCTATTCAATGCAACATTTATAGGAAAAGCATTCATTGATTCATATTATAAGTTTTGATAATTCCATGTACTGATTATATTCTTTTGAAGTCTTAAAATCAAAGAATTTCAATCCTTTTATTGACTGTTCCTGTACAGTGTTTGGCATGCAAACAATCTTTGTCTTGAAGAACCAATGAATTCCTAGGCTCTCCCACTTCTTGTGTTTAATGTGGCTTGTGGGAGAAGCCTTGCCTTGTATTACCTGGGCCTATAAGTGTTTATGCAGGGAAGGTGAAAGGAGGTAAGGAACAATGACTGTCTTCCAACTTTTAAATTACATTTTTGTTGCACTACTAATGTTGTTGAATATGAAACCTTCATTCCAAGTTTTTAATTTGGTGTGAACAAGGGAAAATAGTAACTGCAACATCACTACCAAGATATTACAACAAACTTGCAATTTTTTTCAAGTATAGCTTACAAACATTAGAAGTCTTGTGAAGAGTCTTGGTGAGTTTAAGCGCCCTTTTGAAGCAATTTAGAAATATTGAATACATCATTTTTTTGTCAAATAGTTGGCAAGCAATGATGTATTCAATATTTCTAAAGTGCTTCAAAAGGCTTAAGCTCACCAAGACTCTTCACCAATACACCCACCATCCACACCCATCCACTCATGTCAAGATCTTGTCCAAATCATGTTGAAATATCCATTGACCTAAATCAAGATCCTTCCCTCTCACTTCCTTCGTTACATAATCACTTTTGGAGTATATTCTAAAGTCCTTGAATCCAAGAAAATGTAAGTCAATAACACCAAATATATCACTTAGAAGTCTTGTGAAGAGTCTTGGTTAGTGAAGATTCAGATAAAGTATGTTGGAAACTACAATTGAAGCAATTGTTGTATTGTCATTGATGTCAAACCTTAACTAGTAAGATAATTGCTATCTAAGAAAGTACTATATCTTTTGATTGATGAGAAGGATTACATCAAGGGTGATAACAATAGAACCTAAAGATTGGTTGAGTTATTTGATACTACCATGAGTACTTGATTATGTGGCACAATGATAAGATAATGTATTATTTATCTAAGTAAGAATCAAGACTGAACAAGTAGGCTTAACCGAGAAAAAGTGAAGAAATTCAGTTTAAGCCGAGTGATGTTAGTGTCGACCGAGAGACAGTATATGCCAAGTAAATTTAGTGGTGACTGAACATCAATTTATTGTCGAGTGACAGTATTAGCTAAGCAAGACAATTTGAAGAGACGACCAAGCTATGTAGTAACGATCGAGAAGTTGAACAGTGTATTGACCGAGCGTCAGTAATTTACATTTGAGGGAGAATTCAGATTCCTAGCTGACTTTGTTTGAATTCTTGGATTATGTAAATCATGTTGACTTTATTAATTAAGAGTATGGAGAATTTAATGCACGGTAATTCATTTTATTGAAGATTCAATAAGGAGATTGAAGATGTTTCTAGAAGGATGGATGAAGAACTTAAATGATGGAAGGATTCGATGAATATGACCTAAACCTAAGATCTACGAAGGAGATCAAGAGGCAAAAGATGGATTTACCTATTGAAGAGGTATAAAGGAAAACCTAAGTATGAGGTTAAGAGGGGATGCTGAAGTTGTTGATGTTACTGACTGATAAGTCTAAGTAGAAAGGTTGAAGGTCAAGGAGTTGATCAGAGTTGTGATTGCATGAAGTAAATTTTGAGCAAATCAGTGATGGATATGGAAATGATACTCAATCGGTAAGCCAACATATATGTGCGAATTGGATCTGTTATTTGCAAAGTGGTTTGTATGTTTTTCAAATCAGATACTACTGCTACTTTCTAACCATTGTATCAGTCTAAAATCCTTTAATCAACGTTGACCTAACAGTCATTGTTTAAATCCTTTGAACAAGGTTGCATTCTAATGGAATGTACTTAAGTCCTTTAACAAGGCACACTCCTAACAGGGTGGTTGAAATCCTTTAACAGGGTCACACCTAGTAGTGTGTTTGTAAACCATTAACAGGGTTGGCTTTTCACAGAGCTCACTTCAGAAGAGTGAAAATATCAGTAACATGTTACAAAGTGGTTTTTTCCAAATTGGGTTTCCACTATAAATCCTTGTGTCATACTTGTGTGAATGTTTTGGTGTGAATCTATGTTTTACAAGTTAAATACTATTGGATAGTGGACTGCATGTTTTATGTTTCTGGTATACATTCAGTAATGACCAAGTAATGTTGGTAATGAAATACGATATTTTTAAAGTATTCAAAAGTTGAATTGTAGATCTGGACCTGAGAACAACTGATTCACCCCCCCTCTTTGTTGTTCTAAATAGTATTAACAGAGAATAAGTTTAAAGGTGCTTGAAGCAAATGATTAAGATGTACAAAAATGAGGTACCTGTGTGCTAAAATGTTGTCACACTTATATGAGTCATTATATCCAAGATTGCTCAAGAATGAGGTCTCAAATGGCGACTTATAGTTCTCTATTCATGGAGTGTAAGGGTTTGTAATGGAGACCCTCAGATTAGACATAGTTTATGCCCATGCAAGTACACCATAAAATGAGAGATTCAAAGAGGAAAAGCAAGAATGCTAGTCTCCATGATCATCAAGTATGCATGCAAATGAAAATGAAAGCTATTCTATATGATAACAATGCATGAAATAAAACTAATCTATGAAAGGAAATACTTATGTAAGATTATTCGATGAAAGGAAATATGCAAGTGCAAGATTATTCTATGAATCTAATCTAATATGCAAGTGCAATATTAATCTAAATAGATTGTCATGGAGGCATGAGAGTAGAAGAAAAGAAAAGAAAAATTGTAATGTCCAAGCTCAAGTGCTCCAAACTCTTCTCCAAAATTGCTCTCCAAACTTGCATAACAATAACATAAAATCTTGATCTCCAAAATCTCTATCCTAAAACCTAGATTCTTAAATGAGAAGAAGGGGGCTCCTTATAAATGATTTTAGAAATGAATAGACGGTCAAGATTAAGAGGCAAAAATAAATGAGCAATAGTGGAGATTAAATCTTGGTTGATCCATGTGCTCAAGATTCTCAAGAGGCAAAATCAATGGACATGGTTAAGAGGCAAAAAAATGTGTGGAAGTGATTAAGAGGCAAAAAGAGATTCCACTCATCTTGAAAAGTGTGCAATCAATATGTAGACAAATAGTTTTTCTTTTTCTTTTTCTTTTATTATTTATTTATTATTTTTAGCAAAGTGGTTTCCATTATTTAATTAAAAGATTTTTTTATTTATTTAAAAGAGATTTGTTCTTTTAATTAAATGTGACTTAGGATAAAGTGATTTTATTATTTAATTAAAAATTATATTTATTTAATTAAAAGGGAGCATGTTCTCTTAATTAAATAAAACTTAGGATAAAATTATCAAACCTTAGGTAATATTAAAATATTTGAATTAATTACGATTTGATCAAGGAAATTGATTTGAATTAAAAAAATTTGGAAAGCATTGATTCAAGAAATTGATAAATTGAAGAATGGGGCCCAAAGTCTAGGCGACCATTTTAGGGTGCTTACAGTACCGAAGTTGAATAAGGAGAACTTCCATGCATGGAAGAGTCTGATGAAATTGCATCTAGCTGGTATTGGTGACTCAGTGAAATATTATGTTGAACATGACTATGTTGCACCTATTGCACCCTTAACTGCCGAGGAGATGAGAGTTAAACAAGAACACAACCAAGCAATGTTGGAGATTGCATTTGCTGTAAGCTATCCTGAATTTGAAGACATTAAAGATTGCACAAATGCAAAGAAAATGTGGGACACTCTTGCAAATATCTATGGAGGTGACACAAATGTACTAATGGAAAAAGATGAAAGCCTAAGAGGTAACTTTGATGAAATGAAAATGTAAGAAGGTGAAAATATTGCTCAGTATTGTGGTAGAATTAAGGAGGTAGTAAATGCTATTAGAGGAGCTAATGAAAATATTGATGATGAGACTGTTATTGCAAAGGTATTGAGAACTTTTCTTCCTATATATGCTATCATAATTTTAGCAATTTAAGAATCTAGATGTAACCCTAGGAATGTTTCAACTCTAGAAAGTCTTGTTGGTAAGCTTACTACTTTTGAGCTTTCTAACTATGATAACTACACTATCCCTAATGTTGAATATTCATTCAAGTCACAAATGGTTTTGCATAAGTCTAAGAGGGAAAATGAAAAATGTATTAGTGAGAGTGAACGTGATAGTGACACTTCTGATGAGGAACTAGAGGATCTTGAAGCCCTTATGGCCAGAAGATTGAAAAGAGGAAAAGGCAAATACAGAGGTAAACTTCCTATCATATGTTTTTCATGTAACAAGGTTGGCCATATAGCTGCAAGATGTCCTAATAGAAATGACAAGGATGAAGAAAGAGAAAGCAAGTACAAGGATAAGAGAGAAAACAAAGGTTATCAAAGGTACAAGGACTACACGGATAAAGGTAAGAAATCCTGCTATATTGCTGAAGAAGAAACTGGCACTGATGATGATGATTTTCAAATTGAAGTAGTTTATGTTTCTATGAAAGATGATTCTGATGAAGATGAGAAAACTGCACTTGTTTCTTATGTGAGAAAATGTGATAAATGGATTATTGATAGTGGTTGCTCACATCACATGACTGGTGATAAAAGTAAATTTGATACCCTAGATCATTACAAAGGTAGAAGTGTTAAGTTTGGTAATGATGTACCATATCCTGTAAAGGGTAAAGGATTAATTAAGCTAACTAATAAGATCACTTGTGAAAATGCTTATTGGGTTGAAGGTCTTAACTATAATTTTCTAAGTGTTGCACAGCTTAATAGCACTAGTTACCAAGTGGAGTTTCATCATAGAAAGGCTAAAATATTTGATGCCATTGGTGAACTGATTGGAAGTGGAGAACAGACAAGAGGTAATTTTTTCTATCTAGATCTAGCTGAAGAGACTTTCTTGATTGCACAATTTGATGATGTATGGTTATGGCATAAAAGGCTATGTCATGTTAACTTTGACAATTTGGTAAACATTAGTAAAAAGAAGAAAGTTAGAGGTTTTCTAAGATTGAAGAAACATGATAATGTGATGTGCAAACAATGCCAATTGGGTAAAATGACAAAGTCTAGTTTCAAGAGAAAAACTTTTACTTATGAAAATATTTTGGATCTGGTTCATACTAACCTTTGTGGACTTATGGGTGTACAAAGCTATTGTGGTGCTAAATACTTTATTATGTTTGTTGATGATTACTCAAGGATGATGATTGTAATGTTTTTAAAAGAAAAAATTGATGCATTTCAACTATTTAAGTGGTATTTGGCTAAGGTTGAAAAAGGGACAGGCAGAAACCTGAAATGTCTGAGATCTGATTGAGGTGGAGAGTTTATATCAAATGAGTTCAATCTATTTTGCAATGAGAGAGGAATCAAGAGACAGATGTCTGCACCTAGAACCCCTCCACATAATGGTATATCTGAGAGAAGAAACACATATATCATAGATTGTGCAAGGACACTAATGATTGAGAAAAATGTTGCACAAAAGTACTGGAAAGAAGCTATAAGTACAACTATTTATACCTTAAACTAAGTACAAATAAAAAAAGGCACAAATGTTACACCTTATGAATTATGGCACGGTTATGCACCTAATGTAAAGTACTTTAGAATCTTTGGGAGAAAATGCTATATATTGAAAGATAATAGGAATGGAAAGTTTGATGCAAAAAGTGATGAAGGCATATTCCTAGGTTATTCCACAAAAAGTAAAGCTTACAAATGTTTGAACTCTAACACTAACAAAATTGTGGAAAGTGAAAATGTGAAAGTTGATGAAAATGCAGAGAAAAATGAACAGGAAAGAAAAAGAGAACCTGAAGACTATAGATCTTTTGTCTATATAGAAGAAGGAGAAGCGAGCAACACACTTACACCTGATGCGAAATCTTGAGTAAGTGATGTCGAGCATTAGAGAGATGATGTCGAGTATCAGAGAGATGTTGTCGAGCATCAGGAGGATGCTGCCGACCATCAACAAGAAGCTACCGAGCTATCAAAAGTTGAATCTGATAATATTATTGATTAACTTGAAGAGCTAGGAGAAAAGAAATATGAACCTACTTTGGCACAATATGTAAGAAGACATCATAAGCCTAAGATAATCATTGGAGATAAAGAAACTGGAGTTATGACCAGAAGTAAGTTGAAAGAACCTACATATTTATTGTGTGAATTTGAGCCTAAAACAATAGAGGAGGCATTAGAAAATGAAGACTGGATTCAATCTATGAATGAGGAAATAGAACAAATAGAAAAGAATGATACCTAGACTCTGGTACCTAGACCAGAAAACAAAAATGTCATTGGAACAAAATGGGTATACAAAAACAAACTTAATGAACATGGAAAAATCACAAGGAACAAGGCAAGGCTGGTATGCAAGGGCTATGCACAAGAAGGAATAGACTATGGGGAGATATTTTCCCCTGTAGCAAGATTAGGAGTGAGAAATCTACTTGCATATGCTACTTACAAGAATTTCAAGGTATACCAAATGGATGTCAAGTCTGTATTTTTGAATGGTATATTAGAATAAGAAGTGTACATTGAACAACTTGAAGGATTTGTTGATCCAAACAAAATAAATATTGTCTGCAAGCTGAACAAAGCGTTGTATGGATTAAAGCAAGCACCTAGAGCATGGTATGAGAGGCTGCACAATTACTTAATATAGATTAGATTTTCAAGGATAAATGACAACATCAATTTGTACATGAAAGATGAAGAAGGTAAAGGGATTTTGTTATCTAAAATTTTTGTAGATGATATCATATTTGGAGGACAAGATGCCTTATGAAAGAAATTTTCAAATGAGATGAAAATTGAGTTTGAGATGTCTATGTTTGGTGAGATAAAATTCTTTGTTGATTTACAAGTTTAGCAGATGGAAAAAGGTATTTTTATCACTCAATCTAAATATGTCAAAGAGATACTCAAAACCTTTGGTATGGAGGATTCAAGGCCAGTAAGTAATCCCATGGCTATTGGACAAAAGCTGTCTAAAAATGATGATACTACTGAAGTAAACCAAACCCAGTATAGATCCATGATTGGAAAGCTGTAATATGTTGCTCATAGTAGACCATATATAGCTCTAGTTGTTGGGATTGTGGCAAGATTCTCTGCCAATCCTAAGGAAATTCATATGATGGTTGTGAAGAGAATAATGAGATATATGAAAGGGATAGAATATTATGGACTGTATTACAAGAAACATGAGAAATTTGAACTGAGAGTCTACACTGATACAGATTGAGTAGGAAATGTAGATGAAAAAAAAGTACTAGTGAAGGAGCTTTCTTTCTTGGATAGATATTAGTCTCCTAGACAAGCAAGAAACAAAATTGCATTTCCCAATCTATAGCTGAAGCCGAGTATGTAGCAGCTGTAGTGAACTGTTCAAATCTGGTATGGATAAAGCAATTGTTGAAAGACATGAAAGAGGGAATCACATAACCAGTTGTCATATACTGTGACAACACAAGTGCTATCAACATATCAAAGAATCCAGTGATGCACACAAAGACCAAACATATTGCTATCAAATATCATTACTTGAGGGAATTCGTACAAGATAAAGAAGTGAGAATGGAATATGTGACTACAAAGGAACAACTTGCAGACATATTCACCAAAGATTTACCTAAGGATGCTCATGAATATCTTAGAGGTAAATTAGGGGTGCTTCCCCTAAATGAGGCTACCTAGTCAATCTAGGAGCACTGCATCAAATGTACTGAATAGAGGATTTGACAAATTGATGCAGAAAAGGTCACACTTTAGGAGTGGCCTAGAGTTTTGAAAAGTACAACAAAGCTAATAATTAGTCATAAGCAAGATGATAGAGGGAGAAATATTGTTACTAAACTGACAAGATGACATCTACATCTAAAAGATGCAAGTTTTAGATGCTGCTTTGGCATTGTTGTCAAAGAGGGAGAGATTCAAAGATGAAAACACATAAAAGAGAAGGGAGAGATTCAGAGATAACAGAAAGAGGAAGATAATTCAAAATCGGAGAATAGAGACACATAATAGATTCAGAGGGAGTAATTGTCAAGAAAGCAAGGCTAAGTGATTCAGAATCAGAATGAAGCTAAGGATATTACAAATATTTTTGATGCAATGAAAAAGTTTTGGATTGATTGGTGAATCATGTGTTATTCATATGGTGTTTCCATTAATGCCAAAGAGGGAGATTGTTGGAAACTGCAATTGAAGCAATTTTTGTATTGCCATTGATGTCAAACCTTAACTAATAAGATAGTTTCTATCTAAGAAAGTACTATATCTATTGATTGATGAGAAGGATTAGAGCAGGGGTGATAACAATAGAACCTAGAGAAAGGTTCAGTTATTTGAGTTATTTGATACTACAATGAGTACTTGATTATGTGGCACAATGATAAGATAATGTATTGTTTATCTAAGTAAGAAGCAAGACTGAACAAGTATGCTTAACTGAGCAAAAGTGAATAAATTTAGCTTAAGCCGAGTGATGTAGGTGTCGACCGGGAGACAATATATGTCGAGTAAATTAGTGGCTACCAAACATCAGTTAATTGTCGAGTGATAGTATTAGCTGAGCAAGACAATTTGAAGAGACGACTGAGCTATGTAGTAACGACCGAGAAGTTAAACATAGTATTGACTGAGTATTAGTAATTTACATTTGAGGGAGAATTCAGATTCCTAGCCGACTTTGTTTGAATTCTTGGATTATGTAAATCGTGTTGACTTTATTAATTAAGAGTATGAAGAATTTAATGCATGGTAAACCGTTTTATTGAAGATTCAATAAGGAGATTGAAGATGTTTCTAGAAGGATGGATAAAGAACTTAAATGATGGAAGGATTCGATGAATCTAACCTAAACCTAAGATCTACGGAGGAGATCAAGTGGCAAAAGATGGATTTACCTATTGAAGAGGTATAAAGGAAAACCTAAGTATGAGGTTAAGAGGGGATGTTGAAGTTGTTGATGTTACTAACTGATAAGTCTAAGCAGAAAGGTTGAAGGTGAAGGAGTTTATCAGAGTTGTGATTGCTTGAAGTGAATTCTGAGTGGATTAGTGATGATACCTAGTAAGTAAGCCAGCATATATGTGTGAATTAGATCTGTTATTTGCAAAGTGAGTTGTATGTTTTTTAGATTAGATACTACTGCTACTTTCTAACCATTGTATCAGTCTAAAATCCTTTTTAATCAAGGTTAACCTAATAGTCATTGTTTAAATCCTTTGAACAAGGTTTCATTCTAATGGAATGTACTTAAGTCTTTTAATAAGGCGCACTCCTAACATGGTGGTTGAAATCCTTTAATAGGGTCACACCTAGCAGTGTGTTTGTAAACTTTTAATAGGGTTGGATTTTCACAGAGCTCACTTCAGAAGAGTGAAAATATCGGTAACATGTTACAAAGTGGTTTTTCCCAAATTGGGTTTCCATTATAAATCCTGGTGTCATACTTGTGTGAATGTTTTAGTGTGAACATTTCTATGTTTTACAAGTTAAATACCATTGGATAGTGGACTTCATGTTTTATGTTTCTGGTATACATTCATTAATGACCAAGTAATGTTGGTAATGAAATATGAGATTGTTGAAGTATTCAAAAGTTGAATTGTACATTTGGACCTGAGAACAACTGATTCACCCCCCTCTTTGTTGTTCTAAATCATATTAACAAAAGTAATTCCGACCAACACAGGAATAGAAGTAAAAAAAAGGTCAAATTTTATACATATATCCCACCTACTGGCACATTTCATTTATTTCATTTTGACATAGTCCATGAGCAAAGGAGTGCTGAAGGAGGTGGTATAAGGTGGGAAGCTACACTAGGTCGACACCGCACACCTATATGAAAATAAGTTTGAACCAATGGTTGAATATCATGAAAGTGCGGATCAGTGAGCAATACAATCTTTATTTTAAATCTGAACTAATAGATTAAGCATATTATGTTTAAGAATTGTCGGGACTAGTCCTTTGGCGTGTATTAAATAGAATAGAATTTTCAGCATATTATT
This sequence comes from Chamaecyparis obtusa, assembly GCA_027943335.1. NCBI lineage: Eukaryota > Viridiplantae > Streptophyta > Pinopsida > Cupressales > Cupressaceae > Chamaecyparis > Chamaecyparis obtusa. The sequence goes on along the minus strand of BSBK01004962.1, from coordinate 279,286 downwards.
ATCATTCTATTTATTTGTTGTAAACATGCCATTGGTTCAGTTTTGTAATTTTTTTTTATGTTAAATGCATTTGAATAAAGGTCTAATTCTGTAGAGTGCTAGCACGAAGGAAGATTTGATCTAGCCAAATAAAGGTTTAATTCTGTAGACTATTGGTCAGACAAATCTTCATTGTCTTTTTTATATACTAGCATTTAAATGGAACATTAAGCATAGTAATAATATGCTTAATCTATTAGTAATTATCTGTATTTAATCTGCCAATTACTAATAGTTTTGTACTACACATGCAATGTATTGTCAGTTTGAAGATAGTCTGTGCCATGTATGATGCTTAAGTAATGGGAAAGTTATGATGATTTAATTGTAGAACTACTGGTCCCTTGAAACGTTAAAAAAAAAATTCTCAAAAGATGCACTCTCATGGAATACGATGACTTTAGGTTATGCACAAAATGGATCTATCTTCTATCACTATGCTCGTATCCTATGTCAAAATGGGAGATTTATGACACGGTATAGATTTATGGGGTCACTTGAGTGATCCAAGTATTTATGTAAGGGTTAAGGACCTATAGATATATTTAAGATTGTTATATGACCATTGATGCCATTATTATCATATAATTGCACTTCAAAGTTCAAAGATGCCAAAAAGATGTAAAATTGCATTTTTATGCAATTATGGCCTAAAGGGCTAAATGAGGGTTTAGTAGAGGTTTAGGGAGTTTAGGGGATTAGGATAGGAACCTAAAACCTTTTGAAAGGTTAAAGATGATGCAAGAAAGATTAAAGTGGCTGAAGTTGACAACTAGTTGTCAACTAGACAACAATGCAAATGAATAACTAACTATAACAGTCATATAATTGACTGTGCAGGTTAAGAAGAAGTTGAAAATCAGTTTGTAAGGGGATTTTGGTCAGTTTTGTACATGATTTTTATGGGAGAGGAGTCTTAAAATCTGTGGGGAGGTGTGTATGGTCGAAGAAGACAATGTAATGAACTACCAAGCAATAAACTTTTAATTCTTTACAAACAGTCACTTCTTCGCTCGTGAAGACATAGTCTGGTGTTTATATTATTAAAATATCTATTCAATGCAACATTGATAGGAAAATAATTCATTGACTGGTATTATAAGTTTTTATCATTCCATATACTGATTATATTATTTTGAAGTCTTAAAATCAAAGAATTTTAGTCCTTTTATTGACTGTTCCTGTATAGTTCTTGGCATGCAAATAATTTTTGTCTTGAAGAACCAATGATATCCCAGGCTCTCCCACTTTCTGTGTTTAATGTGACTTTTGGAATAAGCCTTGCCTTGTATTACCTGGGCCTATACGTGTTTATGCAGGGAAGGTGAAAGGAGGCAAGGAACAATGACTGTCTTCCAACTTTTAAATTACATTTCTATTGCACTACTAATGTTGTTGAATATGAAACCTTCATTCCAAGTTTGTAATTTGGTGTTAACAAGGGAAAATAGTAACTGCAACATCACTACCAATATATTACAACAAAATTGCAATTTTTTTCAAGTATAGCTTACAAACATTAGAAGTCTTGTGAAGAGTCTTGGTGAGTTTAAGCACCCTTTTGAAGCACTTTAGAAATATTGAATGCATCATTACTTTGTCAAATAGTTGGCAAGAAATGATGTATTCAATATTTCTAAAGTACTTCAAAAGGCTTAAACTCACCAAGACTCTTCACAAGACTTCTAAGTGATATATTTTGTGTTATTGACTTACATTTGCTTGGATTCAAGGACTTTAGAATATACTCCAAAAGTGATTATGTAACGACGGAAGTGAGAGGGAAGGATCTTGATTTAGGTCAATGGATATTTCAACATGATTTTGGACAAGATCTTGACATGAGTGGATGGGTGTGGATGGTGAGATGGGGGGTGTATTGGTGTAGGGAACCTAGGCCATTCAGTTTTTCTTTGGGACTTGAGTTCTATATTTTGTTTTTCTTTGTAATAAAGGATGTCTTCTAAATTCCTAGACCATCCTATGGTTTGGTTTTATTCCTTCTTGTGTGGAGATGTGTATGGTCGAAGAAGACAATGTAATGAATTACCAAGTAATAAACTTTTAATTCTTTACAAAAAGTCACTTCTCTGTTCATGAAGACATAGTCTGGTGTTTATATTATTAAACTCTGTATTCAATGCAAAATTGATAGGAAAAGCATTCATTGATTGTTATTATAAGTTTTGATCATTCCATGTACTGATTATATTGTTTTGAAGTCTTAAAATCAAAGAATTTCAGTCCTTTTATTGATTGTTCATGTACAGTGCTTGGCGTGCAAACAATCTTTGTTGAAAGATGTGGCCCTAACTCACATTTTCACTATTGGGATTCAATGCTACTATGTGAAAGGTGAGTTAAGGCAATGCTTTATAAGAGTTCAAAAGCTTAGAGTTGGGAAGGTTAGTTTTCTTCTTCAACAATGATGTCCTAGGTTGAATATTTCATATGTATTCTACCAGAGAAGATGAAACTCGACTGCAACAGTAGAAAACTATGTGGGATCAAGTTTTTGGATGAATTGGGCCCTTAGAGTTCATGGGATTTCCATATATTAACAAAAACTTAAGACTTTTATAGTCAGATAAACACAAGAATTAACACTAGGCGTACAAATTTTCAAAGAAAAGTAGAGTTCATTCAAAAATGGTTTGAAATGGAACAAGTAAAACCTGCTAATTCATTAGCACACCAAACCAGTCAATGAAATAGTATAAAATGAAGATTTTATTGCTCACCGGTCTGCACTTCCGTGATATTCAACCACCGGTTCGAACTTACTTTTATATACGCGTGCGGTGTCGATGTAGTGTAGCTTCCCACCTTATACTGCCTCCTTCATCACTCCTTTGCTCATAGACTATGCCAAAATGAAATAAAATGAAATGTGCTAGTAGGTGGGATATATGTATAAAATTTAACTTTTTTTTTTACTTCTATTCCTATGTCAGTCGGAATTACAACCACTCTTTAGGGTCATAATTCCGACCAACACAGGAATAGCTTTTTAAAAAATAAAATTTTTCTCCTATAAATTGACCATGGAGAATTATTTTATAGCTTGGTTGGAAATGTTGGTCTAAAAAGTGGATCAAATGTACTAGTGCTAGACCCCGAGGAATTAAGAAAATATGAGGAATTATGCACAAGAAAGGAAGCTCAAGAGAAGTTGAGGAAAGAGAGTAAGAGCAAGCAAATACTTGAAGATGTAAGAGACATCTTACAACAGGTTGTACCCAAGGTACAAATTTATGATGACACACCAGTCATGGACCAACTTGCCACTCTAGTCAAAGAAATCAATGCCCCGGATACAAAAGCAGAAAAGAGAATTGAGGAAAAGGTAGAATCCAAAATACAGAAAAAATTAGAGGAGAAAATCAGCTAGGAAGTGGCACTAAACAAGGTCAAGCTATCTGAGGTAATAACCAACATTCAATCTATTACTCAGACAATTATTCAAATATTAGTTAAGCTTTGCACTGTGGAAAGTTTCACTGCTGAGGTCAGTGAAAAGATAAAATAGCTGGATACCAAAATCCAATCTAGTGTAAATAGAGCCTTAACCGAGCCTCATGATTTTCACAAGCATATCTTCAAAGTTCAAGAACTTAGGCGGTTAAGAGCATATTTGAGGAAGAAGGAGGACAGAATAAGTGACCAAGTCACTGAGCTATAGGCAGAGCTGCTTCAACACCTGAAAACAATTGAGAAACATATTGTCAAAGTGCAAGCTTTAGTTGCAATACCAGAAATTTCAGTGTTGGAGAACATTTTTGACATGCATGCACAAGTCGGTCTTGAGCACATTGCTCTCACCAACTTGAAAGAGGAATGGGAGAACCTCTTAGATTCTTTAAAGAAAACCCATCAACACATTTTTGATAAATTGTAAGTACATACTTTTGAGTTTGGCATTAATCTCAAAAAGGGGGAAAACATAATGTATATGCCAAAGTGTATAACTATATGCTAAGTGTACTACATACTTATCGGGAGCATGCATCGAGGGGGAGTAATTTTTTATGAAGAGGTACTTATGTATATATGGAGAAGTTAGAACTTTTTGAGAACATCAAGTCTATATACATTATAGATTTTGATACTAATGCCAAAGGGGGAGATTGTTATCTCTATGGAGCATTAAGTGTTGTCATTAGTATCAAAGTAGATTAGTTGGTTATCTATGCTGATCAGTCGGTAAAAGGAAGAACTACATGCTACACTATGCTAGTCGATTAGACAAACAAGACTTCATGTTGAATATTCTTAAGGCAGTACCAAGAATTAAAATGAAATAGGTTTAATCAGACACCAGAGCAGTTTTACCAAGCATCAGAGTAAATCGATACCGAGCGTCATTAAACACTAAGCACTAGTACATTCACCGAGCAGTATTGATAGTGTTTACCGAGCAATCTAGTAAACAACATAGTAAATAGTTTTGGCACATTTATCTATGTAAACGGTTATAGCAGAATCATAAAACATTTTACCAAGATCGAGGATTATTTATTATAGATGTAATCATTAAATGTGATGATGATCTCTATGTAATAGTTAGATCTATGTTAATTTTATATATCGTAGATCTTAGGTTTTTCCTAAGATGTAAACCTAATTAGGTCATGTAACACAAAGCAATATGCTATATATTTGTAATTCATGTCATTTTGACATAAGGATAATAAGCACAAGAAGGAGATCTTGAAGCAAGTAGCCATCTTCAAGACATCAGTTTTCAAACAAGGTTGAGTAGTAATCAGAGATATTCAATTTATTCAGAATCAGTCAAGGCCACTGAGTAGTACAAAGGATAGATAACTTCACATTGAGGTGATATATATTTGATATTTCATAGATCTGATTCAAACAAGCATAAGTTGTCAATTACAAACAATTTTTATTATTCTCTAATCATTGTAACAAAGTTAGGAAAATCTCTTAACATAGTAGACCTAACAGTCTTATTGTAAATCTATTAATCGAGTACACACTCAAGAAGTGTTGTTGAAATCCTTTAACTAGGTAGATCTAGTTGATCTTATTGTTACTCCTAATAGGGTAAGATCACCAGAAGTGATCACAAATTGTAGCCTTAACTGACATTCTTTATTATTTGCAATAGTGAAGAATTTGTGGGTGTCATCCTCACCAGAGTTTTTACCTTCTAACAAGGGTTTCTGCATAACCAAAATACTTGTGTTATGTGATTGAATTATTGTTTGATTTCATGCAATTTATATTAACAAGTTAATTGAATGAATTTTGCATACAATGATTCAGTTAGATAGATTAGTTTACTACTGTTTGTAGTTTGAGTATCAAGTTAAAAGTTTTTGAGGGCACTAATTCACCCCTCCCCTCTCAGTACCTTATCTCTCCATCCCAACAAGCATTTTTATCTTCCTTTTATCTACAAACATGAAATATGTTTACACATGATTTCTAATCACTTTTTCTTGATAAGCAATGCTTTCAATAATCATTCATAGGAGTTTCAATAAAATGAAGTAACAAGAAAATGATGTAAACACAATTTTTCATTAATTTCAAAATAGACTTCTCACATTTCCTTTGATAAAATAATCTTCTTTTAACAATAAATCCTTTCAACAATGAACAAAATCACTTCTCTCAATAACATATTACACATCAAATTTTACAACTTGCAACAACAGAGATTGGAATTCCATTCCAATACAAGTGACAACAAACAACGCAATATGAGGACTCCTTCAAGCCCAACTAACCCCTTCACCCAAGGCCACTACTTCCCTCCCAAAGGTGAGTGATGCCTTGTACACCCATGAACAACATACCAATCAAAATAAACAAGAAACAAAAATGAAAATTCTCCATATTCCACTCATATATCACATCAACAATAATTTACATGACAAGAAATACAAACATTTCTACATATACAATTCTACATATGCATTTTACACAACAACAACAACAAATCTAAAATTGAAAAGAAATATCTGGCAAAAGCACCAACCTTGCTCCTATGAAAATGACAAATGAGGTTTGAGAAGATCCCCTAGCTCAAGGTACCCCCACAAAGTTAGATTATTTTCACTAAAAAGGCACCTTAGGGTCACTTTTAAGCCCTCTAAAGTTCAACTAGAGTTTGAATTCGAAATTCAACTTGATGGGGACCCTACATAAAATCTATAAGAAAGTGGTTAAGCTTAGGTAACTTACTAGGTTGGGTAACTCTTGCCAAACCCTAATTGACATGTCACTATCCACATAGACATCACAAGTGTCATGTGACACCATAAAATACACTTCACATAACAAGTGACATGTCTTAGTAACAAAAAATGAATTTAATCTAATAACATACATACACATTACGTTTACAAATAAAACACATTACAATGAGGTTTCAATCTCTTCAATAGATTAAAACCTTGGCTTTCAAAATTGTACATATGTTTAGCCCTAATTCTCAGAATGGTTCCATGGTTTTCTTTCCTGCACACTAAACTTGAGCATTAATAGTCCAAGGAAAAATTACATATAAGTATATAACAATTCAATATTACATAATTACAGACATTATTCATCACACGGAATTTAAATTCTAGTTACATTTCCTATTCTTAAGATAACGTTCATACATAGTACTTGCAGAATTCTAACATCATGATATATTCATAAATACTATTTCTTAAACTTAAAGCATAATTCATGTAACAATTAAATCTAACCATCATCAAATCTTTCTCATCAAAATACATATATGAGCTTATATATAACATAAATCAACAAGTGTGTGAGCTCGAGATTCATGCTACAGAGATTCTCAGAGATATTGCCTGAGTTGTTCTCCTCGCTTTTGGCTTTTCCTGGTTTTTTGTTCTGCTTCCCTGTTTTCTTTTACTGGTTCTATCTTGCTTTCTGTTGGGGGGCTTTTGTTTTGCCTTTGGCTATTTTGTTGTTGCTACTTTAAAAAATTTATTTATGTTAAACTTCTATGTACTATAAGGGTTTCAAGGCCCCATTAAAACTTGTTTTCCATAATCAAAAACATAAATCAACAAGTATGATCTGGATCCTAATCAGTATTAGAAGTAAAATCCACATAATATAAATCATCAAAGGACATAAATAACATGAGTCTTTGTCAAACTGATCATAAGTGTATCAAAATATTGAACCATAAAGTATCAAAATACAAATATCTCAACAATGTTATGATAGGTCGAGGTGGGACCTCACAATCTCTTAGAAGAGTTGTCGACTATGAACTTTGGAAAGTAGAATTTTCTTAAGTCAATTTTCCCTTGGTGTAAAGTGTAAGATTGGGGATTTTTTCAATATGGTTTTGGTAATATTGGTAAACATTCACATTTGTATTTACTACTATAATTTTGAGATTTTGTAGAATAATCAAGTGTTAGTTATGTGCAAGATACTTCAATCTAAAAAATTAAAGTTCAATACATGCATTAAATGTGAAGTTTGTATATATTATTCATTTGAAGATGTTCCAAGGCATGTGAATTTCTTGACTCCAATTGTTATTTTTAATTAATGCTATATTTTTAACAAGAATTAAATGTGCAATCTGAAAACACTAAAATGGGTGTCATTCTCTTTTGAAATTTTACCTTTCACAAAATGACTAATGTTCTCTTGTTTAAAATCTAGATAGAAAGCAGAGAAAGCAATGGATGTGTTATAAAATATAATCATACCTTGGTTTGAAATTAAAAGTTGGTAACATGATAAGTTGATCATAATTTTACTTAACATGTAGAAAAAATTGCTCATGAGAGCATGCAATGTTAATGTGGATAGATAGGTGATGGTCACAGAATACCTTGAGCAATCAATTCTATTTTGAGTATTTCTCTATATTGATTAACACAACATGGAGGAAAATGGACAAAAGATAAAGCGAATAAGAATAAATGTATGAATGTATATTTTAGTCATTAACTATTAGTTGGGTAGATTCAAAGGTCAATTTTGAACCCTTCTATGAGACTTGAGAAATATATGTAATTTCTCATCTAACTATCCATTTATAAGTTCATTATACCACATCCACTTAAAATATTGTGCCCTTAAAGAATCTAGGTTCCAATTTTGTTTTCACATTTTAAAGTTGTTATCTCTTAGAAGAGATGTCTACTATTCAAACTTTGGAAAGTAGACTTTTGTTAAGCCCCCTGGTGTAAAGTGTAAGATTGGGGTTTTTTTCAATATGGTTTTGGTAAAATAGTTAAACATTTACATTTATATTTACAAGTATAATTTTGAGGTTTTGTGGAGTAATCAAGTGCTAGTTACATGTGCAAGATGCTTCGATCTCAAAAATGTAAGTTCAATACATAATTTAAATGTGAAGTTTGTATATATTATTCATTTGAATATGTTTCACATCATATTTATTTCTTGAGTCCAATTGTTATTTTTAACCAGAATTGAATGTCCATTCTATCAACACTAAAATGGATATCATTCTCCTTTGGAATTTCACCTTTCACAATATGTCTAATGTCCTGCCATTAATTATAAATATCTTATAGCTTTGTGAAATATATGCTAATCATTAAATTGCCAACAAATCACTACAAATAAACAAAAACATGGTTTTTTTCTTTTCTTTTTTGTTAATGAAAATCATAGGCAAACACACAATAGCACACCACATACTTCACCATTGTCATCTAAATGATATTAAAAATGAAGAATTTTGAAGGGTTATTTTCTAAGGTCTTGTATAGTTTTATACATTTAGTGATCAATATTCTTCTTTTCAATGACAATAAAATAGTACTAGGTTGAAGTTACAATAAGTTAATAGGAATGGAAGAAAAGAGCTTTGAAATTCTGAAGATAAAAATAATGGCTAAAAAATGAAATTTAAATGAAACTGAAGCAATTCTAAATTTGATAAATATAGATTGCAAGAGGTATGTTATTAGACGTCGGAGATATATAATGAGGATCAAAATGGAATATTCATTAAATTTTTATGCCTATAGCCTTTGAGACATACAAAAAATACATCAAAATAATTTAGTTATATTTTGATTATGTTAACTATATCTAAGTGTTCAAATAATTTTTTAGAAAGTAATATGATGATTAGAAATAAATATTTTACAAAGTAATATGACGATTAGAAGTAAATCTTGAATGAGGTAGGGCTTACAAAAGGCTTAAGAATTGGCCAAATGCATTCTAAAATATAATAATGCATTGATAATATAATGTGCATGTATGATTGTTTTTGAAATATTTTCCATGGCAGCAAGAAACAACTTCAATAAGTTTTGAATTATCGTTCAAAGAAAAGAACAAAAGCATCACATTCATTTTTTTTTCTCAAGAAGCAAGAACAACTTAGTAAATCATTCATAAAAATTGTTCTTTCTCATTATTTTTTTCATAAAAATTAACATTTAATATATTGAATATTTTATGCCAATTATCACTTTCATGGAATAGCAAAATAAAAAATCAAAGGAATGTTGACCACACTATATCTATACAAGAGAGATCTAATCACAAGATTAAAAACTTATTTTCAACATTTTCTTATATTGCAAAATTTAAAGACTATGCAAGGTCCATTTCCACTAGCTACCAAATTCCCAACACCTAAATAATGATCTTTATCTTTCCCATCTATTGAATTTACAACTAGCATTGAATTATACATTTTTAAATTTACTAGCTTGGAAACATCTTAAAACTCAGACAAGCTTGTTAACAATATGAGTTTGTGTTTTCATTAATGTCAACTTGATATATGGTTTATTGATGTCAACTCAATGTACAATAAATGGGCTCACTATTTTCCTAATGTGTGGTCACTAATGGATGTCCAAAAATAAGTGCCCAAATGTTGATATGATCTTTGGTGCTATTCTTGAGTATGTGTTGCTTCTGGAAGGTTGTAGTATTGGAAGTTGATATATGCAAGAAAGTGTATTTGATGTTTGTATGGGAGAATGCTCTACAATCCTTTGCATTTGGTGAACTTAGCTTAAGGTTTTTAATATAGTGCCTATATTATATAGATGTTACACTATTATGTTTTTAAGTCCTTATTAGTTCAATTAGTGTGGTTGTTCCTTGTAGTTTACTAATAGTGTGGTTTTCTATCTAGTTGTGCAGTAGTTTCTCAAGACTAATTAGCACGTGCAGTAGTTTCTCAAGACTAATTATAACCCCCTCCCACCCAATCTTTTTACGTGTTCAACAATTGGCATTAGAGAAAGGTTCCTCTAGGAGAAGATAAATCTATAGAACTTATAAATATTTTCTTAAATAACAAAAAATTATCTTAATTCACCTTGATCATAGAATAAAGTAAACATGAAAAGAGAATGTGAAAAATAAGAACCACATGTACCATCCTAAATTGTAAGAACTTGATTAGTGTATAATTTTTTGATTTATTTTAGCACCCACCTTAGCGTATTTTCATAGTGGGACTTCATATGACACTTAGTGAACACCTAAACTCAAATATGGGTCCTCTTTCATTTAATTCTTGTCCAAAATCAAGGTAGGCCTTATTTCTATGTGTGATCCTCTTTCGTTCTTCCAATCATATAATTTATTTCATCACTTGTGCCCTATGTTACCATTCAAGTGGCCTTTGTGTTCTACCTCGATCTCAAAGTTGACTGTAGTCTATAATTTGGAATCCCCTAATTGTTTGGGACTTGTGGTCCCAATTTGAGCTTTGATGGGATGGAATAAAATGCCTAGGGAATTGTGCTCCCTAAGGATCAGGCCAAATTTGATCCAGGGTCCCATCTTAGAGGTTTAGTGGGATATTTTGATATGTGGTTGGTCTACTTGTGTTTTGAACCATGATATGTTGTGAGATGAAAATAAACACCCTATCTCTCCTCATTTCTTGACCAACCTATTATCAAGCATCCATAATCATTTGCAAGTATTCAAGTTCAATCATTCGAGATCAATAAATCAAGGCAATCATTTGCATTCAAGATCTAGACTTCTTCTCAAGCATTCAAGGTATTCTTCTATATAGATCAAGTTTTTTTTTCCTTCATTGAAAGCCAAGTAAAGGAGTTGTCTATCAAGGAAGGGGATACACCCACATCTACATAATATTTATTCTTCTCAATCAAGAATTATGGTGAATTAGAACATCTATTACATAAGGTTGTATCTTTCATGACTTTTTTTGGTTTTTTTGTTAAGTCAAAGATATTCCATCATTAGCTTCTAGTTTTAATTGTGTAATTATTTTTAACATCAATGGTTCATATCACACTGCATGATCCATCATTGGGATGAAAGAGAGTGTAAGATATTTGAAAAATGCAAGTGATGATGGATTTCTCAAATCTCTTGCACTCTCTTTCATCCTGATGATGGATTATGGAATGTGCTCCAAAAATTTGATGCTAAAAATAATTACATAATCAACACCAGGAGCTGATTTTTGAAACTATTCATAATCCTTATGTTAAGCATTTTCTTGATGATTTATCTCCAAGAATAACATTAAGTATCCATGAAGATATCTATAAACCGTTTTCCTCTTCTCCACCTAAATAAAATAAGAATCATGATAAGAATCCTAATATTTATCTTCCTATTCCTCTTTATACCACATATTTTCATAGTTATTTTGTTGATTTTATTCAGTGCTTCAGAGTTATTTTCTTAGGGATGTATTTTGGAGATTGTATTTAGTGCTTCAGAGTTATTTTCTTTGGTCTAGAAGTCTTTGGTTCTGTTTGAATGTCAGTGGTACAATAACATAGTTATTCAATTGAAGATAAAATGTATTCAATTGTGTTTTCTAGAAGGTTTATACTCTTAAAATTAATGATAAAGATATGAAGATATGATTTGAATTGTATTCAAGTTTTTGTCTTGGTTGTGGTGTTTCTTGGTGATTCAAAAATAGTTTCTGGTGATCTAGAAGTAATGTCTTCAAGTGTTGTAGTTAATATCAATTGTTGGGTCAGTCTAGAAATGTGTTGTGATGACTTCTATTGTAGATTGTTGGCAAGTGACACATCTTTTAAAATGGTGTGTCGATCTCTCCATGGCTTGAGGAGGTCCATATATAGTTGGTAACATAGTAATCTTTAAGAAACCCCCCTCTTAAAAAAGATATAAAATCTTGGCAAATCTTTCATTTTCTTGAAAAAAATTATTAATTTCTATTGGTGAATCTCTTAAATGTTTTGGAAAAAAAAGGATTCTTATTGGCGATTATTTTTTAATAACAATTTTTTTGTAGAAAATATTGGTGAATCTCAAACAATAAAAAGAAATTAATTAACCACCATAGTGAATACTTCTATTTAAAAAAACAAAATTCATATAGAAAATTATTAGACTTAATGTGGAAATCTTTGATGGATTTAAGGAATAGACTCGTAATAATTACTTGCTACCATTTATTTAAAATATAATCTAATAACCTCATTGTATTGTGTGGGACAAATGTATTGATATTTTTAAATACTAATGGGGCCCAAAATTTCTTCAAGACCATTGATTTATATTGAGATCAACAATCTGAAAGAAATTTTAGCTCCCACAAGTATTACAAACTTAATAGTAACATTTTTACCTCATAGAATATAATGAGGGTCACTAGATTATACTTAAGTCAGTAATGGCAACTAAAAGTTGGTGATAGATCCCTATAGTAACTAATAATCATGATATATTATTGGAGAATTAATTTAAATTTCTAAAGTAACTTATAAAATTCTGGCGAATCAAATCTAGTCATGTATCGAATATTGTGGTGAATTTTCGTGTTCAAGTTTTTTATAAAATAAATTATTTTGCGATTTAAATATTTCTAAATCAAAATTTTGTAAAAATGTGATGATTTAGGTTGCCTTAAATCTTGAATTATTAGCCAAATTTGGATTCTCAAATTTCCAAATTTATCCAATTGGCGAATATTAGCCACTAAAAATTACTATGGTTGGTAAGTGATACGGTATTTGGGCATCATGTTACTACACATTTGAGTTGGCTATGTAAGTCATTCCAGTAATTATGGATCTGGTATTGGTCTATGTGTAACATATTCATGGTCCCTTTATCTCCTAGAGTTGATCATGTTTCATGTTTTTGGTCTGGGTATTGTATTTAATATGTATTGCATTTTGTTGTCGTTGTGGATGACCCTTAACTCCTTTTTTATATGCTTTTAGCTTGGACGACCTCGTTGTATTCTCCAATGATCTATCTTGTATATAGGTACAGTTTGTGCTTTGGAAAAATGTAAGAGTGTCATAGAGCATGTGGTGTTCAAGAAAGTGAAGATCTATTTGTAGAGTTTTAGAAGAGAACAAGTTCAATAAATGAAGGTGGTAATAGTGTGTTTTTGAGGTTGACAGTGTTGTGTAGATAAGCTACATAGTCAGGAGAATATCTCTTTATTTATTGTTAGGAGTTGTATGTACCTTGTCCCTAGGACAATGCATCTTGGGTGCACAAATTCTTTACGGTATCTTGCTACTTTGGTACTGAGCCTCTATTTACAAGTTTGAAGTGGTGATCTCCTATCTATATTCATTGTTGTATTGGTAGTGAGCCTCTAGTTGCAAGTTCAGAGTAGTGATATCCTACTATATTTTTTAATTAGGCTATAGATATCAGTGAATTATTTTTGTGGGCAAGTTCTCACCATGGTTTTCCCTGTTTGGATTTTCCACGTATAAAAATCTTTGTGTTCTTCTATTGTTTCACTTTATTATTTGTTTAATGTTTTATGTAGTGAATTGATTACTTAAGTAAGATTTTGGTTTATGTTGATTCAACCCCCCACCCCAAGCATCCAGAGTGTGTTTAACAAGAATATAATGTGTAAAATCAAACCCACCCACTACTTGAACTCCTTTATTTTGTCGTGATCATAGAGGATACTGAAAATAGATGTAGAATTTGGTTCTACTAGAACTCCTCCATTTTTTCATGATCATAGAGGATCACATTTCATTGCAACATCTTATGGAATATCTCAAATGCTTGTCGCTGCCCCCACATTCTATGATCATCACACTTATCTCTCATAGGCATTTTTTCAAACATATAGCATGCATTATTTATATCCTCTTGCAGGCTGGATAGATACATATGCTAGAGCATTTCTAGAAATATGTTTGATCAAATTTATCTTCTTTGCAAGATCGAGAGCTCGGCAGTCACTTTATTCTCTCTTTCTTGTATCTTGTATTGAATCAAAATCTTCTACATGAGCCAACCCAACATTTTTCTTGAGCTTTTTATAGCACCAAAGCCAATGTTATTATGGAATAAGTCTTTCATGTACTTCTATTGCACAATAAATTTAATGGCTTCTGGGTAAGCACCTCCACAGTGTTGTAGAATTGATGCCCCTCTGTTTATTCCTCTCATAGATTACCATAGGACAATATTATTTCATAGGCCTGATCCAAATATGGTTTAACTAATTAACACTCTAATGAAAGATTACTACATTTCCAAAAATAGAGGTAGTCACATTCATATCCTGATCACTTAAGAGCTCATCTTGTATAGTTGCAAGGATGATACTATACACTTAGCTACAATTCATACTCAGATTTGATGGATGGTAGGGATTGATTTGGCTACTTAGATGTCAACTATCATAATAATTTCATATAGTAGTGTTCAATCCATACTCTAGATAACATCATCTATCAATCTTGTTCTAGTACCATCAGTGTTGTTTACATTATTATTGGCTTGCCTATATAGCTTTCAGGAGAAAGTTTCTTAAGAAGTGCACCATTATAGTGGTGCTATTGAAAGAGGCAAATAACATTCAATATTCCCCATATTGTGTGTGTATTTAATGTCCCTGGTGGCCCTTGTACCAAAGTGAAGGGCCAATGCTCCCATCATCTAGCAAACCCAAATCCATTTGTATCAGTTGTTGTATGCATATAATCTCACTAGATAGCTGCTAGTTTTAGGCCCTTAAAACTCTTTTTTGAATATGTTCATCCTTCCCTATTCAAGCTTATACACTTGCTTGATATTTTTTACAAGATTAGGCTTCCAATTGTAGGCCACATTGCCAATCCACTTACCACAACATCATCTGGTCCTTGGCTATTTTATCAAACCTGTCTACACATACAAAGACATTGTTACCTTTTTTCAACTCTAATTCAATCACCTTATTCCATATTCATTGTTTTGTACCCATTAGGATTGTCCTTATCTGATCCATAAAAGTGAACTACGTCTTCTACATGTAACCATGACCAGAGTTAATTACACCAACATTCTATATGAAACATAAATACTATATCTGTACGAAGCAAAGATACTTTAACATTGATCACAAAGGTTGCTATATGTATTGTTCTTGTTGTTTGTAATATGTATTATTGTTGTTGTTCGTAATATGTATTTTTTTTTCTATAATATGTATTGTTGTTGTTGTTTGTAATATGTATTATTGTTACTATTATAAATATGTATTATTTTTGTTCTTATATGTATCTCTAGTGTTATTCGTTATATGTATTGCTTGAGGGATATCATCCTTATTCTACTAATCAAATATGTAACAATATTTTCATAACCTTATATGTCCAGTATATATGCATGGTAACGTATAAGTGTTTATATTTATGGCTTTCATAATTAACTATGTAATATTATTTTTTTTTCTTTTTGCAGAAATGTATTGATAATAAGCTCAAAGAAGGGATTAAAGCTAGGGTGTTGGATCCATATGATGGTGATGTTGTGGGAAATGGGAGGATTTATTCCCTATCTATTTCTCATGGAGTCAATTTGAAAGGAATGAGATATGCAAACGTAAACATTTTAAAGGTCACAAGTAACGTTCCTATTGTAGTTTATGAAGACAAAATAGATGGAGCCACTTGTCTAAAAGAGAAAGAGGGAATCTTCACATGGTGACCACTAAAGTATTTGTAAAAAAATGGAATAATTAAACATGGTTATCATGTACTAGACGTTGTTATACATCTTGACTCATTGCAGCTTTATGCATTTTTTTGAATGTGTTGTTTAAGGATTTTAGTTATCATGGTGTATTTGAAAGAGTTAGGAACTCTTAAGACAACCTTTACATTTTTTTTATTAAGTTAGATATATACTCTAAGATTTCACACACACACACACACACACACACACACACATATTTGCATTTAGTTTTTTTTATTGCATATCATTACATTTATTTATCACAATGTTGCATCAATCTTTTAATTTTAGCATGTCGTAGCTTGTTCATGTATGTAGTATTTTTATATGCTTTTATATTTTAGTTCAAGTTTAATATTATGTTATTTGGATTATATAGTTTATGGAATTCAATAAAGTATTCATTGCATGGCTATATTTAATACTATTGAAGCAATGACTAAATCATCGACTAAATTCGTGACTAAACCCAAGACTAAATCCACGACTAAATATGATACTAAATCTATGACTAAATCTAAGCTACTAATTGTTGTTTTTTTAAGACAAAAATCTATTTGGTGAAAAATTAAAATTTCAATGTAGTAGTACTAAAATTTCAAGAAATAAGATAAGAAGCAGGTGTATGTTTGACCACCTAACCACAACCAAACAATAATATTTTTTATAAGATTCTAGATATAAGTAGAAGACTCGTGCCTCGATGTGCCACATATTTTCTTGTAATGTTTTTCAATTAAATAATTAATTATGATTTTCTCACTACAACTTTTAAAAAAATATAAAATCCCATATGTTTCATTACCATAACTTGGTAAAAACGTTATAAAATTTATTTTTGTAATCCTATAGTATACAAAGCATATAATGTGATGCATGTTTCATATTCAAAAAATATGATACCGTTTGAAAGTTATAGATGTTTTTTAATCAACTTATCAATCAACACTTCAAATGTAATTCAAATAGAAAATAAATAATAATTATTTATTAAACTCAAAATAAGGTTTTATTAAACTTAATAAATAATAATTATTTAAATTAAACTCAAAATAATTATTTATTCTAATAATTATTATTTATTAAACTCTTCGTGACTCTTTCCCCTAGCCCCTTTTGTGAATATTGTACTTTAATATTTTTATTAATAGAAAAGGCCTCTATTCATAAAAAATAAGGCAGAATGTATATTGGTGAAAGACTAAGAGTATCCTTAAGAAACCCTTTATAATTCATCAATTTAGGGTAAAAAATGACATCAACTAAATGGTTGAAGTCTAGAAAAGAAAGGAAAAATCCTAAACACATTTTTTCTATTGACTTTCCAAGTTTGACATGTCTTAGCCGAATCCTAAAGAAATCCCAAGGAAAATCCCAAAGTTGTATATTTTTGTCAAAGGTATAATATATCTGATATACCTGTAAACATCATATATCTGAATTTTGAGCATTTTTGATATCTAATATTTGTCATTTTATACCTATAATACATAGTATATAATATATCATACTATATAATATATAATATATAATATATTATAATAAATAAAATATATACATTTATTATAATATGTTATGTTATATATTATATAGTATGATATATTATAATATATTACAATCATGTAATATATAATAAACTAAATTATTGAATTACTATTATATGTACTATTTAAAATATTATATTATATATTTTATTTAATATATTAATATTGTCTTAAATATCCCTCTCTCTCTTTCTCTCTCATTGTCCCATGATATATTGTGTATTACATATTATATATATACATCTAATGTATTGTGTATATGTAATGCCCCGCCAGGGAACCCAAGAGAACTTAACCTAAACATGCAACTAAGTTTACAAAAAAAAATAAAATTTAAAGTTAACAAACAACAAAAACAATGTTTTACAATGCGGAAGCAATACAAGGAAATATACAACTCACATAGATACAATAACCAACACAGGTTACAACTCTCAAGGGTTCCTCAATGAAGATTAAGTTAACATTAATTAATTAATTAATTTAGATTAGGTACAATTACAAATCTCATATAAGAAAATGAAAGATAAACGCAACGTCACATATAAGATAACATAGATACAACTAGTACCACAAGGTATCCATAATAACCTACATCCACCGCACATGTTGTAGGGTATGTAATACAATAACTGAAATAAAGTACAACATGATATCTCTGAATAACTGATCCAATGATACAAGATCGCATAGAAGAAGAATAAGAACACAACTCCAACAAAGAAGATCAAGAAGGAACAACTGCCACATAGATCATCCAGCACTGGTACACGAACATCAGAATCTCAAATGGTAAAAGAATCACTACCACCCAACCTCATGAACCTAAATGGTCCACTCCCACCATGCTGAGGAGATAACAATAGATCCCACTCATATAATAAACATCAAACAAATCAAGCTAAGGAAAGGATCCTGAAAGCTCTCTAACTCAAGGTGTATAAAAGAAAGTGATAGGTAAGATTCACTAATCTAGAGGCAACCGACATGTGTAGAATAACTAGACTATGCATAGAAAGGTGTCATCATGTACATCTAATCCTTGAGTCTCATCCTGGTAATCTCTCTAGATCCGAGCACTCAAGTGACCGTACATAGTATCAATGACTTCTTGTACAAACGAAGCCATCAACTATGCCAGACACATACCTTTTAAAGTCGGCTAGTCATCATCTTATCCTCCATCTTAGTCTGTACTAGCACTCAAGTATGGGTGAGGAAGCATATCTTATTAGGTTCATTTGAATATCTCTCAATGTTATATTAAGTTATCACTTGATTACAAATACTTACAATAAGTGATCCTGGCAGCCACTTGTGGGCCCTGACGCTTATTGCAAACCACCCCCTACTACATATCTAGGTAAACTACCCTAGGCTCAAAGATCAAATAACATCATAAGATAAATATAATGTCCCTCAAGATTGTTCCACCAAAACAATGGGAACACACTAGTTTTCACATAACTATAACATCACAAAACACTCTCCAAGTATTCACAAAAGAATAAACTCATAATCCCATGGGCAGGACATAAAAATTCAGCTTCATATTGCCCTATATAGAATACGAAACAAAACTCAATCATACCAAACATCACAGAAGAGAATCAAAGAGAAAGTTTCACATAAGGTTGGTTTAAACCAATCGAATACAACATAGCTCACCAGGAAAACAACCATGAACAAGAAGACGTCAAAATCCTGCCTCTGGAATTACATTCCCACTATCACACAATCTAACCCCTCAAAACCACTACATAGGGTAATAAAAGATCAATCAAAACTTAATTAAAAATAGACTATTTCATCCATAATTGATTCAAATCACAATGACATCGTCATGAAGAAAACTTAACTAAATCAAACACTCAAATTTACTTAACAATTAATCACATGGTTAAAACACTCACATTAGAGTTCAAGAAAGAAATCATCTTCTTCATAAAATCACATGCAAAGTAAATCTCTATCATTAATAAAATGTCATGCAAACTAGAATAAATGATGCCTGAATAATTCATGCAATTTTAAATTGAATAAATAATCGTATAAATAAACTATACTATAGTACTTATATCTTTCATTTTAAATATTAATATAAGTAACTATACTAATGTACAAATATTCCCTTAAAGAAATCCAATTAATTTTAAAACATAACTAGTTCAACTATATTGCATGTATGTATAACCATGCAAATAAACATATATAATTATAAATTTCAGTTGACTAAAGCAATCATCTTGTTGACTAAAGTCCATTTGACTACAAAAGCATTCATATAAATGTCTCCCACATAACTATCTAATTAAAATAAAATCTCATGCATGTATACTTTTCTAATAAGTATTTAACTAAAAATTTCATGCATATCAAAACACCATGCATTTAATAACAATATAATGTTATTAATTTTCTAAAAATAAATAGAAACATTAATATTAAAATCCGCATGTAAAAAAATCAATTAATATTTATTTATTAATTATTATTTTTTAACAATTATAAATCTGAAATTTAATAAATAATAAATTTAATTTTTTTAATTTTTTAATTAATTTTTAAATACAAAAATTAATAAATAATAATAATAATTTTTTTAAATCCAAAAATTAATAAATAATAATATTAATAAATTCAAATAACAAAAATCTTTTTTTTAAAAATCACATATATATTTTCTCAATTGATTTATTTAATGGAAAACTAGGGTTTCAAGCAAAACTAATTTCTTTTGAAAATGATTTCACATGCAATTTCAAATTTAATTTTCTATGCAAAATATATTGAGAATAAAATATCAATCTTTTCTGGGTAAATACTTTAATTGAGAAAATTTATACAATTTCTTAAAATTTCATACTAGGTTTTCAAACCACCAAACTAAATACCAAATCTAATTTAACATCAACTAATCCAAAATTTCACAAAAACAAAATTAATTTAAAATAGAAAACCCAATCCAAATTCATTCACATAAACAATTCCATACACGAAGTAAACAATCTTTTCAAAGGAAAGAATTTTACAAAAAGAAGGTTTCAAATCTTACCTCAAACAATGTCTAAAAATTCAAAACTAAGAAAGATCTATTTCACCCTTCCAAATCCAAGCTTTCGAAAAATCTTCCAAATTCATCCAAGAGAGCTCCTCCAAAACTTGATAGACGTAATGAAAATAATACCCAAAACTTTGAAGCTTTTCAAAATCAAATTCTCCACCAAAATCCTTCAACCTGCCTACCAAATTTTCTCCCAAAACCTGTCTCCTCCAAACTTGTGTTGTGAAAAATGGCTAAAACAATTCCTAATAAGGAAAGATCCCCCCAGAC
This sequence comes from Chamaecyparis obtusa, assembly GCA_027943335.1. Classification (NCBI taxonomy): domain Eukaryota; kingdom Viridiplantae; phylum Streptophyta; class Pinopsida; order Cupressales; family Cupressaceae; genus Chamaecyparis; species Chamaecyparis obtusa. Next base: position 258,412 of record BSBK01004962.1, on the reverse strand, counting down.
AGAACTCAACATGCAACTCCAAATCAGAGATAAGAACTCAATCATGAAACTCCTAATCAAAATAAGAACTCAACATGCAAGTTCTAATCAGATTATAGAACTCAACTCACTAACATAGTTTCTATCAATTCACTTTGCATGATAAAATAACTCAATAATAAAATAATGCATTTTTTAATTGTAATTCCTAACTTAGCATTTAACTTTAAATTCTAATTCAATTTTTTTTAAAACTGAATGTGCAACTTAATGCATTCAATTAAAAATAATACATTTAATCTAAAATGATTTCTACGTGCTAAATTAACCCTTAAATTAACAAATATATTACAATTGAAAACAAGTTAAATTTGCAATTAAATAATTCTAAAGTGAAGATATGTAATTAATCCTCATAAATTAAATATTTCAACCACACTTAACAATTGCATTTAATTAATTTCCAATTAATTAAATTATCTCTCATGGCTGAAAATAGCAAAGATCCAATTTAATGAAATTACACTATTTAATCAGATTAAATAATCTAAATATAGAAAACACACCAAGCACCAAAATCGAAAGCATCACAAGGACCTAAGGACCCACATTCATACGCAAGAACATGGTTATAAACTCACATCAACTAGATGAGTTTAGAAAGGGTAGGAATAACAAAATCTTGTCCACTATTTTAGGACAATAATATGGCTTAGATTAGGATTTGGACTCGTGTTATCTCCCCTCTCTTACCATTCGAGATATTGCGATAGGGCACACTCATCTTGATAATTCAGGGAAGTCGATGCCTGGTACTTGCAAACCTGCATACAAAGCCTGCATGTACATACATATAAATATATAAGAGACAATGGCGGGGATCGAACGATCATGTGGATCTCGCAAGCAAGTAACTACGACTCCATCCCTCAACCACATCAGGCACGTCAAACAAAAATATACAACAAACACATCAACCATACACATGCAAGTATGGGGTTAGTAAAATCATAAGCATCAATGATTTCCTAATGTATAATCTATCATCCTAAAATAATCATAACATTTATAAAATCAGACTAGGGGCAGGGTACTATAGTATATTTTATATATAATGTATTTATTAATGTTTCACAAGGTTTTAGATATTGAATATCTTATATGTGATACCTTCTCATAAGGGCACCAATGGTAAATAATTTGACCCATATAAAAGATATCATAAATCTTGTAATGATATGGAATATCTGATACTCGAGCCACACAAAAGAGGAAAATTGGTCATTTTTAGCATTTCATTGGTCCCTACAATCATTTTGCAGGTGACAAACACAACATTTCAGACATGAAGATCCAAAATTACTTTTTTGAGAATCTCTTTTACAAATTTATCATTAGAAATATTTTTTTAGCATCTTTTTGGAGGTATAATGGTGAGCAATGGTCGTCAAAAGAAAAAAATAAGAGAAAACTTACAAAAGACCAAATTGAAGCATATAGATAAAAATATAGTAAAATTCATATGAAGAGAAGACAATGTATGTCAAGTATTTGTGAAGGTGAAGCCTCTAGTCCACCCATAAATGTTATTTCAAGTGAAGAGGAGAATTAATATGCAAAAACTGTGAATGATTTTGAAAATGACAATGAAAATGTAGAGATTGATATTGAAAATGTAAAACAACATATTCAATTTGAGAATGAAAATATTCAACGTGCTATTGAATTTGTAAATAAAAATGTCAAAATTGAAATTGAAGGTGAAAATATTAGAGTTGGATGAGAAATGAAAGCCCTTATGTGGATGAAAGAAAAATCCAAGTTCAATACCTTCAACAATCCCAAAATAGTGACTTAAAACTGATGAGAACATTATAGACAATTTTGACAGAAAGAAATCAACAAGAATCTTTGGGTTGTGGGCTACAAAGATTTTCAATGAATATTTTAGCAATAAGACATTGACTTAGAAATGTCATATTTTTTTACAATTGCTAAAGATACATAAGATGCAACCTTTGCTAGCCAATTCAAAGATTTGTGTGAACAAGAAGACAAAGAAAAATTCTATTATTGTCCATAATATTTTTAATGTTCTAATTTTTTTGGAAAGAATAGAATATTTTTAATGTCCATTACAACCTCATTAGTAAGTCACCATTAGAGAAAGGCTTTCTTTATGAGACAAACTTGTGTTGATTTCAACATAAATTGTATTTCAACATGAGGAAGAAATTATATTGAATCCCAGCTTCTATATATCAAATTGTTGAATAATGATGTATGTACATATACAAATATGACATAAATTCCAACTAAAATAAAGTTTTTCAAATTTGGCATATGCCATCTCAAAATATATACAAAGAATAATTTCTTGGTGTCAAGATATCTTTTCTTAATATGTATATTTATTTGATGTTTTATAGGGCTTGTCAAGGGTACATATGTCCAAAGTTGATGATGTGACACATTTTGCCATTGACTTTGACCTATAGAGCTTTGCAGTATCATATTTTTCACACATCTTGTTTATAATTTTAATTGAACCCATGTGTTACCATATTCATTTCTCTTTTGTTAATTTTTTTTTTGCTAGGGTACCCCACCTTTCTCCAAGAAACCAGAATGAAAAAAGAAATCCTTGAAGGACATCCTAAGTACAAAAGGTAATTTAGTACAATTTAAATTTATTTGTTGAAATGTATTATGATTAAACATGTGCATGTATATCGATGAATGCACCTGTCTTATTTTTTCTATATACAAAAATAATTAGGTTTTACAAAATTAATGAATGCACCAGATGTCACTGATGTTCAGGAGTGGAAAGAGGTAACATTTTTATATTCACTTTCCTTTACATTCACATTTGTTCAAAATATCTTATAAATCCTTCCTCTATGACTATGATATATGTTATGATTTTCATATAGGAAATGATCATAGCGACCTCATCAATGACGATGCCTCCTAAGAGTACAAGAGAGTTATATGAGGCTCTGGTATGCATTTTATGTGTATATATGTGTGTGTGTGTGTGTCACTACAACATTTGGGGTCAAATTTCGATGCCAATTTGCAACGACTCTACTATTTGTATTTGTTTTTTGTGTTTTTTTTAGAATGCCCCCGATAGTGTCATAATACCGATAGTGACGTTGTAATTTTGACTCCCACTTGATTATAAATAAAAAATAAATAAAGAAAAAGTGTCATTTGTAACTTTTGTGTTCGAAGAGCTACAACCACAAAGAGGGCACATGACTTTTGCGTGGCGTGAAGAGAGCACTGGACTTTGGCATGCACAAAGAGGAACCGTGTGGGAAGACTAGGGCACTGGTCTTTTGTGTGCACAAAGAGGGCACTAGTCTTTTGTGTGAGGGAAGAGGCTGACACCGTGCGTGGAGAGGGAAGTGGAATTTTGCGTGCACGAACTGGGCATTCAAGTTTTGAGGTAGGCATTCAAATGGCATTGGATTTTACTAATTTTATGTCATGTATTTTTTTATGTGTATTTTTTGTAGATTTAAATGGCATTGTATTCAAATGGCATCCATTTATTACTTATTATCTCACTGCTTGGCATCCATTTAAATGACGTCTCTCACCTACCATCAATTTCAACTGTTAAAGATACCCATTTTAGCTTCCTTTTTTAGATGATTTCTAATAATGGAGGATTTCTTATTATTTAATATTTAGTTTCTCCTATTTTTTAAACAAGAAGGGCCAAAAAGAAGGGAACCTAGTTTTATACAGAGCATGTAGAAGATCTACGGTGAATCTTCAAAAGACTGATCCGGCATAATATCATTTGAAACCCTAGCCTGCTGACCAGGGTTGAGAGTTTCTCCTATAATATTCAGTTTCTCCTATTTTTTAAACGAGCATCCCTATAATCTCTTGATCAATGTGAAATGGACCCTCATCCCAATTGGATAATTCAGGAGTTGAACCCATGACCTGAACTACCTAAATCTACAGTCAAGGTAGAGTAAGTGAATCATTAAGCCACTTATTAGGTAATTGAACAAATTAAGTAATAAATGAACTTGAATAGAGTTAAGATTGAAGTTTTGAGAGGAATTGAGGGTGTTGTCATGAGTAAATTCGGTCACTATTTTTCTTCTGCATGTACAACTCGTGAGTTATAGACTAGGGCATCATGTATTTATTTAGGCTAGTAAGGAAATGAAAGAGGAAATAGTATAACAAAGAGGGTTATAAATGGGATTCTTTAACAACTATGGTTATATCCTTTCGGCCTCCTCATTAAACTATAATATTTTTATGCTTGAAGAATCCACCTATAATGGCTCCCTTCTATTTTATCATGATCTCAACTTGATTGGGAGCTTCAACTTCACTTCTAAAACCAACGCACTCTATGGCTTAGAAAGTTTTAAACCTTTAATTAATTTTACCCTAGATTTGATCCAATCAATATATCAACTTTTTTGGACACGTTGTAATGTTAGAAGAATGTCTATGGGTGTTTTCATTTTCCTATGGTGGCTCCTCCTTGCTAACTCAACTATAAATATTTAAGTGATTATTACTTTGCTTCATGACTCCCTTTTCTCCATCTTCAAACTTGGGTGGGGACTCCAAGATTTATAGCTTCACTTGGATAGGACTGTGATCTTCCTCTTCTCTAACATAAGTTTTTTTTCTTCTTTGCAAAAAACATACTTGACACAACTAGCGAACTACAACCTCCTTGCAATTATCCATTAATCCAACAAAGTATTGATAACTGTATAAACTTCACATATAAAATAAAAAACTTATAGATTACCTTTCACTTCTGGTGATATCCACATATCCTTGAAAACTTGTGGCCTTTCTATATTTTGTTTACTTTTAGAAACCTACAATCTAGTCAATTCTTTAGTTGGGGCTTCACACAAAATCAAGTATCTCCTAATACAGTTTCTACACGTGGCTCTCCTTTGAATTCTAGTCATACTTTTTACATTTTGTGATTCATCCAAGCTGACAAAATCCTCTCTATTATTTTATGATATCATATTCATCAATTTGATCTGGGAACTTGGATCTCTTAACATATATTTTGAACTCTCTTGAACACTAGTTATATAGATTGAAGCGTTGATCCATATACAATATTTGATAGGTCATAAAATGATGAAGAAACCACACATTACATACCAGCTATAAGAGGGAATAGCCATCACAAAACTAATGCCTATTAAGAAAGGAGAGTTGGGATATGATGCCTTAACCCTTAACTGCAAATGCCACATCTGCCATCATCATCACAAATATTTCTACAATAAAAATCAACTGATTAACTCCCTTTGTCTTTGATACCAGTCGGATGGACATAGATCAATACATATAAATAAACACAAATTACATACACATTTAATAATAGACACAACAATTAGGAAACCAATTTCATTGCTTACCTAAAACATAGTTGCATCGACCTGTTTATAGAGGGCTCAAGAAATTTACAAACTTAAAAACAATAAATAAATGTGAGGCAATGGTGGTTGATGAGAACCACCTAGAATAGTGGTGGGGTTATTGAATAAGTTTCTACTTGATGTATTTAATGCAGACAGTGGTGGTAGAAATTAATATCTACCAACAAAAAACAAGTATCTTAGCATCATGTTTAGAGGTGTGGTAATATTGGTGATTTACGTGTCTTTCAATTGTTTGCATTGTTGTATTTATATGGCTTTTAATTTTTAGTTATTAAGGGGGAAAGATTATATTATAAAGAAAACAAATTAGTTGTCAATGTAATTATAATTAATGAGGTATTTTCTCACACTCCTTTCAAATTATACTTATTTCATAGACACTAATTATAAGAGTTTTATGTTTTCATAGCCTGCATTAAATATTGTTTCCCTTTTCTCAAGATTTTTACAAAAACAATCTCTATATTGTCATGTGGAAAGAATTTCATATAGTCAATTCCTATTTTACTCGAGTTGACTTCTTTCAACTTCTTTTAGAGTTATCTCAAAATTCAATTCAATTCAATTCAAAAATTTCAATTTCACCTTGAGATAATTCAAACATTTATCAAAGGAGAGCATTCCACACTAGGGTTTTCCTTCGAACCAGTATTGTTGAATAAGTTGATCTAAATTGTAATGCCAAATCCACATCAATGGGAACCTGAAAGGAACATGACCCGGGATGGATTTACCTATCTCCAAATGCATTGACCAATGCTAAAAAACAATGTTGTTTAGAAACTGAACCTTAAGAGTGCAATCATTTAACCATCATTCTTCAAATAGATTGAAATATATAAATTCTTATAGGCATTCTAGAATTACCAATATGCATTCTAGGCCTTATTTTTTTATGCCATATCATTAAATCATTACTATTTGTAACATCCACTAAGTTAAGAGAATGTATGTATCTACCATATTGAATGAACTAGAATACAAGTGTGAAGTAATAACTACTCCACAAAAAACTAGGTAATAACTATTCCACCCTTAATTTGTTTAACAATGCACCATATTAGATAAAGTAGGTTCTATCACACATGGCACAGACTCTCTTAAAACTCACAATATGTTGCATGTGTAGTACAAAACTCATGAGATTCTAAAGAAGACCTCACTCTTAATCAACCAAATCTTCCTTGTACCACACAAAAAATTGTGTGACAACTATGTAATGCAGAGGAAAGGTTGGTGGACTGATAAACAAGATAAGTTACACTTATTTGGCTTACAAACCCACAACTTCTCCCAAGTGCCCAATGGCTTTAAGAAACACAACCCAACCAAGGTTACTCTAAATGAAAACTAATGATAGATTTGAGGTATTTGAGGTATATAAGGATAGATTAAAGTGGTTTGAAGGTATCTAGACTTACCCTTTACTCCCAATGGCTAAATTTCTTCAAACTGGCCTAGAGGCCTAATGAGCCAACCTTGTAGCCCAATTGATGTAGAGAGACAACAAAAGGTGATGGATTCACAATGACTTAAGCAAATTCATAGATTACTCACAAGGATTCCAATTGGTTTCAAAGCACTTCAACCCACAAACATTGTTACCTAACTCCAAATCTTCAAGTTTGATGTTAAATGTGTCAAACAAGGTGATCCAATATGTTTTAACCAGATTCTATCATTCAAACAACTCCAAGTACTCAAATTCACCAAAATGCCAATTAGGCCTAATTGACAGGCTAGTAGCCCTCCAATAGCACTAAAACCCAAATAACACAAATTTTCTCCAAAATACTCTGTAAAAAAATTAGCATTCCAGATACCCTTTTCTTATTTCTATAACATACTCAGAGATCAATTCTAACTCCTTTGGGAAATGTGCCCATAATCATGACTGTCTCAATTTTAGAAGGCCTAGTTTGATGACTTTACAAAGCAACCACACACAAAACATCTCCAAACTTCACCAAATTCATAGGACATTCATATTTTATGTCTAATTAGATGATTCAATAACCAATTTCACTTTATGATTTCATTTGCTATCAAAACCCCAAATTCACCCTTCAAACCCTCTATACCCTAGGGTATCACCAATCTAGCACTTCCACTTACTTTCAGGTCGTAAAATTCATGATTCACCATAAGTTCAACATTTTATTGAAGAATATAAAATAATATATATACCTTGTTCAGCCAGATGTTTGGCTGCTACACACCTTGCATGTACTTGGGTACCCAAATTAGCCCTTCAACCACTCAAGTTAGCATTTCCTTCATATTAGCCTGCAAATCTTCATCAGTCTTGCACATTAGAGGTTAATTGGACATGTTAGTGTTATAGGTTCCATTCCATGAAGCAGATAAGTGTACAAATTGGAATGGAACCCTCATTTCTTCATGTTGACAATGTTAAAACTCACTATTTCATCGTAGCAGCAGAAATAACTCTTGAGATGTATGATCAAATGCCTTAAAACTATTGCAAAATCAATCAAATAAGTCTTACCAATGTGACCAAAGGTTTCTTCATTCAATACACCCTATATTTGCAAGAAAACTTAGAAATTTTATTCAAATCCGTATCAGTCTGTACATTTCCTGTCCTCAGCCATACATAATAATGCTTCCCTTTGTTTCATCTCGACATGACATCATATATAGACCCTTATACAACTGTCCGACTGACCAAAGTTGGTTGAGATGATTAATTAATCAAACAATTGCTTAGTTTTGGGTTTCCCTCTAAAATCATCATGACCGTTGGAATTTAAAATTCAAATTATGAACTTTGCTTTATATGACTTTCTTAACACCTAGACCCATACTAATGACTTGAAATTGGTTCAATGACCTTATTAAATATGACAAAACATAAAATTACTCTCTCGGATACCCTTATGGCTCATTAGGCCATTTTTACATCAAGTTGCCCATAGGGCTTTATCATGGTTTTTGACTTTTAATGCACTTTGATCAATACCATATGCCATAATAGGCTTAAGAATGTTCCAATTGATTTGATTGGATGCCTTTGCTTCATGATCTCCATCTGCTATCATGGCCTTCTTAATTTCTTTGCTAGGTTCCCCTACACCAAACACCCTAGCTTGAAAAGAACCCTTGTCCCAAGGGTTAAATGGGATTGTTTTCCTGCCACCCATCCTTCTAGATGGCCTGCTTCTACTCCTTATCTGCACACTTTCATCCTGCATACAAGAATCACCTACAAAATATTTGTTAGAACCAAAAACATTATTGTGCTTGTTATCTTCAAAAGTAACCATACTGCCTGCTATTTTAGGACAGTCATCTTGCATCCTTGAGAATGGTTTATTCTACTATTGTTTAAGGGTTCTCTGCCCCTGCCCTGAACCCTACATTGCCTTACGTATTCCTTGATCCATCTTCAACACCTTTAGACACCTTATACTACCAATTTGTACTTCTTTCTCAATCACTGCCTCCTGCACAGTCACAGGTTGCTTACCAATAGAGTTCTGAACTTTCTATTTATTATCCCCTTTCCTCACAACCAATAGAGAAGGTTGATGATAAATCTCAGCCTCAACATGACTCTTGTACCTCTGCTCCTGCAAATTAACATATTCCTTTTTGCCAAAACAAATTATGCTTTCCTCATTATGATTAGGTAAAGGGGTAAGTTTGAATTTCATTCCATCTTTGTGAACAATATAAACATTTGACAATCCAAAATGAATGGTATTCCTTGAGGCTTTCCAAGGCCTACCAAGGATGAGATGACTACAAGTCATTGGGATGATATCACAAACAACTTGGTCTTTATATCCCCCTATGGAGAAATCTACTACTCCCTGCTCTGTTACAACAATATTTTGTACATCACTGACCCAAGAGGCTTTATAGGGTCTATCAATAGGAAACCTTTTCAAACTAAGTTTGTTGACCATCTCATATGACACTAAGTTGTCAAAAGAACCAGAATCAATAATCATTTTACAAATCTTACCATGGCTAAGGCAATTTGTCCTGGAAATGGATGGTCTGCTTTCCTTGTGCTACTGATGTCCTCTTCTCACCATCAAGAATTCACCTTCCACGATTGGATCTGCATTATAGGACTTCTTTTCTTCCTCTTCTCCTTGGGATAAAGTGACTCTCTTCTCCCCCTTTTTGAAATCTACTCCTTTCTCAGGGCACTTGTAGGATTGATGCCCCACTCCCCCACATGTGAAGCATGTACCCGTGAAGATACCATTTCCTCTTCCGCCTCTAGATCTTCCTCCTCTAAAACCTCCTCTTGTCTCAGATATAACCTCTTTTCCTTTATCCTTGTCTTGATTGTTTGCAGTATCAACTTGACCTCTACCACCTCTCCCTCTCATTGTTCCTCCTCCTCTCTGATTTCCTTGCCTTTCATGCTTTCTCTTCAACTTCTCCTCTGCTCTAATTGCCAGTTTAAACCATTCTCCAATAGTCCTTGGTACATTCAATCCTATCTCATCTTGTATACTATATTTAAGGCCATTGATGTACCTTGCTACTTTTTCATCTTCATCTTCCACTCCTCCTCTAATGCTCAAAGTGTGGAGCTATTCTATGTACATCATGACATCCATGTCTTTTTGTTTCAAGTTGTTTCTCCTCATCTTTATCTGTATTGCTAAATCAGATGGTAAGAACTGACTTCTCACCATTGTCTTCATCCTATCCCAATCTGAGATTTTATTCAATCCTCTTTCTTCTCTTTCCCTCTGCACACTAGTCCACCATGTCAATGTAGTCCCTCTTAATCTAGCCTTTGCTATCTTCAACTTCTTATCTGCTTCTACATCTTCAAGATCAAAGTAATTCTATAGGGCTTCTATCCACCCTAGTACCTCCTCGCTGTCCATTTTGCCTTGGTATATTGGCAAGTCAATATTGCTCTTCACACTATTGTTTTGGACTGCCTTAATAATCCTCACAAACATCCTCTCTTCAAGATCATCTGATGTCTCATGCTCTTGCCTTGCATTACCAACTCCTTCTTCTTCATGGTTCTCCCCATGATTCCTTCTCTCAGTCTATTCTCTTCTAGATTCTTGTCTTTCCTTTTCTAAAGCTTCTATCCTTGCAATAAATTGCAGCCTCTCTCCTCATCTGTCTTTCTTCCCTCTCTTTAGATGCTTCTAGTTCTCTCCTTTCTCTTTTCTCCCTTGCCAACTCTTCTTTTGACTCTTCAAGTTCTCTCACCATTTGACTCTTAGGAGGCATTTTCACAACCAGTTCTCTCCTCCCTACTCAAGAATCTTCAAACTAACACTTTCCCTCACCAAGAAATCTCAGGACACCCCTGATGCACCTTTCAACTTTGGCACGCTCAAGGAGGAAATGGGCACTCCAAGGTTTCTACAAAGGGACCAGTACCTTAGTGATGACAAAAGACTCCAAGATGATGGAATATACAACTCCCCAAAGACCTTCTGATGCTCTAATACCACCTGATGCAGAGAGACAACAAAAGGTGATGGATTCACAATGACTTAAGCAAATTCATAGATTACCCACAAGGATTCCAATTGGTTTCAAAGCACTTCAACCCACAAACATTGTTACCTGACTCCAAATCTTCAAGTTTGATGTTAAATGTGTCAAAAAAGGTGATCCAATATGTTTTAACCAGATTCTATCATTCAAACAACTCCAAGTACTCAAATTCACCAAAATGCCAATTAGGCCTAGTTGACAGGCTAGTAGCCCTCCAACAGCACTAAAACCCAAATAACACAAATTTTCTCCAAAATACTCTATAAAAAAATTAGCATTCTAGATACCCTTTTCTTATTTCTATATCATACTCAGAGATCAATTCTGACTCCTTTGGTAAATGTGCCCATAATCATGACTGTCTCAGTTTTAGAAGGCCTAGTTTGATGACTTTACAAAGCAACCACACACAAAACATCTCCAAACTTCACCAAATTCATAGGACATTCATATTTTATGTCTAATTAGATGATTCAATAACCAATTTCACTTTATGATTTCATTTGCTATCAAAATTCCAAATTCACCCTTCAAACCCTCTACACCCTAGGGTATCACCAATCTAGCACTTCCACTTACTTCCAGGTCGTAAAATTCATGATTCACCATAAGTTCAAAATTTTATTGAAGAATATAAAATAATATATATACCTTGTTCAGCCAGATGTTTGGCTACTACACACCTTGCATGTACTTGGGTACCCAAATTAGCCCTTCAACCACTCAAGTTAGCATTTCCTTCATATTAGCCTGAAAATCTTCATCATTCTTGCACATTAGAGGTTAATTGGACATGTTAGTGTTATAGGTTCCATTCCATGAAGCAGATAAGTGTACAAATTGGAATGGAACCCTCATTTCTTCATGTTGACAATGTTAAAACTCACTGTTTCAGCGTAGCAGCAGAAATAACTCTTGAGATGTATGATCAAATGCCTTAAAACCATTGCAAAATCAATCAAATAAGTCTTACCAATGTGACCAAAGGTTTCTTCATTCAATACACCCTATATTTGCAAGAAAACTCAAAAATTTTATTCAAATCTGTATCAGTCCGTACATTTCCTATCCTCAGCCATACATAATAATGCTTCCCTTTGTTTCATCTCGACATGACATCATATATAGACCCTTATACAAATTTCCAACTGACCAAAGTTGGTTGAGATGATTAATTAATCAAACAATTGCTTAGTTTTGGGTTTCCCTCTAAAATCATCATGACCGTTGGAATTTAAAATTCAAATTATGAACTTTTCTTTATATGACTTTCTTAACACCTAGACCCATACTAATGACTTGAAATTGGTTCAATGACCTTATTAAATATGAAAAAACATAAAAGTACTCTCTAGGATACCCTTATGGCTCATTAGGCCATTTTTACATCAAGTTGCCCATAGGGCTTTATCATGGTTTTTGACTTTTAATGCACTTTGATCAATACCATATGCCATAATAGGCTTAAGAATGTTCCAATTGATTTGATTGGATGCCTTTGCTTCATGATCTCCATCTGATCTCATGGCCTTCTTAATTTCTTTGCTAGGTGCCCCTGCACCACCAATAGTGACCTTTTTGGTCTTCAAACACTCCACCTTTCCAAAACACTGGAAGAACTAAATCTACATTCAGACACCCTTTTAGCCTTTCAATAACATATCTCAAATTCAAGTATTGGTCTTTTGGACCAAATTGTAGCACTCTGCTTGCACCCTTGCAATTATACTAGAAACTTGATGATTTTTCAAAGTAACTATATCATAGAGATGTCTCCAAGTTTTCAAACCTTGGATAGTATTATTAAATGACTCAAAAATACTAATCCTAAGAGGAATTAAACCCAAAACACCTGCAACATCAAAAGCCCCAATTTGGTGGCTTCAAACCCTTGATTTGAGGGTTTCTCCAATCTCAGCCTTCCACACCCTTCTTGGCTTAATTGGTGATTGATTCACCATTTATATGCCAATATAAAACTATCCAAATCTTAACAACGCTATTTTGTTCAACCTGATCTCCCACTGCTATACCTTAGCCATCAAATTCATTAGAAAACCTTCTTTAAATTAGCCTGTGATCACATTAATTGTTAAATCTCTACAAGTAAAGATCATTAGAACTATGGTACATTGTTGGAAATCATCTTTCCATGGATCCTAGGCCTTTGAGCCCATGGAAAGGTGTTGGTTACAAGTTAGACTTCAAAATACAAAAGGAAAACTAATAAAAGCCAATCCAAGCCGCTGTATAGGAAAGTACAGTCATGCTAAATGCCTCTCCAATCCTCCAAAATATGAAATGTAACCTTCTAATAACTTATTTCATCTTTCAAATCATTAACCCAACCAATTTACATGAAGAATAGAATGAAGATTCAAAGTATTAAGAGGTTTGTACTCACAGTCACTGGTTTTCACCAGTCCTTAACGCATGAAATTAGGCTTTAAGGTAGTTCTCAATACATTCAACATTGTAATGAATGATTGGAGATTTCTTGTTATTCCATTCTAGATTTGTAAACAAAACCAGTAAGTATTAGAGCCGTTAAAATTTGTAAAGAACAGAAACTCTGCAAAATCAAATTGATATTTCATTAAAACCTATGTTCCTGTCGTATACTCCAAGCTTCATTGCCATAAAAATGGAGTCCAAAATACATATAATAATCCTCAACACAACTTCCTCAACCTCTTTTGGCAATTAGAGGGTTTAGTTAAGTGATTTAACATTAAAACCCCCATTTCCCTCCTAATACATGCTAGTATATAAAGAATACAATTAGAAGACAATGAAGATTTGTCTGACCAATAGTCTACAAAATTAGACCTTTATTTTAAATGCATTTAACACAAAAAAAAATTACAAAACTAAACCAATGGCATGTTTACAACAAAAAAATAGAATGATAATAATATGCTAAAAATTCTCTTCTCTTTAATACATGCCAAAGGACTAGTCCCCACAATTCTTAAACATACTTTATCTGATATTGATGGAGTTGATGAAAAAATAACCCACAGCTCCCACGAACACCTGCATGCAAACACCTGTCACAAAAAGAGAGAGAATCAAACAGCTATGGAGGCCTGAACGCATTGATCCACGAGAGAGGAGAAATCCTTGATGTGCAAAAACAAAAGTTGCAATCAATAATGAAATGTCAGAAAAGGTTACAAAGTGTTATGACATCAATCCTTATAAAAGGAGATCAGAAACCCTAAAAAGGTAAAACCCTAGGTTGCATAATAATAATTAATAAATTAATTAATTATTATATGCCTAAAGTTTAGCTTAAGTAGAAAGAGGTAATAAGTGAATGAATAATTAAATCAATATGATTCAATTAATCAGTAAACACTTTATTACTCTAACACCCCCCTTAAGATAAACTTTGGGAGAAGCTAAAAACCTAGAAATAACAACTGAAAGCAAATGGGTCCCGGCAACAAAGGTCTGATCAGGTACCCAAGTACAAAAGAGAGTCTCTACAAAGTAGAGAAATATAGAAAACCACATGGGAAAAACTCTACTCCAAAAAGAGACAAAGACTAGTCTGAAGGACTGAAGAAGCCTCCAAAACTAGGGATGTTCCAGAAAATAGGAACAAAGATGAACATGTACAACATCACTGAAGCATGAAACTACAAATGTTGTCAAGAAGAAACTACTGATCTGAAGATCCTCCAATGAAATATGACCAGGTAGAGAAGACTGTAATCTGCATGAGTGCCCTCAAATGACACCACTCGAATCAAGAGGCAAACAAAGACAAACACCTGAACTCAAAGATACAGATGGCATAAACACCAAAAGCCTGAAGAGCTGATCAATCAAAGCTAGAAGAGTGCATCCAAAAATAGGAAACAAAAGAGTGTCCATATGGTAAATGATCCATCTCATCGAAATGCATAGGTACCCAACCATAGCAACCGCCTAGTACATAGGATCAAATACTAAATACATGGCTCACACAATCAAACCAAGGAAGTAGTAGAAACAACAAGAGAAACACCCCCATACTACTGACAAGGGAGTAATGACAGGTACACTGAAAAGATCATCCACTATGAACTGCATGATGAAGAAGAATCTAGAACATCGAATGTGCAGAGAGAGTACAAACACAAATAAAGATACTTGAGGCTAATGTCATTGGAGGAATGCTCACATGACAAAATAATATGGAAAACAAAGGCAAACATCAAACCCCCCTCGCACTTTATAATGGAGTGCAAGTACAAATAGCACAAACATGTGCAAGATCCCATCAAAGCAATAGAATGGCACTTTATCTCAGTGCGTGTGCATAAAAGGATGCTACAAAAGTGAATTATACACTACTCAAAGAAGATCAAAGGCTGCTAAAACAAAAGAACAACCTAAGATGATCCATCCCTCAAAGGGAAGAGATCCCAAGACCTAAAATAACCAAGATATCCACCAGACTACAAAAAAGCAAGAATCTAAATAAAATAAACCTAGATCAGAATCTAGAAAAATGACTCATAGCACTAAAAATCTCTCTGAACAAGCTTTCCAATGATATATCTTTTTTCAAAAATGGAGTCCGGATGTGCAAGATAGAGCTCCCTGAGTGTAGAACTGAAGATCTGGCTTTGAAAGAGAAAAAAACCATCATAAAAATAAAACCATAAAATATAACCTTTGGATCTGGAAATATCTCAGAATTAGCTTTCCGACGATATCTCATTTTCCAAATTTCGACACCATATGCTCAAGATATGAGCAAAATACCAACAGCTGCACTGGAGGGCCCAAAGAAGGTGTCTACAAGGATTTGAGGATGGTTGACATTAGAAAAAGGACCAAAAAAACCACATGAAACCATTAGATCTGATAAAAGCTCAGAAAGAGCTTTCTGGCAATATCTCGTTTGCCGAAAATGAAGCCCGGATGCAAGAGAAATGGATCCCAAAAGGCAAGAGGTCTAAAACACCACGATCACAGAGAACATCTAACTTTGACAAAAAAAAGGAGCATCAAAATAGAAAAATCACAAAACCATACTAGAAAATTTGGATTGGGCTTGGAACCATCTTTCTGACGATATATCACACACCCAATTACAATCCCATATGCCCGAGATATGTGCAAAAAAGGCCCAAGTACCTCTAAAAAACCAAAAAATGGGCAAAGAGCCTGGTGACATCAGCAAACACCTACTTAAAATTGATGGCCAAAAGGCCGTCACAGGTCTAAACTGCGGGGGCTGAAGAAAAATAGACCCTGGTCACGTGGGTGACCAAGGGGCTAAAAAATGGGCACAGGGGCTAGCGGTAGGACCCCCATAGGACCGAGGCTTGGTGGAAAGGGGGCTCAGCACGAGCGGCGAGGCTATTTCCCAGGTGACCATGGTGTTTGCAAAAGGGGCTAGCGAAAGTCCTAGCAGTAACCGCGGTAGTCCTGACAATCACCACAACGGTGACTGCACAGTCACCGATGACTGTGACAGTCACCATCTGGTGGCTCCACCGAGAGCTACGCATGGGAGGCCATGGAGCGGCACATGGGTGGTGCCCAAGTGGCCACTGGGTGGTACCTAGGTGGCCCCCACATTAAAAAAAAAATTATTATTTTTTTCTTAAAAAATCACATTACCTCTACCTCAGAGTGTGTGCCAGGGTCGTACGGCCTTGGTATGCCAAAAAAAATTGCCTCAGAAGCGAACTTGTTAGAATTTGACAAGTCTTATATAGATTTTGACTATCTTGGGCCTTTTGGATGCAATTGTGAGGTTTTTTTGGGCCAGAAGTGCTCCAAAAAATACTGATCACCTCGGGATCTATGTCGGGGCCGATTGCAAAAAAAAATTCTCAAAATTCCAACTTTGTCCAAATTGGACAAATTTTATATGGATCTTGGGGTTCTTGGATGCTCTAAATGCAATCGTCAAGTCTGTTTGAAGCCAAGATGACTAGAAAAATAGGTCCCCCCCAGATTTGACAGGAAACCCTCTACAAATGCAGATCTGATGAACACGACCGAATCTCTTAAGAAGAGGACAGGGGCAAGTAGATTTGAAGCTCTAATACCATGATGGAGTTGATGAAAAAACAACCCATAGCTCCCAAGAAAACCTACATGCAAACACCTGTCACAAAAAGAGAGAGAAGCAAACAGGTATGGAGGCCTAAACGCATTGATCCACGAGAGAGGAGAAATCCTTGATGTGCAAAAACAAAAGTTGCAATCAATAATGAAATGTCAGAAAAGGTTACAAAGTGTTATGAGATCAAACCTTATAAAAGGAGATCAGAAACCCTAAAAAGGTAAAACCCTAGGTTGCATAATAATAATTAATAAAGTAATTAATTATTATATGCCTAAAGTTTAGCTTAAGTAGAAAGAGGTAATAAGTGACTGAATAATTAAATCAATATGATTCAATTAATCAGTAAACACTTTATTACTCTAACAGATATGATGAATTCTTAATAAAGGTCTTATTATGTAGACTGCTAGCACGAAGGAATATTTGACCTAGCCAAATCTTCCTTGTACCACACAAAAAACTATGTGATAACTATGCCTACTCTAACCTTAATTATTTAAGAATTCATCATATCAAATAAAGTATGTTTAAGAATTGTTGGGAGTTCTATTAGACCTTTGTTGTAAACATGTCATTGGTTCAATTTTGTAAAAAAAAAATTGTGTTAAATGAATTTACATGGAACATTAAGCATAGTAATAATATGCTTAATCTATTAGTAATTGGCAGATTAAATGCAGATAACACCTTTATTAGTTTAGCATGTTTATTGCATAGTAATTACAAATTGATTCTTATCTGCATTGTTATAAGATGCACTTCTTGGAATGAATAAGGTTATAAGATGCATTGTTATAAGGTTATTGTCCTTCTCTGTAATTCATTCCAAGAAGTGCATCTTATAACAATGTAGATAAGAATCAATTTGTAATTACTATGCATTAAACATGCTAAACTGATAAAGGTGTTATTTGCATTTAATCTGCCAATTACTAATAAAAACATGAATAAAACACTCACAACCTCTATGAAATGGATGCCCTCTTCCTAGCTCACAAGCAAAATTGTAGTGCCCTCTTCCCTCTTCATGCACAGTTCCCTCTTCGTAGCTCACAAAAATTACAAATGATCATTTCTTTTTCTTTTTTTTTGTTTTGTAAAATTTTTTACAAAACTGAACCAATCACATGTATTTGTCAGACAAATCTTCATTGTCCCCCACAAAAAACTAAGTAATAACTACTCCACCCTTAATTTGTTTAACAATGCACCATATTGTGTAAAGTAGGTTCTATCACACATGGCACAGACTATCTTCAAACTCACAATGAACCATATTAGATAAAGTAGGTTCTACCACACAAGATTAATTGTAAGCTGCTAATATCAGTTTAATACATGCCAAAGGACCAGTCCCAACAATTCTTAAACATACTTTATCTGATATGATGATTTCTTAAACAATTAAGGCTGGAGTAGACATAGTTAATAAATTATTAAACTAGATTAAACATACTTTATCTGAAGTAACTAAACCTACTTTATATGCTTTAAGAGTAGACTATTGAATTAGACAACTGGTCCTACTTAGTTAATCTATTGAATTCCTTTTGTTGTGGTACAAGGACTTTTCTAGTGATAGAACCTACTTTATCTAATATGGTGCATTAACTACGTCTACAGATTAAATTCCATTATGTTTAATACACGCCAAAGGACTAGTCCCAAAAATTCTTAAACATACTTTATCTGATATGATGAATTTTTAAATAGTTAAGGTTGGAGTAGACATAGTTAATAAACTATTAAACTAGATTAAACATACTGTACCTGAAGTAACTGAACCTACTTTATATGCTTTAAGAGTAGACTATTGAATCAGACAATTGGGTATTAATTGTAAATTTTATTCTTTATCTGAACATACTTTATCTTAAAACTGAACCTACTTTGTTTGTCAGCCAATATGTTGTAATTCCAATATATATGAATTGTTTAAATAGATTAAGAATTTTCAGCAATTCTTAAACATACTTTATCTGATATGATGAATTCTTTAAACAATTAAGGTTGGAGTAGACATAGTTATCAAACAGTTTTTTGTGTGGTACAAGGAAGATATCCATCAAGGCATAAATAAAATTCAACTTTTTTCTAATGTTGTAGTTGCAAGTAATGAATTTTAAATTTTATTTTCTTATTCATAGAAGCTTGCAGTATAGTTGCTTTTAATACAAACAATTTGTGGTTTTCAAAAAAAGTTATGTCATTCTCTTATCTAAAATATTTTATAAGTTAAACCAATAACTAATTAATGCTAAATCTCTTATCTAAAATATTTTATAAGTTAAAGCATCTATTCTTGATCCCTCCAATCAAGTTCTCAAGTCATGACATGGTTTGAACTATTTTAAAAGCTTATAATTCTTTTAAAAGCATGACTTATGATTTTCAAATAAATGTGAACATTAAAAGTAGCAAACAATGCAACAACCATGGCTAGCATTCACCTCTAGCTCTAGAATGCATGTGAAATCATGCCCTTAGAATTTGAACAATTTTTTAGGTAGGAGAAATATTTTTAGAGTAGTTTCAACATATCATAACTTGTTATTTGAACTCAAGAACACCCCTTGGTTTCCTACAAAGTGTTTGGAAAAATCTATCAAAAAATTAAGAGTTTGGTCGAAGTAAGTGTATACATGAAGGATGAAACACATAGGAAGCTATAACATTAAGTACAACATGTCCAATGTTTTTTTGCAGATATACACATTAAGGATCATGTCAGATAATACAAGGGAATTCGATCAAAATAGGGAGACAATCGCTAGATTGTTGTCTAACTTTCAAAGTGAAGGCAATGCCAAATGTTATTGTCCATGCAAGAGTTGTAATGGCTTAAATACAAGAAGAATCAAAATCAAAACAACAAAGAGACATTGTAGGGAGAATGGTCACATTGAAGGGGGGTTTGATTATCATCCAGTGGTAAGTTGTTTGTTATATTGTTTTCACAATTAATATACATATGAACCATGGAAGGAGGTTTGATTATCACATTAAAGGGGGGTTTGATTATCATCATTTTTATATAGGTTGATCTCCCCAGTGTGAGTATAGAGGAACATGATCCCATGAAGATGAAAATCATGTGCCAGATAACACATTTGAAGATGATGGTATGAATGCATTGATCGTTGACATGTTTGGTACAGGTGTTGTTGTTGTTGCTGATGATGATGCTTATGATGAGGATGACATTGATGTCATCCATGATATACCTCTACTTGAGAGATGAACACGGCCTTTTACAAAGGCTCCCAATCTACTCTCTGTTGTATTGTTGTTGGTGAATTTGAAGGTTATGAATGGTTTATCCAACATAGCAATGTCACATATGCTAAGGTTTGTCATTTATGTCATTATAGTCTATAAAAGGTGAAACATGTACCATTAAGATTGTTTATAGTAATGACTAATATTATTTGTTACAGATTGATAGGTGAGTTTCTGTTTCCACCATCAAATATTCTCCCTCACTCGTACCGAGAATTATGTTCCACTATGAAACATATCGGAATGGAGTATCAAGCAATAGATGCTTGTCCCAAAGATCATATTATTTATCATAAAGAACACAAAAATGCAATAGAATTCCATACGAGAAGATATCGAGATGATCAAATAACAAAAAAGGTGTCTCGCAAGGTTCTTCATTGCATCCCCATTATTCCATGTTTGAAATGATTATTCAGGTGCAATAGCTTGTCACAATTTATGGATTACCATGCACGTGACTGGAGTTGAGATGACATTATTCAAATTCCTGCGAATGGTTCATCATTTATGGACATAGAGGAAAAGTGGTCACACTTTAAAAGAAGAACCTCAAAATCTCAAGCTTTCTCTGACAGTAGATGGTGTCAATCCGCATGGAGAGATGAGATCTGTTTACTCGGTGTGGCCTATTTTTGTTATAAACAATAACCTTCCTCCATGGATGTCAATAAAGAGGGAGCACATTATGTTGTCAATGATTGTTTGAGGTATCTTATTATTTTATATTTATCTACATGTAATTATAAGTCTTGGAGTGAAATGACCACAATAATTATTCGATGTTGTTGTTAATTCAACTAGGTAACTACCAAGTAAAAGATATGAATGTATATATTGTGCCTCTTATTGATGATTTGTTTGTGTTATGGAATGATTTCACTATGTATGACATCTATAGACCAATTGGACAAAGACAATTTCAATTACATGCAATGCTTGTGTAGACAATTCATGATGCTCTAGGATTGACACATTTTTATGGTATGTTATGGTGAATTCTAGTTGTACATGATAATTCTAATTTTAAAACCTACATATTTAATCCAATTGTATCATTATCTTGTAGGTCTTCAAACAAAGGGAAAATTTGCATGTCCAATGTGTGGTCCAAAGATGAAATCTCATCATTCCAAAAGTTTAAGAAAATAGGTGTTTGATGAGTATAGACACTTCCTCCCCAGAAATTATAAGTATCAAAGTGCGGAAAGACATATTTTCAATGGAAAAGAAGAGACTAAATCAAATCCCTGAAGGATGACACCTCACCTATGGAAGTTGGAATATAATAGAATTTGAGGTAATATCATTCCACCCAATGGTCGAGGACTTCCCTTGAGAGTATCCCAGCTTCCAGGTACTTTAAAGATTAATCCTTTCTTTACTATACAATATAATACTCATAATGTAATGCACTAACCCCTTGTGTGGTCCTTTGCAATAACTAATTATAATAATCTCGTTATTATCTTGTAGGGAATAATCTATTTTATGAAAAACTTAATGATGAATGTTTGCGCATTTTTGGGTCGACCATACACACATGGTATCATATTTTGATTTCATTGCAAGATCATATTTTGTTTCATCCCTTTCTTCAAGTATATGAAAAGGTAGCTTCACTTCATTTATGAATCTAACATTTTTTTTTCTTAAAAGGCGGCAATCACAAGATAAAGGGTTAAAGGATAAACTCATTGACTCTATGACAAAATTTTTTGGACCCAACATCTTTCAAAGGCTTAGGCTCCTTGACAAAGCATGCCAAGTTTTGAAGTATATTAGGGACAACTACAAGTTCCAAATAGAACGCAACCCTTATTATGAGCGGCCTCCCTATATTCCTATTAATGAGTGGGAGAATCTTAAAAAGGATGTACTTGAGATAAGCGCAAGACATAGTGGACAAATACTATCACCCAAGGAAAGAAGGTACGTGATAATCTTAATAATGAAATTATGTACTATTTAATCTTTATACTTATGTGATATAACATATTTCAAACATCACATAGGTTGCTTGACACATAAAAGGCAATAGAAGCAAGAAAATAAAAGCACGGGCAACACAGGCTTGGCTCGGGTGGATATTCAAAACTTGATGCACGAGTTGTAAGTATTAGTAAATGAAAAATCGTATGCAAATATTTATAAATTAAAATCAATTTAGTTTTGATGAAATTCACTACAATAAAAATTCATGATACCAAGAAAAAATACAAGCCTTGGAGTTCAAAAAATTGATTATAGAAGAGGATAAGAAAATAGGCTACAAACAAGGCTATACAGTCGTGGCTAAATGATATCGAGCAATGAGTGCACAAAGTTCTTCTAATGGATCTGTTGATCAGGTAAATAAGCCAATTGATTTTTATTTCAATTGAAAACTTGAAATAAGCCAGTATTTCTCTTGTATTTATATGTATATATTGTCGATAAATGCTCTAATTATTTACATTGGAATGCAGCCTGTCGATATTGATATTGTACCATTCAAGCACAACAAAGGCATCAATTCGAATGTGAATTGTAGTACTCAAGGTATACATATACATTTTCTATTCGAATTTTGATTAATGAATATTTAATACAAGTAAACATGTTAAATTAAATTTGGCGTAGTAATAAAAATTTAATTATAATGTGTTGGAATTAATAAAACATTTTGTATTGCAGTTGCAGGGGATGTAGAGGTTGTTCCCGGTGAGCATGTTGAGGTTTAAGCCATTGGGCAAGATGATGTGGTTGGACAAGGTAAAGAGCGTCACGTTTATTTCTTTTAAAGTATTGAAATGCTTGTAACAATAATGAATATGTTTTTAAATTAACCTCAATTATAATAATATGTTTTTAATTAAAGCCTTTTATTTGTTATTGCAGAGGACCCACCTTTGCAAAGGACAGTGAGATCACGTGCACGACTGAGAAGAAATGATGATGTCGACATGGATATGCCTCTGCAACAATATAGGGAAGCAAAAAAAAAGAAAAAGCCAAAAAAGAAATGATTCTCATTTATACAACTTATTTGATAATGATTGATGTTTATTTCTCGATGTTTATTTGATAATGATTGATGTTTATTTACACGTGTTTGAGCTTAGTTCCATGTTTTTTTTCATTCTTGCATTTTAAATGTTAATGGGCTGCATACAAAGGTATGTCGTAAGTCTATAGGGTTTTCTCCCTCCAAGCATATCATTTCTATTGTTCACTAGTAAATTTTAGCTTATTTTTCGACTAGGATTAGTCGAATTTTCGATACCAATTGGTCGACCAAATGACCAAAACTATTGTTGGATTTTTTTCGTCGATTATATGACATACAAAACCCTCGTCAAAAGTCTAACGTCCGTAGTGGTTGAATTATCGACGGACCCTTCGTTGAAATAATCACTTCAACCTGGAAGAATTATCAATCATACATTTTATCTATGCAACCAAAGTCTGTCTAAATTGTGACGAGTTAGGGTCCAAACTATCGTCGAGGGTTCAACATTCTCATTGAAACACCAAAGAATGTTCATCTCTCTTTCGATGACATTTGGTCGGAATAGACGTCGAATACATAGCATTCTCATCGAAAGGACTATTATTCATACGTCGCAAAAGTGACCAATAATAATTTTTGGTTAAAAAAATAAAATTTATTATCAAATTAAGCATACCAATATTATGCTTTAATTGTTTGCATAGTAATCATGTCCAATGGCATAATTTAATTATAGATCACTAAATCCACCTTTCCTTATCATATCCTAAGTATCACATAAAACATTAGTCTAGAGAAGAGCATAATATTCAAGCCATTAATGAATATCAACTTATATTTTTATTATTCTACTAAATTAAATATTGGCCAATGAATCCCTTAATGTAATCTTTTAATGAATTATCATTATGTCTATGTTATATCCATTTACTAACTTTTGTTTGACAGAAAAGATTGTGCAGAGTCTTTGATCATCAAGAATAATGTACATTGCAGAGAGGGCTATTTATCGTGTCTAGGCAGGGGTATTGAAAAGGTTAAAAATATGGACATTTGACTGAGAAAAGTCACTGAGTATTCCTCCAAACAAGTAATTGGTAGATGACCAACAGTGTTGTACATTTTCCTTTTTTGTGAATTATTTTCTTGAAATTAAGGAGCATAATTATAAATCATTATCATGGGGATAAGTCTATTTAAGGTCTCTTGATTCATGGTAACTCATATACGAAGACATAACACTTACTTATAGTTATTTTCTTTACAGGCAGAAGGAAATTTTGATTCTCATATCACACAATATTCTACTGGCGATGCTATCCCAAATTTTCTAGTGTAGAATTGGACAATATCTTTGCATTCTGTATTCAAGCATACTTGTATCTGCTACATTGCCTTACTATATCAAAGACTTTTTTGGCGTGCTTTGTTTTATCTATCAACTATATCAGTTCAAACATTTCTCTTTGACAACACCAAACCATTCTAGCCATTACCGGGCTGGTTAGACTCTCTTTTACCTTTTCTATTAGTACCACTAGTGCTGATGAAGACAAAGTCAATTCTGCTGTATAGGTTTTGTCAACTTACAGCTTATTAAGTATTGATGTTAATCTTCTTGTAGTGTTTTTCTTTCCTACCATTATTTCATTTTTGTAGTCACACTTATATACTAGATGTAAGCATATGGGCAACTAGGAGTATTTTTGGGTAGTGTATGCATTATAGTTAAGTCGAGTGAAACTGTGTAAAGATGAAATACTTCAGGTAAGATAAGTTGAATCTAATACTGAGTAAGATAATTACACTTTTATAAATGTCAAGATTATTGGGAGTTGTGAAAAATGTCAAGATTATTGGGAGTTGTGACAAATGTCAAGAGAAAAAACATTTTCAAATGACCAAATAGTAAATTGACATTTGAGATAAAAATTTCAATATATGTTCACAGACCACCTAAAAAATCCCAAGGCTAGTACTAATTTTCTAAATGTTGTACAACTACAGAATTTCCTCATCTTTTTATAAATATATTCAAATAATGAAGAATGATGTAAGGCACACCCGAACATATCTAAGAGAAAAGTGCCAATCCTTACTCATAAATATTAAAAAATATAATGCTTTGGAAATTCAATGATTCAAACCTTGTTTTTGAACAATATTCAAAAATTCAAACTATTAAGGATTACATATGGTACATCTCAACACAACCAAGAGAAAGGTGCCAACACTTACCGCCAAAACTAGGAATAACTCCAAGAGAAAGCTCTGGCAACCCAAGTTGTGCTTTTGGCATTGAAATACGAGCATGACAAGACTTCACAAATAGAATGCATTGGAAACTTAAGACAGATCATGTAATTCAATGAACCTTTGGAAATATAAAATAAGAAACTGAGTGTCATTGCTCCATAGTCCATATTGCTGCTAATTCTAACCCTCCACCAAGTGCAAGCCCTTGAATAGCAGCAATGGAAGGCTTCTTAGAATCTACATCAGAACACAAATCAGTGTTATGATGCACAAGTCAAATCGATAAAAACAAGTAAAATTCTTTTCTAACATTTTATGTTCTTAATAATGTGTTGAAACAATACTAACAAGATAAAAAGACATATTTTCTTGTACACTTACATTATCTTGAAAAATAACATCTCCAAAGTACAAATTCACCATTAGACTCACAATATCGAGTTTAGCTTTTCAATGAAAAAAAGTTATATTAAAAACTTAAATACACATTACCAACCTAGATATGTCCCCTGTTAGAAAACCGTTAAAAATAATTGAACACTAAGAAAATTTAGAGCTTGCGAAATTATATGAAACAACAGATCAAATAAAATTTTGATAATAGTCCTGCAAAAACTCATATCAGTCTTCTGACAATCCTGGAGAGCGCTAATGTCAAAATCACCTAAGAATTTACCTCCCTGCCCTAGTGGATAAGAAAACAAGAACAGGGAAAGAACACATGGTCATTTTTCATGTTTCTAATTATAAAACTCAAAAACACTTGAACTTGAATATGATGTTGATATTAAAAGGGCATACGTACTAGTAACAACAATTTCACTCACATCATTTCTTCTCATTGCATCATCATACTTTTCCCCAAGTGCACCAAGGACTACAAAGAAACAAGATAAACAAATCACAAGCATATAGCGATGTTATAATAGTTACTAAAATGATCATAAATTATGTTCTTATAGTAAACGAATACTTTGACATAAGAAACAAAAACTACACAATATTAAAACATGACATTGTTCTTTAAAAACTAAAAAGGTAATAATACGAGACCATTCATTAATTAGCTATTTAAATTTTCATTAGTTGAGAATTGATAGTCACTGTCAAAAGGACAAAAAAATCATCCCCTAAGTCAAAGGGATACCCTTATGAAACAATTAAGACAATGATTCAAAGACAAAAACACTATTATTCACAAAGCAAGAAAGATCAAAACAATAGTTTTGCTGCTATAGTGCATGATTGGACCAAACATTGTTCAATGCAAACAATAAATGAATTAAGGGAAGTGAAGAGGGTCACAAAGTAGTGCCATTCCTTGTCACAAGGGGTAACAATAAGGGTCATGACTATCGAAATGATTGAAGTAAAAATAAATCATTTTTATTAAGTAACAAGAAAGAGCAGCCAAACTGACAAAATTAGTGCTATGAAGCCAATTATCATTGTATAGAAGCAGTGGTGTTCAATGTCTAAAGGACAATGACATATACAAACAAATCAGTGTTTATAGATGGATTGAAAATGAACAAAGAGGTTTCAAAAAATAGTAATGTGTACACTGTCAAAGAACATTGTGGTATTCACAATCAAAGAACAAAGATGTGCTCAAGGTTATAAAATAGTGATTTGTTTTAGAATGTGAAGAGTGCAGTAAGAACAGTAGTAAGTAATGTTGCAATAACAACGAATGCATGACAAAGATGTAATGGAAGTGAAAAAATAGTGATTGTTCAAGGGTTTTGCTATACAAAGTCAATGGTGAACAAACATTGATACAAAACAATGAAATGACAAGATCCATGAAGAAGATCAGTTGTGTTGGTTAGAAGTCTCATTTTTTACTTTTCGCCCTAAATTTTTGGATGATCCTAAAAATTTTGCAGTCTTTAGGGTTTGCTAGGTCCAAATGTCTTTGAAAATTAGAAAAGCCCTAGTTTTGGTCATCAACTTTCTATTTCTCTGTTACTTTATCGGATGACTTAAGCCTTGAAATAAGCATGTGCGCTTTTATTTTTCTCTTGGTCGCTGAGTCTCCTTAAGGTTTAGGAATATTCTTCTTTGTTTAGCTAATACCCGAAATCCTTTGTCGCCCGATCTCGTGAGCTATTCAGAATATTCTTTATTATCTAATGTCTTAGCATTTTCCTTTTAGTCTCCAGATATCGCAATGTTTTCTTGAGATCTAGCGACTGTTGTATTAGATTTATCACTAAGGGACTATAGTTGCGTGATCTCCAGATTGAATTTACCTATGGTCAGGCAATCTCGAGATGTTTTATCAAAGTGGTCTTTTGTTCGGCGATTATGAGTTCTCCTTTTAGTCGCTGAATCTCTGGATGGAACAGCGATCTTCTTTGGTGGTTGTCTCCAGATCTCATGATCTTCTCATAGTTAGTCTTTCTATTCAGCGATTGAGAGTTCCTTTGGTCACGTTATCTACCAATGTTGGCAGCTATCTCTTGCGTGGTTAGTTATTTTGTGATGCGGTTGTCTCCAAATCTCTGAATGTAGTAGTTAAGTGACAAAGGATTATCAGACTTAATGTGGACCGTTGATGAACTTTTGATCATGTCGATGGTGCTTAATCTCCAGATCTAACTCAAGATGAAAAATTGTTTTCGCAAATTAGGTGTTCCTTTGTTGCATGATCTCTAGATGAACCCGAGGTCAAGTTAAAGTTAATGTAATGGTCAAAGCCTGATGGTTTTGTTTTATTTAGTAGTACTGCGACTGTGCAGACAAGTGATCTCAGGTTCCTGGTAGTTAACTGGATAACCTCTAGCGATTCAGTGACATGATTACCTCTGGGTCGCTGAATTAGATGGTTAGTTGTGAAAACCTCTCGCGACTTAATGTAGGCTGTAAGATGAAATGAGGAAGGAGATCAACGGTAGTTGTGTAATCTCAGGTAGAAGGTTGAACAGTCAAAGGCTTCAGTGATTAGGAGACTTCAGGTTTGCCACCAGATCTCCAAGTTGGGTGATCACTGAATGTTTTAAAGAATGAATAAAGTTGTCATGATATAGTTTTGGCTATAGTCGCTAGATCTCTAGAAAAGATGTATCAAGGTTTCTTCCCTTCAGTCGCCAAATCTCGAGATGGCCGGGTCGGGATATCTCAGAAAGAAGTTTGAAAAGTAAAAAATGTTCTGTGACTACGAGAAGCCCTCTCAGTCGCCAGATCTCAGAATGCTTTTCTAAGGTGCCAATGTTATAAAATGACTATGAGACTTTTCTTCAGTCACTAGATCTCGAAATATTTAAATTTAAATTTCTGAGCTATGGCTAGTAAATTTAAGCCCTGTGCATGCCAAAGTAATGGCAGACGTGACCTTTTGATAGCTAGAGATGTCAGAAATGGTGGTGCATTCAATACTGTAGGATAAAATAGTTAGAGATGGCTCATTTGAGAATTACGAAGCATATCAAAGAAGTACAGAGTGCTAGGTTTTCTGAGCTTTCCAGACTTGCAGCATGATTAGTGATTTTTGTAGGGGAATTTTCAAAGTTACAGTCAGGATGAGTCAGGTAACAGCAAGTGGAGCTTCTACCAGCCAGGGGTCAAAGGAAAAGGTGAAGGAAAATTTTTCAGATGAGTTTCTCACCCTTTTGCCTAGTTCATCTCAGAACAAGAAGGTCAGTGATGACATATTTGTCGATGACTTAGCTTACTGTAGAGATGCCAGGACACCTGAAATCACAGGCATGTGTCTTTTTAGCTATTTCTATAAAAACTGTGATAGTGTTATACCGGTATCAAACCCTTGGACTTCAGGGTTAGCCAAATTGATTGTTTTGGAGGTTTTTCTAGATGTGGATGCACTCCTTATGCTATCTCAAAGATATGATCCCTTATCTAAGACAATTATAAAAGAGGATGGTTCACCCTTGGTAACCCTACACCGGAATTCTTTCATGAATGCTTTCAAAATTCAGTTTCCAATGGCCACAAAAATTAACTTACAGGCTTAAGCGAATAGATATGTCAGCGAGGCTACTTTGGTCTCTAGGGAGATTAAGAGTCACATGCCTAAAGAAAATAGAAATTATATTGCACCTATGGCTAGGTCAATTCCATATGCTTACAAGGACCTGAAGTTTTACATGAAATACATTACATATGGGATATGCCAGGTTTTGGGAATTAATGTGGGCCTTGAGAGGATTACCTCTGATATTTTGATGTTAGTGATGGATTCACAGAGCCGTATGGTGAGCAAAGGGTATGATTTCATTGGTTATGTAATAAACAAAATGCATGAGGGTTTGCTAGCTTTGAGGAACTTCACCTCTGGTTCTGCACCCACATTCATGCACTACTCCCTGTTGATGCACCTAATTGTGCATCACAATTATGGTCTTATAAATTTGAATGATCTCAAACCACAAATGATGTGGAATGGATAGCCTAACCCAATACAGTTCTGGTCAGGAGTTTGAAGCCCTTCTTTCCCTAGGTGAGATTTTGGTGCCTTTGAGAACTGGATTGTGTACCCCATTCTTCAGAGTTTGGGAGTTAATTGTACAAGATTATCCACCAAGGTCCTGCAATTGGTGAGACCCCAATAGTTTATTCATAATTGGACCAAGGGTCACAATTGGGGAGACATTTACTATGAGAAGGGCTATACAATGATTAGGGTTTATGGATGCCCTCAACCTCCTCATCTACTTCCTTTTTATGTTCCTCCAAGAGTTTCATTTCGAGAGTTTGTCTGGCAAGTCATGTTGATAGAAAAAGAACACTTGGCTTCCCATAGGAAAGGGACTCTCACTCCTCGGCACTTCAGAGTGCACTATATTACAATTGGAAAAGGAGCTTTCAGTAAGGTGAATGATTGGTTAGAGAAATATAGGATGTTCGCAGCTCCACATAGGTATGTAGATACAGAAGGTTTCATGGCTTCTGCAAGGAGATACTACATGCCTACCATTCCTTTAAATAAGCAACATGAAGAGTATCCTGAGGAGGATATGATCAGAAACATCATTGAAGATGATGAAGTGGAGAAAAGAATTAGACAGTTGGATCGGTTACACAAAATTGAGAGAGAATTAAAAGGAAAAGGATTGGTATTTGGGGGTTTCTTTCCCACTTTGCCTTACCTCCAAAGACTTGAGCAGATGATGGCTCAATTTGACACACTTGTTGAATCCATGAAGGACAAGAATGATGATGCTAATTAGGGTAAGAAGGCCCACTCTGATTTTGAATGTGATGAGGATAGTGATGGTGGATACCCAATATATAGCCCACCCCCTATGGAGCAACCATTAATTGAAGAACCAAAGGAAGGAGGTAAGACTGTCAACCTCAATGAGCTACCTAGCTCAGAGGACACCCCTAAGCCCTTACAAAGGAAGAGGAAGTTAATGGTTGGAGAGCCATCAAAAAAGAAGAAGAAGGACAGAGTAAGTGCCCTCTACACTGGGACTGGCTTTCATAACCATGAAATAAGGAAAGCAGTCAAAGAGGCTAAAAGGCAACAAAGGTATGAAACATAGGATGTAGAGTTGCCTCTGGCTTTAGGCCAGGATGAAAGAATAATTGAACAGGATGCTTTCCTGAAAGATGATAATTTTGTGAATTTTGAGGAATTCAAGAGTTTCTTAATGTGGCATAAGCAACAGTAGGTCACCTCAAATGTGCAAATAACTGAGGAGGGTCAAGTGCCAGATGAGGCATTGCAACAATTGAGAGAATATGACCCTGAGGAAGAAAATCTTACTCCAGATGAGGCCAGGGAATTAGTAAGAAAAAGTAATATGCTGCTTGTGCCTGGGTGGAGTTTGTATACTGACTTCATAATAGATCAAATAAAGAGACAAGAAGATGTCACTCTATCTTCAAAAACCCAAGTAGGGGATATAATAAAGGGATTTGGGTATAGCCCAAAAAATCAGGCCTTGGCCATGTGGAGTCTATATCCAAAGGATAGAAAGCCATAGATTTTGAATGTGAAAGAGCAGATGGAAGGGGATAAAATTGTGTGGTCAATCCACAATACAGGGGACTTGGAGATTTCTTAGGTTTTGACCCAATTTGCCAAGTTAAATGAAGATAAAACTAAGCAATTATCAGAAAGATATGGTAATCTTTTAGAGGATTATAGTGCCTTGGTAAAAGATAGGGACTTGCAAATCATAAAAGTTACAGCATTGGAAAAACAAGTAGAGGAGCTACAATTACAAATAATTAATACTCCTGTAGTAGTTCCTGCACCTCCTAAGCAACCAGCATTAACAGAGGCACAAGGAATGACAAAGGAGGAGGTGGCAGCAGAACTGAAAAAGATTAATGATGAGAAGAATGACGCTATATTGTAGGCCCTTTTGAATATTTTGCAGCATAGAATGAATATAATTAAGGATAAATTTGACCTAGTTTATAATGCTAATGGCAAGTTTCCAGAATTGCAAAAGGAGGTCAACAATTATGTGCAAATTTTGAGTGGATTTCATACAGTGTGGTCTGTCAGAGCACCACTTTTTGAAAGATTGATCTTGGCTCAATCTTTGGGGAGTAACATACCGGATACAGTTGTAAGAGTTGGTGAGGAGATTGATAGAATTAAAGCCATCTTACCACTTTTCAAGGGTAAGGCAAATCTGATTAAGGCTAGGATAGCCATGCTCAACTCCTGTTCCAACAAATTCATCCCCTTAATTTTGAGTACAGATGGGGCCATAAAGAGTCTTGATCAATGGAGATCAGATGTTGATCTTCTACTGCCTAGGAAAGAGGAATTTTTAGGTGAGGATAATAATGTTGATTTAGAAAGCTTCAACAAATCCCTAGATGAAGCTATCAAAGCAGAGGTGGACCTCACCAAATTTATGTCATATGTCAAGGCAATTACGAATGCTAGATGGGAAAGATAGAAGGCCCAACTACAAATTGTCCAAAACTTTAATTGGTCATCAGAGGAATAGGTAACTACATGGGATGAATTGACAAAACCCAAAAAGGCTATATCTACCGCAGTTGATTTGGACATTTTGGATGAAGATTGAGAAGGACATTTGACACACCTGACACCTGATCTGAGGAATACAGGATTGATAAGTTATCATTCAAGAATGGTGTAGGTTAGCCTGAAATGGTGGTTACCATATCTCATTGAACTCAAGGAGCTATCATAAATATTTGTAGTTGAAGGTGTCAGTTTTTGAGCAGCCAAAGATGTACATTTGTCTGAGGAATTTTTGTCCATTCACTGCCTAGGGGCTGGGTGTATTTTATTCTTATTTTTGTCTCTTATGTTTTTAGAGAGTTAGGTTTTTCAACCACCCGAAGCTTGTTGCATTCTCATTAATGAGGGAATTCCAAGGTGGTTGAAAAGAAGTTGTATATAGAGTTGAAGAATCATTTTTTGTAAGGAGGTTGGAAAGATATAGAAAAAAGAAGAGAACAGGATTGCTTGGAAGCAGATCACCAAGTTTTGTGTCTGGTCTTCTGAGTAATGGAATTGTGAATGTAAGTGGCAAGTTGATTTTAATACAAATACACTGCAAATTCTACCATATATTGTTTTTGTCTCTTTGCTTATATATCATACTCTTGTATGTTTTTCATGTTAGGAATTCAAAATATACCAATTGTAAGGCAACCTGCTTGGGTGTTTTATGAGTTTCTTTCAAGGAAAGAATTAAAAGTTCTCATATTTCATTTTGCAGAGTAGATATATTTGTATGGATCTTTGATGATAACAATATCTGGTAAATAGGATAGTTTGTAAGGAAACCTATTTGGATTTGCAGTTGGTATGTAAGGCATACTGTTGTATTTCTTTTAGAGTTTACTTGTTTCATTTGCATTTTGATTCATTTTCCCT
Organism: Chamaecyparis obtusa; assembly: GCA_027943335.1. Taxonomy (NCBI): domain Eukaryota; kingdom Viridiplantae; phylum Streptophyta; class Pinopsida; order Cupressales; family Cupressaceae; genus Chamaecyparis; species Chamaecyparis obtusa. The sequence continues at coordinate 225,020 of BSBK01004962.1, read as the reverse complement.
TAGGATAAGGCACTGGTTTCATGTTTGTTTCTTACACCAAATAGCTTGGATTGTGCCTAGGGCATTCAGTTCATATTTCCTTATTCTATAAAGAGAGGATCACATTAGGTTGTCCCTACTTAAAAGGAAGAAGGATGAGAATCCTTAAAGCACTGATTACTGCTTTACTTACAATCACACTTTTCCTGGTCAAGCTTTGCATTAAAATGGTTACAGTCATATGCAAAGTGTTCTACAAGTTTATGCATTAAGAAGAATAAAAGCTAATCAGTGTCTACTCATAAGAATACTTTAAAAATAGTTATCATTAGAAGGTAATACCTACCTAAGTCTGTGGAGCTCAAAAATGAAGGAGGAACTTATCCAGTCCTCAGTAATTAGGCCTTTCTCTTGTGGGAATCAGTCTCAAGGAGCATAAGTTCAAGTATCATTTTAGTCCTACAAGAAAAATCCCTAACAAATTGGTGACTCTGCTGGGGATTCAGCAAGTTATCAAACAGTTAAAGTCTCTGGTTATATCACACAACATCAAAGCTTGTATTATTAGACTAATTTCTCCAAACCCCAAAAGGAAGTTGGGTGGCGACTCTGACCAAATCTCTGAACCCGTGTTCTGAAATTCAATCATTGCTTTACAATAACTCATAGAAGTACAAGATCTTGGAGAAAGGAACATCCAAAAGAAAATCTAGAAGGAGAACTCCCATCCCCATCAAGACAAGGTCATGTAAGGAAGGATAGAAATACTAATGACATGTCTTTCACATGGAAATAGAAAGGGAATACAAGAAGAGAAGAGCCTGTTCAGATAAATCAAGAAGAAAATGCTTCTGAATATGATGAAGTAATTAATTTGGGTTTGAATTACTAGGAGGACTACTACTCACCCTCTGAAAAGGATGGAAGAAGAGCACAGTCCCATAGGAGAGGAATCCTTGGAAATAACAGAAGATCTAGAGGCCAAACTAGGACTAAGCAAGACTTGTTCCTTCTTTTCCCCATGATTCTCCCTTACAAGACCATCAAATACCAGGTGACCACCAAGAAGAAATCCCTACCCAAGAATCCTCATCAGAAACAGCCCTTCCTGATTTTGAGGAAATTTTTGAAGAAGTGTTTAAATTGGAGAGAAAAATCCAAGAGCAGATTCAAATAAGACAAAAAAGAGAAAAAGAAAAAGAGGAAAAGATTAAGCATGCTATGATTAGAGCAGAGCAATTGAAGAAGCAATTATTGGAATTTGAAGCCATAAATCATGTTCCTATAACTAAACAAATAGAGGACCTACCTATTGTCCATAAGATCTATGAGACAAGAAATCCTAAGGACAAAGGTAAGCAAAAGGCTGTAGGGATCTCAATAAATGAAACAAATACTACCAAGAAACCCCTAGATCAAGCAGCAAGATTAGATGCTGACTTGGAAAAGGCCAAAAGGGAACAAGAAAAGGTAGAGCTGGAAGCCACTACAGCTGAAATAAAAAGAAAGAATGATTTCCTTAAGCAATCTTCTGGACCCACCAATACGCTTTCCACTTCTCAAGCACAAGGTGTAAATGTGTTGAACACTGCTAGAACTTTAGGTATGCCCAAAACTTCTACTATCTCAAATGTTCAAACATCCACATCTTTGGGTGCAGGCCCATCTCAAATAGGATCCATACATGAAAGACATAAGCAATTGGTTTTTAATGGGATTCCTGGCTACCCAAATCCTATCCCTGATGAAATTAGGAAAAGCTTCCAAAATTCACTGGAAGCAACGTAGTTACTTGTGAGGAACATTTAAAAAGTTTCACTGATGTGATAGATGACTACAACATTGAGCCTGATGATGTGATCATGAAGCTTTTTGTTCAATCTCTAACCGAAGATGCAAGAGATTGGTTTAGAAATTTGCCTCATGCTAGCATATGCTCATGGGAATAGTTCAAGTGTTTCTTCAAAGAACAATATGGTGATAAAACCAATGAGGGTTTCATGCTTAATGAGTTCAAAAATATCAAGAAAAATCCAAATGAGGGTGTTGTTGAGTTCAATGTTAGATTTCAGAAGGCAATGCATAAATTGTTACAAGTTATCAGACTAGATGACAAGATTTGTTTGGTTACTTACCTAAATGCTTTTGATTCAAAAATGGGGTATCTTTTGAGAGATAAGAATCCTAGAAATCTTGCAGAAGCTTACAAACTAGCCATTAATATAGAGAGCAATAGAAGAATATCAAGGAAGTTGGGAAGGAGAGAGGATTATAGGCCTTCAATCTCAAACAGAAAAGAGCCAGGGAAACCTAATACAAAACCAAAAGATGATGATATTTTGAAGAAAATATTGAAAGCAATAAAATATTTGAAACCTAATGAAGCAAGAAATAGTAGAGTACAAGGAAGTGATAGGCCATCCTTCAACAACTCCAATAAATTGCCAAGAATGCAGAACTATCCCTATAACACTCAGTGGAAAGATGGGAAGCCAGTGCTCCCTGAAAGAAAAGATAGGCCAAGTGATAAGACCCTGGACCCCTTGCATAGAAATGTAGTGAACATGAATGATGATGTTCCCCGGTGTATTGTTTGTCAGTCACCTCATGATCCTTACTACTGTGCAATAGCTCAAAATGTTTCTGCAGATGATGAGCAGGACAATAACCATGAGGAATCTTGTGATGATCAAGGTTGTGGTATGACTTCTTCATACATATGTGATGAAATAGATTCTAGAGAAGAAGATGAAAATCAAGATGCTAGGAATTCCCAAGTTAAAAATGAGATTTATCATCAGCAAATATTTTCTGATGAAGAGGATAGTCACTTGGATGGAGTCCAGTGCAACACCTTAAGAAATGATGAAACAATAGTGTTCAGGAGACCTTCTGATGAAGAGATTGCAAAAATCATAGCAGATATGGTCACCCAAGCTAAAAGTAACTACAATTTGAGAAATAGGGTGGTGGGTGATTCAAGTCAAAAGGCATCTGGCATATTTATCAAAAGGTCAGGTACAGAGGTAAAACAAGCTCAAGACAAAAGTAAGGTTGCTGATATTGTTAGCAAGACTAGGATCAAGAAGAATGTAACTTTTGCTCCTCCTAATGTGACTTATAAGGTAAAGCAAAAGCCTCTTCAGGAGACTGTTGTGTCTGCCCAAAAGGAAGGCAGAATCATGAACAAGGATCAGTAAGGCCTTCTGGAACATGAAGACAATAAGGAAGCTACTGTCATTAAGCAAGATGTAGTTGATCCCAAGTATGTCCCAGTTGACATGGGAAAACTGTTGTCACAAATTACTGTTAAGTCCCCTTATTAGAGATGATGAGAATAGAAGAGCATAAAGAGAAAGCCTTGAGTTGGGTACAAGGAGTTCTTCCTTCTGATATCCAAACTCCACTAAGGGTGGTAAAGTGATTGCTATAGCAGATGATACAACTAAAAATCAATGTGGAGAGATCATCTCTGAGATCCCTCAAATGTATTTGGATACTAATGTTATAAATACTATGATAGGGACTATTGATCCTTTCTTTTTGTCCCTATTAGTGAATGGAAAGTTGTTGAAAAACTGTATGATTGATTCAGAAGCCTCTAATATTGTTATGCCTACAGAAATAATGAAATCTTTGGGTTTGAAAGTAGATACACCTCATGGGCAATGCCAGGCTATGGATTCAAGAGAGGTCCTTTTTATTGGTACTATAAGGGCTTTTCCTTATAGGTTAGCAGCTTTTCCTGATAAGTTGTTGACAATGAGTGTCCTGGTGGTTGATATCCCACCTCACTATGGGATGTTACTGTCTAGAAAATGGAGTGCTTCAATGGGAGGTAGTATCTAGTGTGATTTGTCCTTTGCAAATTTCAATATTGATGGTGAAAATGTGAAAGTATCCAGAGAAAGCAGAACCTCACACATGATAGAGCTGAATAATATGGATGAGTTGAATTGTTGTGTGGATGTTGACATGGAAAATTTTAGAGTGGAAAAGGCCATTTCACAAAGGGAAGATTCAGATCCATTGACCCAAGGACTGAAGGAACAACAAGATGGATTGTGGCAGATGTATTTTGATGGAGCATGCTCAAAGGAAGGCTCAGGAGCTGGAGTTCTATTCATATCTCCATCAGGTACCACTTTTAAGTATTCATTCTCATTGACTTTTCAATGCACAAATAATAATGTTAAGTATGAGGCACTATCATTGGGATTGAATATTGATATCAAACATGGGATAAAATGTTTAAATTTTTTTGGTGATTCTGAGCTTGTGGTGGCACAAGTTCGATCTAAATATGTTGTTAAAAATGATAGATTGAAATTGTATAAGCATGTAATTTGGGACCAGATTGAAATGTTTGATGCTTTTAATATATGTTGGGTGGAAAGATCCAAGAACATAATGGCTAATTTGTTGGCCAATGTTGCTTTGAAAAGAGATGATTCAACTTTGAATGGAGTTTCAATAGTTGAAATAAAAAGTAGGCCAGTTGTGTTAGACAACATTTACAATTGGCAAGTTTTTGAGGATGATCATGACATTTTGAAATTTATTCAATGCCTTGACATATATGAAGATCAACTTATAGACTGCAATACATTGGTTGAGGAAGTTGAGGGTAAGGACATGGTCATGGGAAATGAGGTAATCCAATTGAATTCAAATAGTATCCCTAAGGGCCTAACTGAATTAAAAGCATTATATAATAGCCAAGATGATCACATGTCAAAAATAAGTAATGCCAAAGTGGAAGATCTGGAAGAGGTAAATTTGGGATCACATAATGCACCTCAAATGGTTTATATTGGAAAGGGATTGGCTCCTCAATTGAGATATAATTTGATAAAATTTTTAAGAAGGTATAAGCATGTTTTTGCATGGTCATATGATGACCTAAAAGCTTATAGAGAGGATTTGTTCCAACATGAAATCCCATTGAAGGATGAGGTCAAACCTTTTAGGCAAAAATAGAGACCCATCAACCCATTGTTAGCTCCTAAGATGCAGTAGGAGCTAGTCAAGTTGAGTGATGCAGGAATAATCCAACCTATACGACATTCAACTTGGGTATCTAACTTAGTCCCAGTCAAAAAGAAGAATGGGGATATCAGATTGTGTGTAGATTTTAGGAATCTGAATGTTGCATCATTAAAGGACAACTATTCACTGCCCAACATGGAGGCAATGTTGCACAAAGTCACTGGATGTGAATTATTGTCTATGATGGATGGTTTTTTTGGATATAACCAGGTGTTAGTAAAAGAATCTAAGCAGTTCAAAATAGCATTCACTACACCTTGGGGAACCTATGTTTATGTCAGAATGCCATTTGGTCTTAGGAATGTTGGAGCAACTTTTCAAAGAGCCATGGATGTTGCTTTTAAGGAATATATTGACCTATTCATGGTTGTGTACCAAGATGACCTAATTGCCTACTCAAAATTGGTTGTTGACCATTGCTCACACCTAGAAAAGATTTTTGTCAAAGCTCTGGAATATGGTGTGTCTCTGAATCCAAAGAAGTGCAACTTTGTAGTCAAAGAAGGAAAATTGCTAGGACACATTGTATCAAAGGAAGGAATAAGAATTGATCCAGAGAGATTTGAGGCCATCAAGAGAGCTAAAACACCCAAAAATTTCAAGGGAGTGTAATCCTTTTTAGGAAAGATCAACTTTGTCAGGAGATTCATTGCAAATTTTGCTGAAATTGTCAAACCCATTGTGAAGTTGCTCAAGAAGGATGTGAAGTTTCAATGGACTACTGAAGCTCAAGGTGCATTTGATAAAATTAAAGAAGTAGTTCAATAGGCACCTGTGCTTAGGTCCCCTGATTATACTAAGCCCTTTTCACTTTTCTCTTTTGCATCATTTCACACAATTGTTGTTGTACTATTACAAAAGGATAATGAAGGTTTTGACCATCCAATTTCATTCTTTAGTAAGTCTTTACAAGCTACAGAGTTAAATTATGAGATGATGGAGAATCAGGCATATGCACTGGTGAAAGCAGTAAAATCTTTCAAGCCATATCTAGTTTGTGCTAAGGTCATTGCATATGTCCCTCATGCTGTAGTTAAGGATGTCCTTACTCAGTCTGAAGTTACAGGTAAGAGGTGTAAGTGGATTTCCAGGATTCAAGAATTCAATTTAGAAATCCATATTACCAAGCTTGTGAGAGGATAAGGCCTGGAAAAGTTAATGACCGAAGAGAATATGGATTTAAAGATTCATTTTAGTTTATGAAGAAGTGTGAGGCCTATCAGAAATTTTCTTCCAAATTAAAATATTCAGGAGCACTATTGTTGAACCCAATAACTGCTGAGGCACCATTTGCCATGTGGGGGATGGATTTCATAGGGGAATTTTTTGAGAAATCTAGTGGAGGACACAATTGGGTACTTGTTGCAACTGACTAACTCACAAAATGGATACAGGCCATTCCCACAAAGAAGGCAACAAGTAAGGTGGTGTGTGATTTCTTACTTGACAATATTTTGACCAGATTTGGTGTTCCCTTGAAATTGATCACAGACAACACAATGTGCTTCAGATCAGATGAGTTCAAGGAGTTTTGTAAAGACAATGGGATCATAACATCTTATTCATCTCCTTATCATCCTCAAGCAAATGGGCAGGCTGAATCTAGTAATGAAATCATTCTAACAATCTTGAAGAAAACACTTGAGAAAAATAAGAGAACTTGGCATTCAAAGCTAAAGTTGTCCCTATGGGCAGATAGGATCACAGTAAAGAAGGCCACTGGGAAATCTCCCTTTGAGCTTGTATATGGTCTACAGTCAAGGTTTCCTATAAGAAATTTACTTCCAATTTACAAGTTCATTCAAGATGAGGGATTGGATGTCTCAGAGCCAACGCAGGATAGGTTCATACAATTGACTGAGTTAGATGAAATGAGAAGGGAATGTCAAAAGAGTAACATCAAATTGCAACAAAAAATGAAGTACCTATTTGACAAGAGGGCAACTACTAGAAAATTCAAAATAGATGACTTAGTACTTCAATGGAATGTGAGAGTAGAAGATAAGGGGAAGCATAAAAAATTTGAATCCTTATGGCTTGGTCCCTTTGTGATTCATGAAAATTTTGGAAAAGACTCTTACTTGTTGAAGAGTATGGACAATGAAGTTTTTGAGTTGCTAGTGCATGGGCAATTCTTAAAGCCTTTCTTCAGCTAAGTTCTTGATTATGCATGCATATGTAAATGTCTTGTAAATATTGTATAGGTGTGTTTCCTTTAGTCTGTGTGTTTTAGTTCAAGTTTTAGGTTAGTGCATTTTTTGGTCTACATCCTAGAGATATGTGGTTCTTGTTCAAACTCACATTTTAACATCCTTAGATAGAGCCACTGTTGGTTAGAAGTCTCATTTTTTAATTTTTGCCCTAAATTTTTGGATGATTCTAAAAATTTTGAGGTCTTTAGGGTTTGCTAGGTCTAAATGTCTTCAAAAATCAGAAAAGCCCTAGTTTTGGTCATCAACTTTCTATTTCTCTGTTACTTTATCGGATGACTTAAGCCTCGAAATAAGCATGTGTGCTTTTATTTTTCTCTTGGTCGCTGAGTCTCCTTAAGGTTTAGGAATATTCTTCTTTGTTTAGCGAATGCCCGAAAGCCTTTGTCACCCGATCTCGTGAGCTATTCAGAATATTCCTTATTATCTAACGTCTTAGCGTGTTCCTTTTAGTCTCCAGATCTCACAATGTTTTCTTTTGATCTAGTGACTATTGTATAAGATTTATCACTAAGGGACTATAGTCGCGTGATCTCTAGATTGAATTTACCTATGGTCGGGCAAACTCGGGATGTTTTATCAAAGTGGTCTTTTGTTCGGTGATTATGAATTCTCCTTTTAGTCACTGAATCTCTCGATGGAACAGCGGTCTTCTTTGGTGGTTGTCTCTAGATCTCATGATCTTCTCATGGTTAGTCTTTCTATTTAGTGATTCAAAGTTCCTTTGGTCACGTTATCTCCCAATGTTGGTGGCTATCTATTGCACGGTTAGTTATTCTGCAACATGGTTGTCTCCAAATCTCTGAATGTAGCGGTTAAGTGACAAAGGATTATTAGACTTAATGTGGATCGTTGATGAACTTTTGATCACGTCGATGACGCTTAATCTCCAGATCTAACTCAAGATGAAGAATTGTTTTCACGACTTAGGTTTTCCTTTGTTGTGTGATCTCTAGATGAACTCGAGGTCAAGTTAAAGTTAATGTAATGGTCAAAGCCTGACGGTTTTGTTTTATTCAGTGATATTGTGACTGTGCAGATGGGTGATCTCAGGTTCCTGGCAGTTAACTGGATAACCTCTAGCGATTCAATGACACGGTTACCTCTACGTCACTGAATTAGATGGTTAGTTGTGAAAACCTCTCGCGACTTAATGTAGGCCGTAAGATGAAATGAGGAAGGAGATCAATGGTAGTCATGTAATCTTAGGTAGAAGGTTCAATAGTCAAAGGCTTCAGTGATTAGGAGACTTCAGGTTTGTCGCCAGATCTCCAGGTCGGGTGATTGTTGAATGTTTTAAAGAATGAATAAAGTTGCCACAATATAGTTTTGGCTATAATCGCTAGATCTCTAGAAAAGATGTATCAAGGTTTCTTCCCTTCAGTCACCAAATCTCCAGATGGTCAGGTGGGGATATCTCAAAAAGAAGTTTGAAAAGTCAACAATGTTTTGTGACTAGGAGAAGGCCTCTTAGTCGCTAGATCTCAGAATGCTTTTCTAAGGTGCCAATGTTATAAAATGACTATGAGACTTTTCTTCTGTTGCCAAATCTAAGAATATTTAAATATAAATTTTTGAGCTATGGCTAGTAAATTGAAGCCCTGTTCGTGCCAAAGTAATGGCGAAAGTGACATTTTGATAGCTGGAGATGTCAGAAATGGTGGCTCATTCAATACTGTAGGATAAAATAATTAGAGACGACTCATTTGAGAATTATGAAGCATATCAAAGAATTACAAAGTGCTAGGTTTTCTGAGCTTTCTGGACTTGCAGTGTGATCAGTGATTTTTGTAGGGGTATTTTCAGAGTTACAGTCAGGATGAGTCAGGCAACAGCAAGTAGAGCTTCTACTAGCCGGGGGTCGAAGGAAAAGGTGAAGGAAAGTTTTTCAGATGAGTTTCTCACCCTTCTACCTGGTTCATCTCAGAACAAGAAGGTCAGTGATGACATATTTGTCAATGACTTAGCTTACTGTAGAGATGCCAGGATACCTAAAATCACAAGCATGTGTCTTTTCAGCTATTTTTATAAAAATCGTGATAGTGTTATACCGGTATCAAACCCTTGGACTTCAAGGTTAGCCAAATTGATTGTCCCAAAGTTTTTTCTAGATGTGGACGCACTCCTTATGCTATCTTAGAGATATGATCCCTTATCTAAGACAATTAGAAAAGAGGATGGTTCACCCTTGGTAACACTAGACCAAAATTCTTTCATGAATGCTTTCAGAATTCAGTTTCCAATGGCCACAAAAATTAACTTACAGGCTCAAGCGAATAGATATGTCAGTGAGGTTGCTTTGGTCTCTAGGGAGATTAAGAGTCACATGCCTAAAGAAAATTGAAATTATATTGCACCTATGGCTGGGTCAATTCCACATGCTTACAAGGACCTAAAGTTTTACATGAAATACATTGCATATGGGATATGCCAGGTTTTGGGAATTGATGCGGGCCCTGAGAGGATTACCTCTGATATTTTGATGTTAGTGATGGATTCACAAAGCTGTATGGTGAGAAAAGGGTATGATTTCAATGGTTATGTAATAAAAAAGATGCATGAGGGTTTTCTATCTTTGAGGAACTTCACCTCTGGTTCTGCACCCAGATTCATGCACTACTCCCTGTTGATGAACCTAATTATGTATCACAATTATGGTCTTATAAATTTGAATGATCTGAAACCACAAATGATGTCGAATGGACAGCCTAACCTAGTATAGTTTTGGTTAGGAGTTTGGAGCCCTTCTTTCCCTAGGTGAGATTTTGGTGCCTTTAAGAACTGGATTGTGTACCCCATTCTCCATAGTTTGGGAGTTAATTGTACAAGATTATGCACCAAGGTCCTGCAATTGGTGAGACCCCAACAGTTTGTTCATAATTGGACCAAGGGTCACAATTGGGGAGACATTTACTATGAGAAGGGCTTTACAATGATTAGGGTTTATGGATACCCTCAACCTCCTCATCTACTTCCTTTTTTTGTTCCTCCAAGAGTTGCATTTCTAGAGTTTGTCTAGCAACTCATGTTGATAGAAAAAGAACACTTGGCTTCCTATAGAAAAGGGACTCTCAGTCCTTGGCACTTCAGAGTGCACTATATTATAATTGGAAAAGGAGCTTTTAGTAAGGTGAATGATTGGTTAGAGAAATACAGGATGTTTGCAGCTCCACATAGGTATGTAGATACAGAAGGTTTCATGGCTGCTACAAGGAGATACTACATGCCTACCATTCCTTTCAATAAGCAACATGAAGAGTATCCTGAGGAGGATGTGATCAGAAACATCATTGAAGATGAAGTGGAGAAAAGAATTAGACAATTGGATCGGTTACAAAAAATTGAGAGAGAAGTAAAAGGAAAAGGATTGGTATTTGGGGGTTTCTTTCCAACTTTTCCTTACCTCTAAAGACTTGAGCAGATGATGGCTCAATTTGACACACTTATTGAATTCATGAAGGATCAGATTGATGATGCTAATTAGGGTAAGAAGGCCCACTCTGATTCTAAATGTGATGAGGATAGTGATGGTGGATACCCAATATATATCCCACCCCCTATGGAGAAACCATTAATTGAAGAACCAAAGGAAGGAGGTGAGACTATCCACCTCAGTGAGCTGCCTAGCTCAGAGGACACCCCTGAGCCCTTACTAAAGAAGAGGAAGTTAATGGCTAGAGAGCCATCAAAGAAGAACAAGAAGGATAGAGTAAGTTCCCTCTACACTGGGACTGGCTTTCATCACCATGAAATAAGGAAAGAAGTCAGAGAGGCTAAAAGGCAACAAAGGTATGAAATAGAGGATGTAGAATCGCCTCTGGCTTTAGGCCAGGATGAAAGAATAATTGAATAGGATGCTTTCCTGAAAGATGATAATTTTTTGAATTCTGAGGAATTCAAGAGTTTCTTAATATGGCATAAGTAGCAGTAGGTGGCCTCAAATGTGCAAATAACTGAGGAGGGTCAAGTGCCAGATGAGGCATTACAACAATTGAGAGAATATGACCCTGAGGAAGAAAATCTTACTCCAGATGAGGCCAGGGAATTAGTAAGAAAAAGTAATATGTTGCTTGTGCCTGGGTGGAGTTTGTATACTAACTTCATAATAGATCAAATAAAGAGACAACAAGATGTCACTCTATCTTCAGAAACCCAAGTAGGGGATATAATAAAGGGATTTGGGTATAGCCCAAAAAATCAAGCCTTGGCCATGTGGAGTCTATATCCAAAGGACAGAAAGCCACAAATTTTGAATGTGAAAGAGTAGATGGAAGGGGATAAAATTGTGTGGTCAATCCACAATACAGGAGACTTGGAGATTTCTTAGGTTTTGACCCAATTTGCCAAGTTAAATGAAGATAAAACTAAGCAATTATCAGAAAGATATGGTAATCTTTTAGAGGATTATAGTGCCCTGGTAAAAGATAGGGACTTGCAAATCATAAAAGTTATAGCATTGGAAAAATAGGTAGAGGAGCTACAATTACAAATGATTAATACTCATGTTGTAGTTCCTACACCTCCTGAGCAGCCAACATTAACAGAGGCACAAGGAATGACAGAGGAGGAGGTGGTAGCAGAACTGAAAAAGATTAATGATGAGAAGAATGAGGCTGTATAGCACACCCTTTTGAATATTTTGTAGCACATAATGAATACAATTAAGGATAAATTTGACCTAGTTTATAATGCTTATGGCAAGTTGCCAGAATTGCAAAAGGAGGTCAACAATTATTTGCAAATTTTGAGTGGATTTCATACAGTGTGGTCTGTCAGAGCACCACTTTTTGAAAGATTGATCTTGGCTCAATCTTTGGGGAGGAACATACTGAATACAGTTGTAAGAGTTGGTGAGGATATTGAGAGAATTAAAGCCATCTTACCACTTTTCAAGGGTAAGGCAAATCTGATTGAGGCTAAGATAGCCATGCTCAGCTCCTATTCCAACAAATTCATCCCCTCAATTTTGAGTACAGATGGGGCCATAAAGAGTCTTGATCAATGGAGATCCGATGCTGATCTTCTACTACCTAGGAAAGAGGCATTTTTAGGTGAGGATAATAATGTTGATTTAGAAAGCTTCAACAAATCCCTAGATGAAGCTATCAAAGCAAAGGTGGACCTCACCAAATTTGTGTCATATGTCAAGGCAATTACGGATGCCAGATGGGAAAGACAAAAGGCCCAACTACAAATTGTCCAAAACTTTAATTGGTTGTCAGAGGAAAAGGTAACTGCATGGGATGAATTGACAAAACCCAAAAAGCCTAGATTTTCTGCAGTTGATTTGGACATTTTGGATGAAGATTGAGAAGGACATCTGACACACCTGATACCTGATCCGAGGAATACAGGATTGATAAGCTATCATTCAAGAATGGTGTAGGTTAGTCTAAAATGGTGGTCACCATATCTCATTGAACTCAAGGATCTATCATAAATATTTGCAGTTGAAGGTGTCAATTTTTTAGCAGCCAAAGATGTACATTTGTCCAAGGAATTTTTGTCCTTTCACTGCCTAGGGGCTGGGTGTATTTTATTCTTATTTTTGTCTCTTATGTTTTTAGAGAGTTGGGTTTTTCAACCACCTAAATCTTGTTGCATTCTCATTAATGAGGGAATTCCAAGGTGGTTGAAAAGAAGTTGTATATAGAGTTGAAGACTCATTTTTTGTAAGGAGGTTGGAAAGATATAGAAAAAAGAAGAGAACAGGATTGCTTAGAAGCAGATCACCAAGTTTTGTGTCTAGTCTTCTGAGTAATGGAATTGTGAATGTAAGTGGCAAGTTGATTTTAATACAAATACACTACAACTTCTGCCATATATTGGTGTTGTCTCTTTTCTTATATATCATACTCTTGTATGTTTTGCATGTTAGGAATTCAAAATATACCAGTTGTAAGGCAACCTACTTGGGTGTTTTATGAGTTTCTTTCAAGGAAAGAATTAAAAGTTCTCATATTTCATTTTGGAGAGTAGATATATTTGTATGGATCTTTGATGATAACAATATCTAGTAAATAGGATAGTTTTTAAGGCAACCTATTTGGATTTGCAGTTGGTATGTAAGGCATACTGTTGTATTTCTTTTAGAGTTTACTTGTTTCATTTGCATTTTGATTCAGTTGCCCTTAGGATAAGGCACTGGTTTGGTGTTTGTTTCTTACAATTTTATCTTTCATAGATCTCAGAAGAAAAATTGAAACCTTCACATCATTTATCAATACCTTTTCATTTCATGTTTATTGCACCAAATAGCTTGGACTGTGCCTAGGGCATTCAGTTCATATTTCTTGATTCTATAAAGAGAGAATCACATTAGGTTGTCCCTTCTTAAAAGGAATAAGGATGAGAATCCTTAAAGCACTGATCACTTCTTTAATTACAATCACACTTTTCCTGGTCAAGATTTGCATTAAAATGGTTATAGTCATATGCAAAGTGTTCTACAAGTTTATGCATTAAGAAGAATAAAAGTTAATCAGTGTCCACTCATAAGAATACTGTAAAAATAGTTATCATTAGAAGGTAATACATGCCTGAGTCTATGGAGCTCGAAAATGAAGGAGGACCTTATCCAATCCTCAGCAATTAGGCCTTTCTCTTGTGGGAATCAGTCTCAAGGAGCATAAGTTCAAGTATCATTTTAGTCCTACAAGAAAAATCCCTAACAAGTTGTTCATCATTATTGATGTAGCAAAGTCAACAAGATCAGTCGAAGGCCATAAAAAAAATTAGTCACAATTATCTAGGAACTATATTAAAGAACTATCCCAAGAAATGATGAAGGCATGTTTTCAAGAACAGAGATGGAGTCTTTGTTTTGACAGAGGGGTCACGTTTTAGAGAGGGATGACAAGAAACATAATACAGAGGTATCATTTTATTATTTTGTCATCATGAATATCATGGTGAGTTTGTAAATGATTGTCATAAAGAGCAAAAAAAGATACCTAATAGGAACACGGTAAAAGTATTATATGTGGAGAATTGGAGGCTAAAAGGACATCAAGTGACAATCACAAGAACCTTATCAAAAAAATAATGGTCAAGTGGGCTTAAAGATAGTGTTGCTATAATGCATTAGCAATACATAACAATGATTAGTAATGTGTGAAAAAAACTAGTGATAGAGTGTTGATATGCATAGAGGTCATAACGGTAATAAATGTTTATAACAATGCTTTTAATAATGCTCCAAACATTGAGAATGCAAGATACCTATAACAATGAACTTCATTTTGACTTGCTAATTGGCTATCACTATTAACTTTAAGCTTATCTTTGAAGTTTGAGCTTCACTTGGTTTCAAGAATAGTTTAATATCCTCTACTTAACAAGGCCAACCACGTGAAGGTGGAAGCTTATTTGGCCCCTCTCCCCCCCCCCCCCCCCTAACATCACTCTAAATTCCCCATTACATTTAATAACATTTATTCATTCATTCATTCATCCATTTTTGAAATATAACATTCAATCATTATAATCACATGATAACATTCATTAACACATAAAATTCATTAACACACAACATTCATGAATAATTCATTAACACATCATTCATCAGTATTACTAGTACAAAATTACATCCATTAAGACAACGTTCTTTCATTAGCAAAAAATGTTAATTATAATCATTTCTTTTTGGGTTTCTTGCTATTTTTTTTAATGTAATTTCTAAGAGGAAGATCAATGTCCTCATCATTCCCCTCCTCTACTAATTTTAATGCCAATGCATGTCTCTTCTTCATTTGTTTAGGAACACGAGGCCACTGCGCCAAAGGGGGGTCCGCTGCAATAACAACTATTTCATGAGTTAAATTCACACCATTTTATATTAGTGAATTACAAGAATTTAATTAAGTAAAAGAACTCAAAAAATTAATTTAAAAGAACAAAACATAGATTTTCTTTACCTGAATATGCCACATGATCTACATGGTGATCACTCTGAACATCCTTCGGCACTCGTTCAACATGACATTCTGTATCCTCTAAAATATACACAAAAAAGGTTACACCAAGTTCAATTTAAGATGTTAAATTGTATTAATAATTACATAATTAATTATAAATAGAAAATGAACACCTCCATCGACACTACGATGCACATCAGGGGCTTCATCATGCAGCATAGGATCTGTGTTACGATTAAGAGGCTGCATTGCAATGTCATGCACATTATTATCAAATAGATTGTTGCTCAAGTATTCAATTTATAATATATATTTTTTGGCATATTTAGCTATTCACATGATGCAGGAGACTCTTGGGTTGGGCCAGTGGAAGCTTGGCATAGGCGTTCAGCCATGGCTTGGTAGCCTTCCTTGAAGGCAATTTTTTTGTGTTCTATCGTGGCCTCTAAATTAAATTCAGAGCCCTGCATTTTTTTATTAAATAAAATTATTTGCGTTTTATAAATAATTTTTCTCTGCAATTCATTTACTGCTACTTACAATTTGTGCTTTAATTTTGGAATATCCACCAGAGCCGAGTTTGTGCTGCCCAATCTTTTACAACCTGGCCTTTGTTGCCTTTGATGTGTCCTGCAACCTATGAAACGTTTAAAATATGTTAGATGATATAGATATAAAGATCACTAATTAGTGCATTATTACATTGTACTAGTAGTTAATACTATTGCATACCTTCTTCTCTCATTTGCTGGTGTAATTCCTCTTTGAGCATCCCCTTTCTCCTTTGCATCCAAAATGAACTCATTCCAATCCCTCACTGGAATAAAGGGAGAACACTCATACTTTGGGTTCTGGATGAGACTCCTATATGAGTCCCTCATAGTCTTAAGATGTTTGGCAACTTTTTCTAAAATTTTCTTCTCCTCAAAAATATTACTACCAAACTCATTCTCTAAATCTTTAATGAGCTGATCTTTTAATTTTTTGTCTTGCAAGTTCCATCCTTTAAGAAAAAACACAAAATTGTTAGATAAAAAAATTAACTAAAGTTGTGTACCTTGAATATAGTAAAAGAAAATACCTGAATGAAAGGAAAAATATTGTACCAATTAATGATATAAAAAAAAATAGTGGGATAGGGTTAGTTTACTTATGATGTTCCACCTTGTACGTATGGTGGGCCCGAATATCTTCAGTGTGAGGTCATAAAGCGTCTTATAAAATGAATCATTTCCTGCAAAAAATGTCATGGGATAATCAATCCAAAACTTGTTATGAATAGGTAAATGCATATTACAATATAAAAAATAATAATTTTAAAGTACCTGGAAGCTTAGGACATTTTAAAGGCATCAATTCATTATCGTTAATCAACAATGATGTCTGCATAACTCCCGTACTAGAAACACAGGTAGATCCAAGAAATGATGGTGAATTATCACCAATACATGTACTCTGATCTGTATCTGGCGTAGCAAACAACACTGATGTATCTCCTACTCCACAAAATTAATCCACTATGAGATGCACCCAAGATTAAAGTACAAATTATCAAATCATAATTAACACAAAACCAAATATAGCAAAATAAGAATTTACCAAGCATAGACCGTGAAGGTGTCAATGTTTGCATGCCTCTTGTTGTCGGCATTACACTCAGCAATCTCGGATGGACGTCTGTCGACCTCCTAGGAGGAGTTGCCTGCACTTGATGACCTGAACAATACATTATTAGCAAAGACATTCTGAAATAATAAAAGTAAGAGTTAACTTAAGAATTTTTTGAATGTTCCAAAGAAAAAATTCTTTGTAACTTGTCAACTTAGGGATTATTTTACTTGAGGTGGTCGGAGCTCTGCTAGTACCAGCCTCACCACATTTTCCTTGACCAAGTACTTGAGTTTGCAAAAAATATTGTAACAAGAACACATACATATTTTACTTCACAACATAAAAGAGTATAAAATATAAACCTTTATTGAACTTTGTTATAACTAAAGATTTATTACTGCTTACTTCATAATGACGTGCTTGCACCATCAATTCAAATTGCCTCTTCAGCATCTCCTCGGTTGGATTTGCTTCATCCAAAATGCTAATAATTTATAAATTGATTTTTTTAGTTTTTTCCTCAACATAATTGTTATATTAGGAATTTCTGCGATATCATCATCAAAAGGGGTAGCTATTGCCTCTATTGTAGTAGGTGCTTTTCCCTTATCTTGAACATCCAATTTTGACAGGAATGTCAGTAAAACTATCATAAAAACTCCAAAACCCTAAATAAAATAACATAATAATATAACATTTTTCAACTATCTAATTTGTACAATTTCAATAAGGTTTACCATTGCTGAAGAATGGGTGGGAGGAGCATCCTTGTGGCCTCTATCATGTGGGGGATCCATATCATCCTGTGACAAAGATTAAATATAAAAACTTCAGCGAACTGAAAGCAATAGACTTAGCAAAAAAAAATTATTAATAAAATGGTATCTAGTAGTTACCACCCTCATGATAGTAACTTTGTTTGTATCTATGTGATTTAAATGGTAATCTATTAGCAGTTCTTCCCTTGCACTTATTGATTTTATCGCACATACAAAAACTTGATTCTCGTCACGTGCCTCAAATATGCAATTGAGTTGCTTATTAGTTGAGGAAGGTCATGTACTATTTATAAAACCCACAATATTATCTATTTCTTTTAGTCTCCCATCAATGTACATAGAAAATCTTGTACTTTGATCATTTTCTTTCCATTGTATATAATTTGCTAATAGTGCATACCTACACATACTTTTTTATATTGAACAATCCACATCCAATCATTGTAATTGTAACACAGACCGACATACTTGATCAATTCAACAACTTTGTTGTAACATACCTTTATACCATCCATGGAAAATAGGCCCAAACCATGTAATGATGATGGAGCTATGCGATATATCCTCTGATTAACACAAAAATCAATGTTAATTGGAGGTAGCTCATTGGATACCCATTCTTTCTCAATATGTGTGTACCGAAAGGGCACCTTGATGTCACCTTTGGTCTTATCATCATAAGAACATGACCCCCCTTTAGCAAGGAAAAATTGCATGCGTTTATTAAATTTTTTTCTAATCTTTTGACCTCTAGTTGATCTCCCCATTTTAGTCGTACTACATGTAGAACATTCATCTTCCATTCCCTCATTTCCCTCATTCGATGTAGATAGATATGACAAGTACCTATTTCGTGTGTCCTCCAATCCATCAAATGAGATATTGTCACGTCCCCGCTTCAAATAGGATTTTGATAATAATTAAATAATATATATATAGAATAATCAAGTCATGACCCATATGTACAATTATTTTTTTGTCTATACGTGGGAGATATAAAATGTACTAAGTTTAAAGTGAATATATAATTATATGTCTATACGGTTCTTCTTTGTCTATATATACATTATATGATTATATAATATGTCTATTTATAACATACGTGCTCAGTGATAAACAAGAAGAATATAAGAAAATTATGTCTATTTATTGACTTGTACCTACTTATCCATGTCACTATGCACGTTCCTCGCCAAAGGGGTTAAATTTCCTGCATATGTTAATCATTTATCTTAAGTTAACTAAAAATTACATGGCACGTATGCTACAAATAACTTAGAAGACAACATGAACAATATGCAACATCGTAAACATGAACAAATTTACCTTATATATGGAATGCAAGATCGTCAAGAGAAGGGGTGACGATGTCTGTAGACAATTGCCAATTTGCCAAAAGGGTGACAATCAAACACAATATATACATGTATCAACAGCAATTAATTGAGCATCGTAAGCAAAACATTGGTAATTATAAATCACATATGTTGTAATCATTAGAATTAAAATCAATAAATCAATATTAAACAAATATACTAATCAATATAAATATATATAAATAATTAAATCATGTATCTTGTACATTTCAATCATGTCATTGATCATCTGTAGATCTCTATAGTTTTGTTGACCATTAGTGTTTTCACACTTAGTCATATTCTAGGCAATGATGGTCGGTCATCACTGCAACCGAGTCATTTTGTTAAGGCCGAGTTTTGTATTGTATACTTACCGAGTAGTAGTACTGCCAAGTAAAGTCATGGTCACTATATGTTTGTAATATGCCAAGAGTATAGTTATTGCCGAGTTACATATATCAATGATTACCAAGTGACAGAGAAGTTCAACCAATGCCGAGTACAGTTAATGCTGAGTGCTAGGAATAAATTTTGCCGAGTTAGCCAGGAATGACATACAAGTTTGGAATGGCACAATGATCGAGGTAAACCATTTTTGGTGATAATGATGTTTTGTATTTTGTCTATTGAGGTAATTATGGAGGTAATTACACATCTATATTATTATCATTGATCCCTATGTAAATCCTAGAGCCATTCAGAAAATTGTATAGTTTAGGCGGTAATAGAAATAAATCTGAACCGTAGATCTTGAAACGGTAAAACAATTTTGTTGTTATATAAAGGCAAGATCTAAACCAAGAGAATAGTGTGTGTGAATCAGAGAGATAAGATTGAATTAGTATGAGAAGATGACCAGAGAAGTATATTCAGAATAGTGACGTATTCAGACAGAGTTCAGTGACCAAGCTAAGCAGTGAAAGGATAGAATCAAGAAAGATCAGATAGAAGAGATCAAAATATAAAGTAAAGAGGAGATCTGTAATCTGCATACTAGTGCAAACTGAAAGATCAGGTACTGAGACATTTTGACCAGTGTATCAAGGTAAATCTCTTAACCGAGTAGTCTTAACAGACTTTTTGTAAATCTCTTTACCAAGTGCTTACTTTATTGTAAGTTTATAAATCATTTGACAAGGTAGACTATATAAGTCTTTTAGCTTTTGATAGAGTAGACCTTTCATAGGGTAGATCATGATTTGATCACATTTTGTAAGCCTTAATAGGCAAAACTTATTACTACAATAGTGAAGATTTGTGGGTGTCATCCCCACCCCAGTTTTACCTTTCAAGGGTTTTTGGGTTACCAAAATCATGGTGTTATGAGTGATTTCATGTATGTTTTTTTATAGGTTTTGTTGCTTACAATGATCAAGTTTTGTTTATGTCATGCATAAAGTGTTATCAGATCAAAAGGATAAAAGTAGGTAATATCTGATTCACCCCCCCCCCTCTCAGTATTACTTTCCCACTTATATTTCCAACAATTGGTATCAGAGCAGTAAGGTTTCTCTTAAGGAAGTCTAACCACTTGAGGAAAAATATCTTAAAATGGAGGCTTATAAACTAGGGAAGATCATTGAGAATCAAAAGACTAAAGTACAATTGGCATTATAGCAACTGGAAGCAGTCAGAGGAGAATTGAAGAAATCCTTGAGCAAGAGAAGAGAGATTGCAATTCAACAAAATGAGCCATAGTACAAAGAGGAAGACATCTCTGGACTATTTGACAATGGTAACTCTATCGAGAGTGATAAAGCCATAAAAGAACTACTGGAGAAAAATACCATACTAAATGATGACATCAGAACTCTAAGGAGAGAACAAGAAATTCAATCTGTCAGACTTTGTGAAATAGTAGAATAGAAAAAGAAAGCTGAAGATGATAAGACAATGGCTGAGGAAGACAAAAGAAAAATTGCAATCAGGCTAGATGAAAGAACAAGTGACATGCAAAGGTTGACTAATAATCAACTAGACATGGTAAATCAGCTACTGATGGTTAATCAGGAATTGGGCAGGAAAGATATGGAAATCAATCAACTAAGGTCTGAAAATGATCAGTTGAAACATGATTTGAGAACTAAAAAGGAAATCAATGAAAGGATGAACAAACCCAATGAAGCTGCAAAATATTTTGAAGAGCTATTAAGATCACCTAGAAGATCCGGTGATAGATCTGGACTTGGACTGAATGAACATTCATCTACTAAAGAAGGAGAATCATCAATGAATGGAGAACAGAAGATGGCTAAACCAAAGAACACCAAGCCCACATGTCATCACTATGGAAAGCTGGGACACATAGCCAACATATGTAGAAGCAAACATGGTAAGTCTGATTCTAAGCCTAAGTTTAATGGACATTGTTTTAACTACAAGAAGCATGGACATCAAGCACATGAATGTAGATCTAAAGCTAGCAATTCATCCACCTCACCCAAGTTTCAAGGAAGTTGTTTCAATTGTCAGAAATATGGGCACAAAGCATTTGAATGCAGATCAAGACTGAGGTGGTCATCAAATGAACAAACCAAGCAAGTCACAAAGCACAATTGCTACAATTGGGATTACAACACTTGGTATAATTGCCATTATTGTGGTAAATATGGACACATTGGAGAAAATTGCATGAAGACTCATTTTAGAGGCAAATCTAAAAGCTGGATGCATGGAAGCATGGTTTGTTACAAATGTAACAAGGTTGGTCACTTAAAGAAAGATTGTAGATCACCTATGTCGAGCAATGATAATAATCAGAATGAAGGTATATGTGAGAAACTGAAGAGTCATATGGAAAAGACATGGAGGCAGAAAGAAGAAGAAAACTCAAGCAAAGCTAGCACATCTATGATCACCCAATCCAATGGATTAGGTGATCACACTTCTTCTAATTAAGCTTGAAAGGTATGTTCAGAACTGAGTCTTGCAAGGCCTTATCTTTCATCAGTTCCTAACATAGAAGTGAGCAAAAGTCCACATCAGCATAGATTAAGATGCATTAGGACATATTTGAGAAAAATAGAGAATTTCATTTTTTATGCCGAGCATAAGTGTCTTGACCGAGCTATCAACTTATGCTGAGCACCTTCTATGGCCGAAATGCTATGTACGTCGAGCTGTATTGCAATGGTTATATCAACCAAGCTTGTGAGTTTTTCGAGACAGCTGTAATCTACCTAAACTGGTATGGAGAATTTATGAGGCCCTAATCCTATTTTTTCAAATTTTATAAAGTGGAAATTTTTCATTAATTTCATTTCACCAAGCTATTCAAGATTTCAGAGAGTGATTCAGAGTTTGAGCAACCAGATTAAGCAAAGCGATTCTAAATTTTCTCGGCGTGCTATCAGCAAAATTCATCTACAGGGTTATTGACAAAAAGGTACTTTACCGAGAAAATATTTTCTTTTCAAAAATTACAGTTTAAAATGGCATCATCTTCATCCGCACTAGTCAAGAAACAAGGGATGGAAATTTTCAATGTGCAACTCGTAAGGAAAGAAGTTTGCAAACCGAGGGTATTCAAGACAATGTCAAAAAGTGCAATTAAAGGGGATTTGAATGGAGCCCTATCTTCTATTCTGGAGAATGTGTTATTGATGAATGACGTTAGGTCTTGCTATATGTGCAAAATTGGAGAAATTGGTGATTATGAGATCAGGGAAGCATATGATAAATTATGTGTCAATGGAGTGTTGAAGCCAGAACATAAGGTTGTTGCTAATCAAGGGTTAGTTCATGCCCTAAATTTCCTCCAAAATTTCAAAGTGGAATGGATAAAGATCATTTTGGGTTGAGTACATGACATGCAGTTATGGCTGGAAGATGGACCGGTGAAGATCACAAAGGAAATGATACACAAGGTCACTAGTTACCCTACAATTGACAGAAAGAGAACAATGAAATGTGCAGGAAAAGAGGATATTCAAGCTAATACCCAGGCAGTGTGGAACAAATGTGGAATGAAAATTTCCACCATTATTGATCCAGAAATTGACTTCGTTATTAGAGTCATCTCGCACAAGTTCTACCAATCTAGTCGGTTGGACAACGTCCCCTATATGGCAGTGGACTAGGCATGGAAGATAATTAAGAAAGGGAACACATATGACCTTGTTGAGCTCCAGCTGACTCAACTTGCCAAGAACTTGAACTCCATCTAGATAGCGAAGAATTCTATGTGTAAGTTTGGTTCCCTACTGATCTATATATTCTTTTATGTCAAGAAGTGTTTTCCTACACATGGTGATGTAACATGGGATAAGAAGAATCCCATCACTATTCAAATAAATGATTTTATAAACTAGATTGGTGATGATTTTGAAGAGATAATGGATAATTATTTCATTGATTTTAAGAAGAAGATGAGGAATAGGACTAGAGTCCCTATGTCTTTGATTGAGAAATACAGTAAAGATATATGTTTTCTGGTAGACATAGACTTTACCTATGCACAGGTAGTCCTACCTAGGGTTTCATGGTTAATGCCTTTACCCTATGAACTCAACATAGATGAAGCCACTACTGCAATCACAACCCTCTTAGCTGAGGATGTTGGAAATAAGAGAGATAAATACTGAGAGGGGAGGGGTGAATCAGTATCCACTAAAACTTTTACTTAGATCCCTTCAATACTGAATATGTAAACTATATTTACCGATCAAAATAACTTGCATGAAACAATTACATAGATAACTTATGAAAGTAAATAAACATAAACTCATCAATGTAATCACATAACACAAGTATTTTGGTAACGCAGAAACCCTTGTAAGAAGGTAAAAATTGCGGTGGGGATGACACCCATTGCGGTGGGGATGAAAAGTGTTTGCCTCTTAAGGCTACAATTGTGATCACTTCTGGTGATCTTAACCTGTTAGGAGTAACATGTTAGATCAGCTAGATCTACCTAGTTATAGGATTTAGCAACACAATTAAGTGTGCACTCAGTTAAGAGATTTACAATAGGACTGTTAAATCCACTCGGTTAGGAGAATTTGATAACTCTATTATAGTTGTTAGAAAGCAATAGAAAAGTGTATCTGCTCTGATTGACAACTATATTTTTCTGATACAGATCATCTAAATATTGTTTCTATATCACCTTGCATGTGTAGATTTTCTGCTTTGTGATGCTCGGTTGCCTTGTCAGTTCTAAATACTTTCTCTGAATACAATTCTACTTGGTTTTGTCTGTTCTTCTCGGTTCTGTCTGATAACCTTTAGACTTGAAGTAGGCAATAGCTTCAAGTGCATACAAAAATATTCAACAACCTAAAATGATATGAACACACTAAATTTATAGTGTTCTAGTTTTGCCGCTTAAGCAAAAATTAGGTTAAGCAAAATTGATAACCCTAACATCTACGATGTACAAAAATAGTTAAGATCAAATCTTTACATTGAGATTCTCATCACATTTAATGAGTATCTATACATTATATGCTTCCTTGATCTTGCTTACATGTGTGTCAATCTGTTGTAACCGTTTGTCTTGAAAATTGTGCCTTCACTGATTCTTAGACTATTTTTGTTTCCCTCGATAAATGCTTGTCTAGATTGCTTGGTGTTGTCTGGAAGACTCTGTGTATACTGACCATCGGTGTCGGTGTGTATCATGCTCGGTAGACTATTTGATGCTTCGGTGATTACTGTTAACCATCTATTTTGTGAAGCATTATCGACTTCCCTGTCTCCTTGTATTTACCGACCAGTGCAGTATAGATAACTGACTAATGATTTTGATACTAAGTGACAATAAATGCTCAATAGAGATAACAATCTCCCCCTTTGGCATTAGTATCAAAACAAAAAAAATGTATATACATAAATCCTTATATCTCCCGATATATACATATACAAAATTGCTTAAGTACAATAAGTACTCCCCCTTACAATAATCTCGGTAGTGTGTAAAGTATACAGAGCTATATATCAAAGTGAATGTCTAATGGCATATACATTTGCTTTCCTCCTTTTTGAGATTAATGCCAAAAATAGAATGTATACATACAGCTTATCAAAAATGTTCTGATGGGTTTTCTTCAGTGAATCTAAGAGGTTCTCCCATTCCTCCTTCAATTTAGTAAGAGCAAGTTGCTCATAACTAACTTGTGCACGCATATCCATAACATTATCCAACATAGAGAGTTCCGATGTGGATACAAGTGTTTGTGCCTTGTTAATATGCTAATAAAAAATCTCCACATGTAAAATGAGTTCTTTCTGCAACTCTGTAACCTGGTCTATTATTTGCTCTCCTTTGTGTCTAAGATCGGTAATCAACCACCTAATTTCATGTATCCTTAAGATATGCTTTGATAAGGTTTGGGGCTTGGTTGATGCTGCCTGTGTGCATGCTAAAATTTATTTCTCTAAGTTTCTTATTTGTTCACTAATCTTAGAAGTGAACGAGTCAGCATGACACAATGTCAACAGGGTCTGATAAATATAACTCGTAATTATCTGAGAGTCAGATATTACCTTTGATAACTGTACCTTGTTTATTGCCACCTCTTGGCATAGCTTCTCAGCAAGTTTATCCTATACTTTGCTCTCAATTCTTTCTTCCATCCTTTTCTCCAAATCAATATCTAGCTTCTGGATTTGTTCTGTAAGTGTAGCCAGTTGGTCCATAATAGGTTTGTTCTCATCAACATCTACATCAGGAATGACTTGTTGTAGAATGTCTTGAACATCAGTGAGTATTTCATTGTTCTTTTTGGTTTGTTTCAGCTTCTCTTGAGTTGCCTTCCTTTGACATAACTCCCCATATTTCCTCAATTCTTCGGGGCTAAGGGTTCTTGGATCATAGTGAGGGATTTCTATGATCTCATCAATAGTAACTATCCCTTTTCCTTTTTTCTTCTTCTTATTTCTGAGAGGTGAGCTCCTTAATACTATTGCAGTATCTTCATCCTTCGGAGTCTCCTTCCCTGTAGACACAGTTTCATCCATCTTTTTCTCTTTGGTGCTCATAGGTTGAGCATCGGTAGTTGTGTCTGGAGGGTTCACCTCTGTGTTATCATCGGTATCCTTGTTTTCATCTATATCCTTAGGTTCTGTGGACTGTGCCTTTGTAGTAGGCTGATTTGTATCTGCAGTTTGCTGAGTGTCTTGTGTATCTTGTGTAACTTTAGCATCCTTATTTTCTTCTTGTTTCTTCTCCTAGGATGCAATCTTAGAAATAAGTTCTATAGCCTCAGCTAGAGTTGGTAGATTGCCCGACAGTGATGTTATCTCATTATCCTTCAATGGTACTATACTTACATCCATGTCATCTTGATCATCAAGATCACCACCTATAATGTCTTGAACAAAAACATCATCATCCGTTCTGTTCATCAGTTGTATGTCAACTTGTTCTGGTGCTTCCTGTGATATATTCACCTTTGTGGTGTCCTCGGTGATATTAATTACCTCGGTAACTGATATACTAGAGCCTAGTACCTACTTTCCCTTACAAGTATCCATGTAAATGCCTTTATCTTTTGAATTTTGTCTCTTCCTAGATAGGTTTAGAAATGCTTCCTATTCAGCTTGCTCTTCTGCTTTCAAAATAGATGTCCACAATGAATCACATTCAACATCCATGTCACCTATATTTTCATCCAATATTTGCAATGCCTGATGCTTGACTAAAAATCTTTGTTGGTACTTTGTCAAATATTCATTTGCTTTGCCAAATCTCATAGTTACAGCAATACGAACTAATGACCTTTCTCATTTCCTTCTCTCGGTTTCTAGTGTAGTAGCCCATTGCACATTGATTCTATCATCTAGTTCTTTCGGTAATTAACAGGCAAATTCCATTGGTACCTATTTGAATTTGATCATCATCTGAATGATAGCACATTCTATCTTTATTTTATCTTCTATTGACATTTTGTTATATTTACATAATGCTGGATCATTAAGATTCCCATTCTCTATAATTTCTTCTATCAATTCATCAAGAGTACTATCCTTATGCTTTACAATCTTGAATTGATTCTGATCATCTTCAATCTCTTCAGTGCCATCGGTAGCAGGGGCTCACTTTGCCTTCTTCGGTGCATCAGCTGCTACCCTTGTCTTTCTTTTCTCATACTTCCTTGTTGGTGTAGCTGCCCTTCATTTTTCCTATCTTTTCTCTAGTGGTGATGCAACAGCTGCAGAAGACCTTGTCTTCATTCCCTTTCTTACAGATACCTCTTTTGTTTGTTTATCATCGGTAGAAGGAATCGATGCGTCATTAGATTCAGTTTCTTCACTTTCATATGGTTTATCTGCTAACTTTAGCAGACCTTCGGTTGCAGTGTCAGCTAGTGTTTCATTAGAATCGGGTGCTTTACCATACTTGGCTTCTAAATCTTTTCTCATTTTCTTCCCTCACTTTTACATCTTACTAATAACTATGTCAGTATCAATTCTTGATTTAGCCTCTTTGTAGGTGCCAAACCTATTGGCAGTGATGTCAACCGATAACGCTAGCAATGCATTTATAGATTTCACTATGAAATCATGACTTATTTCATATCCCATTGGTGCTAGCCACTTTTTTCTGGGCTCTACAACCTTTATCATGCAATGATCTATGCTCACAATAAAACAAATATCATCTTCAAATTTCTTTATCAACTCTCTCGGTATTCTACTCCGTTGATGCATTCGCTGCTGAAATTCTTTGAAGTAGGTGTCAAATTCTGAGTCCATCTTATCTCTGAGCTTCCCCATAAACTCATATATTTGCTGAGTGACCGGTTTGTCTTGCTCCCATACTACTTTACCAATACTAGGGATGAATTTTTGTATGTAAAAGAATAAGCAAACAAGTAATGACCCAAACTTACAAGTGTTCAATTTCTTGCACCTTATTACCTTCATGTTATCTATAAGCTGATGAAGCAAGATATCAGCTAGATCAACTTGTTGATCTTTCTTCACAATTCTGTACGCCATGTCCACAGCATTTGACGGTACACTGTTCAATCGACTAGATTGAAATATCTTGTAACCTATCATATGTGCGGAGAAGTTGACCGCGGGATCCTTAATATTTCCAATTTTCAGTGCTCTACCATCCCATTGAGCTCCGATGTTCTTTTCAACATCTAGTCTTGATGAGCTGCGAAATGCTTTTGCCTTGTCAAAAGTAGGATAACTAGTAACCCTACTTATCATTTTCTTCGTGACCTTGGTCGGTCTATCTAGCCAAAACTTCCCATCGTGGAATCTGCTCAATACTATCCTTATCCATTCATTCGTAAATGAATGAGGAAAATGTCGAATGCCCAACAGTCCAACATCTTCAAGTTTCTAATATTCTGGTTTCACTTTTCCTTCAAGATCACAAACATTCTGAAATGCGGCAACTGTCTCAAAGTTCCCAACTTCACCGATTTTGCAATGAATGTAGGCCCTAACATCCTCTATCAACAAAACCCTATCTGGTATGCTTGAAAATGCACCCATTGAATCCATTTTAGATGCAACCCTAGGATGCGGCTTAAATTTACCCTTGGCAAAGTGTGTCCTAACAATCAATTCTACTTCCTCCTCAACTTGTTGCAATTTTTCAGTAGTAGATGTAGATGCCATCAAAATAAACTAGGGTTTCGGTGAACAATAAGTGCATAGGTGTATAGATAGCCAAAAAACCTACTTGATTCATCAAAGAATGTCATCGGTTCGATGTGATAGTGGTTTGAATCTCTCTAAAAATCTTTAGCTCAAACTCTGGTCGCTCTGAAAATCCATTCTCCGATGCTCGCAATGTAAAAATGAACTTGATTTCTTGAGTATTTATAGACTTCTACAAATTCCCATTCAAACATTTGTAATAAATGCATGACCTTACTTCAAAGTGCGAAATAGCTGTCAACTTGGTTAACATACGATATTGTCGATTTGCATTGTTTCCTCGGTTAACCTTGCATAACGATTACCGACTAGTAACCCATTCTTGGTCTTGCTTTTACCGACTTTATAACATTGTTAGCTCATGGAATATAAACCATAATGCATCTTCATTCATGCTGATTTGGTATTAATACATCATATATGAGGAACTAAAAAAAAATATGATCTTTTTAAAATATCAGTCTCTTACATACCTTTGTCACCTTAAGTGGAGTTATCGATCACCTAGTCCAGTGGACGAGGTTTCACCGACAGTGTTACTTGATTTAGCAGTCTCCGTTGTTGACTTCTTCCACATAGTATTTCTCATCTTCATGATATCTGCAATGGTGTATCCACTCTTGAATACATGATCTTCATCTGGTGCACGTTCTTTACAATATTTTCTTACATGACCGACTTTGTGATAGTGCATACAGGCCATTGGGGTACTTGCCCAATATCTAGAATTTCTTATCTGATGTGCCCTGTAACAATTAGCAGTTGTATGTCCATACCAACCACATGCAATACAACTAGTCCATGTATTATAATCCCATACATAAGAGTTACCTTATCTTTTCGGTTGATATGGCTTCTTTTGAGTTTGCTGCTTGGGAGTCCAAACTTGTTTCATCTTTGCTTTGCATTCACTTGTAGTATGTCCAAGTTTGTTACAAGTGTAACATATCTTACCAGCAGTGGTCTTTTCAGTGTTGTCCTTTTGTCTAGATCTACATTCATGTGCTTGATGTCCATACTTTCCATAGTAATAATAGTAACCATTAAATCTTGTAGTAATAGCAGGTGGTTTACCTTGAGCTTTGCTTCTGCATACATTTGAAGTGTGTCCAGGTTTTCCACAGTGATAACAAGTAAGTATTTTGGATTTCTAACCTTGATTGGTGTTGGCCTCATGTTTTGATGATTCATCTTCACCAGTGTAACCTATACCAGCTCTACTTCCAAATCTTCTCTGATTATCTAGGAAATCATCAATCTTCTTAGAACTTTCTTTAGCCAATCTTTTCATCTCATTGTGTTGTTGTTGATTTTTCAAGTCATTTCTCAATTTTTCATTTTCTTCTCTCAATCTTGCAACATCTTCTAGATTCCTTGATAATTCACCATTGATTCGGTTTACTTCTTGATTTGCAATCAGTACCTGATTTGACACTTGAAAGTGATGATCGGTAAGCCTTTGTATTTCACTTTCTTTAGCTTGTAGTTGTTCAGTCATCAGTCTTCTATCTTCAATGGCTAGGTTTCGGTCTTGTTCAGCTTGTCTTGCATTGTTCATTATCTCCACCATTCTTACCATTTGTGATTCTTGTCCAATCTGAAGTGCTTTTACTTAATCAGATAGATGTTGATTCCTTTCAGATAAATCATTGATTGTACTTTCAGATCCATTAGAGATGCTTCCTGAGCTAGATCCAATATGATCAAATGCATCTTCAAAAGTTTATTCATGATAACTAATTTCATTCTGAGCAATTGCAATATTCTTTCTTTGTACCAGTAATTTCTTCAATTCAGCCTTGGCATTCTTGTACTGTTCTGCAAACATCTGCAGTTGTAGTTTCTGATTCTCAATAGATTTGTCAAGTTTGTACCTCTCCATGATTTAGATCTTTACCCTTCAGTGGTTAAACTATTCAACAAGAGAATTGTGCTCTGATACCAATTGTTGGAAATAGGAGAGATAAATACTAAGAGGGGAGGGGTGAATTAGTATCCACTAAAACTTTTACTTAGATCCCTTCAATACTGAATATGTAAACTGTATTTACCAATCAAAATAACTTGCATGAAACAATTACATAGATAACTTATGAAAGTAAATAAACATAAAATCATCAATGTAATCACATAACACAAGTATTTTGGTAACGCAGAAACCCTTGTAAGAAGGTAAAAACTGCAGTGGGGATGACACCCACAAATTCTTCACTACTACAAATAGAAAAGTGTTTTCCTGTTAAGGCTACAATTGTGATCACTTCTGGTGATCTTAACCTATTAGGAGTAACATGTTAGATCAGCTAGATCTACCTAGTTATAGGACTTAGCAACACAATTAAGTGTGCACTCGGTTAAGAGATTTACAATAGGACTGTTAAATCCACTCAGTTAGGAGAATTTGATAACTCTATTACAGTTGTTAGAAAGCAATAGAAAAGTGTATATGCTCTGATTGACAACTATATTTGTGTAATACAGATCATCTAAATATTATTTATATATCACCTTACATGTGTAGATTTTCTACTCTGTGATGCTCGGTTGCCTTGTTAGTTCTAAATACTTTCTTTGAATACAATTCTGCTTGGTTCTATCTGTTCTTCTTAGTTCTATCTGATAACCTTTAGACTTGAAGTAGGCAATAGCTTCAAGTGCATACAACAATATTCAACAACCTAAAATGATACGAACACACTAAATTTATAGTGTTCTAGTTTTGCCGCTTAAGCAAAATTGATAACCCTAACATCTATGATGTACAAAAATAGTTAAGATCAAATCTTTACATTTAGATTCTCATCACATTTAATGAGTATCTATACATTATGTGCTTCCTTGATCTTGCTTACACGTGTGTCAATCTATTGTAACCATCTATCTTGAAAATTGTGCCTTCACTGATTCTTAGACCATTTCTGTTTCCCTCGGTAAATGCTTGTCTAGATTGCTCGGTGTTGTCTGGAAGACTCGGTGTATATTGACCATTGGTTTCGGTGTGTATCGTGCTTGGTAGATTGTTTGATGCTTCGGTGATTACTGTTAACCGACTATTTTGTGAAGCATTACTGACTTCCCTATCTCCTTGTATTTACCAACCAGTGCAGTATAGATAACCGACTAATGATTTTGATACTAAGTGATAATAAATGCTCAATATAGATAACAGAGGAAATTGATACAAAGGCACCTTAATTTGGAACATTTGAAGAAGCCAAATCCAAGATCTCTTTGGGATTATTGGCTGCCACCACTGAGAGGAAAAGAAAGAAAATAGTGAAAAATCTGGAAGAGTATGTTAAAGAATCTGAGAAGGATGCACCATTAGAGTTGACCCAAGGATTGGGAGAAGATGAACCGAGTGCAACTAGTAGTAGTGAGAAAGAAGAAGAAGAAGAGAAGAAACTAGTAATTTCTGAGTCATCGCCAAAGAGAAGAGTGTTGAAACGTAAAGTGTTAGAGACACCATCACTAAGGCCTTGGACTAGAAGAACTGCTACCGAGACTCCTAAGAAGTCTCCTACATCTGCCAAGTGAAAATCCACACAACCTAAGTCAGTGCCGACTAAGGATATGAAGAAGCCGAGAAGGAAACTTGTTTTAACACAAGATGATGATGAAGAAATAGAAAGTGATGAAGGAATAAAGGGGAAGGTTACACAACAGGGTGCACATCAACTCACTGTTGATGAATTATGTTTTAAGATTACTAGCACTGCTCCAGTAGATGAGGCAAAAAGATTAAAGTTTGGAAAAATGAGCATTGGAGATAAAGAGAAAGTTGAGGATGCTATTCTTGAAATGTTATGCATTTTCAAGATGCTGCCAATTGAAATTGAAAATAGGATTCCAAAAGAATTATGCAACAGGGTAGCACAGAAATAGGAGTATGCTCTGCAAATAGAGAAAGAAATAAGGGAGAGTACATTAGCATAAGTTGAATCCACTCTCACCCCTACAGACATCAAACAGATAATTGAGCAATACAGAGGCAAGTTTGATCCTAAACTTAGAGCCTATCTAATTCTTCAACACAAGGTTGAAGATGTTGTGCAAGAAAGTTTAAAAATTTGGAAGGTAGTGTTTGGATTGTTACCCACCCAGAATGAAGGAAAGGATGAGAAAAAGGATGCTACTACTTCAACAGTTGTTGAACCTGAAACTGAGAAAAATAAAATGGAGACTGATACTCCTAAGGAAATGAAAACACAGGATACATCTAAGGTTCACATTGTTGATATACCGGAGGAGAGTCCCATTAAGAATTCATTCTTAATTGAAGATGATTTAAAGAACACAAAAGCAACTGACACACCCCTGCCAGGTAGCAACACTGTACTGTTACAAGTCATGGATTATCCCATCATTACAAGCACACAATCTACTGATGATAATCCTACTCTACCTGAAGTTGCTACTATTGATAAGTTAGTCGGTACAAGCCTTATCAAGGAACCCATCAAGTCGGTACCACTAACTCAATCTGTCGAGGAAGAAGACAAAGAAGAAAACAAACTTCCAAGTCCTCCTATGGAAGAACACAGCATAGAAGTACAAGGAATCAAATTAGATGAACAAGTTGTTAGTCCTCATGCCGAGGAGAAAGGGAAAGGAGAAGAAAGTATAAAGGGAAAACTCATTGAAGAACAAGAACCAAAGGAACAAGAGGCAATAAAAGCTCTTGTATAGATTTCGAGTGGAAGCACCTCACCGAGAGCACAAAAGGAGAAAGATGAGGTAACAATTGATGAAGTCATTGTTATTCCTAAATGGGATATAGACAACCTTTCTTATGAGCAACTGTAGATAATGAAAGATTTGTTGACAAGAAAAAGAAGGCAAGCAGAACTCCAAAGGGAGCATCAGCAAAAATAGGTTCTTCATGAAATCAAAGATATATTTAATGAAGTATATGACTTATCAAATGTAAATAGTTTCATTCCCATATTGGAACAACTTGTATACATTGTTCAAAAAGTCAATAATGAAGTTAGTTGTGCAAGTGATAAGTTATTTGAATGGTCAGAACGGAGGTTTGAGACAAACATGCTAGAGAAGATATCTGCCGAGATAGCAGTGAAACAAGTTGAGCTGTCAAATTTGGTAAAGGAGATTGAGGGATTAGTTGTGAATGGATAGTCTCTATTGGCCAAAATATGTAATGTTGAACTATTCACAGATGAGAATCGACGATTGCTTAATACTCTCAAGCAAGAGATTAAAGCTACAAGTCAGTCCCTGACCTTGGATGCAAACACCAGTCCTACACATTATGTAAAAATCATGTAGACACAAGGTAAGTTAGCTGAGCTGATGGCTAATGATGGAAAGATTCATTCTCGCCTACTCTCTATTCAAATTGTTTTGACACCACATTTGGAGGCTATCTAGAGAAAGTTAGCAAAGGCTAAAGCATTGATCCAGAGTGATCCACATTTGTCCACAGCCAAGAGTCTCATCATTTTAGCTGCTGATTTAGAAGTGTAGATAGAATTTTTGAACCTTGCTTCAACTACTTGGACCGATGCACTCTACATGATCACGGTGCTGCATAAACCTTTTCTGGAGAAAATTTGTGAGCTACCTACTAATGAAGAGATTAGTCATGTCAAAAACAAGGGGGAATCATCATGACACAAGTATGGAGTTTGGACAAGGACATAATAGGGATAGGTAACAAAATGTTGAATATGTATATATATCTCAGGGGGAGTACTAGGCTAGTACAAATATACTTTTGTAATTGTAAATACAAATGTCATGACAAAGTGTTTTTGCCACTAATGTCAAAGGGGGAGATTGTAGATCTCTATAGTTTTGTTGACCATTAGTGTTTTCACACTTAGTCATATATCTAGGCAATGATGGTCGGTCATCACTGCGACTGAGTCATTTTGTTAAGGCCGAGTTTTGTATTGTATACTTACCGAGCAGTAGTACTACCGAGTAAAGTCATGGTCACTATATGTTTGTAACATGTCGAGAGTATATTTATTGTCAAGTTACATATATCAATGATTACTGAGTGATAGAGAAGTTCAACCGATGTCGACTACAGTTAATGCTAAGTGCCAGGAATAAATTTTGCCGAGTTAGCCAGGAATGACATACAAGTTTGGAATGACACAATGATCGAGGTAAACCATTTTTGGTGATAATAATGTTTTGTATATTGTCTATTGAGGTAATTATGGAGGTAATTACACATCTATATTATTATCATTGATCCCTATGTAAATCCTAGAGCCAATCAGAAAATTGTATAGTTTAAACGGCAATAGAAATAAATCTGAACCGTAGATCTTGAAACAGTAAAATATTTTTGTTGTTATATAAAGGCAAGATCTAAACCAAGAGAATAGTGTGTGTGAATTAGAGAGATAAGATTGAATTAGTATGAGAAGATGACCAGAGAAGTATATTCAAAATAGTGAACTAGTATTCAGACAGAGTTTAGTGACCGAGCTAAGTAGTGAAAGAACAGAATCAAGAAAGATCAGATAGAAGAGATCAAAATATAAAGTAAAGAGATCTATAATTTGCATACTAGTGCAAACTGAAAGATTAGGTACTGAGACATTTTGACCAGTGTATCGGGGTAAATCTCTTAACCGAGTAGTCTTAACAAACTTTTTGTAAATCTCTTTACCGAGTGCTTACTTTATTGTAAGTTTATAAATCCTTTAACAAGGTAGACTATACAAGTCTTTTAGCTTTTGACAGAGTAGACCTTTCATAGGGTAGATCATGATTTGATCATATTTTGTAAGCCTCAATAGGCAAAACTTATTACTGCAGTAGTGAAGATTTGTGGGTGTCATCCCCACCCCAGTTTTACCTTTCAAGGGTTTCTGGGTTACCAAAATCATGGTGTTATGAGTGATTCCATGTATGTTGTTTTATATGTTTTGTTGCTTACAATGATCAAGTTTTGTTTATGTCATGCATAAAGTGTTATCAGATCAAAAGGATAAAAGTAGGTAATATCTGATTCACCCCCGCTCTCTCAGTATTACTTTCCCACTTATATTTCCAACATCATCTTCTTCATCCATCTCATCACCATCATCATCATCATCATCATCACCACTATCATCATCGCCATCATCACCATCATCATCACCATCACCATCATCATCATCATCATCATCATCATCATCATCTTCGTCGTCGTCGTTGTCTTGATCTTCATCATCTTCAATATCTTCTTCTTTCATAACATTATACTTTATCGACCTTCCTCTTGGATCATGTCTAACAACAAATGACCAACCCAGTTTATGTGGAACCTCCGAGTAAAACACTTGATCACATTGACTTGGAAGAACATAGGGCTCATGTCCAACTGGCTCAAATGACCTTATATTAATCATTGTAAATCCATTATCATGTTGAATAACAGTTCTATCTAGATCATTTTGATTTAGTCGTAGCCTGTACCATTTGATGACGAATAGAACTACTTTGAAGGAGTTAAAGTTGCACTCAATTATATCATCCAAGATGCTATAGTATCAATTTTGAGATTGTTGAGGATGTATGTCATTTCTAGATGATATATTAGTGACCTTGAAAAATGCAGTTATCCCAGAATCACAAGTTTTCTTCATGTCATCCAACTTTTTATGCGAAATTTGTGGCCATGATAATACATAGCTTTATGGTGCTTGACCTGCAATTTTTCAAGCATGTGAAAATTATTTTCATCATGAGTTGATATGAAACATATGTGTCATGATCATTAATAAATTTTTACGTACATCTCTACCTCTTAAACCATATGCTAGATCAATTACCATTGGTGTAACATTGGAATCTCTATTATGATCAGCTTCTCTAACCAATGAAGCAACACCTTCTCATGTTAATGAGCAACCATTTTGTTGACATCATTCAATCCATACCATCATCCAATCAAGATTGTTCGCAATATACAAATGTATTGCATCCCACTCTCGACCAACTATATAAAAAAATACACCAGTTATAAATAACTTATATTGAAGATTTATAAGAATTAATTAACTACAATAACATCTTATATTTACCTCTCACTTTCCTCAATCTACCTTTGCCCATCAAGTACTCCCCTTCAAATTTGTTAATGGAGTTGGGATCCCAAATACGATCTACATGGATCTTTGCTGCAAACTTAGGAAGATATTCACTAATATACACCATGGTCTGGTATACCATATATCCCTCCACCATAGAACCCTCAGGATGTGCTCTTTGTCGAACCAAGTCTTTCAAAAATTTCAAGTGCCTCTCAACCATCCACATTGACCTAGTTGGTACAGGTCCACACAATTCAATCTCCTCAACTTGATGTATGAGGTAGTGTTCTTGTGCATTGAAAAAAGTTGAAGGTAGACACTTTTGCATTTCACACATAAGATGAAGAATTTTTCTCTTCCAATATTTTATATCTTATTTATTGATTTCTTTTGATGACAACCACCTCATGTATTTTCCAAGATCATATATAACTTGTTTGACACTGTTGTGTGGTGTGGGAGAGATAGAGGTAGAACGTACTACAATATTTATAAAATGATCTTATCAATATTTTATAAAAGAATGCAATGAAAACTACATGCAGTATACAAATATATAGTGAATAAAAAATAACATGAATTACCTTAATAAATGTATGCCAATCATGTGTTTTCATCCTTGGTCCAAATTCAATTTTCTTTGATATGAGATCATTTATGTTCGCAGCAAATCCTATGGAAAATCATTTTTTTTATGACTTCTTTTATAGCATTTCTCTGCTGCTCTGACAATAACCAACTAAGGGCACTTGTATCAATCTGGTCTCCATTGTTATTTGATCAAATGACATTTTTCATTGCATGGTTGGATTCTTCAATGTCACTATAAATTTTGACAATTTTGTCTTTGTCACGCCTTCCATCTAAGATTTTTCATAATGTCTTTGTTACATTATTTCCAATATGCATAGGATCAAACAAATGCACAATTGGGAGTTGCTCGTAGTATGAAAACCTACTAAATTACGTAGGATAACTTTTTAGTCCTTTTGGAAGTTGGTCATTAATGCCTTGATGACCTTCACGAGCATCAATTACATCATTATTAAACAAAACACAATATCAAAATATAAATTTCAAATAAAAACCATCAGATGGAATGACATTACCTTGATGATTTATTTTATTGTATTCCAACCTCCATAGGTGAGGTGTCATTCTCTGTGGCTTTGATGTAGTCTCTTCTTTCCCATTGAAAAGATGTTTTTTGGTAATTCGGTACTTATGATTTCTGTGGAGAAAGTGTCTATTCTCATCAAACACCTACTTTCCTAAAAATTTTGAATGATGAGATTTCATCTTTAGACCAAAAACTGGACATGCAAATTTTCCCTTTGTCTAAAGACATACAAGATTGTGTATAATTGGATTAAATATGTTAACTTTTTGTTAGCACTATAACATACCAAAAAAGAGGAGTTAAGAAGAGAACATACCACAAAAATGTGTTAGCCTAGGGGCATCATGTATTGTCCATACAAGCATTGCATGGAATTGAAATTATCTTTGTCCTATTGGTCTAGAGATGTCATACATAGTGACCCCATTCCATAACACCATCAACTCGTCGATAAGGGGCTCAATATATACATTGATATCTTTAACTTGGTACTTACCCTGTTGAATGAACAAAAACATTACATAATTATTATGACCATTTTGATGGATTATTTATAATAAATTAATTTAGATGACTATTAAATAAAAAAATACATGGAACAATCAGTGCCAACATTATGTGCTCCCTCTTTATGGACATCCAAGGAGGAATATTATTGTTGATAACAAAAATAGGCCACATCGAGTAAGTAGATCTCATCTCTCCAAATGGATTGACACCATCCGCTACGAATGAAAGCTTGAGATTATGAGGTTCTTCTTTAAAGTGTGGCCATTTTTCCTCTATTTCCTTAAATGTCAAACCATCCATAGGAATTTGCATAATTTCATCTCAACTTCTATTGTGTGCATGGTAATCCATAAATTGTGCCAAGTTATTGCACCTGAATAACCATTGCTGACGTGGAATAATGGGAATAACTTGAAGAACCTTGCGAGGCACCTTTTTTGTTATTCAATCTGGTTGATATCTACTAATATGACAAACAAGGTATTCTATTAATAATTCATGTTTTTTATGATATATAATATGATCATTTGGACATGCATGTATTGTTTGATACTCCATTCCAATATCTTTCATAATGGCAGATAATTCTTGGTATGAGTGAGGTAGAATATTTGATGGTGGTAACAAACACTCACCTATCAACCTACGACCAAAAATATAATTTGTTAATTTAAAGAATATTAATTGCTACACGATTCACCCAGTGTTAATTGTAAGGGAATTATGACCAAAAAATGAAAAAAGCTGACATACCGTAACATACATGTCATTGCTACGTTGGATAAACCATTCATAACCTTCAAAATCACTAACAACAATACAATGGTAAGAAAAGTTGTTTGGGAGCCTTCGTATAGGGGCTCGTGTGCCTTCTCAAGTATAGGTACATCAAGGTCTGCATCAACATCATCATCATCATCATCATCATCGTGATCTTCTTCATCATCGTGATCTTCTTCCATGGGATCATTACCTTCTACTTCTATATTCACACCTCCATGTTCTCTCATTTAGAAATCCACATTCTCTGGATTGTCATGGTCCATAACATGAAACCCAGGGTGGTTGACCTATATCAAAATGATGACCTTATATTAACCATGAGCATGATGTCATCATCAAATCGTGTCTTGTGTATTTTATAAATTATTAAAATACATGCCAATGGATGAAATTCATTTCCCCCTTCAATGTGATCATGTTGCCTACAATGTTCCTTGGCTGTTTTGATTAGATATCTTCGAGTCTTTAAGCCCTTACAAATTTTGCAAGGACAATAACATTTTCCATCACCTTTTCTTTTTAAGTTAGACCACAGTCTAGCAATTGTCTTCCTATTTTGTTGTGCGTTAATATCGTCAAACATGGTCTTTCTTGAATGGAATGACTTGTTGGTGGAAGAAGGATGATTTTTTTGCAACCTGCAGATTCTATATATTCAAGTGTATTAAAATAACAACCAACATTAATAATCAAGTAAATTCTAGAAAATCCGATTGAGTTGTATTTGCTTGATAGTGTATGTCTACTATAAACAAATCCCTTGGAAAAATTTAAAGATAAGATCTCTAAGAAAAATTTTAATTTGAGGATCTCTAAGCATTTTACAAGAACAAAGCCAAAAGATGAAGGTCTTCACAAGCATTTCAACATTGGAGGGAGTATTTAGAGTTCAAGAGAGACATATTGGGAGTATTTAGATATGGTCAATTATGAAAGTACAAAATCAACACAATATGGAGACTCATTTGCCAAAAAATATAAAGCACATTTTCTACTAAAGATAGAATGCCAAGATCTTTCTACCTTCCTGAAAAAGAGAGGGATTAATTAAGCAGGATGCATTTTATTTTGTTTATGTTTGGTTGAAAAAGAGAGGGATTAATTAAGCAGGGATCTTGCTATTCTTTAAATTTATACCAAGAACCTCCGCGACTAAGAGAAATAGAAAGGGTGAAAGTGGATCACCCCGATGTAGCCCCTTTTTAGCTAGGAAAAAGTTTTTAGGAACACCATTAATTAGAACAACATAATAAGTGGAAGAGATTCAACTATAAATCCACTTGCACTAGGATTTGTTGAAGCCAAATCTTCTCATGATCTCAATCGAAAAATCCCATGGGTTATGATGATACCATCAAGGATTTGTTTATCCTTTAAGAATTTGATCTTCTCTTTGTTTATTATGTCATTGAAACAAAATATGAGTATGGTTGCCATTTCTTTTGCCATAATTTTATATATTGAATTGCATAAAGTAATCAACCTGTACTAATCAAAAGAGGATGGAGATTGTATTTTTTGGATCATTGCAAGATATGTGGTATTCCATGACTTAAACACAACCCTATGTTTCCTACATCCTATGTTTCCTACATCCTTACCATTATCAAAACCATTACCAGCATGCTAAACTCTAGTGGAATGTTTCCTTGGACCTTGTTGGATCTCAAGTCCAACAATTGTAGATTCTTAAGATGACCTAATGTACTCGGAACTTCCCCAATAAAACTGTTATATCAGAGATTAAGATAGAACAAGCCTGTAAGGTTTCCAATATCCTTAGGTATATTGCTAGTGATATTATTGTTTACCAAGCGAAGTCTAGATAGCCTGGGAGAGAGGTTTCCTATACCTCTTGACAAAGTCCCATTGAAATTTTTCCATGATAGATTAGTTAAATTTAGTTGCACCGGGTCAATTTTAATAATCAATAGACTTTAGATTATTTTTATATATATAGAAGGATATATATTGCTTCAAGATTTGATGCCCTAGGTAGATACTTTCCATGTTAGATGGGTCATATGGGGGTTATAGGTTAGATTGGAATAAAAAGGTTGTCTTTAAACCTTTTATAAGTATTTAAGTATGGGAATTAGATGTTATGTTGTCGATTGGATAACTTTTGTTGTCTACTTGACAACAATCTTTGGTTTATTTTGTTGATAGTCAATTTAGACTATTTAGGAACAGTTATAAAAATAGTTATTTGGTGGTTGTCAGGTTATTTGGGGAGAATGGAGTCTATTTTGAAGAGTGATCCATGTGAGGAATGGTGTGAAGAAAGGTGGTGTGAAAAACCATGAAGATGTAACAAGGTTATCATCAATAAAATCTATTTCTCTGCATTTTTGTATCTCACTGTCCTGAAGGAACAATCAAGGAATCCATAACTCCAATGGTTGATGAAACATGATTGACACTTGGTTAAGTAATATAAAAAACTCCTCCATTTCTTATTTTCATGTTTATGTATTTACCTTAGCATTTGGTTTGATCTCAAGGAAGAAAAATTGACTGGTATGACTGTGACTAGCTTTTAGAGGGTAAAGTCAATAGTTTAAGGTTGTATTCCTTAATACAATATGGATAAGGTCAGCCACCCCCCTAAACCATGGTATCAACAATATGGCTAAGGTCCTAGATATCTTCCATATACTTTGTCTTGTACACAACATGAGTGTCACACATCTTTATGTCGAGGGATATTCTCTTATTATAATTGAAGCATGCAAGAAAAGAGTTTTCCAAAATTGGCAAATCCATTATGTTTAGCAACAATCCTAGATGCTCCTTCATAAATTTGATAACTTTACATTATCTCAAATACGTATAGAAAGGGGAATAGGTTATCCAATCTACTTGCAAATTGAGCATGTGATAGGGATAAAATGGTGTTTTCTAATGACATTAACCCATTATAAATTTACCTAGAGCTAGAAGATATAGTACTCAAGAACAGAGGTTATAGTGGGAATTAAAGTACTTTGACTCTATCATGCTATCAAGTCTCATGTTTAGGATTGCATTTGTATCATCACTTTATTTGAAACTAGTCACCTCATAATTTTATAGTAGTTTTGATCTTTTGAAAATACAAATCCTTAATTTTGGAAAGAATCTTGTAGATTATTCACTATCATTGACAATTTTGTATAACACATTTTTTCTTACAGGAGTAGCCATTGGATCAAGGTGGTAGTAAATTGTTGCTTATGTTAACATTGGTTACTATTATGTAACTAGTGTCCTATTTTGTGTGGTGCTTAGTTGGGCATTTCACCTCAAATTATTGGTGAGTGGCTATCCCTTGCTAAAAAATAATCAAACTTTTATTTTAAGGGTTTAAAATTGAGTAGTATGATTTTAGATTACTCTACATATGACAAAATATATAGTCCAAATTTTACTGTGTCATTTTTGTTCTCTTAGATTCACAAAAAGTTACCTTGACTAACATATACATGGAGCTTAATTCACCCTTATAAATATCAATGGTTGTGGCTTCAAGTGTTTGTGTTCATATGATAAATGGTAGGACTACATCTTATTTTGGGATGAGAGTGAGGCTTAGTCTACTATTGTAAGAAATGTAGGTCAACTATGTTATATCACATGAAAAATTTATTATTTTTTATGTATTAAGTAATGTGTAATATTCTTGAGGATTTGAATTATGTTACATGATAGTCATTAATATCTCTTACTCTATTCTAACTTGTATCTGAGCAGTGCCTTCTAGTAACTATTGATGTTTCTAGATGTGTTTAGGGATCATCTTGTCCTTAAATATTTTTTGTCAGTTACAAATTGTCCATAGCAACATAGTAATCATGTTAGATATAATAAATCTTAGTAGAGATAACATTATATCATTCATGTCAAATTATCATAATCCAAGCACCATACATCTATCAAAGGTTAACTATGAACAATAACTTGGTCATCCCTTTCAACTTCAACCCAAATCCTAAATCATTTCTATAAAGTGAGGCAATGGCCCATTCACATATCCATCCTAATGGCCATTACTAACTTAATAAAAGATAGATGACACAGATCATTATAATGAAAGAATCATAGCCTAAAAGTTCACTTAAATGGAATACACAATACCAAACTCATCATTTGGATTTTGGTGAATAATAGCCTAAAGGTTCATCATTTGGAATCATAGCTTAAAATTTCACTTAAATGGAATTAAACTCTATTGACATTTCATAGGGAAACCAAAACACAAACTTGGTCTTATCACACCCAAAATTTAGAATTGTCCTCTTAGATAGGGTATTCACTAGTTAATTTTGGCCACTATTTTAATCTTTCTCACCAAGTTTCCCAAAGGACCAATAGGGATAGTAAGGTAGTCTTGGTTCTAATAGTTGGGAAGTAACTCTCCCAAATGGATCGGTTCTGAATCTCCTCCAAACTCCCAATATTCACCAATCTTCTCTAAAGGGTAGGAGGCCTAAATGGTTGGTTTAGTGAAGGAGGTGCAACTTAGACATGGTCTCTGGCCAATATAACTATAGGAACATTTAGAGGAACTTGAAACAAGTCCAAACCTCCAATATTAGCCTCTAACTTGAAGCCCATCAAAAGTTATTAGATCTACAACTTCTGGTTATCCCACTCTGCCAGTCACATAGAGATGCCCAGCTAGGTTTTTAGTCCTATCTCCTTGGAATCACCACCATTCAGTTAGAAACTAACTACAAAAGAAAATAGACCCTCATATCTCTCGTTTAAACCTAGAATTAGAATTTTCCCATGGTTGAATAGAGAGATATGAATCAACAAAGTTGACAAGCCTAGATTATGTGCAAAAATGACTTGTTATTGACTGTCACCCGATTTATCTTCAATTTCTCAACCAAATAACCTCATATTTGTTGCAAAAAGAAGCTAAGACATCTAAAAAACTTCCTATGAAGTTATTTTTTCCATACTAATCACACGGGTTCAAGAGAAATCAAACACCACTCAAAAAATGTTAAAAATCACAATTTTTTTCCAAGAGAAATAAACTAAAAGAGCTCAAATCAAATATTTTGGGCACCAATGGCGATACCCATAAAACTGATAATCTAGACTTCCTCTAAGTCTTCCAATACCATTATCACCTGAATGTTCAAAGATACAATCAAACAACCGCACTTACATTAATAAACATTATTTTCCCAATGGTTTTAATAAGCATTTGTAAGGTTAGGGTTAAGAGATGAAACTAGTGAAGAGATGAAATGCGCGCTGATGATTGAATTCTAGTGTTGACAGATGCCCTCCTTC
Organism: Chamaecyparis obtusa; assembly: GCA_027943335.1. Classification (NCBI taxonomy): domain Eukaryota; kingdom Viridiplantae; phylum Streptophyta; class Pinopsida; order Cupressales; family Cupressaceae; genus Chamaecyparis; species Chamaecyparis obtusa. Next base: position 180,735 of record BSBK01004962.1, on the reverse strand, counting down.
TCTCCTTCACCTCTTGTAACCAAATGAATATTTTGGGCACTAATGGTGATGCCCACAAAACTGATAATCTAGACTTCCTCTAAGTCTTCCAATGCCATTATCCACTGAATGTTCAAAGATACAATCAAACAACTGCACTTACATTAATAAACATTATTTTCCCAATGGTTTTAATAAGCATTTTTCAACCTTAAAAATGAATTAAAATTTTATTAATCAATGTAAATGTAAAGATAAATGCTTGATCTACCTTAATTATACCTTCATAAACAAATGTAGAAATTTCACATATTCATGAAGATACTTGAATGTTTCTTGGATTGTAGTTGTTGACCTTAGAATGTAGAAATTAATCAAGGATGCCTTCACAAATGCATAGATCTATTAATACTCCTTGTAGGTATTCAATGTTGTTATTCTTGAGTAATCACTTTCTATGAAAGAAGAATGCATATGGAGGATCGGTCCTTAATAAAAACAAATTGGATCAGTCCTTAAGAAAAACATTGTCTTCATTAAGGGATCTAGAAAAAGGAGATCAGTCCTAAGGGAAGGATTGTCTCTAAAGGAATCTAGGTATTGAGAAGTTGAAGATATTTTAGCATTGTTTTCATTGATGTCAAAACCCATGATCTAGATGGTTGTTCTCTGAATGATGAATATTATTGATCTATCTTGTGTAGTATGGTATGAGAATGAATTGTGTGGATATTTTTTGTGTTATGGATATAAAAATATATATTTTTGGATAATTAGTGAAGGATGGTGAAGATTAAATACTTTTTATTTGTTGTTTTGCTTAGAGCTTATTATGGGCATCTTTTCTATTTGGACATTCATGTAGTATGATATAAGTTTTCGATAGTCACTTTTATTCAATTTGAATAAATGCTATCATGTATCATCCTTCAATTGATGATGAATTTTGTGAAGATTAAGACCTGATCTTGGTTATGGCATCCCTATCAGCTCTAAACTATATCTCTTGTATTTTAAAGTTGTATATCTTTCAGTAATTATGCTATGTAACATGCTTAACTTATGTATGACCTATCTATGGGTCATGTGGTGACATGGTATAAAGTTTCATTATCTAAAACCTATCTTTTGGGTCTAGTGATAGTGTGTTGAAGCTTATTGAATATCTCAAGATTGCTTTTTTTATTCAAGTCAACATGTTGTGCTAGGTCAAATTATTTGTATTGTTGCATATGTATTTGGTGAAGTATGGATGTGGATGTATGCATGTTAGTAAAGTATGTGAATAGCATAGTGTGAAGGATAATAATGAAGATAGATGAGAGCTAGTGACATGAAGATGTATTCAATATTGCATCAATATAGATCAATAAGAGTCAAGGTGGAAAAGAATTGGAAGGTCAAATAGATTCTACCAGAATCCACTTGTACCTAACTTATGGATAATTGCACAATTTCATTTTAGAGTACTTACTTTGTTTAGGAATAGTATGGTCACTCCTTTGGGAAAAGTAGGAAAACACATTGGGGGAATGATCCCAGATGGTTTTATAGTTTTTTTATATAGGTTTCATGACTTTGTTTAGGACACGTTTAAGTATTTAGTTAGTTTTCATGAATTTTTTAAGACACTTTTAACAATTTGGCAATGTCCATAATACTGGGAACTTGATGTTTTGATATTCTTTAAGACATATATATAATTGTATGGAAAATAATGGGATTAAATGTGATGATAATGTGTTTAGATGTTTTGAATATGGTTGCTTGCATACTAACTAGTTTTGCATCATTCAATTAGAGTAAACTAGTTTGGTTCTTGTAGCTTCAAACTAGTAAATGTCCTATATCCATATGTGGATGAAAAGTTGAATCAATCTTACATGCTGAGGTGTTCCTATTTATTTGTTAAATAAAGAGGTGAAAAATACTTTCTTGAATATAGTTTTACATTTATAACAAACTAATTAAGTGTTTTTATTAGCGTGTATAGAGTTAACATTATGTTTTAATTGCTTAAGGTTATGCAATCCTAAGAGGATCGTCTCCTTTGGTTATTTGTCTTTATGTTTATTAAATCACTTTCCTAGATCTTTGGGTTGTTAGTCTCTTATGTAGTTGAATAATTCAGGATTTCATGATCTCTATATAGTTAAGCTTCATGTGCAATAAACATTGATACTATTACAGGAATATATTGAGGTTGTAGTTGAATATATCTAATTGTAATCTTTGATATAATGTATCCATGAATATATTAAGTGTTGTTTCAATATTTATCTTTTGTTGATTCTATTGAGGGTGTACTATGGGGTCCACTTGAGGTAGAATTCATGCTTATTTTATTTTTAATAATAGTTATTTTATGTACTAGTTATTAGAATTTGTTGAGAATTATTGTTAGACTGCATGTTACTCCTACAACATTGAGTAGTATTAGTGAGATGATCATGTAGTGGATTCACTTAATTTCCAACATAATTATTGTTATATCCTTTAACTATTAGTTATATTGAATTAGAATAGAAGCTAATTGATTCATTTTGTTAAGTTCCAGATCGCTGCGAATGTAATAGCATTGTCATAAAAGTATGTCTTCCAAATGCGTCAATTTATTGAATATATAAATGGTAAAGATAAGAAGAGACATGTAACTTCATGGGACATGTCTATTAATTAATCTAATTTATTAATTTAACTCTATAGTCAAAACATACATCAACACATTTCATAGTAATAAATGTTCTTAATATGTTGATTACAATTTTTTCAAAGTAGTAAATAGTTATTTCCTTGTAATTTCATTTCTAGTAAGTAGGCAATAATTTGAGTAACAATGTGGTGCATATACTATGCTAGTCCATTTTGGGTTCATGAACCTTGGTTGACAACGAAATGTGTCCCATATTCAAAAGGGGTTGCATGGTAAATAAGTTAACCTTAATTTTATAGGATGCACAACTCATAATCACAATTAGATATATGAAATCTATAGTGTGGTCCAACTTGCTTGGCCCATAGAGGGTCACATCACCCCAGAAATTGTGCCCATGTTCTGATGGCTCCTCACCATGCTTATTGCTTATTGCTATTTTTCTCATTCCCAAGCCGAGTCTCTAGAATTATCTATCCAAACATCAAAATGGCTTGTGATAAGACAAATTTTAGTATTTAATAATTACGTTAAAATTTATGTACATTTATGTTTCAATTTTTAAATTAATTATTTGTACCATCCTAAATTTTAATCACCTATAATTAGATGATCAATTAGGCCCCTTTTTAGTGTTTTTAGGATTTCATGTCCATTATTCTTGATCTAGCAACCTACCTCCTACATTTTTTATTGTGTTTCCTTCTTCTAGGTTCTAATTTAAATTTGGGTCTCTTTTAGGTGGAAGACGATGTCACCGGAATCCTCTTTTCAAGAAAAAGGACACTCTAGACATCCTCTTCTCTGATGTTTGGTCCCAAATTTGAATTGGGGGCTTGTCTTGTGGTTTTAGCAAGATTTGCAAATTTGTGTCATCCTCGTTTGAATTTCGACCTTTAAAACATAGTGAGAGGTATAAAAGAAACCTATCTCTCCTCATTTGGACACAAGGGAAAAGTTGGAATTCAAGTTCTCTCCTACAATTTCACATTCAAACATTCAAGATCAAGTTTTCAAGCATCCAAAGCATCTTTTTAGGCAATATTATCCATTGTATCTAACTTCTCTCCCATGATGGACAAGTAGAGAAATTATCAATAAAAAAAGATCCTTTGTCCATTTGCATACATTTTTCATCCATTCTTCAAGGAAAGAGTTTATCAAGCATAACAACATTGAATGTCTTTGAGCATTATTTGTGGATCTATGAATTTGTGAAGACATCCTTTATTCTACTTCACATTCCAAGATTCAAAGTCAACGTACAAGTACATTCAAGAAAGCATCTTCATAGATGTCACGATCTCAATATAAGTTTATGAAGATATATACATTTACAAGGTAGATCTAATTTTTACCTTTATATTTATATGATTTATATTCATAAAATTTCACTTATATTTCAAGGTTGATTCCTCAATTTGGGTTTGACCAAGGAAAACCCTTTAGTTTACAATATGTTTTAGCAAGAACAAGTGACCAACCTACCATTGCAAATCCAGAAAGTACAGGACCTAACAGACTATCTAAAATTTGGATCATTGGAAAATACTAGGAATAGGATGGCTCAAGAGACATCTTCCTGGGAAAATTATTCCCTAGGAAACCTCCTCCCTACAATTCAACTTCAAACTAAAACCATAGGTCAGTACTATTGTCTAGTTACTATTTTTGGTACTTTTTGTTTGTTGTCTATTTTTTGTCAATCTATGTAATCAAGAACTTTTCACTGTCTTATTTTATCTCTTATCTTGTATCATCCAATCATATTCCCTCAAATCCAACTTATTCCAATACATTATTACAAAGGACCATTTACCTACTTAGTGTTTAATTCACCTTGAACCTAGTGTATCATCTTCCTTTTGATTACAATGCATTTAGAAAGTGAGGACAATTCAATCTCCCTTGCACGTTTGTTCCCCCTCCCTTTTTCTTATTGTATATTTTGATGAACCTAACTTGTAACATTTTCATTCTAATTTTGAATTTAGATATTTTTTGTATGTATCCTTTTTTATGGTTAGATATAATCTTCATTGGATTTCATGTGCAATTACATGCTTTAGTTAAATTCATGTAGCATGAACTTGTTGAGTGTTTGCATATTTATTTCAAACTTGTTATTTTCATTTGTTAGACATTTCTTTCATTCCCTTGTGTATGATTGTTATAAAATTAAGTCCTACCTATAGTATTCTGATTAGGAGAAGATATAGAAGTTTATGGTTTCTTTTGATTTTGAGTCCTCTATATTTCCTAGAGATCTTGACAAAACAAACATGCCTACTTATGGAATTCCAACTATTGTTGAGAATCCTTCTATCCGCTCTCATAATGATGAAGACAAGGCCTTAAGAGTGTTTCCTATCCAAGTGCAAAATCTTTCTCATGATTTTGAAAAATTTGTGCAATAATTAGGTGAAAAAACATTCTAATCTGTAAGTTATCTCTTTAGTAGAAGCAATGAGGAACATGATTCCCAATGATTGATTTATTGCATGCTATTTCTCATCTTATTGATAACAATGTTAAACATGTTAGACAATGTGCTGAAGACCTTGGTTTAACTTAAACCCCCACTAATGTTGAGACTTATATTCCTATTTAATTACCTAGTGTTTCTACTTATGCTCCAACTCTCATGAGTACATCTATTTCAACCATTAATCCTACACATGCGAGTCTAGAAGTATTCCTAATCCTATTATTCCCCCTCCTTCAAGTGTTCCATGTATTTCCCAACCTTCATCCATGCCTACCTACAATAATATTCCATTTTGATATTTCAATGTTCCTTATAATGATCCAAACCTTTTACATATGTCCCGTAAAACAATGTTGGTACAAAATTCACTATCAATAGTCATGCTCAAATCATCTCATCCTTGCAACAACAAATCACCTCCATGACTCAATCCAAATTTTCAATATTCCCACTTGTGACATTGTTAGCCATTTTTACTTAGACACCATTCATTCTATTATCCCTCAACACATGGAAATGCCTCAGTTATAGACTTATACTAGTAAAGGTGATCCCTTGACTCATGTGAAGACTTCTCAAACATTGCGTAGTGACTTCTCTCATGATCATAAACTTGTGGCTAAATTATTTACTAGAAAATTTAGAGATAAGGCCTTGCAATGGTATTTTTCTTTACCTAATTCTATTGGTTCTTTAAAAAAAAAATTAATGCTTTTATTCAGCAGTTTCAAAATAATATTGGTCCTTAGATTTCTTTAACTAATTTGATGCATTGTAAATGTTGATGTATGTAGCATCGGTCAAATAAATAAAACTAACTATATGATTATTATGAGAAACGATTTATTACATACACACACACACACACACACATATTAATATATACAACAATTAATATTATTTTATATATTAATATACATATAAATATATAGTTAATCTATATTTATTCTTTTAATAATCTGAAGTTGTCTACTGCAAACATGCAGATTCTTGCTGAGCAGGCTGCAGAACTGATGAAATGTGTTTAGACAGCATCTTGTTGTCTTGCTTTCCTTTTTGTTGTCCTTTGTCTTTTGGTTGTTCTTTATGTTTAAGGACTCAGTTGTGTTGTTTTTTTTGGGTGTTGTTGCACTTGCCCTCTTGGAGCTTAAATGTTTTATCTTTTATCCTTATGTAAAAGGTTTCGGGTCCTTTCAAAACCTATTTTTACGTAATCAAAACTATATAGTTAATTAAATTAGATTAATAAATAGACAAGTCCCATGAAGGGACATGTCTCTTCTTGTATTTTCCTTGTATATATACAAGAGATTGATGCATTTGGAAAACACATACAATTAGATATTTCTATTACATTTTCAATGATCCTAAAACCTTAATATGGTATTATAGCCAAGTTGCAAATGTAAGAGAGTAGTTTGTTGATGGTGAATGTGTGACTATCTCAGAAAATATAGTCTTAGTAAGAAGACCATATCTCACACATGCATCATTGGATTTCACTAAATTTTGGATATGTTGGTGATAAACAAATTTGGAAGAATATCATCAGAGCAATTAGAGAGAAAATGTCTGGCTCAAAAGTTATGACCCACTGTATACATGTATATGCAAAAATTTGTAAAAGAGTGAGGTTCCTTCTTTAAAAGCCTAACCACTTGAAGGGAGATCTGATCAAATTAAAGGTTTTCATAATGTATAGAACCTTTGGATATTTAAGACAAGTCATGTGAATAATTCTAGTAATGTTCGAGAATGATGACATCATTCTATGAATTTGTATGATATTGTTGGAAATTGCAATTGAAACAATTGTTGTATTGTCATTGATGTCAAACTTTAACTGGTAAGACTATTGCTACTTAGGATAGTACTATATCTATTTGAGTGTTGCTAAGGGGATAGGCAAGGTTGGTAACAATAGCACCTAAGGAAAGGTTCAGTTGTCTTGATACTACAAAATGTACTTGACTATGTTGCACAATGATGAGACAATGTATTGTTTATACTAATAAGACTGAAGACTAAACTGGTAGGCTTGACCAAGCAAAGAATGGAAAAATCATGTTTAAGCCAAGTAATTTTAGTGTCGACCAAGTCAATGTATGCTGAGAAAAATTATAGTGTCGATCGAACAACAGTTAATTGTCGAGGAAGATAGTGTAAGCCGAGGAAATATTTTTAGTAATGACTGAGCTTTCTACATGAAGACCGAGTAGTTGATCACAGTATCGACCGAGCATCAACAATTTTATATTTGAAAAGAATTTAATTTTGGAGCCGACATTGTTGAATTCTTGGATTATGTAAAATGTGTTGACTTTCTTTATTGATTGTTTGAAAGCATTAAATGCACTATAAAACATTTTATTGTAAATCTTTAAGAGATTTGAGATTATTCTAGAAAAGGAGCCGAAGAACATGAAGCGGGTAGATTCAATGAATCTGACCTAACCCTAAGATCGACGAATGAGATTGAGCAGCATAAGATGAGTTAACCTAATTGAGGAAAGTATAAAGAGAACCTAAGCATTTGGATATGCAAGTGCATGGGTGAACAGAGAATGCTGGAAGATCAGAAAAGTTTTATTGACTAAATAAGTAGAAAAGGCTAAAGGAGAATTGTGGTGGTTGCTTGAAGAAAAGTTCTGAGAAGATAAGAGATGGAGATGGAAAAGTTTCAAAGTCAATAAACCAGCATTAGTGTACAGAATCGGATCTGATATTTGCAAAGTGAGTTGTATATTTTTTAGATAAATATTGCTGCTACTTTCTAACCATTGTAACAGTCAAAATCCTTTTAATAGAGGTTGACCTAACAGTCATATGTTAAATCCTTTGAACAAGGTTGCATTCTAATGGAGTGTATGTAAGTCCTATGACAAGGCTCACTTTTAACAAGGTGATTGAAATTTTTTAACCGAGTCACACCTGACAGTGTGTATTGTAACCTTTGACAGGGTTGGCTTTTTACCGAGCTCACTTCAGAAGAGTGAAAATAATAGTAGCATGTTACAAAGTAGTTTTCCCCAAATTGGGTTTCCACTATAAATCCTGGTGTTAATACTTGTGTGAATGTTTTGGTTTCTGTGTTTTACAAGTTAAGTTACAGCTGGGTAGTGGACAAGATTGTTGTATGTTTCTATTATTGAATCAATGATGACCGAGTTTGTTTTGGTTATTGGATCTGATTTAAGGAAAAAAATTTGAGATTGTTTTATACATCGGGACCTGAGAACAACTGATTCACCCCCCCCCCCTCTCTGTTGTTCTAAATCATATTAACAGATATTTTCTATATGGGCTCACCTTGTAATACCCCAAAAATAGGCTATAAGTTCATTAACCTCCTATATCGACACATCGAACGAAATCGACATCAAAGTCCTAACCTAAGGCACATCTAAACATCATCGAATCCTAATTGATTATCTCAAATTCTGCATCGGGGAATATTCTTAGTAATATTCATATTTATCCTAATTATCTTTAATTTAATGATTATTTAGCGATAAATCTTATTTATCCTAAAGTTTGATTAATTGAATATTCTAAATATTTAATTAATTAGATTTAATACTACCACTTAATCATTTAATTGGATTTAATTATATTTATTCCTAAATTCTATTATTTCATTTTGACAAATAAAATCAAATATCTTATGACTAATTGATTAAATTCTTATTTAATTAATTAATGTCAATTGTCAAATTTAATAATATAGTTTTTGAATAAAAGTTTGATTTAATTGATTGACCCATAAATCAATTGTTTTATTTTTTTAAAAAAAATTAATTAAGTTGAGGATAAATCACTTTATTTATTTATTTAATTCATGATTAATTATGCACATCCAAAAAATAGTTAAACTTTAAATCAGAAAATCAATTCAAGTTGTTTTAAAAATAAACTCAACTCTCTTTTGAGTTAAAAGTTGATCTCAACTTATGATTTAAATCAAAAAGTTGTTTTTGCATGATTTTTTTTTTGTTAACTATCTTTAATTCCTTGTTGACTCAAAAATCAACCTGAGTGATTTATGGCTTTTTCCATGCATCCCCAAAGCCCCAGATTTCTATAAAATCAAGGCTTCAGCTCTTCACAAATCATCTCACAAGATTGCATACTTACTCTACCAAAATTAATTCATGAATTTGCACAATCACGCGGGCGAATTGACATATGAAGAATTGAAGCTTCTTTGCAAATCAACAACTTTTGTGAGATCAATCTTATTTGCAATTCATTGTAGCTTAATTTGCATATCAATTTTTCATCTAGAATAGATTCATATCAATTTACCTTATCTTATTGCATAGAAAATCCAAAAATATAGATTAATTTGCATTCATCTCATATCTAGATTTTGCATTCAAATCCTTCATTTAGGTGTCATCAAGGTCATTGATCTCGGTCCAATTTGAGAATACATACTCGCATCTACTAGAAGGCAGTAAATCACCTAGTTAGATTAGTTTCCATTTCACTGCACGATTTTGATTTTAACTAACCTCTAATGTTTTATTGAAGTGTTGTGTCTACAGCTATGTACAAAATTCACACACACATTTATGGTGCCCACTGTGGGGCCCTAAAATGGGTTTCCATTCAATTTCTATCAATTTTTATCATCTTGTCATTTTTTGTTCCAAGCTGCGATTTTTAATTTCTGTCCGTACAATTTTTGTATGAGTTTTGTCAGAAACTCATACCAAGAAGGACCCACTGTCGTATGACAATTGATTTGATTGAGGATCGTACCATCAGAAACATAGTGTCATTTGGAAGCTCTGTTATCATATGATCTGATACCCATTTTCGTACAAGTTTCTAGACTGTTGTCTGGGAGGTGACCCACTGTTGTACGAGTTTCAGTGCCAGGTTTCAATTGTTGTTTCACTTTTTCAAGTAGTTTTCTAGATTTGTTTTCCTGATTTGGACTGACAGCTAACATTAACAATTGAAATTTGTTGTTTCTGATTGATTTCTGCTGATTTTGATTGGGAAAAAGCGTGAGAATTGCTAAAAACATGTAAGAATCTACTAAGCACATTGTGAGGAATTTAGGTAATCTTCTCAGCTGATAACATTTTGATTTGGATTAAAAAGAACTCTTGCGTGTCAAGCTTGTGTGACCTTTATTGCTTTCATATCACATATTTCATTTTGGGCTATAACAACGAACATAGATTTACTTTTCAGCATCTTTGTTACACATAGTAAATAGGCCCTATGAACACTATTTGTGGTTCTTGAGAGAGTGGGTTTCCAGCGAAACTCTTCTCAATGAAGGAACCCTTGTAGGTAGGGAGGTTACTGAGAGCATCTCATGTTCTACTAGATTTGTGCGTCTTTAGCTTCTGATTGATACATTCTCTCTGGAGAGGTTGATAGATCATAAGTGGTTGACATCATAGATCTTTGTGAGATAATCTTGGTCTTAGCATGTCAGATTAATCTATCTACTTTGTTTGGGTTAAAAGTGAAAAGGCTAGAGGACTATACTCTACTCCCTTTTTGGGTAGTACCAGAAACTCAGATCCTTGAATCTGGAACCAGTCTCCATGTGGTATCTTTTGTGAGTCACCTTTAGAGAGTTTTAATCATAGTGGACATTCCCTTAATTGGGTCAACCACGTGGACGGAACCTCAAGCGGTAATAGCCATTTTTGCCATGGTAGCAGCAGCCGCTATATAAATGTCCTTGTGGCAAAAATCTTCACAGGTGTGGTCTCTTGTTGGGTTGTCAGATCTCCCTAGCAGCTCTCCTAATTGATTAATTTCTTAGACTTTGTCAAAACCCCAGTGCACCTGGATTGGAGTTCACCCTCTTGAGATCACAAAAGTTGCAGAGTCAGACCATTACTACAAACCCTAGTGAGGCCAATTTTTTTTAATTTTTCTAGGAATATGTGCGTTATTGAAAAACTTTTTGGAACATACACAATTAGCACTTCTAGGGATTAACACAATAAGTCACTATTGCTTGTTCATGTGCAAGGTTGCTTTTGCCCTTGTTCATTATTTTCAGACGATTGCTTGCTTCCCTTGCTTGCTATTTTGTGTGCTTGATATCTTCTTGGTTACTTGAGACAAACTTTTACACAGATCTTCAAAAATTAGATAGAAAAATTTACAAACAAACTGATACTAAAAAACTAAAAAATTGCAAATCTGAAGCAAGAATCCTTTCTGGTGTCAAAAGTCATCCTAAAATTTCAAAACTCGTATCAAAGCCAAAGTCAAAGTTGTCAGAGATTGGTCAAATTTGTCAGAAATCTAATTTTTACAGCCTATTCCCAAATTCTGTCAAAATAGCGAACTAATTCTTGTCATTTCTAGTCATCCTTGGTCGGTCTAGGTCAAATCTTAGATGTTATGACATGTTGCTCAACATCCAAATGAACTTAAATGGTATCAAGTTGCACAAAATGACTCTTGGTCTTCTTTCTTCCACATCTCCCATGTCTTCCTAGTCTCCCATTTCCATCCTTTCTCTTCTTCCTAAACTCTTCACGTCTTCTTGATTCTTTTCCTCTTATTATCTAGTCTTCTTTCTTCTATTCATTTTTTCTGTCACTTCCATGCTTGATTCCTCCTCTTCCAGAACCATGAATTTCAGCTATCTTGTTATGGAACCTCTCTTGAAAATGGATGATCTCAAACTCATTGCTCAATTTGAAGAGTATTATTCCAAAAAGCCCATGAGTGATAAATTTATGATGAAAATAAAGGAAAAATTGATTGAATCAGATGCCTTTGCTAGGATCATACGCATGGTCATGTCATGACCTTCTTCTTCCAAACATATTTCATATTCTAAGTCTTCTCATCATTCCTCAGCATCCACGTCTTCTCCCTTTGCTAGGTCTTCACCTTCCTCTTCTCCACGATCTCATTCCTCTTCTACTCCCAAGAGTCTTACTCCTCATCTCAAGACATACCATGTTGAGCAACATGATAACCCTTATGATACCTCTTCCACAGAGAGTGATATACCCATCTTTGATGACTATGATGATGGACAATGTAATGATACCTATGACACCTCTATTCCTAAGAGTCATCCTCGTCATGTGCTTGTGCTTACTGGAAATGGGTCATCACATTAGATAGATCATGATGGTGATCCATATGATTCTGATTTTGAAAGAGACTTTGATGATTTATGTGCACAATACCTATATGATCCATCTATTTCACTTGAAGAAGAGAAAGCTTTCCACGTTGATTATAAACATCAATACTATAAGTATCTCTCCTCTAAGAACTCTCATGCTGAAAATAAAGATTACACTCTCAAGAAAGATCATGTTAATGCTGAACCTTTGTCTTGTAATGGTTCCCTTCCATCCCCTACTTCCTCCAATACCCATACATTTCCTAAAGCTTCCAAGCCTATCAAAACTTTCACAAGTCCTTCATCCACCAAAGGTCCTAATACTTTTCATGAGGTTCCCTATAGTTATCCTCAAGGGCTACCTCTTAAAGATACTCAAGCTAACCTTCACTTGGCTACAAATACTTTCAATAATGCTAAACCTAAAGAGCCTAAGCCTTTATACGCTATAATTCTTACTTCATCTAGTCCTTCACCATCTCTTCCAAAGTCTTCCATACAATTTCAACATGCTTCCTTGTCCTTAGAAGTGGCTCCATGTCAAGAGGACTCTAAAAATCATAAAGAAAGATCAAGATCAAGAAACCTTCATGTCATCCAATCATTTTCATGATGTCTCTTATCCATTTCATGGTTCTTTTGATCCCACACACCCTTTCTCATTCATTCCACCCTGTCTTAAGTCTTCTCCTAAGCAAGATCAAGTTACTACTTACACCATTGAGCTTATTGACAATCAAAATAACCTTACCCCACTTCCAATTTCCAAAGATGATACTTCCATTAAGGTTGGTAAAAATGGTGTTGTTACTTCCAATGTTAAGCCTATTGAAAATCAAGAGAAAAATTATGCGCTTATGCTATCCAAAGATCCTTGTCAAGAAAAAAATCTTCCATCTTCTTATTCTACCACTCCATGTTCACTTCCACTTTCTACTCTTCCTAAGTCTTTGCAAGATCTGAACAATCCTATTAATGAAGGTGCTCATATTCAAGATGTCCATGATTCTATTGAAAATCCTAATGCTCACTCTAAAGATGCTGATGTCCTTGGTTGTCATATAAATGTTGATGAACTTGTTGATTATCCTTTTGTATCTTCCACATCCATCCTTGGACCTCTTCCACCAATACTAAGAGCTTCACGTCTACCTTCCATCTTGGGTCTTTATGTCCCTTCACTTTCCCCTCCTAACTCTCCTAATTCTCCATCCATCTTGGGTCCTTACATCCCTCCATCTCCCATATTTCCTCAAGATGAACATAGATGCACACCCTTGAATCCTTTTCATCCACCCACCCATCTAAACAGTCATATCCTCCTTCTTCTTCCACAAGTCCCAAGTCTTTTGGAAGTAACTTGAATGTTCAATACAAGAAAAAGAAGCAATACAAGAATCTATCAAAAAGAGAAGATCACCATGTCTCCTCTAAACGACATGGAGGCATAAAGTCAAAATAGATATCTAAGAAAAAAACTACAAGACAAGTATGGGTTCCAAAATCCATCATTAAAGATATTCTCTCTAGATCATCAAAAAGAAATGAAAAGCCTATGACTATATGGATTCCAAAGTCTCTCTTGAAAGAGTCTAGTGTTGAACAACAAGTGAAGTTGACATTCAAGCTTCCAAAGGCTTCCACTTCATCTTCTTCCAAAAATATTCTTCCATTCCATGCGCCTAAACCACAACCTCTGCTATCCATTCACTATATTCCTTCATGTATTCCTTCATTCATGTTTCCTCCATCCTCTCTCCACCCTTCAAGGTGTGTGTTGATGTTGATCTTGCCTTCCTTTCCATCTACCCTTTCACAATCCTTTCATTCATTATCCTTCTACCTTCTATCCTTTTTCCTCATTTTCCTATTCCTCATATCTTCCAACCTCACTTGCTTTACATAAAACCTTATCCTCCATTTTTCTCTTCCATCTCCCTTTCCCTATCAGCATCTTTGAGCATATCATTTTGAATCCTTGGCATATCATGGTTTATCCTTTCAAGGAGCATTATCTAAAAAGCTTTCCTTCTTCCAAAAAAAAAATAAATGAAATTTTTTTTTTTTGAAAATGTGCCTCGGTAAAACTTGGAAACATGCACCTTGGTAGCAAAAGTAAAGAGAAATAAATTCATCCTATGGTTAAAACCACTCCCTTGTGGTGCCTCAGATAAGTACCGTGATGAAAACCTAGCAATCAGGCATCATGCATAGTTCTTCTACATATTTCATCCATTCCATCTTCTCTCTTTGATCATAACAATATTGATCTATATACGAACATTTGGTTATCTTGTGAGCTATCTTATGATGATCTTACTTTCATTCCCTTCCTGTCTAGCCTTCATATTTATTTTCCTCCATTCATTCTAGCCTTTCACTATCCTTTTCGCCTTTGGTCTTGATCTAATAGAAAAAAAGAGTAAAACACGGTATAATGAAGCCTCTTGACATGTATATTCCTTTGGACTGCATCCTTTCCTACTCTTGCATTATGATTTTGTGACTTATCCTATGTTGGCCTTTCATTTCTTGTCCAAATGTGCTTTACATGACAATTTTTCCCTAGCTTGGGTACCCTTGAGGATTTCTCCCCTTCATTCTCATTCATTCTCGTCTTCCATCTCTTCCACTAGCTTGCTAATCCCTCTTGTTCTCCACCTTGCTAGACATTGGGACTACACGATGTGATCTTGCTTGGAAGTTCGATGCTCATTCTATTTAGGGGCATCCTTTTTACATACTGAAGTGGTACTGCCTATTGAGGTTGAAATCCCATCACTAAGAATCAAAATGCATGGTCTAGTAGCTGATGATGACTACAGAGTGTATAAGTTACAAGAACTTGAACTACTAGATGAGCACATAAAAGAATCATATGATCATCTCAGAGTATATCAGAAAAGAATGTTTAGAGGTTACAACAAGAAAGTCAAACATACATAATTTCAGGTTGGTGATCTAGTCTTGAGAGAGAATCCTAAAAATCAATCACATCAAGAACGCAAGGGGAAGTTTGAACCTAATTGGCTGGGTCCTTTTGTAATCACTGCTAATTTTGGCTCTAGTGCCTATCAACTCTCAACGAATGAAGGAGAACAGCTCCAAGAACCAATCAATGTTCTCTATCTAAAGAAATTATATGCCTAAGGCATTCAGTCTATGGTAAAATGTCCTTAAAAAATCTTTAAAATTGGAAAAAACCCTAAAAAAATAAACATCTTGGTGAAAACCTAGCAATAGGTGCCTTGATGATTCACAAAAAAAGTAAACAATATCAAAAGTACAAAAAAAATTTGGAAAAAAATGAAAAATACAAAAAAAAATGAGAAAAAGAAAAAGTGCCTTGGTGAAAACCTGGACACAAGCGCCTTGGTAGCAAAAATAGAATCTCTACCAAGATGGTGAAAACCTAGCAAATAAGTGCCACTTGTTCAAAGCGCTTCATCTATCAGCACAATCTCGGTCTTTCCCAGCTTTCAGTCTTGCTTTAGTTTGTACATATCTCCAGGTTTGTTTCTGCATTCCTGTTTTCAATAAGTCAGTCTATACACCAATCAAGCTCAAGCGTCTGTATCCTATCAATGCTTAACACTTGGGGGTAATCAATGTCATATCCTATGGTCTCTAGTATACCTCAGATGAGTCATATCCAGTCAAAATCCTTTAGAGCTTCATCCGAGTTAGTCAGTCAGTCTTGTCTCCAGAAAGGATTTTGCATCTACAACAACGCAATCAAACATCAAACTGAAAAATAATCTATGCTTTTTACATGCTTTTATCTCCTTGTATGCTTACTGATTCGCATTGAGATTTTTGCATATTGTGTCCACTCAAGCTCTTCAATGATGTCCTTTACAGGATTTAGAGAGTGATGATTGGGGGCATGATATTTTCTTTATTTTCTTCTTGTATGTGAAAATCTAACAACTTTGGAAATTTTGGATTGAAATGGTGTCTGACTGTAACAGCCTCTATCTCGAATTGGATGGCCATGCGTACCTCAACCATTGATACTTGGAAAATTCAAGGAAGTTTGATCTAACTATTATCTTTTTGAGTGAGTTCTTTCTCCTACTGTGAAACACGATCTTACCTAAGGATGTGAACGATAAAGAGTCACTACGAGTAATTCATATTGGATTTAGAATGATCTCTTGACTACTTGATGTGTTTGTATGCAAGGCGTATTCAGGTCATCACGAAGTTTATGTTTTGATGCTTATACAAATTGCTATATCAAAATGGACATGATATTCAGGTCATCCTGGCGCTTATGCTTTGATGCTTATATCTAATTCGACATTCCAAAAACAAAATCAATATTCATATATCCATGGTTTCCTAATCAATGGGTGTTGTATTGATTCCTGCGCATACATATCGATATTCATATGTCTATGGTTTCATAACTAGTAGGCATTGTATTGATTTATCTGGTTACCTAAAAATTCAATGATGAGAATGATGGACACATGATCAGTGACTAGGTCCTAAGTCTTAGGTTGCATTTTACTTTTCTTGTTTCTTTGCATTTTGCATATTTGCATGATCTCACAAATGGCTAAATGAACTTCAATGCTTCAAAAATTCTTCAAATCTAAAAAGAGCTAAAACCTAACTTGAAGGTCTCTCCATGAACTTGCAAGCAGTTCTCCTCCTTGGTTAAAACATCCTTTTTGACATAAGATTGACTACTTGTCTTCATCAATTCCTACAAAACATATCATGAATATCGTTGCATTTACATATCATGGGTATTGTTGCATTTACATATCATAATCACATGTTGCATTATAATACATCCATGTGCATAAGCATAAATCATACATACATCTTTCCATAATCAAGTACATTTGCATAACATCCATACATATGAAAGAAATCATTGCATTTGCATATATCCATACATACATTCTACACTACTCATAGCATAAGCATCACATGATATCATCATAAATCAAAACATGACAAGTACAAATGAAGTCATAACCATAATATCGATCTCATATATATCAAAAATCTCAAACTAGTCAGGGGTGCACTATTGGCATAGTGTACAAAAGAATACGCTCATGTGAGCCATCAAAGTTAGAACAATATATCAATGATAAAAAAGAGCATAGTATATCAGAACATATCAAAGCAAATCAACTGTCAGCTTGATCCTTTGCATCTGGTGGAGGTGGAGGTGGTGCATCTGGTACTGCCTCTGCTTTGGGCACTCTGGCTCCCTCTGATGCCATCATATATTGAGAGTACGAAGGGACTCTCTATGCAGCAGGAACAACAATATAATATGTGGACACATAGTAAGCTGCCCAGGAGGTCTGATGAATCACCTCTACCTGTAATCTCTGTACCTCGCATGAAGCTTAGTATGCTACATGTCTGCCTCTAAAAATATCTCCTCCCACCGAGCACTGCAAACCTTCAAGTCCTTGACCTGTAATCTAAGTTGTCTATTAGTCTCTTGTGGAGTAAGAGGAATAGTAGGATCAACATCAGCTACTGGCATCTCAGTATCTGGGGTAGTCTGCTCTATAGTCTTTGCTCTTTGCGCCTTATGACACCTAACCTCTGCACCTAGATCAAAACTTGTGTCCTCCTCTATCGGATCTATACCACCACCCACAACCTGCTATGCTGCAAGTACCTCCTTAGCTGAACCAACACCCCCTAAAGTACTGCCCTCTCCTCTCATCCGTCTATGAGAACCTGTCGATCTACTTGCTGTAGAACTAGTGGGATGTAGGGGCCTCATCTGTCCTGATGGTCTCTGTGGCAAAGCCATCGCTCTAGGTCTTAGAGGTGTGGGGTGCATAATAGGAGCCTGCATGGGTCTGGGACCTTGTCCCATCAGAGCACCTGTAACGTCCATCGCCTCCTCCATGGAAGGTATCAGCTCTGTCAGATCAGAAAATCTATGAATCGGATGATCAACAAGCCATGCAATGAATCCATCTGTAACACCAGCATCAAGTACATCTAGTCTATACTCCTAGTCTTTTCCGATAATAGCACTGTACTCCTGTGAACACAAAGCATATGAGAGCCTCATGGTCCATCTGAGTCCAAGCTCATGACCTATCCGAGCATAAGTAGCATAATCCTCTGGGGCATCCTGTACTTGTCCATACTATTGCCAGACCTTGGTAATAAGGAATCTCTCTATAGTGGAGGATGACCTCCCGATCAGTACACGACTCTGAAAGAAGAAACTAAACTGCTCTCACGCAGTCGGCCAAGGCTCAATAGCTACATATGGTCTCCATCAAACAAATGTCACATCATTGAGGCATCGCCTCCAGTACTCCACGTGACCCATCCATCTATATATATATATATATATATATATATATATATATATATATATATATATATATATATATATATATATATATATATATATATATATATATATATATATATATATATATATATATATATATATATATATATATATATATATATATATATATATATATATATATATATATAACAGGCTCTTGTGGTTGCCTCTGTGAAGTACATATTGGTCTCAACACTGGGATATGCTCCCACACCCAGATTTGTAGAACTAAAGCTCCGGCTGCAAAAGACTTGCTCTCTTGATACACTATCTCATGCATCTCAGAGAACATATGGGCCAAAAGACACTGACCCCAAGCCAACTCAGAGGGAGTCACCATCAAACGTGCTACCATAGGGGACCAACCCATCAAAAGACCATTCTACTGACGGTCAGACATAATAATACTGTCGATCATCCCGGGAATGATACACTCCAACCGGTGTGTCTGTCCATATCACTGCACTAAGGTCTCCCAAGAAATGGAGGCAGTCATCTGGGTATCATCTCCAAAGAGACATCTAAAAGCTAAAAGACCTGAGTTCCCTGAACTCACATACTCTGGCCGTTGGCCTGCATGGAGCGGAATGCATAGTATATGATACACATCCTTAGGGGTAACAGTGATCTCCCTAGTTGGCAGGTGGAATGTCTAGGTCTCTGAATGAAATCTCTCAATCAGAGCAATCAAAAGTCCATGATTTACCCTAATCTTGGGTAAATGTATAAGGTACTCAAATCCACAAGATGCAAGATGTACCCTCATCAGGTTAGGTAGTGACACACATAGTCTCTGAGTGGCTGGATGTGAAATTCGTACATGAACATCTGGATATATGACCTACATAGCACAGAAACAGGGAATCCTATTAGTAATTTGGTCACATAATGGGTTACAAGGGCAAGAATTGAGCAGTTCAGTATGTCAGTAGGTAGGTTAAAAGGTCAAGAATCAAGTTATAGAATCAGAACATTTAAAAATTTGACCTAGTAATGAGTTTTTTTGCTCACTGTTTTCCATACGACACTTCAGACTGACAGGAAAAGTCATACGAGTTTCTACATCATACCATATAACAAAGCATAGAGACACAATAGTGCATCCCTCATCGTACGAGTTATGAGGGACCCGATGAAACGTCGTACGACTCTTGGGTCCCTCTGATACGAGTCTTGGGGGCTTATGAGATGAAAACCTATCTACATTTAAAAATTCATACGAGTCTCCCTGGAGAGTCATACAAGTTTCCGTGCATGCAAAATTGAAAAGCGTACGAAAAATCCTAAAAATGCTATAAAACATGGAAAAATTGAATTTTTAGCAAAGCACAGAGGTCCACCTACCGGATGTCCGTACTGCCGAGGTCTCTAGTGTCTCCGACTACACTCAAATTGATGCGAACTCACAGGTACCTTTGGTTCTACCATTTTCTCGCTTAGAGGGCTCCACAAGATTTCTAAAGTCAAAAGGTTGAAATGAATTGAAAATGACCCTTCCGACCTTTATATAGCTTTTGACCTATTTTTCAAAAGTGTTCCATTTTTCATGAAAATTGCACCCCTGGCTAATTTCGATGTTCTGAATCCATTTTTGGGATCAAAATCAAAATCTGAGATCATTTACTATGTCAAAATCATGATTTAAAATTTTCAGACCTAGGATGGTCTACTGCTTGCATAATCGACCTTCCATTATCACAGAAATCCAGTATTCAACTTAACTAATTATCTTACATCAAACTATCAAGATTTCAACTTGGTCAACTATGGTCAACTCATGGTTTAACCTAGTCAAACTTGGTCTTCTAGACCTCCAAACGATGCAGAATGCATTCTCGAACGTGTTTAACCACTTCTCAAATCAATTAACATGCTTCTAAAACTATTAACGCTGACTTTCCTTGTCAAATTTCAATTTTTATCCCGAAGGGGGCATAGTATTGCATATCATTCAAAGTCTGTAATCTAAATTTGAAATCATATCTTTCCTCAGTAATCAAGACAACAACCACGTCTAGTTGTCAATTCATCAAAAAGACCTTATCGCTTGGGGCAAATCAATCATCGCTCGGGGCATATCAGATTCATTGAGATCCATATCAATATGGTATTCTCCTAATCTTGTAAACTATGTCAATCTTTTGTAACCATCGGTTCATTAGTGTTATTTCCTTAGTTCTTCGTAACTGAAGGGTTCAAATGTGATACCAATGTGATTCTTATCGACAATCAGGTTTGGAATCAGTCACTCACTTTTTCGCAAGCATAAGGTTCAGAATCGGGTGTTTTGACACTTTTTCACAATCATCGGTTCATTCGTTGTTATAGTTAACATTATCTTTGGTCATTCAGGACCTATTATATTCATATCAAATTCAAATTCAAACATCAGTTTCAATATCATACACAGACTGTCTTTCAACCACTGCACTTCGCACAACAATTCAAAGAGGGGCAAAATGTAATACCCCAAAAATGGGCTATAAGTTCATTAACCTCCTATATCGACACATCGAATGAAATCGACATCAAAGTCCTAACCTAAGGCACATCTAAACATCATTGAATCCTAATTGATTATCTCAAATTCTGCATCGGGAAATATTCCTGGTAATATTCCTATTTATCCTAATTATCTTTAATTGAATGATTATTTGGCAATAAATCTTATTTATCCTAAAGTTTGATTAATTGAATATTCTAAATATTTAATTAATTAGATTTAATACTGCCACTTAATCATTTAATTGGATTTAATTATATTTATTCCTAAATTTTATTATTTCATTTTGACAAATAAAATCAAATATCTTATGACTAATTGATTAAATTCTTATTTAATTAATTAATGTCAATTGTCAAATTTAATAATATAGTTTTTGAATAAAAGTTTGATTTAATTGATTGACCCATAAATCAATTGTTTTATTTAAAAAAAAAAATCAGTTAAGTTGAGGATAAATCACTTTATTTATTTATTTAATTCATGATTAATTATGCACATCCAAAAAACAGTTAAACTTTAAATCAGAAAATCAATTCAAGTTGTTTTAAAAATAAACTCAACTCTCTTTTGAGTTAAAAGATGATCTCAACTTCTGATTTAAATCAAAAAGTTGTTTTTGCATGATTTTTTGTGAGTTAACTATCTTTAATTCCTTGTTGACTCAAAAATCAACCTGAGTGATTTATGGCTTTTTCCATGCATCCCCAAAGCCCCGGATTTCTATAAAATCAAGGCTTCAGCTCTTCACAAATCATCTCACAAGTTTGCATACTTACTCTACCAAAATCAATTCAAGAATTTGCACAATCAAGCTAGTGAATTGACATCTGAAGAATTGAAGCTTCTTTGCGAATCAACAACTTTTGTGAGATCAATCTTATTTGCAATTCATTATAGCTTAATTTGCATATCAGTTTTTCATCTAGAATAGATTCATATCAGTTTATCTTATCTTATTGCATAGAAAATCCAAAAATATAGATTAATTTGCATTCATCTCATATCTAGATTCTGCATTCAAATCCTTCATTTAGGTGTTGTCAAGGTCACTGATCTCGGTCCAATCTGAGAATACATACTCGCATCTACTAGAAGGCAGTAAATCACCTGGTTAGATTAGTTTCCATTTCACTGCACGATTTTGATTTTAAATAACCTCTAATGTTTTACTGAAGTGTTGTGTCTACAGCTAGGTACAAAATTCACACACACACACCTTACATAATGAAATACTTGAAATTTATGAAAGATAAGTATTTCATGTTTTATTAATGCACATAATTTTTGAGTTTGTAATTCATGCTATACTCTTGGTTAGTAAAATATTGTATTCTTCTATCGTTGGTATTTACGATCAAGATAGTTTAGTGAGCTATTTGTAATATCTCTCTGACATACCTTCATGACAGAAGCACAAGATAATTGCATTCAAGGGAGAAATAACTTGATGCTTGCAAACAAATTGATGATTGAGACTAGATGCAAAGGTAGTGTGATATTTTAAAAGAGGTCAATAAGTTGATAAACTTGAGCTTTAGAGGGAGTAGATGGTTCAGTCAACTTGTGACAATCTTGATCATATTGATTGAGAGGGAGTTCACTATTGAAGGTGAAACATTTATGAGGTAAACTTGATATAATTTATTATTATACTAATGAATCATGAATATTTTTAATGGGCTTGCCCCTTGTATAAATCATAAGGAAGTGACGACTTCCAAATGATTATCACTTTTATTTGTAAATGTTATTGTAAGGTGACGATCTTACAATAACTTGACCTTATATTGTGATAGACATCTTTTGATTGCTGAAACTGATCATAATAGATAGAACTTGTGGATAGAATCATCAATTGAGGTAATCCACCTGAGATGTTGTGGATAGAATCGCTAATAGAGGCAATCCACACTAAAGCTCATGAGTTTGTGGATAGAATCGCTGATGGAGGCAATCCACATGAGAGCTTGTGGATAGAATTGGCGATTGAGGCAATCCACCTAGGAACTTGTGGATAGAATCACCAATGGAGGAAATCCACACGAGAGCTTGTGGATAGAATCGTCGATGGAGACAATCCACCTGAGAGCTTGTGGATAGAATCACTGATGGAGGCAATCCACATCTTGAGACTATGTTTCTATTGATTACATCATGAGGGTGATGCTTCTATTGCTTACATCTTAGGGTTGTTGTTATCAGGTGTCACAAGTGTTGACATTGGATTAATTTATCCTCCCTAGTTGAGAGGGAGTGTTGATGTATGTAGCATCGGTCAGATAAATAAAACTGACTATATGATTATTATGAGAAATGATATATATATATATATATAGTTAATCTATATTTATTCTTATAATAACTATTTAGTTAATTAAATTAGATTAATGAATAGACATGTCCCATGAAGGGACATGTCTCTTCTTGTCTTTGCCTTGTATATATACAAGAGATTGATGCATTTGGGAAACACATACAATTAGATAGTGCTATTACATTTGCAATGATCCTAAAACCTTAACAGTAAACAAGGTGTTAAATAAAAAAGTGACTTATTTCATTGGTAGATTTAAACATTTGCATGCTCATATTTCTTATTGTGTGTTAGATTTTGATGTGCGACTTATTTTCATTGTTAGTTTACAAAAATATATTCGAGATTAAATTCATCTTTTTGAATTTTCTTCCTTTACTTAATTGTGTAGTGCTTCATAATTATTATCTTCAAGTGAGACAATTTGACAGATCTCCTCCAATGGCCTCAGTTGATAAGAGTGATGCTGCATCCAATTCTTTTCAAAAGTTCCTAAAACTTAAAGGCTTCATCAAGATCAAAAATTCATCAAAAATCATTGATGTGCAAGTGCCAGTAGCATCCAAAGATGTGGTTATTTTTTCATCAATTTTTAAATCTTCTCATAATTTAACACGTCTTTTTGAATCTTCGCATAATGTGATGTTGAAGTTAATTAATGATAATGTTTTAACACTTCCATTAAACCAATTGATCCCTCTAAAGCTTTGATCCCAAAGCCTTTTGTCAATACCATCGTCAACCGGTTTATAATACTCATAAATGTTTCTAATTGAAGTCTCTTATCTAAGACCTTGTTTATTCTAATGTTGCATTGGTCAAGGGTGTTAATGATCAAGAAAACAAATCCATTTCCCATCCCAACCAAAACTCACAAATTTATAAAAATCCCTCACCTTCTCATTCTACCATTACTATTGAGTCTACCCACTCATTTCCTTCTTCCACAAATATTGTCATCCCTCCTACTATTGTGAAATATGATGATGAATGTACCAAGGCCAACAATTTTATCAACCTTATTGATAATTCAACCTACACTTGAGCTTTGTATTGCCTTTGATCCTAGGGAAACTATTAGGGTACCTGATGGCCCTCTTTATATTGTTGCGATGATTAATGGCCTTCCCTCTCATGGAGTTTTTATAGGTCCTACTTGCATGATGGATGTAACTAAGGAACATATTTACACAAGACACCTCCAAAAAGACACCTATGACAAATCAAATGTGATGATTAAGACTTTCAATGGTTTCACTTGTCCCACTCATGGTTCCATTACCTTCCCCGTAGAAGTTGGTAAGAAATCCTTAGGGGCCCGTTTGGACCACGGAATACCAAATGCCAGATATAGTCAATTTTGGAAGATGCTGCAATTCTGGAAGATACAAATCTTCAAAATGAGTTTTGGAATACGACATGACATGTTTGGTTCACTTGGAAGAAGATTTGTGGAGTGCGAGCAGAGTGAGGGCTTCTCCTGCTCTGCTCTCCATGAGAAACAGGAAAACAGGAAATGAAACAAAGTTTAGCATAAAAAAATTATACAAATTAAGCTTGAAATTCAATGGTGATGAGCAGTAGAGAACACATTTTTGCAGGGAATCCTCTAATAGGCACTGCTTCAACACCCACATCTTCCTCGAACATTGACTCAGCCATAGCTTCAATTCACAAGCTCTGGCTAAACACAGAAGAAGATCAACTGGGTCATAAAATATTACCCTTTAAGCAAGGCAAGTCCTTGATAGTATTTGCAATTTCATCTGTTCTGGTCTGCAAGCGCTCACCAGATGGGAAAAACGCTCCTTCCCTGCTTGATGAAAACCGCTCACAGGTCTGCAAGCACTCACCAGACGGGAAAAATGAAATGAAACCAAGCACTCAGCAAATAAATTTTTGGATGTCAAATGTTATAAACGGCCGAAACCAGACTTGACAGTATAAAAAATTAGCATTTGAAAGGTGGAATTAGAGGTCAAATTCTAATTCCACCGTTTCAAGTGGAAGATGGTATGCCCATTTTTTGGGCAAAATTGAAAATTTGAAATTCTAATTCCATCTTATGATGTTGCACACAAACATGACAGACCATATTCTAAAATCAATATACCGGAATTAAGGCCGATATGCCGTGGTCCAAATGGGCCCTAAATGTCTTTGTTGTCATCCCAACTTTTGATTAATTTCAAGTTAGAATTGGTCCTCCTTTTCCCACTTCCATGAAATCTTTTATCTCTCCTATCCACAAGTGTTCAAAATATTCCCATGATAGAGAAATCATCATGACTCACCATAGTCTCTATCATCATTTAGCTAGTTGTGGGAACTTTGACCTTAACTTCTTTTGGTCTAGCATGCCTCAACTAATTCAACCTTTCAAAGATAATTTCTTCCTATCCTATCTAAAATTCAAAGCCAAAAAGATTTATGAACTCATTAGTTTAATAGTTCTATCTCCTTACCTTGGACATGGACTCATTACACCTTCCATACCTCCTATTTATGCTTCAATCCCACTTCTTATATGTTAAAATGCCTTACAACTTCTATCTCTTAACAATCTAAATCAGTACTAAATATGTCTATAATAATGCATCAACATATGCTTTTCAGACTTAATGTGATCAATAACATTTTACCTCATCCTGTATTTCAATCACAATTCAATTTTTTCTCTTGATAGCTTCAAATATGATTCACTTTCACAGTTCTTCTCTAACTATTCTGTTACTTGGTAGATTATCTACACTTCATCATCTTCATATGAGCTTCACATTCTTCTCATCATCCTCTCACTCTCTCTGATCTTCATACACTTCTTTTTATTGTTGATCTAGAAGTGGTGGAAATGTTCTAGATTCTTCTCCTTAAATGGTGGCAGCCTTGATCTCATTTCCAATGTATATATTCAACTTAATTTCCATTGGTGGATCTTACCTCATAATAATGCACAATCATATTTGTTTACATCTCAAATGTTTTACCAAACAATCTTCTTGAAATTTGTAAAATGTTTTATGTTTAGTGTCCAAATTCAATGTATCTATTATAATATGTTATGTCATCCCGTGTTACTTGGTAACACATTTTATTCTTGCTCGGTAACATGTACTCTTGGCTCGGTAACTATCTTGCAATGCTCGGTGCCTACCTTGCTTTTCTCAGTGCTTGTCCCTTATTCACCTGTACCGAAACTATCTCTTCCTTTACCGACTTCTTTGTTTGCTTCACTGACTGATTCCTATGACTCCTTTTACCGACTGACTTTAAATCTCTCCAATATGACTTCGACAAAACTAATGACAACAAAATAACTCTTTAGGAGTATCAACATTCCCCTCTTTGTGGGTTTTATTAAAAATCCAACTCACAGAATTTTCTTGAGTTTTTCATGCACTCTTGAAAAAGAGAGGAAATGGAAGACTTTAGTTCTACACTAGTTTCACTTCAGTTCCTTCTTCAGATCAATTGGGCATGCTCGAAGCAGTATCTTTGAATGTTAAAAAGGTCATTTTTGGCTTTGCGAGGTGTTTCCCCTCGACCATGCACTATATTGCTACAAGGAATGTGCCAAGGGCACTACCCCTAGACCTTGCAAGGGGAATTGTCCCTTGACCCCATCTTGAGGGCGTTGCTCCTAAACCCATGTTGAAAAATCTAGGGGGAAATTGTATCAATAAAAGTGGGGGAAAATAAACCTCTGACTCTGATTAGGCTCCATTTAACAACAAATCACTTTGTTACCTGATTGTAAATCCTCTAATAAAATGGTTATATCATCTCTAGAAAATTCATTGGTAGATCGCAAATGATTATTATAATGTGAATTGACAAAGTAACCATGTATTGTTGGGTTTATCTCAATAGATTCTCCAACATTGCATCAAAAAGTCAAAATATGTCATTGTCATTCACAGTTTAAGACTAGAAAATTTATCGATCTGCCACATAGCAAGTCCTAGTCATTAGGAAACTCCAAAGTCTCCTATCACTACAACATTAAAGGAACCATCTCAACAAAACTATCTTGGTATAGAATCCAAAACCAGTATATTGCACAAGAAGACATATCTTGAAGGTATTCTCTCAAATAAGTAGCAATACATTGTATATGCTTCCATGTTTCTATAGTAGTAAGAGAGAATGCTAGCGAAGCATGCAAATTCTTTCTTTGTATGACTTGTTAATTTTTAAAATGTGCTAATTTAGGTGCTAATTTAGGTGCTAAATTAAGCACTAAATTAGGTGCTAAGTTAGGTGAGCTACTAATTTAAGTGCTAATTTAGGTACTAATTTCGGCACTAAATTAGGAGCTACGTTAGGTGCTAAATTAGGCACTTAGTTAGGCGCTACTAATTCAGACACTAATTTAAGTGTTAAATTAGGTTCTAGATTAGGTGCTAAACTAGGCACTAATTTAGGTGCTAAAAAAGATGATATGTTAGGTGCTATTAAAATATGCACTAATTTAGGTGCTAAATTGGGTGTTAATTTAGGTACTAAATTAGGCACTAAGTTAGTTGATACTAATTTAGGTGCTAATTTACACACCAAATTAGGTGCTAAATTAGGGACTAAATAGCACTTGATTTAGCACCTACTTATTTTATCTGGCATAAAAATGCCAAAAATAGCGCCCTCCCAAACAACAACACTGACTTTTCAAAAAATTGGAGAAAAATACATTGAAACAATGAGTGGAAGCAAAAAAAATAGCTATTGACAGGGATTTGTTGTAGTGTATATTTGCAATAGAATATTTTTTACACCTCCTATTACACCAAGTGAATTCACTGTTCCATGGCTTAATATTAACCAAATACATAAGGAGAATATTCTCTTTAAGCAAATATGAGGATGAATCAAACCTTTCAATTCCTCCTGCTTTCTCCTTCAAATTACTGATTGCATTAAAATCTTCCATCGAAATCCAAGGCTAGAGAGAATTAAAAGATCTCACATATCTAATGCGATTCATCAATCTAGTCTTTCCAACAAAGTTAGTAGGAGAATCAACATTGGTCAACTTGAGTATTTCTCCAATTTCAAAACTAGAAGTGATCATTGAAAGAGAATACCTATTGAAATCTACCTATAAGGGATGAGCTTAGAAAGATCCCATAGGAAAGAAATCCCTTCAATATTTCCTTGGGAACCAATGATCTTTCAATTGCCCCTTCCCTAGAGCTTGGGAGCAATGCTAGCCGTGCCTTCCATAAATAACTCAAATTCTTGTATAATTATCAAACCTAGAGATTGAAGTCTAGTAAATTACCTAACAATATTTTGTCTAGAAATATTGTTCATCCCCCTTTCATTCATGAAAAAATTATCATTTCAAATAGTTGGAAAAGTAGGAATCAATGGTATCAACAACCTATGATTCTCCTAAATTGTCTTTTATCAATTTATTATTCTCTTGATCTTTCTTTCTTACAATATTAGTAGACTTCTCTAGGCTATTCTTTTTGAAATTAAATTGGTTCAAACCAAGAATGGGTTGTGTTTTACTACCAACTCTTGGATTAGTGTCACTCACTTCAGGTGGTATGGATGTAATAGCCAACAACATATCCTTGAGTGTTTCATTTGTTCTATACATACCTAAATCACATATATCGCCTATGATTTGATAAATTTCCTTTTGAGCCACCATGTCCCCCCCCCTGCAAATTAATTTGATTCTCAACCACCCCAATCTCCATCTATTCTAACTCCAATAGCTTGGTACTTGCATGCATACCTTTTTAGGTTCATCAATTTTGTATCAAAATATTCTAGGGTGTCAAAAAGGTTAAAAGTACTCCCAGACTGGTTGTCCTTGAGTGTTCTCTTCAACCCTCTGTTCCTATTTGAAGTTTGTTGTAAATTCTTCTTTATCCTTTTCTCCTTGTATCACTTGTGTCTATTCTTTATCCTTCATTGGTTGCACATGCAAAATTTTATTGGATGGAGCATTTCTTGAAGGAGTCCCTCCAGAACTAGTGTTCACACATTTTTTCTACATATGTCCATACTCATGACATATATGACATTATAAAGGTAGAGCTTCACAATCGAGATGTTGCACCCATGAGGTGAAGCCAACCCAAATTTCAATATAATCCACCTTTAAATACTAAGATATATTTTTAATTTTTTTTTAAGAATTACTATTAAATATTATCTAATGCACCTTTTTATAGAACAATTTATTTTTAAAAAAAATATATGACTTAATTAATATAAAAATATTCTGTCCCATTCCTTAAATGACCCGAAAAAACATGAAAGAAACACACGAATGAATGAAGGCATGTTTCATCTGTTTTATTTAATGGTCTTCTTTTATTTGTTTTTTGGTTTTTTTTTCAAACTTGTTTTTTTTAATAATATTACCGTTAAAAAAACAAAAAGCTCGGTTTCTCTTATCTATCTATTTATGGGCCATTACGTACGAAACAGGGGCAGATTTTTTTTTTTTGGTTTTGTTTTTGGCATGGCTCGGTGTTCAAGCATCTTCTCTGGGACAAACACTCTGGCGGCTTCTCATTAGCTTCGTAGGAGATTGCAGAGTCCTTCACGGTAATCCATACCAGAGAACGCCATCAGTTCAGGTTTCTTGTTGTAGATTTCACCAGTTGGCGATTCGGCGTTTTCCCCCGCCCCCGCATGCAGGATAGCAGATGTGTCATGTGTAATATGTTCTTTGTGCAGATTTTGATGTGGATGCTTTATATAAACGGGGATGCATTTAGAAAACATTCTGCCTGCAACCACTTTTCCCCCTGCAAAATACGGCTGCCAGATACAGAGATCGTGTGAGTTTGCTGACAGTATGAATTCTCTCACATTCCTCCTCCTTGCAAATATTAGGAGCATTTAGGGTTTTTTTTCAAACTTTTGCATGCTTCTCTTGGCAGTGGTTTCAGTTGCAAGATTGAGCGCTTTGGACTTCCTCTGGGTTTCTCAGCTCTGCTCATTCAAAGTTTGTGCATCAAGAGGTATGAAATGTTATTGAATTTTTTGAATTTGTTTACCTTTAGCATCACAAAAACAATCTCTAGCTTCCTAGAAAATTATTAAAGTTTAAAATCATTACAGCATCGTCATGGGATGCAAGGCAAGAAATAAATGGATTTGGAGGGGCTTCTAAAACATATCACTTCCATAATGATCACATTCTTTACAGTATTTTACATGCTTTAATTTTCTTCTGTGGGTTTGCCGTGATGCTTAGTGTTTAAGTCTCTCAACAATTTTTGTTCTCCAATCGAAAGTATTAAACTCCTCGTCGAAACTAGAAGAATCGCGAGTTGTTTTAATCTGGCTCCTGTCAACCATTATGCTGTAAACTTGTCCAGGTTCAGATGAATTCATATGAAGGATATTAAATAAGCAAATTCTATCTAGGGAAAAATATATTTGAAAATAATAGTTTTAGCTGTCTAAAGGTGTGGTATTTGTTTCTATTTTTTATGCTCAGACTTTAACTGGGTCACTCTACGAGTGTGAGTTTTCTCCACACACTTTTCCCTTGTTAATATGTGTACTATTATTTCATATATGATAAATGGTTTTGATTTATATAATATAACTAAATTTTAAATAATATCAAGATTATTTCCTTATGTAACGTAAGTATGCATATAAATGACGTAATTATGTATATAAAGAACAGTCTCAGTAAAAAAAATCGTTGGATCATCATTGATAAGAATGTGTTTGGTTGTATTGCTTCATTTCATACAGTTCATAGAATTGACGTTCATCTTGTCATTCTCAGGTGAAAGAGG
Source organism: Chamaecyparis obtusa (assembly GCA_027943335.1). Classification (NCBI taxonomy): domain Eukaryota; kingdom Viridiplantae; phylum Streptophyta; class Pinopsida; order Cupressales; family Cupressaceae; genus Chamaecyparis; species Chamaecyparis obtusa. The sequence goes on along the minus strand of BSBK01004962.1, from coordinate 149,542 downwards.
GAATATAGTTTAAAAAATGAGGGAAGCCATTACACAGTGCACAGCGCACAATGGGCCTTATAACCATCACAAAAGGTAGTTTTAGTGGTACAGAAACATTTAATATCCATTGAATGTATCTACCAACGAACTCAATTGTGAATAAAAATTACCAAAGGATTCAATTCTGATGCAGCTTAACTCCTATATAACTTAAAAGTCTTGTTTTAAGACCGGTAGCAGTAACTCAAATACTCTTAAATATAGCAACCTACCTTCTAGCTAAGCCTGGTGGCAGTAACTGTAGTATTCTTAGATATAGCAACCTACCACTCTAGCTAAGCAAGCTTCCCTCACATGCCTGAGATGCCTTTCCAAAGTACACAGTTTTCCCTCCAGAAAGCAAGTAGAGACTGTCAAAGAGTTCAAACACCTCGCTGCTAGGTTGATGAACAAAAGCTATAATAGTACGCCTATCCCGGGCCAAACTTCTTAATGCTTGGGTAACAAAAAATGCAGATGCACTGCAATGAACAATTCACCAGAAATCAATGCATTATATTTTAGATTAGTCACAATCACTGTTAGTCAATAGTCTACCCAATTAGTCATAACCACTAGCAGTTAGTAGTCTATGGTCTAAACCGCTTGTTGGTTCATCCAGAAACAGCAACCTTGGGCTCATAAGAATTTCTAAGCCAATGCTCACTCTTCTCCTTGGTCCACCACGTATTCCTCTCAAAATGCCAGTTTGCTATGGGAGTGTTGGCACATTCTTGAAGACCCATTTCTACAAGTGTAGACACTACTAGTGCAGATTTCTCTGACCAGTTATCAGGGAGTCTTAAATGAGCAGAGTATGCTATGGTTTCTCTCATAGTTAAGGTCCCAATGAGAGTATCATCTTGAGTTACATATGCCTAAAAGAAAACAGAGGAGAGAAAAAACAGACCTGCGTAAGCATATAACATCAAACATCAACAATTCACCCAAAAAGAACTCCTTGGTTTGCTGCATCTAATAGGTTTCTCTGCCCTCATGAAAGTTTCTATGATATGTTTTCCTCTATCAATTTTGGCCTCTCTAAGCTGCTAGATGCAGCAATGCCCGCTCTTAGCAAGTCTAGTTCAAATCGTTTCTATCGTTCCACCATAGTTTTCCCACATACACAAATTCACATCACCCCTCCTTAGGCAAATTCTAACACCTTAAACTCTTTATAGCTACATGCTTTTCTCTCGCAGTCTCAACTCAACACCACAACATGTAAGTACAATATTGGATCTCTGTACACAACGGAATGGGTTTCAATTTGAAGGTGAAGTTTTAGTTGTCTATGGACCAAAAACCAACAAATACCCTGGTTATAATTTATCCCAATTTGTTTATGCAGTCCTGGCCTTAGGGCATGTGTTGAATTGATTCAGCACACAGATTTTAGGTTAGTGTTTCATAGTGCCTTATTACAGTAGTAACTTTTCCCCGAAATCAGCTCTATATCTGTCTTATATCCAGATGTTTTGGGCCTCGCTATTAGACAAATCCTGCAACTGACGGTGGCCATTCTAAAATCTGTTTTCTTAAGCATCTGAAATGAGGAAACATTTTGAGATTATTATATGACTCTCAGAGAATGCATATCTAATGTCTTTTCATAATTTGAAGTGAAGTTAGCTCTATTTTCTCTTTTGATACTTTTATTTCCTCCCACAACAAGCTATAAAAGAATTGTCATTTGTATGCAAAAATTTGAATGTTGTGACTTCACATTGTTTCTTACATATTTCTATTTTCTAGTAGTTAAATCTTCTTTCTCTTAGGCTCACTCCTTTGTTACACATTAAGCTTTCACAATTTACCATTTTGCCCACTGCATTGCCAAAGAAAAGTACTTTTAGGTGGCAGTTGGAGCAATTTTTTGAAGTTATCAAAGAACTAGTAGCTGTCGTTCTTGCAGATGCAACTTCTGCTACTGTTGATTGAAAGTCAAAACTAAAAAATGTTGGAAAACTTTGGTTGTTCTACAATCATCAAACTTAGAAATGCTAGATTTTATTGAGGCATAGTTCAAGGAGACTTCTGGGTACAGATCACATTCATATGTTCTTGGGATTACTATAGCAACAACATAAAATAAAAAGCAAGACTTCATGGGTACAAGTCACATTCATATGATGTTTGGCATTACCAGTAACAACATAAGGAAACATCTTGCCTGCTATTTGTAGTCCTAGAAAAACAAACATTAGGGCTATATATCACGACCATATATTACAGAGAAACTTTCCTTATGCAGTATTTGGCTTATAAATTCAAGAAAAGACATCCTCTTTCAGCCCCCTAAAAAGCAAATAGAAGCAAATAGCATGTCAGTAAGGGATGATCTCATGTATTTTAGCAAGTGGCAATTACTGTAACTAATGGGAAAGATACCAATGCTCACTCTTCTCCTTGGTCCACCACTTATTCCTCTCAAGTGCCAGTTTCCTATGGGAGTGTTGGCATATTCTCGAAGACCCATTTCTACAAGTGTAGACTCTACTAGTGCAGATTTCTCTGACCAGGGCATTTTATCAGGGAATCTTAAAAGAGAAGAGTATGCTATGGTTTCTCTCATAGTTAAGGTCCCAATGAGAGAAAAAACAGACCTGCATAAGCATATAACATCAAACATCAACAATTCACCCAGAAATAACTCCTTTGTTTGCTGCATCTCTGTCCTCATGAAACTTTCTATGACATGTTTTCCTCTATCAATTTTGGCCTCTTTAAGCTGCTAGAAGCTGCTAGATGCAACAATGCCCGCTCTTAGCAAGTCTAGTTCAAATCGTTTCTATCGTTCCACCATAGTTTTCCCACATACACAAATTCACATCACCCCTCCTTGGCAAATTCTAACACCCTAAACTCTTTGCAGCTACATGCTTTTCTCTTGCAGTCTCACCTCAACACCACAACATGTATGTACAATATCGGATCTCTGTAGACGACGGAATGGGCTTGCATTTGAAGGTGAATTTTTAGTTGTCTATGGACCAGAAACCAGCAAGCACCCCATTTATAATTTATCCCAATTTGTTTATGCAGTCCTGGCCTCGCTAACAGAGTGTAATAATATTGATTTAAATAACTCTTACATAATCTAATTCAGAAACTACAGCAGTTTGATCTAAAATGACAACTCACACAGTCATATTCATATGATAGCTCACAAATTAGAGAACAAATTTGTATATTTGTAGTTGTGAATATTATTTCTATAATATTGGCAATCATATTCTTATGATATGTATATCTGTAGTCCTGAATATAATTTCTATAATATTGGTATGAATTATTTCTGAAGATAGCTCATAAATTAAAGAACAAATTTGTATATCTGTAGTCCTGAATATAATTTCTATAATATTGGTATGAATTATTTCTGAAGTTGAGGTGAGTGAGTTTTTTAAGATCAAATTTCATGATCTGTCATGATAGGTTATGGAATTTGATCTTCCATAAAGATAGATTATAGAGTTTGGTAGTCTACATCATCGAATCTAAACAATAGATTATAAAATTTGACACAAAGTCACACAGTCAAACCCAAAAATATATCATTTGTATTATGTGATGTTAAAAGTAAAAGGGACCTCTATTGTTTATAAAATTTGATACAAAGTCACACAGTCAAACCCAAAAATAAATCATTTGTATTATATGATGTTAAAAGTAAAAGGGACCTCGAATCGAGAGAAATTTGATACAAAGTCACACAGTCAAACCCAAAAATAAATCATTTGTATTATATGATTTTAAAAGTAAAAGGGACCTCGAATCGAGAAGGATCGAATTTGTGAGGATCTGCGAACACTTTCGAGCTGTGGTGGATATTTCTGAAGAGAGGCATCACTTTCCATCCCTTTGGAATTAGAAAACCTGCTGTTAGACAACGACAGAAACCAAATAAAACTAGAGTTTTCAACGGTTGCTGTAATGACAACTTTGATGACGAAGGGTATTGGAAGGCTTGCCTTTATACTCCACGTCTTGAACTGCTTCCCTGAAAGTAAATGATATAATTGAAGCAATTCTTAAAGTCTCTTGAATTACCTGGGCAAACCGTTATTAGAAAAGTAAATATTAGTAGATTCTAGAACATAGTGAATAAATAAGTAAAATGCTTTCTTGATAATATGAGGAGACTAAAAAACATTAAAATATAAAAATTTCTTCCTTACTCTTGATGTCAAACTCAGTTTCCTTGTGTCAGCCCATGTTAACGATTTCTCCTCTCCGCATTTAGCCTCCCGGATGGCTTCTTGCTCCGCCTGTAACCCAAATCTCTGTTCAATAGATTCATTTTATAATTGAAGTACTCTACAAATTTTGGAAATAAAAAAGATTGGATTTTGCGTACAGTGATGGCTTTGAGAAGGCGAGGATAATCCCTGTGATATTAAACAAATCCACGTTAAAACACTCGCTGTCATATCCTGAGCTGCAAAAATCAGGCCGATGATGTTATCGGCAATCTGATTGTCTGTGAGTGGCTCAGAACCATTTTCATCTGTTGAATTCATCAGATTGCCAAGCAAATCATTGCATGAAATCTTATTGGCCCTTCCTTCTGCTATTACTTTGCTAAGAACTTCACCCAAATGTCTCCTAGCCTGAAATCAGACAAGACCAAGATTAAAATGATGAAGATGAAGATGGTATGCACTCTTTTCTTATTTTATTCATAAACGTGAGCTTGCCAACCTTCATTGCTTTGTGGTAAAGAGTTCCAGGGAGATTAATGGGCATGGAGTTATATCCACTATCGACCATGTAGTATGATCTCTTCACATCTTCCTTGTCGAAAAGTTGATGCTGACCGAAAATGGAAAAAAATCCCACATTAAAGGTGAACTACAGAACACCAATTATTCATGTCAACTAAAATTTTATATCTCGTTTCTCAGGAAAAACTAGGAGAACACCAATTGTTTATGTCAACTAAAATTTTATATCTCGTTTCTCAGAAAAAATTGAGATTTGTGTAAACTTAGGAGATTCTTCAACTTCCTGATTTCCTGAAATGTATTGATAGTCTTTTCTTCCCATGACTTCAAGGCATTAAGGGCAATGGTTTCGATGTGGGGAACTATGTTTCTGATAGCCTCGGGAAACAGTGAACTCTGAACCATTCTCCTCACCTTTAAATGGTACTCACCTTCATCAAAGATCAAAGCCTGCAGACCAATTATGCATTCCTCTTTCATATTATACGGTATACTTGTATTTAGTAAACTTTTCATCACAATGTTATGAATTTCTGATACCCTTACTCTTGAATATATTATTAAATCATCCTATACTTTATGACATAAAGTATAACATTTTTGCTTGAAAATTTGAGTCGATAACATTTTTGCATGAAAATTTGAGTCGATTAGTTCTTGTGCCTTGTTTATGCTGCAAAAAAACATTAAGATCTTCAGTCAAAGATCTTAATAGTCTTAAGAGTTAGTATAAGAAATTGTTGTTGAGAGTTATAAGCAATTTCCAATTTCCACTCTTATCTTACTCTGACTGCATACATTTTTTTCCTATTTTGTTTGAGAAGTATTGGGTAGACTCAGGGTTGGTAGCTTAATTAGGGGGTTTTGGTAAGTGCTACCTCTTTCCAGTAGAATAAGGAAACCTTGGGAAACTAAAAGCATAGTGTAGCCAATTTGCATTCTATGTTTAAAATGTTTTTTTTTTCACTCTTTTATATCACCAATCTTAAAAGTACTACTACAAGTCCGATTGCAAAAATATTCTATAGTCCTAAGTACTACTACAAGTCCGATTGCAAAAATATTCTATAGCAGGACTTGCAAAAATATTCTATAGCAGGAAAGCTGAGAAATTTCCTTCATAATTCTACTAGATTTTACTTCAAAAAACTTCAAAACTTAAAAAATGTCAGAAATTGGACAACATTATTCATTATTCTTGGTTTAGTTCATCTATTTTATCACCATTATTCATTATTCTTGCTTTAGTTCATCTATTTTAGAGAATTTTAAAAGTACTACTACAAGTCCGATTGCAAAAATATTCTATAGCAGGAAAGCTGAGAAATTTCCTTCATAATTCTACTAGATTTTACTTTAAAAAACTTCAAAACTTCAAAAATGTCATAAATTGGACAACATTATTCATTATTCATTATTCTTGGTTTAGTTCATCTATTTTATCACCAGTTAGAGAACAAAAAAGACAACATTATTTTTGGTTTAGTTCATCCTTCCTTCATAATTCTACTAGATTTGTAGAAATTACTTCAAAAATGTCAGAAATTGCATATACCAGCTGTTAGAGAAATTTCCTTCCTTCATAATTCTTCTTGATTTCCTTCATTCATAATTCTACTAGATTTGTAGAAATTACTTCAAAAATGTCAGAAATTGCATTTACAGCTGTTAGAGAAATTTCCTTCCTTCATAAATTGCATATACCAGCTGTTAGAGAAATTTCCTTCCTTCATAATTCTTCTAGATTTGTAGAAATTACTTCAAGAATGTCAGAAATTGCCTATACCAGCTGTTAGAGAAATTTCCTTCCTTCATAATTCTACTAGATTTGTAGAAATTACTTTAAAAATGTCAGAAATTGCCTATGAACAGCTGTTATGAACAACAGAGGAAAACACGGAAAACATACCAGCTGTTATGAACAACAGAGGAAAAAGAGGAAAACACTTGCAGGTAAACTTGAATATCAATACCATTGCCTATACCAGCTCTTATGAACAAAAGAGGAAAAACTTGAATATCAATACCATTGCCTATACCAGTCTTATGAACAAAAGAGGAAAAAGAGGAAAACACTTGCAGGTAAACTTGAATATCAATACCATTGCCTATAGAGGAAAAAGAGGAAAACACTTGCAGGTAAACTTGAATATCAATACCTTTGTAAACTTGAATATCAATACCTTTGAATATCAATACCATTGCCTATACCAGCTCTTATGAACAAAAGAGGAAAAAGAGGAAAACACTTGAATATCAATACCTTTGTAAACTTGAATATCAAATACCTTTGAATTTAAGAAATTCAGATATAAATGTTTTCCAGCCAAATAGAATTTTTATTGGGATTGAATTATTTTTATTTTATTACCAAAAAATAGCTGGATTAAATTAAATATTTTACAATAATTACTGACCAAACCAACCAATTTATTTTTTCCAAAAATGAATGGCTTAGTTTAAACCCAGAAAATGGCTTAGTTTAAACCCCTTCTGAGATAAATTTGAGAGAATTTGGTTGTTGACTTCACTAAATGTAATATGCAATCTGACCTTGTAATATGGTTGTTGATTTCACTAAATGTAATATGCAAATTGATGTTTTGTTCAATACAAATATTTTTATTTGGAAGGGATTGAGTTTGTAAAATGGTTGTTGACTTCACTAAATGTAATATGCAAATTGATGTTTTGTTTAATACAAATATTTTTTCTTGGAAGGGATTGAATTTGCCCCTTTCTTAAGGTTCTGACAAATGACCATTGGTCAACCATTATCAAGCATCAAGAGAAAAGAAGGGGGGGAGAGGGGAGGGGGAGCGGAGATAGGGAGAGAGGAGGGGGAGTGTGGGGGAGAGAGAGGGAGGAAGAGGAAGAGGAAGAGGAAGAGGGGGAGGGGGAGGGGGAGGGGGAGATAGGGGGAGAGAGGGAGAGGAAAAGGGGGAGGGAGGGAGGGAGGGAGGGGGAAGGAAAAGGGAGAGGAGGGAGAGGGGGAGAGAGAAGAGGGAGGGAGAGGAGGAGAGTAAATAGTGAGAGAGGAGGGGGAGAGAGAGGAAGAGTGGGAGAGGGAGAGGGAGGGTGAGGGGGAGAGAGGGCGGGAGAGATAGGGAGAGGAAGAGGGAGAGTGGGGGAGAGGGAAAGGGAAGGAGGGGGAGAGGGAGAGAGGGAGAGGGAGAGGGGAGAGGGAGAGGAAGAGGGAGAGTGGGGAGAGGGAAAGGGAGGGAGGGGGAGAGGAGAGATTGGGGAGGGGGGAGTTCGAGGGGGAAGGCGGAGGGAGGGAGAGAGGAGGGGGAGAGGAGTTTGAGGGGGAGGGAGAGTTCAAGGGGAAGGTAGAGCGATGGGGGAGAGGAAGAGGAAGAGGGAGAGGGAGGAGGGGGAGAGGGAGAGTGGGGGAGACAGAGGAAGAGGGAGAGTGGTGGAGAGGGGGACAGGGAGGGGAGGGAGAGGGAGGGGGAGGACGAAGGGAGGGGGAGAGGAAGAGGGAGAGAGGGGGATGGGGAGAGATGGGGAGGGGAGAGGGAGAGGGGGGGAGGTAGGAGGGGGAGGGAGAGTTCAAGGGGGAAGGTAGAGCAATGGGGGAGAGGAAGAGGGATAGGGAGGAGGGGGAGAGGGGGATGGGGAGAGATGGAGAGTGGGAGAGTGAGAGAGGGAGGGGGAAGAGGGAGGGGGAAGATGAAGGGAGGGGGAGAGGAAGAGGAGGAGGGAGGAAGAGAGGAGGGGGAGAGAGGAAGAGGGAAAGTGGCGGAGAGGGGGATGAGGAGAGATGGGAAGGGGAGGGAGAGTGGGAGGGGGAGGGGGAGAGGGAGAAGAGAGGGAGGAAGAGTTTGAGGCTGAAGTCGAGGGGGAGGGGGAGTGAGGAGGGGGAGGGGGAGTCTGGGAGAGCAAGGGAGGAAGAGTTTGAGGTGAAGGCGAAGGGAGGGGGGAGAGGAAGAGAGAGGAGGAAGGCAGAGGGAGGGAGAGGAAAAGAGAGAGAGGGGAGGGAGAGTTTGAGGGGGAAGGCAGAGAGAGGGGAGGGGGAGGGGGAGGTGAAGGGGTGAGTTCGAGGGGAAGGTGGAGGGAGGGGGAGAGGAAGAGGGAGAGGGAGGGAGGGAGAGAGGAGGGAGTGGTGGAGACGGGGATGGGAGAGATGGGGAGGGGAGGGAGAGTGGGAGAGGAAAAGAGAGAGGGGGACAAGAAGAAGGAAGGGATGGGGAGAGGAGGGGGGTTTGAGGGGGAGGGAGAGCGATGGGGGAGAGGAAGAGGGAGAGGGAGAGGGAGAGTGGGGGAGGGGGAGGAAGAGGGAGAGTGGTGGAGAGGTGGATAGGGAGGGAGGGGGAGAGGGAGGGAGAGGGAGATGGACGAAGAGAGGAGGGGGTTGTGGAGATGGGGATGGGGAGAGATAGGGAGGGGAGGGAGAGTGGTAGAGGAAAAGAGAGAGGGGGAGAAGAAGAGGGAGAGGGACGAGGAGTTTGAGGGGGAGGAAGAGTTCAAGGGGGAAGGTAGAGCGATGGGGAGAGGAAGAGGGAGAGGGAGGAGGGGGAGAGAGATGAAGAGGGAGAGTGGTGGAGAGGGGGATGGCGAGAGATGGGGAGGGTAGGGAGAGTAGTAGAGCAAGAGAGAGGGAGGGGGAAGATGAAGGGAGGGGGAGAGGAAGAGGGAGAGGGAGAGGGAGAGTGGTGGAGAGGGGCATGGGGAGGGAGAGGGAGAAGAGAAGAGAAGAGGAAAAGGGGGAGAGAGAGAGAGAGAGTCTGGGAGAGAGAGGGAGGAAGAGGAGGAAGAGTTTGAGGGTGAAGGCGAAGGGAGGGGGAGAGAAAGAGGGAGAGGGAAGGAGAGAGGAGGGGGAGAGGGAGTTTGAGGGGGGGAGAGGAAGAGGGAGAGGGAGAGAGGAGGGGGAAGAAGAGGGAGAGTTGGGGATGGGGACGGGGGGAGGAGGGGGAGAGAGGAGTGGGGGGAAGGAGAGAGGAGGGGGAGAGGGAGTTCGAGGGGGAGGGAGAGGGAGAGTTTGAGGGAGGGGGAGGGAGTTCGAGGGGGAGGGAGAGGGAGAGTTTGAGGGAGGGGGAGGGAGGGGGGAGAGGAAGAGGGAGAGGGAGAGAGGAAGGGGAAGAAGAGGGAGAGTGGGGGATGGGGACGGGGGGAGGAGGGGGAGAGAGGAGTGGGGGGAAGGAGAGAGGAGGGGGAGAGGGAGTTCGAGGGGGAGGGAGAGGGAGGGGGGAGAGGAGGGGGAAGAAGAGGGAGAGTGGGGGATGGGGAGGGGGGTGAGGAGGGGGAGAGAGGAGTGTGGGGAGAGAGAGTGGGAGAGGGGAATGATGACTATGTGTGTGATTGTGTACATTCACGTATGTATTTTTTAGTGTGGAGAGAGAGAGAGAGAGCATTCACATATGTGTTTTTTTTGTGCACACGCATGAGAGGGTGTCGGTGAGTATGCGCAATTGTAGAGGGGAGTGGGGGGATAGAGGGAGGGGGAGAGAGTGGGAGAGGGGAATGATGATTGTGTGTGATTGTGTACATTCACGTATGTATTTTTTAGTGTGTGCAGAGAGAGAGAGAGCATTCACGTATGTGTTTTTTTTGTGCACGCGCATGAGAGGGGTGTCAGTGAGTATGCGCATTTGTGCATGAGTGTGAGAGAATGAGAGTGCATGTATGTGAGTATGATAATGCATGTGAGTGTCCTTGTGATTGCATGAGTGTGAGAGAATGAGCATGTGTGTGAGCAGAATGCACGTGAGTGTGCTTGTGGGTGTCTGAGAGAGAGAGAGAGAGAGAGAGTAACTTGATGACTTGAAGACTTCAACGAATGAATGCTTGGATGCTTATGCAATGATCTCGTTTCTTGATGGAAGACTCCTTTTTACTTAGCCTTCAATGTGTGAAATAAGCTTGATCCTAAGAGAAGATTGACTTAGAGAATGCCTTCAAATGTTTGAGATCTTCTTTAGAATGCTTTAGATGCAAATTTATAGGAGAGACCTTGAATTCTTACGATTGAATTGGTAGGTTTTATCTAGTTCTATCCATCAGTTGGTTCAAAATTTTTGTAGATAAAGTCATGAACTTGGCTGTGTGGTTCCATTGGTTCCAAAATACATTTATCTCTTAGTAAATGTGCTATGAAACATACATATCTTATGTGTGACCAATCTTTAGGTCTCATGATAATGTGGTATAAAGATTTCATATGTATGACCTAATTTTAGGTCCAGTGTTAGCATGTTAAATTATATTGTAATATCTTTTGTAATGAAAGCCAACATTTTTTCTAGCTAGGTTGACAAATGCATTTCTTTCATCATATGTATATATATGTGACAATTTCAGATGAAGGATTGAGGTCATTGACAATTTAGAATAAGGATTGAGGTCATTGAGACAAAGTTAAATGAATTGGTTAAAAGTTATGATTTATTTAAGGATGAAGGTGGAAGACAGAATCGGAGTTGGTTAGATTCAGACTGAGATGTTTCAAGTACAAAGCTAGAGAGCATTTAGTGAAGAATATTTGGATAGTGAAGGATATGGTTGAGGTCTGGCTAGAACATCTTTCTTGAATTATTTTTGATGCAGAGGACTTTGAGTGTTGGTTCTAATCTCTGGATTGGACTTCATCATTTGAAATGTTGGTGCATCATGACAATCTGTGTACACAGATGAGTGCGACCATGAATGAGTGGAAGAATGTTTCGATTGTCAAGGAAAGGCACAAAAGTTTTTCTGGTTAAATCCGATATTTTCATTTGATTATCTGAATAATGTTTGTAGCCCTTTTCCATTGTGGCAAAAAGGGGAAGCGAAAATTAGGGAAGAAAAAATGAAAAGTTATATCTAACTTAGGGGGAGTTTTTTGATTTTTGAAGTCTTTCTATTTTTTTTGTTTTGCCATAATTGCCAAAGGGGGAGATTATGGAGAGTATCAAGAAGACTATGACATTGTTGTCATTGATGTCAAAATCCTTATACTGGTTGTATGTTTGTACGGGTTGGTGGTTTGTGCTTCAGTATTGTGCAAATCATATTCATTCTATGCAATTTGTTTTTAGTAATGGATTATGATGATGGATGTCTTCGTTCTAGTTATTGAAATATATCTTTTTGGTACATCTATGATATTCGATGAACCTAGAAGTATGAAGTTATGGATGAATATATTTAGCTGCTACGTGTTAGAGTACTTTCGGGTATCACTGCTACCTGGACATTCATGCAGTATATCATATGTTTTTGATATAATAACTATATTTAATAGGTTCTATTTGGTTCTATCCATTGGTTGGTTCATAATCTTCGTAGATGTACTTGAATGTGACATTCCATCGGTTCCAAAATACATTTATCGCTCAGTAGATGTACATAGCTTATGCGTGACCTATCTTTAGATCCTATTGTAATGTGGTATAAAGATTTCATATGTATGACCTAATTTTAGGTCCAGTGCTAGCATGTTAAACTATATTATAACATCTTTTGTAATGAAAGCCACCATATTTTGTGGCTAGGCCGACATATATATTCATTTAATCATATGTATATATATGTGGCAATCATTTTGTATATGATAGAGAGAATGTGTGCTGATGGCGGTACGATGCGAGTATAATTTTGCATCATTGGTTGTGAACTGTGAGAGCAGAAACAAGAAGACCAAAAGTTAGTGAGAAGAAAGACCAAAGGTTAGCGTTTAGTTTTGTTGAGGGGAAAATAAATGTTGGCCAAAGATATGTAATCGGATTTGTTGCTAACGGTTGTTGTTGTGCTACTAGTTGGAACTATTTAATGCATATATAGATGTAACTTCATCAATTCGTATTTTTTTATGTAAGACATTTTGTAATAAATCCTTTTGTATCAGAACAGTTAGCCCAACTAGTAGTGTGCCTACTTGCAGTGAGAAAATCGATAGTGAGCCCTTGCGAAAATCACCTTAACCAATGTTTACTTTCATGAGAATTAGTATTTGCGTAGTTTTTCCCATCTTGGATTTCCACGTTATATCTAGTGTTGTGGTGTTTGTTATTTTTGCTCTTTCAAGTTTATATCAATTTTAAGCATATGAATGTTTTAAGTTTGTAACATTTTATCAAAGTATTTTGGAATAACTTATTCACCCCCCTCCCCCCTCTTAGTTATTTGGCTTATTCAACACATTTTTTTATCATATTGATATCATCACATCCATGACCTCTACTAATTCAATGTACTAGGATACTCATTATCTTCTCTATAACTACATGAGATTCATATTTCACATGCATATCAGGGTAAGTGCACCAATATGGTTTGCTAAAAGGGGGTATATGTGGCCACCTTTTTTTTTGAAATCAGGTAAACCCCAACTTCAAAGAGAAATTTGAGTCATGCACTCAAAATTAGAAGATGTGCAAAGAACACGAATTGTAGTACTTTGAATATAGTTTCTAAACTACTAAAGTTTTTTAAAAATGGATAATATTAAGAGGGTCAAATCCATTGCGCACAGAAAAGTGTTCTTAATTGTTTTAGAAAAAAATAACATATTGTCTAGTGTGTGCTTCAAAAAAGATATAGTTAAATTTAGTATTTTGAAAAGCCCTTTTGTAGACTGATAGGTAAGAGTGAGAGCTACAAGTTGTGTATTTTTTTTAATGAATTTTTGAAGTGGGCGCAACTTGAAAATCAGGTGTCTTCATGCGTTGGACATAACTTGCATCAAAATAATTGAAAATGCAAACCTTTTTTTAAAAGTGTATAGAATCAAGTCTAGAACAATAATATGTATTATTTTAAAAAAATTGTCAAGTAGATCAAAAGTTATTAAGAAAATAGTAGACATATGTCTCTGAGAACTATGGAGACACTAGCAAAGAAAATTAAATTTTACTATGCTAATATTGTCCAAAAATAAAAAAAAATTATATGTTTAGAAAGCTCAGAAAACATTTGAAATTATGGTTGTAATTTTACAAATACCTACTTGATGATCTGTGTAATCTTGACGATGATGAAGTTGAGAAACCTCTTTTGAAGAACAAAACAAGTGAAAAAGGAGGGAAATAGAGGGAAATGAAGCTCCCAAGCGTCAACCTTGTTATCCAAGCCTATTAACTGGCCTTGTCCTTGGCTTATTAATTTACAAAACCTAAGCCCAATCATGTTATTTGAATTTAAAGTAAGTCAATCGTGTTAGGGGTATTTTTTTTTTTTTTTTTGGGTGGGTGACTAGTTTTTTGCACACCGTCTTGGTGCACTTACCCACCATCCTTCATTGTAGAGTCTCAAATTGTAAATTTGGAGAATTATTTTGAGGACATCCATCTCCTATCATGAAAAACATATAATTATTGTTATTCAACCACCATTATAATCTTTGTAACATGATCTACATCAATCTTTACAATATTCTAGAATGAAATTATCTCATTCCCTCATGTGGAATTTTTTGTAGTTTTCAAAGTCATCCATAATTTTGATTTGGTTTCTATCTTCATCTAGCTTTTCGGAATGAATTCCTCAATCATAAATCAATATATTTCTTCCCAAGGTTCCAAAGAGTGTTGTTTGTAGGCATGTATGTACTTATGTCTTCAAGATTTTGTCATTGGCTTAGAAAACTTATGGGTGGATTCATATCCTCATTTTCTCTTTCCCTTTTGGTGGACATCTATTATATTATTGTGATAGAAACAATCCTTGAGGGATCATATAAATTTATATTGACCTTTCACTAGTGTGTTTATTTAATGTTCTCCCTTGTGGAGAAAAAAAATAATTTCATGATGTTTTCTCCTTTTTTGTCATTATGAGAGATTTCTTTTAGATGGATACCTGATTAGGCCATATAGTCAATCCCATCCTTGCATTTATTCTTTTATTGATCACTAGGGTTTTAGTTACACTCTAAGTTATAATTAGGAGCATTGGATTAAATAGGTAATAACATAATGTTTTCTTAAGATTAACTTAGGAGTGTTATTTCTATATTTAGGTAATGTTGTCTCATAACATATGATTACAAAACTTGTCATGATTTGTTAAAACCATGATGATCCTTATTTTTATCATACAATAATTTTTTTAATTTTATATTTTTATAAAATGAATTAAAACCATAATATATTGAATAAGTGAGGTTGTATTATATTTTTGGAATTAAAAAGACTCGATTAAATGGACCTAATGTTTTTTCTATTGAGTGATTTGCAAATAGGACAAGAGATCCCAATGAGGCCTTCCCTGCGGGTGGAAGGTCATCCTATTCATTAGCATTTATTATGCCATCAATCCCCTCCTTTTATACGATTGTCTATGCATGGGGAAATCTTTCAAAATCTGTAGAAATTGTTGATGGTGGAGACTAGGGCTAGGTCTTTCAAGAACGCGTTGGAGGATAACCAGTGAATCCCATATAGATCCCGGTGCTACAAGCAACCCACGAAGGGAACCAGCCACACACCAACGAGAGAAAATTGAGGTAACTATAATCATGAAGGGAACCAGCCACACACCAACGAGAGAAAGTTGAGGTAACTATAATCATGAAGATAGATGAAAAAAAGTTTATTGATTTGTTGGATGAGGGGGCAATTAGAATAGTCAAAAAGGAGGCAGTGTATGTGTACACTACTGCTTAGACTTAGACTGAGAGTACATCATTTGATCAATCCCTAAACAAACTCAAGAAGTAGCTACATGAAATGATCCAAAATGAAGACTAGACATGGAAATACCAATTGTAGTCCTTCCTCCACCAGTCATTCCTCAACAACACCCACGAAGGGAACCAGCCACACACCAACGAGAGAAAGTTGAGGTAACTATAATCATGAAGATAGATGAAAAAAAGTTTATTGATTTGTTGGATGAGGGGGCAATTAGAATAGTCAAAAAGGAGGCAGTGTATGTGTACACTACTGCTTAGACTTAGACTGAGAGTACATCATTTGATCAATCCCTAAACAAACTCAAGAAGTAGCTACATGAAATGATCCAAAATGAAGACTAGACATGGAAATACCAATTGTAGTCCTTCTTCCACCAGTCATTCCTCAACAACCTATAGTTTTTGTTCCAGTGCATCCATACATTAACTATGTTTAGAATGACAAGTTATTAAAGTGAAATGAAAGATCCAGTGGCTAGACGACATGGGTAGACCACAAGGATAATGAAATTTGATCAATGATTATATTATCTTTTTGTATCTTGCTAAGGATAATGAACTTTGATCAATGATTATATTATCTTTTCGTATCTTGCTATAAATGTATCTATTCTCTCTGTTGTTGTATTAAGCTTTTGTAAACTGTCCTCCTTCTCAAGAACATATTTTTGTGATGGTGAACAATCATGTATGATGTAAATGATGATTCTTTCATTATACTCAATAGAAAAAAGACTTGATTACATCAAATCTAGAACCTCAATTCTTACAAAGGGACTTAAATGTTAGGATCACATGTATATGCAAGGTGGCTTAAAACTCTAATTTGTGCATACCATAAGATTTTATGATCACTTATAGAATAAGACCACAACTAGATACGTCGACACTAGTACCTTTAAACCCATATTTAAGCCTCTTGACTATGTTTGCTAGCACCAACTAATTCCATGTTTTTGTATTTTGAAACCACTGCTTCCTTAGAATCATGGAACTATCTTCCATTGCATGTGACACTTCTTTTAACATTATACAATCAGCTTACTTCTTAAATGATAAGATTTACAAGGACCCTATTTCATAGTAAGAAAGACTTCTAGGATTTGTTTTAGTTAAGAAAAGCGTGAGATGGGTAGGGATTGAAATCTTATGTTGACAATTGTGATTTTCTGAATGATAAAAAAGAAGAATAAATTTACTTATTTAAGGTAGGTTCAATATTAATAGAAGCTTATATTTTATTTAGATTAGCTAAAATCCATATTATTGTCAATATTTTTTTTGAAACGTATATTTAGATAGTTGTACTGAGACTCTTAGATATCCTTCTCATGTTTGGAAAATTTATCTTGTATACCATGAGTGAATCATAAAACTAAGAAGGGTTTAAGGATATCTTGAATAGGATACTATGGTCTAATCCTTCCTAATTTAATGTGTATATTCACTCTCATTACTATATAATAAGATTAAATATTGTTGTTATTGTGTTAGATTTTTTTTTAAAAACTTAATAGGAAATCCTTGCATTATATGTTATAGCTTTTAGTAGATGGAATTTATACTAAGTTAGATCTAGGAATCAATATTTTCAATATTTTAAGAATTTTTATATTGTTTATGTAGAGGTTTATTGCATCAAAATTAGGAAATGATGATTTATCTTTAGATTGTTGTAAGAAAATGGTGTTAAATGTTCTGATTAATGGAAAAAACAGGTTTTGAAAGGACCCGAAACCCTTTACAAAGAAAAAGCTTAAGATATAGCAATAAGAGTGCACCAAACACAACAGATCAGCCAAACCAAAAGGCCACCAACCTCAAGAAACCACCCAAAAGAACTCAGCCAAAGAAACAACCACACTGCTGCAAAAGATAAAACATTGGAAATCCACAGCAAAAGATACACTATCTTTTTGACCCCTTCAAATGAGATCGAAGGGTCATGTCAAAAGTCGGGGAGGATTTCTTAGAATTTTTTCCTTTAACTGTAATCCAGCCTTCTTCAACACTAGCAGCCTTATTCTGCCAGCACAATGAATCCAGAGAAGGAGATCCAACCACCAAAGAAGGGGTTGAGTCACCAACAAAGCCAACACCCACCAAAACAGCAGAAAATCTGGTATCACCCAATGTAGAAAGAGAAATTTCAGGATCAGCACCCGGGCCAGGGAAAGAGCCAGCAGCCCCAACAGACCCATCAGTTCTAGCAACTGGGATAGGGACAGAACCAACAGCCCCAACAGACCCATCAATTCCAGCATCAGGGACAGGGACAGATCCAGCAAACCCTTCAGGAGCATTAATGTCAGGAGCTAAGCCAATCTCCACACCAGCATGTAGAGGAATGTCAGAATCAAGAGCAGCCTCCACCACCGGGTGGGAAGAGCTTTTCAAGACAGTATAATGTTTGGTAGCAGCACCCTTCCACCAAGAAGGAGAAGATTTCTTCTTCTTGGAAATGAAGCCACATTGGGAGGAAATATGACCAGTCTTAAAACATTTATGCCATCTAAAAGGAATGCCTTTGAAATCAAGCTGTTGGGTCCAAGGTCCCAAGGATGGTTCAATTTTAATTTCAGCGGGGAGGCCCTTCGAGGTATCAATGTCAACCAATATACAAGCAACAGTAGAATGATACATATTATCAGAATCATTATCAGTCATCAAGAAATCCCCCAAAGCCCCACCCACTTCCTCAAGGATGGAGTCTTGCCACAGGTGAAGGGGCAGATTGGGGAGCCTAACCCATATAGGGATAGAACTAAAGATTTCAGTGGAAGGATTGAAACCAGGGTGCTACGGCTTGATTAGGAGCAAAAATTTATCATCCTCCCAGCAAAAGAAATAATCACATAGGATCGTAGCTCTATCCACAACATTATCAAATTTAGCAATGAAAAAACCTTTTGCCATGAGAAAGATGTTAACAGTACCTGTTAATTTTGGTTCCCATCTACGACAGATCCAATCATGCAATTGGGGCAGGTTGGGCCAAAAACCTTGAAATCGGCAAATCAGTTCGTGGGATTTAAAAATTTCACTACTGTTCATCAAATCTCTATCAGCATCAGAGGATAGCTTGATAGATAAGGACTCACAAACAGGAACCAAGGCAACCCCATTGGCAGAAACCCTTCATTCCTTCTCAGCCCCAACTGACTTGGAAACAACATCAGCAAAAGACCCAGCAAACAACGAAGCTCCAGCAGTCGGAGAAATGGCAGTAGTAGAGGTCACGACCGCAGCAGGAGGTGGAACCCTAAACGCATTAGAACTAGCAGCTACCCCAAACGCATCAAGAGGAGAAGACGCTCGAATCGCCGCACCATCAGCAGGGGAGATGCTTGCAATCCCAAGCACAGGAGAAGAGGGCAGATCCATGAATGTAGCAGGAGCAGGAACGGAGGCGATGCCAACAAACCCAAGCGTAGAAGAGGGTTGAGCCCTAATCGTGGCAGCAGTCGGGGCATCAGACATCGCAGCTTATCTATATGCTTAGTGTTGCCATTGCCATAAAAAAATGGTTAAATTGCTATCAATTTGCTATGGTTGAGAAGTTTTTGTGATTAAAATGGTGTTAAATGTTAGTCATTGGTGTTGTCATTAATGCAAACTCTCTACCTACTAGAAAATAGAAACTTGTTGATATGTGTGATCCCTCTACCTACTAGAAACTAGAAACTTGTCTATATGTGTGATGGTGCTAACCTTTTGTGTCAACCCTCTACTTATTGTGATGTTGCAGTTGTGAGAATATGAGATGTAATGGTGTCATTAATGATTTTGATGTCAACCCTCTACTAATATAGTTATGAAATTTTGGAGAACTTGTAAAAGGAAGGACATATACCATGTGTCTATACTCTAGTATTGGTACGTTGCAGAAAACAAAATGTTATAATGGTGAATGTGGGGGGGTATTCTCTTTTGTGGATGTCCACCTACTTGGTGTTGATGTCTATATCATGTTGTGTTGCTATTCACTATAACAATTCTATGCTAAAGATGTTGCATTATAGTGAGATTTTGTTGAAGTAAGATTAGATGTCAAGCCTTCTTTGTGTTGCAAAGATGTGTGTTGGTGATTAGAATTGAAAATGAACTATTGTGTAGTGATGATATCATATTGAGATGAGGATTACAAGCACGTTATTCTTGAGAAAACGATTAGAATAATGAAATTAGTAAAAATGGTTGTATGATGTTATAGGTTGTTGTAGTATCTATCTTGTTGCTCATGATGAGTGATTATTGTTACAAAGATGTTTTGATCATTGAAGAATGTGTTTGCTAAAAATTTGTTTGATACTTGCCTAAGAGGATGCTTTGTATTCATCCACGTTTGATGATATGGCCTTTCAATTTGGAGCATATAATGTACATTTTGTAGATGTTGTACTTCTACATTTTAGGTCACCTAACATTGTTGGTGATATCTCTGGTGAATGTAGTGTGTTGGCAATGTGGGTGTCTATTAGAACTAGTCCAAAAAATGCTATGCTTTTTTCCACATTGATGTTTATTGTGTTTTAGCATGAAGAGGACTTATAAAGCATGTACACTGCATTGGTTCATTTTTTTGGTTTAAAGGTGTGGTGCAAGTATGTTTTTGATGATTTTTCACAACTGTGTTTTCCTAGCCCTCCAGTTATGAAGAACTCTGTGTTAGATTGGTTGTGCTAGCTTGGAACAGGAAACATGAACTGTATTCTTGGTAATGATGTTTTATGTTCAAGGAATATCTCTATGTAATCTACATAGTGGTGATTAAGCACTCTGGTGCTGCAATGTGTCTAGAATTGGTTTTTAGGGTTGTTTATGGCTATTTGGCCAACAAGGGTTTTGGATTAAGGTAAAAGAAGGTTTTGAAGCGGGCCCAAAACGTTGTACACCACATAAACTAAGGAAAAGGCATTGAAGCTCCCCTAAAACAAAAAACAAAATAGACCAACTAGAAATGCCAGCCAACCATCAAAACAAAGAACATCGCTGCAAAAGATAAAAGCATTCTTAACCGACAGCCGAAAACCAACATCCCAAAATTAGGATTTACTTTTAGTCCCCTTATTATGGGTCCGAAGAGACATTTCAAATGAGGGGAGGACCTTTTATATTTTTTGCCTTTTACCTCAGTCCATTCGTCTTCCACTTTAGAAGCCTCAATCTGCCACATCAGAACAAACCCTCCCGCAACACCCACAATAAGGAGGAAATCAAAATTACTAGCAGAGCCAACATCAGGAGTCAGACCAACAAAAGTCCTGTTACTATCCGACATAGAAATATCTAAATTAATTCCAACATCTTCAGCAATAGCCATCTTTTCCCCTTGGTGTAGGGGGACAGGGGAAGAACCAATTGAAACACCTGCCGCCAACGTTGGGTCAGTCATAGTAATTCTAGCAGTAGAAACAATAGTCTTCACATCCTCAATACACGAAGGTCTAGGAATAGTTCCAACAGAATCCTTAGCACGAGCCACACCAGAGGTCATTTCAGGGATGACAACAATAGTACCAACGTGATTAGCATCAGAAGCTAGAACCCTGGGAGAAGAAGCACCTGACTTCCCCTTCTCTGAAGAGAGTTTATCAACCATATAATGCTGAGAAGAGGCACCAATCCACCATGAAGTGGGCTTTTCTTCTATTTCCTCTTCTCAATATCACATTTAGCAGCAACATGTCATGTTTTGAAGCATCTCCTACATCCAAAGGGGATACCTTCATAATCCAACTGTTGTATCCAACAACCCTTAGGATACATCACTTGACTTTCTCAGGTAACCCCTTAGAAGTATCAATGTCCACAAGGATATGAGTGCATGTAGAATAAAAGAGGTCAGATGAGTTCTCATCTACCATCATAAATCTTCCAACACCTCACCCACTTCCTCCAACACAGAATCCAACCACAAATGAAGAGGGAGATTGGGGAGTCTCACCCACAAGGGCATCTTGCTGAAGGTCTTAGAGGCTAGGTAAAAATTTGGATGCCAAGGCTTAACCATTAATGGGATGCGACCATCCCAACTAAAAAAGTGATCACACATAATAATCCTTCTTTCTTCAGCTGCTTCAAACTTAGAAATGAAGAAACCTTTAGCCATAGGGTAAAGATGGACAAAACCATAGACAATGAGTTCCCAATGCTTTGAAATCCAAGCATGGAGCCCAAGAAGATTAGGCCAATACCCCTTAAATCTACAAATCATTGCATTAACAAAGATGTATGAGACAATGTTTAGCATTTCAGCAACAGATTCCTCCCCTAACTCTAAGGAAACGTGATTACAAAGTGGGAAAGGTTTAGATTCAACAAAGGGCTTAGGACTAAGGGAAAACCCCTTGCCACCACCACTAGTTAAGAAATCAGCATAGGAACCCTTATTTTTTCCAACAGAGGGACTCCTGGCTGAGGACTGACCTAAGTCAGATCCTCCTCGAACAGGAGACGCAACTTTTTTGGTAGGGACAATGGTTGTCTCGGGCATAGAAGCCCCCAGGGGGCCACCTCTATGTGGAGGATTAGGGGAGACAACATCCCCACACACAGTGATGCAGCGGGCATCGATGGTATTCTAAACCTGCATATCTTTTATAATCTTTCTTACTTTAGCATCGAAACATTCTTTATGATCATAGATTAGAGGCTCAATCTTTTCGTTATCCCCATAATAATAATATCAACTCAAAATAATAGCACCTACGAAATATAATATTCCATAATTGATCGCTGAACTGATCTCACCAATAGTTAAGTTACCTTTCGCTGATTTACCATGCCTTACAGCTTCCATTGACCGAGATTGGAGTTCACCATCACACGGCTGGTTCTACTTGGAGCATAGACGTTCACCACCTTTTTGATAACAATGGCGTGAATCAATTCCACATTCAGAATATGTAACGGTTCTTGAAAACCGTTACAAACTCAATACACTCAGCAATCAACGCTCCACCCTTTGCCAAATACAGTGACCAAATCAGGACTGTTATAACTAAAACGGCCACCCAAACAAAACAGCATATTGAATATTTCTTTGGC
Organism: Chamaecyparis obtusa; assembly: GCA_027943335.1. Taxonomy (NCBI): domain Eukaryota; kingdom Viridiplantae; phylum Streptophyta; class Pinopsida; order Cupressales; family Cupressaceae; genus Chamaecyparis; species Chamaecyparis obtusa. The sequence goes on along the minus strand of BSBK01004962.1, from coordinate 127,129 downwards.
AAAACAAGGAAGAACCCGATTCCCATTGCTGCTACATCCTTTGATTTAAAACCAAAACATAGAAACTGTTATGAAACTTGATTTTAATCACTATTAAACTCCCAAACCCGATACCATTCACTGGACTGTCATAATGAATCGATGCATAAACAAAATCAATTCAGTTTCACTGTTTGAACTCTTTCAACCAAAACCCAATTCATCATCATTACTTTATTTCATGGAATGAAATCAAAAGCCGATAGTAGGAAAACATATAAAACTCAATTAATAACGAGTTCTTGAAAACTGACTTTCACCCAAACATTGACATAGATCTTTGAAACCGAATTACTAGAGATATAAATAAAATGACATTATGAAATATGAAACGCCAATGATCGACCATATTAAAAATACATTTCATTTAAATTCAGGAATACATAATATCGATGGCTCTCTGGCTAGAGGCCAGAGAGCCCAAACCTTTCCACAATCCCTACTCTATCTCCCGTAACCTTCTGATGGACTCCCCTTTTGATTACAAAGTGTTGTCTATTTAAAGGTAATCCTGACAGTTACAAACCGCTTGTCTTCCCATTCGACTTGTTTTTGGTTACACACGTCGTATAAAACCTTTTTCGAAAACATTACATTGCAAGGTAATAAACATTTTCTGAATATGGTTTGATGAGATTCTAAAATGATTTAAATATATCAATAAATGTTCCATGGTCGAGGTGCCCCTGCACCACACAGACACCACAAGATCCTCGTTAGCGGGAGGCGATAATGGGAGGGAGGAGACTCCCCCCAAATCCCTCGACGCTGGCACAGGAACAACATGCATGGGACAGGAGTAGTTTGAACGAGCCCCTTGGATAGGAGTAGTTTAAATGAGTGCCTTGGGTGTGAGCAATGAGCTCGATAGTAGAGCATGAGTGTTAAAGTTTACCAAGTAATGTTAACAACCAAAATGGGGTGTTCCCTTGATTATGTCATGTTTTTTATTGCATTAGGTAATGTGTTGAGTTTGTTTTAGGTTTTGAATGTTTCCTTGTGGGACCTACATTGAATGCTTTCATGTTGAAGAAGTATTTCTACACATCACCCTGTTTCTAACTTTGGAGGATGTGCACCAAGCATGTGTGATGTTCGAGATCACCTTGAAAATTTTGTTATGATATTTTAGATCCTTTCTATCTTCTAGATAGGACCACTTTCACTACAATTATGTTTTGGAAGCCAACTTGTGAGGATTGTCCTTTGTTCTAGTTGACCTAATTGATGCTTAGTGATAGTAAGAATGATATAAATGGAAGATCAAATTAGTTGAGAAATGGAGTGAATTGAAAAAGATGTCAATATGAGGTAGTAGATGTGTGTGGGGTGAAAGTATTTTTGTAGAATTATTAATTGGTTCGTGAAAGCAGTAAGTTAAGAGAAACCATATATAAGGGCAAATGTTGGAAGCAATATGCTGAAGGTTTATTCATTATAATTTATTTTATGTATCTTGTGTTGAGACAACAAGTCTTCTCTATAGGTCCTTGTATCTTTCTCTTGAGAAGTGATCTTCAGTTTGCAAGTCCTTTATATCTTGTCCTAAGATAGTGAATCTTGGTAGCAAGTATGGAAATGATTCTCTTGTAACATTTTTCTTATATTGTGAGATATTCTTATCGTGGTTTTTCTTGCATTGGGTTTTCCGCATAAATCTAATGTTCTCTAGTGTTTGTGTTGATTGTTTTATCTTACATTGTTGTTGATTAAATTTACATGTTTAAGATTGTTGGAGACTGATTCGTCTCCCACTCCCAAAATATTTGGGTGTGTTCAACATTGAAGACTCTAGAATACTAGTACTAAAATCTATATTAGTTTCATGCAATCATGTTTTGGTAGTTGGCTTATTGGGATTACCTCTTGTCCCTTCTTCTGGAAAACTTAATGGATGCTTAGCAACAATTTGAATGGTATAAATAGAATATCAAAGATGCTTAGCAACAATTTGAATGGTATAAATAGAATATCAAATTAGCTAAGAAGTGGAGTGGATTGAAAAATATGTGAATCTAAGGTAGTGTATGTGTGTGATGATGGTATTTGTAAAAATATGTCAAATGTTTGCTTAAGCCAACGAGTCAAGAGAACCTACATTCAAGGGAGAATGTTGAAAGGAATATGCTAAAGGCTGATTTAGTATAATTAATTTTATGTATCACGTGTTGAGAGAATGAGTCTCGTCTATAGGTCCTTGTATCTTGCCTTGGAGAAGTGATCTTCAGTTTGCAAGTCCTTTGTATCTTTCCCTAAGATAGTGAGTCTTAGTTGCAAGTTCGACAATGAACCTCTTGTAATATTTTTCTTATATTTTGAGATATTCTCTCCATGGTTTTCCCAAATTGGGTTTTCCACGTAGATTTGACATTATCTTCTATTGGTGTTGATTATTTTATCTTGCATTGCTACTGATTAAATTTACTTGTTTAATATTGTCTTCAAGTGTGTTCAACATTAAAGACTCTATAATACTGACACTTAAATCTATATTAGTTTCATACAATTATATTTTGGTAGCCAACTTATTGGAATTACTTTGTCCCTTGTTCTAGCTGACCTAATTGATTCTTTGGGATAATCTAAATGGTATAAATATGTTGTCCCAATTTTGAGCTATTAAAATTGAGCCCCTTTTCACAATTAGAGTCACCGCCAAGACCCAAAGCCATAGATCAACATTAGTCGAGTTTAGGTTTTGGCAAGCCAGGTTACTAAATCATAGTTATGCAGTAAATCATTTAGCAAGCTGCATTTCCTAACCTTGCATTTAGGTGTTACTTCGGGTTCTATCGCACGGTTTGGGTACATGGTTGCGCTTAGGAGTCGATTCGGTAAGTAGCCAAGTCTTGTTCCATTGTATCTGATGTTTTCGAGCCAAGTTCGGGATTTGCATGTTTCAGCTGCATTTTCCAGAATTTCACGGTGGCAGATTAAAGTAGAGCAAAGGTCCTTCGAAAGGAATGCTGATAATGGAAATGCATCTCAGGGATGACCAGAAGGTGATCACGAGCCCTTGCGAATAGTCAGCAATATGAAAAACACTTTTCGGATTTGGCCTGTAAAGGTTCCTGCTATTCGGGATTTGCACTCTCCCAATACAAGCTACAAAAAGTTTCTGAGTATAGTAGTTGAGGAAGAATGAGCCTTGTGAAATGGCATATCGGCCTCAGAAAGCATGAGAAAGATGTTTGTAACATCAACAAATCAATCGATGGGTTAAGTTGTTGAATTCGGGAAATGGTCTTCGCAGATTCCTAGCTTCGGGATTTGCGGTATATAAATGCAATTCCCGAAGGTATTATTTTAATGATATTTTTTCATTCGTCTAAGGCATAAATTGCTTTTTATAAGTTGAGAGATAGGAGTGCGCGATCGAGGAAAACGATGAATTGAATATGGGTGCCTAAGGTTGACGCTCAAGAATACGGGCAAATCAATGCATAGCTATAACGAGAGTTGTAGTGTTATACTGCAATCTTTGATGGTAACACTAATGCTCTGCGTGAATACAGAAAGTGGTGCAAGATCACTTTCCCATGTGTTATAGTGAAAAAGCGGAGTTTGGGAAATGAAAGTAATGGGGATCTATAGTGCGAGATGTGCGAATTTCGTAAGCTGACTAGAGTGTCATCGAATGAGTGCATTACAAGTTAGATTGAGTTTATCTCTGCCCGTTAAAGGAAAAGATCCAATGCTGATTTCGGTAAAGGATGTTCCTAGTTGCATATTTTTAAAATCCCCAAGTTTAAAGAGCCGTTACAATTTAAAAATTCCAAATTAGGCTGCCCTATCACACTTGTTGGCACCAACGTTCGAGTGGAGTTAAGTTGAAGGAAAGTCTGGAATTAAATTTTGGTTCGCGGGAAATATTTAATTAAGGAGAAACGGTCACAAACACTTGCTCGCCTGAACTGGAAATGAACAACTAAGGCCGACTTGACCTCCAACGGCTCTATGCATAGCTCATAAATAAACATCTCGAGGCAAGTGTTTGGTATAATGTCTATAAGAGTGTATTCTGTTATCCCTCAACACATGGAAATACCTCACTTATAGACTTATACTAGTAAAGGTGATCCCTTGACTCATGTGAAGACTTTTCAAACATTGTGTAGTGACTTCTCTCATGATCATAAACTTGTAGCTAAATTGTTTACTAGAAAATTTAGAGATAAGGCCTTGCAATGGTATTTTTCTTTACCTCCTTATTCTATTGGCTCTTTTCAAAAACATGTTAATGTTTTTATTCAACAATTTTAAAATAATATTGGTCCTTCGATTTCTTTAGCTAATTTGATGCATTGCAAACAAGGTGTTAAAGAAAAAAGTGATTTATTTCATTGGTAGATTTAAACATTTGCATGCTCATATTTCTTATCGTGTGTTTGATTTTGATGTGCAACTTATTTTCATTGTTAATTTACAAAAAGACATTGGAGATAAAATTCTTTTTTTTGAATTTTCTTCCTTTACTCAATTGTGTAGTGCTTCATAATTATTAGCTTCAATTGAGACAATTTGAGAGATCTCCTTCAGTGGCTTTGGTTGATAAGAGTGATGCTGCATCCAAGTCTTTTGAAAAGTTCCAAGAACTTAAAGGCTTCATCAAGATCAACAATTCATAAAAAATCATTGATGTGCAAGTGTCAATAGCATCCAAAGATGTGGTTGTTTTTTCATCAAATTTTAAACCTTCTCATAATTTTACACATCTTTTTGAATCTTTGCATAATGTGATGTTGAAGTTGATTAATGCCAATGTTTTAACCAGAGTGCCATAACTCGTGGCGAGTCATGTGAGTTCAGGCCTTGCAATGGTATTTTTCTTTACCTCCTTATTCTATTGGCTCTTTTCAAAAACTTGTTAATGTTTTTATTCAACAATTTCAAAATAATATTGGTCCTTAGATTTCTTTAACTAATTTGATGCATTGTAAACAAGGTGTTACAAAAAACAGTTTATTTCATTGGTAGATTTAAACATTTGCATGCTCATATTTCTTATTGTGTGTTTGATTTTGATGTGCAACTTATTTTCATTGTTAATTTACAAAAAGACATTGGAGATAAAAATCTTCTTTTTGAATTTTCTTCCTTTACTCAATTGTGTAGTGCTTCATAATTATTAGCTTCAATTGAGACAATTTGAGTGATCTCCTCCAATGGCTTCGGTTGATAAGAGTGATGCCGCATCCAAGTCTTTTGAATCTTTGCATAATGTGATGTTGAAGTTGATTAATGCCAATGTTTTAACCAGAGTGCCATAACTCGTGGCGAGTCATGTGAGTTCAGGCCTTGCAATGGTATTTTTCTTTACCTCCTTATTCTATTGGCTCTTTTCAAAAACTTGTTAATGTTTTTATTCAACAATTTCAAAATAATATTGGTCCTTAGATTTCTTTAACTAATTTGATGCATTGTAAACAAGGTGTTACAAAAAACAGTTTATTTCATTGGTAGATTTAAACATTTGCATGCTCATATTTCTTATTGTGTGTTTGATTTTGATGTGCAACTTATTTTCATTGTTAATTTACAAAAAGACATTGGAGATAAAAATCTTCTTTTTGAATTTTCTTCCTTTACTCAATTGTGTAGTGCTTCATAATTATTAGCTTCAATTGAGACAATTTGAGTGATCTCCTCCAATGGCTTCGGTTGATAAGAGTGATGCCGCATCCAAGTCTTTTGAAAAGTTCCAAGAACTTAAAGGCTTCATCAAGATCAACAATTCATAAAAAATCATTGATGTGCAAGTGTCAATAGCATCCAAAGATGTGGTTTTTTCATCAATTTTTAAACCTTCTCATAATTTTACACATCTTTTTGAATCTTTGCATAATGTGATGTTGAAGTTGATTAATGCCAATGTTTTAACCAGTGTCATAACTCGTGGCTTGTCATGTGAGTTCAAGCTTTGCAATGGTATTTTTCTTTACCTCCTTATTCTATTGGCTCTTTTCAAAAACTTGTTAATGTTTTTATTCAACAATTTCAAAATAATATTGGTCCTTAGATTTCTTTAACTAATTTGATGCATTGTAAACAAGGTGTTAAACAAAACAGTGATTTATTTCATTGGTAGATTTAAACATTTGCATGCTCATATTTCTTATTGTGTGTTTGATTTTGATGTGCAACTTATTTTCATTGTTAATTTACAAAAAGACATTGGAGATAAAATTCTTCTTTTTGAATTTTCTTCCTTTACTCAATTGTGTAGTGCTTCATAATTATTAGCTTCAATTGAGACAATTTGAGAGATCTCCTCTAATGGCTTCGGTTGATAAGAGTGGTGCCGCATCCAAGTCTTTTGAAAAGTTCCAAGAACTTAAAGGCTTCATCAAGATCAACAATTCATAAAAAATCATTGATGTGCAAGTGTCAATAGCATCCAAAGATGTGGTTGTTTTTTCATAAATTTTTAAACCTTCTCATAATTTTACACATCTTTTTGAATCTTTGCATAATGTGATGTTGAAGTTGATTAATGCTAATGTTTTAACCAGAGTGCCATAACTCGCGGCAAGTCATGCGAGTTCAGGTGACTTGTGAGTTGCGCAGCCTCTGGCGGGTTTTCATGACCCGTCACCATGACTCGACGAGTGATGGGCCATGACCCATGCCACGACTCTTCGAGGTTTGACAGCCATGACCTGGATTCACGAACAGATTCGTGCTAGATCCGCACAAGGTCCTGTTGATGTGAATTTCCAATTTTGCAGTCCAGAGGCGGGAGGATTTATACAAATATAACATTTAAGTATAAGTTTGATTTATTTCTTATACTTTAAGTTATATTTGAATAAATACTTTTAGGATGTTTGAGATAGGTTCCAGCTTCATAGGAGTTAAGATGCAGATTCTAGATTTTGGGGGTTGTCAAAAAATTCCAAACTTAGCCAAATTTCAGGATTCAGCAAACCTTCAACAAGGTTACCTCCCACAATCCATCATGGCTTTCTAAGGTCAAACTGAAGCTGGCAAAAGGATTCTCAAAGGGTTTTAACTCGTTTGATCACAAATCACTTGGTTTTGACCCCCTCTCTATGACAAACTTAGCTTAGCTCTTGTCCAAATCCCAAACAGACATGACTTCCCAACAGGCCAAAATCACTCAAACCTCATTTGCCGGACATTTGATCATTGATGTCATGGATTTCATAGATTTTATATACATTTGACAATATTTATATTTTATAATTCTGCATATCTATGTTTTCTATTCAGCTACAATTTACGTTTGTACTTATGTGATGGATGTATGTTTATGTATGTGATCAAATTAGATTTTATTTGATGATGTTATAGTGTCTTTAAGCTTTATTCAATAATGTGTGTGTGAAACAAGTTTTAAGTCAAAAAAATCTCTATTTTTTAATTTTGCCGAGTCATAGCCAAGTCGTTGTTGAGTCATAGGTGAGTCCGAGTCATGGAACTATGGTTTTGACATTTCCTTCCATTAAACCAATTGATCCTTCAAAAACTTTGATCCCAAAGCCTTTTGTCAATACCAACGTCAACATGGTCATAATAGTCAGAAATGTTTCTATTTGAAATCTCTTATCTAAGGCCTTGCTTATTCTAATGCTATATTGGTCGAGGGTGTTAATGATTAAGAAAAAAAATCCATTTCCCCTCCCAACCAAAACTCGCAAATTTATAAAAATCCCTTACCTTTCCATTCTACCATTACTATTGAGTCTACCCACTCCTTTCCTTCTTCCACAAATAGTGTCATCCCTCTTACTATTGTGAAATATGATGATGAATGTACCAAGGCCAACAATTTTATCAACCTTATTGATAATTCGACCTACACTTGAGCTTTGCATTACCTTTGATCCTAAGGAGACTATTAGGGCACTTGATGGTCCTCTTTATATTATTGCGAAGATTAATTGCCTTCCCTCTCATGGAGTTTTGATAGATCCTACTTGCATGATGGATGTAACTAAGGAACAACTTTACACAAGACACCTCCAAAAAGGCACCTATGACAAATCAAATGTGATGATTAAGACTTTCAATGGTTTCACTTGTCCCACTCATGGTTCCATTACCTTCCCTGTAGAATTTGGTAAGAAATCCTTAGACGTCTTTGTTGTCATCCCAACTTTTGATTAATTTCAAGTTAGAATTGGTCATCTTTTTCCCACTTCCATGAAAGCTTCTGTCTCTCCTATCCATAAGTGTTCAAAATTTTCCCATGATGGAGAAATCATCACGATTGACCATAGTCTGTATCATCCTTTAGCTAGTCGTGGGAACTTTGACCTTAACTTCTTTTGGTCTAGCATGCCTCAACCAATTCAACCTTTCAAAGATAATTTCTTCCTATCCTATAAAAAATTCAAAGCCAAAAAGATTTGTGAACTCATCAGTTCTATAGTTTCATCTCCTTACCCTGGACCTAGACTCATTACACCTTCCATACCTCCTATTTATGCTTCAGTCCCACTTCCTATATCTTAAAATGCCTTACTACTTCTATCTCTTAACTCAGTGAGTTTCCTTTAATTTTTTCTCCTAAGAAAGAAAAGGACCTGATGTTGATTTTTCCTAAACCACCTCAAATTTCAAACAAAACCAAATGTAATTGTTGTGCCTATGAATTTTGTTGGGTTCCAAATATGCCTTATTTTATGTCACATAAAACTATCATTCATAAGCCCTATTCCCACACCTTGGAGACATTCCATAACCATCATACCACCAAATTACCATTTAAGCTTAAACATGACCATGTGGTTAATTATTATGGATTTCTTGTATTTTTAATGATTAAATGTGTTTTTAACATGGCTTTATTGATGATAGTTTACTAATGTGTTTCTATGGCCAAGCGACACATTCAAAACTAGAGGTTCTTGCTCCTGTATCCAGTTCTGGTACCAAACCATGGTTATCATAGTTCCTCCTCTCAAGTTAGGATTTGGCAACACGGGTTTTGTAGCTATGTATTTCCACCACTTGATAAAAGTTACAGTCAAATCCAGATTTTCAGTAGTTTGCAGGCAGTCAACTTCTGTCTCGATTTGCATGTATATATAGGTGAATCTCGAAATTTTGAGACATGGGTTTTGTGCAGAATGGCCTCAATTGATTACTTCAAAGAGCAGTTTTCCAAAATTCTAAAAAGTATAGGAGCTATGGTTGGATCTTCAAATATAACTTACCAAAAGATAACTAACGCCCAAATTTGGTTGAAACAACCAAATCACTTGTTCCAAATTCGTGAGAGGTTATTTCATATATTTTTTGAGGTTGTCAGATCTGGTTCCCTCCTCTTCCATGTATAAATGAAGGAGGGAAGAAGAATATGGGAGGAATTAATCATCGGAGTTGTACTTCCAGTGAGAATAAAATGACAGTCTATTCTCTCATCTTTCTTCTTGTCTTTGACTTGATTTCATTATAGAAGAATGAATCATTATTGTAGTAACCTGTGTTGTAGTAGTCAACTGTCATATTATATTCCAATTATTGTAGTAACCTTTTTTGTGTTCACGATATTTATATTCCCGTGTTACAGTAACTTTATTTATGTTTATGTTTATGTTGAACAAAGAATCCTGGGATAGGCTAAATGGATTTTGATGCTTTCTACAGTTGACATTTCACCTCCAAAGTAAGTGGTGACAGGACTGAAATGGAGATGATGTTCCCTGCTTTCCTTTACAATGCTTTTTAGGTTTAGTAATCATTTCTAAAGTAAGTTGTGACAGGACTAAAATGGAGATGATGTTCCCTGCATTCCTTTACAATGCTTTTTAGGTTTAGTAATAATTTCTAAAGTAAGTTGTGACAGGACTGAAATGGAGATGAGTTGAACAAGGATATGAACAATGCAACTTATTGGCAGCAAGTCACATGGTTTACAATCAACCCATATCAACGAATTACAAACTACAAATCTGATCAAACTAGCAGATAACAAATAGATCTAGATCAATGCCAAATTAGTAGATAATGAAATGCAACTCTTGATGGCTATGCCATCCAGTTGTTTAACAGTGCAAATTTAAGAAGCAGAATAAATCTAGTGGAAGACTTTTCAAATCAATACAACCTGTAATCCACTTCAATTTTTAGAATATTTCTGAAGGCAAACCACACAAAAACTTACAATGAATAATTACTGCAGAAAGCTTCTTAAATAGCTTCCAAAAGCTAAAATATTATGCAAGATCTAGTATTTTAATCGAAACAATATTAATGCAACTTACCTGGAACTTGTATCCTCTTGAATATACGACAAGCTCACAAAAGAAATCACACTAAAACATAATGAATCACCGACATTTCTTTTATTTTCTGAACATCTACGAACCATAAAAAAGCACTATAAAATTGGAAATATTCCAACACAACACACCAAACTGAAAGTAAAATGCAAATATCAACTCACTAACAACATCTACAGGGAACTTTGAAATGGAGTGTTTTTGTCTTCTACTCTATTTGCCAATAGGGTTTTCATCCTAGGGCAAAGCAATGAACTCAGTGGCTCAAACCAGGGACAAAGATTTGATCATTGATGTGAAAACCAACTTAAGAGATTCTAATGAGACCTCACTCACTTTTTATAGGCTTATGAGGAATTAATATAATAATTTTATTATTTTTACCCTCTAAAAGCTAATTTTAAATTACTTTTATAACTTCTACCTCGCTAAGAGTTACATAAGGCTTTATTGTGCCCCATTTAGGCAGCCTAAAACAATAATAAGGTTATCTTTACAAAAATAGAAAGTGATATTATGACTAACTTCAATTATTATTTTAATTACAACATTCCCCTAGCTCAAGCATAACCAAATGGAAAGTTAAAATAATCGGCTAAGGAACAAGTAGAAAGCTTAGGGCTGAAAATGGGACATGACAATATTCTTGGACCCAATAGTTCTTATGTAATAAGAAAGCATATGTTTATAACATGGTTGAACTAACCAAAATTTGTTGACACTTTTCCACTCATATCATTCCCATATATCACAGGGCTGTAAAGAGCTTTCCCTCCAGTTAACTCCTTGAAACTTTCCAATGGTTCAACAACTGCATCAAAGTTTGGCTGAGAGAGAAGCAGAAATATGAAAAGAAATGAGTTGAAGCAAAATAGTAAATAATTAAGAAAGAATTTCATGACTATATTGAAGGACAAATCACTTGAAAGATACCATGACTGTACCTCATAGAAGAATGGCACCGAAACACGATATTGGGGATTTTTGTTGATTACTCGATGTAATGTAGGCTGATACAAACCATTGGTCCACACCTGTCCAGATTCATTCCCAAATCATATACATTAGAATTGTTCCTGAAGCAACTCCTGAAAATCTCAATTAAAGCTTCTCACATCCATATACTGATTACCTCTGGATTGAAGCAACTTGTTCCATGAAAGTTAACATGTCATTTCCATCGATTGTTATGGATTAATGAAGTAATCAAATTACCTTTCCTTGAAGAAGTATGTTCATGAGATATTAATTAAAAAGTTATTATTTTTCCAAAGAATTCACGGTATAAGACCAAATTTTCCAAGTATAACATAGATTCTAATATTGTTTACCAAGCTTGTTCATAAAGATGATAACTATAGAATAAAATTACACATTTCTGATTAAAGAGTTTGAGATGTTAGTAAGTTATTAACGAACATACCTTCAGCATATCACCAATGTTACAAACAAATGTCCCAGGAATAGGAACGGCCTATATCCATTCACCAGCAAAGTTCCTTACCTAAGAAACAATCGTTTTGCTAATCAATTTCTCAGTACCTTTTTCCCCGACCTCTACTATCTTAGAATTGGAAAGTGTTTCTACGAAAATGGAACAATATTTTGTTTCAGATACACATTTCTCCAAGCTAATAAGTAATTTATTTGTCATTTCTTGTGTCATCGCATTTTTCAAAACTTCAGTGAAAAATATATTGTGTGAGCATATCTGTGATTGGTGATAATAAGGATAGCACCTAAAGAAGTGATATGTCATTGTCATGATTCACTAACGTAAGCAGTCCTGTCCACAAATTGCATAGCTTAGAAAGATGAATTAATCATATCTACCAGACTAGTTCAATCTTGTTCATATCAATTTCTGCATTCCCGATGAAACTTGATATAAATAAATCATGTCAAGGAGAAAAGTTACCATAGTCTGTATGTGCTCCACAGCAATCCAGAGAGATCACAAAGAAAATGTATATTAGATTTGTAACGATGGGTGAAAATTACAAACACTATGAAGGCTCATGAAAATGAAATGCATTGTTTAACAGAGATACCATCCAACCCCAGAATCTTGCATATTTGTATCTTCAGTGTCACTGTCGATAGGTGGGTAACCAATAATATGCAGAACCCAAAATGGGTCTCCACCTTTTTCACCTTCAAATGTATCTGGTGGCATGCCCAATCCTAAAGCTATCCCTCGCATAATTTTTTTAGCATCTGCTTTCATGCATTTGGTGCAACCACGTTAAGTCAACTGTACAGATGAGCAGATAAGAATATTTCATGCATGCAAAATTATTTACAAATGACTGGTTTTATGAGCCACAATATTCAGGCCTGCATAAAAAAGCTTAAGAAACATATATTACAAACAATAAAATGATAATTTACAAAGGGCACACATACCCATACCTTCCACATTACTAATATACTCTTCCATAAGTGGGCCAAATCTCTTTGGATAATCTGGCCTGAAGCAATAAAACACGAGGTTTATTTGTAGAGAGAGAACTAAAATTACAGAAAAGAATAGATGAAAGAGAAAGAAAACATTTTACACTTTACTATAAGACAAAAATCGATGGATTGTTTTAATTATACAAACAAAAACATTCTCTATTGATGTTTTATTTAAGTGCATCAGTTTCCAGAGGATGTGTACAATGAGATTGAAGAAGAGGTGTCCTCTCCTTCCCACTCTTTTTGTAATATACATTGATATGCTTAAGCCGTTCAGTTTTTGTTTTCTATTGAAAATATGAGCAGTTTTACTGGTCCCAGTTTCCATTACTAAGTACACAAAGTTGCGGGTCACATTGAATTTGCTTGGCCTTGTCTAACCATCAACTTTCCTCATGTTATGCTAACTAAGAGCAAACAATATTATTTTTGACAATTATTTTCCTTTCTTTCTATGTCTAGTTCTCCACTGTGTTCTACAAGATCATATCAGTGTTACCAGAGATTTGATGATTTGATCTTAGGCATGGGAGGAGGAGTTGCTTCCTACAACCCTGTAGAAGTGGTAGCTAACAATTCTATCCAAGCAACCATTTTTCTTTTCTTTTCAAACAGTTGAACTGTTTTCTTCATACAGTTGAGAAAGCAACAATACTGCAGTTATTGTCCAGGGTTTGAGTAACATATCTGATAATTGATAAATTATGTTTGAGTAGCATATCTGATAAATTATGTTTGAGTAACACATGTGATAAATTCAAAGACTTTATTCTTATGTAGTCTTCTCCAATAGTACCTCATATGCTATTTTTCCAGGTTAATGTGAAGAGTACCCAGAGAGAAAAAAATTCAAAAAGACCTGAACGTTATAGTTCTCTTTGCTGAGAATCAATTCAGCCTCCAAATTGTAATTTTGGGTCGCCTTGGAAAAGTGTGAAAAGAAAATTCTCAATTCAGCCTAAATTTTTATGAGCGGTAATATTCATGATGTGGATCATATTTCTCTTCTGCAGTCTTCCTTTACTGGTGTTGCATATTGATCAAGTCTAAAGTTGTGAAAACTGTAACAGCATCATGAACTGCAGATATAATGGTACTAGTTTTAACTTATGTTGTAATATTTGTTTGTTTTATAAATGTGCAATTGAATCGTCTATTTCTCGAACTAGTGCAGGTGCCTATCCAAGAGTCACAGAGTCACAAATCACGAGAGAGAAAATAGTATATAAAAGCAGAGAGGAAATGACCTGGCATAAAAACGTATCAAGAACATGCATCAAATATAAAACATACTTAATGATCCAAAACTAAACTGCACATGTAGAGAGATACGATCATTAGAAGGCTTGCAATGTTTTAAGATGCTACATTTGTCAAATCTTCATTGCATTCATATTAGCATGTGTGACAAGAGGAAACCTTTACAAAATGCTATAGACTCCCCTAAAAGAATTCAAATAGTCATGGAGATGTACCCTATCTAACACCCATTATAATCCTCTGACCTGAAGATGCTTCAGACATTCAGTATCCTCTTGTAATCGGACATTTAACACTTGAAACCCTATAATCCGCCTAACACTTGTTGATATCCAGTGGAAACAACGAACAACCCCTAGAAATGAAGGGTAAACTAGTATATGAAGTTATTGTCAAATCTCATGCACAAATACATGCAAGAGAATGAAGGGAGATTACAACAGTTGGGAAATGAATGCAACTGCATGTAAATTTCAAAGTATTAATAATAGTGAGAAGAAACCCTGCCCAAAAATGGATGATCTGGATCATGCCAAAAGAATCTAGTAGATGAAGATAAAACAACACTCATGGCATTTGGTGGGTAGATGAAGCATACAAGGGAATGATGGCACATCCAAATATCCATTGGCACCTTTCTTTTATTTACAACTTTATTAAGAATTATTTCTTTTTCTTTTGTCAAAGATTTAGGTTGGACACAAACCTTGTCAAATATTGGTAGAGTTCATGAACTCATAAACTTTGCAACACCTAGAAATTGGCAACCTTTCTTCTTCCTTCTCTTCTTTATTTCTTTAAGTTCTTCCTTTCTACTTGTTTCACCTTGTCACACTTCAGCAATTTGGCGAACTATGTCCCACTTTCACAAAATTCACGAACTTTGTAACATTTAGAACCATACCAAAATTTTCCCTTTGTTCTTTCATATATCCTTCCTGTATTGTCATCATCACAATTTTTGTGACCTAGAAAACTACATCACAAAGTTTGAGAAACCACAAACTTCACTATATTCAAAACCATATCACAAAGTTCATAGAATTGCAACCTTTGTGGCTTTAAGAGCTTTGAAACCTTTTTGAAACTTCAAGCTTACAAATCTTTTTTCACCCTTGCTAACTTACGCAAAGTTCAGGAAATTGCAAACTTTGCAACATTTATAATTCAGACATAAATGGAAAACACTTCCAAAATTTTGGATTTTGACATGATAGGACAAGTGCACAAAATGAAGGCATTCAAACAAAATTTGGCAATACAAGTTTGAGTCTCGACACTTTAAAAAATATGCTGCTCCATGCAATTCATCGATTATCTCATCAATCTCGGGAATAGAGATACCCATTTTGATAGTCCTCTTGTTCAAAACTATGATATTAATATATATCCACATGGTGCCATCTTTTTTTCAAACCATAAACTAGAAAAATGAGCTAGGTTTGATGTGTGAGCCTTCTCCAAGAGTTGTTTGGTAGGTTTTTATATCTCTTCTTTGTACATTCTTGGGTGGTAGTAAGTAGTGATCATGATAGGATTAGAGCCTAGTTCTAGTAATATGTTAAAATTCTCTGCCAGTTGGTAGTCTTGGAGGTAACCCACTAAACACCATATTATGCTTATTCAAAATGTATTGAATATCAACATGATAGGTGATTTGCTTACCCTAGATAATTTGGAGGCATGATCAAATGTCATGTTGCCCAAGCAACATGTCCTTTGTAGATTCTCTTCCATCCTTTAGTTGTTACGAGCTACAGTGCCCCATTAGAAATTCCTCTAAGCAACATATATTTCACTTGATATTTAAAATTGAGCATCCTGGACTAATAGTTCTGTGAAAACTCATCAAGGGAATGCAACCATTATACACCCCACATCATAGATATCATCACATACCTTGTGACATCCCATGGCTATATTGAATCCTTTTGTTACTACCTATAGTGCTCCACTAGAAATTCCTCTAAGCAACGTATCTTTCCCTGGAGATTTAAACTTGAGTTCCATGGACTAATAGTTCTATGAAAGCTCACCAAGGGATTGCAACCATTATACGACAAAACCTTGTCAATCTCTCATAATCTCACAACATAGAACTCATCACATACCTTATGATCTCTCATGGCTATATTGAATTGTGAATCCATCAACAACAATGATACTGAACACTTCAAAATCTTTAGCTTTTAAACCTTTATTGACCACCAAAATGTCATCAATCAAATTATGGGTGGTCCCACTACTTAAAATAGTTATCTATTTAGACAACACACACTAACATTGAATAGATGATATTTGGATGCAAATGAAAGAGCTCAAAATATGTAGTTGTCTAACTTTTCATCATTCACAATTTTAGGTGTATGTTTCTTGACAGTCCCAACCGGTGCTGAGAGGGGAGGGGGGAAGGGGGACAGAGAGGGGGAGAGAGAAGAGGGAGGGAGAGAGGAGAGAGGAAGAGGAAAGGGGAGAGTGGGGGAGGGGGGGAGAGGGAGAGGGAGAGGGAGAGGTAGAGGGAGGGGGAAGGTGAAGGGAGAGGGAGAGGGAGAGGGAGAGGGAGGCGGAGGGGGAAGGTGAAGGGAGAGGGAGAGGGAGGGGGAGAGTGGTGGAGAGGGGGATTGGGAGAGATGGGGAGGCGAGGGAGAGGGGGAGGGAGAGGGAGAGGGAGGGTGAGGGAGAGTGGGGGAGGGAGAGAAGAAGAGGGGGGGAGAGTGGGAGAGCGAGAGGAAAAGAGAGAGAGAGAGGGAAGGCGAAGGGAGGGGGAGGGGGAGAAGGGGCAGGAGAGAGTGGGGGAGGGTTGAGAGAGGGAAGGGGGAGGGTTGAGAGAGGGAAGGAGAGAAGGGGAGGGGGAGAGAGAGAGGAGGGGGAGTGTGAGAGTGGGGGAGAGGGGAAGAGGGGGAGGGGGAGGGGAGAGGGAGTGGGATTGGGAGTGTGAGTGTGAGGGGGAGAGAGGGGGAGAGGGAGTTCAAGGGGGATGGTGAGGGGAGGGGGAGAGGGAGTGGGAGGGGATGGGGGAGGGGGAGGGGGAGAGAGAGGGAGAGGAGGGGGAGGGGGAGAGTGGGGGAGAGAGAGGAAGAGGGTGAGTGGTGGAGGGGGATGGGGAGAGATGGAGAGGGGAGGGAGAGTGGGAGAGCGAGAGAGAGGGAGGGGGAAGGGAGAGGGAGAGGAAAAGAGAGAGAGGGACGGTGAAGGGATGGAGAGGGACGGAGAGAGGGGGGAGGGGGAGAGAGGGCAGGAGAGAGTGGGGGAGGGGGGAGTTCAAGGGGGATGGCAAAGGGAGCGGGAGAGAGGGTAGGAGAGAGTGGAGGAGGGGGAGTTCAAGGGGGATGGCGAAGGGAGGGGGAGAGGGAGAGAGGAGGGAGAGAGGAGGGTGAGTGGGAAAGTGGGGGAGAGAGGAAGAGGGAGAGTGGTGGAGAGGGGGATGGGGAGAGGGAGAGGAAAAGAGGAAAAGGAGGAGGGATGGGGAGAGGGAAAGAGGAAGAGGAAAATGGGGAGAGGGAGGGGGAAGTGGGGAGGGAGGGAGAGGGAGAGGGAGAGGAACATGTAGAGGGGGGGGGAGGCAGAGTTCGAGGGGGAAGGTAGAGGAGGGGGAGGGAGAGTATGAGGGGGAAGGTAGAGGGAGAGAGAGAGAGCGAGACCGAGAGGGACAGTGGTGGAGAGGGGGATGGGGAGAGGGATGGGGAGGGGAGAGGGAGAGGAGAGGAAGAGGAAAAGAGGTAAAGGGGGAGGGAGGGGGAGAGGGAAAGAGGAAGAGGAAAATAGGGAGAGAGAGAGAGAGAGAGAGAGAGAGAGAGAGAGAGAGAGAGAGAGAGAGAGAGAGAGAGAGAGAGAGTAATCTATTCCTAGCACACATGCACACATAAAAGAGAAGAAATGTTAACCAGAGAAGGGTTTGCCTAAATCAAACTTCAATTAAGGTATCAATCTTTGAAATGAAATGAAATATGCTTGTATATAAGCTAGATCCTAATCATTAATTGCCTTATACCAGGAAGGAAGAAAAGACAATTTTCTGCATCCATAAACTAACAAAAAGTAGACATATCAATATAAATACCATAAATGGGGTTCAAAGGATGCAACTGACATGCAAAATCAGTTTGACGAGAATTTGGAGGGACAAGGTCCCTTAGCTGACTTGTTCCTTGCAATTTTTGACGTTTTGAATTACAGATTGTCCATGAGGTCTTGAACTTCCTAGATCTGATCTGCTATGAGTGTCATCTATTCCCAACACACATAAAAGAGAGGAAACGTTAAGCAGAGAAGGGTTTGCTTGAATCAAACTTCAATTAAGGTATTTATCATTGAAATGAAATGAAATATGCTTGTATATAAGCTAGGTCTTAATCATAAATTTCCTTATACCATGATGGCACAATGATTCTTTGGATGTAATCATGAGTGTTAATGCAATAGCTTTGAATCCATACAAAAATCTAGAAGGAAATCATGAAAAGTCAAACCTTTCATAATGGATGTTGTAGTTTATAATGTGTGTGTGTGTGTGTGTGTGTGTGTGTGAGAGAGAGAGAGAGAGAGAGAGAGAGAGAGAGAGAGATGCTTATGCAATGATTTCCTTCCTTGATGGTAGACTCTTGTACTTAGCCTTCAATGTGTGAAAGAAGCTTGATCCTAAGAGATGATAGACTTAGAGAATGCCTTGAAATGCTTGAGATGTGCTTTAGAATGCTTTAGATGCAAATTTATAGGAGAGACCTTGAATTCTTAAGATGTGATGTCCAAATGAGGAGAGATAGGTTGTTTACAACATTTTGGAGCTCAAAACTTGAAGGAAATCAATGGGATTCTAGATTTATCGCTTAACCATTGAGACAAGCCCTTTAATTGAATTTTGAGGTGAATCTCAGGGATAGGTAGCCCTTGCCGACCTATTCCCACCCAAATATCTCAAAATTTAGTATGCAATGATCTCCTTCCTTGATGGCAGATTCCTTTACTTAGCCTTCAATGTGTGAAAGAAGCTCTATCCTAAGAGAAGGTTGACTTAGAGAATGCCTTGAAATGCTTGAGATCTGCTTTAGAATGCTTTAGATGCAAATTTATAGGAGAGACCTTGAATTCTTAGGATGTGATGTCCAAATGACGAGAGGTCAGTTGTTTATATACCTCTCACAACATTTTGGAGCTCAAAACTTGAAGGAAATCAATGTGATTCTAGATTTATCGCTTAACCATTGAGACAAGCCCTTTAATTGAATTTCAAGGTGAATCTCGGGGATAGGTAGCCCTTGCTGACCTATTCCCACCCAAATATCTCAAAATTTGGTTAAGGAATAGAGATTGCAAATAAGATGATGGAATGATAAGCGATGCAGGGTTGGAGTATGAAAAATTAATGTGGTAGCCCATACATGTTGAAATGGGCCACGAAACAAACATAAATTTTGAACTCGAAAAGGAACACAATCATCATGCACCAAAGTGTAACCAACCTCCTCAAATCATGTAGTGAATATACAACTATCACTATCTAGAAAGTCTTAAACTATAGTCTATTTGAAAAATCTAAAAAACCATATTTTTTTATCAACATGAAAAGGCTAAAAATCTATCCATTTAAATCTAAATTTATTAATGTATTTAAAACACTCACAAATCTATTACCAGGAGGTTCATATTCTAACTATTAGATTATCCCAAATATGCAAACCATAGATTCAAAAATATCTATAATATGCACATGATAAAATTACACAACCACATATAATAACATTTTCTACAATATATATTCATAACATGCATCAATATGAAAGGACATACAAGCCACATGCAAATACATGGCCCACAAGTAATGAAAGGGGCTATTTAACTATTACTATCTCTAGGGATAAAATCAAGTGTTTGTCATATGTACTACACAACCCCAAAGATTAAAGGTACATCCTACACTATCAAGTAGTTTTGGGTCAAAAATATTTATTATGAAACCATTTGGCCAAACCACATTATCTTTTTCATGTGCTCATTTCATCATTCTCTTTATGAGAAGTTTCAGATTTACTCTAAATTTTTTGTTTCATTCACATGTTATAACCTCTTACTATTTTCTTCATCCATACATTCTCATTTTCCTAGCTTTTGATCAAGTTTTACAGTCTAGTTGACATAAATACAAAATGTAGGGGATGCGTCAACATTGATTATTAGATTTTAATAATTGTAAAAAATCATAAAAATTAGTTTAAAAATAAGCTTTTAGTCCACCTAATAAAAAGGATAATCACTAAACATAAAACAATGAATATCATTATTACTTACTCTATTTGCCAACTATTTGTCTCTATGTTGTAATAATCAATCAATAAAATTATTCAAATAGAATTAATTATTCAAGGTGGCTTAATTTTAATGGATCAATGATGTATTCACTTATATCCACCAACTATATATCCACATTAATATTGTATACTCTCAGAAGTGGGTTTGGATTATAGTCAATTGGCATTGATATCCACATTGTATAGTAAAATTAAGATATTCTTATTATGTTGTGAAGTTATTTAAAATTAAAGTATGATTATCTTTTGTAAAACATCTATTCTTCCTTTGTAATTTTTGGCACTAAGGACAAAAGATGAAAATTAATATGTAAAAGGCTTTTTTGTCTCATATAGTTTCCTATTTACTAAACATAAGTTTAGCTTCAAGCTAAAACATTAATTTTAATAAATTTTTAACTCAAAAATTGGTCACAATATTCAATATGTAATAGATGATATT
This sequence comes from Chamaecyparis obtusa, assembly GCA_027943335.1. Taxonomy (NCBI): domain Eukaryota; kingdom Viridiplantae; phylum Streptophyta; class Pinopsida; order Cupressales; family Cupressaceae; genus Chamaecyparis; species Chamaecyparis obtusa. The sequence continues at coordinate 106,373 of BSBK01004962.1, read as the reverse complement.
TTTCTAATTTTTATAAGTTATGGTAAAAATCCAAATTAGTTCAATAATTTTATATCATAATTATTAGTTATGTTTCAGTAATATTGCCAATCTTAAGCTCTCATCATTTATTCAACATTTATTCATATGTCTATTTTACATGCATTGATATTATTGGTCTCTAATTTAATAATTTAAGGAGGTATTATGGGTTTTCTATTCATCTTTATGTGATCATCTTTAAAAATGATATTTATAAGTCTTTAGACAATAATGTCCTGACCCATGTCAAAGGACTTAATATTTTTCTCCATCTTTATAGATTGAAACCTACACCAGTCATGCAAGGGAATACATCAACTTGGGACACTATTTTCTAGGTCTTGTAGGACTGATTTATTTTAGTTTTGATAATGGCACTGTGTATGTTGTATCGAATATTGATTTTCCTCACACACTTTGGACTATACTTTCAGCAATCCATGGAGACCCTCATATGTCTCCATTCTTGATTTTCTATTAGATTGTGGCATTCTCATTGATGATGTAGTTTGCATACCCTTTGATGATGATACCTTATACGACCTTAAGTATATATATTTTTCCTTGTTCCTACTCATCACACTGGGATCATATCCACATCTTATTATTGAGAGTATCAAGAGATTCTGGCATTGTTATCATTGATGTCAAAACCCTTATACTAGTTGTATGTTTGTACGGGTTGGTTGTTAGACTGGTTTTCCATGCTTTAGTATTGTGCAGATCAGACTCATTCTATGCAGTTTTCTTTTGGTGATGGGTTATGATGATGGATGTTTTCATTCCAGTTATTAAAATATATCTTTTTGGTACATCTATGATATTTGGTAAATGCAAAACTACGAAGTTTTGGATGAATATATTTAACTACTATGTTTCAAATTACTTATGGGTATTCCTGCTACTTAGACATTCATGCAATATATAAGATGTTTTTGGTATAATAGTTATATTCGGTTTCTACATAGGTTTTATCTGGTTCTATCCATCAGTTGGTTCAAAAATTTTGTAGATAAAGTCATGAACTTGGTTGTGGGGTTCCATTGGTTCCAAAATACATTTACATCTCAGTAAATGTGCTATGAAACATACATATCTTTAGGTCCCATGGTAAAGTTGTCTAAAGATTTCATATGTATGACCGAATTTTAGGTCCAGTGCTAGCATGTTAATTTATATTGTAATATCTTTTGTAATGAAAGCCGACATTTTTTCTAGCTAGGTTGACATGCATTTCTTTTTTCATATGTATATATGTGTGACAATTTTAGAGGAAGGATTGAGGTCATTGACAATTTTAGAGTAAGGATTGAGGTCATTGAGACAAAGTTAAATGAATTGGTTAAAAGTTATGATTTATTTAAGGATGAAGATGGGAAGACAAAGAATCAAAGTTGGTTAGATTCAGGCTGAGATGTTGCAAGTACAAAGATAGAGAGCATTTAGTGAAGAATGTTTGGATAGTGAAGGATATGGTTGAGGTCTGGCTAGAGCATTTTCTTTAATTATTTCTGATGCAAACGACTATGAGTGTTGGTTTTAATCTCTGGATTGGACTTCATCATTTGAAATGTTGGTGCATCATGAAAATCTGTGTACACAGATGAGTGTGACCATGAATGAGTGGAAGAAGAATGTTTCGATTGTCAATGAAAGCCACAAAAGTTTTTTTGGTTAAATATGATATTTTCATTTGATTATCTGAATGATGTTTGTGGCCCTTTTCCATTGTGTCAAAAAGGGGGAGTGAAAATTAGGGAAGAAAAACTAAAAAGTTATATCTAACTCAGGGGGAAGTTTTTTTTATTTTTGAAGTTTTTCTATTTTTTTTTGTTTTACCATAATTGCCAAAGGGGGAGATTATGGAGAGTATCAAGAAGACTATGGCATTGTTGTCACTAGTGTGAAAATCCTTATACTGGTTGTATGCTTGTACCGGTTCGTTGTTTGTGCTTCAGTATTGTGCAAATCATATTCATTGTATGCAATTTGTTTTTAGTAATGGATTATGATGATGGATGTCTTCGTTCTAGTTATTGAAATATATCTTTTTGGTACATCTATGATATTCGATGAACTTAAAAGTATGAAGTTATGGATGAATATATTTAGTTGTGATGTTTTAGAGTACTTTTGGATATCCCTGCTACCTGGACATTCATGCAGTATATCATATGTTTTTTATATAATAGCTATATTTAATAGCTTATATCTGGTTCTTTCCATTGGTTGGTTCATAATTTTTGTAGATCAAGTCATGGACTTGAATGTGGCATTCCATCGGTTCCAGAATATATTTATCTCTCAGTAAATGTACATAGCTTACGTGTGACCTATCTTTAGGTCCTATTATAATGTGGTATAAAGATTTCATATATGTGTGTATGTGTGTGTGTGGCAATCATTTTGTATATGATAGAGAGAATGTGTGCTGATGGCGGTACAATGCGAGTATGTTTTTTCATAATTGGTTGTCAACCGTGAGAATGGAAACAAGAAGACCAAAGGTTAGTGAGAAGAAAGACCAAAGGTTAGTGTTTAGTTTTGTTGAGGGGAAAATAAATGTTGGCCAAAAATATGTAATCAGATTTGTTGCTAACGATTTTTGTTGTGCTACTAGTTGGAACTATTTCATGGATATATAGATGTAACTTCATTAATTCATATTTTTAATGTAAGGCATTTCGTAATAAAACCTTTTGTATCAGGTTACTTAGCCCAACCAGTAGTGTACCTACCTGCATCGATAGTGAGTCCTTGTAAAAATCACCTTTTAACCAGTGTTTACTTTCAGGAGAATTAGTATTTGCGTAGTTTTTCCCATCTTGGATTTCCATGTTATATCTAGTGTTGTGGTGTTTGTTATTTTTTATCTTTCAAGTTTATATGAATTTTAAGCATATGAATGTTTTAAGTTCGTAACATTTTATCAAAGTTTGTAAAAAGTATTTTCGAATAACTTATTCACCCCCCCTCCCCTCCCCTTCTTAGTTATCCCTCCCCCCCCCCCCCCCCTTCTTAGTTTTTTGGCTTATTCAACACTTATATTATTTTTTATCATATTGGTATCATCACATCCATGGCTTCTACTAATTCAATGTACTTGGATACTCATTATCTTCTATATAACTACACGAGATTCATATTTTGCATGGATATCAGGGTAAGTGCACCAATATGGTATGCTAAAAGGGGGTATAAGTGGCCACCTTTTTTTTGAAATCAGGTAAACCCTAACTTCAAAGACAAATTTGAGAGTCATGAACTCAAAATTAGAAGATGTGCAAAACATGAATTGTAGTGCTCTGATTATAGTTTCTAAACCACTAAAGTTTTTTAAAAATGGATAATACTAAGAGGGTCAAATCCATTGCACACGGAAAAATGTTCCTAATTTTTTTGAGAAAAATATAAAATATTATCTAGTGTGTGCTTCAAAAAAGCTATATTGAAATTTATTATTTTGAAAAGCCCTTTTGTAGACCAATAGGTAAGAGTGAGAGGTACAAGTTGTGTATTTTTTTGTAATTTTCTGTTGAGTGTTTTTTTTAATGAATTTTTGAAGTGGGGGCAACTTGAAAATCAAGTGTCTTCGTGCGTTGGATATAACTTGCATCAAAATAATTGAAAATGCAAACCTTTTTTTAAAAGTGTATAGAATCAAGTCTAGAACAATAATATGTAATTTTAAAAAAAAAATTCAAGTTGTTCACAAGTTATTAAGAAAATAGTAGACATATGTCTCTGAGAACTATGGAGACACTAGTAAACAAAATTCAATTTTACTTTGCTAATATTGTCCAAAAATATAAAAAATTATATGTTTAGAAAGCTCAGAAAATATGTGAAATTATGGTGGTAATTTTACAAATACCTACTTGATGATGTGTAAACCTGACGATGATGAAGTTGAGAAATCTTTTTTGAAAAACAAAACAAGTGAAAACAGAGGGAAATAGAGGGAAATGAAGCTCCCAAGCCTCAACCTTGTTATCCAACCCTATTAACTACCATTTTCCTTGGCTTATTAATTTACCAAACCTAAGCCCAATCATGTTATTTGAATTTAAAGTAAGTCGATCGTGTTCGGGGTATTTTGTTGTTTTTTTGGTGGGTGACTAGTTTTTTGCACACCGTCTTGGTGCACTTACCCATCATCCTTCATTGTAGAGTCTCAAATTGTAAATTTGGAGGATTATTTTGAGGACATCCATCTCCTTTATCATGAAAAACATATAATTATTCTTATTCCACCACCATTATCATCTTTGCAACACATTCTACATCAATCTTTACAATATTCTAGAATGAAATTATCTCATTCCACCATGTGGAATTTTTTGTAGTTTTCAAAGTCATCCATAATCTTGATTTGGTTTCTATGTTCATCTAGATTTTTGGAATGAATTCCTCAATCACCAATCAATATATTTCTTCTCAAGGTTCCAAAGAGTGTTGTTTGTAGGCATGTATGCACTTATGTCTTCAAGATTTATTCATTGGCATAGAAGACTTATGGGTGGATTCATATCCTCATTTTCTCTTTCCCTTTTGGTGGACACCTATTATATTATTGTGATAGAAGCAATCCTTGAAGGATCATATAAATTTATATTGACCTTTCACTAGTGTGTTTATTTAATGTTCTCCCTTTTCGAGAAGAAATAAAATTCCATGATGTTTTCTCCTTTTTTGTCATTATGTGAGATTTCTTTTACACGGATACCTGATTAGGCCATATAGTCGATCCCATCCTTGCATCTATTCTTTTATTCATCACTAGGGTTTTAGTTGCACTCTAAGTTTATAATTAGGAGCATTGGATTAAATAGGTAATAACATAATTAATTATTCAATATTTGATGAAGTTACCTATTATGTTTTCTTAAGATTAACTTAGGAGTGTTATTTCTATATTTAGGTAATGTTGTCTCATAACATATGATTACAAAAATTGTCATGATTTGTTAAAACCATGATGATCCTTATTTTTATCATATAATAATTTTTTTAATTTTATATTTTCATAAAATGAATTAAAAACATAATATATTGAATAAGTGAGGTTGTATTATATTTTTAGAATTAAAAAGACACAATTAAATGGACCTAAGGTTTTTCTAGTGAGTGATTTGCAAATAGGACAAGAGAGATCCCAATGAGGCCTTCCCTGTTGGTGGAAGGTCGTCCTATTCATTAGCATTTATTATACCATTAATCCCCTCCTTTTATAGGGTTGTCTATGCCTGGAGATGGACAAATCTCTCAAAATCTATAGAAATAGTTGATGGTGTAGACTAGGGATAGGTCTTTGAAGAACACATTGGAGGATAATTATTGAATCCCATATAGAGCCCAGTTCTACAAGCAATCCATGAAGGGAACCAGTCACACACCAATGAGAGAAAGTGGAGGTAACTATAATCATGAAGATAGATGTAAAGAAGTTTATTGATCTGCTAGAGGAGGGGGCAATTAGAATACTCAAAAAGGAGGTAGTGTATGTGTACATTATTGCTTAGACTCAGACAAAGAGTACATCATTTGATCAATCCCTAAACAAACTCAAGAAGTAGCTCTATGAAATGATGGAAAATGAAGACTAGACATGGAAATACCAATTTAGGCCATTCCAATTGCAGTCCTTCCTCCACCCGTCATTCCTCAATACCCTATAGTTGTTCCAGTGCATCCATACAATAACTACGTTCAGAATGACAAGTTATTAAAGTGAAATGAAAGATCCAGTGGCTAGACAACATGGGTAGACCACAAGGATAATGAACTTTGATCAATGATTATATTATCTTTTTGTATCTTGCTATAAATGTATCTATTATCTTTGCTATTGTATTAATCTTCAATAAACTATCCTCCTTCTCAAGAACATATTTTTGTGATGGTGAAAAATCATATCTGATGTAAATGATGATTCTTTAATTATATTCAATAGAAAAAAGACTCGATTACATCAAATCTAGAACCCCAATTCTTACAAAGGGACTTAAATGTTAAGATAACATGTATATGCAATGTGGCGTTAAACTCTAATTTTTGCATACCATAAGATTTTATTATCACTTATAGAATAAGGCCACGACTAGATACGTTGACACTAGTACCTTTAAACCCATGTTTAAGCCTCTTGACTATGTCTACTAGCCCCAACTAATTCCATGTTTTTGTATTTTGAAACCATGGCTTTCTTAGAATCATGGAACTATCTTCCATTGTGTAGTGTCCCTCCATAGTTTATTTTTCTGTTATTATTGACAAACTCTTTTAGGCCACTTTTATGTGTGCATTGATATTTTTGTTTTATTATGATTTTAGATGTATGACACTACATGGTGAATTTTAATAAATGGATGATTATGATGGTTATTTTGATGCAGTTATATGTTGTTAGTTATGATGATGTTCTTGTTTCAAAATGATGTTTATGATGATGATTATACTTACCCCATACTTGCATGTGTATGGTGTTCATGTATGATTTTATATTTCTATTTGATGTGCTTGATGTGGTTGAGGGACGAAGTCATAGTTACTTTCTTGCAAAATCCATACGTTCGTCTGATCCCCGCCATTGTCTGTTATATTTCTATACATATATGCACATGCTTATCTTTTATGCAAATTTGCGGGTACCGGGCATCGACTTCCTTGAATTGTCAAGATGAGCGTTCCCTATTGCTAGTCTCAATAGTAAAAGAGGGGAGATAATATACAGATCCAAATCCTAACGTAAGCCATAATATTCTTTTGAAATAGTGGACAAGATTATGTTATTCCTACCCTATCTAAACTCATCCAGTTGATGTGAGTTTATATCCATGTTCTTGAGTATGAATGTGGGTCTTTAGGTTCTTTTGATTTTTGGTTATTGGTGTGATTTCTATAGTTAGATCCTTGATATTTTTAGCTATGAGATATTATTTAATTTAAATTAATTAAATGCAATGATTAAGTTTAGTTTATTATTTAAAAGTTTATTGTATGGTAGAAGTATTTAATTAATGAGAATTAATTAAATACATTCACCTTAGAATTATGTAATTGTAAATTTAACCTTTTTTAAATTAAAACGTGTTTGTTAATTTAAAAATTAATTTAGCACATGTGAAAATTATTTTAGACTAAATGTTTTATTTTTTTTATTAATTGAATGCATTAAGTTGCACAATCAAAATTGATTAATTTTGGTTAAGTGTTTTCAACAAAAGGCAAAGTGGAGAAGAGGCTTTAGCTCATCTGAAATTGAACTGAAAATCAGAGCTTAATTCATGTAAAACTTTTTGGTGGAGTTGAGTTTCAAACCCTCGCATGTGGAATGGGAATTCCTATATGTTGGAGATTTGGCCATGATTTTGAGGGAGACAGGTTGAATAATTTTGGGTGAAGAATTTGATTTTGGAAAGGCTTGAAAGTTTGGAATTTGTCTTCAGATCTGGTCTTCGTTTGAATATTATTATTTGGTGTTTGAGGTAGGGTTTGATTTTCTTTATGATTATATTATTTTGTAAATTTCAAAAGAACTGTATTCTTCGCGTATGTTTGTAATTTCTTGTCTGGATCTCTATCCTATATATCTTCTCTCTCTTCATATTGTATGCAGTCATTGTTTTCAAATCTTTGTGATTAGATTTCATTAAATTGGAATTTTTGTGCAATCCTAAAAAATTGATTTTAATTGATGTCTTTGAGGAAGTTTGGATCGACTAAAAAACCTAGATTAAACCCTGGAAATATTTGGCTACCTTCTAGTTCTTTGATTTATTTAGCAATTAATTCTATTTTAAAAGAAAATTATAAATTTCTCCTACCTGGTTGTTTTAAACCAGCTTGTTGTTATTTATCATATATATATATTAAATATATATATATATGTGTGTAAATTATGTTTTAATAAAGAATGGTTTTAGAAATAAAAAACTTATTTTAAATTGAAAAAAAAAAGTAAAATAAAAAAATATATAAAAAAATGGAGGAGGTTTAAAGGAACCCCCCCTTACCTTTTTGGCAACCCAAGGGAGGCTTTCGTGTGGCAGTACCCACACGGTAGTGTGCATGACAATCCTCGTGGGGGATGTTGTGCGCAACACCATGTGGGGTACTGACGCACGTCAATCCCCCAAGGGGACTATCGTGTGCATAGTACCTTGTGGGGTACTGACACACGCCAGTCCCCAAGGGGGTTATTGTGCGATAGTACCATAGGGTACTGATGCATGTTAGTCCCTGAAGGGCCGTGCATGGTAAGGGGTGCAGGGCTCGCGGGTCCCCCTCCCCCCACACTAGTTGATAATTATTTAATTTAGTTTTTTTTGTTAAGTTATTTTATTTAAAATGTTAATTTTTGAAAAAAGTTTATTTATTAATTGTTTGTTAGTTTAAATATTATTAATTTAAATTAGTTTAGTTTAATATTTTTGATTAATGGTAACAACAGGTTTTGAAGGGGCCCCGAAACCCTTTAACAAAAAGATCTTAAGATAGAAAAATAAAAGCTCCCAAAATGAATCAGTCCAGCTCGAAAAAAGGAAGGACCCTCAAACAACAGAATCAAACCACTGCAAAGATATCATCATTTTAAACGGTAGTCCAAAAGAGATAGCAACAAAGCTATCCTAAATTCCCTTTCTTATGAGATTGAAGAGTCATGTCAAACGAACATGAAGATTTCTTTGCTTCTTTCCCTTTGATAGTGATCCAATCATCTTCGACTCTTGCAGCCTCATTCTTCCAACACAATGAATCCAAGACAGAGGACCCAGTCCCCAACAACGATTCAGAAATAAAACCATAATTACTCCCAGCAAGAGAAACAGGAACACCAACAGCCTCGGCTAAAACCACACCAACAGGGTGGACAAGTACAGCAACTACAGTTTCACCATCCGAAAGCCTGGTATCCACCATAAAAGGAGATGGAGGTCTCTGCATTGCTGGAAGAAAAGAAGCATCAACAACAACATACTTAGAAGGTTCTGCTGGAGGAAGAACAGGAAATGAACATTTCTCAACTACAGAAGGCTTCTGAAGACACGAGGCATGATCAAAATCCTTCAAATTTTGAGCAGAGCTTTTAAAGATATTGTAATGCTTGGTGGAAGCATCCTTCCACCAAGAATGAGAAACTTTCTTATTTTTAAACTCAGAGTTGCAATGAGAAGCATGATGGCCTATTTTGAAATAATATCTGCATCTAAAGGGAATGCCCTCAAAATCTAGTTGTTGCATCCAACAACCTTTAGATGACTCAATTTTAATTTCAGTAGGGAGACCCTGCAAAATATTAATATCTACCAGAATTCAGGCGAAGGTAGAGTGGAACATATTAGAAGAGTTGTCATCAATAAGAAGAAACTCCCCTAGAGCCTCCCCCACCTCCTTCAGGAAAGAACCTTGCCAAAGATAGAGAGGGATATTGGGGAGTCTGACCCAAATAGGGAAGTTGTTAAAAACTTCAGTGAAAGGACATAACTCCAGATGCCACAATTTAAGCATAAGCAAGAATTTATTATCCTCCCAACTCAAATAATTATCACAGAGAATCAAATTTATATCCTTAAAAGTATCAAACTTAGCTACAAAAAAACCTTTAGCTAAGGGAATAATATGAACATCCTCTGAGATTATTGGTTCCCAGTTACGGGAAATCCAATGATGAAGTTGGGGAAGACTTGGCCAGAACCCCTGAAAATGACAAATCAGAGCCTGGTTCGAAAGGATCTCAGAGCAGGTATCCAGTTCCCCATCACCAACAACAAAGAGCTTAACTAAGAGGGAACCACCACATAGATTGGGACGGAAGAAGGCACACCTCGTGAAGAGCCCCCAGTCCCATTCAAATATTTGGAGGCCACATTAGCATAGGATGCCACACCAACATGGTAAGAAGCTGTAGCCACCGGTCTGGAAGAAGGAATAACTGAGGAAGCCTTAGGGTTCTTTGTATAAAGATGAGGGATCGGTCTAGAAGAAACACCCTCCAGAGCAAGCCCCCTTATGAGCACAACAGGCACTGAACTAGCACTCCCATGCACATACTTTTTGAATTTTTCTGGGTGGGAAACATGAAACCCCTACTCACCCACACCCACACCCATAGATGGAGACTAGAATGAATATCTAGCAGAGGTGGCCAGAGCAGCAGAAGAAGCAGGGATCACATTGGCAGGAGGCCCTAGGGCCAATGCCACCCCCACAACACTAGAACACAACCCGCGTGAAAGCCCTGGCGTAGCAGGAGAACCAGCTTGAAGCACGACGGAACCAACACCACAGTCTCCATTTTCTAGCAGAGCATGTGTCAAACTTACAACCGAAGGGGTGTTGCCAAGGGCAACGAAAGCCATAATCTCTGTTTGCTTGCGCGCACCAGGAGAAAGAGGAGAAAGCATCATAGCGTAGTAGCATAATAGTATTGTTTAGTTGGTGAGTTTAGCTTAATGTTAATTTAACTTAGTTTTTAATTAGATTATTTTATACTTAGATTCCTTTTATTAGTTTTATTTTATTTATAATTAATAATATTTGTTTATATTATTAATGGTGAGTTAAGTTTTATTGTTATTTTGGATTAATTGTTTCTTGTGTGTATGAGTGATGCGTTCATATATAGACATGAATTGTCGATGACACTTTAGTTGTTATTGGACAATTTATTTTAATTTGTTTATTGGGGGATGCATATGACTTTTTCAGAATGTAATCCAAAGGTGGGAATTGGGTGTTTTGTTTATCATGTTTGTTTGCCTTGCATATTCGATTGTATCGATTGATTTGTTCAATCCTATGTGGGATTGTTCTATGATGATTGTTGGTCTTGGATGTCCTTGTCACTTTTGGAGCTAGTGTTGAGACTCATTAGTTGTGTTAACTCAAAGTTATGTTGTGATCTTGTGAAACCCTAGGGTAGGTTAACTAAGTGTATAGGTGGGAAGTGGCTTGTAATTAGTGTTGGAGCCCGCAAGTGGTTGTTAGGATATCCTATTACAAGTAGCTTAATAACTGATAATTAATGACATTGAGATTTTAAAATGAATTAATAAGATATTATGTGCCTCGCCCATGCCTGAGTTCCTGATTGTGTTTGACTAGGATGGGAGTGGGAAGATGCTTTCCGCCTACGTGGACTAGATATGGCATAGTTAGTACCTCATCTACATGAGAGGTTACTGATACCACATAGAGTCACTTGGGTGCCGGGGTCTTGAGAGACTACCAAGATAACCCTAGAGTTGGCTCGTGTGATGACACTTCCCTTTATGCATCTTAGGTTTCCTACATGTGTTGGTTGCCTCTGGTTGAGTAAGTGTTACCTTGTTATCCTATTATACCTTTTGAGTTAGGAAGCTTTTAGGATCTTTTCCTTAGCTTATTTTGTTGATATTTGTTATCCAAGTGGGATCTATTGTTATCTCCTCAGCATGGTGGGAGTGGACCATTTAGGTTCCACGAAGTCGGGTGGTAGTGATTCTTTTACCATTCGAGATTCTGATGTTCGTGTACAAGTGTTGGATGATCCATGTGGTAGTTGATCCTTCCTGTTCTTCATTGATGTTGATGTGTTCTTATCTTCTTATTCTTTGTTTTCTTGTATCCTTGTATCCTTGTATCAATTATTCAAGAGATATCATGTTGTACTTTATTTTGGATTATTGTATCACATACCCTATGACATGTGCAGTGGATGTAGATTAATGTGGATACCTTATGGTACCAGTTGTAATTATGTTACCTTTTATATGATGTTGTATTTATCATTCATTTGTATACATGAGATTTGTAATTATATTTAATCTAAATTAATTAATTAATGCTTACGTAATATACGTCAAGGAACCCTTGAGAGTTGTAATCTATGTGAGTTGTATATTACATTGTATTGCTTCCGCATTGTAAAACATTATTGCTATTGTTTGTTAACACTTAAGAAAAAAATTATTCTGTAAACTTAGTTGCATGTTGAGGTTAATTTCTCCTAGGTTCCCTGGCGGGGCATTACACATTGTATGTGACACCTCTTCTAACATTATAGAATCAACTTATTCCTTAAATGATAAGATTTACAAAGATCCTATTTGATAGTAAGAAAGACTTCTAGGATTTGTTTTAGTTAAGAAAAGTGTGAGATGTGTAGGGATTGGAATCATAAGTTGACAATTGTGTTTTTATGAATGATAAAAAAAAGAATAAATTTACTTATTTAAGTTAGGTTCAATATTAATAAAAGCTTATAATTTTATTTAGATTAGCTAAAATCCATATTATTGTCAATATTTCCTTTAAACGTATATTCAGATAGTTGTACTTAGACTCTTAGATATCCTTCTCATGTTTGGAAAATTTATCTTGTATACTATAAGTGAATCATAGAACCAAGAAGGGTTTAAGGATATCTTGAATAGGATATTATGGTCTAATCCTTCCTAATTTAATGTGTATATTTACTCTAATTACTAAATAATAAGATTAAATATTGTTTAATAATATCATATTTCCACAATCCATTTTTAACTTCATGTGCATTTCTGGATTCGATTGTGTGCATTTTTTAGCATCAACGTTTCGGATCACACTCCGTGATCCATCATCGGGAAAGAGAGAGTGCAAGAATGGTAAAAATGAAGATGGAGACCAAGCCATTCTCATGGGATATAAGGAGAGGAAAAGACACGGAAAACTATGCAGAGAAGAAAAAAGGAAAACCTAAAAAAAGCTACAAAAGCAAGAGAGAGACAAACCTTCAAATAAGTAATAATTGAGGAGAAGTAGATAGGATGGTCTAAAGAGAGGATATTAAATAAAATATGATAAATTAAAAAGATTTATTGAATTAACAAAATAAAATAAATTATAATTTATACAAATACAAGAATTTAGAAGTTTAAGGGCAGAAAATATATGACAAAAAACAAAATACACAAGCAAGGTGATATATATATATATATATATATATATAGACACACACACACACACACACACACACCTCATTGTATAATACCTCTATGAATATTTTGTTGTCAATTTATAATAACTAACTCTTAAACATATATGTGAATTTAGTATTTTATATTGTCAAATATGAAAAACCTATATGACAATAAAATACAAATTACACATGTATGTATGAGATTTATTTATTATAAAAATATATATATTTATTATAAATATATCCTAACTTATTATATAACACAAACAACCTAACTTAAATATGATTAAGAGATATTAAAAATAGATTTATTTTAATAATATAGAAAAAAGATTTAATATTAAAAGATGTATTCTATAAAGACATATATATATATATATATATATATATATATATATATATATATATATATATATATATATATATATATATATATACTGACAGATAGGACAATAGAGAATACATAATAAAATATGATAATATATCCTAACACATGCATGAATAAGATTTACTAATATATATATATGACAATATAAAATACAAAATGTGCATAGAGGTGATATATATATATATATATATATATATATATATATATATATATATATATATATATATATATATATATATATATACCTCTATGCATATTTTTTGTCACATATGTCCTTTACATAATAAATCTTATTTATATATGTGTATACTAATACATACAAAACCTAATAAGATAAAAGGGCATATAAGAATGGAAAATACATAATAAAAAATGATATATAAACAAGATTAATTGAATTAACAAAATTAATATAATTAATACAAGAAGATGAGTATAGAAGTTTAAGGGAAAAAATATATGGCACAAAAACAAAATACGCAACGAGGTGATATATATATATATATATATATATATATATATATATATATATATATATATATATATATATATAAGATAAAGATTTATTCAAAATAGATTAATTGTAATAAAATATACATGAAAAAGAAAGAAAAAATAATAATATTATAAGATGTATTATATAAAGACATGTATGAATAATAAAAATACAAAATATGCATAGAGGTGATATATATATATATATATATATATATATATATATATATATATATATATATATATATATATATATATATATATATATATATATATATATATATATATTAATTGTAATAAAATATACATGAAAAAGAAAGAAAAAGAAATAATATTATAAGATGTATTATATAAAGACATGTATGAACAATAAAAATACAAAATATGTGTAGAGGTGATATATATATATATACCTTTATGCATTTTTTTGTCATATATGTCCATAACAGAATAAATCTTATTCATATATGTGTATACTTAAACCTACACAATCTAATAAGATAAAATGACATATAAGGCAATAGGAAAAAACATAATAAGAAAAGAAGGGGAGAATCTAAACCAACCAACCGCCAAAAAAACAAAAAATAGAAACCAACACCAACACGAACCAAAGCCTTAGCGAGCACGAGGACAAACCCGAAAAGAAGAACCTGAAACCCACAATGGAATGACACACAACACACACAAAACACCTCTAAGACAGACGAGACAGAGAGCAAAAAAGAAAAGACAAGAAACACACAAAGAAGAGAAAACAAAGCCCAACCAAAAAACAAACGCAAGCAAGAAAGGGGGACCACCCGAGTACACAGAACCAAACAAGGAGCCGTTGCAAGAGAGGGGACCAAGAAAGAATCAAGGGTGGTAGAGGTTGTTGAGCAAGCCTAACAAAAGTTTCCATGAGGGGTTAATGGACCACCCATCATCTCGGTTAAGGTTAGTGAGATGGTGGTTAATAGCAATGGCCTCCTTAAGCTTCCTCTTGAAGTAGTTGTCCTCCTTGGAAATGATTTGGGTGCTCTCCAAATAGATATGATGTTTTGTGGAAGATGAATGCTCCGCTAAAGCGGACTTATGGACCCTATCGTGCCTTATATCAGCACTATGCTCACGGATTCTAGTGAGGAAAGAACGACCTATTTCCCCTATATAGGGGATGCCACAAGAGCACACAATCTTATAGACTCTCGAGTCTAGAAGATAGTCTTTGGAGTCCTTGAGGGAGGGAACATGATTTCTTAACTTCGAAAGGGGTTTGAAGGCAACATGAATGCCCTTTCTAGTTAAGATTTTGGTAATTTTTTGGGAGATGCCATCCACGAAAGGAAGGGAGACATTTAAAGGAGGCGGAGACTGGGCTGGGATAGGACAGGTGCAGGAAATAAAAGAGGCCTTGGCTTGGTTAAGAGCCTTATAAATTTGCTTAGGAGAATACCCATTTAATGTGAAGACTTGGCAGAGGTGGGTGAGCTCTTGGGTTAAGTTGTCATCATCGCAAATTCTAAAGGCCCTAAGAGCAAGAGTCTTGAGGATGTCAACTTTTTGGTAGGGGTGGTGGTGGGAAGACGAGTGGAGGTATAAGTCGATGTGGGTGGCCTTGCGAAACACACGACAACCAAAGCTGCCATTGGGCTTCTTGATGAGAAGAACGTCAAGGAAGGGTAATTGGTTGTCAGACTCGATATCCTTGGTGAAGGAAATGTTGGGGGCTAAATTGTTGATGTGCTGGTGAAACTCTTCTAGTTTCTCAAGCCCATGTGGCCAGCAAACATTGGTGTCATCAACATATCGCTTCCACCATCTGGGTTTGAGGGGAAAAAAGTGGAGGGCCATCTCCTCAAAATGCTCCGTATAGAGGTTCTCTATGACAAGGGAAAGGGGGGGAACCATAGCCACTCCATCTACCTACTCATAGATGACATTTTGGAAGGAGAAGAAAGTGGATCTCAGGCACAACTCAACCAAATCGACAATCTCATCATTAACCTTACTCTTAACAATTTGAATTGAGTCAGGGATAGGAACCTTGGTGAAGAGGGAGACGACATCAAAACTAACCAAGATATCACCGCACTCAACCTTGGTATCCTTAATAAATTGGACAAATTGGCAGGAATCTTTGACAAAAGAGTCAGACTTTCCCACCAAGAGGGAGATAATCTTGGCAAGGTGAGAGGTAAGAAAATAAGTCGGAGAACCAGTGGTGTTGACAATGGGTCTCAAAGGAATACCTCCTTTGTGGATTTTAGGCACCCCATAGATGCGAGGGGTTATTTCCTTCGATGGCACTAGCTTTCTCTTGGTAGCATCATCAAAGGAGGATTTTGCCACCAAAGCTTTGACTTGCTTCAATATCTTGGAGCACAGGTTCTGAGAAATGATCCTATAGCTACTGGGATCCGAGATCAAGTCAAGCAACCTGGAGACACAGTCCTACCTATTCATGATGACAGTGGCGTTGCCTTTGTCAGCTTTGGTGATGATGATGTCATTATTACCAACGAACTGGTTGAAGGCAAGCGACTCCGCTCTAGGGATGTTGCCTTTGGGCGGTTTGGCACGTTTAAGAGCGACAACACAATCCTGCCTAATTTCATCCCTAACATCTGAAGTGAGAGAACAAACAACATTCTCAATGTCAAGGATAAATTGAATGTGGGGGATATAACGAGGGGCACAAGCAAAATTAAGACCTCGTTTTAAAAAATTGAAAGAAAGGGGGTCAATGGTGGCATGAGACAAGATGACCACCAACTTGCTCTCCTAGTTGTGTACCAAGTGGAGAGAAGGACCAACCACAGGGTGGTTAGAGGAATCCAACCCAAAACCGGGGGGTCCACTTGGGGGAGGCTCAACACAGTGGGGCGAGTTAGGCGGCTCAACTCTATGGCACCTATCTCGAAGACGAGGGTCAGGAACAAGGGATGAGGAGGAAGGCCCCAATTCCAAGGAGGACACCGTGGAAGACAAAAGGGAGGGTTTCTCAATGTTACTAATGTTGAGAGGACACCTAACTAACATGGGAGAGGCTCGAGGAGGGATATGCAACAGGGATTTACTGACAGTGCAATAAATGCTAGAATTGCAATTCACGTTAAGAGAACAATCATGAAAGGGGAACGTACCTGAGCATTCTCGTAAGGAGCCGTTGTAAGGAGAGGACCGTTGGACGTTGGCAACCTGTGGACTGGAACCAGATCGATCAATGTGTGTGGGAGAATGTTGTAACAACTCCTTTGGAGAAGGAGATAGAAAGGTAGCTTAATGGCGCATCTCCAAGAAAGAGGGCTCCTGAGGAATTCGACTGCTTGGAGAGCGCAGGAAAATTGTTGCCGAATCTTCATGCTGGGTGGCATGAGGTGGAACCAGGAGGTTTGGAAAAGGTGCTCGATCACCGCTGAAAGCTGGCACAGGAGAGGGCCAGACAGGGGAAGCTCCGCGACTGAGCACCCCAGCGCTGGTTGCAAGCACACTGTTGGAGGCTAGCAATGGAGGGGGCCGAATGCAAGAGGAGTTGAGATCAACCACCCCAACACGGTAAGACTGGGGCACCCCAAGGGGATATGAGAGAGAAGATTGGGAGTGTTGGAGAGGCACTGCAGAAGAAACCTGAGAATGTGCAGGAAGGGAGGTCTCTCGAAAATGGCAGTGCCAGGAGGTGGGAAACTGTCATCTTTGAGACTTCTGTAAAAGAGAAGAGAACTTCTTCTTTTTCCTTTTGATACACATCTCTTGTTGACCTAAAGCTCTGGTATAGGATGACGTATCCAATCGGATCCAAAGGTCTGGACGAAGTGAAGATGCAAACTCCAGGTGAAGAGGCATCAATCTGGCATTAATATGGTCAATTTCCCTCCTAGTAGACTGAATGACAGATCTAAGTAGAGAAAGACCCGCCTAGAAGAAAATATGTTTTGTATGCACGCTCCAAAGATGGTGTGTGATTTTTACGAAACAAGGGATCAAATTAGTCTCTGCAATGTTTAAGAAAGGCTAGGTCTGCAACTTTTTTCATAAGCTTGATCCTTAACACCTCAAATTGCTTAGATTTGAAACATAGCTCCCTCTCATGAAGGGTATCGATTAATAATATCAAATTTCCACAATCCATTTTTAACTTCATGTGTGTTTCTGGATTCGATTGTATGCATTTTTTAGCATCAACATTTCGGATCACACTCTGTGATCCATCATCAGGAAAGAGAGAGTGCAAAAATGGTAAAAATGAAGATGCAGACCAAGACATTCTCATGGGATATAAGGAGAGGAAAAGACACGGAAAACTATGCAAAGAAGAAAAAAGGAAAACCTGAAAAAAGCTACAAAAGCAAGAGAGAGAAAAACCTTCAGATAAGTAATAATTGAGGAGAAGTAGATAGGATGGTCTAAAGAGAGGATATTAAATAAAATATGATAAATTAACATGATTTATTGAATTAACAAAATAAAATTAATTATAATTTATACAAATACAAGAATTTAGAAGTTTAAGGGCATAAAATATATGACAAAAAACAAAATATGCAAGCGAGGTGATATATATATATATATATATATATATATATATATATATATATATATATATATATATATAATGACAAATAGGACAATAGAGAATACATAATAAAAAATTGATAATATATCCTAACACATCCATGAATAAGATTTACTAAAAAATATATGACAATATAAAATACAAAATGTGCATAGAGGTGATATATATATACCTCTATGCATATTTTTTGTCATATATGTCCTTTAAATAATAAATCTTATTTATATATGTGTATACTAATACATACAAAACCAATAAGATAAAAGGGCATATAAGAATAGAAAATACATAATAAAAAATGATATATAAACAAGATTAATTGAATTAACAAAATTAATATAATTAATACAAGAAGATGAGTATAGAAGTTTAAGGGAAAAAATATATGACACAAAAACAAAATACGCAACGTGGTGATATATATATATATATATATATATATATATATATATATATATATATATATATATATATATATATATATATATATATATGTATGTATGTATGTATGTATGTATGTATGTATGTATGTATGTATATCACCTCGTTGTATAGTACTTCTATGCATATTTTGTTGTCATATGTGTCAATTTATAACAAATAATTCTTAAACATATATGTGTATTTAGTATTTTATATTGTCGTATATGTTTTTTAGTAAATCTTATTCATGCATGTGTTAGGATATATATGAATAAGATTTACTAGAAAACCTATATGACAATAAAATACAAAATACACATCTATGTTTAAGATTTATTTATTATAAAAATATATATGTATTATAAATATATCCTAACTTATAAAGATAAAGATTTATTCAAAATAGATTAATTGTAATAAAATATACATGAAAAAGAAAGAAAAAGAAATAATATTATAAGATGTATTATATAAAGACATGTATGAATAATAAAAATACAAAAAATGCGTAGAGGTGATACACACACACACACACACACACACACACACACACACACACACACACACCTATATGCATATTTTTTGTCATATATGTCCATAACATAATAAATCTTATTCATATATGTGTATACTTAAACCTACACAATCTAATAAGATAAAATGACATATAAGGCAATAAAAAAACATAATAAGAAAAGAAGGGGAGAATCTAAACCAACCAACTGCCAAAAAACAAAAAATAGAAACCAACACCAACACGAACCAAAGCCTTAGCGAGCATGAGGATGAACCTGAAAAGAAGAACCTGAAACCCACAATGGAATGACACACGACACACAAAAATACCTCTAAGATAGACGAGACAAAGAGAAAAAAAGAAAAGACAAGAAACACACAAAGAAGAGCAAACAAAGTGCGACCAAAAAACAAACACAAGCAGGAAAGGGGGACCACCCGAGTACACATAACCAAATAAGGAGTCGGTGCAAGAGAGGGGACCAAGAAAGAATCAAGGGTGGTGGAGGTTGTCGAGCGAGCTTAATAGAGGTTGCCAGGAGGGGTTAATGGACCACCCATCATCTCGGTTAAGGTTAATGAGATGGTGGTTAATAGCAATGGCCTACTTAAGTTTCCTCTTGAAGTAGTTGTCCTCCTTGGAAACGATTTGGGTGCTCTCCAAATAGATATGATGTTAGGTGGAAGATGAGTGCTCCGCTAAAGCGGACTTGTGGAACCTATTGTGCCTTATATCAGCACTATGCTCACAGATTCTAGTGAGGAAAGAATGACCCGTTTCCCCTATATAGGGGATGCCACAAGAGCATACAATCTTATAGACTCCCGAGTCTAGAAGATAGTCTTTGGAGTCCTTGAGGGAGGGAACATGATTTCTTAACTTTGAAAGGGGTTTGAAGGCAACACGAAGGCCCTTTCTAGTTAAGATTTTGGCAATTTTTTGAGAGATGCCATCCACAAAAGGAAGGGAGACGTTCAAAGGAGGCAGAGACTGGGCTGGGATAGGATAGGTGCAGGAAAGAAAAGAGGCCTTGGCTTGGTTAAGAGCCTTAGAAATTAGCTTAGGGGAATACCCATTTAATGTGAAGACCTGGCGGAGGTGGGTGAGCTCTTGGGTTTAGTTGTCATCATCGCAAATTCTAAAGGCCCTAAGAGCAAGAGTCTTGAGGATGCCAACTTTTTGGCAAGGGTGGTGGTGGGAAGACGAGTGGAGGTATAAGTCGGTGTGGGTGGCCTTGTGAAACACACGATGACCAAAGCTGTCATTGGGCTTCTTGATGAGAAGAACATCAAGGAAGGGTAATTGGTTGTCAGACTCGATCTCCTTAGTGCAGGAAATGTTGGGGGCCAAATTGTTGATGTGTTGGTGAAACTGTTCTAGTTTCTCAAGCCCATGTGGCTAGAAAACATTGGTGTCATCAACATATCGCTTCCACTATCTGGGTTCGAGGGGAAAAGAGTGGAGGTCCATCTCCTCAAAATGCTCCATATAGAGGTTCGCCATGACGGGGGAAAGGGGGGAACCCATAGCCAATCCATCTACCTACTCATAGATGACATTTTGGAAGGAGAAGAAAGTGGATCTCAAGCACAACTCAACCAAATTGGCAATCTCATAATTAACCTTACAACAATCTATGATGGTCACACCAATGCTCCGTGTAAATACACAAAGTGGTGCAAGATCGCTTTCCAATGTGGTATAAGTGAAAAAGAACTTAGAAAGAGACTCAAAGGCATTAAAGATATTCTTGGGCGGAGTTCAGGAAATGAAAGTAATGGATACTTGAAGTGCGGGATGTGCAGTGCTCATGTGCGAATTATGAAAGCTGACCAAAGTGTCATCGAATGAGTGCATTAAAACTTAGATTGAGTTTATTTATTCCCATTAAAGGTACAAAAGGTTATAAGTAAGAAAAGAGCTACCCGTTGCGCCCATGGAAAATATTCAATGCTGATTTTGGGAAAGGATGTTCCTGGTTGCATATTTTTTATATCCTTTAGTTTAAACAGCCATTACAATTTAAAATTCCAAACTAAAAAGGCTGACCTACAACACTTATTGGCGCCAATGTTCAAGTGGAGTTAAGTTGAAGGAAAGTCTAGAATTTAATCCTGGTTCACGGGAAATATTGAACTAAGGAGGAACGGTCACAAAAAGTCACATGCCTAAACTAGAAATGAACAACTAAGGCCGACTTAACCTCCAACGACTCTATGCATAGATCATGAATTGACATCTCAAGAAAAGTGTTTGGTATAATGTCTATAAGAGTGCAAAAAACATAACGCTATCAAATCCTGGCTATGATCACTTGAATGGTCTAGAAAGTGAGTGGAAAGAATTAGGTGATACAAAACTCAGTCATTTCAACTTAAGTGAGTTGCATGCCAAATTACTCATAGATAGATTGCATTCGATCACATAGAAGCTGAAGGAAAGTGGATTGATAGAGGCAGTCATTTTCCCTATAGTAGTTCAAGCTCCAAAACTGATTAGAGAGTGTATAGCTTGCTTAGATTCAAATAGCAAACAAATAAAGATGCCAGATAGACTGGTGCTTTTTTATCCCATAGAGAGACACCTATAATGAGTATGATTTCACTCTCTACGAATCTGCATTCAATGAGAAGATAACTAGATGGCGAGGGGTGATGGCTTCACACTAGTTCTAGACAAGGAGTGGACAGACAAGGATGCCCACAACCTTATATGACACTAAGCTAAAGCGTGAAATTGTGGACATCCTCATCCTGCTTCACATAGAAAAGGGACATGAGGAGGCTCTAGCGCTAGCTGAGCATGACTTCTTCCTCATCTAGTCCATGGGTGCGAAAAATAGTTATGTCGACTAGGCGTGGGTTGTGGCAGAGAGATTGATCTTAGAGCTCTCATTTGGAAAAGGCACCAACATCTTTTGGATGTCCTCTTTCATGATCTATGCATTGGCTAAAACTCAGATATGGTGGGAGCTTCCTAGAATCTAAGACTATGATGAGTCTACTCGGGTACATGAGTTCTACCCATGCTTGCCCCTACACCAGAGTTATGCTATTTCATGTAAGTGAATGGTGCATTCATGATGAGACTGTGTGGAGAGCTTTAAGGATGTCTAGAAAGAAGATTTTATGTTGAAGCTTCTGAAGTGATCAAACAATACGGGGCCTACTACATCCAGTTCCCAACCTTCTCTTATCTTAGAATAGGAGGTTTTGATGATGCACCCTTGAAGCTACCTCGCTATCCAGAAGACAAACTAGTGATTATAGAATTGTTTTGGAAAATTCTAGAAGTAAACATACTTTGCAGTAGTATACACAAGGGCGATATATCTTTCCCCATCAAGATAGGGCCATACTCTTTCTAGTTCATTTGCAAAGAATATGGTTAAAGAATCCTTGACAAATTATCCATTCCAAAAATATGATGTTATCAGGTTGTATTATGATTATGCCAACTATGTAAAGGACCACTTGAGGCTTGGGCTGGAATATAGGCACTCGCTAGATGTTGAAGAATTATGGGAAAATTGAAAGGATGACTTGGAGGTTAGGGACCATTACTGGTTATGCCTAACGGTTGAGAAAATAAAGGCATACAACATCCAGATTGATATTGAAGGAGTTCAAGAGCACGAGAGTTTTATGAGACCTCAAAAATATGATGAACATATAAACAGTACCCTCTTCAATTCAAAGCCATATTCAGGACCAAAAATAGAAGGCTTGGATGGGTTGATGGGAGGTATCCTCCAAAGGACTCATGATTGGGTTGAATGGAAGGAATCTGGCAAAAAGAGAACTAGAACATCTCACGGAGGGGGAACTCAAGATGAATAGAAAGCCAGTACCACTACTACTTCTTCTCCTTCCACAAGACCCAGTGAACCTCTGAGATCTACTCAAGCATCGAGAGGAGGTGACCAACTAGCTGAGAAGCAAGTTAAAGTCACTCCAACCCGTGGAGGAGGATCTTTGTTGAGCCTACCTTCGGATTTCGAAATGAAAGATGTAGAGGCCAAGAAGGAGGAGGGAGAAGTAGAATTCAAAGCTCAACATTAGCAAACCAATGTAGAAATAGAGACTCTGAGCTTCCCAATGGACCAAGACAAAACATAACAATAAACCGAGGCCATTGACACTAAGGGGAGTAGAGGTAATAAAGTTGTATTTCTTTCTTTTGAAGATATTGATATTTCTCTATTACCTTTTACTAGAAGGAAAACTAGAACTCCTCCTCTAGTGAGGAAATTGTTTGTTGAAGATGTCATAAAGCTAGCATCTCCCATTCTGTCTTCCCCTTCATAGATAGAGAAAACCATTGAGAGGAAGAGAAAAAGGGTGGAAGACAATGTTCTACTCCAAGTTATGAAAGAGAAGATCATTAAAATCCCACCAGTGAAGAAGGCCAAGGAACCGACGATATTGGCATTATTGAAGACTGACCCAGCCACAAGTCATGTCATCCTCGATGTTGCTCAAGAAAAGGCAGCATGGGATTTGGACCAAATGAGCATTGATGAATTCAGTGTGAGCAAGGTGGACATGGGTTTGCCACATCATGATACCACGAAGAGGATGTGGGAATTCTCTAACCATTTGGTTGGGGAGCAACTCGATCATTTGAAGCTAGATAAGGCTAAGATAAATAACACAGTGTTGGGGTTATCCACATTAATCATGGAATTTCTAAGCTCACTATCTGGACAACCTGTTGAGACTTCAACAAGCATAGAGGTGTTAGATCCCTCCACAGTTAATGGTAATGCACTCATCACCCAAATGAAAGAAGACAAGTATATGGCCTGAATTAGAAAACTCTGGGTGGATGACCTTAAGGTGAGAGGTGTGGTGACAATTGAAAAATTAGCCACTAGCTACAGAGAGTTGGACAAGATCTACAATGATTTATTCACTGATCTACAAATTATTGACGAGGAAGAGAGGACTTATAAGAAGACTGCCAAGATAATCAGGGAAATTTTTGAGCTCAAATAGAGCATAGCCCTATCATAGAAAATCCTAAAGGCCAAAGATGAGTCAGTTCATAAGTGGATATTCTTGATCGGTTACAAGAAAGAAGTCACTACTAGTGCAGTTAAAGGCTTGAAACAAGTTGTCAAACAACTCAAGGAAGAGAAGAAGCAGATTGAGAAATACATGATAGCTTTGCATTGCGGCTCACACCAAGGCAAAGGTGAAGAATTGGTCAACACAGAACAAGTGAAGCACACTTATCAGAGTTATATTGATATGTTGGTTGCTCCAACAACCTTCCAATCATCAAATGTACAAAAACTCAACGCCATCGATGCCCAATTGACTATAGTTGGACCAGAGCTCCAGTCGTTACTTGCAACAATTTGGGAAATTAGGAACAACCACCTCTTCTGCATGATAAAACATGATAGCATTGAGATAGCTAGTGCTAATGAAATTACACATGCCATGGAAGAATACGAGAAGACACTGCTCAAAATCAAGGAATCTGAGAACTCAATCGATTCCTCTGCTTGTCTATACCACTTCTTTCGTTTATCTTATTCTCTAATGTAATGAGTTGACAAGTGTCCTCCTTTCTCTACGGAGCCTCTTTTGTAATTGAATTTTCTATGAGAAGATGAATCGTCTCCCCCTCTCATTGTATGAACTATAAGTATGATTTTCAAATTTAATAAAAGGATCGACATATTTGGAGTGCATTTTGGCTTCCCCTCGTGACTAAGACCATTGAGTGAGACACAAAGTATTGTGTATTTTATTTATGCTATTCATTTTAGTTTAGTTGGTTTTGATTAGTCTTGGATGAATGAATGGATTTTTGTTCTATTGACTACAAAAATATTTCTTTAAGAAAAAATAGTTGTTGAGTGGAGGGAAATGTCAAGGCTATCTACGAATAGTCCGCTGTGATCAATCTAGTCTCAAAGTTAATTTGTTCATCTATGTCGAGTTAAAGTAGAAGTTAGCCGTTAGTGCAATGAGTTGGTGTATAGTTGTAGTTGTGATTGTGCATTAATTCCTTGTTAGTAGTAGATTAGAGTTAAGGAAGTTTGTTAAAGCATCTGATCCCGGTAAATTTCCTGTAGCTACAAAAGCTTACTTATCTACCTCTTCTTCTCTCTGGTTATGAGCATACCCCTGTTTAAATGGAATTCATTGTACATTAGTCATAGGGAGCTATACCTGGTCAAAATTTAGAGATTAGGTTAATTTCTTGATAGGAGTTACCCCTTTCAATTGTTGATTATGGTGTTGGGTAGTTACTAGGCCAGAGACAGTTTGACCAAACATTACTACCCAATCTATTAACCAAAAAAATGGAAGATCAAATTAGTTGAGTAGTGGAGTAGATGGAAAAGATGTGAATATAAGGTGCAAATGTGTGTGATGAAAGTATATGTGTAGCATTTTCAAATGGTTTCTTAAGGTAGCATTTTAATTGAAGGGATAATGTTAGAAGTAATATGTTGAAAGATAATTCATTATAATTCATTTTATGTATCCTATGTTGAGACAACGAGTCTCCTCTTTAGGTTCTTCTTGTATCTTACCCTCAAGAAGTGACCTTTAGTTTACAAGTCCTTTGTATCTTTCCATAAGATAGTGAGTCTTTGTTGCAAGTTTGACAATGAGCCTTTTGTAATTATTTTCTTATATTTTGAAATATTCTCACTCTGGTTTTTATCACATTGGATTTTCCACATAATTATGGCATTCTCTTTTGTTGGCTTTGATTGTTTTATCTTAATCTGTGGCTAATTAAATTTACATATTTAATATTGTCATAGACTGATTCACACCACCCTTGACCAGTATTTAAGTGAGTTATACTTTAAGTATTCTAGAATAATTGCACTAAAATCTATAAAAGTTTTTTTACATAGGAAAAAAGGTAAGCGAGGCACACGAGGGATTTTCCCACCTTCTCATAATGCACAATCAAAAGGAAGATGACCCAATAGGCTCGAGATAGACTTAAGTGCTAAGTGAGTGCAATGATCCTTCATAATAATGATTAGGATGAGATGGATTTGAGGGGAAGTAATGTAATGATGCAAGATAGAGGGCCAAGTAGGTGAAGTAAAAAAGATTTTGAAAATACATACTAACAAAAAATAGATAGACAGCTCTAATGACCTAAAACAAAAACCAAAGAGTGGATTTAACCCGTGATTTGAATTTGGTGCAAAAATGGATGGAACAAGAAACCTCGCCCATCCTATTCCTAGGAATATGATCCTCACCAATCCTAGTCCCTACAAATTTGTTTGAAATTAATTAGGATAGTCTGTTAGGGTCTGCACTTTTTAGATTTGGAAAATTAGTTGCATTACCTGTTCCTACAAATAAAAATGGTAAGTTGTTGGATTGAAAGTGGTTTCCCTTGTTCAAAACCCTATGTAGGAATCAACCTTAAAAATGAATTAAAATTGTATTAATCAATGTAAATGTAAAGATAAATGCTTGATCTACCTCAATTATACCTTCATAAACAAATGTAGAAATTTCTCGTATTCATGAAGATACTTGAATGTTTCTTGGATTGTAGTTGTTGACCTTAGAATGTAGAAATTAATCAAGAATGCCTTCACAAATGCATATATCTATTAATACTCCTTGTAGGTACTCAATGTTGTTATGGTTGAGTAATCACTTTCTATGAAAGAAGAATGCATATGGAGGATTAAAGGATCTTCTTTATTGATTAAGAACTCCTCTACTTGGCCATCATGGGAGAGAAGCTTACTTCAACGGAGAAGATTTGACTTGGAAATACCTTGAATGATATATCTTGTACTCTTTCCTTCAAATCTTGAATTCACCTTGATTTCTTGTAGACAATAATGAATGCTCTTGAAATCTTGATCATTTCAAGATTAAACTTAAGCCAAGTCAACCAATGGACCTAACTTTCCACCAAAACACCACAATGGGGGCCTAATTTAACTTTGGGAATGAATATTGAGGAATATGACACCTTAGGTCTCCTATTCCTGGACTACAATGCCTTAGACATCCTATTCCTAGGAGAATGGGCTAAAATTAAAATTAGGTGTCGGTGATGTCAGGAAGATGTTGGAAAAGAATAGTCAGATTTCTAATATTAAGCATAAAAAATATGAAATATTGAAAGTGCCAAAATGGGGCTAAAATGAGCATCTAATTATGGGTGCTAACTTTTTAGGGCAATATATTTAGCCCCCACTTTAGCTAGAGTATGAGAAAAACTCATGCTCATACTAAAGTAGATCAATGCAGTGGAAATATTTTATCAAGGTCAAGGAGAAAAGGAAACACCAAGCCCCCGAGTGACTTAGGTCCTCATCAAATCCAAAACCAAGATAAAAAAGGCATCATGAGAGAGAGAGAGAGAGAGAGAGAGAGAGAGAGAGAGAGAGAGAGAGAGAGAGAGAGATTAGTCCTAAGGGAAGGATTGTCTCTAAAGGAATCTAGGTGTTGAGAAGTTGAAGATATTTTAGCATTGTTTTCATTGATGTCAAAACCCATGATCTAGATGGTTGTTCTCTGAATGATGAATATTATTGATCTATCTTGTGTAGTATGGTATGAGAATGAATTGTGTGGATATTTTTTGTGTTCTGGATATAAAAATATATATTTTTGGATAATTAGTGAAGGGTGATGAAGATTAAATACTATTTATTTATTGTTGTGCTCGGAGTTTATTATGGGCATCTTTTCTATTTGGACATTCATGTAGTATGATATAAGTTTTTGATAGTCACTTTTATTCAATTTGAATAAATGCTATCAGGTATCATCCTTCAATTGATGATGAATTTTGTGAAGATTAAGACCTAATCTTGGTTATGGCGTCCCTATCAGCTCTAAACTATATCTCTTGTATTTTAAAGTTATATATCTTTGAGTAATTATGCTATGTAACATGCTTAACTTATGTATGACCTATCTATGGGTCACGTGGTGACATGGTATAAAGTTTTATTATCTGCAACCTATCTTTTGGGTCTAGTGATAGTGTGTTGAAGCTTATTGAATATCTCAAGGTTTCTTTTTGTATTCAAGTCAATATGTTGTGCTAGGTTGAATTATTTGTATTGTTGCTTATGTATTTGGTGAAGTATGGATGTGGATGTATGAATGGTGGTAAAGTATGCGAATAGCATAGTGTGAAGGATAATAATGAAGATAGATGAGAGCTAGTGACAGGAAGATGTATCCAATATTGCATCAATATAGCTCAATAAGAGTCAAGGTGGAAAAGAATTGGAAAGTCAAATGGATTCGACTAGAATCCACTTGTACCTAACTTATGGATAATTGCACATTTTGATTTTAGGGTACTTACTTTGTTTAGGAATAGTATGGTCACTCCTTTGGGACAAGTAGGAAAACACATTGGGGGAATGATCCTAGATGGTTTTATATTTTTTTTAATATAGGTTTCATGACTTTGTTTAAGACATGTTTAACTATTTAGTTAGTTTTCATGAATTTTTTAAGATACTTTTAACAATTTGGCAATGTCCATAATACGGGGAACTTGATGTTTTGATATTCTTTAAGACATATATATAATTGTATGGAAAATTATGGGATTAAATGTGATGATAATGTGTTTAGATGTTTTGAATATGGTTGCTTGCATACTAACTGGTTTTGCATCATTCAATCATAGTAAACTAGTTTGGTTCATGTAGCTTCAAACTAGTAAATGTCCTATATCCATATGTGGATGAAAATTTGAATCAATCTTACATGCTAAGATGTTCATGTTTATTTGTTAAATAAAGAGGTGGAAAATACTTTCTCCAATATAGTTTTACATTTATAACAAACTAATTAAGTGTTTTTATTAGTGTGTATAGAGTTAACATTATGTTTTAGTTGCTTAAGGTTATGCAATCCTAAGAGGATTGTCTCTTGTGGTTATTTGTCTTTATGATTATTAAATCACTTTCCTAGATCTTTGGGTTGTTAGTCTCTTATGTAGTTGAATAATCCAGGATTTCATGATCTCTATATAGTTAAGCTTCATGCACAATAAACATTGATACTATTTTAGGAATATATTGAGGTTGTAGTTGAATATATCTAATTGTAATCTTTGATATAATGCATCCGTGAATATATTAAGTATTGTTTCAATATTTATCTTTTGTTGATTCTATTGAGGGTATACTATGGGGCCCATTTGAGGTATAATTCATGTTTATTTTATTTTTAATAATAGTTATTTTATGTACTAGTTATTAGAATTTGTTGAGAATTATTGTTAGATTGCATGTTACTCCTGCAACATTGAGTAGTATTAGTGAGATGATCATGTAGTAAATTCACTTAATTTCCAACATAATTATTGTTATATCCTTTAGCTGTTAGTTATATTGAATTAGAATAGAAGCTAATTGATTCATTTTGTTAAGTTCCAGATCGCTGCAAATGTAATAGCATTGTCGTAAAAGTATGTGTCTTCCAAATGTGTCGATTTATTGAATATATACATGGTAAAGATAAGAAGAGATGTGTACCTTCATGGGGCATGTCTATTCATTAATATAATTTATTAATTTAAATCTATAGTCAAAACATACATCAACACATTTCATAGTAATAAATGTTCTTAATATGTTGATTACAATTTTTTCAAAGTAGTAAATAGTTATTTCCTTGTAATTTCATTTCTAGTAGGTAGGCAGTAATTCGAGTAACAATGTGGTGCATATACTATGTTGGTCCATTTTGGGTTCATGAACCCTGGTTGAAAATGAAATGTGTCCCATATCCAAAAGGAGTTGCATGGTAAATAAGTTAACCTTAATTTTATAGGATGCACAACTCATAATCACAATTAGATATATGAACTCTATAGTGTGGTCCAGCTTGCTTGGCCCATAGAGGGTCACATCGCCCTAGAAATTGTTCCCATGTTCTGATGGCTCCCCACCATGCTTATTGCTTATTGCTATTTTTCTCATTCCCAAGCCGAGTCTCTAGAATTATCTATCCAAACATCAAAATGGCTTGTGATAAGACAAATTTTAGTATTTAATAATTAAGTTAAAATTTATGTACATTTATGTTTCAATTTTTAAATTAATTATTTGTACCATCCTAAATTTTAATCACCTATAATTAGATGATCAATTATGCCCCTTTTTAGTGTTTTTAGGATTTCATGTCCATTATTCTTGATCTAGAAACCTACCTCCTATATTTTTTATTGTGTTTCCTTCTTCTAGGTTCTAATTTAAATTTGGGTCTATTTTAGGTGGAAGACAATGTCATAGGAATCCTCTTTTCAAGAAAAAGGACACTCTAGACATCCTCTTCTCCGATGTTTGGTCCCAAATTTGAATTGGGGGCTTGTCTTGTGGTTTTAGAAA
Source organism: Chamaecyparis obtusa (assembly GCA_027943335.1). Taxonomy (NCBI): domain Eukaryota; kingdom Viridiplantae; phylum Streptophyta; class Pinopsida; order Cupressales; family Cupressaceae; genus Chamaecyparis; species Chamaecyparis obtusa. The sequence continues at coordinate 75,660 of BSBK01004962.1, read as the reverse complement.
GATTTGCAAATTTGTGTCATCTTCATTTAAATTTCAACCTTTAAAACATAGTGAGAGGTATAAAAGCAACCTATCTCTCCTCATTTGGACACAAGGGAAAAGTTGGAATTCAAGTTCTCTCCTACAATTTCACATTCAAACATTCCAGATCAAGTTTTCAAGCATCCAAGGCATCTTTTTAGGCAATATTATCCATTTTAGCTAACTTCTCTCCAATGATGGACAAGTAGAGAAATTATCAATCAAAAAAGATCCTTTGTCCATTTACATACATTTTTCATCCATTCTTCAAGGAAAGAGTTTATCAAGCATAACAAAATTGAATGTCTTTGAGCATTATTTGTGGATCTATGAATTTGTGAAGACATCCTTGATTCTACATCACATTCCAAGATTCAAAGTCAACATACAAGTACATTCAAGAAAGCATCTTCATAGACATCACGATCTTAATATAAGTTTATGAAGATATATACATTTACAAGGTAGATCTAATTTTTACGTTTATATTTATATGATTTACATTCATACAATTTCACTTCTATTTCAAGGTCGATTCCTCAATTTGGGTTTTGTGTATGTGAATTTTGTACCTAGCTGTAGACACAACACTTCAGTAAAACATTAGAGGTTAGCCAAAAAACTAAAATCGTGCAATGAAATGGAAACTAAGCTAACCAGGCAATTTACTACCTTCTAGTAGGTGCGAGTATGATACTCTTAGATTGGATCGACACCAGTGACAATGCAACACCTAAACGAAGGATTTGAATGCAAAATATGAAAGACTATGAATGCAGTTAAGCTATATTTTTGTATTTTTTATGCAATAATATGAATGAAAATCTATATGAACCTAAGCTATATGAATGAAATAGAATGCAGATTTAATCTAAGAATGCTATGAATGAATATGAAATTATGAAAAAGCTAAATGATCAACTATGAAAGATCTCACAAATTGCCTGTCGCAAATGTTCAATCCTTCAATCGCCAATTTGCCAAAGTAATTGTGCAAATTTGAGTGTTGATGAAAATGAAGAGCTAAGCCTTGTTTTTATAGAAATCCAGGGCTTTGAGGATGCAAGAGAAAAGCCATAAATCACTCTTGATAAACTCAGGTTGATTTTTGAGTTATCACGAAATTAAGAATAATTAACTCACAAAAATCATGCAAAAGCAGAGTTTTACTCAAAATGGAGTTTAGCTCAAATTTCAACTCATCATCAGATGTTGAGTTTGAATTTTAAAATTGATTGTTAATTTCTAGTTGCCTGCTTTTCTGATTGTGCATGATTTAATTATAAATTAATTAAAAATAAAGTGATTTATTCTCAACTTAACTTAGTTTTGAATTAAAACAATTGATTTATGGGTTAATCAATTATGAAATCAAACTTTATTCTGAAACTATATTATTAAATGTTGACAACTGACTTTAATTAATTAAATAGGAATTTAATCAATTAATCATAAGATTTTTTATTTATTGTCAGAATTAAATAATACAATTTAGGAATAATTATAATTAAATCTAATCAAATAATTAAGTGGCGATATTAAATCTAATTAATTAAATATTTAGGATATTCAATTAATCAAACTTTAGGATAAATAAGATTTATCACCAAATAATAATTAAATTAAAGATAATTAGATAAATTAGGAATATTCAAGGAATATTCTTTGATGCAGAATTAAGGATAAAATCAATTAGGATTCAATAATGTGCAGATGTGCCTTAGGTTAGGACTTTGATGCCGATTTTGTTCAAATTGAAGATGTAGGAGGTTAATGAACCTATAGCCCATTTTTGGGGTATTACATTTTGCTCCTCTTTGAATCACTGTGCAAAGCGTAGTGGTTCAAAGAATAGTCTGTGTTTGATATACGTATGAAACTAATTTGAAAGATGAATCGATTCTGAGATAGAAAATGATTGAAAGATTGGAAAAAGAGATACCGACCCAGGCCCAGAATGACTAGGAATCAAGATGATGCTAGCTATATCAACAATGAACCGATGATTATGAAAAATTTCCAAAATGCCTGATTTTGAACCTTATGATTGCGAAGAAGTGAGTGACCGATTCTAGACCTCAATGTCCTTGTATGAATCATATTGGTATCACATCCTGAACCCATCAATTATGAAGAAACAAGGAAATGACGCAAATGAACCGTTGGTTACAAAAAGTTGATACAATTTGCAAGATAGATTAGGATACCAGATTGATATGGATCTCGATGAATCTGATATGCCCCAAGCGATGAGGACTTTTGATGAGTCAGCAACTAGACGTGGTTGTTGTCTTGATTACTAAGAAAGATTTGATTGACAAAAAAAGATTGACAAACTTTGAATGATATGTAATACCATGCCCCCTTCGGGATGAAAATTGAAATATGACAAAAAAAAGTTAGTGTTTATAGTTTAGAATCATGTTAATTGATTTGAGAAGTGGTTATACACATTTGAGAATGCGTTCTGCATCGTTTAGAGGTCCTGAAGACCAAGTTTGACTAGGTTAAACCATGAGTTGACCATAGTTGACCAAGTTGAAATTTTGATAGTTTGATGTAAGATAATTAGTTAAGTTGAATTTTGGATTTCTGTGATGATTGAAGGTCGATTATGCAAGTAGTTAGACATCCTGGGTCTGAAAATTTTAAATCATGATTTTGACATAGTAAATTATCTCAAATTTTGATTTTGATCTCAAAAATGGGTTCAAAATGTCAAAATTAGCCAGGGGTGTAATTTTCGTGAAAAACATAGGACTTTTGAAAATTAGGTCAAAAGCTATATAAAGGCCAGAAGGGTCATTTTCAATTCATTTTCATCGTTGACTTTTGAAAATTTTGTGGAGCCCTCTAAGCAAGAAAATGGCAAAAATGAAGGTACTTGTGTCTTCTCACTGTTTTGAGCACAGTCGGAGGCATCAAAGACCTTGACAGTATGGACATTCGGTAGGTGGACCTCTGTGCTTCTCTGAAAATTCAATTTTTCTTTGTTTATAGCATTTTTAGCAAATTTTTCATACGTTTTCAATTTTGAATTTTTTCATGCATGAAAACTTGTATGACTGTCCTTTTGGGCTCGTACGACTTTTCAATTCTAGTTAGGTTATTGTATCATTATCCCCCAAGACTCGTATGAGAGGGATCCAAGAGTCGTACGACATTTCGTTGGGTCCCTCCTAACTCGTACGAGGAGATATACAGTGTCGTATCATCATTGTTTGTCATATGGTAACTGGGGAAAACTCGTACGAGTTTCAATGCCAATCTACTTTGTTGTTTGGAAAACAGTGAGCCCAAAACTCATTTCTAGGTCAAAATTTTGAATTTTCTAATCTTTTAGCCTGATTACTGAGTCCTTGATCTACCTTCTGAAATAGAAAACTATTCAATTCATGTATTTGTAGCCTATTTTTCAACCAAAGTACTAATAGGGTTCCCTATTTCTGTGCTGTGTAGGTCACATATCTTGATGTTCATGTACACATCTCACATCCAGCCACTCAGAGACTCTATGTTTCATTGCCTGATCCTATGAGAGTTTATCTTGCTTCATGTGGATTTGAGTATTTGATTCATTTACCCGAGATTAGGGTAAATCATGGACTATTGACTGCTTTGATAGAGAGATTTCATTCTGAGACCTAGACATTCCACTTGCCGACTGGGGAGATCACTGTGACACTAGAGGATGTATACCATATACTACACATTCCCTTCCATTCAGGTCATTGTCTAGCTTATGTGAGTTCGGGGAACTCTGGGTTACTAGCATTCAAACGTCTATTCAAAGATGATACATAGATGATTGGATCTATTTCATGGGAGACCTTGGTACAGTGCTATGGTCAGAGCCATGGATTAGAGTGCATCCTTGCTGGGATGATAGGAGGTATTATCATGTCCGACCGTCAGCAAAATAGCCTTCTGATGGGTTGGGCCCCGATGGTTGCATGTCTGATGGTGACTCCTTCTGAGTTAGCCTGGGGTCAGTGTCTTCTAGCCCACATGTTCTCTAAGATGCATGAGGTAGTGTATCAAGAGAGAAAATATTTTGCTGCTGGTGCTTTAGTTTTACAGATCTGGGTGTGGGAGCATATCCCAATTTTGAGACCAGTGTGTCAGTCACAGAGGCAGCCACAGGAGCCTATTATATATGTTTATGCTGGATTTTTCATACAGGGTCGCATGGGCCATGTAGAGTACTGGAGATGGTGACTTGATGACATGACATTTGTACGATGGAGGCCCTATGTAGATATTGAGCCTTGGCCTACTACACGAGAGCAGTTTAGTTTCTTCTTTCAGAGCTGGGTGTTGATAGAATGATCATCCTCTATACTGGAGAGATTTATTATTACTAGGGTGTGGCAATAGTATGGAGGAGTGAAGGATGCATCTCAGGATTATGCCACTTATGCTCGGATAGCCCGTGAGCTTAGACTTGGATGGACCCCGAGGCTTTCTTATGCCTTGTGTTCACAGGAGTATAGTGGTATTATTGGCAAGGACTGGGAGTACAGACCACAAGTTGTTGATGTCAAAGTGACAGATGGCTTCATATCCTAGCTTGCAGATCATTTGATTTACAGGTTCTCCGATCCCACAGAGCTGATACCTTCCATGGATGAGGTGATGGATGTTATTGGAGCTCTGATGAGGTAGGGCCTGAGACCCACACAGGTTCTGATTGTGCACCCCACACCTTCGGGACCGAGAATGATGCCTCCCCCATAGAGACCATCAAGATAGATGAGGCCCCCTCATCCCACTAGTTCTATAGCAGGTAGGCCTATAGGTTCACAGAGATGGACTAGGGGAGAGGGCGATACTTTAGGTAGTGTTGGTACTGCTGAGGAGGTACTTGCAGCTGAGCAGGTTGTAGGTGATGATTCTAATCCCTTACAGGAGGATACCAATTTTGATCTTGGTGTAGAGGTTAGACGTCATAAGGCACAAAGAGCAGAGACTACAGAGCAGCCTATTGTAGATACTGATATGCCGACGGTAGATGCTGATCCTAGTGTTCCACTGACCACACAGGAGATAGTGAGGAGACTCAGATTATAGGTCCGGGACCTAAAGGTTCACAGTGCTCGCTGGGAGGAGAGGTTTCTAGAGGCAAATAGATAATGCACTGAGCTTTGTGGTGAGGTTCAGAGATTACAAGCAGAGGTTATTCATCAGACCTCTAGATCTGCCTATTATTTTTCTGGATACTACGTTGCGGTACCACTCGCTTAGAGAATTCCTTCGTACTCTCAGTATATGATAGCATCAGAGGGAGTGAGAGCACCTAGAGCCGAGGCAGTGCCAAACGCACCACCACCACCTCCACCAGATGGGGAGGATCATGCAGACAACTGATCTATCATGATATTCTGATATTTTTGTTGCTCTTTTGATACTGTTCTGACTTCTAATAGCTCACATGAGCTCATTCTTTTGTACACTGTGCCAGTAGTGCACCCCTAACTATTTTGAGTTTTATGATACATATATGAGATCGAGATTTTTGGTTGTGACTTCATTTGTACTTGTCATGTTTTTGATGCATGATGATATTATGTGATGCTTATGCTATGAGTAGAGTAGAATGTATGTATGGATTCATGCAATGCAATGATTTTATTCAAATGTATGAATGTGATGCAAATGTACTTGATTATGTATGTAATGCAATAGATGGAATGAATGATTATGAATATGTAATGAAAATGCAATGATACACATGATATGTTTTGTAGGTATTGATGAAGATAAGTACTCAGTCTTATGTCAAAAAGGATGTTTAACTTAGGATGGTGACGACTTGCATTTTTGTGAGAAGACCTTTGTATGAGATTTAGCTCTTTAGTTTCAATTTAAGTATAGTTTTTAGAAAGATTGTTAAATATTTTCAAGCAATTTGTGAGATCATGCAATCATACAAAGTGTAAAATGACATGCAAAATGAAATGCAACCTAAGACCTAGGACCTAGTCACTGATCATGTGTCGGTCATTTGTCATCATTGAGTTTTTAGGTAACCGGATAAATCAATACAATGTCCACTAGTTATGAAACCATAGACATATGAATATTGATTTGTATATGCAAGAATCAATACAACGCCCACTGGTGAGACAACTATGGACATATGAATATTGATTTTGTTTTCAGAATGTTGGATTAGATATAAGCACCAAGGCATAAATGCCAGGATGACCTAAATATCATGTCCATTTTGATATAGCAATTTGTATAAGCATCAAAACATAAATGTCATGATGACCAGAATACGCCTTGCGATAATAAACACATCAAATAGTCAAGATATCTTCTAAGTCCAGTGTCAATTACCCGTAGTGACCCTTTATCATCCACATCCTTAGGCAAGATCGTGTTTCACAGTAGGAGAAAGAACTGACTAAAAAAGACAATAGTTAGATCAAATTTCCTTGAATTTTCTAGGTATCAATGGTCAAGGTACTCATGGCCATCCAATTCGAGATAGAGGCTCTTACACACGAACACCATTTCAATCCAGAATTTTCCAAAGTTGTTAGATTTTCACATACAAGCAAAAGATAAAGAAAAGATTATGCCCCCAATCATCACTCTCTAAATCCTGTAAAGGACATCATCGAAGAGTTCAAACAAACACAATATGAAAAAATCTCAATGCAAATCAGTAAGCATACAAGGAGATAAAAGCATGTAAAAAGCATAGATTGTTTTTAGTTTGATGTTTGATTGCGTTGTTGTAGATGCAAAATCCTTTCTGGAGACGAGACTGACTGACTGACTCAAATGAAGCTTCAAAGGACTCTGACTGGATATGATACGTCTCAGATATATTGGAGGCCATAGGATATGACTTTGATTGCCCCCAAGTTTGAACATTGATAGGATATAGACACTTTAGTTGATTGGTGTACAGATCAACTTATTGAAAACAAGAATGCGTAAACAAACTGTGAGATATGTACAAACTAAAGCAAGATTGAAAGCTGGGAAAGACCAAGATTGTACTGATAGATGAAGCATTTTGAAACAAGTGGTGCCTATTTGCCGAGTTTTCACCATCTTGGAAGAGATTCTATTTTTGCTACCAAGGCACCTTCTTCCAGGTTTTCACCAAGGCACTTTTCTTTTTTTCTTTTTTTTTGTATTTTTCATTTTTTTTATACTTTTGATATTTTTTTGATTTTTTTGTGAATCATCAAGGTGCCCATTGCTAGGTTTTCACCAAGATGTCCATTTTTTCAGGACTTTTTCAGATTTTTCAGATTTTTTTTTAGGACATTTTACCATAGACTGAATGCCTTAGGTGTAGAATTTCTTCAAATGGAGAACGTTAATTGGTTCTCGGAGCTGTTCTCCTTTAGTCATTGCGAGTTGATAGGCACTAGATCCAAAAGTAGTAGTGATTACAAAGGGACCTAGTCAATTGGGTTCAAACTTCCCCTTGCCCTCTCTATGTGATTGATTTTTAGGATTCTCTCTCAAAACTAGATCGCCAACTTGAAATTCTCTGTGTCTAACTTTCTTGTTGTAGCCTCTAGAAATTATCTTCTGATATACTCTGAGATGATCATACGCTGCTTGTCTGTGCTCATCTAGTAGTTCAAGTTCCTGCAACCAAGACACTATGTAGTCATCATCAATTACTAGACCATGCATTCTAATTTTTAGTGATGGGATTTCAACCTCAATAGGCAGTACCACTTCAAACCCATAAACTAAAGTGAATGGTGTAGCCCTAGTGGGCATTTTGATACTTGTTCTGTAGGCCCAGAGAGATGGATTGATCATAAGATGCCAGTCTCTTCCCATCTGATTAACTGTACAATGCAAGATTTTCAATAGATTCTTGTTTGAAGCCTCTGCTTGTCCATTCCCTTGAGGATAGTAGATAGATGACCAATGTTGTGTAATCTTGAATTTCACACATAGATCATCTAAGTCTTTGTTTTTTAATTGTCCACCATTATCTGTGACTATAGAATGTGGAATACCATACTGACATATGATGTAGTTCAAGATGAACATAGATATTTGTTTTCCAATTGCTTGTGTCAAAGGGACTGCTTCTACCCATTTTGTGAAATAATCTGTAGCTGTGATTATATGGGTATGTCCATTAGAAGAATGAGGATGTATGGATCCTATAAGATCAAATGCCCATTGGTGAAAAGGTCATTGTGTAGTAAAGGGGATTAGATCTCTCCCTAGAGCATAAATTAAATTACCATGTACTTAGCACTTTTGACAGTTCTTAGCAAACTTGATTGCATCTTTCTCCATTTCAGCCCAATAGTACCTTGCCCTAATAAGCTTTTGAGCTAGTGTTAAACTGTTCAAAAGGCATTACAGATAAGGTATCTCTTTTCATGATGGTTAAAGGTATCAGGAATGATTTGGCCTTTGAGATAGGAGAATAGGTTTTTATAGCGGGATGAATCATGACCTACAACAGTGCAAATCATGTGGGTTTTAGGGGAGTCATATGCAGGATAAGATAGTGCTTCCACCAGGAACTCATAGTGTAGCTCATGTTCAGGCTACTATAATAAAGTAGATAATGTTGCCATTGCATCGACAGCCTTATTCTCTATTCTAGGTATTTTCTCAAATGTGATAGGTATGAAATATTTCTTTAGATCATCTACCATTCTCTTGTATGGAATGAGCTTTGCATCCTTTGTTTGGTACACATCATTGACTTGATGGATTACAAGTTGTGAGTCTCCATGAATGTGCAATTATGTTACCCTCCACTCAATTGCTATTTTTATACCATTTAAAAGGGCTTCATATTCAACAATATTGTTTGTACAAGGAAATTTAATTCTGAACGCCTTAGGAATGGAATATCCTTGAGGAGTGATAAACAAGATACCTGCTCCAGATCCATTTTGTGTATAGGAGCCATCAAAGACCAATTGCCATTCTTTAGAAGAAAGGTTCATGATAGAGGAATTTGGAAATTCCATTTGCATTGGTGTGTCATCAAACAAAGGTGCATATGCTAATTGATCAGCAATAACTTGGTCTTTAATAGCTTTTCTTTCAACATATTCAATGTCAAATTCACTTAAGAGCATGACCCATTTAGCTAATCTACCCGTGAGGGCAGCTTTGCTCAATAAGTATTTCAATTGATCTATCTTAGCTACCAATTGAGTGGTATGAGCTAACATGTAGTGTCTTAGTTTTTGTGACACAAACATCACAGCTAGACATGCCTTTTCAATCATAGAATAGTTCTTTTCATATGCCACCAATGTTCTACTGATATAGTATATAGCTCTTTCCTTCTTGTTCTCATCATGTTGTGCAAGCAATGCCCCCAGTGATGTATCTGTAGCGGAGACACATAAGATCAAAGGCTTCCCTTGAATGGGAGGCATCAAGATAGGAGGATTTGATAGATATTTCTTGATATGATTAAAATTCTTTTCACATTCCTCACTCCATGTAAAGGTCACACCTTTATGTAATGTCTTTGTAAAAGGTTGTGATATGTCTGCCAGCTGAGATATGAAGAGTCTGATAGGCTGAACTCTCCCTTGCAATGTTCTCATTTGACTGATGTTCTTGGGAGGTTTCATCTCCATGATAGCTTTAACTTTAGTTGGATCTACTTCAATTCCTTTCTTTAAAACAATGTAGCCTAAAAGCTTTCCAGAAGTGACACCAAAAGCACACTTCTTAGGATTTAGTCTGAGACTAAATTTTTCCATTCTGTCTAGTATCTTGCTCAAGTCATTTAGATGTTCGGATCTTGTCATAGATTTTGCTAAAGTATCGTCAACATAATCCTCCATAGTTCGATGCATCATGTCATGAAAAATACATGTCATAGCTCTTTGATATGTAGCACCAGCATTCTTAAGCCCAAATGGCATGACATTCCAACATAAGGTACCCTAGGCACATGTGAAAGCAATTTTCTCTTGATCTTCTGGAGCAATTTTTATTTGATTATATCTAGAAAAACCATCCATCAAAGAATACATCTCAAAACCCGCAGTCGTGTCCACTATCATATCAATGTTAGGTAGTGGAAAATCATCCTTAGGGCATGCTTTTTTTACATCTCTGAAATTTGTGCACACTCTTATAGATTTGTTTGGTTTAGAAATGGGTACAATATTAGAGATCCATTCAGCATAGTCAATAACACGGATGAATCCGGCTTTCAGTAGCTTCTCTAATTTAGATTTTACCAAGAGTGCAACATGTGGATGCATCTTTCTCAATTTTTGTTTAATAGGTTTAACATTTGGAGCTATAGATAAATGATGCATTATAAGATCAGGATCCAACCCTGGCATATCTGAATATTTCCATGCAAAGTTGATCTTCTTTTTTGTAGGAATGTTGTAAATTTTTGCTTCTCTTCTTTTGATAAAGATTGTGCTACATGTATCAACTGGGGTTCCTCTGATGTTCCCAAGTTGATAGATTGAGTGGGCTCAATTATAACTCGAGATCTATCCTGTAAATGACTCAGAAGGGCATCAAATATCTCATCCTTAGGTGCCTCAGAGAGGTTTTCACCTTCATAAACATCTTTTATTTTTACTATTGTAGGTTCTGAGACTTCCACAAAGTGGTTTTCACCCTCAGAACTCTTTTTCTTTTTATTCTTATTTTTCTGACTAAGATACTTGATGTCCGACTCCATCATGCTAACACTTGATTCACTGATGGAAGTCCTCATAGGCTCAACTACATTGAGGTAGCAAGCAAGGTCATAGTCATTGGGAAAGGTATAAATACCTTGGCTCATATTTGTAGAGTTGTGGTCCAGAAGTTCAGGATTTTGGATAGTCAAAGTCGTGAATGATTGGGAAATGTGTTTCGGATATGGATCTGTCATCATTGGTCCTAACCTGACGCTCAATTTCAAAGGTGATATTACAACTTAAGATGTTCAATTCGTGAATAGGTTCAATGTCATTGTGGAAGTCCACTTCAGGCATCGGTGGATCAAACTCGATAAGTTCATCATTTTGCTCTAGACTTACATTGGGTTTAGGTGCATATTGGTGAATAACATCAACATGTTTTTCTGTAATAAGCTCATCTTCTTCTAGAATGGCTCCCCATTCATAGTCATTAGATTATTCATCTATGCCTCTAGGAAATCTAAGAACATGAGTAAAGTCAGGATGAATACCCCAAGAAGGGTTACCCTCAGATTCTGATTTGAATTCATACTCATGGGAATCTGTCTTAGAATAACTACCACCTTCCTCTCTATCTGTTTGATTGTCTTCAATATTAGTTGGTTCTTGTGTTACAACTACCTCTTGCTCCATAGTAGGTTCTTGTGTTTCTACTACATTAATTCTTTTTACTAGATCATCTTCAGCTTCAAGGAGGTCTTTTATTTCTTTAGGTAGACGCTCATAGGGAATGAGATCTTCAGTGGTGTCTGAATCATCACTATCAAATTGTTCTATTGTTTCTCCCTTTAGTTGATTTGCTGTGGAAGGCTCAACCTATTCTAAGATATGTGGGGAGTTCTTACTAAGACATAAAGGCTTCTTCTTGTATCCTAGAACTGTTGTATTCTTGTTCGTTCAACCATGATGGTCAAGAGGTGATAGAAGACCTTTACCCTATAATCCTAGAGGTCCTTTTCCTTTATATCCCATCTTTGTGATCAATTTATCCCCTAGGACATATGACTTAGAAGGGATATTCAATATTTTAGCATCACATTTTTGAACAACTTGAGATTTAGGTTCATCTTTGTATAGCCATGCGAGCATAGCTTCATCTTCGTCAAACTCCTATTTAGATACTTGTTCTGCAACAAAATTTCCTTTATATGTTTCAAGAGGTTCTTTAGACTCTTTTTTAGACTATTTTAGAGTTTTTCCATAAGACTTAGGAGAGATAGGGAGAGATGTCAAAGATAAGACTAGCTCTATAGTATATTCTCCCATACCATTTTCTTTGATCTTAACCTCTTTAGCAATGTCTTCCATCTTGGATGTGGATGCTACATCTATTTTCTTAGTGGAAGATTCTCTATTATTAGGAACAAGTTTATCAGCACTCTCTTTCAAGGTATTGCAAGTTGTATATAGATCAGCTGGAATAGTTACCTCTACTCCTTCATAAGGAAATTTCAAACACTTATGGTATGTAGAGGGAATGGCTTTCATTTCATGTATCCAGGGTCTCCCTAGAAGGATATTGTAAGCCAAAGGTAGATCAAGAACTTGACATATAGTATCTCTGATGACATGACCTGCTCTAATAGGTAAGATAATAGTTCCCTTAGAAGATCTTTCTTGCTCATCATAGGCTTTGATAGTTATCTTCTTTCTAGGATCAATGGCCATTTCTGAAAATCCTAATTGTGTAATCAAGCTAAAAGAACAAATGTTTAGTCCAGCACCCCCATCTATCAACACACATTTGACACGATGGTTTTGGATCAAGACTTCAATATGCAAGGGCTGGTTATGCAGATGACTCAAGGAGTTATCATCTTCCTCTGAAAGGGAAATGTACTGTGGAGATGTAAGATGACCAACCATAGTCTGGAATCTATCTAAATCAAGGTTATTAGGAACATTGGATCTGAGAAGAGCTTTGTCTAGAATGGCTCTATGAGCTGGAGATATCTGAAGCAACTCAAACATGGAGATTTTAGCATTTGTATGCTGGAGTTGTTGAATAATACTGTATGAAGTAGGCCTCATGTCTTTAGGATTTGAAGATTTAGATGTATCCTTCTATTTAGAAGTAGATGAAAGATTGAAAGGCACCTTAGGGACATTGGATGAATTTGGTATTTGTCCTTGTAGGTGTGCCTAAGCTTGTGATTGAGTAACTGCATTAGCTGATTGATTTTCTCTATCTCGTCTTACAATTGTAATGACATTGCAATGCTTGGATAGACACGGTTCAACCATATTGATGACAGTGTTGTTTCCAGAGTATGCATAATTGACTTTCGCACCCATATTAGGCTGAGAAGAAGAATCTTCTTTACCATATTTAGGAAATGGTTCTGTGAATGTTGTATGATCATTATTGCTCTTATGATTGTCAATCATGATGTCACCATTATCAATTTTGTCTTGTATGATGTGCTTCAAGCGAACACAGTTATTAGTCTTATGACCTTTATTGCGATGGAATTCATAGAAATTGTTCTCTCTCCACCATTTTGGTTTAGGTTCAGGATCAAAGACTTTAATCTCAGGCAAGTAGATGATTTTTTTTTCCAATAGAGTTTTCATGGCAGATTCTAAGGATTCTCTAAGAGGAGTGAATTTGCGATTAGGGTCTGTAGCCCAAGGTTTGTAATTAGATGAATTTTTCTTGGACTCAATTGCTTTAGCTTCGAAAGCTTTGATGGCTTGGGTACCAATAGTGAGATTGAAAGTAGGTGCCTTAGATGGGGCACAGATATTATCAACAACACCATCTATGACAACACCTTTATTCTTGTTCCAGTTTTTGTTCTTGTCTTTAGAACTAGATCCAGATTCATACTTGTCCTTTTGAAGTGTGATGTCTCCTTTTTTCACAAGTACTTTCTCAATTTTGATTGCATTATCTACCATCTTATCAAAAGATGTATGATCTTGCATTTGTAAAGGGTATTTGATTTCTGGAACAAGATTGTTGATGAAGATTTCCAGCTTCTCAGTTTCTAGAATGGGTCTAACATATAGAGAAAATTTCTTCCTCCATCTCTTGAGAAATGTTAGGAATGGTTCACCAGGATATTGTTTCAAATTACAGATGTCAATCATGGTGACTAGATGTTGAATATTGTAGGAGTATTATTGATAGAATAGTTTGATTAACTCCTCAAAAGTTTTGATAGTGGGAGGCATTCTAGAGAACCAATGAATGGCCACCCCTCCCAGAGATTGAGGGAAGAGATGCATTAAGTAGGTTGGTTCATGCATAAACTCCATAGATTAAGTACATAATTCTTTGACATGATCTTGAGGGTTAGAGTTTCCATCATACTTATCATATTTAGGCATCTCCACTCTTTTAGGGAATGGTGGCATGTACAAGTCTTTATCAAATGGAAAAGGGCATAGGGCTTCCATGGATAACTCCTTAGGTTCCTTTTCTTTTTCAAATTTATTAATTTTGACTTGCATGGCATGCATCTGTTTCATCATAGCCGTGATAGGAGTTTCTTGCTCATGTGTAATGATATCTTCCACATTAAAGTTCAAAGGAAGTTTAGCTCCTTGATGAGCTAACTCTAGAAAGTATGCTTCTCTATCTTCTTTCAAGAAATGCTTCATCATCCTTTTGAAGTTATCATCATTTTGATATTGGGCAATTTCAGAAGGTGTAGGTTCTTGATCCATACCATGTTGAGATTGGTGTCCTGGAGACCCCTGATGTGTCCCTCTGTGAGACATGTTAGGAGTTTTAGGGCTCCCTGGATTAGATTGAGGAGGGATTTATTGATTACCTCCATGAGTTGATGGAGGGGGTATGTAACCAATTTTCAATCAAAAATTGCCAAGACTGTCATCTTCGTAAAGACCAGAATTGTAGAGTTGCTCAAGAGTTGGAGCCTGGAGAGTATTCAAAGGGATGGTATGGGATACTTCTCCAGATTTCATGTGTGACGAAGCTCTAGTTTCCACCATTAACCTTGGATGAGGCAAAAGAATAAGATGAAGACAACTGAAGAATGAATTGATTCAAGAAGATCAAATGACGCAACCTTGTCAAGATTGAGGTGATTAAAGATTAGATCGATTGTAAATGAAGGATATTATGCCATAGTAATGTGGGTAGATGCCTAACAGATGGCAGGCACGAGCTCACAACACTTAGCCATTTTAGCAAGAAGACTGAATTTGAAGATAATGTTGACAAGGTTTTGACATAAGATGAAAAAGACTCAAATTGATAACTCAGAAGGCAAGATCAGACTCAAAGGCCCACTTGAGGAAAATGAATGAATTTGTTCTAGTTTCTGTAATACCCCAAAAATGGGCTATAGGTTCATTAACCTCCTACATCTTCAAATCGAATGAAATCGGCATCGAAGTCTTAACCTAAGGCACATCTGTACATTATCGAATCCTAATTGATTTTATCCTAAATTCTGCATCGGGGAATATTCCTAGCAATATTCCTATTTATCCTAATTATCTTTAATTTAATAATTATTTGGCGATAAATCTTATTTATCCTAAAGTTTGATTAATTGAATATTTTGAATATTTAATTAGATTTAATACTGCCACTTAATTATTTAATTAGATTTAATTATAATTATTCCTAAATTGTATTATTTTATTTTGACAATAAATCTAA
The DNA here is from genome assembly GCA_027943335.1 of Chamaecyparis obtusa. NCBI lineage: Eukaryota > Viridiplantae > Streptophyta > Pinopsida > Cupressales > Cupressaceae > Chamaecyparis > Chamaecyparis obtusa. The sequence goes on along the minus strand of BSBK01004962.1, from coordinate 60,324 downwards.
AATCTTATGACTAATTGATTAAATTCTTATTTGATTAATTAAAGTCAATTGTCAAATTTAATGATATAGTTTTTGAATAAAAGTTTGATTTAATAATTGACTAACGCATAAATCAATTATTTTAATTTAAAAATCAGTTAAGTTGAGGATAAATCACTTCATTTATTTAATTAATTCATAATTAATTGTGCACATTCAAAGAGCAGTTAAACTCAAAATCTGGAAATCAATGCAAGATTGTTAACTTTTGGAAACTCAACACTCTATTTTGAGTTCAAAGCTGACCTAAACTTTTGATTTGAGTTAAAAAGTTGTTCTTGCATGCTTTTGCATGATTTTCTGAGTTAATTATTTATGATTTCTTGATAACTCAAAAATCAACTGAGTTTATCAAGAGTGATTTATGGCTTTTCTCTTGCATCTTCAAAGCTCTAGATTTCTATAAAAACAAGGCTCAGCTCTTCATAATTACAACTCTCGAATTTGCACAATTACTCTGGTGAATTGGCGATTGAAGGATTGAGCATTTGTGACAGGTGATTTGTGAGATCTTTCATAGTTGATCACTTAGCTTTTGCATAGTTTCTTATTCATAGTTTCATACTCATTCATAGCATTTTTAGATCAAATATGCATTCCAATTTCATTCATTCTAGATCAATTTCATACAGTTTTCCCTATTATTGCACAGAAAATCCAAAAATATAGCTTAATCTGCATTCATAGTCTCTCATTCTTTGCATTCAAATCCTTTGTTTAGTTGTTGCATTGTCACTGGTCTCGGTCTGATCTGAGAGTATCATACTTGCATCTACTAGAAGGTAGTAAATCGCCTGGTTAGTTTAGTTTCCACTTCATTGCACGATTTTGGTTTTTGGCTAACCTCTAATGTTTTACTAAAGTGTTGTTTCTACAGCTAGGTACAAAATTCACACACACATTTTTGGCGCCCATCGTGGGGCCCTGAAATGGGTTTCCATCATCTTTCTATCAATTTCTATCACTTTCTTGTCATTTTTTGGTTAAAACTATGATTTTTATTTTCTATCCATACATTTTTCATACGAATTTTATCAAAAAGTCATTTTGGGAGGTACCCACTGTCGTACGACAGGTTCAGATTTCAAGGCTCATATCAGAGAGTACACACTATCGTTTGGAAGCCTGATTGTCATATGAGAAGACACCCACAGTCGTACGAGTTTTTAGAATATCATTTGGGAGGTAACCCACTACCATACAAGTTTTGACTCCATAATTCAATTGTTGTTTCAAATTTTTTAGCAGTTTTTCAGATTTGATTTTTAGATTTGGACTAATAGCTAACCTTAACAATTGAAATCTTCTATTTTTTACTGATACTTGTTGAATCTGATTGGAAAAAGTGCAACTAAATTGCTAAAACAGGTAAAAATCTACTAATCGCGTTGTGAGGAATTCAGGTATTCTTCTCAAGCTGATAACATTTTGATTTGGATCAAAATGAACTCTCACATTTCAAGCTTGTGTGATTTTCTTGCTTTCATATCACAGACTTCATTTTGTTCTATAAAACAAACATAGATTTACTTTCTACATATCTATTACACATAGTAAATAGGCCCTATGAACACTATTTGTGGATGATCTTGAGAGATTGAGCTTCTTTCGCTTGTTTATTCATGCGAATCTCCTCTTGATGAAGGATCCCCTTGTAGGTAGGGAAGGTACTGAGAGTCTCACATTCTACTAGATCCATGTGTCTTCAACTTTTGATTGATACATTCTCTCTTCGGAGAGGTTGATAGATCATAAGTAGTTGACGTCATAGATCTTTGTGAGATAATCTTGGTCTTAGCATGTTGGATTAATCTGTCTACTTTGTTTTGGTTAAAAGTGAAAAGGCTAGAGGACTATGCTCTACTCCCTTTTTGGGTAGTATCAGAAACTCAGATCCTTGAATCTGGAACCAGTCTCCATGTGGTATCTTTTGTGAGTCACCTTTAGAGAGGGTTAACCATAGTGAAAAATCTCTTAATTGGGTCAACCACATGGATGGAACCTCAAGCGATAGTAGCCATTTTCATCGTGGTAGCAGTAGCTGCTATATAAATGTCTTTGTGGAGGAAATCTTCATAGGTGTGGTCTCTTGTTGGGCTGTCAGATCTCCCTAGCAGCTCCTGATTGATTAATTTCTCAGACTGTGTCAAAACCCCAGTGTGCCTAGATTGGAGTTCCCCCTCTTGAGATCATAAAAGTTGCAGAGTCAGACCAATACTACAAACCCTAGTGAGGCCAAATTTTCATTTTTCTAGGAATATGTGCGTTATTGAAAAACTTTTTTGGAACATACACAATTAGTACTCCTAGGGATTAGCACATTTAGTCACTTGATTGTTCATGCGTAGGGTTGCTTTGTCCCCTGTTCATTCTTTTCAGATGTGCTTGGAATCACTTTCTTGTTGTTTTGCATGCTTGTTTATCTATTTGGCTACCGAAAATGAACGATCTCAAAATAATCTTCAAACCTGGACAGAGAAATTTGTGAACAATCTGAAATTGAAAACCAAAAATTTGCAAAATCTAAAGTAAAAATCCTTTATGGAGTCAAAAGTCATCCCATCAGGTTAGAAAGTCGTACGAGTTTTGGCAAGTGTCATTTCAAAACCCCTATATTGTCGTATGATAGCTTGTATAGTGTCGTACGAGTTTTTCCACCAGTCAAAAACAAAAGTTAAAAATTTTCTATCAATTGTCGTGCAAGTTTTACAATTATCATATGAGTTTTTCAATTGTCCTTTCATAGCATACCCGCTGTCATACGATCCTTCAGAAAGTCATTTGAGAAAAATTGCTAGAAAGTGGTCAGAATTGTCAGAAACTCAGTTTTTACAGCGTATTTCTAGAATCTGTTGAACAAATCATTGTGTCAGGAATAGAGCAGAAACTAGAATGTCAAATTCATTCATTTTCCTCAAGAGAGCCTTTGAGTCTGATTTTGCCTTCTAGGTTATCGATTTGAGTCTTTTTCATCTTGTGTCAAAACCTTGTCAACATTATCTTCAAATTCAATCTTTTTACTAAATGGCTAAGTGTTGTGAGCTCGTGCCCGTCATCTATTGGGTGTCTACCCACACTACTGTGGCATAGTATCCTTCATTTACATTTGATCTAATCCTTAATTACTTCAATCTTGACAAGGTTGCATCATTTGCTCTTCTGGAATCAATTCATTCTTCAGTTGTCTTCATCTCATTCTTTTGCTTCACTCAAGGTTAATGGTGGAAACTAGAGCTTCATCACACAAGAAATCTTGAGAAGCACTTGGCACTGCACCTTTGAATATTCACAAGGGTCCCACTCTTGAACAACTCTACAATTCTGGTCTTTACAAAGATGACGGTCTTGGCAACTTTCGATTGAAAACTTGTTACGTACCCCCTCCATCAACTCATAGAGGTAATCAACAAACCCCTCCTCAATCTAATCCAGGGAGCCCTAAAACTCCTAACATGTCTCACGAAGGGACACAACATGGGTCTCAAGGACACCATTCTCAAAATGTTGTGGATCAAGAACCTACACCTTCTGAAATTGTTCGATATCAAAATGATGATAACTTCAAAAGAATGATGAAACATTTCTTGAAAGAAGATAGAGAAGCATACTTTCTAGAGTTAGCTCATCAAGGAGCTAAACTTCCTCCAAACTTTAATGTGGAAGATATCATTACACATGAGGAAGAAACTCCTATCATGGCTATGATGAAACAGATGCATGCCATGCAAGTCAAACTTAACAAACTTGAAAAAGAAAAGGAACCTAAAGAGTTCTCCATGGAAGCTCTATGCCCTTTTCCATTTGATAAAGACTTGTACATGCCACTATTCCCTAAAAGAGTGGAGATGCCTAAATATGATAAGTATAATGGAAACTCTAACCCTCAAGATCATGTCAGAGAATTCTGTACTCAATCTATGGAGTTTATGCATGAACCAACCTACTTAATGCATCTTTTCCCTCGATCTCTGGGAGGAGCAGCCATTCATTGGTTCTCTAGAATGCCTCCTACTATAAAAACTTTGGAGGAGTTAATCAAATTGTTCTATCAACAATATTCCTACAATATTAAGCATCTAGTCACCATGATCGACATCTGCAATCTGAAACAATATCTAGGAGAAACATTCCTGATATTTCTCAAGAGATGGAGGAAGAAATTTTCTCTATACGCTAGACCCATTCTTGAAACTGAGAAGTTGGAAATCTTCATCAATAATCTTGTTCCAGAAATCAACTACCCTTTACAAATGCAAAATCATACATCTTTTGACAAGATGGTGGATAATGCGATCAAAATTGAGAAAGTAGTTGTGAAAAAAGGAGACATCACACTTCAAAAAGACAAGTATGAATCTAGATCTAATTCTTATTACAAGAACAAAAATTTGAACAAGAATAAAGGCGTTGTCATAGATGGCATTGTTGATAATATCCATGCCCCATCTAAGGCACCTGCTTTCAATCTTACTGTTGGTACCCAAGCCATCAAAGCTTCCAAAGCTAAAGCAACAGAATCCAACAGAAAGTCATCTGATTACAAACCTTGGGCTACAGATCCTAATCGCAAATTCACTCCTCTTGGAGAATCCTTGGAATTTGCCATGAAAGCTCTATTGGCAAACAAAATCATCTACTTGCCTGAGATGAAATTCTTTGATCCGAAACCTGAACCGAAATGGTGGAGAGAGAATTATTTCTATAAATTCCATCGCAATAAAGGTCATAAGACTAATAACTGCGTTCGCTTGAAGCACATTATAAAAGACAAAATTGATAATGGCGACATCACAATTAACAATCATAAGAGTAATAATGATCATATAGCATTCACATAACTATTTCCTAAACATGGTAAAGAAGATTCTTCTTCTCAGCCTAATATGGGTGCTAAATTCAATTATGCCTACTCTGGAAATAATGTTGTTATCAATATGATTGAACCATTCCTATCTAAGCATTGCAATGTCATCATAATTGTAAGAAGAGATAGAGATAATCAATCAGCTAATGCAGTTACTCGATCACAAGCTCAGACACACCTACAAGGACAAATACTAGATCCATCCAATGTCCCTAAGGTGACTTTCAATCTTTCATCTACTTCTAAATAGAAGCCTACATCTAAATCTTCAAATCCTAAAGACATGAGGCCTACTTCATATAGTATTGTCCAACAACTCCAGCACACAAATGCTAAAATCTCCATGTTTGAGTTGCTTTGGATATCTCCAGCTCATAGATCCATTCTAGACAAAGCTCTGCTCGGATCCAATGTTCTTGATGACCTTGCTTTAGACAGATTGTAGACTATGGTTGGTCATCTTACGTCTCCATAGTACATTTTTTTTTCAGAGGAAGATGATAACTCCTTGAGTCATCCACATAACCAGCCCTTGCATATTGAATTCTTGATCCAAAACCATCATGTCAAACGTGTGTTGATAGATGGGGGCACTGGCCTAAACATTTGTTCTTTCAGCTTGATTACACAATTGGGATTTTTAGAAATGGCCATTGATCCCAGGAAGAAGATAACTATCAAAGCATATGATGAGCAAGAAAGATCTTCTAAGGCAACTATTGTCCTACCTATCAGAGTAGGTCCTGTCATAAGAGATACTATATGTCAAGTTCTTGATCTACCTTTGGCTTACAATATCCTTCTAGGAAGACCCTGGATACATGAAATGAAAGCCATAACCCTCTACATTCCATTAGTGTTTAAAGTTTTCTTATGAAGGGGTAGAGGTGACAATTCCAACTAATCTGTATACAACTTGCAATACCTTGAAAGAGAGTGATGATAAACTTGTTCCTAATAATAGAGAATCTTCCACTAAGTAGCTAGATGTTGCTTCAACATCCAAGATGGAAGACATTGCTAAAGAGGTTAAGATCAAAGAAAATGGTATGGGAGAATATACTATAGAGCCAGTCTTATCTTTGACATCTCTCCCTATATCTCCTAAGGCTTATGGGAAAACTCTAAAACAATCCAAGCTAGAGTCTAAAGAACCTCTTGAAGCATATAAAGGAAATTTTGTTGCAGAACAAATATCTAAACAGGAGTTTAAGGAGGATGAAGTTGTGCTCACATGGCTATACAAAGATGAACCTAAATCTCAAGTTGTTCAAAAATATGAGGCTAAAATACCGAATATCCCTTATAAGTCATATGGCCCAGAGGACAGATTGATCACAAAAATGGGATATAAAGGAAAAGGACCTCTAGGACTATAGGATAAAGGTCTTTTGTTACCTCTTGATCATCGTGGTCGAACAAACAAGAATACAACAGGTCTATGATACACAAAGAATCCTTTCTGTCTTAGCAAGAACTCCCCATATGTATTATAATAGATTGAGCCCTCTATAGCAAATCAACTAAAGGGCGAAACAACAGAACAATCTGATAGTGATGATTTAGACACCACTGAAGATCTCATTCCCTATGAGCATTTGCCTAAAGAAATAAAAGACCTCCTTGAAGCTGAAGATGATCCAATAAAAAGAATTAATGTAGTAGAAACACAAGAACCTACTCTAGAGAAAGAGATAGTTGCAACACAAGAACCATCTAGTCTCGAAGGCAATCAAACAGACAATGAGGAAGGTGGTAGTTATTCTGAGACAGATTCCCATGAGTATGAATTCAAATCAGAATCTGAGGGAAACCCTTCTTGGGGTATTCATCGTGACTTTACTCATGTTCTCAAATTTCCTAGAGGTCTAGATGAAGAAACAGAAGATGAATCAAATGACTATGAATGGGGAGTCATTCCAGAACCAGATGAACTTATTACAGAAAAGCATGTTGATGTTATTCACCAATATGCACCTAAACCCAACGTAAGTCTAGAGCGAAATGATGAACTTATCGAGTCCGATCCACTGATGGCTAAAGTGGATTTCCACAATGACATTGAGCCTATTAATGAGTTGAATGTCTTAAGTTGTAATATCACCTTTGAACTTGAGCGTCGGGTTAGGACCAATGATGACAGATCCATATCCGTGAATGCCCTTTCCCAATCTTTCACCACTTTGACTATCCAATGCCCTGACCTTCTTGACATAACGTCCACCAACTTGAACCAAGGTATTTATACCTTTCCCAATGACTATGCCCTTGCTTGCTACCTCAATGTAGTTGAGCCTATGAGGACTTCAATTAGTGAAACAAGCGTTAGCATGACAGAGTCAGACATCAAGTATCTTAGTCAGAAAAATAAGAATAAGAATAAAAAGAAAAGGAGTTCTGAGGGTGAAAAAATCTTTGTGGCAGTCTCAGAACCTACAAAAGTAAAAATAAAAGACGTCTTCGAAGGTGAAAACCTCTCTGAGGTGCCTAAGGATGAGATATTTGATGTCCTTCCGAGTCATTTACAAGACAGATCTCCAGTTCTAATTGAGCCCACTCAATCCATCAATTTGGGAACAACAGAAGAACCACAATTGATCCATGTAGCACAATCTTTATTAGAAGAAGAGAAGCAAAAATTTACAACATTCTTAACAAAAAAGAAGATCAACTTTGCATAGAAATACTCAGATATGCTAGGGTTGGATCCTGATCTTATAATGCACCATTTATCTATAGCTCCAAATGTTAAACCTGTTAAGCAAAAATTGAGAAAGATGCATCCACATGTTGCACTCTTGGTAAAAGCTAAATTAGAGAAGCTCTTGAAAGCTAGATTTATCTGAGTTATTGATTATGCAGAATGGATCTCTAATATTCTACTTGTTTCTAAACCAGACAAATCAATAAGAGTGTGCACAAATTTTAGAGATGTAAACAAGGCATGCCCTAAGGATGATTTTCCATTACCTAACATTGATATGATAGTAGACATGACTGTGGGCTTTGAAATGTATTCTTTAATGGATGGTTTTTCTGGATATAATCAAATAAAAATTGCTCCAGAGGATCAAGAGAAAATTGCTTTCACATGTGCGTGGGGTACCTTCTATTGGAATGTCATGCCAATTGGGCGTAAGAATGCGGGTGCTACATATCAGAGAGCTATGACATCTATTTTTCATGACATGATGCATCTAACTATGGAGGATTATGTTGATGATACTTTAGCAAAATCTATGATTAGAGCTAAACATCTAAATGACTTGAGCAAGATAGTAGACAGAATGGAAAAATTTAGTCTCAGACTAAATCCCAAGAAGTGTGCTTTTGGTGTCACTTCTGGAAAGCTCTTAGGATACATTGTTTCAAAGAAAGGAATTGAAGTAGATCCAGCTAAAGTTAAAGCTATCATAGAGATGAAAGCTCCCAAGAACATCAGTCAAATGAGAACATTGCAAGGGAGAGTTCAATCTATCAGATGCTTCATATCTCAGCTAGCGGACATGTCACAACCATTTACAAAGACATTACATAAAGGTGTGACATTTGCATGGAGCGAGGAATGTGAAAAGAATTTTGATCATATCAAGAAGTATCTATCAAATCCTCCTATCTTGATGCCTCCCATTCAAGGGAAGCCTTTGATCTTATATGTCTCCACTACAGATACATCAATGGGGGCATTGCTTGCACATCATGATGAGAATAAAAAGGAAAGAGCTATATACTATATCAGTAGAACATTGGTTGCATATGAAAAGAACTATTCTATGATTGAAAAGGCTTTCCTAGTTGTGATCTTTGCATCACAGAAACTAAGACATTATATGTTGGCTCATACCACATATTTAGTAGCTAATATTGATCCACTAAAGTACCTATTAAGAAAATCTACCCTCACGGGTAGATTAGCCAAATGGGTCATGCTCTTAATTGAATTTGACATTGAATATGTTGAAAGAAAAGCTATTAAAGGCCAAGCTATTGCTGATCAATTAGCAGATGCACCTTTGTTTGATGACAGACCAATGCAAATGGAATTCCCAGATTCCTCTATCATGAATCTTTCTTCTAGAGAATGGCAGTTGTTCTTTGATGGCTCTTATACACAGAATGGATCTAGAGCAGGCATATTGTTCATAACTCCTCAAGGATACTCAATCCCCAAAGCATTTAGAATTAAGTTTCCTTGCACAAATAATATTGCTGAATATGAAGCCCTTCTTAATGGCAATTGAGTGGAGAGTAACAAAATCACACATTCATGGAGACTCACAACTTGTAATCCATCAAGTCAATGATGTGTACCAAACTAAAGATGAAAAGCTCATTCCATACAAGATAATGGTAGATGATCTAAAGAAATATTTCATATCTATCACATTTGAGAAAATACCTAGAATAGAGAATAAGGTTGTCGATGCAATGGCAACGCTATCTACTTTATTACAGTAGCCTAAACATGAGCTACACTACGAGTTCCTGGTGGAAGCACTATCTTATCCTGCCTATGACTCCCCTGATACCCATATGATCTACACTGTTGTGGGTCATGATTCATCCAGATATCAAAACCTATTCTCCTATCTCACCAAATCATTCCTGATACCTTTAACCATCATGACAAGAGATACCTTATCTGTAATGCCTCCCGATATTTCATCATTGGTCATGATCTATACAAATGAGGTCTAGATGGTACACTACTTAGATGTTTAGAATGGGAAGAGTCTCAACATGTGTTAGAGGAAGTCCATGATGGTATTTATGGGTCACACTCAAATGGTTTAACACTAGCTCAAAAAATTCTTAGGGATGGGTACTATTGGCCTGAAATGGAGAAAGAGTCTATCAAGTTTGCTAAGAACTGTCAAAAGTGCCAAGTGCATGGAAACTTAATTCATGCTCCAGGGAGAGATCTAATCCCCTTCACTACACAATGGCCTTTTCAACAATGGGCATTTGATCTTATAGGATCCATACATCCTCATTCCTCTAATGAACATACCCATATAATCACAACTACAGATTATTTTATAAAATTGGTAGAAGTAGTTCCTTTGACACAAGCAACTGGAAAACAAATATCTATGTTCATCTTGAACTACATCATATGTCAGTATGGTATTCCACATTCTATAGTCACAGATAATGGTGGACAATTCAAAAATAAAGACCTAGATGATTTATGTGCTAAATTCAAGATTACACAACATTGGTCATCTATCTACTATCCTCAAGGGAATGGACAAGAAGAGGCTTCTAACAAGAATCTTTTGAAAATCTTGCACCGTACAGTTAATAAAATAGGAAGAGACTGGCATCTCATGATCAATCTAGTTCTCTAGGCCTACAAAATAAGTATCAGAATGCCTATTGGAGCTACACCTTTCACTTTAGTTTATGGGTCTGAAGTGGTACTACCTATTGAGGTTGAAATCCCATCACTAAGAATCAGAATGCATGGTCTAGTAATTGATGATGACTACAAAGTGTCTAGGTTGCAAGAATTTGAACTACTAGATGAGTGCAGACAAGTAGCATATGATCATCTCAGAGTATATGAGAAGAGAATGTCTAGAGGCTACAACAAGAAAGTCAGACATAGAGAATTTCAAGTTGGCAATCTAGTCTTGAGAGAGAATCCTAAAAATCAATCACATAGAGAGCGCAAGCGGAAGTTTGAACCCAAATGGATGGGTCCCTTTGTAATCACTGCTAATTTTGGCTTTGGTGCCTATCAACTCTCAATGATTAAAGGAGAACATCTCTGAGAACCAATCAACATTCTCCATCTGAAGAAATTCTATGCCTAAGGCATTCAATCTATGGTAAAATGTCCTGAAAAAATTATAAAAATTATAAAAAGTCCTAAAAAAATGAACATCTTGGTGAAAACCTAGCAATGGGCGCCTTGATGATTCACAAAAAAATAAAAAAAACATCAAAAGTACAAATTTTTTTTTTTTTGAAAAAATGAAAAATACAAAAAAATGAGAAAAAGAAAAAGTGCCTTGGTGAAAACCTGGAAAGAGGCGCCTTGGTAGCAAAAATAGAATCTCTGCCAAGATGGTGAAAACCTAGCAAATGGGTGCCACTTGTTTCAAAATACTCCATCTATCAGTGCAATCTTGGTCTTTCCCAGCTCTCAGTCTTGCTTTAGTTTGTACATACCTCCTGGTTTGTTTTTGCATTCCTATTTTCAATAAGTCAGTTTGTACACCAATTGGCTCACACGTCGGTATCCTATCAATGCTTAACACTTGGGGGAAATCAAGTCATATCCTATGGCCTCCAATATATCTTTAGATGTGTCATATCCAATCAGAGTCCTTTGAAGCTTCGTTTGAGTCAGTCAGTCAGTCTTGTCTCCAGAAAGGATTTTACATCTACAACAACGCAATCAAACACAAAATGAAAACAATCTATGCTTTTTACATGCTTTTATCTCCTTGTATGCTTACTAATTTGCATTCAAATTTTTGTATATTATGTTCCCACGAGCTCTTCAATGATGTCCTTTTCAAGATTTAGAGAGTGATGACTGGGGGCATAATCTTTTCTTTGTCTTCTGCTTGTATGTGAAAATCTAACAACTTTGGAAATTCTGGATTGAAATGGTGTCCTACTGTAAGAGCCTCTATCTCGAATTGGATGGCGATGCGTACCTCGACCATTGATACCCAAAAAATTCAAAGAAGTTTGATCTAACTATTGTCTTTTTGAGTGAGTTCTTTCTCCTATTGTGAAACATAATCTTGCCTAAGGATGTGAATGATAAAGGGTCACTACGTGTAATTCACACTGGATTTAGAATGATCTCTTGACTGCTTGATGTGTTTGTTTAATGCAAGGTGTATTCTAGTCATCATGATGTTTATGTTTTGATGCTTATGCAAATTGCTATATCAAAATGGACATGATATCCAGGTCATCTTGGCGTTTGTGCCTTGGTGCTTGTATCTAATCCGACATTTCGAAAACAAAATCAATATTCATATGTTCATGGTTATTTGGCCAGTGTGCATTGTATTGATTCCTGAACATACAAATCAATATTCATATGTTTATGGTTTTATAAACTAGTGGACGTTGTATTGATTTATCCAGTTACCTAAAAAAAAAAAAAACTCAATGATGACAAATGACCGACACATGATCAGTGACTAGGTCCTAGGTTTGCATTTCATTTTGCATGTCATTTTGCACTTTGCATGATTGCATGATCTCACAAATTTCTTGACAATCTTTAACAATCCTTCTAAAACTATACTTAAACTATAAACAAAGAGTTGAATCTCATACGAAGGTTTTCTCACAGAAATGCAAGTAGTCACAATCTTGGGTTAAACATTCTTTTTGACATAAGACTGAGTACTTGTCTTCATCAATACCTGCAAAACATATCATGTGTATCATTGCATTTTCATTACATATTCATAATCATTCATTCCATCTATTGCATTACATACATTTCCATACAAACACTTTCCATAATCAAGTACATTTGCATAACATTCATACATATGAAAGAAAATCATTGCATTGCATAAATCCATACATTCATTCTACTCTACTCATAGCATTTACATCACATGATATCATCATACATCAGAAACATGACAAGTACAAAGGAAGTCACAACCAAAAGTCTCGATCTCATATATATATCATAAAACTAGAAATAGTCAGGGGTGCACTACTGACACAATGTACAAAAGAATGAGCTCATGTGAGCTATCAGAACAGTATCAATATCAAGAGAGCAACAAAAATATCAGAATATCATGATAGATCAACTATCGGCCTGATCCTCTCCATCTGGTGGAGGTGGTGGTGGTGCATCAGGTACTGCCTCGACCCTAGGTTCTCTCACTCCCTCTGATGCTATCATGTACTGAGAGTACAAAGGAACTCTCTGAGCAAGTGGAACCGCAGTGTTGTATGCAGACACATAATACGCAGATCTGGGGGTCTGATGAATAACCTCTGCCTATAATCTCTGAACCTCACCACGAAGCTCAGTACGCTGTCTATCTGCCTCTAGATATCTCTTCTCCCAGCGGGCACTGTGAACCTTCAGATCCCTGACCTGTAATTTGAGCCTCCTCACGATCTCTTGTGTAGTCAATGGAACACTGGGATCAATGTCTGCCGCTGGCATGTCAGTATCCTCAGCAGGTTGCTCTATGGTCTCTGCTCTCTACGCCTTACGACATCTAACCTCTACACCCAGATAAAAACTGGTATCCTCTTCTAAGGGATCAGTATCACCACCTACAACCTACTCAACTGCAAGTACCTCCTCAAAAATACCAACACTACCTAAAGTACTGCCCTCTCCCCTAGTCCATCTCTATGCACTTGTAGATCTACCTGCTATGGAACTTGTGGGATGAGGGAGCCTCATCTGTCTTGATGGTCTCTCTGGAGGAGCCATCGCTCTCGGTCTCAGAGGTGTGGGGTTTACAATTGAAACCTGTGTGGGTCTAGGACCTTGTCTCATCGGAGCACCTGTGACATCCATCACCTCCTCCATGGAAGGTATTAGCTCCGTCAGGTTGAGAATTTGTAAACTGGATGATCAACAAGCCATGCAATAAACCCATCTGTAACTCTGACATCTACAACTTGTGGTCTGTACTCCCAATCTCTACCAATAATAGCATTGTACTCCTGTGAACACAAGGCATAAGAAAGCCTCGGGGTCCATCCAAGTTCGAGCTCATAGGCTATTCAAGCATATGTGACATAATCCTGCGGTGCATCCTGCACTCGTCCATACTGTTGCCAAACCCTGGTAATGAGAAATCTCTCCAATATAGAGGACGATTGTCCTATCAACACCCGACTCTGAAAGAAGAAACTGAACTGCTCTTGTGCAGTAGGCCAAGGCTCAATCTCTACATAGGGCCTCCATTGTACAAATGTCATGTCATTAAGACACCATCTCCATTAATCTACATGGCCCATGCGCCCCTATATGACATATCCAACATAAATATATATCACAGGCTCCTGCGACTGCCTTTGTGAGTGACACACTGGTCTCAAAACTGGGATATGCTCTCCTGATACACTACCTCATGCATCTCAGAGAACATGTGGGCCAAAAGACACTGACCCCAGGCTAACTTGGAAGGAGTCGCCATCAGACATGCAACCATCAGGGCCCAGCCCATCAGAAGACCGTTCTGCTGACAATCAAACATGATGATACTGTCGATCATCCTGACAATAATACACTCCAATCTGTGAGACTGTCCATAATGTTGTACCAGGGTCTCCCATGAAATAAAACCAGTCAACTAAGTTTCATCTCCAAAGAGACGTCTAAAAGCTAATAATCCAGAGTTCCCTGAACTCACATAAGCTGGACGCTGACTACTATGGAATGGAATACATAGAATCCTGTAAACATCCTCTGGAGTCACAATGAGCTCTCCAGTGGGAAGATGAAATTTCTGTGTCTCTGAGTGGAACCTCTCTATCAGCGTAGTCAAGAGTCCATGGTTTACCCTAATCTTGGGTAAATGGATCAGATACTCAAATCTGCATGAAGCAAGATGAACTCTCACCGGATCATGCTAGGAAACACAAAGCCTCTGAGTGGTTGGATGTGAGATGTGTACATGAACATCAGGATATATGACCTACATAGCACAAAAACAGGGAACCCTATCAGTATTTTGGTTGAAAAATAGGCTACACATATAGGAATGGAACAGTTTGCTATTTTAGAAGGTAGATCAAAGACTCAGTAATCAAGCTCAAAGTTTAGAAAATTCAAAATTTTGCCCTAGAAATGAGTTTTGGGCTCACTATTTTTCAAACGACAAAGCAGACTGGCAGAAAAACTCGTACGAGTTTTCACTAGTTACCATACGATAAATCATGATGATATGACATTGTATATCTCCTTGTACGAGTTAGGAGGGACCCAATGAAACATCGTACGACTCTTGGGTCCCTCTCATACAAGTCTTGGGGGTTAATGAAATGACAATCTAACTAGAGTGAAAAGTCGTACGAGCCCAAAAGGACAATCGTATGATTTTTCATGCATGCAAAAATTAAAAGTTGAAAACGTACGAAACAAATGCTAAATATGCTATAAACAAAGAAAATTTGACTTTTCAGAGAAGCACAGAGGTCCACCTATCAGATGTCCATACTGTAGAGGTCTTTGATGCCTTCGGCTGCGCTCAAAATAGTGAGAAGACACAGGTACCTTTATTTCTGCCATTTTCTCACTCAAAGGGCTCCATAAGGTTTTCAAAAGTCAACGGTGAAAATGATTTGAAAATGACCCTTTTGGCCTTTTATAGCTTTTGACCTAATTTTCAAAAGTGCTTCATTTTTCACGAAAATTGCACCCCTGGCTAATTTTGAGGTTCTTAACTGATTTTCGAGATCAAAATCAAAATCTGAGATCGTTTACTATGTGAAAATCATGATTTAAAATTTTCAAACCTGGATGTCTGACTTCTTGCATAATCAACCTTCAATCATCACAGAAATCCAGTATTCAACTTAACTGACTATCATACATCAAACTGTCAAAATTTCAACTTGGTCAACTATGGTCAACTCATGGTTTAACCTAGTCAAACTTGGTCTCCAGGACCTCTAAACGATGCAGAATGCATTCTCGAACATGTATAACCACTTCTCAAATCAATTAACATGCTTCTAGACTACAACGCTGACTTTTCTTGTCAGATTTCCATTTTTATCCCGAAGGGGGCATGGTATTGCACATCATTCAAAGTCTGTAATCTAAATCTGTAATCAAACCTTTCCTCAGTAATCAAGACACCAACTATGTCTAGTTGTTGATTCATCCAAAGTCTTCATCACTTGGGGCAAATCTATTATCTCTTGGGGCATATTAGATTCATCTTGATCCATATCAATCTGGTATCCTAAATCTATCTTGTAAACTATATTAGCTTTTTGTAACTATCGGTTCATTAGCTTCATTTTCTTGTTTCTTCGTAATTGATGGGTTCAAGATGTGATACCAATATGATTCATACAAGGACATTGAGGTTTGGAATCAGTCACTCACTTCTTCACAATCATAAGGTTCAGAATCAAGTTTTTGACACTTCTTCGTAATCACTAGTTCATTGTTGATATAGCTAGCATCATCTTGATTCCTGGTCATTCTGGGCCTAGGTCGGTATCTCTTTTTCCAATGTTTCAATTGGTTTTTGTCTCCGAATCGATTAATCTTTAATCTTTCGAATCAGTTTCAGTTTCAGACATCTTTATCAAACACAGACTATTCTTTGAACCACTACGCTTTGCACAGTGATTCAAAGGGGCAAAATGTAATACCCTAAAAATGGGCTATAGGTTCATTAACCTCCTACATCTTCAAATCGAATGAAATAGACATCGGAGTCCTAACCTAAGGCACATCTGCACATTATCGAATCCTAATTGATTTTATCCTAAATTCTGCATCGGGGAATATTCCTAGCAATATTCCTATTTATCCTAATTATCTTTTATTTAATAATTATTTGGCGATAAATCTTATTTATCCTAAAGTTTGATTAATTGAATATTCTGAATATTTAATTAGATTTAATACTGCCACTTAATTATTTAATTATATTTAATTATAATTATTCCTAAATTGTATTATTTTATTTTGACAATAAATCTAAAATCTTATGACTAATTGATTAAATTCTTATTTGATTAATTAAAGTCAATTGTCAAATTTAATGATATAGTTTTTGAATAAAAGTTTGATTTAATAATTGAGTAACCCATAAATCAATTATTTTAATTCAAAAATCAGTTAAGTTGAGGATAAATCACTTCATTTATTTAATTAATTCATAATTAATTATGCACATTCAAAGAGCAGTTAAACTCAAAATCTGGAAATCAATGCAAGATTGTTAACTTTTGGAAACTCAACACTCTATTTTCAGTTCAAAGCTGATCTAAACTTCTGATTTGAGTTAAAAAGTTGTTCTTGCATGCTTTTGCATAATTTTATGAGTTAATTATTTCCGATTTCCTGATAACTCAAAAATCAACCTGAGTTTATCAAGAGTGATTTATGGCTTTTCTCTTGCATCCTCAAAGCCATGGATTTCTATAAAAACAAGGCTCGGCTCTTCATAATTACAACTCTCGAATTTGCATAATTACTATGTCGAATTGGTGATTGAAGGATTGAGCATTTGCGACATGCGATTTGTGAGATCTTTCATAGTTGATCACTTAGCTTTTGCATAGTTTCTTATTTATAGTTTCATACTCATTCATAGCATTTTTAGATCAAACCTGCATTCCAATTTCATTCATTCTAGATCAATTTCATACAGTTTTCCCTATTATTGCACAAAAAATCCAAAAATATAGCTTAATCTGCATTCATAGTCTTTCATTCTTTGCATTCAAATCCTTTGTTTAGTTGTTGCATTGTCACTGGTCTTGGTCTAGTCTGAGAGTATCATACTCGCATCTACTAGAAGGCAGTAAATCACCTGGTTAGTTTAGTTTCCATTTCCTTGCATGATTTTGGTTTTTGGCTAACCTCTAATGTTTTACTGAAGTGTTGTGTCTACAACTAGGTACAAAATTCACACACACAGTTTCTACTATGTTCCTGACACAGTGATTTGTCCAACAGATTCTAGAAATAGGTTGTAAAAATAGAGTTTCTGACAATTCTGACCACTTTCTAGCAATTTTTCTCAAATAACTTTTTGCAGGATCGTACGACAATGGGTATGCTATGAAATGATAATTGACAAACTCGTACGACAGTTGCAAAACTCGCACGACAATTGATAGTAGGATTTTTTACTTTTGTTTTTGACTGGTGGCAAAACTCGTATGACACTATACAAGCTATCATACGAAAATACAAAGGTTTTGAAATGACAATTTCCAAAACTCGTATGACTTTCTGACTTGGTGGGATGACTATTGACTCCAGAAAGGAATTTTACTTCAGATTTTGCAAATTTTTAGTTTTGAGTTTCAGATTGTTCACAAATTTCTCTGTCCAGGTTTGAAGATTATTCTAAGATCGTTCATTTTCAGTATCCAAATAGATAAACAAACACACAAAAATACAAGCAAGTGATTTCAAGCACGTCTGAAAACAATGAACAGGGGGCAAAGCAACCCTGCGCATGAACAATCAAGTGACTAAATGTGCTAATCCCTAGGAGTGCTAATTGTGTATGTTCCAAAAAGTTTTTTCAATAACACACATATTCCTAGAAAATGAAAATTTGGCCTCACTAGGGTTTATAGTAATGGTCTGACTCTGCAACTTTTGTGATCTCAAGAGGGCGAACTCCAATCCAGGTGCACCAGGGTTTTGACATAGTCTGTGAAATTAATCAATCAGGAGCTACTAGGGAGATCTGATAGCCCAACAAGAGACCACACCTGTGAAGATTTCCTCCACAAGGACATTTATATAGCGGCTGCTACTACTACAACAAAAATGGCTATTACCACTTGAGGTTTCATCCACGTGGTTGACCCAATTAAGGGAATGTCCACTATGATTAACCCTCTCTAAAAGTGACTCACAAAAGATACCACATGGAGACTGGTTCCAGATTCAAGGATCTGAGTTTCTGATACTACCTAAAAAGGGAGTAGAGCATAGTCCTCTAGCCTTTTCACTTTTAACCAAAACAAAGCAGACTGATTAATCATGCTAAGACCAAGATTATCTCACAAAGATCTATGACGTCAACAGCTTATGATCTATCAAACTCTCCAGAGAGATAATGTATCAATCAAAAGTTGAAGACACACAAATCTAGTAGAACGTGAGACTCTCTCAGTAACCTCCCTACCTACAAGGGGATTCGTCATCAAGAAGAGCTTCGCATGCATGAACAAGTGGGAGAAGCCCACTCTCTTGAGATCATCCACAAATAGTGTTCATAGGGCACATTTACTATGTGTAACAGATATTCAGAAGGCAAATCTATGTTCATTTTATAGCCCAAAATGAAGTCTGTGATATGAAAGCAAGAAAAGTCACGCAAGCTTGATACGCAAGAGTTCATTTTAATCCAAATTGAAATGTTATCAACTTGAGAAGAATACCTGAATTCCTCGCAACGTGCTTAGTAGATTTTTACCTACTTTTAGCAATTTAATTATGCTTTTTCCAATCAGATTCAACAAGTATCAGTCAAAAATAGAAGATTTCAATTGTTAGGGTTAGCTGTCAGTCCAAATCTAAAAATCAAATCTGAAAAACTACCAAAAATGCTAAAATGATAATTGAATTCTGGAGTCAAAACTCGTACGATAGTGGGTTACCTCCCAGATGATAGTTTGGAAACTCATACGACTGTGGGTGTCTTCTCATATGATAATCTAGCTTCCAAACGATAGTGTGTACTTTCTGATACGAGCCTCGAAATCTAAACCTATCGTACGATGATGGGTACCTCCTGGTATGACTTTCTAACAAAAGTTGTATGAAAAATGTACAGACATAAAATAAAAATCACAATTTTAACCAGAAAATGATAAGAAATTAATAGAATTTGATAGAATTTGAATGAAAACCCATTTTAGGGTCCCACAGTGGGTGCCAGAAATGTGTGTGTGAATTTTGTACCTAGCTATAGACACAACACTTCAGTAAAATATTAGAGGTTAGCCAAAAAACTAAAATCGTGCAATGAAATGGAAACTAAACTAACCAGGTGATTTACTGCCTTCTAGTAGGTGTGAGTATGATACTCTTAGATCAGACCAAGACTAGTGACAATGCAACACCTAAACGAAGGATTTGAATGCAAAATATGAAATACTAGCAGATTAAGCTATATTTTTGTATTTTTTGTGCAATAATATGAATGAAAATCTGTATGAAGCTAAGCTATATGAATGAAATAGAATGCATATTTAATCTAAGAATGCTATGAATGAATATGAAATTATGAAAAAGCTAAATGATCAACTATGAAAGATCTCACAAATCGCTTGTCGCAAATGTTCAATCCTTCAATCACCAGTTCGCCAGAGTAATTGTGCAAATTCGAGTGTTGATGAAAATGAAGAGCTAAGCCTTGTTTTTATAGAAATCCAGGGCTTTGAGGATGCAAGAGAAAAGCCATAAATCACTCTTGATAAACTCAAGTTGATTTTTGAGTTATCAAAAAATTAAGAATAATTAACTCACAAAAATCATGCAAAAGCAGAGTTTTACTCAAAATAGAGTTTAGATCAAATTTCAACTCATCATCAGATGTTGAGTTTCAATTTTAAAATTGATTGTTAATTTATAGTTGCCTGCTTTTCTGATTGTGCATGATTTAATTATAAATTAATTAAAAATAAAGTGATTTATTCTCAACTTAACTGATTTTTGAATTAAAACAATTGATTTATGGGTTAATCAATTATTAAATCAAACTTTATTCCAAAACTATATTATTAAATGTTGACAATTGACTTTAATTAATTAAATAGGAATTTAATCAATTAGTCATAAGATTTTTGATTTATTGTCAGAATTAAATAATACAATTTAGGAATAATTATAATTAAATCTAATCAAATAATTAAGTGGCAGTATTAAATCTGATTAATTAAATATTCAAAATATTCAATTAATCAAACTTTAGGATAAATAAGATTTATCACCAAATAATAATTAAATTAAAGATAATTAGATAAATTAGGAATATTCAAGGAATATTCTCTGATGCAAAATTAAGGATAAAATCAATTAGGATTCAATAATGTGCAGATGTGCCTTAGGTTAGGACTTTGATGTCAATTTTATTCGAATTTAAGATGTAGGAGGTTAATGAACCTATAGCCCATTTTTGGGGTATTACAAGTTTGACCAAGGAAAACCCCTTAGTTTATAATATGTTTTAGCAAGAACAGGTGACCAACCTACCATTGCAAATCTAGAAAGTACAGGACCTAACAGACTATCTAAAATTTGGATCGTTGGAAAATACTGGGAATAGGATGGCTCAAGAGACATCTTCCTAGGAAAATGATTCCCTAGGAAACCTCCTCCCTACAATTCAACTTCAAACTAAAACCATAGGTCAGTACTATTGTCTAGTTACTATTTTTGGTACTTTTAGTTTGTTGTCTATTTTTTGTCAATCTATGTAATCAAGAACTTTTCACTATGTCTTATTTTATCTCTTATCTTGTATCATCCAATCATATTCCCTCAAATCCACATTATTCCAATACATTATTATAAAGGACCATTTGCCTACTTAGCATTTAATTCACCTTGACCCTAGTGTGTCATCTTCCTTTTGATTGTGCATTCAGAAAGTGAGGACAGTTCAATCTCTGTTGCATGTTTGTTCCCCCTCCCTTTTTCTTATTGTATATTTTGATGAACCTGACCTATAACATTTTCATTCTAATTTTGAATTTAGATATTTTTTCTTGTATGTATCCTTTTTTATGGTTAGATATACTCTTCATTGGATTTCATGTGCAATTACATGTTTTAGTTAAATTCATGCATCATAAACTTGTTGAGCGTTTGCATATTTATTTCAAACTTGTTATTTTCATTTGTTAGAGATTTCTTTCATTCCCTTGTGTATGATTGTTATAAAATTAAGTCTTACCTATATTATTTTGGTTAGGAGAAGATATAGACTTATGGTTTCTTTTGATCTCGAGTCCTCTATGTTTCCTAGGAATCTTGACAAAACAAACATGCCTACTAATGGAATTCCCACTATTGTTGAGAATCCTTCTACTCACTCTCATAATGATGAAGATGATGCCTTAAGAGTGTTTCCTATCCAAGTGCAAAATCTTTCTCATGATTTTGAAAAATTTGTGCAATAATTAGGTAAAGAAACATTCTAATCTGTAAGTTATCTCTTTAGTAGAAGCAATGAGGAACATGATTCACAATGATTGATTTGTTGCATGCTATTTCTCATCTTATTGATAACAATGATAAACATGTTATACAATGTGCTCAAGACCTTGGTTTAACTCAACCCCCCTCTAATGTTGAGACTTACATCCTTATTTAATTACCTAGTGTTTCTACTTATGCTCCAGCTCTCACGACTACATCTATTTCAACCATTAATCCTACACATGTGAGTCTTAGAAGTATTCCTAATCCTATTATTCCCCCTCCTTCAAGTGTTCCATGTATTTCCCAACCTTCATCCATGCCTACCTATAATAATATTCCATTTTGATATTTCAATGTTCCTTATATTCCTCATAATGATCCAAACTTTTTACATATGTCCCGTACCAATGTTGCTACCAAATTCACTATCAATAGTCATGCTCAAATCATCTCCTCCTTGCAACAAAAAATCACCTCCATGACTCAATCCAAATTTTCAATATTCCCACTTGTGATATTGTTAGCCATTTTTACTCAGACACCATTCATTCTATTATCCCTCAACACATGTAAATGCCTCACTTATAGACTTATACTAGTAAAGGTGATCCCTTGACTCATGTGAAGACTTCTCAAACATTGCGTAGTGACTTCTCTCATGATCATAAACTTATGGCTAAATTATTAACTAGAAAATTTTGAGATAAGGCCTTGCAATGGTATTTTTCTTTACCTACTTATTCTATTGGTTCTTTTAAAAAAAAATTAATGCTTTTATTCAAATGTTTCAAAATAATATTGGTCCTTAGATTTCTTTAACTAATTTGATGCATTGTAAATGTTGATGTATGTAGCATCAGTCAGATAAATAAAACTAACTATATGATTATTATGAGAAATGATTTATTACACACACACACACATATATTAATATATACAATAATTAATATTATTTTATATATTAATATACATATAAATATATAGTTAATCTATATTTATTCTTTTAATAACTATATAGTTAATTAAATTAGATTAATAAATAGACAAG